>JARWLC010000012.1:72331223-73576223 GCA_033318265.1 Phyllotis vaccarum
TATGTGTAAGCCATGGCACGTATGTGAAAGTCTTCTAGAGTTGGTTTTCACCTTCTACCCTGTGGGTGTCAAGGATCCAACTCTGGTGTTTTTTGGTTTGGTTTGGTTTTGGTTTTGATTTTTCTTGACAGAGTTTCTCTGTGTAGCCCTGGCTGTCCTGAAACTAGCTCTGTAGACCAGGCTAGCCTCTAACTCACAGAGATCCACCTGCTCCTGCCTCTCAAGTGCTGGGATTAAAGGTGTGTGATACCATTGCCCTGTGCAACTCGGGTTTTTAGGATTGGCATCAAAATGCCTTTATCCACTGAGCATCTTACTGCCCAGACCTACACACAGAGCTACTAGAATCATACGAACTAGTGTAAGCTTAAGGGTGAACTTTTTTAAAGATAAGAATGTCATATTCTGCCAAGGGCAGGAAGTGCAAAGGGCGTGAAGGACTTAAGACTGGGCTTTCAGACAAAATGAAGCCACGGAGTCACTTAGTTGACATTCATCATTGTTTATGTTTTCTTTATCTCTGAAATCCAGTTTTTCCTGTTTATTGGTGTGCAAAAGAGTGATATCCAAGGGTAGCCTTACAGTTCATTAGTTCACACAAGCAAGAGAGGAAATTGACATTTTCAAGCATAATAATCAAATTGACCCAATTTGAGCCAAGTTCCCTGCTACAGACAAGGACTGGTTAGGGTATTGAGAGCTAAATACTGCTAAATACCTGGGACATAGGGCTTTTCACAGAACTATTTGGGCTTATGGGTCTCAAGGTTACATGGACTGCTCATTCTCAGTGACCCAGTCTTTAGAATATATGCTGCCTTTAAATTATTATTTTTTTTAACTAATTAGTTTTAGCTAATTTGTTGAAGGCTTTAAGAGCGATTCACCTCTGTGGTCAGGCTTATTTCTATCATTGAAAATGATTTTTTTAATTATAAGGAACAGACTGTAGAAACAAAATGAAATTTCTGAGGCAATTTTTAAAAATTAATAGCTTTGTTTTGTTTAGCTTGCTTTTTTTTTTTTTTTTTTTTTAAAGATAGGTTCTCAAGTAGACTTGCTGGGCCTCCAGCTGACTATGTAGTTGAGGACAACCTTGAACTTCTGATCCTCTGGCCCGTACATTCTAAATGCTAAGATTACCTGTGTGTGTGCCACCTCACCTGGATAAAATTGAAATAATCTTTGTTTGTTTGTTTTGGGATAGGGTCTCCACTTTGTAGCTCTGACTGTCTTCTGTCTTGGAACTCACAATGTAGACCAGGCTGGCCTCCATCTCACAAATATTTGCTTGCCTCTGCCTCCCACATGCTGAGATCAAAGGCATATGCCACCATTCCTGACAGATTAAATAATTGTGATACACAACTTCAGTGAGGTGGTGAGTTCGGGCCAAACCTAGACAATAGAGAAAGATCCTTTCTCAAAAAACATATGAAAAATGGTATCGGCAATGGCTCATGCATTTAATTCCAGCACTTAGGAGGCAGAGGCAGGAGGATCTCTGTGAGTCTGAGACTACCAGGCTAGCCTGGTCTACAGAGTGAGTTCCAGGACAGCCAGGGCTATATAATGAGACCCTGTCTCAGGAATAACAAAAAAATATGAGAACACCGTGATGCACACCTCAGCACTTGGGAGGTGAAGGCAGAGGATCAAGAGTTCAAGGTCTGCAGTCATGTTGCAAGTTTGAGGCTAGATTGGGACATATGAAAGCTGTCTCAAACAAAACAAAACAAAACAAGCTAAAATAATTAAATAAAATGCTAAAGATGGCTATTCAGCAAGACTGTGGCTGATTTTGATTCATTAATCTTAGTGGTCATTGGGATATAGAGATTGAGCATTTACTGTTTTAGAACTAGAATTGGAAACAAAAAGTCTTAAGCTGGTTTGCAATGGCAATCCTCTTATAAGCTAACAACAGAAATATTGATGTTTTACCCCTAATTTACCAACAAAGGCTTTGTCTTCATAAAAAAGAAAATCCATGTAACTAGGTAATGGTGGTGCTTGCCTGTAATTCCAGCACAGATGCAGGAAGATCAAGAACTCTGAGCCATTTTGGGATGCATAGTGAATCCCTGTATCAGAAGGGGATGGGGATAGGTTTACAAAGTAACAATGAAAACTTAGTAAATAGTATCATATTAGTGTCCACGGTGCCACATGGCAAGCTCCATTTAATCTTGTCCTGCTCCTATCTCTGAGACTTTATCTAGCTTTAATCAAATACCAATTTGTTTGTTTATTTGAGACAGGGTCTCAAGTAGCCCAGGCTAGCCTGAACTCACAATGTAGCCATCTCCTGTATGCTGGGATAGCAGGTGTGTGCCGCTGTGCCTGGCTCTCCATCTTTCTTTGAGGGTGTTACTTACTGGACTAGCCAAACCTTTCCTCTCCTTTCAGATTACCTCCAGTATTCCAGGGTCTTGTTCATCATCTCTATCCTTTGCACACTTGCCGGCCTTGGCCTGCTCTTCAGGTCTTGCCGTCCCGCAGAAGGAATCATGTCCCCTGAGTTGGATTTCAAGGTGTCCATCCTCAGCTTCTGCTCAGGTACTAACTGGCAAGGTAACACCCCAAGGTGAAACAGTCAAGGACACTAAGCTTTTCTGGGGGCTTTCATGGTCTTCCACTATCACACTAAGTAGCCAGCCCCCTGCCCTATCTCATAGATATCTCCATTAGAACATGCCCTAACTGTCTTATACCAAGGGGGAGGACCCCTTCTTTCTCCCATCTTGGCTAATTCCCAAGTATTTAATCTTTTGATCTTTGCCATGGATTAAACCCCTGCAAATATATGAGGAGCTGAGGGTGGCAGCCAAGGCAGATGGAAGACGCTGATAGGTTGTGACATCTTTCCTTCTGGTCCCAGCTTTCTGCTTGTTCCTCTGCCTCAACCTGTTTCTGGCCCAGGTTGAATGGTACACAAAGAATGCCTTGGAGTCAGAGTTCCTGTGGGCCTATTATCTTAATTGGTGCACTGATGTCTTGTTTGCCTGTGCTGGTGAGTCAGCCCCCTGCTCTGTGCTTAGGAGGAGGCAATGGGAAGTCATTTCTGTAACAGGAGGTAGAATCCAAAAGAATAAGAAGCATGGCAGGTTTTTATATGGGGAGGCAGTGGGGTGTGGTGGGAAAGATTTGACAATCACAAGCCTACAATTAGTAACTTGCTTATGGGGACACAGAAAACAATAGCATCGTTGTAGAAACCCAGAGAAGTCAAGCTTTATTCTAATCAGACTGGAATAGTCTAAAGCAGCAGAGTCACTGGTGGACTCGGACAGGCGACAGAAGGATTTACTGAAAAGATGCCTTTTAACTGGATGATGGGTATGATTTTTAAAAGCTAAAAGACAATCCAGCTGTTAAACATCACCTCAGTTTTTTGGGGTTTTTTCCCCCTCTAGGGATCATCTCTTTTCTCAACTACATAACACTTCAATCCCATCTTCCCGATCAAAGCGTCAGTATGACCCCACAACAGAAGTCCAGGCCAACAATCCAGCCTGCTACAGCTGAAAAATCAAGGCCTGAGATGAGATTTCAAAGCAAGAGAGGTGGAAAACAACCGAGTGAGAGAAGGAAGTAGCAACCAAGTACAAAGGCTGTGATCGAAACAGGAAAGGCTAAATCCCGCTGTTTCACAAACAGAGATGGCTAAGTGAGAAATGACTGCGCAAATTCAACGAAGCCCTCTGATATCATGTTCCATAGTAGCATTAAAGCAAACGAAATGCCTTTCATGTGTGTCGTATCCATCATAGAATAGTAAAAGGCTGAAGAAATGGCTCCGCAGTTACCAGTGCTGGTCCCACAATCGTGAGACTCAGAATTCGAATCCCAGCACCCACAAGGCTTCTCGAAGGATAGGTGGAGATGAGGAGCTGGAGCACATCCAATATCCTCTTCTGGCGCTTGAGTGCACACACGCGCACGCATGCGCACACTGCTTGTTCCTGGGGGGGGGGGGGTCTTTTGCTAGGACTGACTCAGTCAGGGAGAGTTCCTCTCATCCCTCACACAAACAGCCCCTGCAGTCGGTTAGTTCTCATTTGGCTCGAAATCTTTATCTACTGTTTAGTTTGGCTACTTTTCTGACTCCTTTGAAAGGATGCTGAGCACTGACGGATCTTCTGGGAACAGATGTTTGAAGTGGGGGGAGAAGGTCGTGAGTCTGAGTGAGAGCAGGATCTGGATACTAAGGAACAAACAGTAAGTACAGGACCTGGCTATTGGGGCAGTGCGCCCTCAGAGAGCTTTCCCGCTTCGATGGCCCCTCCAGAAACTGGATTCGATAATCCCTTCCCTTTCTTTGATTGTGAAGAATTCCTTAAAGCAGGACTGTAGAGAGGGCTCAGGGATGAAGAGAGCTCGCTCTGGCAGAACACCTTAGTTTGGTTTGTGTCCCTTGAAACTGAACTTACAGACAGCTGGGACAACACTCTCTTCTGGCCTCCACAGACACCAGTATATTCGCTCTCTCTTTCTCCCCCTAAAAAAAAAAAAAAAAAAAAAAAGCTAACTATTTTTAGCCAAATTGGGTAATAAATTAATAAATTGCCCTTAGATACATATTCTCCTCCAAATACATTGTGTTAATAGATGAGGAAAGAGTTCCTGCCAAAACAAGACTAACAATCCACACACCAGAAACTCCATCATCAGCAACAAAACACAAACCTGCGTTTCAGCTAATCCCTAGACTTAATGTGCTCTAAATCCACAGTGAGCAGAAGGAAGGAGGCTCCTGTGGAGTGAAGGGGCTCAGCGTACTCCCAGAACAGATTAGAGTAAGGTCCACAGCTTTAAAGAGTTCTAGAAAAGAGGTTGAGCAAGCAGCCACCAAGCACTGACTGGAGCAATAATTTTTTAGGACTTGGGCCCCCCGGGACAGAAAGCTACAAATACAAGAGCTAAGCAGCCTGTCGGGTCGTTAACTGCCTCTGTAATGCTCTTTAATGGAAGAACAGAGCAAGAAACCTAAAGCACTAAGTTAGAAGACCCAATTTCGGGCAGTGACGGTGCACACCTTTAATCCCAGTACTGGGAAGCAAAGGCAGGTGGATTTCTGTGAGTTTGAGGCCAGCCTGGTCTACAGAGTGACTTCCAGGACAGCCAGGGCTACACAGAAACTCTGCATGAAAGAAAGAAAGCAGGAAGGAAGGAAGGAAAGAAAGAAAGAAAGAAAGAAAGAAAGAAAGAAAGAAAGAAGAAAAAGACCCAATTTGAGGGCTTAGGAGGTAAACTGCTTGCTGTACAAGTGTAAAGATCTGAGTTTGTAGCCTTAGAACCAACGAAATAAAGCTGGACATGGGAGCACAGGTCTGCAATCCCAGGCTGTTACAGGAGAGGGGGAGGCGGTGCAGGAGATATTTCAGAAGCTCTTAAGTCAGGTAGTCTGGGACGTGCAGTAATGAATACCAAGAGATGGACGTTCAATGTTGTCCTCTTACCTCCACATACTTGCACTCATACACACTTGGGGGAGGGGCAGGAGGGGAAGATACAAACAAAACTAACTTTAGACAGGGCACCTTTGGCCAAAATAAGGAAACACTAAAACATCCAGATTAAGTACAGAGGGGAAAAAGAAACAAGAAACCCCAGGAACTAAGGATGTAGCTCAATTAGTAGAGTGCTCGCCTAGTATGCATGAAGCTCTAAGATCAATTCCCAGCACCTGATGGACCAAGTATGGTTGTGAAGGGGTTAAACTCTCCCACTTTCACAACTGACTTTAAGCTCCAGTTCTCTTAAAAGCGCAAACAGGTGTCTTTTCCAACAAAGGGCATTCTCCTACACAGCCCTTACATTCAGGGTCTAGAGAGAGAACACAGAAGGCCTAAGTCAGCCTCACAGTATCTCCAGGACAAGCCCAGCAGCCCCCTGCTGAGTGACGTCCAAGCTTGTTCGGATGTGTCTAAAAATGGTAAGACTAAACCCCAACCAATTAGAAATGACTAGTGTACCTGCCGCTTACTTAGCCATTTATGTGGCTGACCCTGAAACTCCCCTTAGCCGCGCTTAAAAGGAGCCTGTACATCTCTCTCAGGATCATCAATATTTTGTATAGATAAATGACCCCATATGCATGCTAGTATAATAAACGCTCTCGTTCTTGCATGCTATTTGCCCACCTCTCCCTCCTGAGTGCTTTGATTAAAGGCAAATGCCAATATAGCCTCACAAATTTTTTCTTTCTTTTTCAAAAATTGCATTTACATAGGAATTCTAAGGAAATGTTACAAAAACCTAACAGTCAACACTGAAGTAATTTGGGGGTACATATGACAAAAACCTTAGGCTAAATTTTAGTGAAATAACAAAAGAGAGAAAACTTATTAAATAGAAAATAAAACAAGAATAAGCTTAAATAAAAAGTAACTAATTAAAAATCACAGACATTTAAAAAGTAGGCACTGGCATAAAAGTTCAGTGCAATTCTAGGCATGGTGGCTCATATCTGGAATCCTAGCACTCAGGAGGGAAGATCAATAATTTAAGGTCATCTTTTACTACACAGCAAGTTTGAGGATAGTCTGGACTTCTTAGGACTACATTTCAGATAAAAAAAATGAGGCCTGGTGTGATGGCTCAGTTGGTAAACAAATGTGAGGTTTACAAATGTGAGGTCCTGAGTTAGTACCTACATTAAAAGCTGGATGTAGGTCTGGCAAGGTTAGACACACTGCATCGTACAATGTGATTGCTAGCTTTGTCAACTTGTTACAATTTAGAATTACCTAACAAAGGAGTCAGGAGGAGGGATTTTCTACAATGGGTTGGTTTTTAGGAGATTGTCTCAAGTTAATTGATGTGAGGAGACCAAGCCCACTGTTGGTGGCTCCATTCCCTAGGCCACGCCTAAGAGTGGAGAAACTGAGCTAAGAACAGTCACACAAATAAACATCTATGCACTCATTTATTCTTCTCGTCTGCTGATGAAAATATGATATGACCAACTCTTTTCAGTTCCTGTGTCAGTTTCTGTGCTACGATGGACTTTCCATTAAGATGAATTTTGCCAGGGTATTTTCTTCATAGCAACAGAAATAAAACTAGAACATATGGTATAATCTAGAAAACACACTCAACAATAAAGAACATAGCCAGGCTTGGTGGTACATACTTGAAATCCCAGTACTCACTCAGGAGGCTGAGGCAGGAGGATCTAGTTTGGCTCTATAGTATAACCCTATGTCAAAAAAAAAAAAAAAAAAAAAAAAAAAAAAGACAGGAAAAAGGGAGAGAGCAAGGAGTGAAGTTTATTTTCAAATATTTAGAACATTTAGAAAATATGACAATTTCAAGAAATGCTTTTAAATACTCTTTATTTCATTTGTCTCTTTATCCAAATTATAACAAATTAAATTTGAATGCATTTAACAGAATTATTTTTTTAAAAAGTCTCCGTTTTAAGAACATTTAAAAAGTAGATAAAATAGAAAGCACAATGGAAGTGACAAACCATCTAGAATTAATCAAGAATTATTGAAATAATAAGAAAATGTACCTCCTAGATGGTATGGTTTAGTGATAGTATGCTACACATTAATTAATTATGAATTAACTGTTACTCTTTTTCTTCTCCTTATGATGGGGTGGAGGCTGAGAGACATTTGAAAAATAAGATGTGAATTATCTATAGGGAGGTGATTTATCAAATATGTAATAAGACATTAGACTATGGCCACAGATTTAAACAAACCCAGAACAGAACAGAAAGCTTGGAAACAGTTATGCTTATGTGGAAGTGTGATGTGTTAGAAAGTATTAACACAGGGAATAAGGAAACTATAGACTGTTTAGGTAATGAGGCTGGACACAACTGGACCCTTGCTTTCTGCTAAATTTTTCTAAATTCTGAAGATTAAAGCCATAAATGTGCAAAATAAAACTTTAAGGTCCTTTGCTGGGCATACCGGTACACAGCTTTAATCCCAGCACTCAGAAGGCATTTCTTGCTCTAACAGAGGGCCTGAGTTCAGATCCCAGGACTCACATTAGGTGCCTTACAAACAACTTTAACTCCAGCTCCCGGGTATCTAATCCCTCTTTCTGACTTCCCTGGGCACTTGTGGGCACGCATGCACACACACACACAACACATACACACACACACACATGCACGAATAAAATAAATCCTTTGGGAAGAAAATATAAAATGTCTAAGAACCTTTTTAAACTCTTATTTTATTATCAACATTATAATTCATGTCAGTGTCAAGTTCTTTGGAAACAGAATATTAAATTATCGTTCCTCAAAGTGTTTGCTAGCTCCAAGAGGCAATGAGAATATGTGGCAAGTGTCACAGTATCAAGATGGCGCCACACAATGTGCCTCTTGATTCAGCACCGTAGGAGGTATACACAATTGCCACTGTAGTGTTTTGCTTAGCAATGTTTGGCCTGTTTCATAAGACAAAGAGTCACACAAATCCAAAATGGGGATTCTAGAAGATAACTGGCCCAGTCTATTCAAAGAGGCCATATTGTGAAGGACAGAGAGGGGGTAACAGGATGTTCAAACTGAAGACTGGAAACATGTAGCAGGGTGATGAATTGCTTTGAGTTTGAACTTCCTAAACGTGTGTAAACATTCTTTTGACAACTTGGGAAACGAGTACTGAAAGTATGTTGGTGGTTGTATTGGATTAATGTAGTAATAATGTGAGTTTTAGGAGAATATTTGCGTTGTTTAGGAGGTAGAAGTGACATGGTATGTATTGCCTGCTTTCGGATGGTTTGGTCAAAAAGAAGAAATCAAAATTTGTGGAGACACAGAGAATAGGCCAAGATGTTGTTAGCTGAAAAATATACAGTCTAGAAATGTGCCAGTTCAGTTTTTCTCTGGGTTTGAGATGTTAAAATACAGTTCAGCGTCAAAATAAAGTACTTTTTAAAAAGGAAATTATTAGTGAAAACAGTTTTGTGTTTGGGATTGTTTTGTTTTGTTTTGTTTTGAGACTGGGCTTCTCTGTGTAGCCCATGCTGTCCTAGAACTCAGAGATCTGCCTGCCTCTGCCTCCTGAATGCTGGGATTAAAGATGTGCACCACCATCACCTAGTGGGAAATTATTATTAAAATTATTTTAATCACTAGATAATTTAGCAAATATGTATGTGTATATTGCATATGTGTGTCCATATATGTGTGCTTGCCGATGCACACACACTGTCAGGGCTGAATGTCTTTCTCTATGGCATTCTATAAAATTTTTAATTTTTTTAATTTTTATTTTTTATGTGTACGAGTTTTTTCCTGTGTGTATGTGTACCACATGTGGAGTTTTGGACATTAATAAGTTGCCCATTGTGGTGGGAACTGAACCAGGGTCTTCTGCAACAGCAGCAAGGGGTCTTAACAGCTGAGCTGTTTCTCTAGCCTTGTATTATCCTTTGATGAGACAGTTTCAATAATCCTCCCATAAAGGACTTTTCTCCATAGTGTCACTTCAACATACAGGCCATTGGGGGAGACATTCAGCATCCAAATCAGACCATGTTCTAATAGGCAAAAAGATGAGCCAGAAAAAAAGAGAAATTTCTTCCTTCTTCAATAACCTTGAGAAACTTCTACCAGCCAAAGTCAAGGAGCCCCTGGTATTTCATATAAAGAGGAGAGAGTTTTCTTTATCTTTGCACCATTACACCAATGAGGAGAGAGTCTTCTTCATCAATGCACTATTGAGGGCATTGTAGGTTATGTAAGAAGCTACAGGCTAGCCTGAGCTGCACATGGACACACACACAGACACATATACACATACACACACAGAGAGACACACAGACAGACACACATGTACAGACATACACACAGAGACACACACACACAGAGACACACACATACACACACAGAGACACAGACACACAGACACACATGTACAGATATACACACAGAGACACACACAGACACATGCACAGATACATACACACACACCCCCACACACAGAGAGAATTAATTGTTATTCTTATCATTTTTATCTCCTTCACTTTCTTTCAATCATTTTAAGGAATACTGCCTGAGTGCTTGAGTATTCACAGTGGATCTGAAATAAGATACATTTATTACCCATTTTCTGGAGCTTATGATTAAGTAGCTGAAGCCAACTCTATCACAAACTCATTAGTTACAATTGTGTTCAGTCACAAGAGGAAAAAGGTACAGACTGCTGTGAATCCAGAACAAGCTGACCCATAGTGTCAGGGAGGCTTTTATAGAGGAGATACGTAATCTAAGATTTGAAGCGTGGAATTCGGCCAAGAGAACAAAGAACAGAATGGACAAGGAAGAGTCTGGGCCATTCTCCAGTGTATTTAAAGAGTACTCGTCACAGCAAGTGTCCTGAGACGGAGCTGGCTCCCAGAGACAAGGACAGGAGGGTTCAGAGAGTGTTGGGTAAGGATAAAATCAGTTTTTGAGCCAAACAGTGGTAGTGCATGTCTTTAGTCCCAGAACTTGGGAGGCAGAAGATAATAGATCTCTGTGAGTTCAAGGCCAGCCTGGTCTACAGAGTGAGTTCTAGGACAACCATGGCTATACAGATAAACCTGTCTCAGGAAACAAGCAAACAAAAAATTAATTTTTGTTGTTTTAAATATTTGTGTAGATAGATTAGTCAACATGTGCTCCGTTTGTAGCTGGGGATGTAGTTTAGGTGATAGAATGTTTGCCTAGCATGACTGAAGTCCTGGGTTTATTGAAGTCCTCAGCAATGCATAATTCCGGTATGGTGGTTCACATTTGTAGTTCAAGCACGCAGGAGGTGAAGGCAGGAAGTTCAGAAGCTTAATCTTCAGATTGTCCTCAAATATATTGTGAGTTTGAGGTCAACCTGTACTACATAAGATCTTATTTTAGTATACATATTATATATGTACGTATGTAATACTCCTCTGTGTCTAGTCTTTGGCTCAGTGTCCATGAATGTCGTGCATATTTCTTTGTGAACAGGACTTTATTTTCCTCTTTAATCTGCTGAGTTATTCAGTTATGTGAATTGCCACAGATTCTTCATTCTCTTAATGACCACTTAGATTATTTTCACTTTCAGCCATTATAAATGAACTTGTTCCCAAGCATTCTTAAAAATCTATTCTGTGGACATGAATGTTCAGTCCTCTTAGATGAACACTTAAGAGTCAAGGCCAGGGCTGGAGAGATGGCTCAGAGGTTAAGAGCTCTTGTTGCTCTAGCAGAGGACCTGGGTTTGGTTCCCAGCACCCACATGGCAGTTTTCAACCATCTGTAATTCCAGTTCCAGAAGACTCACCGCCTCCTCTGACCTCCACAGCCACCAGGCATGTAAGTGATACACACACACACACACACATGCAGGCAGATAAAACACTCATACATCTTAAATTAAATTAAAATGTCTTTCATTTAAAAAATGAATCAAAGCTCTTAGGATAGAAATATACATCAAACTATTCCAAGATCTTCCCCTGTTATGTTCTCAGTAGGGATGTGTGAGTTTTAGCCGTTCACTTGCAAATCCTTGTGTTTATCAATTTGTTTAATATATGCATTTGCCTGCACATGTCTGTGCACCATGTGTGTGCCTGGTGCGGGGGGAGGCCAAAAGATAGCACCTTATTCCCTGGAAAAGGAGTTAGAGATAGCTGTGAACTGCCATGCAGTTGTTGTGAACTGCCGTGCAGTTGCTGGGAGTTGCTCTCCAGCCCTGTGGTTGTCAATATTATTTATTGATTCGTAATGGAGATTGAATCTAGGGCCTTAGCTCCCAGACTCTTCTCTCTATTTTATTAGATGTCTAAATTCAACTTTCGCTTGTTAACAAGAAAAATTCTGATTCAGTTGATGCTAAGTGGCATCTAAGGTTCTGACTTGTCTCAGTGGGTGTGCCTTACTGATCTACAGTCTATGTAGGAAATCGCTAGAACAGACAACCTTGGCATCCCATGACAAGTATATGTAAGGCTGTCTTGCTCTCCTTCCTAACTGTATTTGAACTCCAGCAGTTCTTCCAATAGCTTTCCAATCCCTCAATCTTGTTTCCTTTCCAATCTTTCCCTCCTTATCACTTGCACCTTAATGCTCTCACCTACCAGACTTTGCATGAGTCTAGTGAACAGATCTTCTGCTGTGGATCCATTACTGCTAATTGTATGATAGTGTAAACATCATGCTCTAGTTCTTCCTGGGATGGAGTTATAAAACCTCCCTCAGTATCTGCCCCGCTCTAAGAGCTTAGGGCCAGAGACTGGGGCACACGGCTCAGTAGTAGAATGTTTGATTTTCATGTGCTGGGACCCAGGCTTTATCCTCAACAACCAACCAAACTAAACAATGGCAAAGGCTTTGCTGACCTGCTAAGTGATCTGACAGTCATGTGACTGACATCGTAGTGATAAACCCAAGGAACCAGACACTTCAGCCCAAGTGGTCATTGTTTATCCAGGGACCTTCTCATTGCATCACTGTAAACATTTTTAAATCAGGGCTGGAGGGATGGCTCAGTGGTCAGGAGCACTTACTGCTCTTGCAGAGAACCCAGGTTTGGTTCTCAGTACTTATATGGTAGCTCATAAACATTGTAACTCCAGTCTCAGGGGGTCTGATGCCCACTTCTGGCCTCTGAGGGTTCCAGCCATGGTTAGAGGACAGCTTTATGGAGTTGATTCTCTATCTTTTTATGGGTTTTAGTGCATAGACGAACATACAGGTAAAACATCCACACACATAAAGTAAGAATAAAATAAGTACTGCTTTCTTCACTTACACTGGACCTGGTGGAAGCAAGCCCAGACACTACATGCGTAACTATGCCAGCAAGTTCACAGACTTGTAAGTGCTGAGGAAATGCTCCGTGAGCAACAACATCCTCAGTGCCAAGGACCACACATCCATCTAGACGAATGTGGCTGACGGTCCTAGGCAGGTTTAATAGCTAGTTTAAAATCTATGCTATCTGTGGGACCAAGCTCAGGATGGGTGAGTCAATGATTCTGTTCTCTGACTGGCTAAGGCTGATGGTGTTGTCTCCAAAAAACAAAACAAAACAAAACAAAAACCCTTGAGGAAATTTCCAGAGGAAATTGAGGAATGTTTGTCAAAAGTAGTAAGAAACAAAATAAAATAAATACATATTTAAAATTTTATGTGAGTGGTTTGCCTGTGTATATGTGTGGTGGGTACCAT
Source organism: Phyllotis vaccarum (assembly GCA_033318265.1). NCBI lineage: Eukaryota > Metazoa > Chordata > Mammalia > Rodentia > Cricetidae > Phyllotis > Phyllotis vaccarum. The sequence goes on from JARWLC010000012.1 coordinate 72,344,398, forward strand.
ATACATGTAGTACCTAAGTACTCTTACCCCTGAGCCATCTCTTCAGCCACAGAATATATTTTTAAAGGAAAACTGGACTTTGGCCCTTTTTAGTCTCTCTCTTTGCTTCTCAGTTGCTATGAAGTGAATGGTTTTTCTAGTTTACATCCTCCCTGCCTTGACAGATAGCCTGGCTTAAAAAAAAAAAAAAGCACCAAATGACCATGGGCTGAAGCATCCCAAACTGTGAGCCTTTGCTTCTTAATTCATATCTCTCTCTCTCTCTCTCTCTCTCTCTCTCTCTCTCTCTCTCTCTCTCTCTCTCTCTCTCTCTCTCTCTCTCTCTCTCTCTCTATCTGCTTTCTTTTTTTGTTTTGCCTGGTTCTTTCTTCTGTCTGGCTCAAATCTCTCAGCCACAGCTTCTCAAATGCTTTGATCACAAGCATACACTATCCTGCTGGACTCTTCTAAGCTGATTATTCCAGATATTGTTACAATTATGGACAGATGACATACTAGGTGGGTCTTGATTTATCAAGAAAATGTCTGTATAGATTGTTTTAACAATATAGCTCTCATGGTTTCACCATATTTAATCAAAGTCTCTGAAGATTAAGCCCAAGAAAGGTGTGTCTGAGGAGCACTATTCATAGATTTTTTTTTTTTTTTTTTTTTTTACCCTGAGCTGGCAAGATGATGACCCACGTTTGATTCCTAGGCCCCTTGTAGTGGACAGAGAAAACCGACAGCTGGGTGTTGTCTTCTGACCTCTACAGGTCACTCTTTTGACACCTATAGGCCTCTCCTCAAATAGACAGATGTTTAATAAATTAAAAATAAGAACATTAAAAATATTATCATATCATATAATCTCCCACCAGTCCCAAGGAGAGATTTAGAAATACATAGACTGAGTTTTCTAAGCGATTATCGCAAATGTTGAATTTTAAGAACTCATCAGTGAACACTGCACTACAAAGTAAGGAACTTAAAATCTCCCATCTGTTCGGCTCCTGGCCACTTTGGAGATAAGGGAGTCGGTTTACTTTATTAGGTTTCAGTTTTCCCTTATGTAACATTTTCTTTATGTAACATTTTCTTTATGTAACATTATAGTCCCTTTCAGCTACAAAACTAATAATTTTGAATACTTCCAACCTTTGTGGTGTGTGTGTGTGTGTGTGTGTACATCCAAGAGCTAAAGTTTAACATCAGAGATCTTCTCAATTGCTTCACCATAAGTTTTTCCTTTTTAAAAAACTTATTTTTTAATCTTGTGAGTGTCTTACCTGTGTGTTTGCAAGTGTACCGTGTGCATACACCTGCAGAAACTGGAATGGGGAGTTAAATCCCCTGGAACTGGAGAAACAGACAGAAACAGACAGTTCAGAATCTCTGCAGATGCCGGAAACCAAACTGGGGTCCTCTAAGTATTCTTAATGACTGAGTCAGCTCTCCAAGTCCACTCACCTTGGTTTTGAGATAAGGACTCATGTACCTAAAGTCCCCAGACTCCACTAGCTTGGCCATGCTTCCTCTCTCTGCCTCCCCAGAACTGGGATTATAGTCATGAGTCACCGGGCCTGATATTTTACATGGTTATCATGTTTGTACAGCAAACATTTTACCAGCTAAGCCTTCTCTCCGGGTGGGGGGGGGGGGGAGTCCTCAGTGTCTTTCTATTTTTGTCTGTACTTTGGACTTCAGCTCTTTTCCCCCAGTTGCCCTGTCCAAGGTAAACAAGAGTAAGCCAATTGCCCCCACCCCACTTCAACTAAACCTGTATGGTCCTGAATTCCTTTGCATCCCCAAATATACAGAGCCTCTTTTTCCCCAAGTCCAGATTTCTGCTATTACGTAGTCTGACTCAGGTTCACCTTCTCCACCCCATGTTCTTGTCTCTCTCTTCTGCCCCTAAACTCCAGTTCATCTTCTTTGACCTCTTATTTTCGTGACATTTCTGCCCATCATGTTACCATTCGAAAGACTATTTACTTTGAATAATGAGTAGCTCATATTTTCGAATATTTTCTATGTGTGCAAGAAGCGTGCTGAGCATTTTATAGATAGTGTCCCATAGGATTTTACCCACTCCTGCAAATCAATCACTATTAGCTTCTCTACCTTACAAATGAAGTCAATAAAGTTAAAAGCGAGATTATATAGTTACTGGTGGCTCAGAATTTGAAGTCAAGCACTTAGGTTCCAGGGCCTCTATTCTATTGTTCCCCAAAAAACAAGATTAAAGGAGCAAATGTGGGATTAAGGATGACTCCATGCTAGGAACCCAGGGGCTTGTGCATACTGGGGAAGCACTGTACAACTGAACCTGAGACAGATAGGCTTTAAAAATTTTTCATAGAAGCTAAATATATTGGTCAATATTGGTTGTCAGGGTGTGCAATCCACTAACAGGCAAGTTGTTGGGCAATTCTGTGAGGAATTTTTCTGATCAGACTATTTAAATCGAGAAGGTCCATTCTAAATGCATGCAGCATTTTCTGGTGGCAATCCAGTTAAATAGTAATAGTGATCATTATTTTTATTATTATTTGTGACAAGATCATTATGTAGTCCAGGCTTGCCTTGAGCTTAGGGTAATGCTCCCTTTCAGCCTCCTGAGTGCTGGGATTATAAACGTCTTTGACCACCCTCATCTCAGTTACTGTGGTTGTGCCCAGTGTAGCAGATTATTGCTCTTCTTTTGTAAATATTGTGTAGTTTCCACTGCAGTAATTTATTATCCATAGGCTGACCTTTGAAAAAGCAGTATAGGGGCTGAGGCAATGGCTCAGTGATAAAGTACTTCTGTGTGCACATCAGGACTTGAGTTCCGATCCCTAGCACCCACATAAAACCCAAGTGTGAGGGTGCAGGTAATCCCAGCAGCCCTGGGGAGGTAAAGAAAGAAGGATCCTTGGGATTTGCCATTCAGATAGTCAATTCAAATCACAGACCTCCAATCCTGCCTGTGAGAGACCCTGTCCCAAAAAATTAAATAAACAAAAAATAAGGGGATGAATGATAAAGGAGCTGTTTAAAATCGACCTCTGGACTCCACTGACTACTTCACTCACAGCCACATGCACATGGTCTTTACATAAACACCCAAATTAAAAAGAGGGAAAAATCAGTCTAGTCCACTAACACTTTCTCTTTTCTGACTGTCTTCTTACTCATTACTTGAATCCATGTGTCCTGGCATTTCTCAGTCTAGTTTCTTTTTAAAAATGGAAGCAGGATTGGGACTTGGACAGCTCGCCACTCACTCTCACTCCTTAAGCTGCAATCTGTTGGGAGGGCCAGAAAGGTCAAAGAGGGACAGATAAGGCTAAGAACTGAAGACTCTTGCAAACAGCAACAGCCACACAAGCCCAAAGCAGGTCCTTCAGACCCTCTGCATCTGTTTGCACACCAAGAAGTGCATTTGCTTCTTAACTATCTTTCTGTTCCTTGGGAAACTTTCCAATCGTCATTACAATCATTTGGACATTTTGTGTTCTGCCTCGTCTTTTGCATAGGAGTAGCAGGGGTGGAATTTAATATTTAAAATGAATAGCTCTAAGCTGGGCAATGGTGACACATGTCTTTAGGGCAAAGGCAGGCAGATCTCTGAGTTTGAGGCCAGCCTGGTCACAGCTATGTTATGTGTGTGTCGTCACTACTACCTGTTGGAGCTCACAGACTCTGGAAACTACAGTCGGGGTGTTAAGTAAATGAATAAATTTAATTAATATTAAAAAAGAGGAGGGGGGACTGGAGAGATGGCTCAATGGTTAAGAGCACTGACTGATTTTCCAGACGGGGCTCATTTTCCAGCACCCACATGGCAGCTCTCAACTGTCTGTAACTCCAGCTCCAAAGCTTCTGACACCCTCACACTGATATATATGCAAGCAAAACACCAATGAACACAAAATAAAAATACAAAAAAAAGAGAAGGGGGAACTATATAATTATAATTTCAGAAAAATTTTAATGAATAAAAGAGATAAAGAAAAGGAAGAGAAATGTTTAAATAGGTTGAAATAGTAGCTTATTTTTCTTTTTTAATTACATTTTCCAGGCATGGTGGCACATGCCTGTGATCCGAGCACTTGGGAGGCAGAGGCAGGCAGATCTCTATGAATTTGAGGCAGCCTTGTTTACATAGTGAGTTCCTGGACAGCCAGAACTACATAGAAAAACCCTGCTTCAAAAAATGAAATTAACTAAATAAAAACAATAACATTGACTTTCTTTATAATTTTCTTGGGCAAGTGGAATACAGTTTATATCCAACTTTCAAAAATATTAACATGTGTAAGTAGGTGTCTTTTAGATTCATATGACAATCTTACACATCAAAGATGATTGAACCATGTTGCAAGTATTTCCCCCAACTTGTCTCTGGCTTTTATTCGTGGCTTTGTTTTTGCAGATGAAGTCTCCCAGGTCTGTAATAATACACATCTATATTTGCCAGTAGACACTGCCTTTAGCACCATTGCTTCATGAGGCTGAGGACCTTTTTAGTTGTTTAACGTTCCCCAAGTTCTACTAATTGTATATTTTCTTCATACCTCCGTCTTCATAGGACGAGAGTCTCAACCGATACACTGGATGAAGAAACCAAACTCCCTACTTATGGTATGCCTCCTAAGTATCAGACCCTGTGCCCCTGCTCTATCACTCTAGACTCATTCCACAGATCAAACTTAGGAAGCACTAAGCTCTTACAGCAGTGTATAGTCAGTTTGCGTCACTTGTTTTGATATCCGTCGAATAGCTGGTCATTTGCAAGGCGAGATATTGGCTGAAGGTGAATGAAGTAAACAACAGGGGCTGAGGCTACGGCTTCCTTGGTACAGTTCTTGCCCAGTTTTGGCCCTGAGTTTGATCCTCAGCACTCTATGATGGGTTGTGGTGACACATACGGAATCTCAGCACTCAGAGGATGCAGGCAGGAGGATTTCAGTGATAAATTCAAGGTCATCTTTGACTACATGGTAAGTTTAAGGCCAGCCCTGTCCATTTGAGATATTGTCTCAAAAGTAAGCAAAAAATAAAAACAAATATTTGTTGTAATGAGGTTTTTTTGTCTGGTTAGCCAGAGGTCTAAGCCTATAGACTTGTTGTCTTGGAGTATTTAATTGCCTGATACTGCTTAGGCTTTTTTTTAAAAAAAGATTTAGACATTTGTATTAAGTTGATGTTGTTTGACCATTGCCTTAGGCACATTGTTAGTTTTTTATTTTAATTTAACTTATTGTCTGTCACGTGGCCTGTGGCTCACTTGCGGTTTTTTATGTTTTTTTTGGGGGGGGGGTCTGGCTCGAACGATCTGTATGTGTTTTTGTCTTTTTATTATTTATTTTGATTTTTTGCCTACTTTTTTCCCACATCTAATATTTATTATTTCAATATCTATCAAAATCTGGTTGTTGCCTCGCTGGATTGTCTATTCCAGTATTCATCACAAGTATTGGCAAGGCTAGATTTCCCATCTTTATGCCTGGCTGCAGGAAGGTTTGAGTCTAATTTTGTTTACATAGTTCTTTGCAGGATTTAGTTCCTCATAGGCTGCTGAGGTCTTCAGCTTCTGTTGGATTTCAGCTTCTTAGTGTTTATTGGCTAACAATCTCCTTCAGATCTTTTGATAAACTGATTTGTAAGGAACATCTTTGTGAAGGAAACAATTTGCACCAGTACTCATATTCTTGATTCTGTATTCAAGAGTAAAATGAATGCGTTAAACTGAATAACCCAATTTCCATTCATTTCTGGCCTATATAAAAAGTATTATGTGGTTGAATTAAGCATTCACAAAGCATTACCCATTGAACAGGACAAGCACACTTTTGTATAGCATGTGGGTACAATATCTGAAGAGGCCAGAAGAGGACATTGGATTCCCTTGGACTAGAATTACAGATGGCTGCGTGCCACCATATGTGTGGTAGTTTGAAAGAGATTGGTTCCATAGGCTCTTTCATTTATTTGTTTGTTTGTTTTTGAGACAAGGTCTCTCTGTGTCCTAGAACTCACTCTGTAGCCCAGGCTGGCCTGGAATTCACAGAGATCTACCTGCCTCTGCCTCCCAGTTCTGTGCCCCGCCCCCCAAGCTGGGCTCATACTTTTGAATGCTTTGTCTAAAGTTTGAAACTCTTTGAAAAGGATTAACTGTGGCCTTGTTGAAGGAGGTGTGTCACTGAGGGTGAGCTCTGAGGTTTCAAAAGCCAATGCCATACCAGTAGACTCTGCCTCCAGCTTGAGGATCAGAGGTGGGCTCTCAGCTTCTGCTTTAGCACCATGTCTGCTGCTGTGTGAACTCCAAACCAAAGCTTTCTTTTATAAGTTGCCTTTTTGTTTTTTGTTTTTGCCACAGCAACATAAAAGTAACGCGCGTGCTGGGAATCAAACCTTAGTCCTCTGGAAGGGCAACGCTTAATGCTAATCCATCTCTCCAGCCACTATTCTATTCTATATTGTTATCATTGCACATACATTCAAACTCTTTACAGAATACTAATTATTCATCCACAAATACTTGCCTTAGGCCATTCACAGCCCTTACAAGTCCTCTTTGACAATCTTGTCTGCTTCCTATTCGGAGTAAGATTCCTATATTTTTGTTTCCCAACATTCAGATTATCATCTACTATGGTATTAATACTTAACACATTATTGTCTGATTCATGGCTTTTGTGATTCAAAATCTATTACTAGTCTATGAGCATGTCAGCAGCTGAAATGATTTTATTCATCTTTTTGACCTAAATAGTTAGCATCATGCCTGACATATTGATGGCTGACTTGTTGAATTAACTAATATACAGGCCTGTAATAGCATGGTGATCTTTTCAGCACTTTGGCAGATGAATACTGCTTGAAAGTGATTTAAGGGCCACTACCTTAAAACAGACAAGAGGCCATCTTTGTACAGATTTAGGCCTCCTAAAACAAAGCTTTGTGCTTCTGTGTTCCATACGACATGAATCCTATTTAGCCATTTGTTACAATCAAATGAAGAAAATAGTTATTCATATTTTGTATTCAGATGAAATATCAGGCTCATAAGATAGTAAATCAATTGCTTAAGGTCACATACTTAATTTGTGGGGTTCCCTGCTCTGAAGCCTATGCTGCTAACTGCTACATGATGGTGCCTTTAATAGGTGAATAGAGGCAGGTGTGTGATGTGTGCCTATGTAAGTCCAGCACACTGGAGATCAAGACAAGAAGTGGGCCTCAAATTCTGTCCAGAATAGGCTACACAGAGAGACCCTCTCTGAAAAAACCAAAACAAGCAAAAATTCCCCAAATCTGGGTGTAGTGGTATATACCTTTAGTTCCAGTACTTGGGAGGCAGAGACAGGTGGATCTCTATGGGTTCAAGGTCAGTATGGTGTACACATCCAGAACAACCAGGACTACAAAAAAGAGACCTTGTCTCAAAAAACAAAACCCACAAAAATAGACGAATAAAGGGAATGGGCATATTTTGGCCACAAAGCCCTGGGTTCAATTTCCAGTATCTCAAAGGAAAAAAATTCTCAGAATATCTACTTGTCTACAACATACCTCTGTGTTTCTGATCCTCTCCACTTGCAACTTCCCACATATATTCATGTAGAAAGTCAAAAGGCTCACAACTTTCATATGCCTTGGAAAATGTGCCCACACATATTTTGATATGTGTTATATAAAGAAATATGCCAATTGATAACTAATACAGCACTTTGGAAGCATTTTATTTAGTAACACTAAGAAACAATGTAGTGATTTCAGTATTTTATTGCCCTTCAAAACTCTTTAAAATGTGAACTCTAGTATTTCAACAGCAGAGTATTTTACTCACAGTTCTAAGCATGCTAAATTTCCCATTTTTTTTTTTTACAGTTAGTATGTGTGCATGCATGTATGTACATGAGCATATGTAGGTCAAAGGACAGCTTGCAGGAATCAGTTCTTCTTCCACCGTGTGGGTCCCAGGGATCAAGATCATGCCATGAGGCTCAGTAAGAAACTCTAACCCATAGAGCCATTTTGACAGCTCAAAATTTTCTGTTCATAAAACCAAAATGTGAGGCAATTCATACAGACTTCTAGACAAGGAGTCATATACCATAAGCTTTCCATTGATGCTCTACTGATATTGCTTGATGGTATAGAGAAACTTGTTCTTTGTCATCTTGAAGAATGACTGGAAGAGGTGACGTTTGGTTCCTGGAGTTGGAAAAGGTGATTGTGCTGGTGCTGAGAAGAGCGAATGCCCTTTTTGCCTAGGCAAATGTAGTACTGTCTGTCCCAAGCCTTATTATGACTTTTAAATCATGGTATCGTTTCCAAAAGAAGGTACCAGAAGAACAAAAAAACCAAAATAAGTAAAAGGCAGAAGACAAGTTTTTTCATTTCTGAAAGCTTTGGTGTTTTGGGGACACACCTAGCACTGCTATTTATGGGCTGAGGCAACTAACTCCAATCTGCAGTCCTTCGTGCAGTGACAAGCAAGCTGCACCGTGGGTTTTGTATCCTGTTCGTTTTGACTTCTGTATCAATCTTAACTTGCAAGGCTGTATTAAAAGCTGGAGGCGTGGGAGGTAAGATGGACATGTGCCTCAGAGAAGTCCCAGATAAGGAATGGTAGAAAAGAAACAGACATTTGGTCTTCTACTCCTCTTTTTCTCTCTTATAGCCTTCAAGTTTTTGTAGAGACCTAAAAGATGAGATGAGATAAGATACCAATGGTTATTTAATGTTGGCAAGATCCACTGTACTTTGAGGTAAGAAGTTAATAAATGACTATTGGTCTACAACTTCAGGTTTATAGTTAATTGACCCCACATTAGCAAACATGTGGATTCTTGCTGCAAATGGGAGATACAAAGATGATTCAAATTCTAAATTTTAAGTGCCAAATTTGGGATGATTTGAAAAACAGCAGTTTTGAAACACATGGATTACATAAGCAGAGAGGTTAGGCAGAAGAAACAATAGATTAAAAAAGGCCAAGGGCACGGAAAGTCTAATGTGATTTCTTTTTGAATTAATTTATTTATTCAGTGGTGTGTGTGTGTGTGTGTGTGTGTGTGTGTGTGTGTGTGTGTGTGTGCCAGAGCAAATATGTGGAAGTAAAAGGACAATTTCTTCAGTCTGAGGGTCTGGAGCCATATGAAGCTACAAAGATAGTTGTCCAAACAGTGTCAAAAAGAATATGTAGTTGGTTTGGCAAGTGCAAATAAATTCATTCATTTACCCAAAGACATCTATCTACAAGGCAACCACAATAATCTAGAAAAATTAGTACACCATAGAGAAGTCTTTTTGACCTTTACTAGAAAATGCCCTTTTCCAGTTGTGGTGGTATATGCTTATAACTTCAACATTAAGAGGTGGAAGCAAACACATAGACGCCTTTAATCACAGCACTTGGGCACTCAGAGGAGGCAGGTGGGTCTCTGTAAGCGCTAGGCCAGCCAGGGGCACACAGTAAGACTTAGTTTCAAATAACAATCAAACAAGAAATGATAAAGGAGAAGTAAGTAGTAGATGGGGAAGAGAAGACATGTACCACCACCATCTGGTGCTAGTAATTTTTTCAAACCTCATTCAGATACAGAGACGAGAGTACTGCACTGCGTTGCCAAAAACAATTCTTTCCTGCACCAAGGAAGTACTAATCTATTTATTTTCTTTTTCCAAGGACCATATCCTGTTGTTTACAGAGTACTATACTTCCACCCAGTAATCATCATACTTGAGATAACAATAACACTGGCAATACCTTCAGAGTAAATCATTAAAAGAAAAAACAAAACCCTAATAATGTATGTAGGTCATTCCTTGGCCAATCTGGGACCTAAGAAAAGCTGTTCTACTGGTTTTCCTGAAATAGCACCATACACCATAAGCCAACATCAATCTAAGATCCTTTCAAAATATGAATGGTATGACTATTACCAAGAGCCTGATTACAAAAGCTTATCCTGAGTACAGGAACCAAAACTTCAGATGCATCTGACACTGCTTGTAATGTTATATTTAAAGAGACTAATTAGATCACAGAGGAAGTTTCTGAGTAAAGAAAGATGGATTTCTTTTCTATAAATTTGGATGAGGGACTTAAGATATGGCTCAACTGGTGAAGTGCCTGACTTGAATTTGATCCTCAGCATTCATGTGAAATGGCAGCTAGGCAGCTGGCATCTGTCACCCCAGCCCTGGAGTGGTAGAGATAGGCAGATCCCTGGAGCTCAATGGGAAGCCAAGCTAGCCAAATGGATAAATTCCAAATTTGGTCAGAAGCCAAATCTCAAAAACTAAGGTGGAAAGCAATCAAGGAAGACAGTTAATGTAGGACAATGCTCTTGTACACTGTAAAGATTTGTTACTCATATTGGTTTAATAAAACACTGATTGGTCAATAGCTAGGCAGAAAGTAGAGGCAGGGCAATCAGACTAGGAGAATTTTGGGAAGAGGAAAGAAGAGGTGGCAGCCAGATGCAGAAGAAGCAGGGTGAAAATGTTGCAATGAGAAAAGGTACCAAGCCAAATATAGATAACAATTATGGGTTAATTTAAGAGTAAGAGATCGTCAGTAATATGCCTGAATTAGTGGCTGCTGGGTATTTTAGAGTTTCTGGAGAAACAGAAACTTGTGACTACAAACTGATGTTGATCTCTGGTTCTCACACACACACACACACACACACACACACACACCTGCACACACACACACACACCTGCACACACACACACACACCTGCACACACACACACACACCTGCACACACACACACACACACACACACACACACACACACACACACACACACTACACAGACATACTCTCCAAAAAGGAGGATCTAGGGTGTATACATCTAATATAACAACAGAAAGGGCTTAAATCTAATTGGTCATAATTTTCCCAAGGGTGCAGGTGATTATGACAGGGTTTTTGTTGTTTTGAGATAGTTTCTCTGTGTAGCCCTGGCTGTCCTGGAGCTCACTCTGTAGACCAGGCTGGCTTTGAACTTAAAGATCTGCCTGTCTCTGCCTCCCAAGTACTGGATTAAAGACCAAACAACTGCCCTGAAAATTTTTAGAAGTTGTAATTTTGTGAGTACTTAATTATATGCCAGGTACTGAGTGTAATATTTTAGGATCTTCCTGGGTAGCCCCTGATGTCCTGGAATTCAATAGGTAGACTACACTGGTTTCTAATTCACAAAGATCCACTTGTCTCTGCCTCCTAAATATTGGGATTAAAGGTGTGCATCTAGCCTTAAGCATTTTAAGAGTAGTTTTTCATTTGATACAAGCAGTATGTATGTAGTGATGGGAATTGGACCTAGAGCTTCACTCATGCTAGGCAAATGCTCAAAGATCTATACTCCTGCTGCTATGAGCAGTTCTGTGAGAAAAGGAATTATGATCCCCTGAAGTAATGTTCATAGTCAATAATTTTTGTAAGAGTACAGACAGTAACTCAAGGCATAGTGGTAGATTCTGATCTCCTCTATGGCTTAAGTACATCACTATTATCCTATTCTGCTTCTCAATACTGTCAGTATCAACCCTTGTAAAATCCTATCTCCATATCTAAATCTTTTATTTGTTTTGAACATTAGTACATGGAATTGTCCACTTAATAACTCTACCTTGATGCCTGATAAGACAACAATGTGTTTTTTAGTAACTGTTACCACATGTCTCAGTTGCTCAACCCTTAAATCTTGTAGGCATCTTGATTCCTCTATGACTATACAGTCAAACTTATAGGAATTTTCCTCATTTGAAGAAAGGATTTATTTTGGCTTATGATGAAGAGATATGGTGCACAATTGAGAGGAAGGCATGGCATAGGAGCATGAAGGAACTGGCTATATTACTTCTGCAGTCAGGAAGCAGATAATGTTAGCTTTTTCCTTCTTCCCTTATTCTTCAGTCTGGAATTCCAGTCCACAAGATAGTGCCACCCATATTTGGCCTTTCTTCTTTAGTTAAACCCCTCTCAAAGATATCCCAAAGATATGCCCAGAAAATGTGTCCATTAGGTGATTCCAAAAGTAATCAGACTCAAACTAATGATGGAGATGATTGTCACAATCTACCACTTGTCAACTGTATACCAAAGTACATCATTCCATTCCTTGTCCTCAAAGGCTCATTCTAAATTTGACAGCTATACCAGCTCCTCTAAAGCTCATGGTTGACTGCAGAAGAAGGGGAGGGGTGGATATAAGAGCCAGGGAATAGGGAGATGTGTAACAAAAATTCAACTGTTGGACATGACGTAGTCATTGCACCCATGAACTGCAATTGTAGTTATCTGTATGAGACCCACACATGGTTGGACCTGTGACCATTTTTATCATGGATTGGGGAGGGGCCATGAGGCTCAACACTTTTTTTTAAATAGCAGTCAACTGTTGTTGGGGAGATGTCACTTTCTTCTATGGTATAGCTACTGATAAGCTGATATTTTGTTACAGTAAATAACCTTCCAGTATCCTCAGGCAAGAAATTCTAAGTAAATTTAGTGGGGCACACACACTCCATAAAAGTAGGAGTGGAAACTCTTGAGAAGACTTTCAGTGGGAAAGAGAGGGAGATAAGAAATGGGAATGGGGGTATAAAAACAAAATTCATTATATAAATATATAAATATACTGTTAAACAAAAATTAAAAAAAAAATTTCAAGGTTCAAAGTCTCTTCTGAGACTCATAGCTATTGTGAGCTGACTACCCATAAAATAAATGTTACATATTGAATATACACAATGGCACAGAATAAGCATTCACAACCCAAAATAAATAAACAGGTTGACTGTGAGGAATGAGTAGCCAAAACAAGATCAAAACTCAGTAGGAAAAACACCAAATCCTGCAGCACATTGTACACATCAGGATTTACCTATATTCCAACAGGCTTGATAGTTCCTCCCCTCTATCTCTGTGGACATTAACACATTGCAGATTCTCTCTTGAGCTATCTCTATTCTTTGCCTGTAGCTTTCCTCAGATGATCTTCCATGGCCCTGGTACGTTCAGCATCCTAAGATTCTCACTTATTTTTTTCTTTTAGTGTTTTCAAGACAGAATTTCTCCATGTAGCCTTGGCTGTCCCGGAATTTGCTCTGTAGGCCAGGCTGTTCTGGAAGTTAGAGATTTGCCTACATCTGCTTCTCCAGTACTGGGATTAGAGGTGTATACCACTATGCCAGGCTCCACTGCAGTAATTTAGTCTTCCCCGACAGCTTCATGCAATGGTCTCCTCAGGGTCATTGTAGAGGATCTGACCTTGTTTCACACTGCCCGGCCTTGGCAGCTTTTGGAAATGATAAATGTAAGTCTGCATGACTTTGTAATTATTGCATTTGTATGTCTACAAAACCAGCTCCAGGAATGATGCTTCCAAGATCTGCTGCCTGCCAGGTTCATATGTAGTGTGGTTTCTTTTATCACAGCTCTAGCTATACAACGTGGTGACTGACTTGGGAGAAAAAAGCTTCCCTAGGCAGGCAAGCATTTTCAAATTAAGCTCTGGAAGTGAATTTTGACTTTTACAAGTTGGAGTCTTCAGTGGTGGAATCTTATCCTCAGGGCATCTTTCCTATTTTCCCACTGAACAGTGACATGTTTCTCTTTACTAGGACTAATTCATTTGACAATCACATGCCTACTTTTAAAACTCACACTCCTTTCTTAGTTGAGCTGCAAATTTCTCCTATCTGTGTGCTGTCACTGTTGCACTGCCTGAGAACAGTGAACAGTAACTGTACCACAGCCTCCAGGTTTCACTGTCTGGAAATTTCCAATACCGAAATGGTAGTCTATTACCTTAGACTTCATTCTCATTCAAAAATTTCAGGACATGGACAGAATGTATTCAAGTTCTTTGCTAGGCCTCTAGTACATGAAGAGTCTCACTCCTCAGGGCACACACCTTTAATCTCAGCATTGGAGAGGCAGAGGCAGACAGATCTCTGTGAGTTCTAGGTCAGTCTGGTCTACAGAGAGTTCCCTGTACAGCCAGTGAGATAGCGAAACCCTGTCTCACTCCATTCCAAAACCTCATGAGCTTGGCCTCCACTTCCAAACTCTCAGCAGAATGGCCCTTTAAGATCCACTTACAATATTCTAAGGTTTCATTAGCCTACCATACCAAAATTTTTCAAATTATTGTCAGGCTCATCACTGCACCCTGGTACCAATTCCCTATAGCACTTTTCTTGTTGCTGTGACAAAAAATAGCTCACAAAAATCAACCGAATGGTAGAAGTGTTTATTTTGGCTTATGGTTTGAACAGATGCAATCTTATCATGGCAAGGAAAACATGACCATGAGGAGGCTCCCACAGTGTCTGTAGTCATGAATCCAGAGGTATGCTGGTGCTCTCATTGCTGAACCTGTTGGGTCTACTTTCAAAGTACACCCAGACTTAACCACTCTACCTCCGGTGTCAGAAACTAGTTCAAGCCATCATCATTCTCCACCTGGATTCCTGAGGTAGCCTCCTAATAAGCTGTTGCCACTCTAGTCATGCTCTGAAGCACCCAGCTATCTTTTTGAGAACAGGGATTTTATTGCTTTATTCTTCCTACTGTAAACTTCTTAGAGTGGCCTATAATTCCCACTGCCCCTGCCTTAATTGTCTCTGTTTTTAACCTCTAGTAGTATTTAGCTGCTCAGCATGTTTCAGTGATGCAGGTATTTTCAAATTTCAAAATTTCAAAATTTCAAATATGGTCCATCCTGATGTTTTCAAATTTTACTAAAACTTAATTTCATGTGCTTTGAGAGACCTGGAAGGAGAACATTGTTGTTGGGTTTTGGTTGAGATATGGTCCCCCCATGGAGCCCAAGCTGTGTGGCTTCAAAATTCAATCCTCATTTTCCAGAGTTGTTAGAATTAGGGGTATGAACCACCACACACACTGCTGGGTTGGACGCCTGAGGAAAGAGTAAGTCACTATTACCGAGTACCATTGAGGGTTCAGTTGTGCTATGGAGTGCATATTCCTAAGCATTTTTTGGATTGTGGCCAGCTATTTCAGTACCCAAAGGAAAGACATGGAAGGTAGGGTACTATTAAAAGATGCTCTTGACACATTTCTATGGTTAATATCATCAGTTTGGTGGACCAAGAATTACTTAGGAGATAAACCTATGGGCATGTCTATGAGGGACTTTCTAGCTACAATAATTAAGATGAGAGATCTACCCTAAATGTGGGCTATAGCATTCTGTAGGTTGGGTCCTAGACTGAATAATAAAAAGAAAGTGACACCATCATCCATCTCTTTCTGTCCTGACTGCTGATACAATGTGACAATTTGCCTTCTATTTCTAGCATCATGCTTTCCTTGCCAAGACAGACCCTCTCCTCAAACTGTGAACCAAATTAATCCCTTCCTTAACTTGATTTTGTCTGTTATTTGTTACAATAAGAGAAATAATGAACACACAAATGTTACTGAATTATTTCCACAAGTATAACACAGTGAGGATGGAAAACAAAGGATGTTTATGTCTACAGCTTGCCCCAGTTGTGGCAATAAGTTACAATTGCTAAATAGATACACTGACTCAAAGGACCAAGATAACCTAGATCTGATGTTCAGAACTTTGATTTGAGCTAGGTATGGTGGTACATGTCTCCAATCTTAGCATTTGGGAGGCAGAGGCAGGAAGGTCAGGAATTAAAGAGTCATCCTTGGCTACATTTAAAAAAATTCAAAAAGGCCCAAGCAGGTACAGAAAGGCTCTTTCCACCAAGCCTGATGAATTTAATCCAACTCCTGGAGCCCACACAGTCAGAGGACCAGGCTGACTCCTACAAGTTTTTCTGACCATCACATGTCATGCCCTCAAACCAGGAAATACATGTTTTTTTTTTTTCTTAAAGAAAATTTGATCATTTGAAAACAAAATAGACAAATAGTCACATATATTTAGTTCATGTTTCAAAGTCAACTTCTAAAGGGAATCTGTATCTTAAGCACTGTATCTACTTGCTAAGCCTTTCAATGAAGATTCAGCTTTTATAAGGTTTTCAGTCTGGCCAAGTTACCAGAAGTGGGAGGCTTCTTATGCCTCTGCTTCCTTCAAAATAATTCCCTGGCTCTCCTGTCCTATTTACAAGGTCCAAAGCAAATAAAACAAGTTAAGCCAAGTGTTGGAAAGGCATAAAAAATGCTTTGTCATGACCTCTAACTAGTTTGCCCAATATTTCCCATTTACCGATTGAGTTTTAATCTTCAGTGTTATAACTACCTGAATCTTATGTTTTGAGTGAGGCCATCTTCCTCTCATCCCCTGTTGAACAAGACATTCATCAACACAGCTCACTTCTGCACTACCTCCAAATAATCAGTGTCTCTTGCTACATTTGGTCCTTGGTTTGCCTGTATTGTTTCTGGAATTATTACTGTATTTCACATTTCATGTAATATATAATATGTATTTAAAAAAAACCTCTCTGCTTCAATGCTGGGAACTGGAACTAGAGCCTTTGTGCATGGTGGACAAGTATATCACCACAGGGCTACATACACTCTTGTCTCCTTTCTTTTTCAGAGCCTCACGTGCCTCTGTTATATCAGGTCTTAGTGAAAATGAGCGCTAATCTTTGGAAGGCCTTTCAGTCATCAACGGAGGAAAGCCATGCGTTCACATTGTTTAGGACCCCCCAAGAAGTGCTTGTCAAGACGAGTTCAGGAAACGTCTCTTTTCGATGACGTCACGTCAGGGGACCAAGAACCGCTGTACATCCCTACGAGAGGGCAGCGACACTCCAACTACCTGTCACGCAATTTGGAGTTTCCGCGAAGTACCGCCCTCCAGGCAGCAAGTCTCGCAACCCGAATTTTAGCTGAGCTGCAGATGGCTTTCCGGAACTAACCAGGGAGGGTGAGAAGTGCCAGTGAGGCCCGGAAGCCAGGAAGGCCAGCGGCGAATACCTCTGCCTGGGCACTCCCCGGGCCCCTCCCCGCGACCGGAAGGCCTCAACCTCCTCACGTCAAGGACCTGCGGGTTCTCAGTCCAACCCGGCCACCGCTGCGCTGCCGCGCTCCAGTCCTCCTCTGGCCCGGCCGTGGGGTCTCCCCGAATACTACGCAGGGGCCAAGGGGCGTGGCGCGGTGACGCACAGAGGACCGACGCGTGACGCAGCGCGGCGCGGTGACGCACGCCCCTTTGTTGGCTCAGTAGCGGTAGCAGCGGCCGCGGAGGTGGCGCTGAGCACTGTTTTCCGTCCGAGGCCGGAGCGGAGCGGTGTCTGACTGAGGCGGGCAGCAAGCGGCCCCCGCGCTCCCTCCCGCCCTGCTCCGAGCCCTCCCGGCCGCCGCCGCCGCCCGCCTCCAACCGCCGCACCGGGAGAGCAGCCGCGGCCCACGGGGCCGGAACCAGGCCTGCGTCCGGACGGCAGCCGGAGCGAGAGCCGGGGCCTCGGCGTCCCCGCCCTCTCCGCGCCGCGGCCAGCGTCCGCCGGGCCCGCGCGCGTCGCGCCATGGACTCGGACGAGGGCTACAACTACGAGTTCGACGAGGACGAGGAGTGCAGCGAGGAAGACAGCGGCGCCGAGGAGGAGGAGGACGACGACGAGGACGAGCCGGACGATGATAACCTGGACCTGGGCGAGGTGGAGCTGGTGGAGCCCGGGCTGGGCGTCGGCGGGGAGCGGGACGGACTGCTGTGCGGGGAGACGGGCGGCGGCGGCGGCAGCGCTCTGGGGCCTGGAGGAGGTGGCGGTGGCGGCGGCGGCGGCGGCGGCCCGGGGCACGAGCAGGAGGAGGATTACCGCTACGAGGTGCTCACGGCCGAGCAGATCCTTCAGCACATGGTGGAATGTATCCGGGAGGTCAACGAGGTCATCCAGGTGAGGGGCCCCGCCACGCCGTCTGACCCGGGGGCCGGCATGGGGATCGGATCCCGGCGGCCCGCGCGGCGCCAGGATAGCAGACCTGGGCCTGGCCTGTCCGTTCTGCCGGCCGGTCGGGAGGTGCGTTTGGGCGGTGCTTCCCGGAGCCTGGCATGGCGGAGGCCTGGGGCTGCTGCCTGAGCGGCTCCGGCCGGCAGTTCCTCCATGACCAGAGGCTCTGGCCGGCAGTGCCTCGTGCCGGAGGGTGGGCTACTGGGGCGGGCTGGAGGAGGGGGTGAGGGAGTGAGTGTGGAAGAGGTGTCAGAAAGAATCCGGTCCAGTTTATCCTAGTCCTTGAATCTCTTGAGCAGTTTCAGACGGGATTAGGGTAGGCCGTTCAGAGCAGCTTTGGTGTACGATTGCCCCAAGTGGGCACCGGCTAATAAAGAAATGGATCTCCTTGGCAGTCTTAAGTGGCTACTTAAAGGTGGGGGAAGGGAACTATTTCTCGGAAGAGTTGATGATGGGCTTTATTTTCTAATGGTGAGGCTTGTGCTTCCCCCCACCCCTCTATTTCGAACCTAACTGTTAGTACTTTCAATCGTAGCATGTAACTTGATGGAAATTGTTGGAATAGCTATTGCAGATAGATTGTCTATCACCCTGAAGCTTCAACAATAAAACTCAGTGTTGTCTAATTGGACAAAACTCTATTGTGAATTAGAAAGGCTTTTGGCTTCAGAACTCCTTTCTCTGAAGATTTCTGTTTCGTGCATAGAAAGTTAGGCTTGCTTCAAGCAGTAACTACATCTCACTACTATACATGAGGTTTTGTATTTTTGAGTTTTAAGAAATAAATTTCGATTTGTTTGGAGAAAATGGTGTCACAAATGGAACATCATTGAAAAATTAAAAAGACGCCGATCTTTTGTGAAAGTCTGAAATTCCAGCTACTTGGGAGGCTGAGGCAGGTGGATAGCAAGTTTAAATCCTACTTAGCCTACAGAGTGAGCTCAAGGCTGACCTGGGCAGCTTGGGGAGACCCTATCTCAAGATGAGGAGAGCTAGCTTTGTGGTAGAGCACAAGACTAGAATGTTCGAGGCTCTAGATTCAGTCCTCAGTATTGGGGGGGAAAAAGAAAGAAAATGAAATCTTGATTCAGTTCAACTTTTAGAAAACAGTTACATGGGAGAAAGCCACATAGGAATAAATGACTCTTGTTTTTAAGCACATTGCTTTTTAAAAAACTTTTGAATGAGGTGGCTTAATATTCGTGAACAGATTTATCAGTGTCACTGCCTACTTGCTGACTTTCCATTACTAACATGTTTATGGTTTCATCCAGTAAGGCACCGTTTTTCGGATTAAGCCATCTAGGCATTAAAGAATGTTTTTTGGATAATGGAAAAAAAAATCTCATGTAGTGCTGTTATTGGAAATTTCAAGCTTCAGTATAGATAATGTAGTCTTGGAAATAAATGGAATAATTGCAGAAGTCAAATGAATTTCACTGCTGTAGTTTAGGTTTTAGACAATTGAGATTTTTCTCCTTAAGAAAGGAATTTGTGGTTAAGTCTTGAATTCTTTTTATTTACATGCAATTATATAAAATCTAATGTTTTCAAACTTAGTAACTAGTTTACTGGCATTGTTCTTAAGTTTTGAAATAACTCAAGGTATTTATAAGAAATAACTTTTGATTTATAAGTGTGTATTTTACTATAGTTAAAAATTATCTAATTTTGTCAGTGCTTAGATCTGTCTCAGTTACCTAGGTCAGAAACTTGTCATTTCTGGAACAGAAATGTAGCTGATATGCATGACATCATTCTTAGTTAAAGTTTACATTTAGAAATACCAGTCAAGTCAAAGATTAGGATATATTCCAGATTATCTTTACTTGAATTGGTATACTTAAACATCTAGACTAGGCTTGATTATGTTTTAGGTGGTTTAGCATTGCACGGCTAATGTGTGCACATTGTAAGAAAAACCTCATGAGTAAAGAGAAACTTAAAAAACAAACCACTAAACAGACACCAAAATGTGAGCTGGATATTTCTGGATACTGCAGAGCTGTATATACATACATACATACATACATACATATACACCAAAATGATTTTGTGTGGTCTGTTTTTAGTGGAGAGAAAAAAAGTTTTCAAAAGCAGAAAGAGTCTCTGAAGAACTTTTTGTAATTTAGTGATGAACTTTCAAGAATTTAGTGATTACACATTAATTTGTATAATCAACCTATTGCTGGTTTGTGACTTAAAAGCATACATAACCTCAGAGGTAGAATGTTTTCTTATTTCTTGGTGTAAGTCCATTTGCAGAATTAAAGACTTTGAGATGGTGTCAACAGTGTTCTCCAAGTTTCACTAGTTGCCTAATTGCCATCAAATGGTCATCTAAAAAGTTTGAGTGAGGTGTAGTATTGTACACTTTTAATCACAACGTTTCAGGAGGCCGAGTCAGGGTAATTTCTGTGTATTTGAGGCTAGTCTGATCTACATAGTAAGCTCTAGGACAGCCAGAGTTACATAGTAAGACTGTCTCAGAAAAACAAACTAAACCAAACAGAATTTGTATATATAACTCTGGCTTTTCTTAAACTTAGAATTCTCCTGCAGTCTAACTCAGGGCCTTGCATATGCTAGATCAATATCCCCCCCCCCCCCCCCACCCCTTTTTGAGACAGTTTCATTGTGTTACTCATGCTGTCCTGGAACTTGTTCTTTCTCTAGTAGCTGGATTTTTTAGGCTTATGTCACCATGTCCTATACTGTCATTCTATTTATGACATAGCATATATTTATTGTATTTTCCTTCTTTGCATGCTTTTTAATTAATTTCATTTTGTCTTGTTTTGTTTTGAGATAGAATTTCCCTGTGTTGCCTAGGATGGTCTGCTCCTGGATTCAAGTGATGGTCTTGTCACAGCTTCCTGTGTGCCAGGACTACACACTTGATGCTACAATTGCAGGGTGCACTCTGCTTAGTTACTAATTAGCCATATTTTTTCTTGTATGTGTGTTTAAAGACTTAAAGTATGTGTGTGGGTAGGATGCCTGCAAAGGTCAGAAGAGGACACTGAATCCCCAGGAGCTGTAGTGACAGATGGTTGTGAGCTGCCCTGTGTAGATAGTTGGGAACTGATTTTGGGGGTGGAGGGGCAGGTTCAAGACAGGGTTTCTTTTGTGTAACAGCTCTGGCTGTCCTGGAATTCACTTTGTAGACCAGATTGGCCTCAAACTCAGAGATCCTTCTGCTTCTGCCTTCTCAGTGCTGGGATTAAATATGAACTCTTCCACTGTAAGAGCAGTAAGTGCTCTTAATTAACTGCTAACCCATCTCTCCAGTCTCTCTCTCTCTCTTTTCTTCTTTTTAAATAAAGGTATAGTATCAACAGGTGTTTAACTTTGTTAAACCAGTACACCTGGATACTATGTAACTACATTAATAACTTTATATAAATAGCTTAATTCTTATTAGGTGATGTAATGAGTAGACTAAGGCTATGTTTAGACTGGCATTTGATGATTACTGCTTTTTGGATGAGAAAATGGTCATACTTGTAAATTAGGATGACTGGATCCTTTGGAACTCATGGTGATAATATTGGTGGTCTTTAATATTTTTTTGTTCAAAGCCTGAAAGTATTTTATTTTTCCTTTTCTTTTCTTTCTTTTTTTCTGTTTCTTTTGAGACATTGTCTCTTTGTAACCCTGGCTGTTTTGAAACTCTTAACTATGTAGATCAGGCTATCCTTGAACTCAGAGATGCACTTGCCTCTGCTCAGCTAAGAAGCCTTTCTTTTTGTTTGAACTGTCAAGTAGACTTCTGCAATCATGACTTAAATTTCTTCCAAAAATTTTGTTCTTTAGTTTTAATTCAGAGATAAGTAACTGTAGAGCTTTATTTTGAATAAGGCTATTTCATGTGTTATGGTGAATAATAGATAAATTTCTGTATAATATGGAATTTCAGAATGCAGCTTACAAGTTGTCACTGAACTGTTCTGGTAAATGAACATTTCAGAGCTTTACATTAAAAAATTTTTAATGATGAGTCTGGTTTTCATGTTAAAAATAGGGAGTGTCATTCATTGTTTGAGAGTTTCCCTATGTAATGCTTTTAAATGTACTCATTGCTCAGTAGCAATTTTTCTTTCCTTTTGTTAGGTTCCCTTTTAAAGGAAATGTCAGAAGTGACTTGATACATAATATGCTTTGGCAAAAAGTACACAAAATAATGAAATATTAGGTAACATTTCCTTAACCTTTTGACATTTGTTTAGATAATGCTAAAATTAGTTATGGTTCCTGACACTTTTCCTCATTCTTAATTAAAGCAAACAAACCAATAACAGCAACAACAAAAACATACTCCCAATTCAGATATTACTCATTCCAGTTACTTGATAGTATATCTCCTACCCATAATTTTCTAATTAAAAAAAAAAAAACTTAGTGTGCCGATTCTAATTGACAGTATATCTAACCATAATTTTCTGATTTTTAAAAAGGCTAACTATAGAGGTAGTTATCTCCCAATTCTTAGAATTTACAACTAAAAGTCACCACAGTGGGTGTTTGTCTTAGAGTTTGTGGTATTTTGGACAGATTGTTTGAGCAGCTCTTTGATTGATTTATCCAATCCATTAACTATTTGATCACTTAAGAGCTAACCTTCATTCATTTTCTGCATCTTTCACATTGAGTCAGCCCAAGTCAGATTACTTTTTTTTTTCCTTCTGTTTTTGTTCTTAATAACTAATCCTAATTGAGGGCTTCTAATTTTATTTTGTCTCCTGACTCTAGACATTCAATTAATCTGTCATACACTGCTATCAAACACATGTAGTTACTCTCTTGCCAAAAAAAGAGATTTTGTTATTAAATGTATATATTTCAGACTCTTTCCAGCATTTGTAGTTTCCATCTTAATTACTGTCACCTAATGTTTTTCCATCTTATCTGTTCTTGTGCCTCATCTCTCACTATTTTGACTGCACTGCTTATAGTTACACTGAACGTTTCTTGGAGTTTTTTTTTTTTTTTAAATGTTATTACCTCTTCTTGTAGCAGCCCTTCTTTTAAACTACTTAACTATTACCTCATATCTTCTGGAGCCTCTTTAACTTTCCAATGCTTCCTTGTTTGCTTAGCACTTTATGGATATTTGGGTGCATAGTATTGTCTGTCTGTCTGTCTGTCTGTCTGTCACTCTCTCTATTTCTCTCTCTCTCTGTGAGAGAGAGGAGATAGTTTTCCAGGTATGGATAAGCATGCGTATACCAGTGTTGCCTGTGTGTATGTGTAGGGGTGTGTGCTATTAGCCATCTCTATAATAAGTCTTGTTGGCTAAATGTGCTAGTTTTGAGGGTGAGAGTGAAACTCCCTTTTTCCCTTCCCCTTTCTCTCTATCCTTCCCTCCCTTCCTATCTCTTTTCTTTTTTCTTTGTTGAGACAGTTTGTGTGTGTGTGTGTAACAGCTCTGGCTGTCCTAGAACTGGCTTTGAAGACCAGGTTGGTCTTGAACTCACAACAGTCTGCTTGCCTTTGCATCCTGAGTTCTGGTATTAAAGGCATTTCCCACCACCACCCAGCATTACCTTATTTTCTTCATTTCTTAAAAACCAAAAGAAGTTAAGTAAGATTTTTTTTTTCTTTGTACTAGTAAATTATTTTATGGCTTCCAGCTGCTGAAAATGTGATATTTCAATGTTTAAATTCTAATAGTACAGCATTTGTTTGTTTGTTTGTTTGTTTATTGGGTTCTTTTGAGACAGGGTTTCTCTTTGTAGTTCTGCCTGTACTGGAACGTGCTGGGTAGACCAGGCTAGCCTCAAGGTCAGAGATCCACCTGCCTCTGCTGGGAAAGAGATGTGCTATCGTGCCCAGCTAAGAGGACAAACTTTAAAATACCTCCCTTGCCCCCATACTAGGTCTTACCAGGTAGTCCTGGCTGGCCTGAAACTTTCTGTGTTGACCTCTCTGTCCTTGTTTTCAGAGAGATCTGCCTGGCTCTGCCTCCTGAGTGCTGGGTTTAAAGGCATGCACCACCATGTCTAGCTTAAAGGCCTTTTTAGGTGTAATTTTTATTTTATTTTAATTTTTATTATTTTAGTTGCAACTTTTATACTTGTGTGTAGTTAGTTCCTTGGACTTTTATATGACCTGACATAATGGTATTACCAGTTGATTTACTTCAGTATTGATTTTGAAAGAGTTGTCCACAAAGAATCAAGCTGTTTGACAAGGCATTATTTATTCCTATTACAATGTTTAAACATTTGTGTTTATGAGGTAGAAGAAATAGGTGGGTAAAACCAGGTACCTAGCAATGAGTTAACTCTAACACAGCCGTAGTCACCGTGTTCTTCACCACCACAATATCTCTTATTCTAAATGAGACAATAACTGACACCATTTCATTTTGTTTCTTTGTTTTCAGACAGGGTCTTGTTATTGTATACTCCAAGCTTGAGCTAGTTTCTCTCCTTCAGTCTTTGAAGTACTGGGATTACAGATGTGTTTGCCACCACACCTGGCTTGCTAGTTTTATTATGGCTTATGTCTTTCCAGTTTGTGGGATAGAATGGCAAGTATGCATAAAATGCTTTGCAGTCTACAGTATGATGGTTGTCTGAAACAAATGAAAATATTGTGCTTCACTTTAGACTTGATCTAAATGTTGATGAGACGTTTTTACTAGAAATAATGAACAGACCATGGTCATTTAGACCTCCCTCTTCCTCCCTCTCTTCCTCCCTCTCTTCCTCCCTCTTTTTTTTTTTTTGAGGCAGGGTTTCTCTGTGTAACAGTTCTGGCTGTCCCACAACTTGCTTTGTAGTCTGGGCAGACCTTGAACTCACAGATCCTCTGCCTCCCAAGGGCTGGGATTAAAAGTGTGGGCTGCCTCCCCACCCCCCTCAGAGAATGTTTCTTTAACCAGAATGTGTTAGCCATTTTAAGAAAAACAGCTAAAATGTTGCTGATGATAAAATTTGAGTTTTATGTGAATTAGAATTTTGAGAAACTTTATCGCTTTTGTGAAATAGTTTCCTAGGAAACTTCTTGACAATTTGTACTATATAATAAAAATACATCCACATTTGGAAGATATACATAATGTAATGAGCCAGTATTTCCAGAAATTGTTAGGAATGGGATTGAATTCTTGAAAGTTTTAAGTAGCTAATATATTTACTTAGTTTTTTGGTGTCTGGCTTTACATTTAAATGAAAAGACTAGGAG
Source organism: Phyllotis vaccarum (assembly GCA_033318265.1). Lineage (NCBI taxonomy): Eukaryota > Metazoa > Chordata > Mammalia > Rodentia > Cricetidae > Phyllotis > Phyllotis vaccarum. The sequence goes on from JARWLC010000012.1 coordinate 72,369,486, forward strand.
AAAGGGGATTTCATTAGTTATATTTATTGTTGTAGCAGTGCTCAGAAAAATTCTTGGTGTGGGATAGGCACCAATAAAATTCTTTTAGAATTAGTTTTATTTTAACCCCTTTTCTTGGGGGGGGCAGTGGGGACACTCAAAGCATATTCTGTCACTGAACTCTATCCCAAACTGTTATATTTTAAAAAATACTACATGTGTATGTCTCTGTACCATGTGTTCAGGGATGCCAGAAGAGGGCCTTGCATCCTCTGGAACTAAAATTGGAAGCTGTAGTATCTGAAATTAAGCACTAATCAAAATGCATTTAATAGCACATTAGACAAAAGAGGTCAGTAGAGGTCATTCAGACTGAAGTATGGAGGAAAGAAGGGCAATAATATGAAGACCAGCAAAGACAAAGAACTAACAAAAAGTGCTAATATTAGTGTGTTTAGAACCTCAGAACATAAAGTATGACTGCCTGGTCTTAGCTTGCCTAATTTCTAGCCAGATTTTCTTAAATTATCCTTTGTTTCTGGGCTTTTACTGTTCTCCATTTCTGTATATCTTTTCTTTGTTTTTTTATTTCATGTCTGAGTAGGTGGCTGGTGCCTGGAGTATTCCTCTCCTGTTTTTGCTCCTCCCCTGTTGTATTTATTCTCTGCCTGGCAGCCCCACCTATCTCTCTCTGCCTGCTATTGGCGTTTCAGTCTTTATTAGACCAATCAGGTGCTTTAAACATGCCAAGTAACTCAGCTTCACCCAGCTAAACAAATGCAACAAGAAAAGAATACAACACACCTTTTTGTCATCAAAACATACGTTCCACACCGTAAACAAATGTAACACCTCTTAAACTAATAGTCCACAACAGATGATGGTAGAGTTTTCAAAACTAATAAACACAAAGGAAATACTGACTAGGTCTATTGATTTATTTTTTAATTTTTTAATTTTTATTTACTTATATTTATTTTTTGAGAGGGTCTCTATGTAGTGTTGACTGCTCTGAAACTATGTATTCCCATACTGGCCTCAAACTCAAAAATATTGGCCTACCTCTGCCTTCTGAGTGCTAGAATTATAGGCATGTGCCACAATGCTCACATAAGGGGGAAAACACATAGTTTTTAAATCAAAGAAATAAAGCTTCACACCATTCTCACAATGGAACCCAGAAAACAACATAGTCATTGTTTGAAAATCCTTTGTGTGTATGTGGTGCCAGGGCCTTGGTTAAGGAAGCACTCCATCCTGAGGTACATCCCCAGCAAGGGCTCTACTTCATTTGTTGGTTTTGAGAGAGCAGTCTTCTTGCTCTATATGTAGCTTAGATAAGCTTTAAGTTGCTATCTCACCCGAGCTTTCCCTGAATTTGTGATCCTTATGACTCATTTCTCCTAACATTGTTGGGATTGTAGGCCAGGAATCATAACATGCTAACAACAGAACTTTAATGCAAGTTCTTAAAATATAAAGAACTTCAAAACAGAACAAAAACCTAGTGTTTTCGGGAGCTGGAGAGATGGCTGAAAGGTTAGGATGACTGCCTTCTCTTCCAGAGGATGACATTACAGCTTCCAGTTAATTCTAAAATTTCTATTTGTTTTTGTTTTGTAATGTTCAGACATGGTTTCACTATGTATATAGCTCTGGTTGGTTTGGAACTTGCAGTGATTCTCCTGCTTCTGCCCTCCAAATGCTGTGTTGTAGGCGTGTCCCAGACCCGGCCTTCTGTTTGAGTCATTAGTGTCAGTTACAGTGTTCTACCCATCCCTTCTCAGGTATTTTTGTGTTTTGCTCCATATTCTCCAGGTTACTAATCATTTGGTAACTTTAAAAAATATTTTTTGTTTTAAAAATACTTTTTGTTTGCATGCAAGTGCGGATTTGTGAGAGACGTAGCAATTACATGGAGATCAAAGAATAACTTTGGAAATAAGTTCTCTCCTTCCACCTTGTTGAGGTGGGGTTTCTCCTGGTTAACCTAGGCCAGTTGGCCAGTGAGCTATTCTAGGCAGTTCTTTTGTGTCTGCCTCTCTGTCTTGCCACAGGAGTACTGGGATTATATTATATGCATAGCACCACAAGCTGCTTTTTACTGTGGGTTCCAGAGATAAAATTCAAATTCAGGACATTAGACCTAGTGAGCCATCTCACAGGTTACTTTAATAACAAAACAAAACTTATAGGTACTGAGGATTGAACCTAGGGCCCCCATGCATGCTAGGCAAGTCACTTAAAAACACAAACAAGACAAATAAGGGTCTTTCATGTAGCCCCCACCAGACTTGAAATTGATATGTGGCTGTGGATGATCTTGTTGAGCTTCCTGCTTTTACCTCCCAAGTACTAGTATTAAAGGCATTTGCCTCCACACTTTGTCATTTTATTTTTTTAACTTTTAAATTTTGAGATAGGGTCTTGATAAGTTGCTTAGACTGGCTTTGTGCTTGTGATCCTCCTGCCTTTGGCTCCTGAGAACTGAGAATTTAGGTCTGTGCTTCCAAGCTGCTTTAGTTCTTCAGGTTTTCCAGGTGAAGTATGTCTAGAATCTGAATCAGCTAAGTCACTTTATACCACCTTTTTCTTTTCTTCTTTCTTCCTTTCTTCCTTCCTTCCTTCTTCCTTCTTTCTTTCTTTCTTTCTTTCTTTTTTTTTTTTTTTGACACAGTTTCTCTGTATAACTCTGGTTGCCCTGGAACTTGCTCTGTATTCCAGGCTGGCCTCAAACTCAGAGAGCTACCTGCCTCTGCTTCTTAAAGGTGTTTGCCACCTCCTCCTGGCATGTGTACTGTTTTCTTACTGTTGCTCTAATAAATTACAAAATTGGTGACTTAAAATACAAATTCATTATTAAGAAGTATTAAAAAATCAGTAGTCTAGAGATCTGAATGTTATCAGCCTTTGTTTTTCTGGAAGATTGAGGGAAGGTTTTTCATTTGTAGATACCACTCTTGTGGTACCTTTCTTTGGCTTGAGACTGTAGTCGGAAGTTTTGTCCTGCCAACAACTCTCAAGTACCTACTATAATTCCCAAATAATTGACCCCCAAAGGCTTAATGTTACAGTAAATGCTGGGCCAGTAGCTTAAGCATATTACTAACTAGCTCTTACACTTAACCCTAATTCTTATGTATGTTTAGCCACGTGCCTTGGTACCTCAGTCCAGCATTGTCATCTTGTTCTTCTGTGTCTGGCTGGCAATGGATCTACCTTTCCTTTTCCCAGAATTCTCCTAGTCTGATTATTACCCCTCCTATACTTCCTGCCTGGAATCAACATTTTATGAATCCAATACAAGTGACAAATATTTACAGTGTACAAGAACATTATCCCACAGCATGAGACCTTTTCCTCCATCTTCCCAGCATCAGAGCATCTTCAGATTTCTGTTTCTGCCTCTTTTTTCCATTTTAAAGGACTAACATGGATATTATTGTTTACTCTTATTTCAAGATCAGCTATGTATTGACCTTATATTTGCAAGGTTAATTTCTTCTTGAACTATTATATAGTCTCAAATTCTATGTGACACCTGGGGTAGGTAGTAAAGTCACATCTACCATGCTGTCTTTCAGTATCCTTCTGTGATAGATGGTCAAGTTGCTTGCTCCCAGAAGTACCGAGAAAGGTCCTTTGGGAGGGAAAAGTTACCACCAGCCTCAGTTCTTGTTACCTACACTGTTTCCTATGCTTGTCACAGGGTTGACTTCTAGATTGTCTGGCTTTTCTTAGGCCACTGTTTGTCTTTGATTTGGCTTTTGTTGCCTCTGAAATTATCATGTGATCCTCGTGGCTTATATTCTCCCAAATCTATAATTAGCCTTTAAATCCATATGCTTCTCCTGATATATGTGCTTGGTAGCAGTTATGCAAAGATGAGCAAAGCATATTTCTTTTCTTTTTGGGGTCCAAAGTATAGGAAAGTAGAGTGACCAGTATAAAGGCATTAACTCAGAACTCACTCTGCCCGTTTTTTATCCTTGTGCGTCCTAGTTTTAATGATTCTCTGTTTCTTGACTTGGTTTTCAAAGCTAAGAGTCTTAATGCCAGTTTGTGTTCATTTATGATTTTTTTTTTGGGTAGGACCATCATACATTGTCTCTGAACTACATCCCCAGTCCTTAAATGCTATTTCACAAGATGACAATTCTGATGTGGGTCACTTTTTTGAATATTGGCCCATTACAATCTTTCTAAAAGGACCAGTTAGATATCAAGAAAATTATGGTCTTATTTGACACAGCAATTATTGTCAAAATTTTTAAAGAAATATTACATGTTGGGTGTAATAGAGCTTGTGGTCAGCTGAGTGGTTTCAAGCATGAGAACCTGACTTTAATCCCTAGAACTCGAAAAGTAGGGCATGGTGATGAATGCTTGTGCTGGGGAGTTAAGTAGATCCCCATGGCTTGCTGGCTAGTTGGTTAAGTTCCAGGCCAGGGAGTGACCCTGCCACCAAAACAAGGTGTATGGTGGCTGCAAAGCCTCCAGAGGCACAGGAACACATAAATACAAATGCCTGTAGGATACACATGCAAAGAGGTATCAGAAAATTCAGAACAACCAGAAAAGGATGATAGAAATGGAACGAACACACACACACACACACACACACACACACACACACACACACACACACACACACACACACACACACACACACACACGGTTGGGGGGGAGAGCGGGAGGATATGAAATTGGATGCATAAGAAGGCAGGGGAAAATCTGGGAGGGGAAATATTATGATTAAAATATATTGCATGAAATTCCTAAATTCCTAAATTCCCAAAGAATAATTTAAAAAAGAGAGAGAGAGAGAGAGAGAGAGAGAGAGAGAGAGAGAGAGAGGGGAGAGAGAGAATGAGCTCAGGGAATTCTCAACCCTCAGTTGAGATGGCCTTGTCTCAAAAAGCAAGCAAATAAATCATAAACAAATTGATTTTTTTTTTTGTTGCTGTTTTATGGATAAAGAAGTTGAAGATTAGAGAAATAAAATGACTTGTCCAAGTTATCATAAAATATAACAGTAAATATAAACACACATGTGCATCTTTTCTGTCTTGAATTGAACATTTTTGCTCATTAGAATTACCCTTTTTTCTGACTTGAATAGAATTAGTCAGTGGATTCTGAGTTGTGACCTTATTGCTATGACCTATAAATCTAAATAAATAGAGTAAATAGAAGATGTATCCATTTAAGATTTTACATTTTTAAGCTAGGTTTGGTGGGATACACCTGTAATCCCAGCACACAGGATGTGGAGGCAGGAGGATTACCAGTTCAGAAAAAAGTTTTGGATTGTTAACCTGAGCTACATAGTGGAACACTGACTCAAAAAACAAAAAGTTGAATACTTATTAGGGCTTTAGTGTTTGTTTAGTATGTTAAAGACCCTGTGTTTGTCTCCAGTACCACAAAGACCCAACTTGCAAACATAATATTCTCAAGAAAAATTCAAGTCATCCGGTGTAGTAGCACACACTTTTATCCCAGCGCTCAGAGATCAGGTTAGCCTGGCGTCTACATATTGAACTCCATACCTGGCCCAGACTACATGGTAAGACCATACCTTGAATAGAAAGAAATTTCAAGCCAAATTTGCTATTATAGCATTTAGCGCTTTGCTTTTTATTCTAGTGTAAGCATTTAAAAAACAAAGTTGATATAAAGTAATGTCTGAAGTTTGAAATGTAGACCATGGCCCATAAAAAAGCCCAGCATTCTTTCCAACAGAAGTACCAAAAGATAATGGAAGAATAGCATTATAAAATTGTTATGAGTGTGCTAGACAATTGCTTTCTCTTTCTTTACCTAACCCTCCTCTTTTGTGAGTTAGGCCATCATTACTGAGAATCTAACCCAGACTCTCCTACTTAGCTACTTCACAGTTGGAGAAATTCTATTTAAAAGAGAGAGTGCTTATATTATACAATGTGTGGAGTTGGGCAGGTAGAAGTGAGATGTCTTCCTTCATCACTCCTCCTGTTTCTTTTTTTAATTTTAGATTTATTTTATATGTATGAATGTTTTGCTTTCATGTATGTATGTGTATCACATGCATGCCTGGTGTCCATAGAGATCAGAAGACATCTAGTTATCTGGAACTGGAATTAGGAATGGTTGTAAACCACAGTGTGAGTGTTGCAAATCAAACCTGGATCCTCAGCCATAACAACAAATGCTCTTAATTGCTGAGCAATCTCTTAGGCCTTTTTATGAGGCAGAGTCTCTGATTGAACCTAAAACTCACTGGTTAGCTTCTTGGCCCTCCTGCTCCCCCTAATCCTTTTGTTTCTGTTATTCAGTGCTGTAATTAAAAGCCTGTTACCATACCCTGCTTTTTATGCATGTGCTTGGGATCCAAACTCAAGTTTTCATTTGTAAGTAAAACACTTTACCAACTGAGTCATTTGTAGTCTCAAGAACATAGACCTTTAGAGAAGCTTTTAGATGAACTTAATATGGTTACTATTTAATTTCATTCTTCTACTCATTGTTTCAGCTCCTTTAAAGGTTTATTTTTATTTTATATTTCTTGAGTATTTTGTCTATATGTATGTCTGTATGTCTGTGCCACCACATGTGTGCTTGGTGTTCTAGGAGATCAAAAGAGGTGTGTCAGATTTTCTGGGACTGAAGTTACAAAAAATTAAAAGCCTCTGTGTGTGCTGAGTGAAACTGGAAGCTGGGTCTTCTGAGAGAGAAACCAATGTTCTTACCTGCTAAGCCACCTCTCCAGCTTCTCCTGAGTTCTCACTGGCTCTAAAATTTTATATTGTGGTGGTGGTGACGGTTGTCATCCTTGTCTTTTCCTCCTCTGTTCATCTTCATCATCTCCATTTATATTGCCTTGGTATAGTTACAGCTGAGTTCTTAGAATATATGACAATATCTGAAGCTTGATTCATAATGTTGCATTTCATCCAACCAACTAAAGCTAATTCACAAAATATTCTAACTACTCATAAGGAAGTATAAAGTGGGTGTGGTGGCAGATTTTTTTAACCCCAGCACCTGAGTTTGAGGCTACTTTGGTCTACAGAGCAAGTTCTTGGGCAGCCAGTGCTACACAGAGAAATCTTGTCTGGAAAAACAAAACAAAGGACCTGAAAAATGACTCAGTGGTTCAGAGCACTGGCTGCTCTTCCAGAGGTCTTAGGTTCAATTCTCAGTACCTATATGGCAGCTCACAACTGTAACTCCAATTTCAGAAGACCTGGCACCCTCACAGAGACATACATGCTGGCAAAACATTAATGCACATAAAATTAAAATCTTAAAACAGAGAATTTGACATTAACCTCATTTAATGTTGGCTTCATGCTGAGTCAATAGAAGTTTTGATTATCATGTAGTCTTATGAACAAGATTGAAGAGATCTTCATGGTTATGATGATTGTGGAGACCAACTTCTACAGCTTTTAGGAATGAGTGAACATTCTTGTTTGAGTACTTTTGGCTTAAGTTCTTCTGTACTCTGATATGTCTCGCTATAATATTAAAGCCTAAATTTGTAACCCTGTCTCACAAAAAGCTTTTCTATAATCTTAAAAGACTTATTTAACACATTGAAGAATGTGATCCTTTAACTATATCTGACATTTTGGCGGGGAGGTAGAATCCAGAATAAAACTCTTCTTTTGTTGATTCTGTATTGGTATTTTGAATTCATGTCTGTGCATGTCTGTTCAGGTATTAGTTACATAAGGCAGAAAGAACTCCACAGCAGCACATGAACACCGTGTCCACTTAAGCAAATGCCAGGCAAATGCCTATGGCAGATTTGTCTCTGTTTATATCTTGTTTATATACTGGTGGGTTTTATAGTAACCAGTGAATAAGGCACTCATCTTGTGTAATTGTTTTATTAATAGTTTTGAGTACTTCTGACTCTGCATTTATAAAAATAAAAACAGTTGCTAAGTAGTATTAACTAGGTAACTGTGAATTAAAACAAAATGTTTTTTATCTATCTTGGGGATTCCAGTTAGTTATGTTAAGTGAAGAACATTGAAGTTGAAATGCAAGCTTTGGGTCTTCCCACCACCCTTACCCCCAGGTGGTTTTTTTCTTTGTATAACCCTGGCTGTCCTGGAACTCTTTCTGTAGACCAGACTGACCTTGAACTCACAGGGATCTGCCTGCTCTCTCTGCCTTTGAGTGCAGGGACTGAAGGTGTGTGCCACCACCTGGCACAAATGTAAACTTTGAATTAGGTTAATTTGTCTCCTTGTGTGTAATCAAAACAGTCAAGAAGTTGAATGTTGATTCTAGTATGATTCAGCTCTCCTTCTCCTTCATAACCTCTGGTTTAAAAATAAAACAACCTGGGGCATGGTAGCTCATGCCTAGATTGTCGTCCCCCCCCCCCCCCCCCCCAGCAACCCTGGCTATCCTGGAACTTGCTTTGTAGTCCAGGCTGGCCTCAAACTCAATGAGATTTGCTTGCCTTTGTCTCCCAAGTGCAGGGATTAAAGATCATGCCTATAATTCTAATAGGATTGCTCTGAGTTTGAGGCCAACCTGGGTTACACACTAAGTTAGTGACAAGCTCAGATATAGAAATATAGCAAACAGTGGAATTATTCAGCCAAACAAACAGAAAAGAGGTAAAGCCAATTTTGGAAAAAAAAGAAAAAAAAGATAGCTAAGCATGGTGCTGCATACTTTTAATTCCAGGTCTCTGGAAGTAGAGACAGGCAGATTTCGAGTTTGAGACCAGTCGTGTCTACATAGTGAGTCCCAGTCAGCTAGAGTTATGTAGAGAGAATGAGGGATAGGACATGGGCAAAGTCAGTTAGTAGGCAGTGTAACCTGTTTTTAAGATTTAGGGTAGTGCTATTGAGATAGACTTACTCCCTAAGGCTGTGTGAAACAACTTGGAACATTTCAGCTTCCGTGGAACTTAGTGCAAAGCACCTGTTGGCCACTGTTCATGGCAGTAAAAGAAAAGAGTGGAGTAAGAAGGCTATCAGCCTAACCTAGGCAAGAAGAAAACTCTGTAGTGGATGCAAAGGATAGCACATTCATAATAATACTAGGTTAAAAATGAGAGAGAAATGATGGATTAATTAAAAAACATAATTTGGTTAAGCATTTGATATAGTGCTAAATTAAGCTTCAGCTTTGTCTTTGATCAGCTGTAGTTTTGTTTTGTTTTTTTAAAATTTATCATGGATACAGTGTTCTGCCTTGTATGTTTTCCTGCAGAGCAGAAGGGGGCACCAGACCTCATTTTGGAGGGTTGGAGCCACCATTTAGTTGCTGGGGATTGAACTTAGGACCTCTGGAAGAGGAGCCAAGTGCTCTTAACTGCTAAGCCATCTCTCCAGCCCCAGTTGTAGTTTTATATCAGTTCATTTTGATGAATTCTGTTTCTTTTTTTGTAAAAATAGTGTAACTGGGGGTTTAAGCAGCATTTTAATAGTCTTGGCTGAATTGTTCCTCTGTGTTTACTCACTGAAGCATACTTGTTTCCTAGCTATTGCAAGCTCCTTGCTTTGCTGGTTTTCCTAGATAGCTAATAAGAAATAGCAGCATTAGCTTGGCACAGTAGACTTTATATTGCATTATAGTCATTTGTAAAGTGTCCAGAATAGGTAAATCAGTAGAGAATTAGGTCAGTAATTGACGGATGGGGAGAATGGGAAAAGGCAATTAGTAATTACTGGTTTTATCTTTAGAGTTATACAATGTTCTGATATTAATGGTTGACAGTATGGTGAATATAATAAAAATCAGCCAAACCATCTTGAGTTAATTTTTATGATATAAATCATAAAAATTATATGCTACATTTAAGTTTTTTCAGCTAATAAGTAGTTTTGCTTTTTTGTAGTGGCAATTGAACTTAGTAGAGCTACACAATGTCTTCCCTGAACACCAGGTTACATCCCCAGTCCTCTATGTCTTACTGGCAACGATCATGCATTTTATTTGACTACTATTATCTTGCTCAGAATGAGAGATAGTTTAAGCCAGGTATGAAGGACTACAGATTCAGCTGACTGCGAGTGACAGGTTCCACGGTGGTGATGATTATGTGGACTTTTTATAGTCAGAACAAATGAAAGTCCCAAGCCAGTGCATTTGCCATATATTAATGGGGAACACAGAAAAGTTCCATCAAATCTGAGAAATCTGCCATAGAGTTCAGGTACTGTCTCTCTTAGTTTTGGATTGATAAAAGCTAGTGTTCTGCTAATTACTTATTTACAATACATTCTAAAGATTTACCTGATAGTCAAAAGGATATTAGGTCAGATACAGACAGAGATGGTTAATAAGTGGCTATTAAGAGGCCTTAAGATAGTCAGAGATAATTTTGGTTCCTGGTCTGTGTGTTGTTGATTCCCCACAATCAGGGAAGTCTTAGTCTGCAGAATGTTCTTCATTGGTAGACTTTTCTTAGGACTTAAGATCATACTTTAATGGATTACAATGGTATATCTTACAGAAATAGAGGGGGGAGCAGAACTTTTCCTCCCCTCCCCTCATTTCTTTTCTTTTCTTTTCTTTTTTTCGACAGGGTTTCTCTGTGTAGCCCTGATTGTCCTGGAACTCTGTAGACTAGGCGAGCTTTGAATGTACAAAGATTTGTCTTGCCTCTGCCTCCTGAGTGCTGGAAATTAAAGATGTGTGCCACCACTGCCGTCAACTTTTTCTTTCTTAAACATTGTTTTATTTTAAACTTACGGAGAAGACAGGAGAAATGGACATTTAGGGTACTTACTGTTTGATTAAAATTTTACCAGTGTAATATTTAGGCTGACTTAAGTTAGCTTCTTGAAATGTGATTATGAATTTGAGGTTATTGGTCAGATTCTACTTAGCTTTTAAAAATTTGATTTAGAATTTTTATTTATGTTAAATATATATATTTTACATGTTTACATATATATATTTTTTACTATTGTAACATAATGGGCCTTGGTGCCTGTCACCTGTCTTAGGGTTGTTTTTCCTTTAAAGAGACACCACAGTGACTCTTAAAAAGGAAAACATTTAACTGGGGTGGCTCACTTAACAGTCAGAAGTTTAGTCCATTATCATCATGGTGGGACATGGTGGCGGTGAAGATAGGTGCAAGGTGCTGGAGAAGAAGCTGGGAATTCTACATCTTGATCTGAAGGCAACAGGAAGTGAACTGAACTAGGTATAGCTTGAGCATAGGAAACCTCAGAGCCTGCCCCACAGTGACACAGTTCCTCCAACAAGGCCACACCTCCTAATCGTCTCACACTCCCTGTGATCGATCTTAAGAGCGCCAATTACATTCAAAGTACTACAGAGTCCCTACCATATACTGTTTTGAGCATTCAAAGTAGTCTTATGTAGCTGTGCTTGCAGTCATACTTAGTAAAACAAAATATGGAATGGTAAAATGGCTGAATTATGAGTTTTATTATGTGATTTTTAAGTATACTCTATGAAGACTTAGAGTAGAAATTTTTTCCATGTCATGTTGGCAATTTAGCTTTGGCATAGAAAATTTAGTTATGGTAATTCTTTGTGTATAAAGAAATGGGCAGGGTTATGAAAGTGCCAGCTGTATTTGTTACTTGTTACTTTTTTCTTTTTTACTGACTTGTTGGAAATAAGAATACTTTATTTGGGAGTCAGGTGTAGCTGAATTGGTAGAGTGCATGTGCAAAGCTGTGGGCTCAATCCTCAGTGCTGCCTAAAACCAAGCATGAAGGCACACACCTATAATCCTAGTATTGGGGAGGTGGGGGAGAAGGAGGGTTAGAAGTAGTTCAGGCTCATGCTAGCTTGGGGTATATGAGGCTCAGTTTCAAAAGATTATAAAATAAAAACAAGAAGAAAAGAATACCAAGTATGGGATGGTTATAGACTTAAAATTTTTGTTGTAGAATAGAGGCAGATTTACCCCTCCCCCCTTTCTAGTTTTCCCTTCCCCTTGGTATATCTTGGTTTTAATTTATCAAGTCTGTGTCTCTGGCCTTTGCCGCTGTGGCCCATTGATCTGTCCATCTGTCTGTTACAGTGCATATTGGGTACTTCCAGAAGTTTGAATTCAGTGATGCAAAGGACAGGCGGGCTGCAGCAGCAAAGGTAGGACAGAATCATTCAAAAGCAAGTCATTAAAGGATGATTAAATGTACAAACACAAGGGCAGCAAGTACTTCATTATTTAAAGGCCCAGCATTTATTCTGTACACCTTTATGGGAAAGCCTGTTCTAGGAAAGCAAATCTAAACTATTTGTAAAGAGCACAGATTTATTTTGTAATGTTGGAGTTATGTCTGTAGCATATTTGTGTGTTGTTTGTGTGTTGTAAGGCTACTACTGAGCTATATCCTTAGCTTATTTAAACAGAAGCCTACTACTTGGCATTTAGATTAATAAGTAAATAGGTACTTATTACTATCTTAGTTAGAAATAATGAGTGATTGAAGATAGGTTAATAGTGGATATTAGTATTAACTTGATTCATAGACCAGGTTGTTTTTGGGGAAATTATATTGAAAAAGGTTCCCATTTGGAAACAACATGAGCAGGAAAAATGGATTGATTTGCTTGTGTATCTTTCAGGTTGGTGGTGTATTGTTTTTTTGGTTTTTTTTTTTTTTTTTTTGGTTAATGTCTCTGAGTTGTAAGGGATCCTATTTAAATATTTGTAATACAGATATACTATGACAGCAATTACAGTAACAGCTCTTGATCATTTCTGCTGTTGCTTTTTAAATAGAATTAGAATGAAAGAAAAATAGCCCTTTTATACCTTCTCAAGCCTAAGTTACAGGTAAATTTTAGGAACTTAAATTTTAAGCTAGGGCTTATTGGTATATTAGTATTTGCCTTGAACTCATATGCCACTGGATTTGGTCCCCAGCACTCCAAAACAACACCCAAACAAAAACAAACTATGCAGTACAGAACAGTTGCTTATATTGTTGGCTGTAAAGAAAGGTACTGTAGGCATAGTTGAATTATGACCATATTTGCATTATTTTCTTTGTTTTGTTTCTGAAAGGGAAATGTTTGCTTTTTTTCTGGATAGATTAATACTGTTGCTCTTTATAACTTCCCAAATAAAAAGGTAGAAAAAAATGTATATTTGATCTTCAACAAAGATTGCCAAGCTTTCAAAATGACTGTTAAACTCAATATTTAAATGTCTTTGGCATGAATTTTGGTTCTAGAGGCTAGGTATGGGTGTGTAGTTAAAAATAAACTTAATAAACTGTTGATGTCGCACAAATCCTAATTGATCTTATAGTAAAAACCTGAAGCCAGATATGGGGAAAGCTGAGGATCAGAGAGACAGGAATAAGCCACAGCCACTTCTCATCTAGCAAACTCCTCAGGCTGAAAGGGGATATTCTGTTGGAGACAGGACAACTCCTCAGACTGAATGCCTTTGAGACCTTAGCCAAAAAAGGGAAGGGGGGCCCAACTCTTGTCTCCTTCTGCTTTATATTTCTTTCCCAAACTTCCTAGTGCTGGGATTAAAGGCGAGCGTGCTTCCCAAGTACTGAGAACAAAGACATAGGATCCCACGTGCTCGGATTAAAGATGCTTATCATTGGCACCTGGTTCTGTTTCTCTCCTAAACTGGATCAATCTCATGTAGCCCATTGTGGTCATGAACTCACAGAGATGCAGACAGATCTCTGCCTCTGGTGTGTATCGTGGGTCCGCCACTCCCCTCTATGATTAACTCTGGCGGACTCTCTCCTCTGCTCTTCAGGCAAACTTTATTTCTCTAGAGCCTACATACACAGTTCATCACCACATACTGTATTGGAAGCATATTTTGAAGTCAGACTTTATAGAGCATACCATAGGAACAGTGTTTTGAATTAAGTGTTGCCAAATAAAGCTTGGATCTAAATTGTCCTCTTGGATCTTGGTTAACTTTTTTACTTTTTATAATCACCCTCTTTCAGTTGTATTTCAGGTACTTTATAGCTTCTTAAATCACAAACTTTTTTTTTTTTAACCCCTCTATAGTATGGGGCATTAAAAAAAAAAGCATTTGTCATGAACCTACAATTTCTTGAAAATTTCCAAACCTAGTAGTCCAAAGCGAACAAGAAAAATTTGTGGGATTGGAGAAATGGCTCAGTGATTCAGAATACTCACTGATTGTTCTTCTAGAGGACCTGGATTCAATACTCAGCAAGCATCTGGCAGTTTACAACTGTCTAACTCCAGTTCCAGAGGGCCTGATACCCTCATACAGAGATACAAGCAGGCTAAGCACCATGCACACAAAATAAAAATAAATAAAAATTAAAAATAAATGGTGAATTTAGAAGGCTAGGATCTGATCCTGACTGTACCACTATTAAACATAAATTCTCTTTTTCACTTTTCCCCTTTTCAAAAATGCTTGTTGTGCCTGGGATCTAGAAAAAGGAAAGATACCCTGATAGCAGGAGGATGATCATTAGGGAAGAATAAGGCCATTGTGTGAGAGAAGGATAGAGGTAATGTGGAGGTAGAGCTGATTCAAATCCATTATATGCATGTATGAAAATGTTACAATGAAGTTCATTACTTTGTACATCCAGTTTCCATGAATGAGGATGAATGTTGTAGGCTGGTGAGATAGCCACCCACATTGATAAGCTGAATTTGATTCCTAGGGTGGATATAGTGGAAGGAAAAATTTGGTTTCTCAAAAGTTGTCCTTTGCCTTGCACATGTATACTGTAGCACATGAGTGCCCTCTGTTCATAAGTAAATGTATAAAAAAGTCATGACTTGACCCAGTTTGATTTACGTTTATGAAAATTGGTTCATGGTAAGAGTAAAGCTATGAATTAAAAAATATTTTTAAGCTAAAACTTTAAAACTAAGTCATTGTTTATAATGATATTTTTAAAAATAATTTATTTAAATTTATTTTATGTACATTGATGTGAAGTATCAGATCCTCTGGACCTGGAGTTACAGACAATTGTGAGCTGCTATGTGGGTGCAGGGAATTGAACCTGGTCCTCTGGAAGAGCAGCCGGTGCTCTTAACCACTGAGCCATCTCTCCAGCCCCCTCATAATGACTTTTTTAAATAGCATTTTTTTTTTTTTTTTATTTCAGTTCACTTTAGAGTCTCAATTCTGTTTAAATTTTTTTTTTTTTGTAATCCTGGTGATTGACTCTGATCTTGTGCGTGGTAGGCAGGTGCTACCCTGCTGAGCTTTATCTCCAATCCCATCAATGTGTTTAAAACTACAACTGAATCATATTTGTACTTACTCTTTCTGTTCAAATACCATCTTATTTCTCAAAGTTTTTTGTTTTTCAGTCTACAGCATACTATAGATTTATAGTATTTTATATTACCACATTAGGTTTGTTTTTTTTTTCATTCTACATTGGCTTTTCATTTGTCTAGTTGTTAGCTGTTTAGTTCATTCTATGTGATATATTGTCTTCTTCTATTAAATCTTATAAGTAAAGCTGATTTTATTTTTTAAGTTGTGGTTTCTTTACACTAGTGCTGACGATTGTTGTTTTCTTTATAAACTTGCTGACGGATCTTAGACATTTTCAGATTTTTCTTAGTCTGATGAAAGCTTGTTTATTTTAATTTATATTTATCTAAAATTCTATCTTATAGCCTTTATATACTTTCCCGCCCGCCCCCCCCCACTACTCACTCACTCTGATTCTTATGAATAGCCTTGGAATTCCTAATCCTCATTCTACCTCAGTCTTATTCCTGATCTCTTTCTTCGGAATGCTGGGATTATTACTTTCGCCTTGCATGGCTTTATACTTATCTTCAATTAAACAAATAATCTTCAAGCACTTTACAGACCTACAAATATTTAAAACTTTTCTAGACAATAAAACAAGTCTACTAACAACACCAATATCCAAAGAAATAATAGGCATCAATAAATCTTTATATAAAATTTACTTTCTTTGTGGCAACAGTTAGGCACTGGACAGAAAACTGTTCTTATTAACTGCTTAACAACATAATATATAAAATAAACATACAAGTTCCATAAAAAACCCTCTAAACTGTAACAAAACAAGCCAAATTAATCCTTCAAGTTCCTACTTAACCAAAAAAACTACCAAAGATCCTTCAAAACACACAAAAATACCAAAATAAACAAAACAATCCTTCAAATTTCCTACTTCACTAAAAAATGTGCCCCAAACTCTAAGCCACTAAAAGTACCCCAACGTTACAAAAAAACTTTATAACTGTCCTAACAAATGTCATCATCTCTGTCATTTCTAAATTTTAAAAGTTACTTACACTTCCTGTTTACTCAAAAATCTTATATCCTTCTATAGTCTTAAAATTAAATAATTATAAATATACTTTTTATTAATTATTTAAAAGTATATTAAATATAAAACTAAACTAACAAAAATAAAATAAATAAAATATTTTATTTAATTTTATTAAATACAAATAAACTAAGCATAACCTTAATTCTTACTTAATAACTATTTTATTATATTTAATTTTACTATATTAAAAAACCTTCCTTTTTAATTGAACAAAAAATACTATAAAAATGCCTTTCTATATACTATAAAACGAAAAACTATCTTAACCCATAATAATAAACAAAAATCAAAATATAAAGAAAAAAATTTTAAAAATTAACCCAACTACCCAAAAAAAAATATAAAAAGCACAAACTACAAACCACATAACAAAACAAATTAATAAAAATAAATAAAATATCTAACAACATATCTAAGCCATAAACCAAACACAAAAAATTATTATAAACATCTAAGTCATTTTTAAAAACCCAAACAACAACAGCTAAACACTCTGAAACAAATCTATAAATTTAAACCTCTAGCCAAATAAGACCAGAAACCTCATTGCTGCAGTGAGTCTCCTGAGGTTGCACATCCTTGGCACTTCCTAGAGATGTTTGTGAGTCTTGTGGTTCACTGTACTAGGCAGGCTTTTAGCACTCTCCCAACTGGAAAGAATGGATTTCCATTTGTAGCTTTGCTGGAATTCTGTTTTCCTCTCTTTGTGCCTGGAATTTTTGTTAGATGAATTTTAAAAACATAGATATGGCTTAACTAAAGCTTATGGCTGAAATTTCCAAGAAAGACAAGGGAGGTACAGCCTGCTAGGATGCTGATATCTACAGTGGAAAGTAATAGTTGAGACTGTAAGCATATCATTTTAGATGAAAACAAACTGAAAGAGTAATGAAGACAGATACAAAACAAACCCTAATGGTAAGACAGAGATTTAAAACTTAGTTCACTAAGCTAGTTCAGCAGGTAAAGATACTTATTGCAAATGCTGACTGACTGATTTTTAGGATTACATGGTAGAAGGAGGGAAAAACAATTTAGAGTAAGAGGGATTTGAGATGGTCTCATGTAGTTGAAGTTGGTCCTGAACTCATGATCCTCCTACCTTTGCCTCCCCAATTGCTCTGATTACTGGAGTGTATTGCCATGTCTGGTTTATTATTATTTTATTTTATTTTATTTTGTTTTTCAAGGTAGGTTTTCTCTGTGTAGCCTTGGCTGTCCTGGAACTAGCTCTGTAGACCAGGCTGGCCTCAACTCACAGAGATCCATCCACCTGCACTCTTCCTCCTGAGTGCTGGGATTAAAGGCACCAAGCACCACTTCATGACTTGCTTGGAGTATTATTTTTTTAATGCTTACACTTAATAAAATTTTGATGTGGTTGGATTCATATCTTTACTATTTTTCTCTTTGCCCCCTACATACCCTTAACTCTTCCCTCACCTTGATGTGTTACAACTTTTGATTGGACAGTTTATGTTTTTAACAGCTCGAGAGAAAAGTCGTTCATGATAATTACCCAGATGTTTTAACCCTTGCTGTTTTCTGTAGTTCCATGATTCCCTCTTGTATCATTTGACTTGGTTTCAGGTGTTCACTTTTAAGAGATGACTGTTTTACTATTTACACTGTGTGTGTGTGGGGGGGGGGAGAGGAGGAGAGGGGAGGGGAGGGGAGAGGGAGGGAGACGGGCAGAAGGGGGGGGGGGAGGAGAGAGAGGGAGGAGAGACTTGGAGGAGTTCTTCCCTTCCACCTTGTGAGTCCTGGAAGGTGGAACTCACATCAAACTTGGTGGCAAGTTAGTGCCTTTGCTCTGCTGAACCATCTCACTGGCCCCTAAAGATCTTTTATCATTGTAATACCTGGGTCATCTAGAAATGAACTTGAATTGATAAGAATTTGTTTTTGCTGTGTCTGGTAATTTGAATTCCATCTTGGGATGATTTGTTTCAGTGGACAAGTTAGCCTGGGTAGACTATAATTGCGAGCAAGGGTTCTATTACCTATTGGTTTTTAAAGCTTTGCCAGGTTTTTATTTGCCTCTATTTCCATATATGTAGGTTGGTTGTAGGACTTGGGAAGTGGTTTATATTGTAACTTGTTCTGAAAGCAGCTCCCATAATTTTTTATGTGTCTTAAATATATACAACTTCAGTACAGTTTCTCTTTGGCACAACTTTTGGTCAAAACCAGGAGAAAACCTAATGGAATGTTCCAACACCATCTAAATTCAACACCATCCATCCATACCTATCCATCTTTACTGTGCTGGATATTGAATTCAGGACTTGTTATATTGTGGACAATCTCATCACTACTGAGGTACATCTTTGCTCTTTTAAGATCTGGCATTTAATTTATGACCCTTAGCCGTTTCTTACCTCCCTGCTACAGGGTTTCTCTGTGTAACAGTCCTAATTGTCCTGGAATTTGCTTTGTAAGTTGGCCTGAGCCTTAGCCCCTTGAGTAGCTAGGATTACAGGCTTGCCTTCCAGGTCCGGGTTTATCATTTTTTTAGGTGGTTGTTTTTTCACTGTCTCCACCATACAGACAATGTGCTCCTGTTTACTTACTTTTAAAGTTCTCTAGTCCTCTGTTAGTCGCATGTATATATGCTCCCCCCCTCCCCTGGGTGTGTGCATATACATACCGGCTTGATGTCTTAGGGTTTTTAATGCTCTGATATAACACCATGACCCAAAGCAATCAGGACAGGAAAGTGTTTATTTCACCCATCGCTAAGGGCAGCTGGAGCAGGAACCTGGAGGCAGGAACTAGAGCAGAAGCCAGAGTGCTGCATACTGTTGCTCTTCCTTGCTTCTTCAGTTTACACAGCTCAGACCACTCACCTGCCAGCTTTGGCACAGGCTTGTTTGTCTGCCAGTCAGTGTGGTGGAGTTATCTTCTCAAAGGACTCTACCTTGTGTCAGACATAAAACTAGCTAGAATAGTTGACCCCTTGTCATCTTAAACACAAACACATCAGTATTCATCTAGAACCTCTTATTTGTCTCCAAGATGTAATGTTAATATTAATATCACAATACAAAAACAAAACATTCAAACTTTTAACCCCAGTTCAAAAAAAAAAAATTGAACAGTGGAGTTGGGTAGTATATGCCTATAATCCTAGTAGAGGCAGACAGATCTCTGCTCTATGAATTCAAGCCCAGCCTGTTCATACATTGAGACCCTGTTTTAAAAATAAAAATATGAAGAAATAAAACATAAATTTAAACACTTTAAACGTTCAGTTTCTTTAAACCATTCAAAGTTTCTCAAAAATAATTCGGTTTTCTTAAAATTTCAAAGTCTCTTGTAAAACAGAAAAAATAAATTACATACTTCATACAAGAGGGAAAAATCAGGACACAGTTAAAAATGGATAGCAAAACCCATATTCATTGGGGATTCACTGATGATGTGGATTCCCAAGGGCTTTGTTTCCCCAGCTCTGCTGTTGGCAGCACAAACAGCTTGTCTCATAGGCTCAGGCTGGCTCTGCTTTACAACTCCTGCTGTCCTTGTAGCTGTTTCCCTGGCATCTTCACAGTGCTGGGGTTTCTGCTGCTGCTGCTGCTGGGCTGTGTTACAGTGAGGTTTCCTGGCCCCCGGCAGCCAGAGGTCCAGACCCACAGACCTGCCTCTCCAGACCCCTTAGCCGCCCGCCACTGCTTAGTTTCCCAAAAATGATTCAGACGCTTAATATAACTTCATGCTGTTTAGTCTATGGCTCAGGCACCTTGCTAGCTTGCTCTTTCATCTTAACCCATTTTCATTATTAATCTGTCTGCCACGTGGCCCGTGGCTCACCTGTGTTCCTTACATGTTTCTTCTTTGGGTGTCTGGCTCGATCTGACTCTAACTCCACCCTTCCTTTCCTACCTATTCTGAGTCCCCACCTACTACTTCTGTGGTGCCTGTCATGGGCCAAAACAGCTTCTTTATTTAAAGATTGATAGGCACAGCATACAGAAAGACATTCCCACATCAGGGCTGCACCTTCATCTCTCCTGTGCTCTCTTCAGGGACTCTCACATGGTACCAAGCCTTATCTCTCCATGATCCCTTTAAAAACCAGTACCACCTGGGATGTGCTTACACATTACCAAGTTCAACTGCTTGCATGAAAGTGCTCCCAGTTCAGGAGGCTGAAGGTGGAAAGTTAATGTTTGTCCTCTGGCCCACAGCTTCTGTGTGCTGACTCTGAGGAAATGACTTCCCAGAAGATTTTGCCTTGATGCTGGTGATTTAATCATAGCTGATTGTTAATTATATCATCAAAGCAAAGGTTTCACTTTGGTTTCTTGTTAATCACAGCCAATTTTTGAGCTACTGCTCACCAGAAGCATAGATCTTAATTCAAAATATCAGATGGCCCTGATAGAGTGAGGATTTTTTTCATGTAGTCCCACCTGTCTTGGAACTCTCCATGTAGACCAGGCTGGCCTCAGATAAAAGAAATCCTCTAGCCCTGGTCTCTTGTCTCCCAAGTGCTGGGTTTAAAGACTTGAGCCATCACGCTCAACTCCAGTAGTCTTGAAGGGACTTTCAAAACACCACAGTGAGGTTTCTATCGCCTGCATAGCTATCATCGGTCTTATCCTAAGCTCTGACAGAGTAGTCTACTGATTTCTCAGTACTCAGTGACTTTTCCAAATTGTGCTAGCTAGTTTTATGTCAACTTGTCACAAACTAGAGTCATTTAGGAAGAGGAACTTCATTGAGAAAGTGCACCTCCAGATTGCCTCGTGGACCAGTGGTGCATTTTTTTTTTTTTCTTGATTGATAAGAGAGGGCCCAGCTCACTTAGGGGTGCCACCACTCCTGGGTGGCACCATGGTGGACAAGCTAGTAAAGCAGTGTCCCTCTGTGGCCTGTACATCGGTGCCTGCCTCCAGGTTCCTGTCCTGACTTCTTCAGATGATGGACTGTAAGCTGTAAGATAGAATAAATCCTTTCTTCCTTTTTTTTTTTTTTTTTTAAATCCTGATGTTTCATCTCAGCAAGAGAACCCCAAGACAGCCCAAAGTTCAAATGGTACCACAGTCCTCTGAATCAGTCAGGTCTGTCTGTCATAGCCTGTGACCTAGTGCTAGCTTCTATCTTAGTGTTAGTGTTTGTGTTCTCTGCCTATGGACTACTGAGTCGTCATCAGTCATTGACCTATTCGGTACCTGAACACAGATAGATAATTTACTTTTATGTGACATTCAAGATAGAGAACGTTTTTTAGTCCCCTAGGAAGTTACTAGTATTTGTAGTTCCACCCCCCACCTTGTTCTGAATAACCTTAAGTGGGGAATGTAAAAATTGTTAAGACTAGTTAGTTATGGATCAGTAATATTTCTTCTGCTGCAGCACGGTATAGTGGAAGGGGCAGTAGAGCTAGATTATCATACTTTAGAATTTACACTTAATACACAAGATTAGTTTTTTAACTTAATTCTTGCTTTCTCATTGTCACAAAGATTTTAAAGTTAGGCATAGTGGAATGGATCTGTAATCCTAGCACTTGGGAGGCTAAGGCAAGAGAAATCTTAAGTTTTTAGACACAGATCTTTGTAAAGCGCACACACTCGCGTGCACACCTAGCTAGTTACGTATGTTTACAGAATGCTTTTTCTTTTGTTTTAATTTTTGTCTTTTGAAAAGGCCTTCTAGTAGTCCTGACTCCATAGCCTAGACTAGCTTTTACCCTGCAATGATTTTTCTGCACTATTCTACACAGGTAGCATGCCTGGTTTACAGAGTGCTTTGAGATTTAAAGAAGTTATATAAAGTAATTAATATATTGCCTGTTAGAATAATTGTAATTAATACATTTCCCTACCATCTCTTCTTATGAAATATACTTACAATGGTTAGCTAGCTTCTCTGAAGCAAGTTATCTGAGTTCCTTTGGCAATGAGTACATCCAGATGACCTTACCTCAGATATTTTATTGAATAAAAATGTGAGATTAGAACCTAGGAGTCAAAACTTTTCATAGTAAATTTAGATAAAACTAGTAAAAGGTTGCAACAGCCTTTTGTTTGGTGGAGGATTATGTAGTGTCTTGGGCTGTAAAGTTATAATCAAGCGAGTCTAGTTAGTACTACTAGACTTAATTTACATTCCATAATAAACACGTTAAAATTTAGAATGGGTTTAATCTTTTCCCTTTTTATATCTTAACTCTTGGAAATTTGGAGTAGGATTTAAAAGAATATTCTTTGGGATCTGAATGAGGAAGTAAGAGGTAGTTAGACTAGTAAAGTGTACCTGAATGATCATTGGTTGGGGGGGGGGCGCTAGTGCATGTTAACATGGTATTGTTGAATAATAGAAATCTCTTTCATGACACTTTTATATTCTTTTAAATTATTTTCTTTATATGCATTTGGTATTTTGCCTGCATTTATTTATGTCTGTGTGAGGGTGTCAGATCCCCTGGAACTGGAGTTAGAGACAGTTGTGAGCTGCTATCTGGTGCTGGGAATTGAAGCTGGGCCCTTTGGAAGAACAGCCAGCACTCTTAACCACTGAGGCAACTCTCCAGCCCCCATATTAGATTATTTTAAATCAGTACTTAACTAATACCATTATTAACCACAGTGAATTTTAAGCGACAAATATTTTTTGAAATGGTCTTTGATGTAGAAATTTGTGCATGAAATAGAAGTAGTGCAGACCTGAGTTTACCTTCTACTTTCTGCACAGTCAAGAGCTATTATCTTTGAACAAGTCCAGTCTCCCTGATCACTCAAGCCCCATTGAGTTTGTTTTTGAGACCTGGTCTCATTCTGCTGAGACTCAGCAATTTTACCTTAACCTACCAAGTATTGAGATTTCAGGTGAGCCACCACACCAAGTCCCGTTATGTTTTAAGTTTAAAAATTATTGTCCTCCAATAGTTAGTAAACTTGGTAGTTTAATGTGAAGTCAGAGAATTGTGACAACAGTAAACTTTTATTTCAGAAGTTTTAACTTTTCCTTCTCTTAAGTAACCTAATGTGAAAGAGGACCCCAAGACTACACCCTGTATCTCTGTATGGTATAGATACTTTGTTGGTTTGGTGAAATATGTCTAAATATACTGTAACTTCGAATATTTTGAACATTGGCCTTATACATTTTATTAATTAGATTTAGAGTACTGATGTGGCAGTCTGTAAGTACTCTCAGTGCAACAAATGAATTTTAAACAATACC
This sequence comes from Phyllotis vaccarum, assembly GCA_033318265.1. Lineage (NCBI taxonomy): Eukaryota > Metazoa > Chordata > Mammalia > Rodentia > Cricetidae > Phyllotis > Phyllotis vaccarum. Next base: position 72,392,954 of record JARWLC010000012.1, read on the forward strand.
TGATATTTTTGGTTTGCTTTTAAAGATAAGGTCTTGCTATGCAATATGGATTGCCCCTCCTCTCTCTTTCCAGTTCCCACCCCAGTTTTTTGAGGCAGGGTTTCTGTGTTAACAGCCCTGGCTGTCCTGAAACTAGCTCCTTAAACCAGGCTGGCCTCAAACTCACAGAGATCTGCTTTCAGAGCGCTACCACCAGGCTCTTTCTTTCTTTCCTCTGCTTTCTTTGTGCTGAGGTTGTAGGTGTGGGTGACTTCAATTGGTTTACTACAATAATTACTTTTCAATCCCTCCCTCCCTCCCTCCCTCCCTCCCCTCCCTCCCTCCCTCCCTTCCTTTCCTTATTTATTTATTTATTTATTTTGAGCCCTGTAAAGGATGAGATTATATTTAAATAATCTTAATCATACAACTACAAATTTAACTTCTTAGGGACATAATTATCTAGGAAAGGGTATCGTGGGTGAGATTTAGTGGTACAGCAGTGCTTTTGTGCTTGAGCAACGGTACAGAAAGTTTGGATGTATTATTAGGGAATTTGAAATCTAGCCTACAAGTTCTTTACATGTCTGGGAAAGAGCTGGGTTTGATGCATTCATGGTGCATGTCTGGGATGCTTAAGCAAGGGAATTATCTATTGAAGCCCAGCCTGAATTAAACAGAAAGACACATGTATAAAAAAAAGGTCAGTTGAGATACAATTACTTTAAAATGATTTTTTTTCTCCCCTCCTTCAGAATCCAGCAACTATCACAAGAATACTCCTTAGCCACTTCAACTGGGATAAAGAGAAGCTAATGGAAAGGTAAGGAACTTGCATTGCTAACTTTGTATTTAGAAGTAACAAAGAAAGTTCATTGAAACTGAATTTATGAACAATTGATTTATGTAACAGTGATCAAACCAATGTGTAATAATTGGAATTTCTTGTATTGAAAATTTTACAGTGGAGTTAATATTAAGAAATTCAGGTTAAATTCTGCTTTATTTTGGAAATGAAATACTTCATATTTTAGCTTATTAGATATATCCACTTGAGTATTACAGACTAAAGGTAGATTTTAAAAAGTACTTACTAATGTTTTTGGAGTGCATAAGATCTTCCTTATTAGAACTTAAGATTTATTGTTCATGAACTCTAAATCTGTATTAGGTATATAAATGACATTTATTTAGTAAAAACAAAAATGAGAAGTTGGTTAGGTTTCCTAGATGCTTGGTCTGGTTATCTGATTATAGAGCAGGATTCGGCTCTTTTGAATGTTTTACAAAGTTTGCCTCTCAATATATTTAGTCTTAAAAGAGTAAAAGTTACTGAGATGGAGATTGATGCTACCCCCTTGGTTCCTTAGATTGGTTATTTGGGGCTGTTTTCAGGGTAATAGCTTCCATTTACTTTTCTTAACATAATTAGCATTCTCAATTGTAAAATTGCAGCTTGTTGGGAACTCATAATAAGTATTGTGAGAAATGAATGGAAATTTTTTGACTTCCATATTCAAAGTGCTGTGTAAGTCGGATATTAATAGTAGGAATGTAACTCATTTTATAACCTTGTACTTGAGTTATAATTTAGTAGTATGTTATTGAGTACTTTGCTAGCTACAATTTTATTTTATCCTTCTGATAGTTTCTTTTGTTCGGTTGGGTTTTTGTTTTGTTTTTAGACAAGAGTCTCACTGCAGCTCTGGCTAGCCTGGAACACTCTATGTAGACCAAGCTGGTCTCATACTCACACAGATCTGCCTGCCCCTACCTCTGTCTCTGGTGAGACAAGAGACATGAGCCACAGTGCCCCGTCTCCTATTTTTTTATGGCTAGAAATTATTGCCTCCATTTACTGGATGTGGAAACTTAAGTTTTGAGACTTAAATTATTCAACTCAGTTTTGTAACAGAAAGACGTGAACAAATTTAAATTTGTTGGTCTCTAAAGCTTGTCTTAAGCACATTATGTTCATCTTTCTCTGAGTTTATGAAGGATAAATGCCTTTTGACTATTCTGACACTCCCCTCCCGTGTGTGTTACTATCTTTATTGATAATCAGTGATATTTCTTAATTTTATTATCTTTTATTTTTAGACTTATTTTATGATACTTCTCCTAAAAGAGTTTTCAGTTTATAATATAGTCTTGAGTTTTCTTTTGTAACACCACTGAAAACGTATTCCAACTAAATATTGTACTTAAGTGTTGTCTGATATTAGGTTATACTTCATTTTAAAAGCATTTTATGTTCCTTTCTAATTCTAAGTACTCACCCTTCATGGATTATTTGCATTCAGATACAACTTTTGCAAATAAGATGTTGGTGATTTTTAAAAAATTAGAAGCTCTTGATATATATTCATGTTTCATGATAATTTGCTTGGATTTAGTTATTGCTATTTTAAGATTTACTCTACCATATATTTTTTTATTATTATTTTGGTACTATTGGAGTTTTCTTTTGTTATTTTTCACTAATGCTCATGGCTTTTGTTTCAGTTTTTCAAGTAGTTTTTACACACAGACATAAACTATGCCTATAATGGTGCAGTGTCTGTATCTATGACAGAAACACTAGCATATTTCTTCTTCTCTATCCTTTTTTTTTTCCTCACTCAACTGGATAAGCTGAAAATTTATATTTTTGGTAAGGAGCCATTGGTGCTGTTCCTCTATACCTGTCTCCTTGATCCTTAAAAAAAGTCTTAGGGGGGTAATCATTTGTGTCTGTGTGTGTGAGTCTGTTTGTGTCTGTGTGTGAACATGTATGGGCATGTAGAGGTCAGAGAACATCTGCTAGAGTTCATTTTTCTCTTATCATGTGAGCCCTAGGGGTCTAATTTATTTTATCATATACAGCATCAAATGTCTTACTTTCCTTACTTTTCATTGCATTGTCACATTTTCTTGAGATTCAGTCTTAGGTAGGCCATTCTTGCCTTGAGCTCCTGCCTACATCTCCTGAGTGCTGGTAGTGTAGATAGGTAGCACTGTCTTGGCTGTTCTCCCAGCCTTCATAAACATTGTCACTGAATATGTGTGGATGGTGTGGACTTGCTACATGTCCAGATAGGGATCCTTTTGTGTGGTCGGATTACAGCTGTGTTGCACTACATTTGAACATTATTTTTAAACTGAGGTATTTTTCTTTATCTTGTTTGCTCTTCAAGCTGTCTCTTGCTACCTCTTCTCCCATAACCTTGAGCTATTTTTTTGTTTTTTTTAAATAACGTTCAGTTTTGTGGGAACTATTAGTTCCCTTATCCCCGTTAGGGAATATTAACTATTCTTTCAGGTTTTGGGGGGTGGCTAAAGTTCTGCCACATCCTCATCAATATTGAGATTATCAAGGAGAGCCATTGTGTTCAGCTGTTGACCATCTGTGCATCAAAATAATTGGAACTAAATGAGAATACATAGAATAGAAGTGTGATATTTCTAAAGAGAAAAGTACAGGAAAATGTTCAGTTTTAGGTGCATTTATTATAAAAAGATAATGAGGTGAAAATGGGATCAAGCTTTTGAAACAAGAAGTTAGAATAAACTATTTAGTAAACCTTATTAAATAAATAAATGGGTAGGATATTTGAGATAAAATCAGACATGACTGAAATAGAGAATTTAGAAAAATATAAATCAGAAAGTCTTAAAGTTAATTTTTAAAATGAAAATATCAAAGTTACAGATGGGGGGAAAAGTTTTGCTGTTTAAAGTATTTGTACCTAAATACACAAAGACTTTTAGAACTCAGCAACAAAGCAACCTAATTAAAAAATTCCTACAAGTGCTGGCATGGTGGCACACACCTTTAATTCTAGCACTTGGGAGGCAGAGGCAGGGAAATTTCTTGAGTTCAAGGTCAGCCTGGTCCACATTGTAAGTTTCAGGCCAGTCAGAACTACACAGTGAGCACCTCTCCCCCAAAAGAAAAAAGCAAGGCATCATTGGCACATGCCCAGCAGTTGGGAAGTTGAAGCAGGGGATCAAGAGTCAGAGGCCCTGGTTCTTTGGTGAGTTCTAGACCAGTCTGAGCTTTATATCCAAACTGATCACCAAATAAAAGGAAAGGGGAGGGGAAGGGCTGGCAACTTTACAGTCACTCTGTGATGGAAAAACACATTTAAAGATGGTGTACTTAGAGGCTGGAAAGATAGAACAGTAGTTAAGAAGATTCATTGGATGATCTTCCAGAGGACCCAGGTTTAGTTTTCAGCATTCAAGTGGTAGCTTGCAACCATTTCCATCTCTGGTTCAGGGGATCCAATTCCATCTAATGTTCTTTGTGGACACTGTACACTGTGGATACCTACAGGAAAAACACCCAGAGGCAGTAAAATAAAGTATCAAAAAAGAAAAAAATGTTTTTTAATTATTAAAATAATGGGCTGTTACTACATACCTATTAGAAGGCTGAGACCCCAAATTACTTAGAGCACTGACTTGCAGGTGAAGAATAGAGAGCAGTAGGAACACTTGTTCACCTCAGGAGGAAAGCCACACAGGAAGACTGGTACTTTATTACAAGATAAACATTTTCTTAGCAAGCAGTGTAAATTGTGGGCTCTGAGTGATGTTGCATTTTCTGGTGGGATTTTGACAGTAGATTGTATTTGTAAGGGAATATGGGAACTCTACCTTGTTTCCTTTTTGCTGGGAACCAGCAACTGCTCTTAGAGAAGAGTGGTTTTAGTATATTTTAATAAATAAAGGGAGAAATAAGCTCTTGGCAAGTGTGATGGGAAAAGAAGGAAGAGAAGGCACAAATCAAACATTAGAAATGCAGGCTGGTCATGATGATGCACACCTTAATCCCAGCAGTTGAGAGGTAAAGGCACGCAGATCTATGAGTTCAGAGCAAGGTTCGAGATACTCTGTCTCAAGAGAAGGGAATGAGTATTGGGACATATTTTCAGATTGGAAAGAAGTTATAAATGAATACTCTGTGCTACTTTTTTTTTTTTTTTTATCAGTTTCAAAAGTTTAGGAATGAAAATTTCTTAAGTTGTCTACCCCTTGGAACGAGTTTAAAAACTGAGTAAGTAATCACAGAATGTGATGAGTGAAATACTCTTTTCTTCCTCCAAATGGATTGATTAGATGATTGTGCGGCAAAGTTCTAACAAACTTTTAAGGAATTTTTGTTCATTGTTAATGAAAACTACTGTAGAGAAGTGTAAGATATAAGTGTTATCCAAGTCAAAATAATCACAATTTGATAAAGAGATAGCATAAGAAAATCATACTTATTAAAAACATAGCTGTTGAATGTAACATGAGGTTTCTGGCCTGAACTAGCCTCACAGTTTGGACCTGTCCATTGTTGCATATTTGGACTAGTAATCTTAAAGTCTTACAGAAACACATAGACGCTATATGAATTTTATGCTGGTAGGCCTAGGGCCCAGGCATATAACTTGCTCTTTACCCTTAAACTAACCCATGATTTTTATCTTGTTTAGCAGTTGAATTAATAAATATTCAAATAGCTGAATAAATTAGTAGTCTACAACTTCTCCTAGGAATGTAATAGCATATTACTAGGAAAAATTAATTCATATACTTAATACATTAGCAGGTTAACAAAGAGAAAGCAACATAATTATAAGTGTAATTGTACATTTGCCAACCATTTAGTAAAAATAAGAATTCTTAGTAAACTGAAAATTTTATATCAAAATTATATTTAACACCAAAACACTAGAAGTACCATAAAAAATTGTTACTCGATCCCCAAGAAGATGGAGGCCAGCCTTGGCAACATGTTAGGAAACCCAATTCAAAACAAGACCACAAACACAAATAATGGGTTGCACCACCATTTAGATGTAATGAGATGTCTGATCATGTAAGGAGTCCTGGGTGTTGCCACAAATCTGTAATTCCAAGTATTTGAGAGACCAAGTGGGATTGTCAGAAGTTTACTTTTTTTTTTTTTTTTGCCTAAACTACAGAGCTCAAAGCAAGCCTGAGCAGCGTTTTGAGACTGTCTCAAAATGAAAAAATTTAAAGGTCCTGATAAGGAGCTCATTGGCACTAGGTTCAATCTCTGCAGAAAAATACAAGGAACTCAAATAAAGGCCTGAAAGTGGAAAAATAAGAAAGATTGTATGTTAATAATTAAATCCCCAGTCTAGGAAATCCAAGAGAATAACCTGAAAATGGTTGCCTATTAATCATCTATGAACTAAAATTAAATGAATAAATATCAGTACCTAGAGTCTGTTCATTCCTCCCTTCCTTAGAACCCTCAATGCAAAAAAGCCATGAATTGTAATTACATAGAAGGATAATAAATGTAAGCAGCATTGGGGTGTGCGAGTGTTCCCCCACCCGTGTGCATGCATGCACATGAGTCATATGCATAGGCCTCTATGCATATGAGTGCAGGTGTCCTTGGAATCCAGAAAAGGGTGTGTCCTGGAGCTGGGGTTATAAGTGATTGTGAGCCTATAACCTGATGTGGGTGTTGGGAACCAAATTTGGAACCCATACAGTTGTTTTTAATTACTTTTTAAGACAGTCTTAACTATGCAAATATATTTTGTCTCAATTTCTATATGGTAGTACACATGATTCTGTTTGGCTGTTGTTTCTGATTCTTTTGATGTGCTTACATTATTTTTGTCAAAGTTGTGAAATGTTTTTAATTTCCTTCCTGTTTTCTTTCTCATTTTTATTTAACAAGTCATAACAATGTATCTTTTCTATTACTCATCAGTGAGCCATGGTGCCTGGATTTCATGCTACTCCATGGGAAATAAAGCATATTAGTCTACAGTTAAATTTACCACATTCTAAAAATGTGATTTATTCTTTAAAATTATAAATTTGGGTAAAGGGTAGAGAAAGGGTGATTTTAACTTTGTCTTCCATTGTTAAAAAAGCTTTTCAGAGTTTTTCTTTTTTTGGTTTCTTTTTGTTGTGCTGAGGAATCAAGCCCAGCTCCTTCACTGGCTTCTCTTCCTCCCCTCTCCTTTTCTTTCTCTGGTATAGTAGAGTTAACAGTTTAGAACATAAGGTTAAGTGGAAAAGTCATTGGTGTCCAGTTACCTGGGAATCCATGTCGGAATGTTTTCTTGATATCTGTTTGAGAACAGATAGGTTTGCCACCTTCCAGAAATACTTCCTTTAAAGATTGAGAGTCGGATATGAAGGCTATGCCATCAGGAAAATACAAGAAGCACTGTTTTAAGTGGGGATGAAAGCTTGGTTGCTGCCTGGGGCACAGACATTACCGCTCAACTTGTGTCAGTACTGGGGCATGGGACTCTGAGAGTAGCGTTGCAGCATCTGAAAGAGGGTTGTCTCTGTCAGATCCCTCCTTGAGCCTTCTTTCAGTATTGAACAGTGGTAAACGTTGAATGAGGACAAATTTGAGTTCTCTTTTGTGACAGCAAGCAAGCAAGAAAAAGCCTTTTCTACCTTTCTCGTTTGTATCATGGTTTCTGTTTTCATGTTGTCCTAAAGAGAATAAAAGCTTTAAAAGGGTCTGGCAAGGTAAAAGTACGACTTGCCACGTGTGCCTGGTGTCCTGAGTTTGAGTTTTGGAACTCACTGGGAAACAAAACAAAACAGCTCCTGCAAGTTGTCCTGGCCTCCACAGATGCGCTGTGTGTGCACATGTGTACACACAAATAAAAGTCATTTACGTGACACGGACTTTGGGCCTTGAAGAACAGGAAAAACTAGGAAAGTTAGTTAGATCTGAGGCAGTGACAGTGAATTCCAAGGATTGATCGACTATGTGGGTTCCAAATGTTGGATTCAGGTTGTCAGGTTTGATGGCAAGTATGTAAACCCCCCACGCTATTTCACTGGCTATAGAAAATATTTTAACTATTTTCTGTTCTTAAATACAACTTATCAGAACTGTTATATGAATGTAAATCATGTTTTATTTTTACAGATTTTAGAGCAAAACACAGTTGAGAATTGTAAACAAGTAAATTTACTTTGTAAATTTTAATCCTTAGTACATAAAATGGGTTGCATAAGGTGAAAAGGAATGCAGGGTTTTTGAGGTAGAATTTTGCTGTTGTCTTCGTCTCATTCATGGATGCAGATAAACTTTACTCTAGGTGTGTGCTGCCACCTCCCTTTCTGTAGTTGTTTTGGAGCTTACTTCTAAGAAGCAGATGAAAGACAGTATCGCAGCCAGTGGGTTGTGGCGTATGCTTTTAATCCCAGCACTCAAGAGGCAGAGGCAGGCAGATCTCTGTGAGTTTGAGGCCAGCCTGGTTTACAGAGTGAGTTCCAGGACAGTCAGGACTACACAGGAAACACTCACTGTCTTGAAAAAACAGACAGACAAAAAGCACCCCTAAAGATGATGTTATTCCTTTCTGACTTGTATTTCAAAAGGTTTTGTGTTTTTGTTATGAAATTTTAATACTGATTTGGTGAAGAGGTTAGGTGTAAAGTTAGTGCTATATGATACAATATAGCTTTTCTTAGCTATCACTGTAATGCTTCATGAATAATTTGTTGACTGTAAAAGTGATTTTGTATTTTCAGAAACCTTTGTAATGACATCTGTTACTCTTTTATAGTGTGGATTTCTTTTCCTGTTCGGTTCATTTGTATTGGGACAGTTGTGGATGGAAATAGATAAATATCATCAAGCTGTAGTGTAAACATTGAATTTCTGTTGCTAATTGTATGAACTTGAAGCAAATTTTCTTATTAGTTACCTTATCTAAATTGATTTTTTCCTAGCCATTGTGACAGTATATGCCTGTAATACCAGTACTTGAAAGGGTGAGACAGAAGGGTTGAGAATCTGAGTCCAGCCCGAGTATACCTTATAAGAACCTGACTCAAAACAACAAAATTCCCCATAGATGGTTTTTTCTTTTGTCTTTTCTGTTGTCCCTAGTTTCTCAAGGTGCCATAAATTATAATAATTTTGAAAAAGTATCAGTTTTGTCTGAAATACATGTTGTAGTGTGGTATTTAGATGCAAACATAGCAGAAGACTTAATGTCTTTGGGACAAAGAAAAAACATTTGTTGTTGAATGACATTTATTGTGGTAGGGAGGAAAAGGAAACGTGAAAACTCTTGCATTTCTGGTAGAAAAAAAGAACCAAGCAAGGGAAGAAAGTGAATGAATACACACCTAACAAATACACAGTGGCTGAAGGAAAAATGGAAAGTTGTTTTTGTTTTGTTTGCAGCCCTGGCTGTCCAGGAACTCACTTTGTAGACCAAACTGGCCTTGAACTTAGAGAGATTTGCCTACTTCTGCCTCCTGAATGCTGGGACAAAGGTGTGAGTCGCCACACTCAGCTCAGTCAGGAAGTTTTTAAGGAAAGTTGTTTTTATATTATTCTAGGTTAAAGGAAAGTATCCTAGTGTGAGTTATGACTGTTAAGTAGGCGGGAGAGATTAGGTAGAAGAGGTGTAGAGCTTTCCATGAGAGAAAAATACAGGAGATCCCGGGAAGCTGCTGGTAATTTTCCTTTAAAGATATGGGAGTGGTTAGATGAAATACTGAAACATCTTTGATGTGGGATGTCTTTCTGTATGCTGTGAATATCATTAGTTAATATAGGAACTATTTTGACTATGGCAAGGCATCTTAGAAGTAGGCAGAAAATCCAAGCATAAATAAAGTGGCAGGAGGGCAGAGGTTGGAAAAGATTGCAGCTGCCCAAGAAGCCAGATGTAAAGAAATAGGTAAGCACAAGCCACATGGCAAGACAGATTAATAGAAATGAGTTGGATTAAGATGGAAAAGCTAGCCAGCAATGTGCCTGAACCATAGGCCAAGGAGCGTGAAATTAATATCAGACTCAGTGAGATTATTTGGAACTGCCAGTCCGGATCTTGGGGCTTGGCCTCTCCTACACACCTTTTAAGAAATTGGAACATGAAAGAGTAATAGAGAATTGGATGGGAAGACCCAAGAAAGTATGTGAATCTAAGTCAAGCCTCCCAGTCTGTGATTCTAATCCAGAAGAGATAGTTTAAGGAGTACCAGGCCAGTGAAGTATGGTCAAATTAGATGCACTACTTGTGAAGCCTGAAGATGGACTTATGTTAGTGAAGTGGCTTAGAAAATCTAAGTTTTTAAACTGGGATTAAAATGGTCACAAATTATTAGTCTCTATGCCCCTGGCAGCAACCAATATAAATATGACTAGGGAAATAAAACTTCAAACTACTATTAGTCCCCCTTGTTTGTTTTCTTATTTACATTATGTGTTTTGTATGTGTGAGGTTCCCCCCTCCCCCCCACAAACATTTGGAGGTCAGAAGAAAACTTGCAGGATTTGATTCTTCCCAGCATGTGACTCCTTTTTGCTTGTTCAAGCCTTTTGCTGGCCCCTCAGTTGAGCTTTTTAATTAAACCTGCCAAACCAGGAACTTTAAATCCAATTGCCATAGACTAAGTCAAGTGTGTTGTCACTAGGAAAGATGAGTACAAACTGACTTACAGATATGAAAATCAATTTCTGTAACTGAAATATAAAATAATAGTAAGTTAATGAATCAATTTATAGTAAATGGCACAAGACTAAAGGTGATTGAAGGTATTAGAAGAATCAGAAGCTGTCTAATAAAAGATAAAAAAATATAGAAGAGGAAAGAATGAGTCAAAGATAGTTCGGAAAAGTATATGAAACTGAAAAATGTAGAGACTCTTTAAAGCACCAAATTATAGATTACTTTAAAAAAATAAAAGTATGGCATATTTTGGAGAAGAGCAAATAGCACTAAAACTATCATTAGACTTGAGTGAGCTGAAAGAAAATAAATCGAGGTCTGTGTTCATTGAGTGTGTTCATAAGTAGTGTTTACCTTGGAACAACACAAGTTCAAAGTTTTAAGTTTGCTTTGGTATTTCCCTCCATGATTAACAATAAATTGAAACCAATGCAAACCTTAGAAGTGTGAAAAACTTAGCTTTGTCATGAATTCATAGAATGATAGTAAGAAGATACATTTTACCAAATTTCATACATACCTTATGGAAGCCTTTTGTAATGGAGAGAAATGTGAAGAGCATTATTCAGCCTCAAAGAGGGTTCTTGCTAGCTCCCACGCACACATGCTTGCACTCGTGCTCAGGTGCTGCATTAACTTTGTGTAGTGTCTCTTTCCATTAAATTGCATATGACGTGAAACCTTTTCTGGGTTTGTGTGTTGTTCACCACTGTTGTGGTTTTGAGTGTAAATGTGCTTGTACACTGGTCCCTAGATTATTTGGGACGGCTGTAGAACTTCTAGGAAGTGTAACCTTGCTGGAAAAAGCAGTTTGTTGGAGGTGGGCCTTGAGGCCTTAAACTCTAGCCTGATTTCTTGCTTTATGCTTTATCTTAAAGCAGTGTAATCACCAGCCTCCAGGTGCTGCTGCTTTCCCTTTCTAGCCTGCTGCCAGGTCTTCTTCCCAGGATGGACTTTATCATTCTGGAACTATGATCCGAAATTTTCTCCCCTAAATTGCTTTTGTTAAGATACTTGATTATGCCAATAGCTAAGCCAACCATATGCCACACTTACTAACATACAAAGTATGTATCAATTGACTGTTTATATCAGCAGCAGGTTCTTAGAATTCAAGTTTTCTAGGAGTCAGAATGTCTAGCAAATGGTGAAGTTTAGAGCTTGGCAGTAAGTAAAGTGTCTGTAAACCATGGCCAAGGGGGAAAAAACAGAGTTAGAAACTTTTCACTGATTCTGAGTGGTATTGATTTCTTATAAGATCAGCTGAAAATAGTTAACTTTGTTGTCTTTGTTTCTTTAATTTTTTTCATTTTATTTTTACGTTTATCAGTATTTTGTACCATGTGTGTTCAGTGTTCTTGGAGATCAGATCTGAGATTTGGATTTCCTGGGATGAGAGTTAGAGATGACTGTGAGCTGCCATGTGGGTGCTAAAGAATCAAATCTAGTTCCTCTGGAAGAGCAGCCAAGTCTCTTAACTGCTGAGCTGTCACTTCAGCTCAATTTTATGTCTTTTAAGCTTAAATTCTTTAAATATGCTGGTTGAAGTTCCATTTATTCTAAACTTATTTAGACAGACATTTGACTAGAGTAGGGGAGGTACTTTAAAAGTACATCTTATGTTATATTAGAATGTGTGGACTTACATGAAAATATGTAGAAACAAATAAGCTAAAAATTGAGTATTATAAAGTATTAAGCAATGAGCTATGTATGGATCAGTGAGGTGACTCAACAGATAGGCTCTTGCTGCTAAGCGTGACCGGCTAAGTTTAACTTGGGTCCCTATGGTGGTTGGTAGGAGATGATTGATTGAAGCAAGCTGCCCTCTGGCCTCCATACATGCCATGGCACACAACATAAATACTGACACACAGCATAAATAAATGCACAGAAAATACACTTGTTTATACTTTTCTAGCATTAGGATTATATACTTAGTTTATTCAGTGCTGGGGATTAAACCAGGGCCTTCATGTATCTGGGGTAAATCCTAAATTAGATTCTAATATTCTTCCAGATAGCCGTGGTAGAGTCAAGACTAAATAGACCATGTAATAAATGCAAATTAAAACAAGCTCTTTTAGCCTAGGAAAGGAGCCTACCTCCTGACCCATAAGGCCCTGGTCTATATATTTTGCTATGTCTTCTTATCCTAATAACATCGGGTTTTGTGAAATGGAGATTGCCATGCAGAAACCTCAGAGTCTGTATGTTCTGCCTCTGTGTATAAGAGTGGAAACAGACTGACTTGGACATTGGAGCTGTTCACAGGTTAAAACTAGATAGACACACTGTCATGATTTGGAATCAAGAGAAATACAAATCTGTGGAGCAGAAGTAGTCCTGGAGAAATATCTGAAGGTGAAGAATTATGGGTCATTTAAAAAAAACAAAAAACAAAAAACAACTTAGGTAGTGAAGCCTTTAGTTTTGGAATCAGACACACATTGATTTGGGTATTAAATCTGACCCCTGTATTGGTATCTAAAGCCTCAACCTCTATGTGTACTTCTCAGGACAGGTGACATTAGAAGCAAACAGAATCAGTACAAGAGCCTATATACAGTTCCTAAAGGATGGGATGGATCATCATTGTCTTGACAAGTAACTTCTGTCCTAATGGCCAATAAAAATATTTCGGTGATGTGGGGTGAGAGATTGAGTGTGGGAAAAAAACCTTTAAGTTGTACATTTTGTGTAAATGAAGCTTAACTTTAAATTGGGGAGGAGGGGAGTGTCCCAGATTTCTTATGCATGGAAGTGTGAGTGTATTCTTATGTAGGATCTTGTGTAGCTCAGGCTCATCTTCTACCTGGTTTATAGCCATAAACAGCCTTCAACTCCTGGTCTTCTGCCTCTACCTCCTAAGTTCTGGGGTTGTAGGAATACAGCACTATGCTTAGCCTTGCCTAGGTTGGATCAGAAACTCCACAGCTTTAATCACAGCATTCTGGAGGAGAGACAGATAATGGATCTCTGTTCAGTTCAAGGCCAGCCAGCCAGCCTGGTCAATATAGTGATTTCCAAGACAACCAGAGATATATAAGAGAGAGAGAGAGAGGAGGAGAGAGAGAGAGACACCTTATCTCAAAAACCACCTAACCTCCTCACCACCCCAAACAAACAAAGCCTGAGTTGAAGGAATTCATCGGAGAATAAGCTTGCTGAAAACTTCTAGACCCTGCAAAGTGGGGAAAGTAAAACCTCTGAGAGGGAAAAAATAGAGGAATCAAATATTGAAAATGACAGCTTGGGAGTCAAAGGCCAGTGGATCTCTTGAGTTCAAGGCCACCTTGGTCTACAGAGCAAGTTCCAGGAAAGCGAAAGCTACAAAGAGAAACCTTCTCTTGGGACTGCCACCACCCCCTTAAAAGAGAGAGAAAGAGGAGAGAGAGAGAGAAAAAAAAAAGATGGCTTGTTCTTGGCTAGAGGAACTTCATATTTTAAACTGACTACTAATGAAAGAATATGAGTCTTGACATTTTCATACTGTCACGCTGGCTGAGAATTCAGCTTAGATTGTATGTATTTGGGCTATGTAAGTGCCCTTCAGTAAGGGTTTATTCAGTATAGTATATACATGCAAAAATGAAATGTCTGCCAAATATTGACTATTGAAGAAATGAAGGCTGCATATTCAAGGGAGTGGGTGATACAGTATAGGTATATCTGTATGGCTGTGTATGAATGAAATGTAGTCTAGAATGTTAATAAAATATGGAGAGTTAATCAATTCCACATAGTAATTAAGGATAGCTGAAATTTGTATTAACGTAGTTTTCTTTTTAGGACAAGATATTTATGTCTTTACAAAGTTATGTTTAGTGGTATTCTCTTTTTGGCTTTTTATATAAAATTTGATCTTATATTTATGTTTCTTAGATAAAATTAATAAAGCATTTTTGGTTTTGCTAGATTTATCCTGATGATCCGAATCACATTACTTTATGTTTCTGTGAATTACAACTTTAAATTTATGAGTTTTCTGTAACACATGGCATTTTGATTGATGGTTTGAATGTTTATTGAGAAACACTGTAGTCAGATTACTTAAAAAGATATTTATTAATCTTAGAAGAATCGTATGATTTGTTCTTTGAGTGATCTATTTCTATATTTTTCATAAATTAAAGAAAACCTTCATTGAACGTACTGACAATCTGGATTGGTGAGATCATTCAGCAGATGAAAGGTGCTTGCTGCCAAGTCTGATGACTTGAGTTAGATTTCCTAAGACCTAGATGGTTGAATGAGAGAACTAACTCCACAAGCACCTGCTCCTTCATCACCCCTATAAACAAACATGTAATTTAAGGAATTAAAAAAATACTGGAATTTTTGGTAGAGGAGATGGCTCAGTGGGTAAAGTACCTGGTAAGCATGAATACCCGAGTTCAGATCCTCAGCACTCAAATAATAAAAACCAAAAAGTTGGGTGTGATGATACATATGTATATAGGCAGACAGGTATATCCCTGATACTTGCTGTCCAGTCTGTACAACCAGTGTCAAGCTCCAGGCTCAGTGAGAGATTCTTTCTCAAAAAACCAGGCAGAAAGCAAATGATAAACAAAGTTGACCTCTGGCCTGCACATAAACTAAGGGGCTTGCGTACTTAAAGAACACTATAGTAGTTACAACCTTGGATAAACCTAAAACATAACTGAGCATATTCACTATTATAGCTGCCTATAATGATTTACAAATTGAAAATTTTTATTTTCATCTTGTTTTCCTTTTTAAAAACTAAGATATTTAGGGCTGAGTGTAGTGGTACAGTATTTGGGAGGCAGAGGCAGGAGAATACTTAGAGCTGAATAATGAGGTTCTGTCTTGAAAAAACAAAACCAAGAAGTTATTTCAGAGGGCCAGGCACCATGACTCATTTGGGAAATGGTTTTCCTTATCATTAATGAAGTAGTTCACCATTTGCTCCATAGATAGGGCTTGGCATACTGTCTTTTGATACCATTGAGGTTTAATGACTATAAATTTCAGTTTAGATTTGGGCATATAATTTATGTGAAGGAATTTTATTAGATACACTGATTTCTTTCTCAGTAAATTAAAGAAATAATTCAGAGGAATTTGTAGAAAGCAAGTTCATTTATTGTATACAGTGAGACATGTAAGCATTACCTCTTATAAAGTAGTTTAAAATTATTATTAAATAAATTTCACCTGTATAAGATACAGCCTAGTTTCAAAATAGCATTACTCTTCACAGGTAACAGTAGCTATACACAACTTTTGTCCTAAAGTTTTAGTCACAGTTGTGTTAAATGCTAATTGCTTAGCCTCCCATGGTGCCTATATTAAAAACAAAGTTAAGAGAAAAGCCAAAAGTTAGTAGCACATGCACACCCTCTGTAATTTAGCCATGTCCTCTTTCCTGACTTGATCAGAATGGGTTTGATCTTGTTTTGTTTTAGTTTAATTAATTGATTTTTCTTTCAAGAAGTCAGGTTTTTTTTTGGAGAGCTCTAACTGTGCTATTTGCTGGGCTCTCATCCTTTCTGTTTAAATAATGCAGGTACTTTGATGGAAACCTGGAGAAGCTCTTTGCTGAGTGTCATGTAATTAATCCAAGTAAAAAGTCTCGAACTCGCCAGATGAATACAAGGTCATCAGCACAGGATATGCCTTGTCAGATCTGCTACTTGAACTACCCTAACTCGGTGAGTACCTGGTAGTTTAAGGCTAGCACTATATGTCAGAGGGTAAATCAACTTTCATTATTTAAGCAAAGAACAATCTGGAAGCCTGGGAGCAATAACTTTATCTGTAGCCTATTGGCAGATTAAGAGCACAGAAAGGAAGTGGAAATCCTAATTCTCTTCCTGTTCCTGTCTCTTTGTTTCCAGACTTGTTCAAGTTGTCATTAAATGCCTGGATCTTTCTGAAGTTTTAATTTATCACCATTTGAAGAACTATGTAATAGATTGACAGTTTATAAATTTATTGAGAATAAAATAGATTGAAAATTCTTTGTTTCAAATATGTAAAACCCTTAGTTCATTTTTTACATTCAGGACTTCATATTCCTATATTTATCTAGTCTGACGTAGATTCTTAAATATGGCAAATAGGGGCAGAATTAGAACAGAATAGCAACAAATAATAGGTGTGTCTCTTTAAAAATGTCAGAAAGTTTTATTGAGTTACAATGGTATACTTTAGAACATTTATTAAATTTCAGGGTTAAATGACATCTTCATACTAAAACATTACCTTATTGGTGCACATAGGAAGATTATATTTGTGACATAAAGATGTTCTGTTGATTAGAATTCAAATTTTAAGATATTTTTATAGATGAGAAATTGTTTAACTATCATAATTACAGCCATCTTGCTGATATTTTCTGCTTTAATAGAGAAACCGTTCTTTTTCAATTGGATAGTTATCAGATATTTCTCAACAGCATCTTAGACCATTGAAGATTTCTCATTGTTAATCTTAGAATTTTAGATATGTCTCTCTAAAGGAGTTCATTTGAAAGGCAACAAATTGTTCAAATGATCAGTTTGCTTTAAAGTTAGAAAAAAAGAATGATCTATGGTAGGTAAAATGTAGAACTACATTTCTGAGTTCTCAAGTCCTTAGTTGTAGCTTAAACTGGGTGTTTTGCTTTGGAGAACTGATCTATCAGTTTCACTTAGGTTACCATTTCTTAGGTTGGAGCTGGCTTGGATAGCCTTCAGATCTTTACAGATCTTTACAGCCTGTGAGCTGTATGTCCCTTTTCTTAAATCAGGGTTTAACACCTTTATTATTTTGAATAGATTCTTTTTGCAAGTTAAGGTTTGTACCATGCCTAAAGTTTCAGAGAGGTCTGTAGGCTAGTGCTATGATACAAATAATTTTTCCTAGTTTATAAATGACTGTCTTATTCTTCTGCTTCAGTATCACCAGTTTCTCCTTCATTGACATCTTTAATTTTAAAGCTAGTTGCTACCCATATCAGTTACATTTTCAGTTCCCTTTTATATTGTTCAAAATTCTTAACAAAACCTTGACCAGGCATCTGTAGTGTATATTTTGGCTTTGTATACAGTGGATGATGAATTACTTAAATCACTAATTTCACATATCAGGAACTATTCTAAATTTGAAGGACATAATGGAGAATAGATGTAGAATTTCTCTTCATATAACTTAACAGGCTAACTGGTTAGATTCATAAGACATTCAGAAAGAATGGTAGATGTGGCTTGAATTCTTGTTAGAGCACAAACAAAATATCACAACAGGTAGATACTTTGAGATAGCAGATAAATTATACTACAGTACCATATTGGAGGAACCTAGTATTATTTTTCTTTTTCAATCTTTGTTTTTGATTTTATGTTTATTTATTTACTCGGTGTGTGAGTGGGCATGTGCGAAGAGATCAGAGGACAGCTTTGAGTTGGTTCTCACCTTCCATCATGCGGGTTCTTTCAGCCTTTGCAGTTAGAACCTTTACCCCTGTACCATCACCTCACCTTGGTTACTTTTCTTGTTGCTGGGACCATGTACCTAGCAGAAAACAAATTCAAGGCAGTGTGGACTTATTTTTGCTTGTCGTTTGAGGATACAGTTCATCATAGCAGGGAACGTGTAGTTGTGGGGATGGAGTCTTAGACATTTGATTATATTGTTTCTACGGACAGGAAGCACATTGTTGGCTTTCTCTTTCCCCTTTTTAATCACCATGAGTCCCCAGGCAGAAGAATGAGGTCCCATCTGCTTCAGGGTGGATCTTTCTTCTTGGAAACAGGGGTGTCTCCTAGAGATACTAAATTTAGTCAGAATGATAATGAATTTTAATACCCTTTGTATTAACTTGACACCCACATGGTCGCATTATACTGTAATACAGTGTTAGTTCACATTCTGTTGCTATGACAAAATACCTGAGATAATCAATCACCCTGAGGAGAAGCATTTGCTTTAGCTCCTGGTTCTTGCTCTTGTTTGTTTTAGAGCCCGAGGGAGAGCAGACTTCATGATGCAGGTCCATGTTGAAGTAAAGCCAAGCCACTTAACTTGGGGGAGATAGAGCAGAAAGGGAGAGGGACTGGGAAGGAGATCATTTACTTTCCACAGGAACATTTTACATTATAACTATTTGGCTAAACTTCCAAGTAGCCTACCTAAGTCTTACTCCTAACTTCTGAGTAACTTTATGAGCTGGGAATCTTAGCCTCCATACAGGCTTTAGGGGCATTTAAAATCAGAATTACAACAGACATAATTCATTTATGGATCTAGCACATTTATATGAATCGGTAAATGTGGCTTAAGAAAGTCAGGAAGTGTTTCTATACAGAAACCAAAGAAGGGTAGTAAGAACTTAAGAACCTGAAGTTACGAGTTTAAAGTTTACTGTGACCCCAGAGAGTTACTGTAAGTTGTGTGATTAATTTTAAAGAGTTATAAGTGGAAATTGCTAATGTTATGAATAGTATAATCCCAACACAGTAATTTTCTCATCATTTCTAGACGAGTATACATGCAGATTATTGTTTTGTTCACTTCTAGGAGTATCATCTGAAATTCTTCATGGAACCTTATTTCTTAAGAGGGATTTCTTAAGAAACATGTTTACTTGGACTACTCTGTCAGACATTTGCAATTTCCCCTTAATTTATAAAAATGTTCATTACCTTATCTTTCTAGAAAGCAATTTTACCATTATACAGTGTCACATGAATAAAGGCTATTAAAAAGTGTGTGTGTGTATGTTTAGGAGAAGGGTTTTTTGATTTATTTTCATTTTAAGAGACAAGGTCTTAGCTATGTAGCTCAGGTTGGCCTTAAATTTAGGATTTTCTGGCTTCAGACTCTTGAGTGCTGAGATTACAGACACACATTAACACAGTTTGATAGCTTACTTTCTATAGTACTTTGGTATTAAGTATATAGAAGGGAAGGTCTCATTTGAATTTACTAAGGATTTTTGGATCAAGCACTAACTAGTTTGTTGTCACTTAACTCAGGAATTTCTTAATCTTGGCTATCCTTACTTACTTTGAATTAAAATAGCTTAAAATGTAGGTGAAGATCCTGTGACCCTCCAGGAAGCTATGACTATAGGCATGTTCCACCACACTTAGCATTTTACTGGAATATGTAACGGCTCTATAATAGCTCACTTTTATGAGGTAATTTGTATTCTTCAAGAATGAAGATTTAGCCTAGCACTTGGGAGGCAGAGGCAGGCTGACCTTTGTGAGGTTAAGGTCAGATTGGTCTACAAGACAGTCAGGGCTATACAAAGAAACCCTGTCTCACCTCTCTCCAGACCCCATCCCCCAAGAAAAAAAGACTTAAGATTTGTTGAAGTTCCATTTCCATGTTGAATCTCCTATATAGAATCTTAGTGCTTCTAGCATTAATCATGAACATTACTTGTCTGGGTCTACTCCTTTACATTTTAAAGAGGCTATAGATTTGTTTATTTACTTAGGTTGCGGGGTTGGTTCATTCATTCATTTGACAGGTTTTCACTGTGTAATAAATAGCCTTGTCTGTCCAGGACCTAGCACTCTCTTAAAAAAACAGGCTGGCCGTGAACTCACAGAGATCCACATGCCTCTGCCTCCCAAGTGCTGGGACTTAAGGCATGTACCACCACTTTATTTTTGATGATGTATATGGTGGAACAGGTTAGGTTGTGCATATGAGTGCAGTGCTCACAGAGGCCAGACGGGTGTGTCAGGTGACCTAGAGCTATAATTTGACATGGGTGCTGGGAAATGAATGTGCTCTTAAACCTCACACCCTTCTCTTCCAGTCTCTTTACTTTTCCTTTTAACTGTCCTATTAAACTCTTGAGAGAAAATTCCTTTACTATTCTATCTTTATAAACAAAATGGATTTAATTTTTCAGATTATATTGGCAATTACTGATGGAGGAAAGATTTTTAATTGAAAATACCTTCTTTTTTTTATATAGTATGATCACAGTTTACCCTTCAATTCTGATTGAACTTTATGAATCTGCTATTATTTGGATGTGGTGGCACATATTTTTAATTTTCCTGCTTAGGAGGCAGAGGCAGGGAGATAGATCTCTGAGTGTGAAACCAGTCTTATTTACATAGTGAATTCCAGGTCTGTCTGCTCCCCTGTTTTTTTTTTTTTTTTTTTTTTTTTTTTAAATATTACTTGATATGTATGTAAAAATAAATTATTAAAAATTAAACTTTAGCTCCTTTAAGACTATTTCTGTTATAGATGATACTTTATACATTATTAACACGCTTTTGTTTGGATTTATTTAGAGCATAAACAAAGGCACGTTTAATGAATAGTCAAGTTTCATGAGTTAAATAAGGACCAATGAATCAAAGGAGCTGAGTATGAGGTAATTAAAAGCAGATATGTCAAAGAGGAGAGGAAACACGGGCAGACCAGATTGAAGAATGTGGTAGTAATAACACACCTTTTTTTTCCAGCACAGTGAATATGTATAATCAGACCACAGGTTACGTTTTGTATTCTCCTTAGACAGATATAGTGATTTATTTACTTACTTATACAGGATGTTGTTATATTCTCAAGCCATCCAAATATTTACTATTACTCTGACTTTTATCTTGTGATCCTACCATAGTTAGCCTTTCAAATTCAGAGTCTGTAGACATACATGTCTCCTTTTGTATGCCTACCTAATTAATCTATCATTTTGTAAAAATATTCTCTGATTACAGACCCCAGACTAGATATACAGTTATCTAGGACTTTCAGTAGTAATTTATTAACCACTATGTATTTTAATACCTTAGCCTTAATGATTCTTGAATGAATAAAAGAATGATACACAAAAGTTCTTGTAGTAAGTTTGTGCCATACTGCTTTCAGTGGTCGAGAGTAATGAGATTGTTACACCTTTAAAGTTGACATACTGGGTACTTTATTCAGCCTCCAAAATTAATTTTAGAGTTGGACTATACTTGTCATGGCTTCACCTCTGCACTTAAATAATAGTTGATAAGCTATATGTAGAATTGTTGGTCTTCTAATTCTTTGTATATAATACCATGAGCATCAGTTACATGAAGCATGTTTCAGGTAATAGCTAATTAGAAATTTCAGCAAAGATTTAAAAGTATCATTTAGAAGAAAGACAGTAAGAAGAGCTAGGAATAAATTAAATGGGAAATGTGCGAATAAAATGTTAGATAATACAAGAATGACTTGAGTATTTGGGATAATAGAAAAGTAGTCGAAAAGTATCTAAAAGGGATAGATTGTGTTGGGGACAGAGTGAGGACTAACCTACCAGATGCAAGAATAGACAATAGTGGAACAGGATATACTTAAAGAGAAGTTAATGTGATGTAGAGAAGGAATTACAGAGAATGTAGATTATGGCGGTTAAGGTGTTGAAACAATGTGGATGAATTCCATGATGAATTTAATTCAGATTCCATACATTTAAAGACTGACTTTTACTGTGTATAGTAAAGTTATCTGCATAACAGCACAAAGTGAACACTCTTCATTGAAACTGAGTATTTTCCATAAATTTAAAGACCGATTATAGTACAAAGTTTCTGTAAGTCATTGGGTGTATTTGGGTGTTTGTGATGTGGGACAACCTAGTGAGAAATAAACAAACTACGTGAAAAAAAAAAAATGGTGTGCATGAGAGAGTCATGGGACAACCCAGTGAGAAATTAGCAAATAATGTGAGGAGAAGAGGAGAATTGAACTGGACATTCTGCACACTGCCACCACCATCACCCCCCTCTTTATTTTTAAAAATGAAATTAAATTGATATGGAGAGGTGTTGGTCTGAGAGCAGTTGGGGGAAGGACTACTTGGCAAAAAATTTTCAAAGAACAGTCAGATATTGTGACTCATGCTTTTGGTCCGAGCACTCGGGGAGGCAGAGGCAGGTGGATCTCTGAATTCAATTACAGCCAGGAATAAGCAGAGAAACTATCTTTCAAAAAGCAAACAAAAATTAAAAATCTCAAAGATTTTACAAAATATACTTTAAAGACCACATCATTTACTTTTCTGTGTGTTAGATTGGTGAAAGCTCTCACACATGGTGTGAGAAACAATGCACTCTTGCTTTGTAAGAACGGTTACCACTTCCTACAAGAGTAGCTAATAATAATTGTCAACTTGTACTTGTATACCTGTTGTCTTCTATATATTTCTCTCTAAGAAGTCACATGGTTACAAAGTATATTATAGTCAGTGTGACAGAGTGGTAGAAAAAGTCTTGTGTGTCCATACATAGTTAAACTGTGCTTTAAAAGGAAGTAAACCATGGGATCAGAACACTTCTTGGCAAAGGACAAAAAGTTCAGTTCCCAGTACCCACATTGGGTAGCTGTAACTTAAGGTCCTGGAAGATTCAGCAACACTGGTCTCCTTTGGCAATGTACATTCACATAAATACATAATTAGAAATAGTAAATATATGAAACAGGAAAAAGGTTAAGGGGTGTACCATTATGGAGCCCCAGCAGAAACAACAAAAGTAACAAAGTACCAATGAGAGCATGGGATTCTCATAACATATGTATACATTAGAATGTGTCTGCAAGTACACATCAGAAATGAAAACAGACACTTTTTTTCGAAGTAAAGGAAACAGATCAGGGGCATAAACAAGGGGATTTTCCACATAAAGACATACTATAAAAAACTTTGTCCTCTTTTTCAAAGTAATACTGTTTTCACAGCAGTGCTCAGACTGAAGTGCAGTAACTATTTACAGGTGCAACTCCACTGCTGGTGCTCAGTGCAGACACCTTATTGGTCAGTTCAGACCCTTTTTAAGTTGAAATGGCTTGTTTGCTTCAGTCCTCCAACTGACTTGAAAGTACAGGCACATGCCACTTATAAACATACTAATTAATAGCATTGCTTAAAAACGCTCACATCCATAGCAACACAGACTTATTAACTAAATACGTGAAAAATAAATTGATTTTCTTTTTAAAATAGAATATTTTAAAAAATTCTTTGAAGATTTTTTTACAGTGTGTTTTTAAATGTATTGTTTAAAAGTTTAGGAATTTGTATTAAGAGTAGCCACAAATATTGTAGGCTTGATATTGTATGTATTTATTTGGCAGTGTTAGAGAATCTAACCTCAGACATCAGACAAATTAGACAAAAACCTCCACTGAACCCCTATCAGCCCATTACAGGTTAATAACCTTTTATTTGAGTCTTGAGTCTTACAAATACACCACACTTATTCAAGTGTCACCTCTGAGTTATGTGTCTTTCAAAACACTGCACATGCCTTTAATCCCAGCATTTGTGAGAAAGGCAGGCAGATCTGAGTTTGAGGCCGGACTGCTCTACATATTGAGTTCCAGGACAGCCAGAGCTACATAGAGAGCCCTGTTTTGAAAAACCAAAAAGAAAGAGAGAAATGAGCTAGTGCTTTCATAACTATGCCAGTGCACCATTTAATGTAGATTTTGCTATATTCCTATTCTCCTTTGACTACTATAGTTATTAATTTTAAGTATTAATATAATCTCCACCCCCTTTAAACAAAACCCTGTATTTTCTAATATTCATTCCTCCCTCCCCCACAAATATACAGCCCATGGCAAACATTTTCTAAGGATTTAACATTCTATACCTTTCATCTAGGTAGAGTCAAACACTGTGAGTCTTTTTGTCATTGGCTATTTTCATTTAGCATGTTTTCGGGTTCATTCATGTTGCATCAGCACTCTCTTCCTTTTTGTGACTAAATATGCCCTTATATAGCTGTTCCAAATCTGTCTTTTGATGATGGTTTATGTTGCTTCTGTATTTTGGTTATTATTCATGGTGCTAATATAAATACTGTGTACAAATTTTTATGAGGATTTATATTTTCATTTCTGGATCGCATGGTGTGTTCTGAATGAGAGCGAGTCCCATGTATTCATAGATCTGAATGCTTGATCTCTAGTTGGTGGCTCTTTGTGAAGGATTAGGAGCTGTAGTCTTTTTGGCCCTGCCTAGCCTGGAGAATCCAGACCAGCAGTCCCAAATAACCATACAAAGTCTTTTATTAATTACACACTATTTTTGGCCTACGGCTCAGACATATTATGTGCTAAAACTCTTACTCTTAAACTAACCCGTGATTAGACAATTGACTTAGTAACTTTCCTCAGAGCAACATTTTTGTCTTCTTCCCTCTATGCCTGCCTGGCATCTCTGCTCTGCCCTTCCTCTTCCTCTTCCCAGAGTTTTCTTAGTCTGGTAGCTCCACCTATAACTTCCTGTCTGCCTTGTGACTAATCAGCATTTTATTAAACCAGTAGGAGGAACAAATATTTACAATGTAGAAGACCATAATCCCACAGCAGGAAGGTTTGGCCTTGCTGGAGTGTGTCATTTGTTTGGGTTTTGAGGTTTCCAAAAACCTATGCCATTTCCACTTAGCTGTCTTCTGTCTGGTGTTTGTGGATCAGATGTATTCCTGCCCACTGTCATGCTTTCTGCCATGATGGTCCTGCACTCTTATCTTGGAGCCCCCAAATTAAATATTCTTTTATACGGTGTTTTGTCATCACATTAGAAAAGTAACAAGAAAAAGGTTTTGACAGCTGCATTAATATTTTGAAGTAGTTGTTACCTAGTTGTTTTCCAGAGCTGTGGTAGCTTTTTACATTTTCATGAAACAGTATATTGGAACAGATTTTCAATATTTCTGTTTTTACTTTTTATATCTGTCTTTTAAATTACAGCTCTCCTAGCGAGTGTGACATAGTGTCTCATTGTGGTTTGATTTACATCTCCATAATAGCTAATGAAATCTTTTGTGCTTACTGATATGCTTATCATATATTCCTATATTTAATTCAAGTATATTGTCTGCCTTTGTAAAATTTTTAAATATCAATGATAGATACATTTCCTATTAATTAGGTAGACTGTTTAAAGATTTAACATGTCTAGATTTCATCATAGAGAAGTTACTTTTAGAAGCTCTTTGAGTTTTGTCAAATGGACATTTTAATTACTATGAGAATTGAGATTATAAAGCTCTTTTACTTTTTTAAAAAAAGAATGTCTTTGTTAAAGTTCATGTTTTATTTTTGTTACAGTATTTTACTGGCCTTGAATGTGGACATAAGTTTTGTATGCAGTGCTGGAGTGAATATTTAACTACCAAAATAATGGAGGAAGGCATGGGACAGGTAATTTGATTTTATGTATAAAATTTACTTGTTTAGGTCTTTGGATAACTATAATCAGGTAAAAATTTTGGCTTTAGCCATTTTCTTTTAGATTAAAACAGGCATTAAAAAAAGGCTTTCTAGTTTATAGACTAATCTAGATAATGTGATTCTAGCATTCATCAGTCCTGATAATTTCTATCAAGCTCACCCTGCTAGAGAATTTTGTCTAGTATTTTGCTTGTAACTTTGCTGTTTTGTGTTAAAAACGAACAAAAACCTGTTATTTACAAGGTTAGTTACTTTTAAGATGTCCTTCTTGTAATATAAAGGGAAAAGATTGAGATCCTGCAAAGAGGAAAGTGTCATCAGAACCCAGCAAACTGCCTGGTAGTGATAAGCAGCTCGTAAATATTGTTGAATGAAGACATAGTTTAAATTTTGATCTTTTTCAGACTATTTCATGTCCTGCTCATGGTTGTGATATCTTAGTGGATGACAACACAGTTATGTAAGTATTACTGTCAGAATCTGTATGTTGAATATTGTTTTATTGGTTAAACCATTTATTTACATTTGACTGAGTACCTCCAAGGAGTTCAATTATTGAAATTCTGAAGAGACTTTTTGTTCCACACTCATTCCTTTGTAACTCAAAAGGACATTTGCAATTTGCTTAGAAGTCACTCTTAGGATAAATTTGGAAACGTGACTTCTACATTTTGGTAAATATTAAAATTATATAATGGGATAATGAATATGTTAATTGATGTCCTTTGGGAAACCCACTAAGACAGAATCAGGGAAGAGTTTTGGAGTTTGGAAGTGCTGCTCAGTGAGCTGTTCATCCCATGTGAGATCCTGGCCTTGATTTCTAGCACCTACCAAAAATCTAAACATAATAAAAAGACAGAAAGAGAGGTGGGGGGATGACGGAGAGGGAGGAAAAGACCTGAGTTTGATCCCTTTAACCCACATTTGGAGAAAGGGAAAAAAGTCAAGCCATAGTTACATGCACTTGGAATCAATCCCTATTCACAAGAGATTGTCTCAAAAACCAAAATGAATGTCACTAGAGTAATAACTCCTAAGGTTGCACTTGCGTGTGTACTAGACGTGTGTGTGTGTGTGTGTGTGTGTGTGTGTGTGTGTGTGTGTGTGTGTGTGTGTGTGTGTGTGTGTGTGTGTGTGTGTGATGCATTCCTCTCCCATTAGAAAACCCATTAGAAAAAAAGATGATACTCCCATGGAATAAGCAAACAGATCATAATAAAAATATTTAAATTAACACAAAACTCATCTAAGTGTAAATCAAAATTGGATATTTCAGCTTATAGGTTTTGGGTTTTTGTTACTGTTTTCTTTTGTTTGTTTTTAGTATTTCAAAATGGATAAAGATGAAAACATTTGGTGATATCTAAAGTGATGGGAATACAATAGCAGAGGGTGAATTGATGCTTGACAATGTTTATAATGCGTGCATCTTTTGGTCTTCGTTAGCATTTGGATATGTGTTAGTTTTTGGCCTCTCCCTCCCGGTTTTTTTCCTCATAGTTGATGCTCTTAACGATTTGGTCTTTGGCTTACAGAAATTTACTCTGGTTTGTCTAGGTGTGGTTCTGTTTGTGTTTGTTCTGTGTACAGCTATTTGACCTCTAGATTCAGAAGTCAATATTTGTCTTAAAATTTGTAAATTTTTTGCTTCTTATTTCAGGGAGTGGGAGTGAGGCTGGATATCACTGTGTAGCCTAGCTATCATCGTTATCAGAGATCCTCTTGCCTCTGTCTCCCTACTGTTGGGGTTAAAATTGTGGGTGCTTTCAGAATCTAGAAGAGAATGTCAAGTCCTCTGAAACTAGTTCTCAGTGGTTGTGAACCAACTAATAAGGAAGGGTTCTGGAAACATGTTAGGCCCTCTAGAGGAGCAGCTGGTGCTCTTAGTTGCTGAGTTATCCCTCTAGCTTGTTTTGTTTATTGAGAAAAGACCATGTACTCCAGGCTGGTTCTTAAACTCAATATATAGCTGGGGAAAATTTGAACTCCTTGTGATAGCCCTATCTTCCAAATGCTGGGATTATGGTATCTATATCACCATGCTTAGCTTATTTCTTAAAACACCTCTCTGTAATTGTGTATATTTCTGTGTAGTATGTGTTTATATGGGGACATACATGGGAGCATTGCATCTTGCTCCGGGGATCCTGTCCCTGCATTATTTATTAGCATTGGAGTTATAGATGGGATATCTTTATTAATGGAGATCTAGATTCCAGTCTTCACACTTGGCATGGTAAGCTTTTTAACCAATGAGCCATCTATAGTAATAATAAAATATTACTTTTGTAACCCCATTACATCTATTGACATTTTTATTGCCTTTGGGGGGGGGAGAATCTGCTTATTTTAGTAGTACCTTTATTTGTATTTTCAAACACTCAAAACATTTTTACTGGTACATTTTTCAGTCAAGTTCTTTTTAAATTGATTTTATTTTTATGTGTTTCCCCAATTTTACTCTTATGTCTGTTGAGCATTTTAGTCAGGATTTTAATTTTTCATTTTTGGTTTTTCAGGTCTGGGGAACTGAAATTATACTTGCTTCTATATGACTGACTCCTAGCTTGGTAGATTGTATTTACTGAGAGACTTTGCTAATTTTATTATTAAAAACAACATAATTTTTTTTTTTTTTTACAGTAGCTACTTAAAAACTTTTGCTAAGTCAAACACCTGTGCTTTCACAGAGAATTCTGTTGACTGCTATCCCCAAATTTGGTTCATATTTTCCTTTCTCTTTATATAGCCTACATACTCTTTATTGAAAATGAGACATTTTTGGATCGTAAACTGTGTTCCCTATACTGGCCTGCTTCAGTCTTCTTTTTGTTTCTTCCTCTGGTGTTTTACTTTTAATTTCCTTGAAGTGTTTAGATGCTGATAGCTCTGCTCTGTTTTAAAATTCTCATTTTTTTCCTGTGGGTTCACTCTATGTCCATAGAATGATGGGTCACCTTGAGCTACACATTGGGAATGCGTTTAAAGAGAAGCCACATCTCATTGAGCTTTGACTATTATTGGTGTTTCTAGTCAGTTTGAATGTCTAAACTAATCATACACTAGAAGTACACAAATCTGTATTTCCACCTCATACTCTTGAATTTGGGACTTTTATATCTTAATGCTTGTCAGCCATCTCCATTTGTATATTCATAGCCTTGTCTCCCCTACCCCATCCCCAATCATCACCTCTTTTGCCATTAAACTCATTTTTCTCATTATCATAGAAAGGTATTACTAGGTTCCTGAATTAATAACCTTGAATGGTATTCTTGATTTGCCCTTCTCTTGTATTTTCCGTACTCACCCATGTACCAAATTCAGTTCATTCTACATCTTTACATCTTTAAGGTTATATCCTCAGTATTCATTTCTGTGTATTCCATTAGAATGATCCAGGCCATCTTTTCCTTGCTCGAAATTTGCTGTTGCCCTCCAAGGGATTCTTCATAGTTTCATCACTTTTCAGGAATACTTTTCAAGTACCTTATGTTATTTTTTGCTACTACTCTTATTGGCTCTTAAATTTTCTGTTACAGCTATTCAGGGACCTGGTCTCTTAAAGGTATTGTGCATTTTACTTGCATTTGGTTTTCATTTTATTTCCTACTCTCCCATCTTTGTCATGTTCATCACTTTCTGAACTCAGGACTCAGTTCTTATTTAATTAGGCCAACATCCTCTAAGTTTCTAAATTGACCCTCTGTTTTATTTACTGTTAGCTTTTGTTATTGCCTATACTTTGGAACTGTTTGACCCAAAGTTACCCTGCTTATTTTCATACCCTGAACACATTCATTCTTGGAATCTCAGTACTTTTTTAGATTATTAAGTCTTCCTCACTTACTTTTCATCATCCAGAAGATTAAATACTGTGCCTCCTGTATTCTAAACACACTACTACTGAGCTATTTCCTACTCCAACCCTAGGATGTCCTTTTTGTTTCTCAGTGTTGAAGATCAAACCTAAGGCCATGATATGGGAGATAAGAACTCTACCACTGAACTATATCCCAGTCCTCTTAAACACTTAAGAATGGCAATTGAATGCATTCACGTCTTTATTTCTTAGCATCTTTGAATAAGTACTTGAGGAAATACATCATCATAATTACTCTGACCTTCATAAAAATATCTCACTCATTGAAAAATAAGTAAATAAAATGAATTAAATTTACCATCAATACCATTAGCCAAAATGGTCTTCCCGTATACATTGGTCTCATCCAGAGTTAGGCAGATGATGTGCTTTGTGAACATTTTCTTTGGCACAAGATTTTTCCTTGATGCTTTTATGAAATCAGTGATAACTCTTTTCCTAGAATATCACTTATTACTTACAGCCAAATAAACTTGTTTTTACTGATTACAACCTAAGAGCTTCTTTTCTTTCACTATATATAGCTTCTCTAGTAATTTTTGATTAAGGGAAAGCATTTATTTATATATTGTAATGTCTTTTCAAGATGTTCTCTCTTTTTTTTAATATATGGCAGTGATATCTCACTTTATGGCCTAGACTGGCCTTGAACTCAAAATTCTCCTGGTCACCCTCCTGTGTGCCACCATGTTCAGCTGTTTGGTCTCTTGTCCAATTATATTAATGTTTTCTGGAATTGTGATGGACCTGATTTCATATCCTGTGGGTAATAATAATTATCTCCATGTCTGTATTTTAGAAGCAGATGGATTCATTGCCATTTATTTTTAGGAGAATTATGTCTGATGCTTTTATAAAACTACTGGAGATTGTGGGTATAACTCACTATCAGTGCTCTTAACTTGGAGTCACCAATTTTGCCTTTCTTATATCATTTAAGTGGAATCATGTAGCACATATTTCTATTTAATATATTACCATTGTGTGCACATGTATATGAATTGAGGTGAGTGACGGCGCGCGCGTGCGCGCGCGCGCACACACACACACACACACACACACACACACACACACACACACACACACATAAACACATAAACACGCGCGCGCGCGACACTGAGTATAAGTGAAAGCCAGCTGAGCTAGCCTGCCTGTATTCTTTTGTGTGTGCATATATTCTTCATGGGCATGGTGTCTGTGTATTTGTCAGCATTTGTTATTAATATAATGCTATAATGTTTGTTTCTCTGGATAATGGAGACTTGAAGTTAATGGGTGGTTTGTTTTTGACCAGTGTATAAGCTTTAAAGAATACTTTTATATGTCTTTAGGCAGACATATACACCGATTTCCTTGGGTTATAGGAACTAAAACATTTAAGTTTAATAGATCTTGCCAAATTATTTTCTAAAGCATTTGTGTTCATACTCCTTGTTAAAGATGGGATTATTGGTGGGAATGTGCATATATCTCACTGTAGTTCTAATTTGCGATCTTGTGGTAGATAATGTAAAGCATTCTTCTACATTTATTATCAGTTTAGGTAACTCATAAAAGTTTTTGTTTTTACTACATTTATTTTCTTGTGCATGCATACCAGGGTGTGGAGCTGAGAAAACTTTCTTCCAGAAAGGCCTTAGAGATTGACGCATGTCAGCCTTGATAGCCTTTGCCTTTATGACCAGGCCATCTCTCTAGCCCCAGATAGTCCTTTTAATGAAGTTCTCACTTGAAATAATTACACCACTCTAAATTTGGTCTATCAGTAACCACCCCACATCCCAGTGTGCATTGCCCTTTCTCTCTGAGGGATGATTTATTTCGATGAATAAAAGTTATCATTATGTCTTCAGAAATTTAGATAATATGTGGTAATAGAGTTTGTTTCACAGTAGAACAAAACAAGTACCTTTTATTCTCTGCAAAGAAGGAAACAGTATTGACTTTGATATTCTGAGTAGGAAATAGCATGAAAACAGGAGTATACCTTCTGATTTACACTGTACAGAGTTCAATTTGCTAGTAACTAAGTTGTTCATTGAAATATAATACAAAACCATTTGTTACATAATGCTAGGGAAACAATATATTACCTACTTATAAGCCCAAGCAATTTCAACTTCTAAAATGTTACGTAACTGTAAACATAAAAATGTACTGATTGAAGTAGGGAGAGGCAAAGAAGTGTTAGGGGAAGCTGCAGATCTTGTGGGTAATGATATGTCCTCATATAGTCTTTGATCTTAGTTTATTTTGGGCAGGGGAATTACAGGGTCGGAGAGTATTGGCTTGACTATTGGGTGGGTTTTGGAAGTCTATTTGAGTGTATCTCAAGAGGATGAGTAGGATAACAGTAAAGGAAAAGGCTTTTTAAAGAAAATGCTTTTATTATTAGAACTAAATTATAGCATAAAGTAGTTTTGTTTTTGTAACTTAGGGTGCTTTATACAAATAAGCATTATTTAGTAGTTCAACTGGCTAGTTTCTGTCAATTCGACACAAGCTGGAGACATCAGAGAGAAGGGAGCGCTAATTGAGAACAGGCCCCATAAAAATGGCTTTAGGCAAGCCTAATTGATGTGAGAATGCCCTGCCCATCATCATGGGGCCCTCCTGGGCTGGTGGTCCAGGGTTGAGCAAGCCAGTAAGCAGCAGCACTCCTCTATGGCTCTTGCCTTTAGGTTCCTGTGCTTGTTTGAGTTTCTTTCTGCCGTTTTTAACTGTTTTCTGAGATGAACTGTTAGGAAAGTGTAAGTGAAATTAACCCTTTTCCTTCTCAAGTTGCTTTTGATCATGGTCTTTTATAACAGCAATAGTAACTACCTGAGACAGTAGTTGACACCCGTTTAATAAACTAAACAAAAATCCTTATGGTTAAGTTAAAATCACTTGATTTCAAATTGCAGTATTCCAGTTTCTTTGTTAAATCTGGGTGATTCACAAACTTAAGGGTGGTTAAATACTTCTGAAGTTGTACTCCACATGTGTAGGAGACATTCAGGAGAATCTGGTGGGTCCCCCCTCCCATTTTTAAGATTTATTAATTGTGTTTACAGTGTTCTGCCTGCATGGTTGTGAGCCACCCTGTGATTGCTAGGAATTGAACTCAGGACCTCTGGAGTAGCAACCAGCATCCCCACCCTACCCCCTAGCCCCTTGATTTTTGTTTTTTAATGGCCAGGAACCAAACATCTGTTTATATTGGTGTTTTGTCATGGGTGTTGGTTCTCCTGGAACTAGAATAATAGGCATTTGTGAGCTGCCATATGGGGGTCTGGGAATTGAACCCAGGTCTTCTGAAAGAGCAGTTAGTGCTCTCAACCACTGAGCCACCTCTCCAGCCCTGAGAAACTGTTTTGACTACCTGAGAGATGGTGTTTTTTCCTCTTCACTATTTGGCATAGTAGTTTTGTGAGATTCATTCATTTTATGGCATGAATCACACTGAGGTCTTTTTATTGTTGAGTTCTTTTTTATTAGAACTCTTTCAACTTTTTGTGGAAGTTTTTTCATGAACACCGTGTATAAGATCTTGTGGAACACCCATTT
Organism: Phyllotis vaccarum; assembly: GCA_033318265.1. NCBI lineage: Eukaryota > Metazoa > Chordata > Mammalia > Rodentia > Cricetidae > Phyllotis > Phyllotis vaccarum. The sequence goes on from JARWLC010000012.1 coordinate 72,426,020, forward strand.
TTAATTCATATATCTAGGAGGGAAGTTGAAAAGGTTTGTGGAAATGCTGTGTTTTGACTTGTTGAAGAACTGCCAACTAGACTAATTAGACCTTGCCTTCAACATCTGTGAATATGAAGGTTAACTCATTTAAAATCTAGCAGCTGGGTAGTGGTAGCACTTGGGAGGTAGGTGCAGGCAGATCTTTGTGAGTTTGAGGCCAATCTGGTCTACAAATCAAGTTCAAGGACAGCCAGTACTGTAACACAAAGAAACCCAGTGTTGGGACACCCCCCCCCCCCCCACACACACACTTATTTGTTCAGACGGCTGAACACAGGATATTTTTTTCATGGGGCTTATTCTTGGGATAAACAAGCAAAGAGATAAAAACAAGATCATGCTAATTGCTATAATTAAGATGACGGTAACTTTTAAAAACTTTATTGTATTTAATATCTATTGAGCATATTCTATTTGTCATGCACTCCTAATCTCGCAGATCTTTAAAATTTGTTTTTGCACAGTGGTAACCTGAGGAATAGAAAGGTCAAAAAACTTACTTTCACCTCAAGTCCCCTTCATGGCATTTTCCTCCTGTTCTGGATGGGGTCGGGGGCAGTCTTATGTAGTAATACTCCTGAAGAAGTATGGCATTTAGAATTTTTGAGGAAATAGAACAGTATGTTTGGGATCTGGGCATGGACAGCTATTCCTATAACCACTGCAGATTTCAGATTCTCTTGGTCTATATAATGATTAACGGGTGAACCTTGGCTACAGAGTGAGACCCGTGACTCCTCTGCCCCCATGTAGTCTGACATGAGTGTATCTAAGAGTGGAGTAAGACAGTGGGAGGATATGAAGCCTAAGAATGAAAGGACTGGGCATGGTAACTCATGCCTTTAATCCTAGTGCCTGGAAACTAGAGGCAGAAGGATCTCTGTAAAATCAAGGCAAACGTGGTCTACTTAGTTCCATGACAGCCAGAGACCCTATATTAACAACAACAACAATAATAATAATGATAAAATAATTAAAAAGATAAAATTTAATGACAAAGACAGAGCATACAAATCTGTCCTGTTCAAAAATTAGACTATATGCATGTTAAAAGGTTATTATTTCTCAGTGGCCATCACCTGCCACCACTTAGTTTAATAACTTAAACAAACAAACAAACAACCTTGATAGTGGTGTTTGAACCCTGATTCTTGAATGTGGTTGGAAATGCTTAATCACTGAGCTATGTCCTTAGCTCTTACACCATTTTCCTATGACATTCAGATGGCTGTTTCCCTTAAAATTAACAGTTCTTCACTTTCATGCCTTTTTACAGATATCATGCTACAGAGTTATAGAAATTGTATGATAGATAGTGTTCAGGGTAGACAGAGAAAACTAGGTTGCTGTCATTTTTTCCATTTAGTTGCCAAGAACTGTCACATGAAGGCTGCCTTCAAAATTATATACACATTTGTAATCACTCTACCTGGGTCCATTTGTTACCATTGTTGCTGACGGCATCATCAAGTGACAGACATTTCATGAACTGAGTCAGGGTTTAAGAGAAGGCGCTCAAGAACTGCTGACCCAAAACTATGAGAGATGCAGACTTGAATAGGAACCCAGCAGAATAGAATAATTAGAATATAAGAAATGAGAAAGTTGTCTATCCAGGTCAAATCACACAAACTTGGAAATCACTGTTAGGACTTGATTGATACAGGATATACAATTTGATACTTTTAGCTTAGGGTAGTTTTTATATCATAGTACGAACAGCTTTTGAAAGTTATATTTTATTTATATGTGTGTTGAAACTTGGCTTAATAAACTTTTTATTCTTGATTTCAGGCGCCTGATTACAGATTCAAAAGTTAAATTAAAATATCAGCATTTAATAACAAATAGCTTTGTAGAGGTAAGTGGTTTATGCTTACTTTTAATAAATTCTGTTTAGTAATAGGAATACTACTTAGGTTCTTTTTGTTGTAGTTTTGTTTGGGTTTTTGAAACAATCTCCCAGTGTAGCTTTGACTGGCCATGTAAACCAGACTGGCCTCTAACTTGTAGAGATCCATCTCCCTTTGCCTTCTGAGTACTGGGTGTCCAGGATCTGAAGTGCTATTTTTTTTTTTCCAGCTGAAATACTAGCTTTCAAACTATCAAGAATATGCTACCATATTTGAACACTGACTAAAACATTGATTTTGAGTTGTGCTGGCAAAATTACTTTTTTTTAACAGTATTTTTCTTATTTTTAGCAAAGAACTGTAGTGTGTTATTTAACATGTCATAATCATGTTCAGTGTCCTGACATTGCTATTTCTCCTATGATTCTATGTGGTAACAGTGCTGGAGAGAGTAGCACTGGCTACTCTTTGAAAGGACCTATGTTTTTGTCTTAGCACCTCCACAGTAGCTCACAACTGTCTCTACTCCAGTCCATGAGGTCCTCTTATGTATTTTGTGGGCAGGCATCAGGCACCAACACTGATGCACACATACACTGATGCTCCTCTGCACACACATGATTTTTTTTTTAAATAGAAAAGGTGCTATATTTATTTTGTATATATTTTTTCTTAGATCAATGGCCAGCAAATTATGGCTTAACATTTATTGGAGCTAGGTATGCTGGGACATGCCTTTAAAACTCTAGTATTCATCCAGGGAGGCAAAGGGAGTTCCAGGACAGCCAGGGCTACAAATAGAGCCAGCATTTAAAAAAAAACAAAAAACAAAAAAAACAAAACAAAACAAAAACAAACAAACAAAGGACTACTTATTCGGAAATGCTTACTACATTTTTGTGCTGTGGTGGTAGAATTGAGAAACTACTACACAGAATATTGTATATATGCTACAAAACAAAATGATTTACTTTTGGGTTTTATTGAAAATGCCAGTGCCCATTGTAGTAATGTTAGTATAACTTGGTATTTTAATTTTAGGAAATAGTCTGTGTTACAGATTAAACTATAAAACTACATATTATAGGTATATTGTACATTTTGAAATGATTAGTATACTCCATGAAAATATACCTAATGACTGTACCTCTAACCACTAAGTTGATTTTGAAGCCTGGTGCAGAATGTTACTTAAGACATGTCTTATTTATGTAATGAAATTTTTTATAGTGTGTGTTTTACCTTTGTGGGATGGTGCACACCTGGAAATTGTACCACTGGAGTAGCTGGGGCAAGAGGAATTGCATGCTTGATAGTGCTCTGGACTAGTTAATGAAAGACTTCGGCTTAAAGCAGACACACAAAAAACAAAGTTCAATACTGCATGAGGCAGAGCTGGTGGGTTTATGTGAGTTCTAGATCAGCCTGGGCTACATAGTGAGACCTTGTCTTTAGAACAGAAACAACAATAAACAGTGGTAGAAGCAGTTGAGACTCAGTTAAAAGGATTGTTTTGTTTTCAAGCACCAGTAAGATCCAATCTTTTTCTGTGGTTTAGAAGTGTGTGTTTGTTTTTTGTTTTCCTCTCTAGTCCAGGGGAGAAATGACAAGGCTATTAGCTTATCCCAGGCTTCTGTTTAGCATCTAAACACTCTCCTTAGTTATGGTCATAGTTGATTACCTTGGGCTGGTTTTGGTAGTGCTTACCTGTTTGTAGGTCAGTCTTGTCTGCAGGGGGTATCCAGGCCAGCCAGGGCTATAGTAAGACTCTTGTCTCAGAAATAAAAGTTTACTTTAGAATTGATGTTTGTTAATAATCACAAAAATGTCTAAGCTGGCATGTGGTTGCTTAATCCTGTAATCTCAGAAATTGTGGAGCTGAGTATAGTCTAGTTTCTGACCTAGCTCTGAGGTCAGACCCACCGGCAGTGACTTGGTCCCAAATAATCATACAAAGTTTTATATTAATTCCAGCTGGCTAGCCTATGGCTCAGGCATATTACTGTCTAACTCTTATACTTTAAGTTTAACCCGTATTTATGTTTAGCCACAAGTACATTTTCTCAGAGCAGCATTCTCATCTTCCACTCCAGACATCTTGCTGTCATCTGTGCTCTGTTCTTCTGTTTCCCAGAAGTCTCCTGGCCTGCTAGCCCCGCCTATACTTCCGACTGGCCAATCAGCAATTTATTAAACCAATATGAGCAACAAATCTTTACAGTGTACAAGAACCAATATCCTTCAGCAACTGTGGAGGCAACCCCCGGCTAAAAAGTGATACTGTTCAAGTCTCAGTAATATTTGTATGAGGAATGAAAAATAGTTATTTTTTTATTTTTATTTTATTTTATTTTTATAGAATTAGAACTTTAAAGATGAGTAATCTGTGAGGGTCTGGGAATACAGGTTTGTGGTAAAAAAAGCTTCCATAGTGTATATGAAGTTTTGTACCTAGAACAAAAGTGAACAAGTAATGAACCAGCAAACTGGATATTCTGAAGTTTAGGATATGTAGCTCAGTTGGTAAGCACTTGTTTAATGTGTGGTCTTGAACTTTATTCCAAGAATTGAAATAAACAGATTTCAAGGATTGTTTGACATTGAAAAGCTTCAGTCTGTGGAACTGCTACTTTTTTGTTTGTGTTTTTGTTTTTTGAGACAGAGCTTCTCTGTGTAACAGCCCTGGCTGTCCTAGAATTCTCTGCATAGACCAGGCTGACCCCCACAGAGATCTGTCTGCCTCCGCTCCCCAACTGCTGGGATTAAAGGAATGTGCCACCACTGTCTGGCTGATCTGCCACATTTTTAACAAAGTAAAATATATTATTTATCTCCCCAGATAGAGAAAAGAAAGTCTACTCATTTCTTATTAAGAGATGATAATTATAATAAGAAAATGATTACATTTCGGAACACTATTGTACAAGATTACAGCAGGCTTTATGTGGTTTTGTTATCTCTTTTGACCTTATACTAGATGTTATAAAATTTGCTTAGTTTATCTTGTTATCATTTAAAACTTTTTCTAAATTGTATTTCAGTGCAACAGACTGTTAAAGTGGTGTCCTGCCCCAGATTGCCACCATGTTGTTAAAGTCCAATATCCTGATGCAAAACCTGTTCGCTGCAAATGTGGGCGCCAGTTTTGGTAAGCAAGTGATTTCCTAAATGAGTGATGTGAATGTAGGATTTCTACTTTTTATTCTTGGTAATAAAACGGGAATATTTCACATCGGGAGATAAGTGATACTAGTTTAAAATAGTGTACGTTTCATTGATGTTTTTATCTTTTAGAGAGGAGTGTGTGTGTGTGTACGAATGCGTTTTAAGGTAGTCTTAATTTCATAGCTTAGGCTGGCCTCAAACTCATGTTCATTCTCTCCCTCAGCCTCCCAATTGCTGGGATAAGAATATGCCACCACACCTGCTAAATGTATTGTTCATCAAAGGAAAATGAAGCTATGGTCACAATTTACTTAGTATTTAACTTTAACTTTTAATGACAGAAACCTTAAAATCTGGGCTAATTGAATCTTTTTTCAACATTCAGAAAACCAAAGTGTGAATGTATGTGTGTGATGCTTATGTGCTCACATGTGTTCTTGGTGAGGTTGTAGTGCTGTCTTGGGGATCAAATTCTAGTTATCAAGCTTTGTGCTGACATGTTATCCACTGAACAATCTCTCTGGTCTGAATTGTTGTTGTCATGTAGTATTCTGTCTCATCTGGCTCTTGTTTCCTACCTTTATATTGTCACAGATTAAGGAATAAATAATGTGCAGTTTATTTTTTTTAAAAAAAATTTCTTGACTAGTAATCTTACAAGAAAATGTAGGTAATTTTGATTAAGTCAACTTTCATCATAGAATTTTCAGTACCAAATACTAGGGAACATCCTTTTATCTCTGAACCCTTTAGCTGGCTTTCTTTTACTATATGGGTAGCCTCAGAATTTCCCAATTTGAAAGTTGGATTTTGTTTGTTTGTTTGTTTTTATTTTTTATTTTTTGCTTTTTACCCATTAGTAATTTATCCTTATGTCTGTCTTTGCATTCGGAACCCAAACTGCGTGTTTTAAAACAATGCTTATTCACTGTCTATGCATCTACCTTTCATAAAAAACAGCCTGGTACAAACACAGTTAAGTGGTGGTCGTTCCTACTTTTACAGTGAATGTCTGTGCTCTAGTTTGCAATAGCATGTTCATCAGACATCATCTCAATGACCCATTATATTTAGGATTGTTATTCTTTTAAGATGACATTCTCCACACCTCTTTTACTATTATTATCAAGTCTTAGCACAACCATGTGGAATAGTCTATTCAAGATACTGTATTTTTTTCCTAACACCCACCCTAAACCCTGATTATTGAGTTTCTATTCTGCTTTCTCATTTAAGACTTTGTTTAAAGAGTACTTCTCATTACTAATTTCCTATAACAAAATATCAAGATAATCTAGTTTTTATACAGCAGGAATTTATTTCTCAAGCTAGTGAGTTTTATTAGGTCAATGTGCTGGTAGATTACTTGTTTTAGTATAGGTCTGCTTTTTGCTATATAGAGGATATCTTGTTAATAATCTCATATAGTGGAAGGAGTAGTATAGCTGTCTGCATCTTTTTATTGCATTATTCATGAACATAACCTTTATGGAAAAAAATCACCTTACAAACAGTCCTTAGGTTTTGTGTGTGTGAATATGGGGGTGGGTTGGGGGGGTTGTGTTTTTTTGAGACAAGCTCTTTATGTAGCCCTGGTTGTCCTCAAACTCACTGGTGTCTTCAAATTCACAGACATCCTCCTGCTTCTGTTTCCTGGGCGCTATTATTAAAGGCATATGTCATCACGCCCAACAACCCCTACCTTTTAATGCTATCACACTGATATTTGGGTTTCAACATTGGAATCAGGGTTATGCACATGCAGAATATAGCTGAAAGTATAATGGTCTTAGAGTCTTTTTAAAGAAAAAGAGGGACCTAGTGCTACCAAATAGATGTTTTGTTGGTAGGTATTAATATCTCCAAAGAGTAAATGAATTCACAAACATGTAAGCATGTATACAATGCAAATTGTGGATAAAAATCAACAGTGACTTACTGTTCAACCCTGTGACCTGGGGAGATCATTGCAGTGTGAAAAATGCTAGAGCCCAGCAAGAGTTAGAGACTTGAGTCCCAGAACTACATACTCCCAGTGCTCCTATGGTAATAGGAAGCAAAAACAAAAAAATCCACAGGGAGTTTGTTCTCCACGTAGGCTAGTGTACACAGCAGTGAAAACCAAAAGGGAAGAGGGAACTTGTTTCCAATAAGGTCAGAGATGAGGACAGATATCCTCCAACTTTAGCACACATGTCCAGGCTCCCACACATAGACTTTACTTTTGTAACAGACAAGAAAATGAAATATGATCCCATACATACATTCAAATTTATGTTTTTATAAGAAACATTTCTTTTTCAAAGATTTATTTATGTGTAGGAGGAGTGTTATTCCTATACATATGCCTGTATACCACAAGTGTTCAGTGCCCACATTGGCTAGAAGAGGGCATCAGATTCCTGTAACTGGAGTTGGTTGTCAACTACCATGTGGGTACTGGCAATTAAACCTGGGCCGTATTCAAGAGCAACAACTGCTCTCACTCATTGGGCCGTCTCTATCTGTTAGGAAATGTGGCATGCATACAGTTGAAGCTTCTTGGAACCTGTTCCCTCAGATCCAGACATCCCTGTCTACTTTGTTAGAGAAATAATCATTGCCTTAACCTTATTCTCTCTTTGTTAAACATTTTTAAGGCATTCTTATAAATTACCTGATAATCACGTTAATCACGAGTTTCATTTTGTATGAGTTTTACCAAATTTTAACACTTTCTTACATATACAGTACATTATACTCACCCCTCCTGGTCATAATCTCCTTCCTCTACCTATTGCCCTTTACCACTGCATCCTTAGGAACCCTTTCCCACATTCACATCTTATCTTGTGATTCACTAGTTCTTCTGTGTAGCCGTGAGTTTGGAACAATGCAGTGGAGCCTAATGGGCCCTATACCAATGGGTACAATGTTTGTTGTGTCCTTGGTTTTTAAATATATATGTCATATCCTTTCTCCATCCCATTTTAAAGAAGAGTGTTATGTAGCCTGTTAGCTGTGAATTCCCTGTTCTCCTCAAGGCCTAGGACTTTACAGGCGACCATACCCAACGTCAAGTTGTTTTTCATAAACATTTGTGTTTTCTTCATTTATAGCTCAACCTTGTAAATGTACATGTGTTTAGTGCTAGGATTAGAGATGTTTTGAACAGATTGGCTAACACTGTTTTCCTCTATAGGGCTGAGTTTAATCTAGTCACGTTATGCAAAGATGTCCCAGTTTTTGTCTTATATGTTGTTTACTTTATATTAGTATGATATTGTGACTTAGTTCACAAATGCAGGCTTTGTTCTTCAGCTGAAGTACTGAGTGAATGAAGACAGAACAATATATATGTACTGGTGAAACACTATTAAAAGCTTCTTAGTACAACCTGAGTGTAACATTCTTGGAACAGTTACTGTGTAGTTATCAGGTCATGTCTTTTTTTCCCTACGCATTGAGGACCTACTACATGTTGGTCCTAGAAAACACTAATTCTGAAAAAGTTGACTTAAAATAAATAGACATATCTCATGCCTTGTTATTTGCCAATCTTTAGAATTTCCGCCTATAGTAGGGAACTGTAGACTCTGAATGGGCGAGTTGTTTAACTTACAGAAAGTTGTACTAATTTTTAAAATTCTTTGTGTTCTTTTACAGCTTTAACTGTGGCGAAAATTGGCATGATCCTGTTAAATGTAAGGTGAGATTTGTTTTTTTTTCTTTTAGTAACAGCTCAGTACATTTCTAAGATTTGATTAAAGATAACAGCTGATGAGTTTGTACTAGCAAACAATTTTTTCTGCCTTTTTTATTTCAAATGATCATTTGCAGTATTCTAAGTGCATTCCTTAGAGTGTCAAGTTTCTGCTTATTCTTAGAACTTCCATGAGTAGGCAGCTCAGGTGTTAGGCTTTGTTCTGGGGGGAATAATTTGTTTCTTTAAGATTTCAGGTTCCTCACTCAACTTTAACCAGATAGCTCTTCTTTGGTTGATCTTATTTAAACGAAATTTTTATAGCCACTAATTTTTCTAATATGCCTAAATGAAAATCTGTATCATTCTAACTCTTACATTTAAAGCTCGCCTACTGAAATAATTTGCTATCCTTAAGCTTTTAGTTATATTCTAATGAATGTTCTTTTCAAATAGTGGTTGAAGAAGTGGATTAAAAAGTGTGATGATGACAGTGAGACTTCTAATTGGATTGCAGCTAACACAAAGGTTGGTCCATCCATATGTGTCCCCCACCACAACCCCACTTGTAACTGTTGATAATAAACATGGTGAAGGGTAGATATATAAGCATTAGCAAAAGAAGTACAAGTTTATGTTGGTATGAGCCTCAATGATAGCTCTCCCCCCCCCCCCCCCCAGTGGTTGCCTATTGATATCTTTAATTACTTTCAGGTTTTACTTTATTTGCAGTTGTAAGGCGCAGTATTTATAACGCTCTACTTTTATTGTAAAACAAATTTTCTGTAGAGCAAGCTAATTTTGCTCAGGTAGATTTGAGTATGCTCTATCCAGTTCACTTATTGGTATAATGTTACTATTTTTTTTTGGAGTCATTTTTGTTTTTTGTGCATTTGCCTATATGTGCTCATGTCCAGGTCAGGGAAGAAACACTTGTAGGAATCAGATTTTGCTTTCCACTATGTAGGTACAGTCAATGTATTGAAATGTTAGACTAGGTGGCAAGTATCCTTACCCCCTGAGCTATGTTGCCAGCTAATGTGATTTTCTACCTTAAATTTCTCAGTTTTAATTTTTAGAAGTTAGTTTTTAGAGGCCAGGATTTAAACAGAGTAACTAATTTTTAAGATTTATTATGTATATAGTGTTTTGCCCGCATGTATCCCTGCAGGCCAGAATAGGGAACAGGATTTTATAACAGATGATTGTGAGCCATCATTTGGTTGCTGGGGATTGAACTCAGGACCTCTGGAAGAGCGGGCAATAAATACTCTTAACCCCTGAGCCATCTCTCCAGCCCCTAATTTTATGTTTCGATTATATAAAGTAGGCCTATCAGTACTGTTTCTCTGGATCTACTTTATGCTGTACATCTAAAGTATGACTTAAGTGAAAAATTGAAAGTGGACCAATGTGGTAGTCCTTATTTTTACTTTGAAGTATGTTATTAATGAAGCTAGTTCAGTCTCTTTGGGGTTGTGAATGTAGCTTGGTCTGAGCTTGCCTAACAGGCACAAAGCCCTGGTCTAGATCCTAAGGAAGAAGTATGTCATCACACATCCCGTAATCTCAGCACTAGAGAAGTGAAGACAGGGATAAGAAGTTCAATACCAGCCCAAGCTACACAAGACCGTATATAAAAGCATAAAAACAAGGGAGTTGATATGGGTGTTTGCTCCTCAAGTGTGAAGAACTGAGTTCAGTTCCCAGGCATTCAAATAAAAAGGCAAGTGTGACCGACCATATAACCCCTAGTGCTGAGTTTCTTAGACAGATGGATTCTCTGCAGCTTAGTGGTCAATCAGCTTAGCTGAATTTGAAGAACTCCAGGTTTATTTAAAGTGTCTGAAATGAATAAGGCTAAGAACTATGGTGTAGGACATTTAGTTTTCATTTCTCCCATGTGTACACACAGTGTCCATGCCACTCAAATTTTAAAGTTTTTTAAAAGCTAGACATTGTGGTACACACTGTTAATCCCAGCACTTGGGAAGCAGAAACATGTGAATTTCTTTGAGTTAGAAGCCAGCCTAGTCTATATAGTGAATTCTAGGACATCAGGGCTTTGTTTAGACACCCCCCCCCCCCAACAAAAAAGGTTTTAAAAAGTACATAAAGACAACAGTGGTAATTGTGAGCTTGAATATGAATTCAGTTTGAAAATCAGGGTCTGATTACTTGCTTGCCTGATTCTGGAGGCCAGACTGCTTATATGGGTCCTATGTGACCCAGAATCAATCTCCTTCTCATTTCTCTCTTGCCTTTTATTCTTGGGACAGACAGTTACATGGTTTATGAGCTTATGGCTTATGCTGCATAGAAAGCTTTAAGAACACTGCAGAGGATAGAAAATACAGCTAGGTAACACTAAGTGTGTTAGAATGAGTGAAGTAAACTTGCTGTGTCTGATTAAAAGTCTTTGATTGGCTTTGATTGGGTGGAGATGGTTCCAAAGCTGAGAGCACTGGCTGCTCTTCATAGGACCTGGGTTCAATTCCCACCTGCATGGTGGCTCACTACAGTCTATAATCCCAGCTCCAAGAGATCTGATGTCCTTTTCTGGTCTCCAAAGGTATCTGCACACAAATGGTAAATACAGACATATAAATAAAAATAAATACTAAAAAAAGAAGCAGTGATAGAGATGGCTCTGTGCTTAAGAACACTGGCTGCTCTTTCAGAGGACTTGGGTTCAATTCCCCACATTCACATGGCAGCTTACACCTGTCAATTCCAGTTCCAGGGGATTTAACACCTTTATACAGATGTACTTTTAAGCAAACAGCAGTGCAAATAAATAAATAAATCATTAAAAAGAAAATAGTAAAAGTTATTTTAAAAATTTAAATAAAATTTTAAAGAGTATTACATCATATCTTTTAAAACCCAGTAATAATGATACAAGTTATTTTTAATTGTTTTTATTACATGCTTACTACTTTTGTAAGTGACTTAGGTGTATTAACTCTAAATTAAGTTTAGAACTGATTTTTTTTTTTTTTTTCTCCTCAATGGTAGCAATACAGCTTAGTGTAGCATTGACACCAACTTTATAGTTTTTTTCCATAGGAATGTCCCAAATGCCATGTCACAATTGAGAAGGATGGCGGTTGTAATCACATGGTTTGTCGTAACCAGAACTGTAAAGCAGAGTTTTGCTGGGTATGTCTTGGCCCTTGGGAACCACATGGATCTGCCTGGTAGGTTGGACAAATGGTAGAGTATGTTAACATAATTATGGGATATATACCACATATAAATGATATTTCTGCCTTTGATTATCACCTATCTTGAGCTAAATAAACAATATGTTATTTCAAGAGAGGAATATTTTGAAGATAGCCACTGAGAGGGGTTAGGTAGTCATATTTCTCACAGGAAATAATAATTGAGTCTAACCTTTGGGTTGAGATTTTTATTAATTGAGGTTGGAAATAAAGTAAAAGAAAATCTGAACAGGTGGAGTAATGTTTGAAGTTCATGATTTTACTTTTTAGTTTTACATTGTCTATAGCATTCTCTAGGTAGAAATTGTAAACCATAGTTTATCTACAGAAATTTAATCCATGTATTTTCCTTACCCAACACATCATTTAGTAACAGTTTTGCTGTTTTTTAATAATTAGGAAGTTACTGAGCAAAAATCTGTATTTTTAGCTTCTCTTCAAAATAGGCTTGAATTTCTATTTGGAAGAATTACAACTGGAAAGTGGGCCTTTATTGTGCAATTTTATAAGTTTTTCAAAACTGAGAGTTAATGTTGGAAGCATGTGCATTTGTCTTTTCTCTTGGCATCCATTGGGGATGGGGTTCAGGATGCTATGTTGATACCAAAATTTGAGCATGCTTACAGCCATTATTTATAACTAGTATAATATTTGCATGTTTGTGGGTTACTTATACCTAGCACACAGTAAATGTTCTGTAAACAGTATTATTTAGGGAATAATGACAATGATAAAACTTGTTTGTGTGCAGTGCAGTTGGGAGTTATCTTCAGACTTTTTGTGCTTCAGGAAAGATTATTTCATGGATGCATAATCCATGGATACAGAAGCTACCTTTGTCAAACAGCAATGTTCTATTTCCCTCTGTACTAATAGTTAATTTTGTTATATGCATATTTACTTGAGAAAATGCAAGTTAACTTAGCTGAGTTCTGAGAAACATAAGAGCTAAGCATATATCCTGACGAGAAATGAAAATGTTTCTGAGTGTTATAATATGCAAATTAACCACTTTTGTAAATTTCTATTATCTTTCCTGTTTTCTCTTGACCCCCTGATAAGTTGTGGGGAACAGGAAAAGTTAGAGAATAGAATAGTTACTAGATATAGTTAAATAGTTTGGATGTTGTGAGGGCTTAACAGGAAGTGACATGAATTTATATTGTGTGCTTTACACAATGTCAAATAATTCCAGCGCTCTGTGGAGACTGGATGAGAGTGGAATTCCAGACAAGATAAAAGAGATAGGAACTTAGAACAAAAATTAGGCATTTGCTTTTAGTTTAATTGGAACTTATATCAGTTATAGTAATTGGAGGGATGGTAATAGAGATTACTTCTGAATTCAGTTCTAAGGTAAAAACTGATTTGTTAGTGGGGAATAAAGAAATTATGCCATTGTCAGAGCTGATGACAGCTTCTCTGACTCTTTGTTTTTTGTCTTTTTTTTAATGTATTCAGCGTTCTGCCTTCATGTATGCATGCATACCCATAAGACTGAACCAGATCTCATTATACATGGCTGTGAGCCACTATGTGGTTGCTGGGAATTGAACTCAGGACCTCTGGAAGAGCAGCTAGTGCTCCAAATCCCTGAGCTACCTCTCTAGCCTGTTTTTTATTTTATTTTATTTTATTTTTTTAAAAGACTGGTTTTTCTGTGTATCCTTGGCTGTCCTGGAACTAGTTCTGTAGACCTAGATAGGAAACTAGTTGTGTGTTGCCACCCATCTACCCCCTTAAAGATGTGCAGTGTCGCTCAGCAGATTTTCTGTATTTTAAGACAGCAAGCTATAGGGTCCCCAGAAACTAAACTAAGGTCTCTGTATGCCTTTGTATGCAAACCTAGTGAAGGGGTGAATAAAGACGGCATCTCTAATCACAGCTCAAATTTGAATTAAGTTATACAAAGCAAAAGAGAGCTACCCCAGACTGAATGATGACCTGGACAGAAAGGCCATGCTCGTGCCTGCTGGCCTTGCAAATGTATCCTCCTTTGTTTTCTGTGTGTTTTTTTGTTTTTTGTTTTTTTTTTTTTTTAATGCCTTTGGTTTGTCAAAACAGTATTCCAAGTAACACAATCAGTTATTTGAGTTATAAATAAGACCTTAAATATCTGCTTTGCTACCCTTAAAATCTTTAATCCATTTGGAAAGGAAAAACCTGTGTTGGTATGGTACTTGAAAATACATTTAAAAAAAATATTGCAAGGAGTGGATATGGCGGCATACACTTTTAATTCCAGCACTCAGGAGACAGATGAATTTCCAAATGACTGTCTAGTGTGGGTTGTATAAATAGTTCCAGGCCAGCCTGAGTTACATAGAAACCTTCTCTGAAAAACAAATCACAAAGGAAATTTGTGAGATTTAGGAGATAGGAACAAAAGAATGTTAATAGTTAACCAAGAGAAATCAAGGGCAGGGATCTTCCAGTGAAATTAGGCAAACTAGGAAAAATATTAAATGATCAGATGAAAGTTATCATTGTCTTTTCTAACACATAATTTATCTGTGTTACTTTATGAGCAGTTGTGTATTACTTTTGAATAGTGAGAAATTGGCAATGGGCTACTATCCAAGATTAAGCAATTAAAATTTCAAATTTCTGAAATTTGTGATTTAATCCTATACCTATGAACTTATCTCTTAAACCATATTTCAGTTGAATATTTCATTGAGGACAGAAATTTGTAACTTATTCAGTAAAAATAGGCAAGGATACTTAGGTTTGATTGTCCAATTCTTGGAGTAAACATAATCAATTTTCATTTTCCTTAGAGAAATATCTTTAAGGATATCTTCAGGAAAGGTTTTCCCACTCCTTTCTGGTACATTTTGTAAGAGATCATCTTATCTGCAAAGCCATTAGTTAGTCAAACTTAAAAGTCAAAGGTGGTGAAAACACACACACACACACACACACACACACACACACACACACACACACACACCTCTCTAAATTGCTTTCTGATACATATTTGGTAAAATCAAAGATAATGTGTATTTGTATATTAGGTGTGCATACACATACATGGACACCATTATAATTCCTAAGGCCTAAAGATGCAGTTCAGTGACAGAGCATTTGCTTAGTGGAGAGGCTCTAGGTCTATGTGCACACATGTGTATTCAAAAAAGAATTCTGAAAACAGTTTGTACAAGTTAGCCTTAGATTTACTTGTGGGTTTTTTTGGGGGGGGTTGTTTTTTTGTTTTTTGGGGGGGTGTAGTATGAGGTTTCTGGCCAGGATTTACAGGCCTAACCTCAAGGTCTAGGCCCGCAGACCCGCAGTCCCACAGAGACACACAGATGCTTTCTTTCAATAGTTTTTGGCTGAATCGGCCAAAGGCCCAGGCATGTAACTTGCTAACTTTGTACCCTTATCCTGTTCAGCCATGGGGCTCGGTACCTTTTCTCACAGCAGCAGCATGGCTGTCCTAGGCTTTCTCTGGCTTCTCTCTGGCATTCTGCTCTGCGCTTCCTGTTCTCAGAGTTTTTAGTCTGGTAGCCCTGCCCACACTTCCTGCCTGCCTTTGGCCCATCAGCGCTTTTTATTAAACCAGTGGGTGGGACAATTATTTACCATGAAACAACACAATACCCCTACAGAGGGGGGCGGGTGTGAGAGAGAGGTAGAGAGAGAAGAACTTCTCTATTAACACACATGGTCTCTTTCAATAGCTGCCTACCAAAGACAAGAGGGCATTGAATAACTTGGAACTAGAGTTCTAAAAGGTTTTGATCTGCCCACTGTATATGGTGGGAATCAAACCCCATTCCTTTTGAGTAGCAAGTGCTCTTAGCCATGAGCCATCTCTTGAGCCCCATGCATTTTGCTTTGAACATTTAAATTTAGATTTATTTTCTTTGGGATGGAGGGAGGGGGACAGATTTTTAAAAATTCTATCTTTAGCTCTGAAACAAAAAGGTGTCTGTTAACATGCTGCAGCATCACGTTAACTCTTAACCTAACTAACCTGCCTCTGTGTATTAACTTTGAATCACTATTTGAAAGTCCATTGCAGTTGGATAGTGAAGCATTACATAAATAAATAGCCACCACCAAAAAGTAGCCAGGTCTGTATATTGTAATCTTAATTTCTACAATTGGGGACCAGTGCCAGGCAAATATCTATGAGTTTAAAGTCAGCCTGTTCTACATAGCAGGTCTCAAGTTGGCCAGGGCTAGTGAGACCCTGTGTAACAGCAGAAAGGGATACATCATAACAAAGACAAGAAAGTGGCAATTATTTTCACTCTGTGCTAATTTCTTCCCTCCTTTTTTATGTATTAGTGTTCAGTGACTGTTAATAAATCATAGTAGTGAGTAAAAAGTACATATACCAGAGCATCTCTTAAAGAGTAACTTGCTTATTGTTGGTTCTCTGATTTATACAAGGGGAGATACAGTGAGTAACAGATGGCTTAGGAGGTAAGGTGATCTCTTCAGAGGAAGCATAAGCTCTATACTGCAGTATTTTCTCATGGTTGTAGCTTAGCTGGTTTGAGATGGGTTACCCAGAAGATGTGGATTTTTTTTTTTATTACTTTTTGGAGAATTGATCTAGTATTTTAGACAACTAAAATATTAGGTGTGAAATTAATGTTCAACTCTCCCAATATACTTTATTTAATCTTGTAATTCTACCATTATAACAATAAAGCCCTGGGTATTTTGACATCTCAGTTTATCTGTTGTAAAATGGAATGGTGATTCTAGATAATCACTTTGTATAAGTGCTACATTCTGTTCTTTTTAAAATTGATTTATGACTTAAAGTCCTCTTAATTGTCTTTAAGGTACAACTGTAACCGATATAATGAGGATGATGCAAAGGCCGCAAGAGATGCCCAAGAGGTGAGTGCAAGCTTTGGTAGCGCAGCACTGGTTAAGAATCCCCAGGTATATTTTTTAGGGGTAACTTGTAGAAGCATTCAGTTCTGAATTATTTGTAGATAAGTAACTCAAATAAATCCTAAATGTCTACTTAAAATTTTTTAAAAAAACCTCTTCTTTTAGATGATCCTTCTTTTGCTTCTTCCTTCCTGTTTTGTTGATTTTGAGACCTTTGTCTTTGTACCTGAAATTTCCAATTTCCAATTTCAGCTTCCCGAATCTGAGATTACAGGGGTAGGTATGCCAATCCTCTTCCTTAAGGACAGTCTTGTTTCCTTTCTTTTAGTTAAGCTAGTTCTGTTGGAAATTTTCACGTCCCAGTGGTGGTATGATAGCAGCCCTCACCTCTATATTCTGCTCATATAGAAAGGAGAGTAAGAGACCAGTGTTGTTGAATGAACTTTCTGTATAGAGTACATAGTGGTCACTTACTTGTACTTTATTTTGTTTTTACCTTATTGTTCATGTAATTCTGATAGGTTAGCTGATTTGAAAGAAACAGAATCCCTCAGGGGTCTCCTCTTGTGGAGAAATGACCTACTGTTAGGAAAGGGTTCAGACAGTATAGGTTTTTAATGTCATAATTTTATAGTCCCAAAGGATCCCACAAAGACTTAGATTAATTACATACTGTTTGCCCTATGGCTCAGACTTATTTCTTGCTGACTCTTAGTTTGAAACTAACTCATAATTAACAAAGTGACTTAGTACCCTTTCTTAGAGCATCTTTGTCTTTTTTCCTCTCCGTCTGTCTGGCATCTCAATTTTATAAAACCATTGAATTTTTATTTAGTCATTCTTTCTTGAAATTCTCAGATATTAAAAAAATGCTTTTAGCTGGGTGGTCGTGGTGCATACCTTTAATCCCAGCTCTCAGGAATCAGAGGCATGCTAGTTCAAAGCAGATGGTCTTAGAGTTCCAGGACAGCCAAGGCCACACAGAGAAACCCTGTCTTGAAAAAAACTTGAAAAAAAACTAACAATAAATGCTTAATAAATGGGTTTTCTAGATGGATACGATCCAAAATATTGTTATTGTTAGTTTTTAATGGCATTTCTTTAAATTTTGTAGGCCTGGTATATTGTTGCATTCCTGTAATCCCAGCACTTTGGAGTCTTGGAACATCTCAATTTTGAGCCCAGTCTTTGACTGCATAGCAGGTTGAGACCAGCAAGTCTCCTCTCATTAAACACACATACCGACCTCAATCATTTCTAATTTTAAAAAGACCCCCCAATACATATTAGTATATACATGCATATTGTTAGAAATTTCGCTCTCCCTCTTTCTCCTTTATAATTACACATGATGAATGTTTCACAGGTATATGTGATATTGGTCCTTTAGGAGAGTGTAATTTAGTTGGTTTGTTTTCTGAAGTCTTTTGCTTTTTCAAGACAGGGTTTCTTTTCCTCTTGATTGCTGAGATAAAGGCATGTACCACCATCACCCAGCAAGACATGTTTTAACTGTCTAGCTCAGTCAGGGTTTAAAGTACTGGAATTAGATGTATATTATGTTAGTCCCTTTTCAAAGAACAGAAAATTTCTCACAAATCATAGTGCTGGTTTAAATATATTTGCTACAGTATTATTTAAATATGTGAATGTAAAGCCACTTGCAAATATCTTATTTCTATACAGCTGTATGACCAAATCAAATCACAAATCAGCAAAATTTTTTCTGATACTGAAATGATATGCCTCTGTATATTATTTTTGTGGTGCAAGGGATAGAACACAGGGATTCCTGTTAGTAACTTATTATCAATGTTGTTATTACTATCATTTTAATGCTTAAAAAGGCATGGTGGCACACATCTTTAATCCCATCAGGAATAGGCAGGAGAATTTCTGTGAATTTAAGGCCAGCCTGGTCTACATAACAAGTTCCAGGACAGCCAAAACTGCATAGAGACACCCTGACTTAATAAACAATATATTTTTCTTGTCTTCCAATACCAGACTCTTTGGTGCCTCTATTTCACTCCCATGGTCCTTGGATTTTAATTTAAGATAGAATTTAATTTAAGGTAACTATTAGTTAGGGTTACTATTGCAGCGATGAAGCACCACGACCAAAAGTAACTTGCAAGGAAAGGGTTTGTTTCTTATTTCCACATAACAGTTCATCCTCAGAAGTGGTGAAGGCAGGGGCTGATGCAGAGGCCATGGAGGGTGCTGCTTACTTGCTTGCTCCTCATGTTTTGTTCGGCTGTTTTCTTATAGAAGCCAGGACCACCAGCCCAGGGATGGCATCACCCATAATGGGTTGGGCCCTCCCCATTGACTAACTAAGACAACCCCTTTAGGCTTGCCTACAAAGGATATTATGGAAGCTTTTTTTTTTTTTTTCCCCCAGTTGAAACTCCCTTCTCTAACTGGTTGACTTAAAATTATTAGTTCAGTCTAGCTTCCTATTAGGACTTGATCCTACCGTTGCACTTTGTTTACACCTTAGCTCATTTTCATGACTTAATAGAAATTACAATTATTTTAAAATCCCATTGAAGAATAATACCATATATTTTTCCAATGTATTTTTGGATTTTGATAATTCCTTTGAATACAAAAATGTTCTTTTCCTCATGGATGGCACTGTATTTTTCCTAGTTACTATGAATTCTAAATGGATGTAAACCAGTTAGATCTAGCTAGAGATCATATTTAGAGGTCATTTGAAGACCTCCTCACTATCTCAGTACCATCATACAGAAAATTAGGTCTCATTATGAATTTGTCTGAGTCTAACCACTTTCAGCTCGTAGTACCATTAAAATACATGAACAGGCCCTTGAAGTCCAGCTGCTCTTCATTTCTGAGCTGGTCAACTCCCTTTCTAAGTTTTTAGGGGAACTTAGATGGGATGTTGTGTATAGCTTTTAAGGTAGAGGTCTATAGTTCTTCTTCACAAGCTAAACCAGTCTAGACTCTTAGAGTTCTGTGAGAGCATAGGGAAAATTCCATGTCACCATCACTATTTATGTATTTAACCTTTTGATTTTTTTTCCTTATGCTCTCCACTCTCATCTACTCACCTGTTGTCTCAGAAGTATTAGACATTTGGTACATAGTCCAGAAAGAGCCTTGATGGTGCTTTTGGCATTTTGTGTTGTAGAAAAGTTTATGTACTCATGTTGTGCTAACAGTGGTAAAAATAGGAATAACTGTCTGTCTTTGGAAGGCAGAGCACCCTTTCTCTGCAAGGTCAAAGCCTTGCCTGATGGCACAAGTGTGTAACTCCAGCTACTCATAGGGTGAAGCAGGAACATTAGGAATACAAGGCCTTAAGCTACAGAGAGAAAGGAGTTTAAAACCATCCTGAGCAATTTAGTGAGACTGTTTCAAAAGGGTGTCTGTTTCTGTGTATTGAGGGAAACAGGGAGATGGCTAGGTATTTAAAGCACAACTTTAAAAAAGCATGGACTCAAATTCAGATTTCAGCATCCACATGGCAATTGCCTGTGATCCCAGCATTGAGGAGGCAGAAACCCTCGTGGCTAGCTGCCCAACTAGATTAGCCAGAACAACAAGATTTATGTTCAGTCAGAGTCCATGCCTCAATAAATAGTGTTCCAGAAAGACACCATATGTGAAATTTGGCTCAAGACATACACACATTCGCTTTGCCACAGGGGTTGGGGAAGAGAGGGTCATTGGGATTGCTCACTGAGTACAAATGTTTGCTCTACAAATTTGATAAACTTGCATTTGAAAGAGAGAACTGATTCCTGAAAGTTAACTCTGACTTCCTGCTGGCATATGCAGGCATACACAGTAGGGGGTTATGTAAAGGGGGGTGGGGAGGGAGGCCTACAAGGGTTGGGAGGGTTGACTCTTCAGTGGTAGTTTGCCCAGCATAGACAAGTCTTTGATTCCCAGCACTGGGGTGTGAATCAAATAATGCCTGCAGTCTCCACTATGATTACTCAACTCTATTTCTCTCCTTACTGCTAAGTAAGCCATAGGCTTTAATAGATGAATGTGACTATGTTCCAAGTAGAAAAACAAATTAGTAAAATTTAGAAAAAAAACAGTTGGTAGCTGTACTTGACTGGCCTGCCAGTTTGCTAGTTTTGGTTATTTTGGGAACTCTTTCTTTAAATCTTGAATTTATTTCTCATTCTGGATTCTGGCACTTATTAGTAGTAAGTTTTTCTTATTTGCAGTAAAAGTTTTTTTATTTGATTTTGAGGGTTTTATTTGTAGGCCTCTCCCCCCCCCCCCATTTTCTCTTTTTTTAGGATATTGTCTCATTATGTAGTTCTGTCTGGCCTGGTCACTACTGTGTAGGTCAGGCTGGCTTGGAACTTAGACATCCACCTAGTCCTGCGTGCTGGGATTAAAGGCATACTCTAATACACCCAGCTTCATGAGTTTTAATGAGAAACAGTTTTCAGAATCATAAAGTATATGAAATCAATTCCTCTATGTGATAAGTTGAGGTTTTTGTTAGATTTGAGAATTTGACAGGTTTGCAAATAGTAGTACTTAGTGGAAAGTTCACATGACAGGCATGTTAGTACCTACATAGTATGTTTATATTTATATGTACATTGGCATAATTTTTATCTTGTGTGTTGATTCAGTACCTACTTTTTTCTTGAAATAATATGGCTTTGCCAGGTGTGGTTAATGCATGCTATAAGTATAGCTCTCAGGAGGTAGGAAGCAAAAAGAGGAATATCTTGGTTTTAAGACCAGCCTAACTTGTTTCCTGACCCTCTCAAAAAAAGAGGGGGTGGGGGAGACAGCATTGTTTCCTTGTGCTTCAGTGTTGTGTATGATTTTGGAGCATGTGATTGAGTAGTCTGGAGGTTCAGAGTTTTAGAAACAGACCAATTATAGAGTCTTGCTTAAGTATGTACATCTAAATATTTATCTTTATATGTAGTAGGCACCTGAGTGTTATTTCTAGGCTTAAAATCACAGAAATATAGAATTGTACGTATGTATATATGTGGTAAAATTACACTTAAATTTAATTATTTTCTATATATCAGCTCCTAGTTATACCAAATATACAACTTAGTGATTCAACACTTTATATGACAATAATACAAAATATATCTGAAGTCTAAAATTGTTTTGTATTATTAATGCTACTTTGTGTATTATCAGATAATAGGCTTTCTTAATACCATTCTTGTATGTATTGAGATGGCATTTGAAATTGAACATAGTGAATGATGACAGTTAAGTGTGTGCTTTATTCTCAAACTACGTCTGTAGCCCTCCAGCCCTCACTATAGTTACTGTAAATATGTATACATTTGGTTGGTTGAGAGAAGAGATGGGGCAGGGGAGGCACAGACATCTTAATTTGTGGACGTGATTTGTCTGGATTTATGCTGACCATGCTGTTCTCAATTGTGGCAATCCTCCTGTCTATGTTCCTGAGTGTTGGTATTACAGATGTGCACCTTTACACACAAACTCCTATTTAGAAATTTAGCTTATTTATGTCAAGAATTTGTGGGTTTGTTTTTTTAGGCAGGATCTCATGTTGTAAATTATCTATTAAAATTTAAATGTATCTTGTGCATGTGCCACCTGCATATGCATGCATACTCACAGACTATAATTCTCAGAATGGGTTTTCTTACTACGAGCTCATGAGATCTGATGATCTAATCTGAGTTGTCAGACCTCTATACAATTACACTGAAGCCATCATGCTTGCTCAGCTTTATTTTATAGTTAGTTCAAATTGAATCCATAAGTTGGATTTGATTGTAACCTCATTTTTCCTCTTTACATTATACCTCTCTCACTTCCATTTTTAAAAAATTTGCCATTTGTTTTTTGAAGAAACTAAGACATTTTCTCCTGCAGCTTTTCTAACTTTAAGGATTTTACTGCTTGCAACTACCTGGTGTTATTCAGTAGCTTTTTCTGTC
Organism: Phyllotis vaccarum; assembly: GCA_033318265.1. Taxonomy (NCBI): domain Eukaryota; kingdom Metazoa; phylum Chordata; class Mammalia; order Rodentia; family Cricetidae; genus Phyllotis; species Phyllotis vaccarum. The sequence continues at coordinate 72,448,788 of JARWLC010000012.1, forward strand.
TCTACACTTCTATACTACTACTACCTGCAACAGGCTAAAAGACAGGCTCTTGCTATTTAACTCTGTGTGGAACTCTCTGTAGACCAGTCTGCCTTCTTAGTAAGTCTGTAAATTTAAGTAAATTCAGACTCAGTGAGAAGAATATTGATCATCTAGTTGAGGGCTGGAAAAATGGCTTAGTGGTTAAGAACTCACTGGCTGTTCCTCCAGAAAATCCAGGTTTAGTTTGCAGCACCTACACAGTGTCTCACAACCTCCTCTAACTTTATTTTTAGGGGATCTGATGCATTTTTCTGACTGCTTTGGGCACTAAGCACAGAAGTTACATATATAAAGTAATTTAAAATTATATTTTAAAAAACCACATTGTTGATTGTATTGTCTACTTTAGTTACATTTTCTTAGCTATGTGATGTCTCTTTGCCTCCGTAGTTTTGTGCTTAAAATATTGCTTTTCAGAGGCTGGGTTGTCAGTAAATTTGATTAGCTTGCACAAATCTCTAGGTTCTGCCACCAGTAATACACATAGCTGCTTCCTGTTTTCTGTCTCATTGCATCCTCTGTAGAGTGCTGTCCAAGAGGACTTTTTGTAATGCTAAAAATATTCTTTATCAACATTGTTAATTTTTTTGACTATTAATTGTAGAATGGACAGTTTAATGTTGAGTTAAAATAAACAAATATGTGATTCATTGCCATTGTATGGAAGCTATAGTAGGACATTAAGAGCAGTGCTAAATAACAAAGATAACTAGATAACTTTAATTTTAAATTTCAGAAATTATATATTCTTTATTTTATGTACACTGGTATTTTGCCTGCATGAATGTCTATGTAAGAGTGTCAGATCCCTCTGGAGGCAATTTCAAGTTGCCATGTCAGTGCTGGGAATTGAACCTAGGTCTTCTGAGAAACAGCCAGTGCTATTAACCACTTAGCCAACTCTTCAGACCCTACTCTGTCAGTTTATTATTGATAGCGCGTGTCTCCCCCATCATCATTTTACTCTGCTTCTTTGAATTCAGTGGTTTTAGAGTCTTTATATAAATCACACACATAGGCTTAGTGTAGTGTCTTCCATGATTGCCCATGTTGTTGCATATGAGCAATATTTACTTTTTAATATTGAGCTACTGCTTTCCATTGACTATGTATGCCACCATTTTTCCTCCATTTATTTCCAATACATGGCTTGATTTTTGCAAATAATGGAGAAATGCAGACATACTCGACATAATTAAGTTTTTGTTGTTGTTTGATGCCTAAATGTGGTATTATTGAATTTTATGGTAGTTCTGCTTTTAGTTTTTTGAGGGACTTCCGTGTATTTTGCATAGTGATTCTACTAGTTTACATTCATACAATTTCTTTCATTCCACATACTTGGCCAAATCTTGGTATCTTTGGTCTTTTAGTGACAGGCTGTTTTACTGTGAGGTGCTGTCACATTGTAGTATAATCAAACAACAGCTTTTGTGTATGGTATGTATTGTATGTCATGATTACCAGAGCTTATTTTTCTTACTGGACCAGCGTTCTAGGGCAGCCCTACAGAGGTACCTGTTCTACTGTAATCGCTACATGAACCACATGCAGAGTCTCCGCTTTGAGCATAAGCTGTATGCTCAGGTGAAGCAGAAGATGGAGGAGATGCAGCAGCACAACATGTCTTGGATCGAGGTGCAGTTCCTCAAGAAAGCAGTCGATGTCCTCTGCCAGTGTCGTGCCACACTCATGTACACTTATGTCTTCGCCTTCTACCTCAAAAAGAATAACCAGTCCATTATCTTTGAGGTAGGACTAGTTCCTAGACATGGGAAAGACCCTCTTTTTCACAGAACAGAGTTAAATCCTTTCTGTTAAAAAAAAATAATAATAATCTTTACTAGAAGTATATCAGAAATTCCTTTGTTTAGTATATCTGCATTCAGATTCATGTGGTTTAGTCATCTGCTTAACTGTGTTGTCCCTGTAGTCCGCCCTCAGTTTGAATTTTTACTATAATCATGGTTTAGCACTGAAGACTTTCAACAGATTATTTCTCCTTTTATCTCTTTTCTTCTTGGTGGTCACCCCCCCCACACACACCTTTTTTTCTTTCCTCTTTTCTGGATTTTTTGTTTGTTTTGTATTAGTATTTTTTGAGACAGGTGGGTGGGTTTAGCTATGTAGACTACAATGTTCTCAAATTCATGGAGATCTCCCTGGCTCCCAGTACTGGGATTAAAGGCTTATGCCACCACACCCACCACCTGCATCAATTTAACAGTGTCTTTATTTGAAAAACTCCTTTTTAGCCATCATGTCAACACTAAAGCTAACTATCATGTTAATTTCTAACATCGAGGCTATTTTTGTGTTTATTGAGAACTTAGATGTGCCAGGTAAGCAACTTCTGTGAGTTGTATCCTTTAAGCCTCATAAAATTTTCGAATGGTAAGTACTCTACTCTTATCTGAAATAGAAAATAGCAGGGCTTGATGGCTCATGTCTGTAACCCCAGCATTCAAGAGGCAGATTGTGGGACACTTCTGTCAGTTGAAAGCTAACCTGGTTGTAGTCTAGCTAGAACTCCATAGTGAGACCCTACCTTTAAAACAACAACAGCAGCAAAAGAATACTGATGCATAGAATACTGATCTTACATACAACATGAAATAGATTTATTCGGCTGAAAATGATGTCACATGCTTTTAATCTCAGAACTTTTGAGACAGAGATGGGTTGATTTCTATTGGTTTGAGGCTAGCATGGCTTATATCGAGAGTTCTATGCCAGCCAAGGTTACATATCCGTCCGTATCTTTTATGAAAATAACTAAAATTTTACATATATATATTTAAATTTTTGAAATAGCTGCAGCCAAATGTGGGCAACAATAGGGTTGTTTGCTTGCAAGTTTTAATTTTTAGTTTTCAAAAAGAGAAGCTCTCAGACCTAGAACATTATAAAGACTTTCACATTGTTCTCAATACTTTTCCAGAGGCAAATGGTTGAGTCTTTATCTTCTCTTACATTTCTAATTAGTTCTAGAATTTTTTTTTCAAAAAAGGTTATTGCAGGTGAAAGCCACAAAGAACTTTACTAGTTAAGCCGTTTATCAAAATGACTGGTGAGATTAAGTGGATTATATTTTATTTTGACTTGGAATTCAGAAACTATATTCTTTTTCTTCCAGAATAATCAAGCAGATCTAGAAAATGCCACAGAGGTGCTTTCGGGCTACCTCGAACGAGATATTTCCCAAGATTCTCTGCAGGATATAAAGCAGAAAGTCCAAGATAAGTACAGGTGAGATTTTAATAGCTGCCGGGTAAAATCTTCTGCCAGTGTTGAGATTTGGTATGGTTGACCGTGCTTCTGTGTTTTCCAGATTCCTTCTGTCTATTGGGCAAAAAATTACAGTGTATACTGATCAAGTACAGAGGAATCTAGCCATGTATTCTAATGGCCAATTGTATTTCAGTTAAAATCTCTACATCGTAGGGAAGAAAGACTTTAAAAGGAATAAGTAGTCATTAGCATGAGCAGGGGTGAGAATAGGCTGTTGAACTCTTGTGGGTCCTGGTTCTTTGCAAGTTAATTATGTATTATTTTTAGAGGTTTTTTTTGGTGGTGATATGTTTCAAATTTAATAAAAACCAGTCTGAGATATCAGAGGCATCTATCCACAGTCAGTCTAGGAGGATCAGAGAGTGGTAACTCACACCTTTAATTCCAGCACAGGGAATATCCTAGAGTGGTGACCTATGCCCTTAATCCCAGGAAATCTGAGTTTGAGGCCAGTTTGGTTTACAGAGGGAGTTCCAGGCTCCCAGGCAGTTGCTGTGGTGCAGGTAGAATTTGCTGAAGGAGGCAGAGGTAGGAGGATCATGAGTTCGAGGCTGGTCTGGGCTATTCAGCATTCCTTGAGGGAGTACCCTCCACTGATACCTTTTTGCAGGCCGAGAATTATTATAAGTGGGCACTGTAAAGGCCAGTTTTTCTTTGTCCTGTTCTTGTAAAGGTATTATAAAGAAACAGTCTTTTAAATCAATAAATAGAATCTTTTAGTTAGTTTTTTTATCTTTTAGGAGAAAATTAACTCAAGGCTAACCAGCAGTTCAGGATTGGATGAAACTTCAACATAAAGCTTTTTCCCTCAATGTGTTTTTCTTAGATTTGCTGGTATCTCTTTTTAAAATGATTTTTAAATTTACGTATATTTGTGTTGGTGTGCAGATATCTGAAAGAGGCCAGAAGATGATGTATATTACCTGAAGCTAGAATTACTGGCAGTTGTGAGCCACCAGATGTGGGCACTAGGAACTGGATCCTTTGGGAAAGGAAGAAATGCTCATTAACATTGAACTATTTCTTCATCCTCTGCTATCTTTTTAATAGTAGTAAGGAAACTGGGGAGTTGGAAGTACTGGAGACTTAATCCCAGCATCTTCATTTTCTTTGCAAGTGTAATATTACATTGTTCATAGTATTTTTGCAGGTAACCAGTTTTTTGTAGATGGGAATTGATGGCCCATGAAATTAACTCTTTTTATTGTTTTTCAAGACAGAGTTTCTCTGTATACCAGCACTGGCTGTCCTGGGATTTCCTTAGTAGACCACACTGGGCCTTGAACTCACAGAGATCTCCCTGGCTTTGTCTCTTGAATGCTGAGGTTATAGGCATGTACCACCACAGCCCAGTTGAAATTAGCTCTCTATAATATATGCAGCTATCGATTCTAATCATTGTTTCTAGGACCCATCACAACTTCTAAAACATGAGGGCTCTAAAATTAATTTCCAGCACTGGAAATCTGAGATCTTGGACTGGAAGGATTGATCAGTGATAGAGTGTTTGTCTAGCATGTACAGGATCCTACGTTTGATTTCTAGTAGTGAAAGAAAGAAAAAAACAAGCATTAGAACAGTTAGAAGCAGTTTGTTCTGTCTATAAATAGGTGCTTTTTTCAAAGTCTGGGCCAACTATAGGGGGTAGTACTTAGTGGGTAGATGCCTCTTTCATTATCGGAGGCTGATGACAAGTGTTTTTTTTTGTTGTTGTTTTCTCTGATTACAGATACTGTGAGAGTCGACGAAGGGTTTTGTTACAGCATGTGCATGAAGGCTATGAGAAAGATCTGTGGGAGTACATTGAGGACTGAGAATGGCCCTGCATAAAGTGAACTCTGAAAACTTTACCATCTAGAGTGCTCATGCAATTAAAACACACAAACACAAACGAGGAGGCACTAAGCCTATTCTCACACCGCTGGTCTGTAGTACCAGAATTCTGTTTTGTTAACGGAAAGTTTAAGTAAATTATATTGTAATAAAAAAGGTAGATAAACCATTGTACAACAGTATTCTAGGCCGCCAACAAAGTGTGACAGACACACAAAAGCCCTCCAACTTTAACTTGTAACGTAGCTTCATTCTCAAAGCTGACTTTTTCTTTTTCCTGAGTGTAGTACAGTTAAAATTCAAATAGCTCCTGCTCTTCATGTCCAAACCAGCCATTTTGTTGTACTTTGGTAAAGAACCTCTTCCCCTTCCTCCCCTCTACATACATACATACATACATACATACATACATACATACATACATACCCCACACACAGTTGGACTCACTTTCTCTCATACCGTAAGGTCATGAGTGAATAATGATTATTAGCTACTTGTAAAGGAAATTCTTGGAAGGGGGAATGGGGTAGGCAGCAAGAGGATTAAACAAAAAACACAAAAACTTTGTATATGTCTTTTAAAACAAGAGGACAACACAGTATTTTTCAAAATTGTATATAGCGCATATGCATGGATAAAGCAAGCGTGGCACGTGTTTGCATAATGTTTAATTACAAAATATTTATTCTTTAAAAAGCTTCAAGATTATGTCTATTTGCTGTGCATTTTCTTTCAGTTGGCTTTATCTTTCCAGGGTTGGGGTTGGGATAAAGATATGTTTGTTAAGCACCTCTGCAAGACCTAACTAGAGTGCTTCAGTTTTCCTTTCCTGAAATTAGTTTGCCCTTTCTGGTTTGGTTCTGTCTTTTGGTGGCCATGGGCTTCATACCTTGAATTCCTAGCTTCTAGCTATGAAACAAGGAAATCAAGTTCTGAGCAAATGCATTGGCCTTTTAAAGACTACAAAGGGTTTTGTAGCTTCGGTTCATGAATGCTCCTGTCCCATCTTTACTCTGTGTGGCCTTGATGCCTCTATCCTAGCCTGTGTACCCATGTTGTGCACAGAGTTGTAGGCTTACTAGGCCTCCCTATCACGTCTGGAGGAAGCATTTCAAAATTTCTTTTCCTGTTTTTGCTGAATTGCTGCTTTGAGCCTTTTAAATGTTTAGTTATGGCTCGTCTCTCACCCCTTTATGTTAGGGTGTTGAATTCAATGTTTTCACTTTAAGTATAAATAAATAGCCATTCACTTAGTCTGAGATTGTGAATTTTAAATGGTGGATATTGAAATTGCTTGTGTGTGTTGCGGTGGGTTCAGTTTGAAGGCAAACACCACTAGAACATTGATACTCCATCCAGTGCATTTGAATAGGAATCACTGAGTTTGCTTCTTTTTTATTGTCAGCATATAGGAGAATTAATAATGCATTTTAGCTGTGATGTCCATTTTTATGAAATTTTTACTAAAAGCTATGTTAAAAGTAAAGGATGGTGGTGGTTTTATTAACTATATACCTGTTTAGGCCATTCTGCCTGTGATATTTTTCAACAGGTCAGCATCCCTAAGTCTGTCAGTTTTATATTATTAGAGTGCAGAGTGAACTAGGCAACTAGATCAAGAGGTCTAACTATTAAATGCCAGTTTTGGCTGAGGACCTCTTTGTCTTCCTTTAACTGTCTTGTGCCTAGGGAGTGTTTACCACTTGTGAGGCAGCTCTGTCTGTTCTTGCATTGTACATCTTATTACTCCATTGGGAAGTAGGTTCACTTTCCTCTGGCTTTTTGCCTAAGTTAGGCTTTGCTGAATCACCCTACTTTTCCTTTTAGAAAGGTTGTTATATGAGATGTACTTGCAACTGTTCTTTTCCCATCAAAAATCAGTGAATGTTTGCTGAGTTTATTATGCTGCTTCCTTAAACTACTTGTCGCATTAGGATCAACTTTACTTATATCTTTTTTCTTCCCTTTCCTTGTCACCCCAGGTGCAAATCTGAACTCCAATGTCTGCTGTTCCATTTTATCTTTGCCCTATCTTCCCCCCCCAACCCATTTGACTTTATTTTAAATAATTGCATCAATCTTTAAAAAACAAACAAAAAAAACCAACAAAAACATACAAAACCAACAAAATTTCAAAGAAAGCTTAAAGTAAGTTCCTTTTCCTGGTGTCTTTGAAAAGCAACCAGAATTGTTATATAGGTACACGTGGTCCCTTAAAATGCTTTGTGTATGTGGTGTTTAAAAACAGTTAACTTTGCAGTATCTAGGTCTGAGTGTCATAAGTCCTCTTCATGCCCTGCCCTTTGTAACAAGTATCCAAAAGAGTGTATGCACCTTATCGTCTCATTCCATCCCCCTTGGAGGGATAGTGCAGTTGGTGACACTTTCTAGTCCCAGTGCTCACATGGGACCTGAGGGTATTGCACTCAGAATTTGTGTGGATCAAGGTGATTTGGTCTTTCTGCTACATCCAAGCTTTTACTAACTGTCTCCACATCTAACCGAGTGCCGCCAGCTGGGATAGGCAAGCCATATTGTTTGATAGCTTCTCTATCTCTGAGAGGGCTCTACTTACAATAAGCACCAGGGTCTCCTTGTGTTTTGAGGTTATTATATTGTAGGTGCATGCTTCATTTAAGCAATTCATTGAACAGCAGGTGAACTTTCAATGACTTACAATAAAAAATTTTGATCCAAAGCTCAGGAGACATACCATTGTGGTAAATGGAGTAGCATTTAACATCACCAGACTCTAAAAGTTCTTTGTAATTTCCTGCAACCCAGACTGTATATGTTTATGTGTGTTTAAATAAATATATTAAAGACACACGTGTATACATACATACCGATAGATCCAAGGCTGACTGACTTGGTTTGAAATGGTTGAATCTGCAGTGTAATGTGTGGTTCACCTGTGATTAGGAGTTAAAACTTAGGACAAGAGTAAAAGGACTTAATGTAACATTATTTTAGCCACGTATCCCAATATAGAGCACTTGGGGGATGGGATGGGGTGGGTTGGTGAGACAATCAGATCGATAAATTGATGAAATGCTCCTAACCCTGTAATTTTGTGCATAGAGCACCTTGTGCTGTGGAAATAACTGTTGTTAGATTTTCATTGTAACTGGACTGTTCAGGTTGCCCAGAGGGAAAGAACATTCCTAATTCTAATAAAATAAACGTTTATTTTGTTATTTCATTAGTTACTTATGTTTATTTTTATATTTGAAAACAGATGACTTAGGTGGATAACAGCCACCCTTATAATGTGCCTTATTCACTGTTCCTATTTAATATAAACTGTCAAGAATTGGTTCAGGTCCTAGGTAGGGAACTGTGAATGAGACCTTCCCCAACATTTAATTTGGCTAAATGAAACTTTCAGAAGTACTTAGGAAAGCTTTCTGGATTCCAGATCACAAAATTGAATTCAGATTGTTTGTGTTGGAACAGTGACACACATTTTGATGCTCAGATCCTGGAGTGCCAGTTTTTTTTCCTCCAAGATATTTAAAACATTCTCAGCCTCAAAAGCATTTCACCTTGCTTTCATATAGAAGCTGATGGTCCCTGCAAAGAAGTCTCAAAACTGAAGATACTTGTGGATATTGCTAATGGTACTAAAACCAAATCCAGACAGTTGAGTTTTATCCCATCTATAATATATTACTCTCACCTTCAAAGCACTTAACTCGAAAACAAGTTTCACAAGAAGAAAATAGACTCAGTACAGTTAAATAACATCACAGTTATATCTAGGACCAGAGTGAAATCCAGCTACCTCTCTCTGTACAGTTTTCTTATTCTGGTCTTCTGCCAGAAGTGGCTTTTAATGCTGTGCTCCTAAACTATACTTTGACAACAGTAATGTCTGGCAGTGCTCCTTTTAGAGGGTTACTGTATAATCCACCATTGTGGTCCTGATTTCTTCTAGAAATAAGCCATGACTAGAAAAGAGCCAGTCCCTATATATTATAAAGTCATAGTTCCTACTGTCAGCCAGACCACATATGACAGTTGAGAATAAATATCTTAGTATAACTTAATAGGATATTTGCACTTGACCTTGAGTTTGAATAGCCTGATGGGACTTGTAACAAGGTCTTCTTTATACATGGTAGCAGAATATGCAGAGATGAGCTAATATATTTTGTTTGAAAACAAGATCTTTTGTGGCCCATGTGAGCCTGAGTCTAGAACTTTTGTAGCTAAGGGTGGCCTTGAACCGTTGATCATCCTGTCTCTGCCTCTCAAGTGGTAGAATGGACAGGCATATACCACTAAACCCATCTTAGCAGGGGACCTTTTGATCCTAGCATTTATCCCTGCAACTGGAGAGTCTGATAGTTTTGGATTTTTTGTTTTGGGTTTTTTTTTGGGGGGGGGGGGGGATTTACAATTTCCACAAGGTCTCAAGCACTATAGCCCTGGCTGACCTCCAAATTAAATCTTTACTCCTGCCCCTTCCTCCTGGGTACTGGAATTACAGGTGCATACTACCATACCTATTACCTTGGGAGGGTTTTTGTTGTTTTAACATTAAATAGCATAATGAGAAAATCTTGGCTCCTAAAGAAATGCAAAATGTGAATTCTTAAGGTTTTTTTTTTTTTTTTCTCCTTTGAGGAAGTTGGTATATATTTTAAAGAATGCATCTGTTTTTCAAGTTTATTTAGCCCACCTAGAAGCCTAACTAGAAGTGTTGATTAAGAATAATGGAATCTTGGGGTGTGTGTGGGTGTGTGTGTGTGTGTGTGTGTGTGTGTGATTTAATGATTCTGCTTTATTAAGGAAAACTTTTCAGCTTGTGGCCATTAGGGTGTTTTCACTGCAGTTGCCAAGTCATAAACCATTCACTTTGCTACATAGCATCTCTAACAATGCATATGTGGGGAATCCAGGTACCTCAAACTAAAATGCATATTAAGTTGAGTAAACAAAGCTAGAATACTCTGACTAGAGTTGGAATCTAAGAAAATACTGTCATCACTAAAATGTTAAAACTTCCCAAGTTAAAAAAAATAGGAATATTGTGGGGGATCAAAGAAAATGAATGGGAAAATAAAGCCTAGTTATAAATCATAAGAAATACTTGGGGCTGGAAAGATGTCCCAGCAGTTAAGAGTACTGGCTCTTACAGAGGACCTGGGTTCAATTCTCGGCACCCACATGGCAGCCTACAACTGCCTGTAACCCTACTTCCCAGGAACCCCCACACCTTCACACAGACATACATACAGGCAAGACACCAAAGACAAAAACACTTAGGTCTTTTGTTTACTGATTAGTTACTTTTCTATTGTGACAAAACAACATGGCCACGGGAACATACTAAAGAAAGTGTTTAACTGAACTTACATGTCATGTGCTTAGTGTTTATGATTGCTGAGAGCTCACATCTTGATATTCAAATACAAGGCATAGAGAGCACACTGGAGTGATAGCAGAGCCTGTCCCTAGTAATATAGCCTCCTCCAAGACCACACCTAATCCTTTCCAAACAGTTCCACCCTCTGGGGACCAAGTATTGGAATATGAGCCTGTGCCACCATTATTTAAATCACCATAGTTACCATCCCCATTTGATAAAAATGAAATTTAGTGAAAAAGGATAATCGCCTCTCACCCCATTATCAAGGAGTAGAATTGTTCTTTCATACAATGTTGGGCACTGGAGGTACAGCACTGAAGGGTCTGTTTATTTTTGTGAGGCTGTTAAGGCTGTTAATGCAAGTGAATGGTCCTGTAACCCAGCCAGTTAGCAGGTGGAACCACATCTGACCCACTTGACACTATTTAAACAACCTTACCAAAGTACCTGCTGGCACTTAGAGACTTCTAATGTTATTAGGTAATTCTAGAAACTCAGTGGCAAATTCTTTTGATTCACGCAAAATAGGTTGCTTTCGTTAAAAACAGATAAGCAATTCCTCATGTTTAGGAGCCATGTTTAATGAGTTAAGTAGTAGGAACTTATTCAGACTCTTCAAAGATGGCCAATCCTGACATGATGGCATTGGTTCTATATACATAAAGTTTCCTGAGGATTACTTTGTGCCTTAACTAGCACCTGTAAAGCCCTCCTCACTGACTACACCTGTGTGAAGGTTGGGTCATTAATTTTGCAAGTTACCTTCGGTCTGCCAGAGAAGTCAAGTAAATAAGATTTTTGTATAAAAATAAAACCGTGCTATACAAGTCACTCCACAAGAATAGTTATTTGTATCTTATGTCATGGGGATCCAGCTCTCTGGAAGAGTTGGATCAGACAAGGATTCAGGAATTTATATCCTGAAACTTTAAAGGGATCCTATCAAAAAAAATTGTAGCTTGTTGGTATCATTTCTTTGGGATGTAGTATAAAATTTATGACATGCACTTATAGATGACCTTTTGTGGGCTTGCTTGGCAGTAGACATTCTAATGGGATGCTCTAAAGTTGTTAACTGCATTCTCTCTAAAGTCATTTATAACTTAATTGCTGGTATTCCTAGTATGATTGAAGATGTTTGCTTATTAATAAATTCCTATCACATATCCTGGCTTGTGGTTCATTTCTACCTGTACAAGACAACTGCTAGAATTTTCTAATGGGAAAATACAACCTGAGTATTTTATTATTTTATTTGGGAAAGATGTATTTCCAAATATTTACTTAATGTGAGACAAGATCTTGCTATAATTATATATAGATCCAGGTTGGCCTCTTAAGTTGCAGCTCTCTTGGTGCTGGGATTTTAGGTGTCTGCCACTATGCCCTGTCTAAGGGATAATCTGGAACAATGTAAAGGTCATGATAACATCAAGAGAATATGCCTTGAGAGGAGTGGTAATAGTGCTCTGTGTCCTGTCCTTTCCATAATTTGTTTTTATTATTTTGACTAGTTTGCAATAAAGTTAGCAAAGTATGTAGTTTAAAAGAACTCCATGATATATTGTAAAATAAAAAATTAGTAATGTCAGTACCTTACAGTGATCAAATGTTGGTACACTTAAGGAACTAGATGACTGGTTCCATGAAATTGCTTCACAGTTTGCAAGTGGTGTTTCTTTAAAGAACATGTAAGTTTTGTCTCTAAGATAAATTCCATAATATAGGGCCTTGTCATGAACAGATGAGAACCCACAAATCACACTGAAAACAATTGGAAATACGTTTCTAGAATAAGAGCTTTATATTCGCCATCTATTTAATTGGTTATACTGTACACATTTATTTAGTTGGGTGTTTTAAGAACTGTGCACACCTGTTCAATCCAAAAATCATGCAGGAAAATAATCCTAAACTCTTGTTAAAGTCATCTTTGAGGCCCCTTTCACTTGGCTGGCTTTTAGTCACTTAAGGTCAGTCTGCTCACTTTTGAACTTCATATAAATGGGTCGGTCATATGTACTCGAGTGGCTAATTTATAATGCCTTAAAGATTCTTCATATGTGTTAGATCATTCTGTATTGCTGAATGGGTAGTACATCTTTAGACATAATTTCGGTTTATTCAGTTTCTTACCAATAACTTTCTTTTACCTATTTGGGACAATACAAGTTTTTAATTTTTTAAAAAATTATTTGTATGGGTGTTTTGCCTAAACATAGGTCTGAGTCTTTGGAAGTCACTGTACTCCCTAGAACTGGAGTTACAGATGGTTTGAGCCACCATGTGAATGCTGGCTCCTCTTGCAAGAGCAGCCAGTGCTCTTAACCAGTGAGCCATCTTTCCAGCTCGTACCATGTTTTTAGATACATTTTTTTCTTTTGGTTAAATACCTAATAGTAAAAAAATTGCTGGGTCTCATTGGTTGCCTTATGTTTAAGGTCATATACTGCCCTATACAAAGGTTAAATCATTTTGTATACATATAAATGATTCATGCAGTCTCTAGTTTCTTCATATCTAAGTATTTCCTGTTGTCAGTGGTTGGTTTTTTGAGACAGGAATTTGTGTAGCTCAGGCTGGATTTGAATGTAAGATGCTCCTGCCTCAGCCTTCTGAGCACAAGAATTATAGGCATGGACTACCATATCTGTCTGTCAGTGTTTACTTTTTATACTAGCCATTTTAGCAGGAAGGAAGTAACTGATTTGATTTCCCTTTGATATACATGTCTGTATCCATTTTCATGTTTGGGGTGTAGCTTGGTTGAGTGTTTACCTACCATGTCTGAAATACCTAGGATCTAGCATGGGAGTTGTGGCAATTATTTTGCATTACTGGGAATTAAACCTGACTACCTGACTTTGTGCATGCTAGGTCTACTTTTTTATTTCACTTCATTTATTTTTACACAGGGTCTTGTTATTTTGCCCAGGCTGGCTTCAACTTCCTGGGCTCTAATGAACCTCTTGACTCAGTTCCTGATCTGTGACTGCAGCCTCAGAGCTACTGGTATCCAGCTTGTAATTTTATATTTGGACTTTTATACATTTTGTGTTTTATGATTTTATCAGTCCAGTGTCATAAGCAACATGTTTCTGTTATAAATTTAACTATGATTCATCTTAAGTTATTTAAGTTTAAATTTTTTGGCATTTTACATTTAGGTGATCTAATGATCTCAAATTTGATTTCTGTTAATAGAATTATATTTTATTTCAACATACTCAGTTCCAGCAGCTTATTTTTTTAAATCCTCCATTAACTCTATGTTGCATTGAAATCAGGTCAGTTTAGGAAGAATTAGGCGTGAGTTAATCTCTGTCCATGAACATGGAATATATCTTGCCACTTTTATTTTTTGTTTACTTGTGTTTTGAGGTAGGGTCTCAAGTAAACAATGTTCCTATATATAACTAAAAATTATTTTGAATACTTCAAGTATTGGGGTTCAAGCATGTGCTCCCAAGCTTGGCTATTTAGGTTTCTTAATTTTTTCCAGTAGTGCTTTGTAGTTTCCCGCAGGTTTTCCCCCCTTGGATATTTGAAATATATATATACATACACACATGCGCGCGGCATTTATTTTAGTTTTTATACAGGGTCTCATGCATGTGGCATGATCTGTCCTTTAACTCAGATTTTCTTGCCTCAACCACTTGAGTACTGTTGTTATAGATGTGAGTGGCCATGTTAGGCTGATATTTATAAAAATATTAATTTTTAAATGCCATTTTTATTTTTGTTATAAAGAAATAAAATTGACTTTACATATTGATCTCAAAGCTATTTACTAAATCTATTCTAGAAATATCTCTCTGGGTTCCATATATGCAAAAGTCATTTTTGCAAATTATGTTTTTACTTGTTTTTTGGTTTTTAAATTTTTATTTTGACTGTGTGGGGCCACAACAGCCATGTGGAGGTCAGAGTACAATGTTCTTGTGTCCCACCTTGCTGAGGTAGTATCTGATGTTTCTGATGCTGCCTAGCTTACTCCACGTTAGATAACCCATCACTTCTAACTTTTTACGTGGAAACTGAACTCAGGTTGTTAGGTTTGTGCAGCTAACAGTTTTATCTTTCCCTTCCATCCTGATTTCAAAATCTAGCACAGTGCTAGAAAAATGCAACAGTGAAATACTGGTTTTGTTCTCAGCATCAGAGGTAAAAGATTTTTATTTTTATTAAGTGTGATATTAAGTTTTTTAATATATGCACCGTATGGGAATTCATTTCTATTTTACTGAGCGTTTTAGGAAGCATTGCTAAGCTTTTTCAGATGCCTTTTCTGATTCTATTAGAAAGTGTCATAGTTTCTTAGTGTGAAGAGTTAGCAGGACCCTGTACATGAAACTCATGAGGTTACGCTTGTGGGCTATACTCTAGTTACCGTCCAGACTGCTGCCTGCCTATCTGCAGACAAGTATAACATATATTTTAAGGGGTGGGGGTGGGGGGTAAGATGGCTTAGCAGGTAAAGAAAGGTGCTTGCTGCTGAATCTGATGACCAAGTTCCATTCCCAAGAGACACGGTAAGAAAGAACCAACTTCTGAAAGTTGTGTCGTCTCCCCCCCCCCCCCCCCCCCCCCCCCCCGCTTCCTTTAATAAGTTAAATGAAATTCTTTTAAATGGAAGGGGAAAGGAGGAAGAGCAGATATGTGTGTTATAAAGCACAAAGTACTCTTGCTCCTATGCCCGGTGGTTTTGGCTCATGCCTTTTATCCCAGTGCTCCGGAGGCAGAGGTAGGCAGATCTCTGAGTTCAGGCCAGCCTGTCTACGAAGTGAGATCCAGGACAGGTAAAGCTGAAACTGCACTCTTGCCCCTCCTCACTCCACAAGGACACTGTCCAATTAAGCTGTCTATGGTGATAAGAATATACATTGAACTTAACGTATCATAGCTAATGGATGGCTATTGAACACTTAGATGTGACTAGTATAAATTGATTTTTACTTTCAGTGAATTTAGATTTAAATAACCTAATATGTTCTGAATGGGACTGTGTAGAACTAGAAATCACGTATATGTATGTGTGCATGCCATATTTGATACTTTTATAATTTTATGCTTCATTTGCTTTTTATATATCTATAAACATGAGTATATACTATTTCTGCTCATATTTTCCAGTAAATTCATCTGATATAATTTCTCAGGTTTGAATGCCAGGGAGCCACAATAGGCAAGTGCTCTATCACTAAATTATATCTCCAGCCCTCCACTACCATCTCTCTAGAAATGGATTCTCTGACTTTTCATTAGTTGAAGAACATATTTTGCTTTTTTCTTTCTGAGGGCTGCTTTATTGGGATGCAGAATTGTTATATGCTGTTTTGAACAGGGTCTCATGTAGCCCAGGCTGGCCTCAGATTTGCTTTGTAGCTAATAACCTTTTACTTCTTATCCTATTGTCCTCACCACCCAAGTGATTATTGCTTGGGTGTAGAATTCTGATTTCATGCTGATCTTTTATTCTAGCAGGACTTTAAAGAAGTCATTTAATTGTACTGTGCTCTTGGGTGTTTTGATAGCTCATGTTTTCACTACCTGTAGTGCCCCTCCTCCTATGGTTGCATTTTGCTGTAGTTTTTTTTTAGCAAGTTGCCTGTGATGTCTGGGTAAATTTTATGTGTATATGTTTGTGCTTTCATGTCAGTATGTGCACAAGAGCAGGTGCTAGAGGAAACCAGAAGCAGCCAGTCCCAAGATGCTGGAGTTACACGTGGTTGTAATCGGCCTGACATGCATGCTGTGAACTGACTTGTGTCAGCTGAAAGAGCAGTTGACCACTCTTTACTGGTAACCCATATCTCTAGTCTATTTTATTTCCTTTTTGTTTGTATAGAGAGAGTTTCTCTGTGTAACTGGCTGTGATGGAACTCCTTCTGCAGACCAGGCTGGCCTCAAACTCAAGAGATCTGCCTACTACCTGTCTGTGCCTCCTGAGTTCTAGGATTTAAGGAGTGCACTACCACTTCCCAGCTTGTCCCACTTCTTTTTAAAAAGAATTTTTTATGATTACTTTGTATAAGTATTTTGCTTACATGCATGTCTTTTGCCTAAGAAAGTGGAGAGCTCAATATGGGCGTTAGGAATTGAACCTGAGTCCTTTGCAAGATCAAGTGCTCTTAACTACGTCAGTTTCCAGCCTTAAAATTGTTTTTGAGATTTATATATTTTGTTTGTTTGCTTGCACTTATGTTCTTGTACCACATACGTGCCTGGTGCCTTTGGTCAGAAGAGGATCCCCTAGAACTGGAATTGTGGACACCTGTGATCCACTGTGTGGTGCTGGGTTCTCTGAAAGAACAACCAGGCAGTTGTGGGTATGTCTTTAATCCCAGAGAGTCAGAGGCAGGAGGATCTGGTCTACAGATTGAGTTCCAGGATAGCCAAGGCTACTAAAGAAACCTTGTTTCAACATACCAAAAAAAAAACAAAAAAAAAAAACCCAAAACAAAACAAACAAAACCCATCAAAACCTAAGTCATGTCTCCAGCATTTTTTTTGTTTTTAATGGATTTATTGTTTTTATTTCATGTGTTTGTATATGAAGGACTGTTGATATGTGCACCACAGAAGCCAGAAAGGGTGTCAGATCCCATGTGACTGGCATTACAGGCAGTTGAGAGTTGCCTGATATGAGTGCTGGGAACTGAATTCCACAAGAGCTCTTAACTGATGAGCCCCCTCTCCAAGCCCAGTAATTTTTTTAATCCACAAATGGAAGCATCCCATATTTTCTTCACTATCCCCAATATAATATACCGGCTTCTTTTATTTTACATCTTCAGGAATTTTTACAAGCTGGATACTACATTTTACACTAGCATCTTGCCTTGATTCATTTAAACTGTTCTTGGTGATGGACATTTGGATGCGTGATCTACATTCTCCACTGATTACTGTTATTTTTACTATCATAAATAGGAATTATTTCATGAAGGATTTTGAAAAATATGAACACTTAGTGTTCTTTTAAAGTGGAATTCTCCTACAGTTTTAACTGTATTCTTTGGAGTTCATGTTGTTGGTCTTGGGAGGACTGGGATACTTCTAAAGAGAACTGAAGTGCTAGAGGTGCCAGTAGGTGGCATCAGAACAAAGTTGAATGGGGACTTATGTTCCAGAAATTAAAATGCTATAGATGGAGAAATGTAGCTGTAGCACCTTTAAACTTAAATTGGAGAGATGGACATTATTATGCTTAATTCCTCTCTGCCACCATAAAAAAACAAATGAATAGCTATCATTTAGAATTCATCACACAGCAATGTAATTTGAATGATCTGATAAGCAGGGCCTCATGAATGGGAGTTTGCTAAGGGAAATGAAGGTGTGCATGTGCCACATACAACATACTCTAAGGAATTTCTAGGATTTTTCTTTGTGGACATTCTGATAACCTAATTGAAACACACTAAATTTGATGAATGCATTTTGAGAAACTAATGCCTCCTTTTAATGAAGATGGTAGCCCTTGTACAGAAGAAAGGAAGAAAGAAGGAAGGAAGAAAAGTTCTTCCTCAGGTCTGGGGTCAAAGATAGATAAGTAGCATGGGTAAGCAGCTAACAGTGCTTGCTGCCAAGCTCAGTGATCTCAATTGCATCCACAGGACTGACAGTGGGAGAGAACGGACTTCCACAAATTGTTCTCTAACCTTACACGTGCCATAGAATATGCATCCTTCCTCATAATAAATATAAATTAAAACATAATAAAGCCTTCTGCACATTAGAGAAGATTATTTATCCTCACAGGGCCCCTTTCAAAGAGGTTTATATATTGAGAAACCTGATCATTACCTTCCTACTAACATCAACCTTAAGGCACTTCATCTTAGTAACTGGCTGAACAATTTGCCTTTTTTTTTTGTATTGCCTTGCCTGCACCCAATTTGTTTTTGAGGTTAGAAACCTGGCAGTATTCCCTTGACATGAATCTCTCCCTAATTCGCCAACATTAATTTCTATGATCATAGATTTACTCTAGCTACTTCCTACATTTCTTTAAAGTATTTCTATATAGACTAGACTGGCCTATCTTAGGCAATCCTCCTGCCTCTGCCTCCTAAATGTGGGGATTACCAGCATATGCAACTGTGACCCACCTGTTTGTTTTGGAGACAAGTCTTACCATATAGCCAAGCCTACCCTGGAAACTCACATGGAGCCCACAGTAGTCCCAAATCCATGGCAATTCTCCAGTTCTCAGCCTCCTGAGTGCTAGGATTACCAGGCCTCTTTTTTTCCTTTGCTTTTATTTATTTATTATTCTTTGAGTCAGCACTTCATGTAGGCAGGCAGGTTGACCTGGAACTCACTATGTTATTTAGGCTGTTGATGAATTTCTGTTCTTTGTAGCCTCTAACATGCCAGGGTTACAGGTGCACACCCCACACCTGCCTTTTCCTTTGTCCAAGCAAACTAATCTCTTAGATTATCAATTCTTGACTTTTTTTTTTTTTTTTTTTTTTTTGGATACAGGGTGTCACTATTGAGTCCCTCTGGCTACTCTGGAACTCCCTATTGTAGACCAGGCTGGCCTTAAAACTCAGAAAGATCCACTTGCCTCTACTTCCTGATGTTCTGGGATTAAATGCTTGCCACTTTACCCTGCTAATTCTTGGCATTCTTCATTCATTCTCCACTCAGTAGTTAACAAGAATTCTTTAACTCTTGAGTTTTACCAAGCCATTCCTTGCTTAAAACTCTCCAGTGCCTTTCCAGTGCCCTTTCTAATAGACTTCCTCATATGGCCTTGATGAGTCTGTACCACTAGACTACAACCTCTTCAACCATGGGAACCACTTTCTCAGTTTTTTCTTTTCCAATTGAACTTTCTTTATTTGTGCTGCAAACTAGCCAAGCTTTTTCCATCCTCAGGATCTTGGCACAATTTTTTCCTCTGCCTTAGAATTCTTCCCTGGTCTGCACACTTACTAAGTCTGTTTCCTCCAGCTAATAATGCCTTATTCTTTATATGTAATTTAAAGTATCTCTTACCTAGAATAATCTTGTCTCGCTGGTTATTTTCTATTGTTCTACATTTCTCCTACTTTGCAGTTATCACAATACCAATGCTATGTGATATGTTTCATTAATTTTATCTTTATTACTGGCATAATGTCCATATAGTGTAAAATTAAAGTTGTATAAAGTCTACCTCTGTTCTTTGCATTCTTGCTATCAAGTTCTCTTCCTTAGAAGTATCTGAATTTCCTTCCAGAAATATTTTCTAATAAAGAACTGTGTACAAAATATTATTTTTGCTTTCTTATTAACATAAATACTATATGCATTTTTGCACGTTGTCATTATGTTAGTGTACCTTGGCAATTCCTTCCATTTGCCACATAATATGAACTTCTTATAATTTAATTTCTGCTGTTGGGTATTTAGGTTGTTTGTTTTTAAGGCTTTGGTTTATTCCAAACAATGAAGCATTGGTTTCCTTTGTAAAGTCATGTCTCGTGTTTATTCGTATGGAATAAATTACTATAATTGAAACAATTGGGTTAAAGATTGTGTATTTTTAATTTTGGTAGTTTTTGCTAAGCTGCTCTTACTGGAAACTTGACCTCTTTGTTCCCACTGGTCGTGAAGAAAGCATGTTTTCCTCACAAATATGTCAGTGAAAAATTTTGCTGTCAACGTAAGAGGTAGATCAAATCTCTTGGAAACATAAGTTTGCATTATTTCTCTTCCTAGTAGCTTTATTTTCCTATGTTTAGGAGCTACTTGTATTGATTTTAGGGGCTACTGTTTCTTCACAGACTTCCTTTTCTAATATCTGACTGGCATGCTACCGTCTAAAGTCGTCTAGACCGGTCTGACCTCCGGCTACGCGTTCCCTTACCCTTTCCTTCCGAGCTATGCCATCTGCAGTCCCCTCCACTCTGAAGACTCACGTTTATCAATCTTGGCTGACTTCATCTGGCAACCTTTTCCTGGCTCAGCTGCCTCCTCCTTCCTTTCTCCGCCTTACGACTTCCGGTCCTGCTGCCCGTCCGGAAAACGGTTGGCTTCCGGTCACGTAGCGGTGGGCGGAGCCAAGATGGCTGAGGAAAAACTTAGGATGGTAAGCACTGAGGTACCGTGGCCCCCTCAGGGCGGTGAGGCCGGGCGGGGGTCCGGGGCCTGGTAAGGGCAAAAGTCGAAGCCCTCGCTGCGGCCGTCGCACCCCCTCCAGTCGCGGCGTCTGGACGATTGCGAGCCTGTGCAGCGCTTGGTCTGTATTGGAACTGCCCCTCCGCTGGGGCAGAAGAGAGCGTATTCCTCTGGAAATGGCTGTTTTCCTGCCCTCTGGTTGTTTTGTTTTTCGGGGGCGGCTTACTGCACCCCCGCTACACAGTTTTAGGTAACCCGAGGATTAGACATGTGATGGGACGAAGCCTGGACGCTCTCATCGCCCTGCCTTCCCGTTGCCTGGCTCACGTTTTCCCTCGTGGTTATGTTTTGGAGATGTGCTGTGTTAGAAGTCGTTTAAGCGTTACTTAATTCCACGGGGCAGCCTACGTGGATTCAGGCTGACCCAGTAATTGACTTTTTGCATCACTGTACATCCCGTCTCTCACGTCCTTCCTTGTTTGTGCTGGTCGTGTATGCACATAGTATTTGCTATGTGGTCCACGCTGGCTTCGGATTTTCAGCTGTCCTCCAGCCTAATCTCCCTAGTGCTGGGATTACAGGAGTGCGTCATCACTCCCAGATGGATTTTTTAATTGACTTATAATAATTGTACGTTTATGAGGTACAGTGTGATGAAACCTCAGTACATTCGTATTTCGTATATGGTCAAATCAGTGTAATTAACATTTCTATTTTAGCATTTATTTGCGGATTTGGAACCTTTAAACTCCTCCCCCAAGTTCTTTATAGAATTGTGAGAAGTAGCCATCCTACTGTGCTGCAGAAATGAGCATTTCTTCTATCTATTGGTACCGTCTATTGGTATTTGGTTCCTATTATATGAACGTTTCTCCCTCTCCATCATCTCTCTTAAATAACTTCTTGTTCTATTCTATTTTCTGAGGGAATCAACTTTTTTAGCTTCCACAGAGGAACAAGAACGTATCCGGGCTCTTCTCTGCCAGGCATATTTTACTTAGCTTAATTTTTCCCACACTGTTGCAGGTTAGCCCTCAGTCTTTTTCATGTCTAAATGATGTGTTCATACCAATTTATTTCCCCCTTTGTTTTCGTTGATTCTCTACTTCAATACTGTGCACAGTGCCTCCATAAATGCACAATATCTCTTTGATACAATGATTCTAATTTCTTTAACATTGTTACTCAGTAGTAGGATAGCTGGATCATAGGGGCATTTTGTTATTTTGAAACAGATTCTTCTCACATATCCCAGGATAGCATTAAACTGCCATTCTCTTGTCTCAGCTCCAAGGTGCTGGGATTATAAGTATATGCCACTGGGCAAGGCTGGATTATTTTTAGTTTTTTGATATTAGTTTTTTTAAGGAATATGTTCATAATTGGATCAAATTTCTGAGAAGTCCCAAATATGAAACCTGTCCCTTACTTTACTGTTGGGTTTCAAACCTTGGCCCGCACTAATAGAATGATTTTAGGTTTTTTATATTGCCTTTGAAAAACACCATGGAAAATATGGACTGAATTAGCTACCTCTGGCTGACAGTTCTATAACGCAGTGTCAGTCTAGAGTAATCACAGCAGCCTCTGACCAGAAAACAGCACAGAGAAGGAAGCCCAATGCATAAACTAGAAATTAAAGTCACATGATTAATGTTACTAGGTTTAAGCTGTTGGCACCATCGCTGTGGGGTGTCCACCGGAGAACACTGCCAGTGAAAAGTCTTCTACTCTAGGTGTTCAGAATCCTGGCATAGCACCAAGCCTTTCTTGGGATGAGCTTTTAAGTACAAAACCCATGGTCTGGGTTGACATACTTGATTTACAAGAACAGTTAGATGGAGGCAAAGCCGAAAAGGAAGCTTAGCACATTAGGAGATTTTCCCAGAACTATTTTCATTTTACTAGGTGGTACTGTCTATGTGAAGAGTTTTATGGCTTGAATAGTACTTCCATTATCAAGTCAGTTGTGCTAAGGTCTCAGGGCCTACCAAGGTCTGGAGGCCTGTGACAACTATAAGGAAAATGCATAATGTACATAGTCCTAAATATGAGATTTGAAGAGCGATATAATACCACAATACTGCTGTACCATTCCATTTTACTTTTTTTGAGACGGATCTTAGTATGTGACCCTGGCTGGCCTGGAATTTGCTGTATAGCCTGTATTAGCCTTCAGCTAACTGAGATCCATCTGCCTCTGCCTCTCATGTAGTGCTGGCATCAAAGGTGTGTGCCACTGCACTTAGCATGTGTCTTCTTGCTATAGAAGATAAGTGTGTAAGAGACCTTGGATTTAATTTTTTTGGTGGCAGAAATTGTGCTGTGTGTTTGAGTCTAATTGTACTGAAAGAGAATGGCTTTAGTTTTGAAATGACGTTGATACTTGATCCTTCAGTTATTTTTATTGCTGTTTACTATTGCAATAGATCTTATTTGCAATATATTAAATATAGGGTTAGTATTTATTGGAGGGTATTTAACACTCATGATTATAAGTTAAACTTTAGGACGATTTTTTGGTGATAGGATGGTCTAGGCGATGGATGTTGATCTAATCTCTAAGAAAGCAGGAACAAACCAGGGCACTCAAGATCCCAGCAGCCCCTTTTGAACAGGGCTGGCCACACCCCTTTAAGCTCTCAGAACTCTAGAGACACACCTCCAAACCTTATCCGTTAACACCTGAATCCCACCACAAAAATGGGTATCAAAAAAACTCCATATAGAGTCTACTTTCTTTGTGGCAACGGTTACTCACTAGACAAAAACCTGTTCTATTTTAACTGCTTGACAATATACTGTTTAAACTAGACTTGCAAGTTCCATTAAAAAAAAAAAAATTGATCTCTAAACTTTGGCAAAACAAGCCGAGATGGTCCTTCAGTTTCCTGCTTTGCAGAGAAAACTGTCAGACATTCTTCAAGACTCAAAAAAAAAAAAAAAAAGTGACTGATGAATTATACCAAAATGGGCAGAGCAGATTTCCTCCTTGACTGAAATGAAAAGAGACTCTGGGCCTGTAGACTGAAAATAGATACCCCAACTTTGTAAAAGAACTTTGGGTGACTGTCCAGATAGAATGTCATCTCTGTCATTTCTAGATTTTAAAAGTTGCTTGTGCTTCCTGTTTACTTGGGTAAATATTATATCCTTCTATAGTCTTTAATATAGTTAGAGATTAAATAGTTATAAATATAGTTTTTTTAGTTATTTTTAAATATATTAAATATAAAATTTTACATTTATAATAAGATAGATGATAAAATATTTTTTATTTCTGTTAAATACAAATAGACTAGATATTATAACTATAATTTTTAATAGCTATTTTGTTACATATAATTTTGTTATGTTAAAATTAAAACCTTTTTAATTAGACAAAAATAGATTGATGATGTGGGAATGTCTTTCTGTATGCTGTGTGTATGAAGACTATTTTGGCCATGACAGGCATCGTAGAAGAAGTAGGTGGGGAATCAAAATAGTTAAAAGAAGGAGAGCAGAGTCAGATCAGATCAACTCAGCCGCCCAAGAGGAAACATGGAAGGAACACAGGAGAGCCACGGGCCACATGGCAGGACAGATTAATAAAAATGGGTTAAGATTAAAGAGCTAGCTAGCAATGCGCCTAAGCCGTAGGCCAAACTGCATAAACTTTATATAAGAGCCTGAGTCATTTTTGGGGGAGCCTAAGCAGTGGTGAATGGCTAAGGGGTCTGGGGCAGCAGGTCTATAGATCTAGACCTCTGGCCGCCCGAGACCAAAAGCCATATTACAACAGTTTACTGCCAGAAGTTTTGTTTTTATAGTTATTTTGTATTTTCAGTGCATGGAAACTAGAATGGGGGGGGGGGTGGCTTTTGTTGTTTTGAGCTGGGGTCTCACTATGTCCCAGTTCTTTGTAGTTTATTTTTTTACTTTTCTGTTTTCCTGATGGGTTTGTATTGTAGCTTCTGCTGCTGATCTTTTGTCATTTGGGGCTTTTTAAATGTAAATACCTCCCCTTAATTTTTTGTTCATTTCTGAGGAGAAAATAAGCCTTAGACCCATTTTTTCTCCTGTACACACCAAAAATGAGACAGATTATTTCCTATACCAGATATATGTATGGGTTTTTCCTCGCACAGTAAACAGGGGAGCAGTCCAGCAGCAGCAGCAGATGGATGTCCATTTAAATTTAATTCTATTCTGACAGCACCACATGTCTAGAGCTCAGCATCCAAGATTGCCCTCTTCCTGGGTTAGCTGTCCTGCAGTTTGTTGATTTGCTTCTGAGAAGCTGGCTCTTTAAATAAAGATATTTATTTATTTATTTATTATGAAGATTCTTATGAAGAGATACATAGGGAGAGGTATGAGAGAAGGAACTGAGAGTTTCCATGTTTTCTCCAGCTTTCCACCCAGGAACTTTCATGTATTATCTCTCCAGAAACTCAATTTATCCTTCTGGATTTTTATGGCTACTTCACTATAGAAGAATGACTGCTGGACCTGAGAGATGGCTAGGTAGTTAAGAGTGTTCTTGCAGAGGATCTAGGTTCACTTCCCAGCCTCTATCTATATGGTTATCCAGTTCTGAGGAATCCAACTTCCTCTTCCAATTTCTGAGGGCAGCAGGCATGCATGTGGCATGCAGACATACATGCAAGCAAAATACTCACACATATAAATTAACTTTTTTAAAAGGGATGAAGGTTAATAGGCTGAGTAGGAAAACCCAGCAGTGATGGTCTTTTCTTGGTCTCTGTGCATCATTCCTAGAATATGATCCGGAAGAGGACAGGGTATTATAATGTATCAGATTGGGTGAAGAATCTCTTTATTGGCCAGGAGTACCACGGCCAAGGGAGATTCAGGTTCCTATGACCTTTCTTGAGGAAGAGAAATTCTAGTGTCTATGGCATGTCTTAGGAAGAGAACAGAAAGGACTGGGGAGGGAGAGGAGGACCTTTAATACTGGGCCAGTAGTATCCTAACCATAGGAAGTAGCAAGAGTTGTGAGAGTTGTATGTCAGAAACCATAGATTTAACTGTGTGTGTGTGACAACTCTTGTGAAACAGAAGTTCTTAATTGTAATGTAATTGAATATGAGCTCTGTTCCTTATTAGTTTACATACTGATTAATCCTTACCTTCTGTATACTTTAACATTTTTGCTTTTCTGCTTTAGTCTTTAGTCTAACCAATTTTTTTTTGAATATTTTTTCTGAGGTCCATTTTATTTAGTGTGTTAATGTTGATACTTCTGGTTCCTTTTTTTTTTTGTATTTTTTTGACACATCTTTTCCTATTCTTTTTCTTTGCCATAACATTTTAATTTTGTATTTATAAAAATAAAGTACATCTAGTTTTAATGTTTTACCATATTTTTAACCTCTTTCTATGATTAATTAATTTAGTGTGTGTGTGTGAATGTGTATTTGTGTGTCCATTAGCACAGAACACAAAGGACAGCCTAAGGGAGTCAGTTCTTCGTCTACCATATGGGGCCTAGGTTTGAACTCAGGTTGGTAGGCTTGGTAGCAGATGCCTTTACCCACTGAGCCGTCTTACCAGCCCTAGATATTTTTTGTTTGGGGATGAATTCTTGCTGTGTTTCTTAGGTTGGCCTCAAACTTTTTGGTTTAAGTGGTCTGCCTGTCTCAGCCTCCTGTCTAGTTGAAACTGTAGACAAATGCTATTATGCTTTGCTTAGTATTTTTAAAGATTCTTTTTGATTTTTTTTCTTTTGACTGAAGAATTTCGTTTGGCTTTTCCCTGCTTCTTGTCCTTCTGTTGTGATTTTAAGTGTGGGAAGTCATGGATGTAGAGTTGCTGCCCAGCCTCTAGTTCACTCCAGCAGAGTATCTCTTCCTTGGAGAGGGACCTTGTGACCCTGGTACTTGCTGAGCTTCTGGAAAGTTTCTTGTACATTTCCTTAGCACCTCCAGTCTTGTGAGCCTCCGTTCCCTTCAGGAGGGAGTGTTACAATGGAGGGAAGCACACAGCACCACACTATTTTGCCAGCTTTGACATTCTCTCAGTTACTTTGGAGCTGTGCTACTGATTATTTTCCTCCATTTTTGGTTTGAGCATTGGGCCTTTGGGTTACTATGCTATAGCAACAGTCATTTATTCTCAGAAACTTGACAAGGTTATGACTTTTACACTCTCCATGGCCAACCGAAGACAATAGTAGCAATAATCTGTGGGCCTAGGAACAAATTTAACAGGCAGGTCACGTTTGTTTAATAAAATGAGAGCAGTTGCCTCCCCACAGTTGTCTTAGCTTACAGCACCAGCAGATGTTTCCTCCAGTAATGACAGCCATCAGTCAAATCAGAAAGTCACTGGCTGGCCTAATGGGTACATCTTGCCTGGTATGTTGTTAGGGGAGCTTGCAGGTCCACAGCAGAGCAGGACTGTAAACAGTAATCACCCCCCCTCCCCACCTCTGAGCCTGCATATTGCTTTTTGACATTTGGAAAGCCAGCCAGTGACGCTGCAGCTCTCAGCTCAACTTCACCCTGCTATCTCCACGTCCTCCAACTGAAGCAAGTGGTGTTTTAAGCAGTAGAGTTCTCGCTGTCTAGCTCTGGCTTGCCTCCAACAGAAGTAGTACTTGTCTGTATTATTTTGGAGGCCTTAGCGGCCTCCTTAGCCAGTAGCCCATGGGAGGTTGCCCACCCCTCATACTAAGATTTGTACCCAACAACCTTACTGTCTCCTGTGTGCCCTTTCCCACCAATGCATGCTTTTATTCAGATCCCACTAACTGCTATTGTTACTGTTTTTCAAGATGCTTTTTGAAATCTGTAAACTCTCAATGCCTAGTTTAATATCATAAAAACTTTCTTTTTCATGTATTTGTGTGTATGCTTTGTGTATGTATGTTTCCCTATGTGTGGACTTACGCATATGGTGGGTGGGTATGCCCATGATGCATATGGAGACCCGAATGTATGATATCTAGTGTCTTTGCCTGTTGCTCTTTACTTCTTTTTGGTTTTTTAAGACAGAGTTCCTCGGTTTAGTCCTGGCTGTCCTGGAACTTGCTTTGTAGACCACGTTGGCCTCAAACTCACAGAGATCTGCTTGCCTCTGCCTCTCAAGTGCTGGGATTAAAGGCATGCGCCACCACTGCGTAGCTGCTCTTTACTTTTATTTATTGAGGTAGAGTCTTTCATTTAAACCCAGATTGTGCCTAATCAGATACTCTTTCTAACCAGTTTTCTTAGAGGATTTTCTTTCTGCCTGCCATGCCTACCCAGCTTCTATATGGGTTCTGGATATCTATATTCCAGTTTTCATACCTGCAGGGCAAGCATTTTCTCCATGAGGCATCTTCCCAGCACTAATGAAAACTTTTTATAGAGGATGGGTAGAATCACTAAAAACCCAGTGCTGTCTGCTGCAAGCAAAGTACTAGATGATCTTGAGTGGCTAAGGAGATGCTAAAATGAAATGTTAGTAAGGTTCAATATAGCATGTAAAGATCTCGTTTGTGTTGATTTTTCACAAGAGAAGCAGGAGAGCAATGTTGGGCATAACAGTTGCATGAGTGGCTATATAATCCCGTCATTTCTACGAGCATCCTGAGTGCTGGTATATGCCTTCCTACCTCTGCAGATCTTGGCTGGAGCTGACTTGTGCTGGTTAGCTTGACTCATGCCCAAGGGGAAGCAGGCCTGCAGTTTATCCTGCTGTGCTTGCTGTTGGAGCCACATCTGATTCCAACAGGCTCTGGACTAGCACTGTGGCTCTTACCTTTCCATTAATAGACTGTTGGAAGGATCCTGGCCTGCATTAACCAGCTCCACTTACAGTCTATTTTCTTGTGAGGGAGAAATGGACACCATATACTCTGGAGAAATAGCTGTCCACCTCTGGAACAAACAATCTTTTTTAAAGTCATGAATGGATTTTGTGATTTTTTTTGCTTAGGTTTTAAAGTTCCCCAGAGGTTTACTGGCACCATATTTTTTGTTGTGAATTTTTTCACTAGCAACTCTTGCTCAACACAAGTCTTGCGGCATCTGCCTTCTAATGTCCTGGACAGAACATACTCTGTTTTCTCTCATCTCCATTTGGATGCTTTAGCATCTTAAAATAAATTTATGTGTACGCGTATTAACTATATCTTTCAGGGCCTATCCTATCTTATAAAGCTCTTATCCAACTGTGGGATTCAACAAAACCACTAAAGCCTCATGCCTCTCCAGAGTACCTGCTGAATTAAGTACCTTTTTTAAAAAAATAGTTTACATGCTTTGGTCTGAGTAGTTCAGCAATGGCTGTCTTTCAAAAGAAAGGCCAAGGATCTAGTTCTTGTTCAGTTTATAAGACTTGATCTTGACTGAAGTCAAGAAGGCAAAAAGTAGAAGGTACCTTCTGAGGGCTGTCAACAGGGGATGTGGCCCAAGGTTAGTGTGGAACTTCTGACCCCGAATGATCCAATGAGGAAAAGTCCCTCACAGGTGTGCCCAGCTGCCTAGGTTTTAGTCAACTCCAGATGTAGTCAACTTGACAACCATTATTTGTCACTGTAGTATGTGTGTGGTGTAGAGTGTAGGTACACATGTGCTACACCATGCACATAGATGTTAGATGACAACTTTCAGGAACCAGTTCTTTATTTCTACTGTGGGCTTCCAGTGATGGAACTCAGGTTGTCAGGCTTGTGAGGCAAAAACTTACCTGCTGAACCATTTCACTGCTTCTGGAGGTCAGAGGATCTTCTACCATGAGAATCCTGGGGGTTGAATTGTTAGACTTTCTGAGCCATCTTGTAGTGTGGGCATCTAACCCTGCCTTTCTTGTGCCTATTCCCTGAGTATGTCTGTCCCCCTATTGTCTTCCAGGGGCCTCAGCCTGTAATAACCACGTGTCCTAATGACTCATATGAGCCAGTCCATCAGAGCCTTTATTTCCCTTGTATTGCCTTAGGTTATGCAGCCTTTGGCCCAAGGAAGGATGGGTAGTTATTTTTACTGTTTTTCTGCTCTCATGGCACTTGGATTGATCACATCCACCTCCAGGTAATGAGAAACTCTTTCATTCCCTGTTTAAAAGTCTTCCCTCAGGCCAAGAATTAAAGTGCAAAATATACCCTAATTATCATAGTTTCCTATTCAGGCCACTGATTACACACTGAATCATGGATTTCCCCTTCCTCTGTCTTGAGGGTCAGACTTGAGGGTCATCTTCTCACTTGTGTGTTCTACACTGCAGTTCTTCCCAGGGGCTCCAAGTTTTTGGGTCCTAGACAAAGCACTTCAGATCTGACTTGTATTCTTTCCTTTGTGTCCTGTCAGCTGTAAGACATGGCAAGGTAGCATCTCTATCTTACCTTCCCCTGTTACATTGTGTTTTCTTGGTCCCTGGCGGCCAGAGGCCCAGATCCACAGACCCTGCAGTCCAAGACTTCTTAGCTGCCCGCCGCTGTTCAGAAATGACTCAGACACTTATATTAACTTCATGCTGTTTGGCCTATGGCTCAGGCACATTGCTAGCTTGCTCTTACATCCTTAACTCAACCCTTTTCTATTAATCTTTCCTGCCACGTGATCTGTGGCTTACCTGTGTTCCTTACATGTTGCTCCTTTGGACTTCTGGCTCCTTCTGTCTCTGACTCCACCCTGCTCCTCCTACCTATTCTGATTCCTCCTCCTACTTTTTCTATGGTGCCTGTCATGGGCCAAAACAGCTCCTTTATTTATAGATTGCTATTCATAGCATACAGAAAGGCATTCCCACATCATCCCCCTTTCCTCCAGGTTAGAGGCTGATGCAGGGGACAGCACCTGTCTTTTGTTTACATAGGCAGTTTCTCTGGGGCAGACAGCTGAGCCTCAGCTACATGTCTTCTTGCCCACAGTGAAGTCTATACAATAGCTGTTACAGCCTGCTTAAGGTCCCATTCCATATGCACTACTTTCAGAGACTGCAATATATTCTCTAGTACATCAGTGGGTCAGAAACATCTTCAGATATACATTGTAGTCACCTTTTATTAAGGAAACTTGCTACTTCATATTATATACTGTATACTATACCCCATACTAGGATTCCTCCCTAAGGACACCTGAGTCTTAGCTGGTGTGGCCTTGATCAGATGTCTTATCACATGGACACATGTAACTCACTATTGTAAGGAGGCAGCATACTCTGCCATTCTATCTAGGGAAAGATAGCCATGTCAGGATTAGCCCTGCTCCATCCTCAGACAGATTCGCCTCAATTAATATCTCTTCACCCATCATCATAGGCACCATGTGACCGACCACTCCTCTCCACTTCTCTCTGGTTCTATTGGTCCCTGTTTGGGTACCAGTTATGTTGAGCACTTTTCTTGGGGTCTTGAGGAGATAGGAACAAACATTTGTATTCCTAAGTAGGACATTAATAACCTTAGCATTGGCGATGGCTCCCTAAGCCTGCATTCCTGCACAGCTTCAGTAAGGCCCACCAGACTCTCCCCAGCATTTCATGACCTTGTGTGTATGAATCTTGAGCTTCATGAGAACTTAAGGTTCTTCAACTCCTTGAGTCTAGTAAGACTTCCTCCTTCCTTCAGGAGGAAGTAGCCACATAGGACCTTCCTTTTGTGAGTAATGAAGACATTTTAGGACACAGACTTAATTTCTGCATGCTGCAGAAATAATCACATTATTACCCACTGTTATCTGCCCATTTATTCCATTGTTTTAAAGGTTTGTACTTCTGTCTTGTGTCTACCACAAGCTACACTTTTTCTTTGCGTAGCAAGAAGCTAAGAAAACTCCAGTGCTTTTCCAAATTCATTTGCTCATTTCACTCCTTCATTCTGTGATTGTTTTCTTTTTCCTAATGTAATATTTTAAAAGCTGAAGAGTCTATTACCTGAAATTCTGAGTATTTCACATCTGTCTTATTATTGTTGTTACCGTTATTATTTGTAGAACTGAGAATTAAACATGGATCTCATATATGGTAGGCATGTACTTTACCACTGCATGACACTCTGGCTTTTTAGAATGTGTTGGGCTAGGGCTGGATTTCAGGGGGAGTGACTTAATACTCAGTTTGTAAATTGCCCTGGCCTTTGTTGTTGTTGCCATTACTGCTTCACTTTTAGTGTTTTATCTGAATATGTGTGAGTGTACAGCCTGTGTGCCTGGTGCCCACAGAGGCCAGAAGAGGGCACTGGATTCCAGACTATTGTGAGCCACCACATGGGTACTGGGAATTTAACCTGGGTCCTCTGTAAAAAACAGTCAGTGTTCTTAACAGCTGAGCTATCATCTCCAGGTCTGGTGTTTTGTTTTGTTTTTTGAAACAGGGTTTGTCTATATATCCATGGTTAGCCTCAAGCTGGAGATCATCTTTCTCAGCCTTCTAAGTGATGGGATTATAGACATCCATCACCATGCTTGACTTGGTACCTTTCCTCATGATATATCTGAGAGTGGAGTTTCTTTGGCCAGTTATGGAACTGCAACTACTAGTATATGTTCAGAGGCAGAGGTAGGAAGATCATGAAAGGCCAGCCTAGGCTATACCTTTAAAAAAATAGTTTTGTAGCTGGAGAGATGGCTCAGTGGTTAATATCTTTTGTTGTTCTTGCAGAGGACCCAGGTTCCAATCTCTTAACCCACGTGGTAACTCACAACCATGCATGATTAATTCCAGGGGATCCAATGCCTCTACTGATCTCTGTGGGCAGACACAGACATACTATTCACACGTGCAGGCAAAACATCCATACACATAAATAAATACTTTTGAAAGCTTCTTTTATTTCTGAAAAAATTACAGCCAGTATTTTCCCCCTTATATTAAGGCATATAAATCATTTTGCTGTTCTTGTTTTTGTTTTGAGCCCAGGTCTCACTGTGTGGCACTGGCTGTCCTAGATATACTGCTAGTCTCTAACTCTGAAATCCTCCTGGCTCTGCCTTCCTGAGTACTGAGATTAAAGGTGTGTCATCACAACTGACCCATATCATGGTGTATAATGTTTAAAGGTGGTAACTGATAAAAGGAAAATTCATTTAAAGGTTTTCTAATAAGTTATAGTATAAATTAGTATACTCTCTTCATGCCCAGCATCCTCCTCTATTGCTCTCCATCTTAACTTTTAAGACAGAGTCTCTCACTGAGCCTGGAGTTATTGATTTGGGGAGCCTGGCTGGCCAGTGAGCTCCAGGAATCTATTAGATCCCATTTCCCCAGTACACATGCTTCTGACTTCATCTCTTACTTGGGCACTGACCATGGAATTTGGGTCTTCATGCTTGTGCTAAAGTAACTTTACTGACTGAGCTATCTACTTTCTTTTCATCAAACAGAGATCATGGGCTGGTGAGATGGCTTAGTGGATAAAAGTGCTTGCTATTGTGCCTGACAAGAGTTAGGGCCTTGGAACCCCCATCCATGAAGGGAATAAAACACACACACACACACACACACATACACACACACACACATGCTTGCTCTATAAAATAAATCAAACATTTCCTGTTTTGGTTGCTAAGTAGAGCATTCAATATACTTTATGAGGTATCTAGCAATTGAGTGTGCTAATATGAGTATATATTATACAGTATAAATTTGGTACATGCACATATAATATGCATTATGAGCAAGTTGGATAGCCAAAATATAATGTGGTAATTTAACTGATAATCAGTGTGCCTCTTTATACATCTCTCCAGTTAAAAGATTGAGCATATGACTGGTGAGTTTTGATCATTCTTGTTATGTGAATGTGCTTTCATAGCAATACATGGGGCTGCTTTAACACACATAACTTCTTTCATTTCAGAAAACTCAGGTTCCTGAATCTCAAAAACCCAGACCAAAAAAAGGTTCGTATGCAAATTCATTGTATATATCTATAGATATCTCTCTATATATATATATATACACACACACACACACACACACACACACACACACACACACACACACACACACACACACACGCATACATACATACCTATTTCTCTGTCTCATTGATTCTGTTATATTATACCAAAGCTTTGTAAAATGTGTTAGGAGAAGCAGTAATGGTTCAACTCTTACACAATGTCTAGTTTTTATTTTATCCAGTTAGATTTATTATTGACCTGTAATATACTTAAATGTTGCTTGGTTAATGTATCAATTTACACTAATTTTTGTTTGTGTAATAAACATTTCAATTCTTATACAAATCAGACCTCCACTATTGTATATGCTAAATAAATGTGGTATTTAGTTTATTTTATTTATTTATTTATTTATTTTTTTTGAGACAAGGTTTTGCTATGTCAATTTCCTGAGGGAAAAATGCATGCCTTATTTGTCTTTGTTTAAGACTGGTCCAAACTCACTGTGTAGCTCAAACTGCTCTTGAACTTAAAATATCTTAGCCTTCTGAGTAGCTTAGATTTATGAAATTCAGTTGTAATTATGCAAGTATCTGACATTATTACTAGTATTTTCTTATCATTTCTGGATATCAGAATCATCCCGCTGTTACCTCTATTAATAACCAAATGATTGAGCTACTTAGGGCTAGTATATGCTATGACTGTCAGTCCAGTATGTATTTTACCCTTTCTCTAGAGTCAGACCCACAGGCCTACAAGAGGACTGTATATATCAACCAGGAATTAGTCCAAGGTTCAGCAAGATGGCAGAGTGAGTTAAGGCACATGGTGGAAGGAGGGAACCAGCTTCTCCAATACTGTCCTCTGACTTCTGCATGTGTGCTGTGGCACACGTGTACCCACACATGGAAAGCCACAAAATAAATGCAATTTAGAAAACAAGACACATAAATTCCTTGAAGAATTTAATGTGGTATTGTAATTACTTATAGCTAGTTTAGACATGAGGACATGCTAAAAGAGAAAATCTAATACTGTCTATATTGTTAGTTATGTCAAATATACTTTCTAGCTTCAGAGTTCCCTATTGTGGAGAAACAGAACTGGCTAATCCATCTCCACTATATCCGGAAGGACTATGAAGCATGCAAGGTGAGAGGCAGGCTGGGCAGACACTAGCAGTGTCTGAAGTGGGGTGTGCGGCGAGTTCATGCTGACTTTGCACTCCCTACCTTTCTGCTTTAAACTTCATTATTTTAAATCATAGTTTGTGGGTGTCTTTAATCTGTGTCTTTCAGTTTGTTTCTGTATAACAAATGGGACCAAGTTCCTTCCTGCTAGAACTGTCAGTTCCCCTGTACTCTGACCTTTGGTACCTTAGTCCTTTCCTTTCTGGCCCTTACTTTTCCCTCAGATTCTCTCCCTCCCCTTGCCAACACACAGTTTGAACTTTTTCACTTTGAGAAGCCTTCCTAATTCTCTTAGCTGGATTCAGATGCTGTCTTTTGAGATCCTAAAGTACCTGAGCAGAGCCCATGTGATTTGCTCTTCAAAGATTCCCTAGTGTCTGTAATGGTGCTTAGAAGTCATCTCATGTTTTTTTTAGCTTCACTAGTTATATTTTAAATAGCGGTTGAGAAAATATGTCCTCATAAACCAGATAATAGCTTAGTTTAATTTTGGGGGCCTATGGTCTCACTTTGTATCCCCGGCTAACCTGGAACTTGCTAAGTAGACCAGGCTGGTCTTAAACTCACAGAGATCCACCTGCCTGTGCCTCCTCAGTGCTGGGATTGAAGGTGTGTGCATCCACGCCTGGTCAGTCCAGTAGTTTAGACTGTAGGGCTATTGTGGTCATCATCTTGACTTTGTACTCATTGTTTTGTTTGTTTGTTTGAAGCAAGGTTCCATGTAGCCTAGGTTAGCTTCAAACTCGGAAGGTAGTAGAGGATGACTTTGATTTCTTGATCTTTTCTCCACCTCTGAGTGCTGGATTGTAGGCATGTATCACAAATGCATAGCTTCTTTTTTAAAAATAATGAAAAAATAGAAAACTTACTTAAAAATTTTCAAATTTCTGTGTTTGGATGTTTTGCCTACATGTATGTCTGTATATCACATGCAAGCAGGGCTCAAAGAGGCCAAAAGATGGTGTCAGGTACTGCCTCGTGCGTGCTGGTAATCGAAGCCAGTCCTTTGGAAAAGTAGCAAGTATTCTTCACTGCTGAGCTGAATTTCCAGTACTAAAGTGTTGTAAATGAGGGATATTACAGAAATACCCAGAGAGCTCTTAAATTGCTAACCCCATTCTCAAATAAGTGATCATAAGAACAAAAAATCCTGAAGGAACTACCTGATTAGTGATTATTAGTATCCTAGATAGCTCATATTTGCCTTGTCTATTTCTGCTGTTTGCTTGGAACACTTACTCAGGTGTTTTTCTCTTTTAGGCTGTGATCAAAGAACAGCTTCAGGAGACTCAGGGGTTGTGTGAATATGCTATCTATGTCCAAGGTAAGACATACTGTTTCTTTTCTCGGGAAACAGAACAACCAAACAACTTAGGGAATACTTAAATTTAAATAATGCCTCAAAAATGTCTTATTCACTATCCTTTGAAATTTGAACACAGTTCTATGTGTGTGTTGTTCTTACACCTGGAGGCCAGTGCATGACTTCGGGTGAATGTTTTTTAAAATATATATTTAAATTATTGTTTTCCATGTTTGATTGTCTTGCCTGCATGTATGTCTGTATATCATGTTCAGGCCTAATGCCTGTAGAAGCCAGTAGAGATCATGGATTCCCTGGAACTGGAGTTATAGATGGTTGTGAGCTACCCTGTGGATGTTGGGAATTAAACCCCAGTCCTCTGCAAAGAGTAACAAGTACTCTTAACAAATGATGCCACCTCCAGCCCTTCAAAATATTATTCTAATGGAGAATTTCTGTGATCTGCAAAAAGACCAGTTATCTGGGTATGAATACTGGGAGCAGAGTGAGCAGGTGGAGTCAGCTTATTACAGGCTTTGCCTTACTAACACTTTACTTGCTTCTACCCATTTGGTGATGACTGATTGGGTTAAGTTATCCAAAGGCTTTCTTTGTGTGGGATCTTACCTCCTCCTCCAGTTTTTCTGATGCTAGCCTCCTTTTCCAAGAATATGGTTTATTTTCTGTATTTTCTTTTGCTTGGCAGCACTGATTTTCCGCTTGGAAGGAAATATCCAAGAATCTCTAGAACTCTTTCAGACATGTGCTGTTCTCAGCCCTCAGTGTGCTGATAATCTCAAACAGGTGGCCCGATCTTTGTGAGTATTGGAGCAATCACAGAAGACCACGTTAAATGCCTTCTCCTGATCCAGGCACTAGTGTTGCACACCTTTGATCCCGGAGGGAGGTGGATCTCTGAGTTTGAGACCAGCCTGGTCTAGAGTGAGTTCCATGATGACCAGAGCTGTGGCACAGAGAAATCCTGTCTTGAAAAAACAAAAACAAATAAATGAAAAGGCCTTCTCCTGAAATGCATTCTGGGGAGAGCCTGTTGCTGGCAGCTAGATGCCTGATAGGTGGGAAGCC
Organism: Phyllotis vaccarum; assembly: GCA_033318265.1. NCBI lineage: Eukaryota > Metazoa > Chordata > Mammalia > Rodentia > Cricetidae > Phyllotis > Phyllotis vaccarum. Next base: position 72,485,859 of record JARWLC010000012.1, read on the forward strand.
AGTGAATAGTAAGTAGAATGGGCTTCAGTTTGAAGATCATGGATTAATCTGGCAGTCGGCTAATATTAAGGAACTCAGGTCTTTCCAGTTGGATGAGAACACTGTTTATTATAGTGTGTTATACTGTAACTCCTCCATAATCATATGGGCAACTCATAGCCTACTGTTCTGATATTTGTTGGACTATTTGACATATAGCAAGCATGTGGTATTTTGAGTGGATGGCCTGCGAATTCCTAAATGGAAATATTTCTGAAGTCTTATAAACGTTTTCAGAGTATACTGGTGTTCTATGTAGTGCCATCTCTATGTTCCTTCCAACATTGCCATTCATACGTGCACCATTTTTATGTAGACATCAATTCTTTTTTTCCTTCCAAATTCATAATCAAGGAAAGAAACTTGGATTTAGGAAACAAAGACATGGCCTTATTGGATGATGATGATAAACTATGGCAGTTCATGAGTAATAATGGCATATCATTTGACCTTTTTTGGTTTTTTGTTTATTTTTACATTATGCTATAGGAAGTAGTTACAGAAGAGTTCCACCAACATTGGTGTGTATGAGACTAAGGTCTTAGAATAACTGCCAAGATATAAGCCCTGTCTCTGGAACGTCTGCTTTTGGGACACAACACTGTCCCTTGCCTTACCCACACAACCTGTCCATTTTTTAAAAAGCTTGAATAGTTTTTGGCTTTTTGGAATATGTATAAAATGTGAACTTGTAGCGTTAATCTCACAGGAGTTTGGGCTAGCTGGGTGTGGCTGTATATACCTGTAATCCTAGGTAGAGGTATGAGGATCAGAAGTTCAAGGTCATCCTTGGTAACACAGTGGATTGGAGGTTAGCCTGAGTTACATGAGAACCTATCTCAAAAACAATCAAAAATAATGAAGTTTGAATAATTGTAGAAAATGTATTTTCACAGGTTTCTTCTCGGAAAACATAAAGCCGCCACTGAAGTATATAATGAAGCAGCTAAACTTAACCAGAAAGATTGGGTAAGAAGTGCCATGTCTTTCTTAGCATTTTAATGATTCCATTCATCAAGTGGCTTTAGAGACAGGGTCTCATCATGTAGAGCAGGCTGGCCTCAGATCAGAGAGTTTGCCTTCATAGTGCCTGGCCGGCCCTTGACTAGAATTCTTAGATGATCAAACTGTCTCTCTCCCTGTGTTTTCAGCGTGGCATTTTTACATAACCTGTAGGCAGGCATTGCTGTATAGTTTCCAGCTCTTACTGTTGTGATTCTTTTCACTGGTTCTTGCTGTCACTGTCCCACCTCATTTCCAGGAGCTTGAACAGTTGAGCTCTTGGGCATTTGAAGCAGAGCAGCAGTGTCTTCACTGCATTCTTTGCATTTTCCTCATCCGCTCGGCAGGCAGTCAGCTGCTTCTGCCTTTCCGTGCATCCTCTTCTCTTCCTTTCTTATTAGTGCCTGTTAACTGTACAAAGCAATGGGTTTCACTGTGACATTTTCATAATCTGACCACGGTCTCCTTCCCTGCCCCTTATTTTCATCATATATTCATATAAATTGGGGATTATGTACAAATACAACACAAAATCAGACTAAATGTTCTCTTTAAGTTTCCCCCATGAAACCCACTGGTTTGGGCGCTCATTTGGTAGTGCTGGAATTTCAGGGCTGAGACTTACTTGTGGTTAGTCAAATGGTGATTGCTACAGTTCATAGGTGTTACTTCTTAGATAAGGAGCTCAAAGAAAGCTCTGATAAAGCCTGAATGGAAGGCTGGAAAGTACCATTTAATCTGGAACTCAGCTGGCATAAGACTCCCTAGTAAGGAAAACAAGAGTGTGTCTCTGGTGGATGATCAGTCTGTCTGGACACTGCTTGTCGTCACTTCCTATCAGACACAGCAGCTCCGTGGCCTTTAACTTGCTTCTCAGTTTCTATTTTATTCTTTACATCCATTCTTACATCTTTACATTTGCTCAGTCTCATCTCCCAGATCTCTGTGTTTTGCTTTTAGCTGTATATTCTAGTAGCCTACCCTTTCCCGCATTTCAGTAGTGGTATTCCCATTTCTAAGTAGTTTCTCTCTCTCTCTGCCTGCCTCTGTGCCCCAGCCTGGCCCTGCCCCCTCCCTCATAGCACCCTCCCTGCCTTATTTCAGTCTTGAAGTTCTGTGTTTGCAGTTACCTTTCCCTGTCTGTTTTCCTTTTAGTTCTTTTTAGACTGTTGACTGATTCTTGCAGAGACCTTTCTGTGTCAGAGAAGTAGATTGATTATAGTAGAGAAATAACATTGTTTCCCTTAGAGTCCTTGGGACATTATTTATTAAAAGTTCAATAGCATTTCACTTATTGTGTGTTTATAGGGTGTGGTGGGGACAGGGACAGCCTGTGGGAACTTGTTCCCATAGTGTTTACCCAATCTTTCTGGTTAAGTTTAGCTGCTGAACTCAGGCCAGCAGACTTGGTCACAGGTACCTTTACCCAGTGAGCCATTTTGCCAGCATTATTATTTTCTAAGTATATTTCAATCTCAGTTATTTTTTTCCTCTTGATGTGGCTATTACCTTAATTTTTTTATTACATCAGTGTAGTTATTTGTATATGCACTGTATGTATATCTGTACATGTGCGGACACACATGCTCTGTTGAGTGTAGATACAAAACATAGGACAGCTTGCAGGAGTTGTCAGGGTTCGTGGCAAGTGCTTTCACCCACGGAGTCATCTTACTGTCATTATTTCCCTTATCTTTGTAAACAGGGTCATATTTAGCACAGGCTGGCCTTCAATTAGTTGTATATCAGAGGATAGCTTTGAATTCCTGATCTCCCTGTTTGTACCTCTAAAGAGCTGAACTGTATTGTGAATCATCTGAGGCCAAGATGAAACTACACATACAGTTAGAGCTGGAACCAGCTCAGGAAGGCCCTGGGCCCTGCAGGGAAGCAGTAAATACACACTTGTTTACTTTCTGCTTTTTGTCTTGTAAAAAAATTTGGACAAAGCAAGTTTTAGGTTCTGGTAGGATATCTAAATTGAGATATATCTGTTGCATAGTTGGGTATAAAATCATGATGTTCTAGGTTATATATGAACATTTTGGAGTCAGAAACATAAAGTTGGTAACTGAAACCATGAAACTGGCTGAGATAGTCATTGGCAGTGAGTTGAGGATGGAGCTCAGAAAGAACAGAATAGAAAATAAAAGGTGGGAGATGAGTCGGGAGGGCTGGACAAAGGGAAGATGAAGCAGGTCTGTTGCTCCATTGCTCCATGTAGCTGAAAGAGTGTACTTGGTATTATGACTCACTGGGACAGCAGTCAGTCAGATACCATCTATGTGATACCTAATGTCTCTAGGAGACCTTTACCTCTGCTTTCTTGTGCTCATCATGCTATTCCACAGTCTGGTTCTAACAAGGGGATGGAAATCCTGCATGCCATTGTCTTCCGAATCAACTTAAGTAGGGAGAATTTCCACTAATGTCAAGAGAGAAATCTGAGGCTTTGGGGGATGGAATGACATGGCAAAGGGCACACAATGAGGTAGTGGAAGAACAGAAGTAGATCGCAGCCTGCAGTCTAGGATTGCTAACTTTTAGCCTGAGATCTTTCTGCAGTGTCTACTGCCTTGGCAGGATGTCCCTGGATACTCCTTTTCTATACTCCTAAGACAGGATTCAGTTTTCCTTTCCACATTTCCTGTGTTGTTAGGTGTTTAAGGCATACTGATGCTATCTTCTCAAATAGTACCTACAGCAATGATTCACAAGGTTAGGGGTCAGCTAGTGTACAGAGCATTAAATAACAAGAAAGGCGGTGTTTCTCTTATCTGTCCATGTACTTCTTACAGCATGATGAAGTGGAATATATACAAGCGTTGAAGACAGGCTTGAATTGAAGGCACAGTTCTTAGTAATGTAGACATTATTTCAATTGAGGTTTAAGAGAATTAATTTTAAAATATGAGACCATTATGAAAGATACTAGTTTTGCTTTTCAGATAGGATAATAGCATTATAGGTTTAAAACCATTTTTTAAAAGATTCACTTAAGGCTGGATGGTGGTGCACACACACCTTTAATCCCAGCACTGAGGAGGCAGAGGCAGGTGGATCTCTGTGAGTTTGAGGCCAACCTGGTCTGTAAAGAGAGTTCCAGGACAGTCAGGAGTGTTACACAGAGAAGCCTTGTCTTAAAAAACAAAAAACCCACCACCAACAACAAAAGGATTCACTTTATTTTGTGGGTGTGGGCGCTTTGGCTACATATATGTCTGTGTGCCTACATTTGGGAAGTGTTAGCAAGGCCAGAAGAGGACATTGAATCTTCTGGAAGTGAGGTCGTATATGGCTGTGAGCCACCATGTGGGTGCTGGGAGCTGAAGCCAGGTTCTCTGGAAGAGCAGCCAGTGCTCTTAACTGTTGAGCTGTCTCTCCAGCCCTGAGGTTTTTTTTTAAAGATCATGATGTTTTGAGAAATGTACTGAAATACTTGTGAGTGAAATGTTACACTAATCGGTACTGGGTTATAAAATAGTAGTAGCTAGGACAAGTTATGGATGGTTTTCAGCCTCATCAGTCTGGTGTTGTTGCTTACATTTGTACATGGTTAGGATACAAAACTAAAGAAAGAAGAAAAATCCCAGTGTCACTTTCTGTGTGAGGAAAGTTAACCTCTCTGAGCCCTGGTTTACTATAAAACTAAAAAAAAAAAAAAAAAACTCTACTGACATTGCAGATGTCTTGGAAAATTAGAGTAATATATGTTAACATCTGGCATTGAGCCTACTGTATTGTTATTATTATAGGTGACCTACCATTGATTGGTTTTTGTTCTAGATTTGGAACACATTAAACTAGTCTCTGGGCCTGCGGTCTATCTGTGTTCCTAAGACAGAGTCGCATCCCTACCACTTACAAATTTCTGGGCCCTTATTGCCTTCCAGGAACACTTTTCTTACTCCTGGGTTCTTTTCTAAAGCTGTTAAATCAGATTTATTACAAAGGAATTGCAGAGATTTCACACACTTAGGTCAGAAGACACAGGAACTGTCAGCAGCCAAGGTAGTCACTGTGGATTTTTGATTCATCTTTTCTGCAGGTCAAAAGATGGCTAACTTTTTTGTAAAGGACTATTTAATATGTAGTTATTACAAATATTTACATAGTATTGCATCTTTTTATACTTACAGCTACCCAACTCTGTAGTTTTGGTTCTAATATAGAAGAGCCATAGGAAGTAACTCTATTATGATAGAATGTAATTTGGACTGCAGTGCTTTATTGCTTACTGCCCACCAACACCTAACCACTCTCCTCTCCTTTGTGTGCAGGAGATCTGCCATAACCTGGGAGTGTGCTACACTTATCTAAAGCAGTTCGACAAGGTAATACATAAAAATGGTGATGGTGGTTGACTGGACTTCACTGTGGTTTATTTCACAGGAGAGCTGATATCTATTGTCTATTGGCTCAACTGTCTACAGAGCTTTGGGAGTAAAAATTGCCTTTTATAGTTATTGTCATGTTAATGCTTGTTGTTACTCATTTTTCCCACTTTTTATGATTTACTTTTATATGCATTGGCATTTTGTCTGCATGTATGTCTGTGTGTCAGATCCCTTGGAACTAGAGTTACATACAGTTGTGAGCTTCCATGTGGGTGCTGAGATTTGAACCTGGATCCTTGGAAGTCAGTGTTCTTAACCACTGAGCCATCTTTCTGACTTTTGATTTTTAAAAATGGGGGAGGAGGAAGGATTCTAGAATATCAGTGGTGGGGGAGGAGGAAGGATTCTAGAATATCAGTGGTGGTCTGGTCCAGTTGCCGTCTCTCTCCTTTCTCTACCTTCCATTAAGTGTCCTAGTATAGAAACACATATCTAGTAAAACACATATCACGCCTGTAATTTCATCAGTTGAGAGACTAACAGTACAAGGATCCGAGTTTCAGACCAGCCTAAGGTTAGTGAGACACTGTTTCAAAGAAACACACACATGCGCACACCTACCTTAAGGTGTTATCATGATTATAAGAACCATCTTACATTTTGACAGTAGCTGATTTTTACTTTTTGTTTTTGGAGACAGGGTTTCTCTATGTAGCCCTGGCTGTCCTGTAACTCACTCTGTAGACCAGGCTGGCCTCGAACTCAGAGATTCACCTGCCTCTGTCTCCAGAGTGCCGGGATTAAAGGTGTACACCACTATGTCTGGCCTTGATTTTTGCTTTAAAGGTCAATGAAAATAAATTTAAGTGGACTGAGAATTAAGAATTTTTTTCTGATGTGAATTTATATTTCACACTGTGCTCTAAGGCTCTGAAGTAAGACAAAGCATGTTAATCTGACCTTAGTTCTCAAACTAAGAAGTCGTTTTCTTTTTTAATTAAAACTTTGACATTTTTATTTTAGTATGTGTATGGATGCTTTGTCTGTGCACCATGTGTATGCCTGGTCCCTTTGGAGGCCAGGACTTGAGATCACAATTAATGGGTGTGAGCTGTCAACAGAGTGTTGGGATTGAATTTGGGTCATCTAGAAGAGCAGCCAGTATTGGTAACTGCTGAGCTCTCTCTCCAGCCCTAGATGATGTCTTAATGGAGGAACAGGTGAGTTCTGGAGGGTAGTGATGGTGACTAGGTAGTTTTGGCCGTAACCTGGTAACTGTGAGGCTTCCTTCCCTTTGTGTTTTACTCCCATCATGACTGACTCACATTAACACCTATCTAACAAGGCTTTGCAAGAGCACAGTAAACCTAGTTTGCTTCAGGAATATGAAAAACATTTTCATATTAGCAATTGGAGTGTAAGAATTATTTTTTGTAAAACATATATAAGAATATATAGTGAGACATATATGTTTTCTTGATTAATTTATAGTTTTGTACTACAGCCGATTAAATTTTTCTCTTCAGAGAAGATTTTGATCAGGTACATTTCTGTTGATAGTATAGCTAAGTCAGGAGAGAGGGAGGATTAGTCTCTGGACCTGAGCTGAGGTAGAGAGTTATATTCGGATTTATAATAAAGCCTAACAAGCTAAAGAGACACAATACCTGGCATTTATAGAAGCCCTCATACCATGTAGACTTCTCCAGCGCAGAAAGCTATTTTATATTTGTTCTTTGTGTGTAGTCTTGGAGGTTGAACTCAGAGCCTCCACTAGGCATCTTGACCAGCTGGCATTCAATGAGTACTTGTTAAATAAGAACAACTTTTTTTTTTTTTTTCTTTTTTAAGATTTATTTATTTATTATGTATACAGTGTTCTGCCTGCATGTGTCCCTGCAGGCCAGAAGAGGGCACCAGATCTCTGTTGAGATCCAGATCTCAATTATAGATGGTTGTGAGTCACCATGTGGTTGCTGGGAATTGAACTCAAAACTTCTGGAAGAACAACCAGTGCTCTTAACCTCTGAGCTATATCTCCAGGCCCAAGAACAACTTTTATGTTCACCTGTTTTCATATTGTTGGGAAAAACAGGGCCAGCTGGTGAAGGTTGTGCAAGTAGTCAGGAGTGTAGGTAGGGTCAAGTTTGCTTTGGTATTCTTACTCTCCTGTGATGTCCCTTTGCAGTTATGAAGTTTAAGTCATAGGTGTAAATGTCAAACAGAAAAAATTCAAAAACATGATCATCTTATATGAATGAACTCAGCAAGGCCAGCTAGGCTTGGTTTTTAGGTGGTAAAAACTGTTTTCTGAGATATGGTATTCCCACATACGAACATCAAAGCTCTGCCTTCACATTCACCATAGAAAGCCATTGTCCTTCTACGGTACTGAGTTAGTACTTTTGTTCCATTAAACTTTTAATTAGGCACAAGACCAACTGCACAGTGCCCTCCAGCTTCACAAGCATGATCTGACTTACATAATGCTGGGGAAGATCCACTTACTGGAGGGAGACTTGGATAAAGCCATTGAGATCTACAAGAAAGCAGTTGAGTAAGTGTCTCTTTCTCTTGGACTCTAGCCAGCATGTCCACCTTTTAACACTGTAACATGAAATTGTCACCTACAGAGTTCACCTTCAGGAACTGCACAACTGAATAGCAGAAACAAAAAATGTGTGCACACACATACACACACATCTTAGTTTTCTGTAAGTTTGCCATTTTTGTTGGGACACATTGATAACTGTCAAGGAATTCATGCAGCCCATGGGCACAGGTTGGACACACCTACTGGAAGGGATGAAAAGAGCAATGAACAGATCTATAAACTCTCTAGGCTAGCTGCTTCACAGGCCAACTGGGGATTTAGGTTCCTTAGGTGGTTTGTTTTTTTTTGTTTGTTTGTTTGTTTGTTTTTGGTTTTTTTTTTTTTAACCTACATGATTAAAGCTGAGTAACTAACTGTAACATGTGTTCCAGGCCATATTGAAGAAAGATGATACTGGAAGCTAAACATGGAGTAAGCATCTCTAGTTTTAAATGACCCTAAAGTTGTACACTTTTGAAATTAGGTAGGGAGTGGGCGGGCATGCACTCCCCAAGAATTTGGGGTCAGCCGGCAGTGTAATTGTCTAGTTAAATACTTTATAGCAGATCTTGTGTATCTAGAGATCATATTAGGAACAGAAATCTCCCAGCCCAGTAACAGACATCTGGTCTTAGTAGTTTAAGACCAGTGTGTCTTGTGTTACTGTTGTTTTGTATCTTTATGCTGAGGGTAGAATCATGTTTAACTGAACAGAAGTGCTACAACTGAGCTGCACTCCAGTCCCAGTATCATGGGTGTTGTTCTTGTTGCTGTACAAAAGTATCATTAGGTGGTCTAACCTGTTGTTCATAGTCGATGACTGAATCTCATGTCCCTAGTTTCCTCTCTAGGGACACATGGAACCTTTTCTTTTCTGTGTAGTATTATCTTGTTTCATTTATGTATTTTTGAGACAGGATCTTAGTATGTAGCCCTGGCTGCCTTGAACTTGGTATGTAGACCAGGTTGGCCTGGAACTTACAGAGATCCACCTGCCTCTGCACCTAACTTGTTTCTTTTAAATACAACAGCTGCGGTAATACGGTCAGGTGTCATGTTTGATCACAGAATAAAATATGTGTGACTCATGAACTAAAATTTTGAACTTGTGTAGAGTACTGGTCACTTCTTGTGAACTTCCTGGCTATATCAACATAGCACTGCTTTCTGCATTTTATTTAACACATTTTGACAGAAAAATCTCTTGTGTTTGGTAAGCTACAGCAATTTCTGTCATGAAAAGGTCAGTCTTTTGTGGACAGATAAGGAGCCATAGAATAAGTCAAAGGTTCCTATAATGATGGAGAGTAGGCCTGTTCCTGAACCTTGTCCCATACAAGTTGTCAATTTTTTTGAGTTAGTTATGACTAAGAAATGAGTCACTCAACTTTCCAAAGGGGGAAACCAGATGGTTGAGTATTTGAGAAGGTAGGTTCAAGACCTGAAGCTTTTGGGAGGACTGTTCTTGGAAGGGGACAGATACTCATGGAATCAGAAGAACAGGAAGCATAAGTTACATATGTGGTTTGGAAGGGACATTGCTACAATGGAGACTTACTACTGAAAAATAGAGGCAAATTCTTAGCTGCGCTGAGAAAGTTGTTTGCCAGCTCAGCCATGGGTTGGGCTTTGGCTCTTCAGGGTCTGGACTTCTTACAGGGCACAAGCATCCTCCCTCTTTCCAAGCAGCTTTCATCATTGAAACTGATGATCCTATATTCAGATGGTCTCAATCTGTTGCTTTGGCTTTTTGACAAAGACAAGTACCAGTGAGAACCTGAGAAGGCAGATAATGCTTAGGTCAGGGTTTTCTCCCAAGACTCAGTGTTTATGCCTTTTCGAGGGCGTTGCGGGCCTTCCTTCTTTTGCTTAGTTTTGAAAGTTAGGTTAGAGAGCACAGCGTCACGGGCCTTGGAATCCTAAATGATGTAGGAAGTGGGCTGCCTACATTGTAAGTACAGGGAAAGTGGCAAAGAGACTTGTCAACAGAGGGACTGTCATTACCATGTCCTGACTGACTTGCCTTAAGTTTGGTTATTTTCAGTGTGATGAATCATTCCACACAACTTTAAAGTTGTTGTTGGTCCAAAAGTAAAGCCTGGAAAAGGAGTCTGGATTTTAAGTCCTGTTTTGTTCTGCTGAGCAGGTTTTCTCTGTTGCCAGGATTGAGATGATTTGCTTTTGAAGGAAATTGCCAAACTGCTCTCAGAAGTTTACATGGGAAGGAAGAGGTTTAATAAAGGGTCCTGGGTGTTGGCAGTGGGGCAGATGGCTGTCCAAGTCTGTATCCCATAACCGTGGTTAACTTGTAAGCTTCTCTGTTACAGGTTCTCACCAGAAAATACAGAACTTCTTACAACTTTAGGATTACTCTACTTACAGGTAATGAAAACTGTTTATTTACACACAGGCATTAGAAATGATTTAGGGTTTGTATCTATGGTAGTTTCCTTTATTTTTCTATATGGCATATTTTACTAATAGTCATGGTACACACATGAACCTTGGTGTGGTGATTGGTGACATGTTGTATAGTTAATAAAATTAGTCTGGAATATCAGAGGACAGAATCACCCCACAGCCAAGCCATGATGGCTAGGGAGTGGTGTCCCAAGCCTTTAATCCCAGCACTTGGGAGACAGAGATCCATCTGGATCTTTTTGAGTTCAAGGCCTAACAGCCAGGCAGTGGTAGCTCACATGTTTAATCTTAGCTCTAGGAGAGTTGAACCAGGAAATAAAATAGCTGGGTGGAGAAAGAAATAGAAGGCAGGAAAAAGTAGAAATTCAGCCATTCTCTTTGAGTGACCAGTCAGACTAAGAACCTGTGAAGATAGACTGGTGCTTACCATCTTTGACCTGAGAAGTTTGCTGGGTGAGAATTGGCTGTGGTCTGTTTCCTCTTTCTGATAGTCCAGCTTTACCCCAATATCAGGCTCCAGGTTTTTATTATAATACTAAATAGAATTTGTGCAATATCTTGGTTTACTTTTATATACTCATTGCTAATTACAATGAACATTGGCTCTTGAGTCATAATTCTATTTCAGCCTAATACAATACCAAAGTATAATAGTGATTCTTATGTGATAGGGAAAGTGGATGGATGGATGGATGTGACAGACAGACAGATATAGTTAGTTCCTGTTTGTTCATTTTGCTAGCCAAGGTCCCACAAGAGATAGGAGCAAGGGATATATTTTCAGAGAGGAAACCTCCCCTTCCCTTCAGATTCCTAAGTGTGGATGGGACCTCAGGTCTCTGAGCCACCTTACCCTGTCCATCCTACAGGCCCCTGCTCAGCTGATGTACCTCTGAAGTAGCTTTTATAACTGCTTTAAGAACCCAGTTTAACTCTGGGTCCTATGGGCTTTGGCCTTTGAGAAGGTCCAAAGGGACATGAAGCTAACTACCACAGTCCTGGCCAAGAGGCTTTAAGATTAATTAAAATGGGTGTTTCTGATCTTTTTTATGGCATTAGATACTTTAATCTTATCAGGAGAAAAATAAAATAAGAAAATCATAAACATGGGGATTTGCATTTTATTTGGAATACTACTTTATGAGGATGATGATGATTTTGTTGGGTGGGATGGGATCAAGAGAACTCACAAATGACTACATACTTCCATTCAGGGTACAATTGGCTAGACTTCTGAATTGACTTCTCCCCCTGAGGTAAATTCTTTGGTTTGCTTTTCTTCAAGCTCGGTGTTTACCAGAAGGCATTTGAACATCTCGGGAATGCACTGACTTATGACCCTGCCAACTATAAGGTATTATAGGGTGTGGAACTACAGAGCCTTCCTTTAGATGGTCCCATGACCTCTATAGATGATCATACCCTAGGAAATAGGGGATGAATTTCTCATTTTAAATACCCAAGAAGTTAATTTGTGTGTATCTGTATGTTGGTGCTGGGGTACAAAACCAGAATTTAGTGTGTGCTAGGCAAGTAATCTACCACTGAGATATATCTCTTTCTCAGAAATCACCTTTTATTTATAATTCTTACCGTTAAAGGTTAGTTCTTGGGCTGGAGCAATGGCTTAGAGGTTAAGAACACTGGCTGCTATTCCAGAGGTCTTGATTTCAATTCCCAACAACCACATGAGATCTGGTGCCCTTTTCTGGCCTGCAGGCAGAATGCTGTATACACAAGAAACAAATAATTTTTTTTTTCCACTGAAAATATTTTTTTTTCTTACTGAAAATGTTATAAAGTGTCAATGCTTGGCTTCTTCAAAAGGAGCACATGTGTGATAACAGACTGTAAAGTCTTAAGTGCCATTAGAGGTCATGTATTAATTGAAAATTTGGCCAAGTTTCCACAACAATTGATGAAGAATGTTTTGATCCTAATGAATTTGAACTTATAACTTCCAGATTGACTGGGGGTGAGAAAGAAAATTAAGTGAATGACCCTTACTAAGGGAGATGTAACTAGATAGGGCTGTTAGATACAAACTCAGTTGTCATTTAGGAAGTCAGTAGCCTGGCTCTGCTGGGTCCCCACCGTGAAACTTCTCCTAAAGAAATTATAAGGCCGGACTGATAAAAATTTAAATCCAAGCCAGCCATGGTGGGCACATACTTTTAATCCCAGTACTTGGGAGGCTGAAGCAGGTGGACATCTGTGAGTTCAAGGCCAGTCTCATTGAGTTCCAGAACAGCCAAGGATACACAGAGAAACCCTGTCTTAAAAAACTAACAAACTAAAAACTCCCAAACTAAAGTCAACTGACATTGCATCCTGAGCCAGAAAGAGCTGGCTATTAAGCTCATACTCAGTAGTCATGTAAAGGTGTATTGGAGGTGTCTGGAGCATTTAGTGTACAAAGATGAAAGGCAATAGTTACCAGAATACCGATTTCCCTAGCTAGAAGAAGACAAATGGAGCTCGATAGAGCCAGTAACATTAAGTGTTTTTATGCTGTGAGATTCCAAAGACACTTCTTAGGAGCACTTCTCCTAGTAGTTTGGATATATTCATATACCTGGAGGAAGTTTCTTGGTCATGTCTGTGCTGATGGGCTTACTGTGAACAATCAGGAGACTGTTTCATGGCCTTAGACTTCTTGGATAACTGAATTACTAATTTTACATGCACTGTTTTTCAGGCCATCTTGGCAGCAGGCAGCATGATGCAGACCCATGGGGACTTTGATGTTGCCCTTACCAAATACAGAGTTGTAGCTTGTGCTATTCCAGAAAGTCCTCCACTTTGGAATAACATTGGAATGTGTTTCTTTGGCAAGAAGAAATACGTGGCAGTGAGTGTTCCTTATAGTCCTTGTTCATACTCGTCCGTGTGGTTATTGGGTCTGCTGAGCTTGTTTTACTCTGGGTTGAGTGCCCCTGTTTCTACAGGCTATCAGCTGCCTTAAACGAGCCAATTACTTGGCACCCTTCGATTGGAAGATTCTGTACAATCTGGGCCTTGTGCATTTGACCATGCAGCAGTATGCGTCAGCTTTCCATTTTCTCAGTGCGGCTATCAACTTCCAGCCAAAGATGGGGGAACTCTACATGCTCTTGGCTGGTAAGGGACATTTATGTAGAAACCCCTTCTTGTGACTTATAGTGGTGGAAAAGTTAAACAGGATCGTAGATTAGTAGCTAAACACCCTAAAAGAGACATTCCTTTGTAGGTCCTATAGGAATCAGAATTACTGCCTCAGAGTCTGAAGAAGTTTAAAAGAAAAGGTGACTTAAGTAGATGGTTGTTTTTAACCTCAGGGATTTGAACTCCAGGTTTTAACAAGATAAATAAAGATCATCTGTATCCCCCCTTCCAGCCCCCTTCCGTTCCTTTTGAGCCAGGGTCTCACTAAGTGGTCCTTACTGGCCTGAAACTTATTATGGTCTTCAACACAGAGATCTGCATGCCTCTGTTTCTAGAGTGCTGGGATTAAAAGTGTGTGCCACTACACCTAGCTTTTTAAAAATGTATTTAAAATTTATTTTTAATTATGTGTATATGTGTATGTCTGTATGTTAGTTTATGCACATGTGAGTCCAGAAAAAAGCATTGGGCATTAGATTATTTGGGAACCAGAGTTACAGACAGTTGTGAACCACCTGAACTTGGGGTCCTCTGCAAGAGCAGCAAGTGCTCTTAACCATTGAGTCATCTCTCTAGCCCCCCACAATTCCCCTTTTAACATGGTTTTGTGTGTGTGTTAGAGATTGAACTCTAGGCCTTGCATGTAGCTAGGAAAACACTCTACCGTTGAGCTGTACTCACAGCCCTCATATATATTGAACATAATTGGTTTGAGCTCAATAATTAAGAACGTAGGTGTGAGGTAGAGTTCTGCTTCCACTACTTGTTATATATACTCAGAGTTGATGTGAGGATTATGTGGCTAAACATCATAAATGTTAAACCTTTGAGGTTTATCATGGGTACTAAATAATTTGTCTCTTTTTAAAGACAAAAAAATCTATACCCCAGTGCACATATGGAGGTCAAGGACAACTTGAGGGAGAGTTTGTCTCTCTCTGCCGTGTGGGTTCCAGGGATTCAAGTCAGGTCATCAGACAGAAAACTCCCTCACTCACTGAGCTGCCCTGTTGATATCATTATTATTTTTGTTAATTTAACTGGTCTTTGGTAGTTCAAGTCAAACTAGACTATCCTTCTAGTTCCAATTTCCATTTCTGCCATTCAAAGTAAATTAAAATTAAGGTGGGCAGAGGTAGATCATGTCAATAACTCTAGCTTTTGAGGTAGAGAGGAAGATAGTGAATTTGGAGCCAGCCTGAGCTACATTAGTGAGGCCTTGACACTGTTTCAAAAAACACAATAAAAATAATTTTTTAAAACTATAGAAGTATTTCTTCTAGGGAGTATTTCTGGTGTGGATTTTGATCACTACACACTGTGGTGTTTTCAATTTATGAGAGAAAGGTCAAAAGCGACTACATGGTGTTTGTTTGAAGAACACCAAATACAACGCTAGCTCGGGTTTCAGGAGAGGCTCAGAGCTGTACTGTAAGATAAGAGTGCTCACTGCTTACATTACAGAGTAGAGCCAGCCTCACACAGTTCTATGAACAAACTAGAGTCGAATGGCACATGGTGTGGCTGTGGAATGGCACAGGGTCCTCGTATTCCTAGGTCTCATACTTGACTGGCTGCTGGGGAGGTAGAGCTGCCAGTACTTTCAGAGAAGCTACTTTTAGGTTTATATATTAGGCTTTCAGAAAATCCTGATTTGGGGAGAAAAGAAGGGAATGGTCTGTGGCTCACTAAAAGTTTTAGCGATTGTGGTTGTAGACAATGGGGACACCTGAGGATTCTTAGGTTGTGTGTGTAAGTCAGTGAGAGGATGGAGGCAGATGGGGACAGTAGGAGAACTTGGTTTGGGCGTGAACAAAGGCAATGCCTGAGAAGCAGTGGCAAAAGTAGGACACCTGACTCTGAAGCTGGCTCTTGTGGGGGCATCTAAGCTGAGGATGAAAGAGCCTTTATGTCGAGAATGGGCTAAAGTATGATTTCTGCTAAGATGAGCTCTCCTGATTTTCTCTGTGGCAGTGGCTCTGACAAATCTGGAAGATACAGAAAATGCGAAGAGAGCTTATGCAGAAGCTATCCGCCTGGATAAGTGAGTAGGGAAGGGCCAGGCAGTGTTATTCTGCAAAGTGTGCCATAGGGCTAATGCTGCCTTAGTCAGCTTAGCCACTGTGCAGCATAAAGTTGGAAGGTTATGGTTCTTAAGTAAGTAGAGCTTGGCAAGAATTAAAAGCCTGAGAAAACAACTTCCAGTTCTAAGCTCTATAGTCAGGAGTCCAAAGCAAGTCTGGGTTGCTGATAAACTGTGAGCTAACCAGATTAACAGATGGAACTCTGGGTCAGCTTAATCAAAGATGAATGAAATTCCTGGGGAAATTTATACCACCAGCATTTGCTACACAGCAGGTCTGGGACCTCTTATTCATCCCTTCCTTGGGTGGCTTTGTTGGTGCTTCTCCTGTTTTTTGCTATTTGAGCAGTCAGTTCCTTGACTCTTGAGTCAGTCACACAGTACTTTGCTGGATAATGGGGACAACCCTACTTAGTCAGCTTTGTTTGGATTTCATATAATGAGAACGATGTTACATTGCAGAGCCCCAGTCCTACAGAGTCTTGTCTCTCTGCCATAGGTGTAACCCTTTAGTAAACCTGAACTATGCTGTGCTGCTGTATAACCAGGGGGAGAAAAAGGGTGCCCTGGCTCAGTACCAGGAGATGGAGAAGAAAGTCAACTTTCTCAAGGACAACAGTCCTCTGGAATTTGACTCTGAGGTATGTCTGCTATTAGCAATTCTCATTATCATGTCTCTTATTAAGCAAGTTGTTAGCAGATGAAAGGTATCATAAGCTCATGTTTCTTTTGGCTTCTTGTTCACTGCAGCTATGAATGTACCAGTTAATTACAGTTTTAGACAAACTTTGCTAGAAGAAAGTAACAAAACAATTCAGGCATACTGAGAAATGTTCTCACTAATACAGCTCACTAATATCAGAAACAGGTAATTTGGCCAGTGAAGCATCAGACTTGAATTGTTGCATTTTGAGATCCTATAGGGTATCTAGTAAGCAACCTGTATTCACCATTAAAGAATGATTTCCTTTGGCCAAGCATGAAAACACTTGTAACCCCAGAACTTGAAAGTGATTTCCTTGTTATAAGTACTTCCTCCTTCACCTGCTACTACCAGCAGGCAGCTTAGCTCTGCTGGTCTTGTCAACGGCTTTTTTTTTCTTTCCATGTGGGCACAAGATGGTAGAGATGGCTCAGAAGTTGGGAGCTGCCCTCCAGGTTGGAGAGGCACTGGTCTGGACCAAACCAGTCAAAGAGCCCAAGCCAAAGCACCGGACCAATTCAGCCAGCAAATCTGCTCCTTTCCAGCAGCCTCTGGGCTCCAATCAAGCTCTAGGACAGGCGATGTCTTCAGCAGCTGCATACAGGAAGCTCCCTTCAGGTAGGAGGCTACACAGTTCTGTGAAGACGTAGCAGGGATAAGCTACTTCTACCAGCAGAAATCCTAGCTTTGAGTGAGGCTTGCATTCTGCAGACTCATGGCCACTATTAGCCAGAGGGAAAAAGCCCAGAGTGACCAAACCAGCATTTGTTCCTGAAGGGAACTTTATCTATCTATATATCTATCTAGATACAATACAGGCAGGCTTATCTGGATAGTCAGTTTTTAGGTTTAGAAGTGCATTACTAAGTGCATGATGTTGTATATTTTTGCTTTAGTTTTCACAATCTTAATGTTGTATTCCTTAGTTACAGGCTTCCTTCCTAGCTGCAGGATGCATTACAGTCTTGATAGTTCCCTTTTAAGTGATTTCTTCTGAAATGGAGTAACTGAGAATTCAAGTTTTCTTTCCTTGCAAGGTGCTGTTGGAACCCAGCTCACGAAGCCACCATCACTTCCATTGGAGCCAGAGCCCACTGTAGAGGCAAGTCCAACAGAAGCATCAGAACAAAAGAAAGAAAAATAGCAACAAACACCAGAAAAACAGGATGACCCTGGAGTAGGGGGTCTCTTAGGTGAGACCATATAGGAGATGGTCATGTGACCAAGCAGATGAGGGCCAGCCCTGTTCCCTGAGTGGGCACTGCAGAATTAAAACAGAACTCAGGATGCCCAAGGCCTATGCAGCTCTTGGCTGGTCCCATCATCCAGGAAGACGGAGAAGACATGCTAATAGGCTTGAGGCCCTGCATTTATAGCTCCAAGAGTCAGCAAGGCTGATGATCAAAGGCTATCACCCAGTGAAGGACTTTTATCTTGATAAAGGGACAGGGACTTACTCAGTATCCAGAAGCCCCATTCTAACTGGACTGTGGAAACACATCAGTCCCCGCCATAAACACAAACCTTGGATTAATCTAATAGCCCCTCCCCCCTTTTAGATTAAGTTGAGACCCGATCTGGAATGTATCCACCTGTATTTGTTCAAAGAGAATCTAAAACAAGTCCCTATTTTCATTCCTAAAAGTGGTTAGAGTCTGGAGCCAGATCATGTCAGTATAAGTAGTAGGAGTCAAGGCTGGTCTGGAATCAGCACCAAGGACTTAAAGAAAAGGGTGTGCGTAGAGTGACTGAAGACATATTTTAGTTATTAGAGCACCTGCTCAGCTTGCACGAGGCCCTGGGTTTGGTTCCCAGTACAGCTGAAAAAGAACAGAGCTCTTAGCCAAGGGGGTTTACCCAAGACAATCAATGATGAATGCTGACAGATGCTCTCCTGGCTACTAGCCGCCTTTGTAAAGATTATGGACCACCAAGAGGTCACATTAAAAGCTTTTTTAAAATAAATAAATTAATTAATTAAAACTATGATCACTGTCTACTTTACCTTTTTTCAGCTTTGGTTTGAAACTATAATTACCTCAGAGCCAAGTTGGTCTTGGCTCTAGTGCAGCCTCACAGCAGCCTAGAAGGTTGGCCCCCTCTGAGGCAGTTCCAGTTTTCACCCTAACTGGCAGCTAGAAAACTGACATGTTATAAAGTCAGAGTGTGGGGTTTTTTGATACTATGGCTGAGTCTGAAGACAGACTGAGCAGAGGTCTTCTTCAGTTCTCCTACCTCAGGTGGCAAGTACAGTACCAGAGGTGATTCCTTTGCCCAGGTAGCACGTTTGTCATGGAGCAATCAAGATAATTCACCTCTTCATCAGCATGAAGGGTGGTATAGACTAAAGTTATTGACTAAAAGGTTGGTGAGAAATACTAAGGCTTACAAGGAGAGAAGAAAAGAAAGAGAGATAAAGAAACCTAGGAGCTAATCAGCAGAAAAGAGGGTCTGTTTGAGGTGGCAAATGAGAAAAGACCACATAGGCGCTCATTCTGCACGTGAGACTAGAAAGACAGGTGATCAGGATCAAGGACTTTTAACACCTGGTTTTGGGCAGGTCAATGATACCTTACTAGACACCTAAATAACCTGACGTAAGAAACTCAGTCTGTTTAAAGGTTATGCTAGAGAAGTGGTTTTCAACCCATGGGTTATGGCTCCTTTTGGTGTCAAACAACTCTTTTACAAGGACTGTATATAAGATATCTGCATATCAGATAATGTACATTATGACTCATAACTCTAGCAAAATTAATTGTCAAATAGCAACACAATGTTATGGTGAAGGGTCGCAGCATTAGGATGTTTGAGAATCACTGTGCTAGAGGAATCTGGATTCTTGTGCCAGCTGAAGAGCATGGGCTTACAAAGCAGAGACTGAAAGGGGAAAACAGCTGTTAAAGGAGAGAAGCAGAGTGTGTTGTGGAAGGTAAGGGGGAAGGTTCAGGGGGGGCATCTACACACAGTCACTCAGAGCAGCGCGACTATGGAGCCTATAGTTGGGAAAGAAAACCCATTCCAGAGGTACAAGCCAGGTTGCACAGGATTAGCGCCTGCAACTGGACATAGCTCCTGATCGTTCATCACCAAGCAGGATGCACCCTTGGGGAAGCAGTGGTAGCAACAGAACCCCGTGCAGAGATCAAGTGACTCATTTTATAAAGCTTCAGAGTAGAGAAGAAAAGTCCTTAAGGGTAGGACTGAATTCCTTACGCGGAGAATACCTTAAATATTTTTAAGATGGGGTTTCATGTAGCTCAGGCTAGCCTCAGACCTACTGTGATGCTGAAGAATCTTCCTGCCTACACCTCAAATGCTGTGGTTAGCAGGTGTGCACCACCACCCCTTGCTAAAAACTTAGTATCTAGGGATAGACAAGTGACAGTGCTGTCCTCTTCTGATGATGTGTGGCAGAAACTTAAGAGGCCTGATCAGTTTTCCCATTCCTTGGGGTCAGTATGGTACCTTTCTTCCAGAAATAGTCACAAAGCAATGCTTTCCATAGTGCTTGGACTTAGATAATAGTCTGCACATGTCCAGTCTTCTAGATTCGCAGTTTTTCATTCATTCTGAAAAGAATTAAAAAGTTCTTCTATGAAGGCAGCTTATGAAGCACTTTTAACAGACTTAGGAAAAAGACCAAAATGATAATCACAGGTAGAGGTTTGGCTTTGGCCCTTTAAAAAGACTGAAACTCAAAACACTGACAGTACTAAGTGCTAGCAAGGCTTCAGCATAGGTACCTTGAAACTAAGTTTGGCAGATTCTTAAAAACTAAACTAAACATATAATCCAATAATGTACTTAAAGTATTTGCCAAAATGAATCGGAAACATTCACAGTCACCTATACAGATTCCCAAACCTGTGCACAAGTAAGTGTGTAAATAAACAGAGCCAGACAAAAGGAAAAGTGCAAAACAGCTATCTCAAGCTGAGAAAACATACAGTCAATGCATAACACCAAGTGAAAAAGCCACATACTGCATGATCTCATGTTCTGGAAATCTAGCCATTGTTCAATGTGAGCATATTTCAAAACTACGTTGTCTACAATAATACACACACACACAGTTAGAAATAAGTCTGTCCTCAGATTAATACTATGTATAGGAATTAAGTCAATCTACATTGTAGATCTAACTAAACACTGAGGTTATAAAGCACCAAGAAACTTTGAGACTGCATGATGATGGGTCATTACATTTCACAGGGAGGACAACTGGTAGGGCATTAACATGAGCGTCAGGCTGATGCTCGGAGAAAATAGACCTGACAGAGACCTTATCATACTTGAAAACAAAGAAGTCTTACAGTAAGAAAAGCAAACATCACTTCAACCCAAACACCCAATCAGGATAGTGTTATGGTACAGGAGTGCCCAACAGAGCAATGAAAAGGTGCCTAGCATTAGTCATGTGGGCAACAGAAAAACCAATCAGTACCTGCCAAAATGTCTCCAAGTGAACAATGAAAACTCCCAGTGTCAGCAAGAACAAGACAATCAGTCAGGTCAGGAGTTGTCAGAGGGGTGTAGAATGGTCTAGCTACTTCCATAAAAGTCTTTGCCTGGCAATTCTGGTCCTACAAATTCTCACCTGAGAAGAACCTATTCAAGCTCTTGGTGAGCTTATTCACCTGAAAAGTAGACACCTGTATGTATTTACAGCCTTAAAATACAGAGTTGTGTGAAACATGCTTGATTCTCAGCCACGGGACAGGCAAGCTGCTTGTTTATGGAGGGGAAAAAACAATTGACTAGGGGTCAGGGTTAGGGATAGGATGCATGGAGGATTTAGCTGGTGATGGAAACACATTTGCTGAGACTTACCAAGTGAAATTGTGCAGCTTTGTCACACAAATTTTTAACCTAAAACAACAGAACAAGAAAAGACTGGATTACTACAACAACAGCTTTCAAATGACTTAGTCATTAGACCCAGAGGTTGCCTGTTTAGCTTAGTAAGAAGTGGTGATTATTAAACTTATGTGCTGCAAACGGTGCTAAATATGTTCAGGGCATCTGTCTTATTTATCAACCATTCTGAGGGGAAGGTGCCACGATAGCCCCATTTTACAGCTGAGCTAAGTGAGGCTAAACCAAAGGAACCTGTCAGACAGGATTACCAAGTAGCATCAACTCAAATACCCTTCATGAATTTGGCCCATACCTACTGGTGACCCTGACTGAGGTCCCTCCCAAGAGAATACAATGCAGGCTGAGTGTGCTTTGGGCTGCAGTCTTACCTCCTCCTAGTGCTCTTGCAGGCTGCAGCTTTTCCCAGGATAAATGGGTTTCAAGTGAGTGCAGCCAGGCATGTGCACAGGCAAGTGCTGTCCATAGCCTAGGGTTAAGGAGCACCAGCCACCTCTTTGAACTCAGCCCAGGCAACAGATTCCAGTCTTACTTTTATGGCTTTGCCTCCTTCACAGAAAGGCATTCTACAGATGGGTGTATGCACTGTCAAGTCTGTGTGCATTCATTCTATACAACAATACAGCTAATACCTTCTAATAGATATTCTGACACATTTCACTCTCATCACAAACTGGTCTATCAACAGACAAATTTGTGTGTTTGACAGTGTAGGTGCTGGGACCTGAACTGGTTCCTCTTGACTGCAGTATGCACTCTCCAGCTTGCCAGATCTAGTGTCTGTTGAAAGATACTTGGAGGGGCTGGGGCTGGGGCTGGAGCTTGGTGCCACAGCTGGCCCTGCTAATTCTCAAGAGAAACAAACATGAAGGCCACTGGCCTAGGTGGGTGCTCACTACACTTCTCACCATATATGGTCTTTACTGGAATTACCAGCAATACCCAGAGGTGTTTGAGACCATGTTCAGGTTAGAACCTGAACAGATAACTCAAAGACTAAGGAAGAAAATACGTGAGAGTTTATTTGTCCCACCCACTGGTTTAATAAAAACGCTGATTGGGAAGTGTGGGTGGGGCTACCAGACTAAGAAAACTGGGAACAGGAAGAATAGGACAGAAATATCACAGAGAAGCCAGATGATGCAGAGGACAACTATGCTGCTCTGAAAAAAGTACCAAGCAGCATGGCTAAACGGGATTAGAATCATGGGTTAGATTAAGAGCAAGAGCTATCAAGTTATATGCCTGGGCCCCAGGTCAATCAGCATACAATTAATAGAAGCGTCTGTATGTTTCAGTGGGACTATGGGACTGTAGGCTGCAAAGTTTGAGCCGGAAACATCATACAACAGTGTAGCTGGGTTTTGGTTTTTTTTTGTTTTTTTGTTTTTTTTTTTTTTGGACACAGGGTCTGTGTAGACCCTAATTTTAACTGAGCTTCCTTGGAGGCAAAGATTAAGCGGCAGCTACCAATATCTTTAGTTAGACATTTGCTTTCAATTTCAAGATTCATAATTATGTAGGCTTCAGTTTTCTTTTAGAGAGAGAGAGAGAGAGAGAGAGAGAGAGAGAGAGAGAGAGAGAGAGAGAGAGAGAGAGAGAGAGAGAGACTTTCCCTCTTACCCAAAGCAGAGGGGGAGGTTTTGATTCCAGAGCAGCTGCAGGGGCTGCTGTGAGTGGCCCCATCCTGGGCAGACCTTCTTCAAGCTACCACACAAATGTTGTACTTTGGTTACAAAGCTTTTGGCTCTGACATGGCTATGCCTCTGTTTATCTTCAAGGACACTCCACAGCAGTAGTTTCTGAGACTTTAAGTCTGACAGGCCTATGCTAGGGCTCAGCTTGGGGACTGCCTAACCCAATGGCAGGGAACAAAGAACAAAAGCCTCACTAGATCTGTCCAGAGATGAGAACAATATTGATTAGACTTAGGATCCCTGAAATGTAAATTCTTTTAATATTTTTAAAAGCACACAGAAATCTTTATTTAAAAAAATATTCATGACAAATTTATTCATGATGTTGGGGTTCTTATGAGGTCAAACTCTTTAATGGCTGTGTCAACGCAAACACAAAACACACGTGTTCTACACAGAAGCACATTCCAGTTGTAAAGCAGATCTCAAGGCTCAAGAGGAGTAAGTGCCAGGATTCTGCTGCAGAGAGTTCTTCCAGGGCTGAGCAAGAGGCTGTCCTTGGCCAGCCCCAGTCTACGGAAGGTATGGTCCTTGAAGCAAGTTTAGAGTGATCGGGTGGCTCAGGGCTTGCCAAGCATCTCCAGTCTGCAGTCATAAAGCACAGGACTGTTTTGCCCTTTCCTTTTGGCTCTGTCCTGTGTCTGAGAGCACATCAAATATTGTCACTGTATGTAACACCGAATGTACAATTTGCCTTCACCAGGCTTTATGAGCAGTCAGGCTTGTGGGGAGGGACTGTCCTTCTCTAGTGGGCAAGGAGAGAAGTGCTCTTTGTGGCTGGACGAGCTCTCCAGAGGTTTCATTTAACACTTGGTGGTACATCAACTGGAGACTCAGGAATGGAGGTTTTAACCTTTGTAACACAACATTTAAAAAATTTAGTCTCATTAGTACAGAACTAAGTTTAAATTAACCTGAAGTGTTTTTGTGTAACTGCCAAAAGGCTGGAATGTATCTGACCGTTCACTCTGCTGTGGTTTCTTTGGCTGTCTTCCAGTAGATCTAGGAACTGTTCTGACACCCACAGCCTATCTTCCAAGCTAATTCTTCCTGGAATTAAGATGGATGGTTTTCGCTGCTCACACAAATGGCCTACAGCCTTCCTAATCAGGGTATACTTCTGAATAGAAGAGGCCTTCGGCTGATATGGCATCACCAAGGCCCACAGTTCGAATGGGGTCTTTACATACCAAGACAGGTGTGAAGTGAAAGGTAATTCCCTCCCTGTACCACTCCACCACTGGCTTATTTGGGTTTAATACAATTCTGGAGCCGGACTCCGAATGGGATGTCATGAACTCTTGAGGTGCCCGTAGAGATACTCGGCTGGCATCTATGGTTTCAGTGGCACAGGCTTGTGTTCCAGCCACACGAGCTCCCGCAGCTACAGCTGCGAGCTGGTTAGCCCAGTGTCCATCCACAGTTGCCAGGATGTGGTAGACCAGCGTGTGGAAATGGATCCTGGTGAGATCTGAGGATCTGCTTTTACTTCTCCCATGTTCCTTCAAGATCCAGAAGAGAATGTCACTGACCATGCCCACATCAGGAATACCATCCCAGGAGGAGAGAGAAGCATGGGGTCCAGATGCTGACTGGCTGAGAAACAGCAGCTCCTGTTCATTCAGCCCAAGAGAAGTCACTGCAGGAAAGACCTGCTAACAAAAATAACGACAGGTCTCTTTTTGGTAGACAACCCGGCTTCTGGTGTATTAGGACACAGCCAATGACTAGATGTCAGACAGGGAGTATTTTTCTTCTTACCATGGCCCCTGTCTCTGAATGTATTAAATCTGTCTCCACCTTCATGACCACTTGGGAAACTGTAGAGTCGCCTCAACACCCTCCAGACCTAGTCTTGTTATATGTCACTGTAAAAAGGGCAGAAGACATCTGTGGAGGCTCTTCCCTGTGTGTTTATCTTTGCACACAGATCAGATGTTCTACCCCCTGAGGGCTCTTAGGTGGCGGCAGGCAGCCTGCCTGATATCCTCCAAGTTTCCCTTCCATAAAATACCGCTGGAGCTACAAATAAAACTGAGATTCCTGAGAGCAGGTATCTGGTGGGGAGCACATGAGCTGGATGAAGGAGCTCTTACCCAGTATCTTAACACTTTCTGGGTGAAGGTTCATACATTACTAAGCTTAAAGCTAGTGAGTATCCAAGCTGACATGCCAGCCCAGGTGTGAAAAGCCTCACCGGGACTTATCCAAACCACCCTGCGGTCTAGAGGGAGTGACCTAAAATATCTAGCACCAGGGAGTCACGTTCACCTGAAGTTTGTGTTTAACTGAAAGTAGCTGAGTTGGGTTTTCAGTTTTGCCTCTGGAAAAAACCCTCCCAAAGCACCAACATCCTCACTCCATGTCTCAGGCTCATCACTTACTCTGCTGCAGTCCTAACAGTCCTAGATCCATTTTGGCTCCCCTGTACTCAGATCTGAGTAACACAGCACTCACATGTTAGTAAACCTGTCAGAGCCCAAACATCTGGTCTCATGGAGAAAAGAACTTCCTTTTGAAGCCCCAGGGTGAATGGCCCATGTGGTTACCTGATGCACAATGCTGCTCATGAGCTCCCTGTTGGTCATACTGGCCAGCTCTAGGTGAACTGGAATACCAGTAGGGATGTCAGAAATGGAGGCTACGACCTGCAGAAGAGAACAACAGCACGGTCAGGATAGAAGCCAGGCAGGAGGAAGGCATGATTAGGTCCTGAGCAGCCCAGGTATATTCAAAACACCCTTTACATCCTCATCAACTATAAGCAGTGTGGGTCCCCATCTCCTCTGTGGACAATAGCTGCTTTCCCAATAGAAAAATCTCTACTCTGTAGGGAGCAACCAGGGCAATAGAATCAGGACACAGAATTGCACCCTTACTGCAAGTTCATACTGTTTCCTATTCCTGGGACCTAAACCCCAATATATACAAACCTGCATGAAGTACAGCACAGCTGGTGTGAAGTGAAATGGTACAGAAAACACAGGACATAGCTACAAACCCTACAGCTTGCAGCCACACTCAGTTAAGCACGGGATGCAGAGGCTCAGGCAAGCTAGAGAGGTTCAGTGGCAGGAGCCTGAAAGAAAACAGCACCTGAGACCTGTGGGTCTGTCACAGACTATTACCTCCAAGAGTCTCTTCCTCTGGAGCTCCTTCCTTTGTCCCTCCATCATGTGCAATCCAGAGAGGACCACCAGGTCAGGCTGGAACTCCTCCAGGCTAGACACAAACACCTCCAGCATATTCATGGCCCCGTTGGAGAGGTCGTGAGAGAAGATGAACCGGTTGGCATGGGGAGCTTTAAACGGGCCCCACTCCTCCCCTAGAAAATCCCAGTCAACATAATGGGAAGAAAAGGAAGAGGCTTTCAGTCTCCTAGCTGCAGGGCACTTGTAGGTGCCTCACAGGAGCCTTGGCTCTCAGCAGACCCCTACCGTGTTGTAAAGTCAGCAGGGTACTGCATCCAGGGCAGGATTGCAGTAGATCAAAACCTAAACCCAAATCTAATAAAGAAACAGAAACAGGATGAGCTCTGTGCCTTTTAAGGTCATGAGCTCCCCTTTAGTTCAAAGAAAGCTCTGCTGAATTCAAGCATGACTTCAGAGCACATGACTGCCCCATATGAACACATGGAACATACCAGCATACATAGCATACCAGCACACCCAACAGTCAGGCCAGGCTGCCATCCCAAGGTCCACACCCTGGAAGCTGAATGTAGCTGACTGCACCTCTTCCTGCTGCCCCCTGGAGGTTTCTGAGCTCACAGTCTAAGACCATCTAGCAGTTCCAGCCATTTCTATGTAGAGCTGCTTTAGAATAATGACTATTCAGTGGCAAGTTAAAGCGCTACTTCTTCCATAAATACACCCTTCTCCTGCCTTATCCCCATGAAGATATGGTTCCTTCCTTGGCAGGGAATGTGCCCAAATACAGGACCTGGCACAGTTCTGCATGGACCTGTTCATACAGCCTGAGTTGACGGGCAGGCCTGTGCTTCCCTCAATCACATCCCTACTGCCTCACAGTGCATCTGCCACACAGCCACAAGAATGAATAAGCAAAGAACAAGGGTATCAGAAAGCAGACAGATGACCTAAATGACAAGGACAGAAAAAAAAAATCCACTACATATGCAATCAAGACTTCACAATGGTAAAAACAACACACTCTCCAAAGGACACTGTTAGGAAGAACCATCCAGTTTAGCTGAAGGGAAAAGATCCACACAAGTTTCAAAATCAACTGAGTTCTTCAGGGAATGACCAGGCAAAAGTAAACTGTTTTTTTCTACAAGACAGGAGAGAATGTAGAGAGCTGATGTTTCGGAAGACACAGGACTGACGAAGTGAGCTGAAATAGATTGAGCTTAGCCTGTAATAACAGCTCCTTTCCTCACAAAACTCTGTATTAATTTCTACAAGCAATTTCTTCTTTCAATTTATCAACTCAGTGAAACTTCTAACTCACTTGATTCCCAGACCATGCCTGAAAGTGGCTTTTGGGGTACAGTGGGAGAGAGAGGAGAAGAAAAAATACATTTGGACAGACGCTTTTGGAATGTTCCAATCTAGGCTACAGAGAAGCCAGGAACTGCTTCTGTGAAGGCTGCAGAGGGCTTCGCCATGACTCTACCTGGAGCCTTGGCAGCTTCATATGAGGTTAACAGAAGGCCACTGCTTTGTCCAAAAAAAAAAAAAAAAAAGAAAGAAAGAAAGAAAGAAAAAGGAAAAACACCTAGGCATGAACAAAGCCAAGGACAGAGAATCTTTTCTAGATAGCTGAGTGGGCTCCCTACCACAAGAGTCAGAGCTCTGACACAGTACCATCTCCACTCCCAAGTCACCATGAGAAATGAACCGTAAAGTGCCCAGGCAGGCATGGGTGCCTACAGAAGACGGCCCACATATACATACACCTCAGCTGTCTAGAAACTTCTAGGCAATGGTCCTAAAGCAGCTCATAAATTTTTAAACCCACTCCCAGGTTCATCCCTGCCACCATATTTAGTGGTAAAAAGTCACATCTATGTTGTTTGGAGAAACTGAACTCAGCAACTCAAAGCTTGGGTATTACTAAATGTCAATTTCCTGCTAAAACACTCTGCTTCTAAGTTTAGATCTGCCCTCCATAAGTCCCCTGCTGTTTCTAGTCTATATCAGAAAGAACTGGAAACAACCAGTCTCTTCTGTGCACTTGGAGACAGGGATACTATTCAAGAAGCATCTATTTGTACCCCTCCTGACCGTTAGGTACTCTAGATGAGGGCCCTGTCTGACTTGAAGTGACTCACTGAAGTAAGTACTGCTCTAGGATACCCATTAGTCTGTGTGGATGCCCAGTTAGAAAATGGAGTTCTTGAGCACAGGAAAAGATATAACAGGAAACATACAAAATCAATTATGTTCAGGTATTGAAGATTTGTTGAGGAATCAGACCTTCATTCTTGTAACACAAAATCCACTGGGATGGGTTACTTTGGATTCATAAACACCAGGATATTACATAACAGGAAGAAACATAAATAACAACTTCACCTCTAGAAAAAAATGAAAAGCTCTCATGAAAGCTTATCAGAGGTCTGGCACCAATCTCAAGCAGCCTTGGAAGGGCTGGGCCTGAAAAGTCCCAGGCAGAATCCAGGAGAGCTGAGCAAACATTTGGTGCCCTTCATAGCATAATAAAAAAAACTTTATTATAAGCATGTGCTGAATACATTCTTAACTTATAATCAAAACAGAGCTCTCCTGCAGCTTCCTTCACTAGGCTCATTCCAGTGCAGTAGCAGATGAGAGCACCGTCTTCAATACTGCTACACTCTCAACATCCTCCAGAGACAATGGGCTAGGAAAACTCTGGTCCAGGAGTCCAAACTGGAGTCTCAATTAGCAAGGACTTGGGCACAGTCACACCTTGAACTACACAGTCCTCTTCCCATCAGCTCCCACAGACTCCACCTCCCACACTCCTGCCTTCCTTACCTGCCAGGTACTCTAAAATGAGGTGGAACTCATCCACTTCCTGCAATGACTCTGGTGGAACAAACACATTGTCATCAAGAAGTTCATGCAGCTTCGGACCAATTGGACCGCAAAGAAGAACCTAGAGATAATAAGCAATATCAAGACAGGAGATCAGTTCTTGTCCTGCAGAATCCAAACATTAACCAACCAGGAAGGTGTGTTTAAGCCGATTCTATTCATTTAGCAAGCTATCAGAATCTAACTGAATTTCAGAAGCTCCTGCTTTAGAGATTTGTAGCACAGGGACTCTCCGTTGCCAGGGACTAGAACTCTAAAAGTATAACCATAATGTACCTAGAAAATGGAGAACAACAAAGTCCTAGTTATTCAGTATCTATATAACTTCTGAGGCCCAAACTCAGTTACAGAATGAACGTGTCTTCTCAGGTCTAGTCACTGAAGGCCTAACGCCAATATGATGCTGTTGGAGCCAGAGCCTTTTATGAGAATGAAAATTAAAGAAATAAGGTCTTAGATGGAACTAGGAGAAAAAGATCTGCACACCCCCCCCCCCCCAAGGCTAAACTGGAACACAGCCATCCACAAGTTAGCAAAAGGGCCCTTAACACCTTCATGAGGCCTTTATGGACCTTGAGCATCCAAAACTGAGAAAGTAAATTTTTATTTTAACACGGTTTATATACACACCCTATACTCTCAGGGGTGGGGTGGGTGTGTTTCTTTCTTTTCCTGAGATGGTATAGGCTAACTATGTGGCCCAGGCAGGTCTCCAACTCAGCCCCTGCTTGCCTTAGCCTCATGGGTGTCTGGAATGGCTAAGAGTGCATTACTGTGTGAAGCTAGTATTCTCCTTTGTATTCTGTGCAGGCAGACAGACATGGAGTGTTTGCTCAAAGCTGTCAGATAATAAACACTTGCTTGGAATTTCACACAGTACAGAAAAGAGGGCTACTTCTTTTCACAGACTGCAATGACCAGCGACTTAATCTGTGAGACAGTGCACTCACTAGCCTTAACTTTCACATGACCACACAGTCTTTCAGTCTTAGAGGGCATGCTCCGGCAACTTTTCCAATCCCTTTTCTTCACTCTGAATGTGAGCTCCACTGGCTGTTACCTCTGGAAGCCCCTTCATATCTCAGTTGAATCACAGTCCAATGTGCAGTTTCTGTTATACCCTTTGAGACCAGGCTAACAACTCAAAACGGGAGAATTTGGGGGATGGGGAGGGGTCTCTAGAAATCCCTACCTTTGGCTCAGACCGATGCCCTTACTCCACTGGTAAATGAGCTCCTTGTCTGTATACTGTTTTGTACACAGACTCTTTGGCTTCTGGGTAAAAATACACCTCCCTCCCTGCTCTCCACTTTGACCTGCGCCTCTTGTCAGTTCTGAAAATTCTTGGTCCTACCACTTTATCTCCTTCCCTGAACTCTAACCTGGAGTTTTACTTCTGAGATATAAAAGCCACATGCCTGAAAACAACAAAAAATAGGGCAAGCATAGGAAATGATGATTTCAAAGCAACTTGGACATCAGGCAAAGTACAGTGATCCATACAAAGCATGCAGTTGAGCCCTAAAAATACATCTTACTATGAAAGGGCTTCCAGATGTTCAAAATCTGAAAGAATTTATGATTCACTAGCAGAAGCACATCAAAGGAAATGTTATTAATAAAAGGAAGTCCTTTAGGCAGAACAGCAACAAGAAGCGGTGAAAAAATGGATCAAGAGAAATGAAGAAAAATGGAAATGCTAACTTTAGAGTTATAGCTACTTAAAAGATAAAGAGTAAAGACACAAACAACATACTGGAAGATTAAACACGTGTGACGCAGGTACAGCTTTAACAATAAATCCTGAGATGGCTCACTTGCTAACGACTTGAGCCTGATTCTTAGGGCATATATGGCAGAAGGAGAAAACTGACTTCACAGTTTTTCCCTGACCTCCATAAACATCCATATATGTGCTTCATCTGCACATAAACACAAATAGATATGTAAAAGATATATAAAATGGACATGATGGTATACGCCTTTAATCTCAACATTCCATAGGCAGGGGCAGGTGAATCTCTTGAGTTCCAGCCTGGTATACATAATGAGTTCCAGGCCAGCTAGAGGTACACAGTGAGACTCTATCATCAAATAAACAAACAAAATATATCTACATATATAAATAAGTAAAATGTAAAAAACCCCACCTATTTTTTTAAATCTTGTGTATTTAAAATCCTTTGGCAGTCTAGAAAACTTAGCATGGGGGAGCTTCACTGTCCTTACAGGACAAGTGTTAAAGCATGTGTACTTTAAGATGTAGTTACTCTAGAAGAACTGAGAACTCCCAGGCTGCTCCTGAGACTGATGGAAGAGGCAAGCCCAGCCCCACTTCTGCTCTTATAATGATAAGAAAGGTGGAAAGAGAGACCAACCCTGAGGACTCATCTTCTGACTTCCAGAAGTAAATCATGGTATGGGGTATATGTGCACCACCCCCAGCACCCTGCCCACCATGGAATAAAAATACCTAAGGTGGAAGAAATAATATCAACTCATTCTATTACACAATGCCATTATTATTATCATAGCAAAATCAGACAGAAAAACACAAATCACTATCTCCCTGTGGAAACTGACAAACATTTTAAACAAGATTTTAGTAAATGGAACCCAAGAACTTACAAAAAAGTAACATATCATAAGCAAACAGTTTATCCCAGGGATACAAATTTGTTTTAACATTGTAAAATGGGGCTGGGATGTAGCTTGGTAGTATAGTGCTTCTCTAGCATGCACAAGGAAAGCCAGGGATGGTGGCACACACCTTTAATCTCAGCAGAGGCAGAAAGATACTTGAGTTCAAGGCCAGCCTGGTCTACTCAAATTCCAGAACAGCTGGAGCTACAGAGAAGCTATGCCCCACAAATAAATAAATAAAGAGGAATATCAGTATTTAAGAAAGGACAAGTCATTATTTTAAAAGGATAGCCTGTAGAGATGGCTCGGTGGCTAAGAGCCCTGGTTGCACACATGCATGTGCATGCCCAAATGTCTTTTTCAAAGGCACTGCTCCTCCCCCACCCACCCTCACTTTACTGCTGAACTGAAATGGCCTTTACTAGAGACTCTCAGGTACAGGTCTGAAGCTAGGCTTAATTGGGTTCCAATCATAGGTCCACTTAACACGAGGCAATGAGCTGTTTTGACTTCTGTGTACCTCACTTTCCTATTTCCATGGGGGATAATAAAAGGACTTCTCTTATAGGCACTGTGAGGATTACGTGAGTGAGTGAGTGAGTGAGTTTATGTGTGTGTGGCACGAACATGGGAGAAACACTCTAAACAGTGCCTGGGCTATGGTACCAATTATGTATGTGTTAGCTTTTATCACTTCTAGAAGAAGGAAAACCTAGTCCTTAATTTCTGCTAGTTCTCAGGTAATACCTGGTCCACATTGGATGCATTTGGACAAGTTAAACTGAATCCTTGAAAGAGCAGTATAGAAAGGTATTGTAGCTCTGCCATTTTCTAGCTTAAGTAACCTTGGATACCCTATTCAGTCCCTCCGGACTTCTTAGTTATGAAAATCATAAAACCATTAGACTGTTGTAAGGACAAGACACGTGCCATGTCTTTTCTCCTCTCAAGGCCAGGTTTGTTTATTATAATGCCCTCCAATTAGACTGGCCCTAGGCCAGCTTCTCCAGCGACAGAACAGAGTCCCTATGAAAAGTTTAAAATAGCACCTGAGTAAGTGGTTTTCTTTTGTCATGAGTGGAATGGGGAGGCCAGCTGGAGGTTATTGCTATTATACTGAAATCATTTTCATTAAATCTCTGTTTACCATTTTGGTTTTAGATAGATACATTTTATTTTCTCTTTTGGAAGCTCAAATCCCAACCACTTCCATGCTGGCTTCTCCTCTTACATCTATGCCATCACTTACTCAGATTTTACTTATACATATTACATGCAAATAATTAACATGTATTTATTTGGGAGATTTTCTTAAAGCAGTTTTGTTATATACTTCAACCTGGCCAAGAACTTGTGATTTTTCTGGGATTACAGAAGATGTGTACCACCACACTTGGCTATAGGGGTCATTTAAAAGTCTACTTACATCAAAAGGTTTAAGACTTGAAGACACACTTCTAGTTACTTGCTTGTCTCTGCAGTCACCACATCTGACAGCTCCCATGTGTTTGCAATTTGGATCCAGGTTCACCAACACAGCCAACTCCATTTTCCCTTACCACTCAGATTAATCTCCTACCTCAGCCTGACTCCATTCCATCCATGTACATCAGAACATGGGCTCTTAAGTCAGGCTGTCCTATCTAGACAGACTAGAATCTGAGTCCCCACCTGTATTAGAGTGAATGTCTCTAGGCCTTCTATGTCCTTACATAGAGAGCAAAAAGAACAGTTTCCTCAATAGCAGTATTAACTAGCCTTACAATATTGCCTAAGAATCAATTTGCACATGGTAAATATCCAAACAGCATTAGTTACTACTGTCATCCCCTAACACAATACTGCTTTCTAACCAGACGCCTAGGTAGACCCACAGACTGAATTAAGAAATCAAGAACCACTCTTGTTCTTAATATTGAGGAAACACTTGGAATTGTGACCTACCTTTAAGTCTTCATTGGTGGCAAACCTCTGTCCAATTAAAGCTGCATTTCCTCCTACATAATGCTGTAAGACAGTTCAAGGTTATCAGCATTCAAACAAGTGTATAACCCAAGCTTAATCATTTCTAAGGTTAAAAACATAGCCCATTTCTACTTCAACATTTTAAACCTTTTTTTGATTTGTTTTTATCTTATATTTTTGAATGTCTTGCCTATGTCTATGTCTGTGAACCACGTTTGCAACTTACTGAGGCCAAAGAGGATACTGGATCCTCTGGAACTGTGAGCCTCCATGTGGTGCTGGGAATTGTACCTTGGCCCTCTGGAAGAAGAATCAGTGTTCTTAACTACTGAACTATCTCTCCAGCTCCCAACAACATATTTTGATTTTTTTTCCTTTTTTTCCTGGCTTTTTGAGACAGAGTTTCACGTAGCCCAGGCTAGCCTCAAGCTCACTATGTAGCTGAGGCTGGCCCTGAACTTTGGAGCCTTCTGTTTCCACTTCCCATGGGCTAGGATGACAGGTGTCTACCACCAACCAGGCTAGCTATACCAAGCTTGGAGGTGACCTGACAACAAAAATTACAAACGGGGTTAATAAAACAAACAAAGCCAGATATGGTGACCCATGCCTTTAATTTGAGTACTCCAGAGGCAGAAGCCAGCTTTTCTCTGTGAGTTCTAGGTTAGTCTGGTCTACAAAGCAAATTGCAAGTCAGCCAGAGCTACACAGAGAGACCCTGTTTCAAAGCAAAACGAAAACAGACAAGGAATAATAGGGGAAAGGTATGGGGAACAAATATAAAAATTAGTATGGATGTTTGAACTAGATCAAATTTGGCCCTAAGCTTCCAGACAACAGAAAATACAAAAGGTATGACTGTATCTTATTCCATATGATTCTGTAAAGGAGCGTATGATATGTCATTCTCCTAAATATCATTCAGTACATGAATATATTCTGTTCTCAGTGTTGGAGCCTAGGCCTGTGAGTGCTAGGCAAGTGCTTTCAGCTCCACCCTTAGTCCTAAAATGTAGACTGGCCTTTATTTTGTCATCTGTTTGCTTTTTCCTCTACTTCTTGAGTGCTGGGGTTAGAAGTATGCATCATCACACTGGGCTCTAAAATGTAACTTGCTGTATAGGGTTTGATGATGGAGATGTGGGTGATACAGTGTCTTGTTATGTAGCTTGAGGGTGGCTTTGAGATCACAGCAATCCCCCTATATCAACCTCCCAAAGTGCTGCAATTATAGGCACCGACCAACATGCCTAGTTTAAAATGTAACTTTTAAAAAAATGTAATTCAATGTCTATAATATAGGTAAGCTTCATTTTGCTTGGTTCCAACACGCATGCATAAATTCTAGCTGTGACCACTTAATTAATAACACTAGTTTCTCCAACAACACAACTGTAAACTTCAGCTTCTATGGTGAGTGTAACTGCATAAAATACAGACTTTAGTCCTAGGCTTTTCAGTTTACACATTACCCCAACAAGGAGAGATTTACATTTTGAATAATTAATCACACCATTTCTCTGCATTCTATGTATGTTACTTGATTTAGGAATGGACAGCATAGTATGTAACTGTGCTCCCTATTTCCCAGTGTCAAACCCATGTGAGACTCACTACAAGGAAAGACCTGAAGGAGGAAATGCCAGCAAAGAGGAAAGTGTAATAAAGGGCTAAAGTGATACTGTGTGAAATGGGCGCAGGTGTGACCAGAAGCAGCATCACTGAGGAAGGCTGACATCGACACGGTTCATGAGGGCTTAAGTGGGGCGCACAAAGCCTTTCTTAATTCAGCTCATGATTTCTCTTCCACCCCTACCTTACAAGGGTAAGAAAGGTAGCTCTCCAAGTCAGTCTTTCTCTGGGTTCCTGGATCTTTGGCTAGAACAGCCTGCCCTTCTATATTAGACATGGCCCTGAATCCTTTCCAGCAATATGACACTGTTTCTGCCTCCTTTCCCTACTGACATCCCAGTCTCCAAATGGTCCTCTCTAGACAGGGTTAGGGATCTCTTACCAGCTAACTTGAATAGCCTCTAATACAGCTCCAACTCTTAGGTGATAAACATCTGGAATACAGCTAGCTCCTTCTAGGCAGAGATAATCTTCTTAGGATTTGAGGTAAGTAAGTGTCTGTTGCTAAGCTGAGAGGGAGGGTGGAAGCAGCACACTGATGTGTTGAGAAATACAATGGCCACCCTAGTAGTAAACTCTCATAGGTAAAGCCCCTCATATAGGATAAATCCTCATTTCCACACTGCAGCTCTCATCTAGAAAGCAGATAATCCCAGCTGGTACTCCCTCCATGTTGCTAAGCATGGATCCAGGTGCCTTGGAAACACAAATAACAGCCAGTACAGTGGCTGTTCTATTCTGAACGCTAAGAAGCCTGAGTTCTCCTTGAGCAACACTCCTTCTTTGTTCTTAACCTATGCAGAGATTAAACAAATTACTCTAGATGCTGGCTGCCACTCTCCTCTCAAGCTTTAGGCCAATCTGTATTCAGGCAGGACATAGATAGTCTTCTACATAGAAATGTATAACTTTCTGTGATATATTGCTCAAATTTGATCTACATGTCAGATTTAACGTTTTACCTAACTACAATGGATAGAAGAATTCACCAAGAAATGCTTGGGAAATGTTAAGATGTCTACAAAACAGATTACAGCTAATGGTAATTTTAAAAGGTATCAAACTGAGGCATCAGTAAAGGGTAAGAAAGATATTTTAATAATGTTTAGGAATAATTTGGACCATCATGAAACAAAATTAACTTCCTATAGGATCCCCACCCCCATCAAAGCAGTGGAGGACATTAAGCAAGCTGGTTTAAGTACCAGGACCATAAAGACAGCAGCACAGGAGACTGAGCACACCACAATTAGGATCCTCTTCTGAGAGGACTTGTGCTGCTGAACTTAGCTGTCAAGATGGGCATGACAACGCACTGTCTCCTGTACAGACTTGTCTAGCTAAGCCTGGCTCTTTTCTAACGTTCAACATGGCTACTTCAAAAGACAAAAAAGATTTAAATCTCAAAGGCATCAAAATCAAAATGGTTACCAAGGTTTGCCTGTGATTGGTACCAATTAAAAATGTATTAAAAACTTCCTTAGCTAGAATTCAGGCTCATGCTTATGTAAGACCTTTCTTTTGCATAAAAGGATCCTTCATAAGGGGGAGGAATTACCCGGGGCCAAGGGGTGCTGAGACAAGAGAAATCAGAACCAAAACTCATACCTAGGCTGCTTCAAGGGCAGACATGATGGTGAGATGGGAAGAACCAAGCACTGACTCTTCTAGCACCCGTTGTGCGTCTACCACACAGGTTTCAGGGTTTTGTTGATAATTACAGGTGAGCTGGGAGACCACTAAAGTGTCCCCATCTCTAGGATGTTTTGCTCTATAATCAAATGACTCTCAAAACAAGGTCCTCAACCCAACAGTGTCAACCAAGAAAGTTGCTAGAAAAGTAAATCTAGGTTTCTGCAAACTGAACAGGAACTCGGAACAGCAGTGGCAATTTCTTTTAGCAGCCCCCGACCCTCTACTTTCCCACAGTGATTCAGACACATGTTCCAGGCTGAGAACTGTCAGCCTAGGCCAGCAGATTTCAAACACCATGATTTGGCCACCCTCCTCTTCCTCACAGGAAACACAGGACAGTGTCTAAGATATCTTGGCCATCACGAGTGGGGAATAGAGCTTTGCACTCAGCAGGCTGAAGTGGGCGGCTACTAACAATTCTATAACATTAGAACAGCTCTTCTCACTGAGCACTAGCTACTCTAGAGTGCCAGTAGCCTCCACCCTCTTGAAACACCCTAATCAGGACAAACAAGACAAAAATGAAGACACTCAGCCCCTTCCCCATAGGGACTTAGATAGAGGTCTCCGTGAATTTATCTTTTTCCTCCTCCTTCTTAGCAATATTAAGATTACTGCAAACCATATATAAAAAATTATAACCTGAGGCAGGAGGGAATGAGAGGAGGGGAGGGAGGAAAAAACAATGGCCAGGATGTAAAATAAATAAATTTATTTAAAATATAAAATGTATAAACATACACAAAATGGAAAAAATAATTATAACCTAAACTAGGAATAGACATGCTTCTAACCTTTAGCTTGGTTTTATATATATATATATATATATATATATATATATATATATATATATATATACACATATATATATATACACACACACACACCTCATAAATAAACAAACAAACAAACAAACAAATAAATAAATAAATAAATAAATAAATAAGTAAGTAAATAGGAGGAGGTAGAGGGTGTTCTGGATGATCCAGAACAGAAATCTAAATAAAAATATCCAACACATAGTTTTACAAAAAGGGCAAAACTACAGCATTGGATTACCATCCTGGTCTATATGGAAAGAGAAAGCTGCTTCTAAGAACCCCGTAAAAAGGCTCTCCCCAACCATTAACATAGTTTGTAGCACTGGTGAAAGGCAAACCTGGGCTCCTGGGAACTCAGATGCAGTCTTGGCGATGTCATGGAAGGTTTCCTTATCACTGAAGAAGCGCTCAGCAGCAGCTCCCTTCCCCATGAAGTAGACAAAGGCTTCTTCCAGATCACTTCTTGAGCGCAGAACAGCATGATCTCTTCCACTCCCAGGACTGAGACCAAGTGCCTGCAAAAGCTTCACACCAGAGATCACCACATCCACACAGGCATTGACTCTGGAAAGAGCAAAAGATGAAGGAAGCTGAAGCATGGGGGCAGCAACTCTGAATTCAGATTTCAGACCAGCTTTAGAGAACTGCATTCACATAGCAAACAACTGGGGTAGCTCTGACACCAGAGCAATAAAGCAAGCATCATATATCTAAAGAATGATTTTATCCAGACATACATCATGGTAACAAAATACATTTATGAAAAGATGCTGGTAGAACCATGCTGTCTGGATGTAAGTCACTTTAATTTCTGAATCTCAGTTTCCTTGTCTATAAAATGGCAATAATACAAGTTAACTTAAAGTGAAGATTTAATAAATTAATGTTTTAAGGTGCAGAAAAACAATCTTGTCAAAAGGCAGCTCTCACTCTCAGATGCTTTCCTCCAAAGACAAGAGAGGACACTGGACAGAATGCACTAACCACCACATACTCCAAGCTGAAGCTGTATCTTAGAACTGAGTGTGGCCTGGAAGACTTGGGCATGCCTATAGCCTTCTAGCAGCTCAGGACTCAACAGGTGTTCAGAGAAGTGGTCCATGTACTTCAAAGGGCTGGTGAGAAACCAGTACAACATCACCTGCTTGGTTGTATGAAATTAAAGCCTCATCAACTTAGTAAGATCTTGCTTCAGAATAAAAAAATCACCAGGTATGTTGGCTCATGGCTGTAATCCCAGGATTTAGGAGACTGAGATAGGATTGCTATGGGTTCCAGGGCAGCCTAGAGAAGTCTACAGTGCAAAACCCTCATCAAAAACTAACAAAAAATCCCTAAAGACAAGAGAAAAATCTTACTAACCATCTACTTATGGGCTGACTCCACTAACCACTCCGTGCTGTCACACCTTTCACCAGTTAGACCCTCCTCTGAACTGAACAGCACCCTCAACATCAGCACCCTCACTACCCCAGCTTCACTGTGGAGAGGAAATTAAGGCAAAGAAACCAACAAATCTGCTCACTTGACAGGAGGGAGAATTTCAAATGAGTAAGTGGTTGTGTGATATTGAGAAAACAAAATCAAACACTGGGGAACAAGCAAGACCAGGGTACCGAGTGTCTGTCTCAGGAGGGTCAGAGGAGGAACTCAAGCCTGGCTTCCTGCTTTATGAGCAGAGTCCTTTCCCTAAACTGGAGGTTTAACCTCAAAGGTTAAAACAGTGCTTCTCATCGCCTCCCTCCACTGCATCCCTATAAAATGCTTCCTAAAGTTCCTTCTAGTTAACATTCTCTGGATATTAAAACCAATCATAAACACAAGATATCTAGCTGAAGAAAATCAAGGGCTGGAGGCACTGGACCCTGGATGGTGCCTTTTCTGAGACAACAAAATCAAGACAGGCATCTTCAGATAAGGAACACCAAGTGAGAAAGGGCCGAGATAGATAGGCTATAGTAGATTCAGATAAGGAACACCAAGTGAGAAAGGGCTGAGATAGGCTATAGTAGATTAACATTCCAAAAGCCACAGACTAGAGCTTAATTTAAACCTGGACCTCTGATACTGAATTCCTTGCAGGGAGTATGGGCAAGCAAAGTTATGATCCAAAGGTCCAAACTTGTTTAGGATGTAATGTGGAGAATTTAGAGGAAGGGAGCAGAGTGCAGTGCAAACCCAAGATGGGTGAATGTGAGGGCGAGGGCTTCACTTTTATCCCAGGGTCCAATTTAGAAGCATGGGAGGAGTCAAGGTGGGCTCCATTTAACACTGACATTTCAAAAGCAAGCAGCCCTGGTCCTCAACAAACTCCCAATCCCACAAGAACAAGCACTCCCTTTCTCTGAAGGACAGCTTAACTTTCTTCACCACCTGCTCCTGTCTCTTACTATGGTAACACCAGGGTCTGAATATGAAAGCAGAAGTGGGAAAGACCAGTCTTACACTGTATTTCCAACACCTGACAGATGTGTGTGTGACTGTGGGGAACCAGTTTCTTAAGGTGGCGATCAATGATGTAATGCTTAGAACCACCTGCTTCATAAAGCTGCTACACCTGATACGGAGGGCCTGCTTTCTTTAATTGCCTATCCACCCTGCTATCCATCATCCATCTCCAATCTCACCCTTCAGTATCATTGCCCAGCAACAGGTTGGGTTCTTTCTTCCCTTCACTGAAGCCTCTTTACCAGTGTCAGGGTCTCCACACAACCTGCCTTACGGATCACACTAAACTGTTGTGAGTGAGAAAAGAATCAATGTCAAACTACAACCTACCCCCTCCAATATGAAATTTTAGTACATTTGCTCCCCAACCCATGCCCTATGTTTACACTTAAACATCTCTGGGTAAGAAATAATGTTGCTAGTGGGTTTGTGCTGGCCACAAAAAGGTGCTGAGCAGGTTAAAACAGCTGCTCAAAAATAAAGCTTTTCCATTCCCATCAAATATTTTCAACAAGTAACTTTAGTGGTACCTGTCTGTTTATAAACCTTTACTGCTCTTCCTCATTACGAACACTGAATTAAAAGACCTTCCAAGATTCCCCTCTGAGCATCCTCAAATCTCTAGTCCTGCTACTGCAGGACAGGATGGTCCCAAACACACCATCTTCCCGCCTCACCTCCCAGGGCTGGAATTACCACAACTGATGCTGCCTCATTTCTTTACCATGGACTTTGCCAAACTGTTAACTTTCCCACACTCAGTTCTTATTTAGATGTATCTCTTTCCAGAAGAAATCTTTTTCCTACCTCTAGGTCTATCATACTAGATACTAAGGAATAAATACTTTCTGTGATGGTCTCAACAAGGTGTCCCATCCACATGTTTTCGTTACTGTGTAATTTTGATATTTCTCTCATCAAGGAATGATTCATGTGACCTCCCCTATAACCAGGTAAACCAGTTTCTCGGATATCTGATCCTAAGTTAAACATAGACATTAAGCCATCTGCTTGATTTTTTTTCGGACATCCTCTTAGTCTAGTCTCCCTGCTTTGAGAATCTAAACAGCTGGAAGAGAAAACGTCAGTGGACATTCCAACCTTGATTAATCTTAATGATACATCTAGTCCCAGCCATTGTCCTACTGTAACTGTGGAAGACCCCAAATGCTAGATAGACCTTCTAAGTTGAACCCAATCATATCTTAGAATAACAAAAGATCATTAAATATGGCCACTAAATTTTGGGCCCGGTGGTGGTGGCACACATCATTGATCTCAGCACTCTGGAGGCAGAGGCAGGTTTAAGTTCGAGAACAGCCTGGTCTACAGAGGGAGGTTTCAAGACAGGCTTCAAAGCTACACAGAAACCCTGTCTCAACAACAGCTAAAGTGTTTTGAGGTGATTCATTATAAAGTAACACTAGAGAATGGAATGTCATCTCCTTGGAGCTTTTTCTACTATCCCATCATCAGTAATTCTTTGGAATAGCTGGGCTTCTTTACTCTGATCAGTAGCTAAACAGAGCACTTTTCACAACTGTTATGGACAATGGTATTCCTTACCCCACCTCAGATTCATCTGGGGAAACTCTATGGTGGTCTGAATGAGAATAGCCTCCACTGGCTCATGTATTGGAGCACTTGGTCACCATTTGGTGAAACTATTTGGGAAGAATTAGGAGATGTGGCCTTGTTGGAAGAGGTGTGTCACTGGGGGTAGGGTTACAAAAGTCCAAGTTCCTCTAAGTTCTCTCTCTCTCTGTCTACTTTTGAGTAAGAATATAAACTCTCAGCTACTACTTCAGTATCAAGCCTGCCTGCTGCCATTATTTCCTGTCATGATGGTTACAGACTCATCCTCTGAAACTGTAAAGCCACAGTTGCTTTCGTTACAGTGTTTTGTTTTGTCAATAGAAAAGTAACGAAGACAAACCCAGGACCCCAGTGTAACAGTATTCGGACTTGGGCCTCACCGGAAGCAACTGAGGTTAATGGGTGGCAGAGGTGGCCCCTAATCCAACAGGAATGGCCTCCATCTAAGAGTAAGAAACATCACTCTGGACTATGGAATAAGTCACGTAAGAACACTGAGAAGCTGACCACCTCAAGGTAACTGGCATCCCCAGAAAGCAGCTTCCCTAGAAACCACCTTGGCTTGAGACTATCAGACTTCAGAGCCACAAGCGAGTTTTGGTTGTTTTAGCGATTAGTCTGAGTTATATTCTGTTCTAGCAGCCCTGCTTCCAACAAACGCAACAGAACATGGCATGCGCATGTACAC
Organism: Phyllotis vaccarum; assembly: GCA_033318265.1. Lineage (NCBI taxonomy): Eukaryota > Metazoa > Chordata > Mammalia > Rodentia > Cricetidae > Phyllotis > Phyllotis vaccarum. The sequence continues at coordinate 72,528,288 of JARWLC010000012.1, forward strand.
ACTTAGAACCCAACACACACCTAACAGAGCTCAAAGAAAGATAATCAAGAATCGGAGAAGAGAGGTAAGCCAGGCTGCACATGCCTTAAATCCTAGTACTCAGGAGCAGAAGCAGATATCTCAGTTTGAGGACAGCCTGAGCTCTCCTGGCTTAAAGAAAAATAAATAAAAATCATTTTAAAAAATTAAATAAAACTTCAAAAAGGAAGAGGAAACGAAATCAGGTAAGGAAGGCTGGAGAAGTCTCCGTGGTTAAGAACATAGGGTGCTCTTCCAGAGGACAGAATTCAATTCCTAGCTCTAGTTGGAGTAACTCACAACTAACTACAAGTAACTCAGCTCCAGGGGATGCAACACTCTTCTCTGACCTCCAAGTGGACCTGAACCCACAGATACCCACTCCCACACATACACATTTTTAAAATTTAAATCTTAAAATAAGACTCTGATAAAGAAGGCTAAACAGATGGTTCAAAGGTTAAGAACAGGGACCCCTTGCAGAAGACTCAGGTTCTCAAAAGTCTCAGCCCTCATGTGGCAGCTCACAACTGTCCATAATTCCAGTACCAGGGGATCAGAGGCTCTTGGCAAGCACTGAGCCAACATACACTAATAAAACATCCATACAGAAGAGAGACTCTGAACTTGGAAAGAAATAAGAAATACACAGTAAAAACCAATAGGTGTTTGGATACAAAACTAGTTAACAAGTGAGTACTTTCAAAAGCGAACATAATATTGGGTCAATAACATGATTATTTCATCGATTCTGATCAACTATGCTTTACTTTTACTCCATTTAGTCAAAACGCAGGCACAAAATAGGAGGATACCTGACAGGCTTGTTTTTGTACAGGCCTCTTGTGCATGTAACACCAGCACAGGAGACAGGAGCAGGCAGATCTAAGTTTGAGGCCTACTCCTGATCTACATAAGTTCCAGACCAGCCAAAGAGGCCCTAGTTCAAAAAGAAACAAAAACTTAACAAATCTAATCTAAAGAAAAACATACAAATATATATATATAACAACTTGCTGTTGTATGGCACCCTTGATGTGACAAGAAAACTAAGCCAAACTAGGAAAGGGGCTAAGGTTAGTGTGTGTGTGTGTGTGTGTGTGTGTGTGTGTGTGTGTGTGTGTGTATTTCCTTGAGTTTTACAAAGAAAGGAGGTACTGTGATTTGAGTGAACCTTAAAATATGGACTGTCACTCAGTATGGGGAAGAAAGTTTCAAGAAGGGAGTGCTAAACGTGAAAGGCGTAGAGAACAGATAATGAAACCTTAACAAAAAATGCTGAACTTGTAAATGAGCAGTTTAATACCGTGGTCTTCGGACGAGATGACGTAAAGAAATGGTCAACAACAGCTAGAGACAGAAGACATTCAGCTTCAAGTTCAGAATAGGAAGAAGTTCTAGAACAGAAACCTGTGACCGCCAGAGAACAATTAGCAGGGCTGGAAGTCAGGCCAATGGAGTAACCTCAAAAAATACAGGTGACAGGCTGTATTAGATTCTAAGAGGCTATCAGGGCTGGTTGCACACGGAAAAGAGAGGAGGGCCAGCCGAGAGGGGAAAACGTGCTGACTATCCCTGCAGCAACGACGAAAGGCTCGTCTCACACTTTTGCCAAGAGGGCAACGCGGACACCAGCGCGTCCCGGGCAGACCCCGGAGCGCGCGCACTTCCCGGGGAGGCCCAGAGCCGCAGGCCCCGCAGGCACTCACCCCACAGCCACGCGGCGCCAGCGCCGGGCGGGCTGCACGATGAGGGCATCCCAGGCGGCCGCCAGCCGGCCCTCGGGGGACAGAGGTCCCGCCGGCACAGGCGCGGGCCCCAACCGCAGCGAGCTCCAGAGAGAGCGCAGCGCCGAGCCCGGCAGCTCCGGCTCCAGCAGGAATACGCAGCCCACCGCAAGCGCCAGGAAGCCGGCGCACGCAGAGCCGCGCCACAGCGCCATGAGAACACACCGCCGCGCCGGTGGCGACAGCTCCCCTACCCGGCTCGCGCCTCCTCCTCTTCCCCCCCCCCAGCTGGGCGCGTGATGACGTACCACGCGCTGGCGTCACACCCGCGCGCCACAGGCCCCTCCTCCGCTGGCGGAGCTATCCCGTCTAGGGGTGGAGCTATGGCTGCACTGGGGACCGGCTCTGGGCGGGGCAATGGGCGGAGCGACAACAGCGCGGGCATGGGAGAGTCTGTAAGTCCACGTCCAGACGCTGGGCGGCGCTGTTGTGCGGTCCGGACCCTTGAACAAAGACAGGAGGAGGATGGCATATCTTCCCGAAGCTCACCTGTAGCCTGAGATAGTAGGTCGGAAAAGGTTTGCTTCCCTACTAAAATGAGACAGGCAGATAACGAAGCAGGCAACCACGTGATTATGTAAAAGTCGGTTTCCTGGTGACACAAACTGAGGACTGAAACGAGCCCCTAGAGATCTTGTTCAATCTAGAGATCAAACTCAGCACTAACATAACCCTTTCCGGGGTGCTGTGCTGTTTTTTTAACAACCTCAGAATAATCCGCAAAGACATGCAATCCTATGTGCAATATGTACGGACAATAGACATCCTGTTTGAGTTCTCGGTAATACTACGGAAATCCAGCGCCGTCTTCCTTTGTCTGAAGAGCTAGGTTTGATGCCGGACTCATTCTCAGGCTCATCTTCTACTCTGGTTTGTTTCTAGTCTATTTTTCAGTTTTGCTAGCTCCTGACCAATTTTCTACTCTGTCATGACTTTTGGACTTGTTAATGGACATATTAGTCTTCATTCAGCTGACCTGACCAGACTTTTCAAAGGAGAGCTTCACATAAGAAGAGATTTGGAGTGCTTTGGGAAAGAGAAACCAAGAGGCTTATGAGATTTGTGTTAATTCTATGAATACTATTTTTCCTAGAGTGACCTATGTTCTGTAATGGCCCTCAGTTACCAAGTTTCCCTGCCACCTGAGGCATCATCTATTTCCAAAACAGTAGATCCATTAGCTGGCCAGATTGTTTACCGGTTTGCTTGTTTATTCACTTTTGTGTTTATTATATAGGTTCTCATGTAGCCCTGACTAGACTCAAACTCACTATGTTGTTAGGGATTGCACAGATTCTATTTGGTATTACAATAAAAACCCAGAGCCAGATATTGGGGAAAAGCTGAAATATCAGAGAGACAGAGAAACAAGCTACAGCCAGTTCTCACCTAGCTAACTCCTCAGCCTGTCTTCATGAATCCTCCACCTCCAACCTCTCTCTTCTCAGCTGACAGGCAGTGGCAGGGAAAGGTGAACTCCTTCCTTCTCTCCCTCCGCCTGGTTATCTCACTTCCTCCTTCAATATCCCTAGAGCTAGGATTAAAGGTCACCACTTCCTGACCTTCATGGCTTGGCACTGTCCTTTGATTCCAGGCTATTTTTATATATATTTAATATATAAATATATATCACCACAGTCAAGATGACTCTAGACTTCTGATCCTCCACCCCCATCCCAGTGGATTGTGCTAGGATTACAGGTGTGCATCATTGTGTCTAGTGCTCAGCAAGAGCCCGTGGTCTTGTGCCTTCTAGACAAGCGCTCTACCAGCTGAATAGCATTTTTAGTCCCTGTTTACTGAGACTCAGTACCAGGTATTTATGATTAGTTGGTTTGGGTAGTGGACTGGCAAAGTCACGAGGCTGAAGGTTGGAAGGAGCCCATTAAATGTTTCCAAGATCAGCTTTGGAAGGAGCAGAGGAAGCTGAACTGTGAACTAAGCACACAGGCTTGGGGGACTAGAAGACTCCCCAACAATGTAGAGTTCCCCTGGGATTCTGCTGAGTTTTCATAACTTCATACCTTCTGCTTCTTTCCAGGCTAGCAAAAACTTTTGTTGTTTAGTCTCAGAGGCAAAAATAGCAAGATCTGGAGCAAAATCAAAGTTTGTTTCTCTCCTAAAAGTCCAGGTGTGGTGTGGGTCCACTATGGGCTGTGTCAGCAAGCTGGATCCCATCTGGAAGTTTTGGGGGGCTATCTAGACCTCTTCCAGATTGGGTCAATGTGAGTTTCTATTGGGGAAGACAGGGAAAGGACAGTTGACCTCACATCCAACCGCAGATTAAGAGGTCTGGAGCTCCTGGAGACGGGGGTGACTCCTGGCCACATCCACAATCACAGCAGCCTTGACTCCCTCTCCCACTTTATCGGAGCTCAGGGACAGACACTCATTTCTCTAGGGACTACAGTCCCTCTTGAAATACTTCCTTCTTGAGCAAAAGCCATTTCAGATTATCCATTTGGCATCTGGAATGCTTTGCTAGTCAGTTGTTTTTGCAGAGGTTAGACTTCTGGGGACAGCTGTACACAATGGTCCTTAGTGGGCAGACAAGACTCCATCACCTAAGCTGAGCAAACGAGAGAGAGAGAGAGAGAGAGAGAGAGAGAGAGAGAGAGGGAGAGAGAGAGAGAGAGAGAGAGAGAGAGAGAACAAGCCAGAGCCGAGAGAGCCTCATGACTCCCCCTCCTCCCCCAAATTACTTCCAGACATGGCCTTTTCTATTGGTTCTCTTTCCCAGGACCTTAACATGGGAAGGGTAAAAAGCAGTTTCATTCTAGAAAACTTAGAGAACAGCACAGGCTCCAGGTGTTCCCCCAAGACCCTGACCTGGAGGGCCTTACAGCACAGCTAGGATTTAAACAGGAAAGAGCAGACCCTTCACCCCATGATTTAGAAGGTTTTGAGGAGCAAGTTTGCTCCCACTTTGGAGCAGAAATTAAAGTAGGACCCAGAGATCCCTGTGTTGACTGGCTAATGACCTTTACCACAGCTCGCGGTCTCTAGGGCTTTATCCAAGTTGCTTTCTGCAAACTTCTTTCTATCAGATGTTTGTTGTTGCCAGGAACACTGCCAGACATGGGTCAGAACAGAACTTTTAAAGGTTATAAAAACAAAAACCAAAAAAAACCCCAAACTCCAAAGAGACAAGGGAGGGAAGAAAGGATCTCAAGGCCCTTCTTGAAATAAAGAAAAAGTCTGTGTCCTGGGCAATGGGTGGCTTCCTCCCTGTCTTGCACTAATAGAGCCCCAGAAGGGCTCAGGAGATAGGCTGAAGCAGGAGCATGACCAGAATGTCAACAAAAGGCATAAGAAGGGCACAAAATTTCCTTTATGGATTCCTTTTACAGACTCGGGGTGGCATCTTCTCATCTTGGGTGGTAGATGGTGAGGCATTGGATGACCATCTTTAGATGACCATCATTGGATAGTGAAGTGCTGATCCTGAGAAAGCAGGAGGCTGGAGCTGTTGGGGTTTCTGTCTACTGGGAGTCCAGGAACTTCAGAGGACCAATGAGGCACACTGAAGCATGGACTTCCACACAATGTTCTCTTGACATCTAAAACTACCAAAGTCCTTCAAGCTCACAGGCTCTGAAAATGTGTGTGGAAGCCAGCCCTGCTAGCAACCGGACAGTAAATATTGCAGGGATGTGGTTTGCGTTTCTGTAATCGAATGGTTTAGAAAGAAATGGAACGTTAGCCTAATTCAGGGTGCAATCTGAGTTTAGTGCTCAAGTTGAGGGGCTCACAACTGCCTGTAAATCCACCTTCGGGGGGGTGGGGGTCTCCCAGAGTGCCTGCACTCACATGCACATACCCCTACCCCTCCACTCCCACTTCTTTTTAAAAAGAAGCGAGCCAGGCATGGTGGCACACCCCTTTAATCCCAGCACTTGGGAGGCAAAGGCAGGTGGACCTTGATGGGGGTTGGGAGTCGGGTGGATATGAAAAGAGGAAGGGGTAAAGATTATGGTAGGTCTGGTAAGCTGGGTTGACAAACAACAGCCCTGAAACCTAACTGTGCACTATAGACATGCAAACCCATCACACAGCAGACATGCAAGATGGAAACAGGGTAACAGGGAGTAAGAAAGAAAAGTATTTACAGGTTGAATCGCTGGTGTAGCTGCGCTGAACTGGACTGTAAACTTCTCAGATCCCCTCAGCTGAACTGGTCTCCATGTAGGGTGGAGGGGCCAGTGGGAACCAGTGGTCTGCTGGTCATGTTGGGGAAGGGAGGCTCTAGGATCTTTCTGGCGGCTCTCATGGACCCTGCAGGCTACGGTAGCCTTCTCTGATGCTGTAGGTCTCTGATTGTGAGGAACAGCACTTACCTTGTAGCCGAAGTACTTACCACTCTAGCCAAAGTTTTGCTAGTTGGAAAGGGCTCGGGTTGTGATCCTCTGCGTTCTTGTTTGCGTCACTGCAGAGACCTCTTCTGGATTAGTGGGTTTGCTTACTTGTCTCTTTCGAGGAGCTGACTGTATATTGCCTTCACTGTTTCCTTGAATTTCATTATCTCACCTGGAAGTCTACCTGGCACTTTCTTGACAGTCATACTAATGATGATCATCCCCAATGACCTCATTTAACCTTAATGACTCAAAAAAAAAAAAAAAAAAGATATATCAAAAGTGAGTCACATTCTGAGATTCTGGGAGTTAGGATTTTGGCTTGTGTGTGTGTGTGTGTGTGTGTGTGTACATGTGCACAGCAGTGTGTATGTGCATAAAAGCCAAGGAAGGATATTAAATGTCTTGCTGTGTGTCATTTTATTCCATCCAGACAAGGTCTTTCACTGAACCAGGAGCCACAAGCCTAAGCAATCCTCCGGTCTCTGCCCTCTACAGCTCCGAGATTATAGGTGCTTACAACCAAGTCCTGCTTAATATGTGGGTGCTGAGATCCATACTCAGTTTCTCACGCTTGCACAGCAAGTGTGCTTACCCACAGAGCCATTTCTCTACCCCCAAGATTTCAACTTTTGAATTTTCTGTTTTGGCAATGGACAAAATACAACTTGGACCATTTTTTCCTTAGTAACTGCTGTGGCTACATCGGCACTTTATTCAATTCTTTGTTAATTTTTGTCTGTAATATATTACAAAAACCAGGAGTCTTTCTCCCATATCCCTGTCTCTTACAGTCCTTTCATCAAGCAGTATGATATCCCCTGTCCCCCAGTCTAGGCTATGGAAGAGTGATCTTCCAGTTCTGAGCCAAAGCCTCCAGCAACAAGCTTCCACTCATTTGAAACTCTGCACCAATACATGATCAAGCCCACTAGCCCTCACATGGCCTGGCTACTCCCATCTCCCCAGCTCATAGTCAATCCTAAGAAGAGCAAAGCTACCAGCTGATTGGTGCTAGCCAGCACCAAGAATAAGACCATCTGAGACCAGAAGAACAACCCAGCTGAACCCAGCCCAAATTACTGGCTTATATTGGTTTCTTTGTTTTAAACATGATTTATTTGTGTATAGCCTTGTCTGTCCTGGAACTCTCTCTGTAGATAGGCCTGCTTCTGCCTCCTGTGTTCTGGGATTAAAGGTTAGCACCAGCTTTTAGTTTTTTGCTTTTTTTTCCTTTTTCTTCACAAAGTGAAAGCTACCCTTCCCACAGTCTTTTCTCCAGCTGTCCTTTGTGCCTCGATGTGTACCTGTGTGGTTGCTCTCTATCCTTCATATCTCTTCTCAAATATACTCTGCTCCAAAGGTCTTCTCTGTCCAAGCGGCATAACACCATTATGGTGAGAAGCTTAGGGCTGTCATCGTATCTCACTTTATTTTCTGTCTAGCATTACCAAAATCTGACGTTTCCACGTTTGTTCATTTGATTGTTTATTGCAGCCTCCCCCTGTTAGAATATGAATTCCAGGAGAGCAAGGAAGAGCGCATACTGCAGCCGGTGACTGCATTAGTGCCTCATAGTCAGCACAGAGTTGCTGAGTCATCAAATTCAGAATCCTCTAGCCGGGGTGTCTGGATGCTGCCAAGTCTGACAACCTGAGTTTGAGTCCCAGGATCCACATGATAGAAGAAGATAATAGATTCCCTCTGACATTCATATACACGCACTGTGGCACATAATAAATACGTAAATGAATAAATGCATGAATGTAATAAAATGTACTTTAAAAGAATCCCCAGCAATCACATCGTTTTCTCCGTTATGTGGATGAGAAGCTGGGCTGCTAACGATAGGCACATGCTCCAAACTGCTCAGTTCAGGGCAGAGCTATTGGGGGAAGGTGCTGTGACTTAAGTCTCAAAACACCCACAGTTTGTGTTGTTTTTGTTTTGAGGCAGGGTTTCTCTGTGTAGCTCTGGCTGTCTTTGAACTTGCTCTGTAGACCAGGTTGGCCTTGAACTCACAGAGATCCACCTGTCTCTGCCTCCCAAGTGCTGGGATTAAAGGCCTGAGCCACCACTGACCAGCTCCAGACTTTATTTTTAAAGTATGAAGAACCAGAGTGCACCAAAGCTGGCAGCTGTGAACTACTTCTATGGCAATGGTTCTTATCTGTAACACAAATGGACAGGCCACAGTGCCTGAGCCAGATGTAGCTGATCTCCTAGTGGCCAGTCCTTGGCAGAAGGAGTCCACACGGCTTTGGCAATGGTGGCTGGGCCTGAAGCTTCTCTTGTTTCTTCCTAATATCCCAGAAGGAGCAAGCAAGCAATTCACCAAATTCCCATTAATGTTTTACTCCACCTCCCATCAACTAATGCTGCAGTTAATCTGCTTCTCTGTCTTCCTTTGAAGGGACATTATAGTTCCTTGAAGCCTATTGCAAGCAAGATTAATTAAGTGACCTGATCCCAACACTGGAGCTATAATACCTGTAGTTTTGTTTTTTTGTTTGTTTCTTTTAGTTTGGGGCACTATTTACTGTTTTAAACAATCAGGATTAACTTCAACTATAAAAAGTGGATGATAGTTTACTGGGAAAATAGTCAACAAAAACATGTTTTTGTTTTTGTTTTTTTTTTTTTACAACAAATACTACATATATTTAGTAAAGTTATGTTAAGAAGTAACAAACCAAGCATGGTAGAACAGGCCTTTAATCCTAGCACATTGGAGGCAGAGGCACACATTTATATGAGCCTGGTCTACATAGTGAGTTGTTCCAGGCCAGCCTGGGCTACATAGATAACACCTTGGAGAGAGAGAGAGAGAGAGAGAGAGAGAGAGAGAGAGAGAGAGAGGAGAGAGAGAGAGAGAGAGAGAGAGAGAGAGGAGAGGAGAGAGAGAGAAAGAGAGAGAGAACTAAAACCTCACAAAGTGAGCTATGTTTTTTTTCTGAGAAATGCTATCAAAAACAGAATCTGTTGCTTGCATCTTACCAAATTCCACCTTGCTGAGTCTCAGAAGGCAGAGACTCACAGACGGTTTCAGTATCTCACTAGAACCCCGTCCATGTGTTCCGATTTGCATGGAGCTAGAACAAGAGAGAAATCACACTTTACTGCAAATGTGCAAGGTTTTTGCAACAACAATTAGCACGTGTCGATTACTCAACCCATTACAACATGAGTAGATACGTATTGCACTTAAATCCTCATAATCTCTCTCTATGGATTGAACCTAAGGCCTTGCCCGTGATAGTTAATTGCCCTATTAGTATTTCTTATTTTGAGACAGGATCTCTACTTCAGGTCTCGCTGAGTTGCTCAGTCAGGTCGTGAGCCTTTAATAATGTTTCAGCTTCCCTCTCCAGTAGTTGAGATTCCAAGCCAGCACCACCAGATTTGTTTTAGAAGTTCGTTTTAGTCTATGATACAATGTGGTCATGCTACAAACCCTGTTAACATCCTCGCTAAAATAATTATCGTTACAGTTGCATGGCTCCTAAGAAGTTTCTCTGGGTGGCTACTTTTGTGGCTGTCCTGGGATCTGGGAAAAGGAAATATCTCACTAGTTCCCACCTTTACTTTCTGACTGAACTCTTTAAGCCTCTTAGGGTGGGGAAGAGAACAGTAAGGTTTTCTGCTTAAAAGCAAGCCCACAACCTCTCTCTCTCTCTCTCTCTCTCTCTCTCTCTCTCTCTCTCTCTCTCTCTCTCTCTCTCTCTCTCACACACACACACACACACACACACACACACATACACGGGGGGGGGGGGGGGGGGAAAGAGGTGTTGCAATGGGGTTTCTTGGTCTCCTGTGGCCAGAGGCCCAGACCCACAAACCTGCCACGCCAGACTTCTTATCTGCCGCTGTCACTGCTCAGGCCCCCAGAAATGACTCAGACACTTATATTAACTTTATGCTGTTTGACCTATGGCTCAGGCACATTGCTAGCTAGCTCTTACATCTTAAATCAACCCATTTCTATTCATATGTCTGCCATGTGGCCCATGGCTCACCTGTGTTTCTTACATGTTGCCCCTTTGGGCTTCAGCTCGATCTGCCTGACTCCACCCTGCTTCTCCTACCTATGCTCTGATTTCTTCTCCTACTTCTTCTATGGTGCCTGTCATGGCCCAAAACAGCTACTTTATTTAAAGATTGATATTCACAGCATACAGAAAGGCATTCCCACATCAGAGAGGGAGGGAGAGCTTAGAAATGGGGGAAAAGTAAAAAGAAATTATTTTTTGTTTTATTTCTGAAAGAGTCTCACTGTGTAGCCTCGAAGGCCTAGGTCTTACAGAGTTTTGCCTGTCTCTGACTCCCTAATGCTTGGATTAAAGGTGCGTGCTGTTATGCCCATCTTATAAAGAAAATTTTAAGGCATCCCTAGTACTATTATTCAGTCTTTTTAGTTCTTCTTTTGAAGTTTTTTTTTTAAAAAAAACTTATTTAACTAATGAATAAAATTATTTTGATGTATACACACACGTGCATCTTCACAAAAATGGACTTTTATTTCCTACTTTTTTTGGGGTGCTTTAAGATCAACCCAGGGCCTGGCACGTTCTAGGCAAGTGTCCTACCACCAAGCTATATTCCCAGCCCAATTTTATTATATATGTTTTATTGTGTCCTTTTTATCTAGCTAGAGAGTGAGCCTTTTGATATATAACTAATACATTTTATTCAAGGGGAATTTTCTTATTGGTGTAGGCTGTTATTAAAGTACAAGTAGAGGGTTAGACTGTGCAGAAGTGCGGGGCTGTTGTGGACAATGTCCAATCAATCCTAGAACAAAACCCTGCTGAATTTCTTTTTCTGAAACAAGGTCTCTCTATGTTGCCCTGGTTATTTTGGAACTCACTATGTAGACCAGGCTGGCCTCGAATTCACAAAACTCCACCTGCCTTGTTGAGTTTCTTTATTGTCTCTTTAGAGTCACACAGAAAAGTTTGCTAGTCCTAAGGCTGTACCTTATGCTGAGGTCAAAGTACACCTCCTTTCCCACCCCTTTCTCCTCTGTGGAGTTCCCAGATCAGGGAGAAGGGGGCGCGCGGGGTACAACACAGCCACACCAGAACTCTCTAGGACAACAAAAGGGTTGAGGGAGACTGGGCGGAGAGTGATAGTTTGGGTGAGGGAAATTCTTAATGTCCCATAGTAACGCATTGGGTTGACTCTTTGGGCGGCGATTTCCCCAGTGGGTATGGGGTCCCGCGGTGATGAAGTTGCATCGACATGGGTTTCCCCGGGCGCAAAGAACTGAACCCGGCCTGCAGGAAGGAGCCTGGTAGCTGAGCCAGGCTGCGCCAAGCCCCTGTTGCTTCGCATAAGCCGGCTGGTGGAGCGCGCCTTGTCGCCAGCAGGGGGCGCTGCGAGCACACCGCCGGAGCTGCCGCAGCGCTGGGCAAGCCACTCGGTGGTCTGACCTGCATCTTTGGACCTTCCGTGTTCTCTTTCACAGAAGAAAGACACTCTCTGTCTCCGTCTCCGTCTCCCTCCCTCCCTCCCTCCCTCCCTCCCTCCCTCCCTCCCTCCCTCCCTCCCTCCCTCTCTCTTTCTGCCTTTCACGTCCAAACCCTCTCACCCAGTTCTAGGGGTGTCAAACCTCAATGCCAAGGGCGGCCTTCCTGAAATCCTCCGGAACCATCCAGCTCTTTCCTTACATCCCCTCCAGCTACACCACTTAGGGTCCCTGGCCATTGAGTATAAATGAGGGAGAGCCACTTGTATCTCAGCAAACACAGGAGAGGGCCTGGGAGGAACATTGATCCATCCTAAAACCTTTAGGGAGATGAGAAAGAATCAGCCCTAGGCAAGCAAGGAGCTGGCAAGATGCCTGTGTCCCCCCAATGAGGGGCAGGGGAGCCAGCCTTGGCGGGATACTGTGCATATTCCTGTGCATATGTGTGTGTTCATGCGCACCATGTCTAGCCACTTCTGGTCTAAAAACTCCATTAGGTGTGTGTGTATGTAGAGGCAGGAGGACAACCTTGGTTGTCACCCTTAGGAATTCGGTCTACCTCCTTTGAGACAAGGTCTCTCACTGGCCTAAAGCTCACAACTGAACCTTAGGGCCTCTCTCTCTCTGTCTCCTAGAGAGGGATTTTAAGCGTGTTACCATTTCCACCATTTTTATGTGATTTCTGGGAATGGATTCCAAGTCCTCCTATTTAGAACCAACTGAGCTAACTCCTCCTCAGACCTCTGAGATGTTTGTATGTGTGTTGGGTGTGTTTGTGTGCACATGGGCTGATTCACCTTTGTGTATAGAGATCAGAGGTGGACATTGGGCACTTTTCATGATAGGGCTCCAGTTTGTTTGTTTATTTATTTATTTATTGAGATGGTGTCATACTGTGTAGCCCAAGCTAACCTGAAACTCAATGGACAGGCTGGCCACGAAGATTCGCCTGTCTCTGCCTACCTGGTGCTGAGATTAAAGACCTGTGCCACCACACTAGATGTCACTTTTATTTTTTGCCACAAGGTTTCTTCCTGAACCTGGGCCTTATCTATTCAGCTGGGCTGGTCTGCCCATGAGCTCCCAGGGCTCACCAATGTCTGTCCTTCAGGGCTGTAGTTATAGGCACTGCTACCAGCGCTGGCTTATACCTGAATGATGGGATTCGAACTCATGCTTGTTCAGTACCCTCTTCAGCAGCTGAATCATCTTCCTAGTTCCCCAAAGCATTTTTTAAGGAGAAGAAAACACAAGCCTTTGTTTGTTTGTTTTGTTTTGTTTTTTGAGTCAAGGTTTCTCGGTGTAACAGCCCTGGCTCTCCGGGAACTCACTCTGTAGACCAGGCTGGCCTCGAACTCACAGAGATCTGCCTGCCTCTGCCTCCCAAGTGCTGGGATTAAAGGTGTGCACCCCAATTGCCTGGCTGAAAACACGAATATTTCATAAATACAAATTAAGAACCTATATCTAAGATGTTATTTAACATGGGCAGAAAACAGCAGAAAGACTAAGTTCAAGTCAAATGGTTTATGGAATGAGTTTCATAACTGATTCTTCCACAGCTGGGCAGGAATGGGGTAGGACCGTTCCACCCCCACTGCACAGCCTTGTTGGTGTTGCCTTGGTCAAGAACAAATGGAATCATTCTCACTTTTACACAAGTTAGGGTCAAAGAGAATGAAACCGGAACTGTGTATACGCAATCTGATTGCCCGGAAGTGCACACTAGTCCAGCACTCCATAGGCTGCTTTTTAATCCCTGTATAAAAATCTGTCCAAACTTTTCCTGGCTTCTTAGACAAGTCTGACATGCATAAAAGTTTCCAAAACAGCTTAATAGCAGTTGGGCTTCATTTTCTAAGTGAATTCTCACAGGAAACCGTTATATATTTAAAAAAAAAAAACAAAAAAATCCTCAACACTGAAATGGTTTGTGACTGTTAATTACGTATTACTGTAGAAAGTCAACAATGTAAAAGAGGTTTAAATTTAAAAAAGTATCCTGTCTTCATGTCCTGCTAGTTCTCACTCTTCCAACTTCTTATACAACTTATGATTGCTTTACATGCCTATGCAAGCACACACATGGACGCTGTGTGTGGAGGCCTGCACGTGCGCTGGCATGAATGGAGGCCAGAAGAGGATGCTGGGCTTTTGTCTACCACTCTCAACCTTATTCCCTTGAGACAGGGTCTTTCCTGAACCTGGAGCTAGGCTGCTAGCCAGCAAACCCCAACAACCCTCCTGACTCATTCGCTACAGTGCTCAGGTTACAGAGACACATGTACCATACCTGCATGAGAGCTGGGGATTCAAACTCAGGTTCTCACATGAGCACCTTTACCCATCAGCCATTTCCCCAGTCCAAAAACACACATTAAAAAAAAACTACAGTAAAAACCATCTGTTTTGTATATCTATTTTTTCACCTAAAGACTATATTATGGATGTTTTTCTGTATCGAGACATAGAGGGCTACCTCTGTGTTTTATTTTTTTTATTATTTTATTTTGTTTGCAGTATAAGGGAATGAATAGAGGGCCTTACACTTAAACTCTACACTGAATACCTTCAACATTACCTCCATATTTTAAATTTTTAATAATATCTCATGCCTTGCTAGTCACTTTTGGGCAATTGTGCCTGAAATCCTTTGATGTAAATCATTTACAATAGGAAAGACCTATCGGTTCTTGGGTTAGAGGGCTCATTCAGCCCATGGTTGCTCAGCTCAGAATATGACATTGTGGTCCCGTGGAGAACAGAATCTTATTGTGGACAGTAAACAGGGTGGGGAGTGTAACATTTAAAGCAAGCCAGCCCCAGTGGCCTACTTCCTCCAACCTGTTTCCAGAGCCTCCGAAATGATCACCAGCAGCTGGGACCAAGCCTTTGACACAGGAGCCTGGCAGGGACATCATATATTCAAACCCAAACTGTGGTATGATGTTTTTAATTTGCTTAGAATTCTACTAATAGATACTTTTTAATGCTTCTGATTTTGTGGTATTAGAAACATGCTACAATGAACTTCCCTAACTTTTTATAACAATAATACATTTTAATTTACTTTTATTTATTTATGTGTCTGTGTATGTGTGTGGCTGCTTGTCTTCACGTATATCACATATGTGCATATGCCCAAGGATGTCTCAAGAAGGTGACAGATCCTCTGATGCTGGAATTACAGGCAGTTGTGAGCCATCACATGCAGATGTGGGAATTGAACTTGGGTCCTCAGCAAAGCAGCCAGTGCTCCTAATGCTGAGTCACCTGTCTAGATCCAAATTCTATAACAACAACAATAACTATTCCTTTATATTTTTTATATATGCACATGTCTGTCTTCATGAATTATGTGTACTAGCTACATGAATGAAGGAATCCACAGAATCCAGAAGACGGTGTTAGATCCATTAGATCTGTAGTTATAGGCAGTTGTGAGCTGTGGAGTGCTACGTGGGTGCTGGGCACTTAATCGGGCCACCTAGAAGGGAAATAAGTATTCTTAACCACAAATCTTTCTCTCCAGTTCCTATTTTTTTACAATTCTGAGACAAGGTCTCAAGTAGCCCAGGCTGACCTTGAACTCTCTGTAGTAGAAGGTGACCTTAAGTTTGTGACTCTTCAGTGTTTACTTCTGGAATTCTGGGATTACAGACGTGCACCACCATGCCTGGTTTTACAGGGTGCGGCACATGGAAACCGGGATTTCATGTATGGGAGGCAATTACTCTACCAACTGAGCTACAGTCCTCTGTCTCTTTTTTTTTTTTTTTTTTTTTGAGTTAGGGTCTCACTATTGCAACTTATTATCATCCTGCCTCAACCTTCTGGGTGCTGGAATTACAGATACACATTATCATGCCTAGCTTAATCAGTGTGGTGTGTGTGTGTATGTGTGTGTGTCTACTTTTTGGCAGTGGGGTTCCTGGGCTTAAGGATAGCTCCACATAATACTTTGGGGTAGACTGCTAAGCTGCCTTCCCCAGAATTTGAAATACTTTATTTTCTGAAAAGCGTCCTTTTTTATATCACACCTGCATTGGGTGGTATCAAACTATTAAGTCCTTGCCAATCTGATAGAGAGAAACGGTACCTGGTAATTCCAGCCCACTTTTCTGCAATTATCTCTAGCAGCTAAAACACTCTTGGTGAGGGACTGCTTTGGTGAGAGTTCTCTGCAGAAGAGCTCTCGTGGCACGGTTGGAGGACCCTCTGGGCTCTCCTCTGGGAGGCAAGCAGAATCTCCCGGCTTTTTGTCACTGTGGAGCCGTGTGCTGCCCCGGTGTGTCTGTGTCTCAGTGCTGCTGTGTTCATGTCTCCTTGCTTTGAGGAACACACTCACTCAGGAGAGAGGAGGGTATCACAAGGATGTAGGGATTGTTCCCCGTTGGAGGAAGGCCAATGCCTGGACTTTCTATAATCAAGAACACTGCTTAGGAAAGAGTGGAGCATAGAGACCTGTCACTGTCACTCACGACCCTGTTCCTCCCATGGAACTGCTCTTTTTTCTGCTTGGTCTATTTGCTTCTGAACCTAAAGCAGCCACCTGGGTCTCACTCTGCTTTTCTTTCAGATAAATGGGTCATTGCTGCCTGGACCAGTGGT
The DNA here is from genome assembly GCA_033318265.1 of Phyllotis vaccarum. Lineage (NCBI taxonomy): Eukaryota > Metazoa > Chordata > Mammalia > Rodentia > Cricetidae > Phyllotis > Phyllotis vaccarum. The sequence goes on from JARWLC010000012.1 coordinate 72,544,529, forward strand.
GGCTCAGAGTCCCAAGAAATCAACCACTGAGGAAGAGGAAACAGGCACCCATGGGCCCATTGTGAGGGACTGATATAGGGAGCATGAATCTCTGCTTCCTCCTACATGCCATTATTGGTAACGTGGCTGCTTGGCTGTTCGGATCATTGCCCACAGACAGTTTATCTGGAGGAGGAGCAGGAACTCTGGAGAGAGACAGACCTGGTTTTAGTTTCAGTTGAGGCCTTACTAGCTATGTGTCTGAGAGTCTTGATTTTTTTTCCTGGTCACATGATTTCGACTGCAGGTGAAATGTATCCACTTTGTGGACCATTGTGAGAGTCAAGTAATATAATGTATAAGAGACCTTCCCAAGTGAGTTCTCAGTCAGCACTGCTGCTCTCTCTCCTACAAGTGACAGTTTGATGATCACACTCTTCAACGTGGCAATATTGTGGACTATTAGGGAGCATCACACATCAGAAGCAGAGGAGTCCATTACTCTGCTGTACCCATTTGATGGCAGCTTCAGGCCTGGGCAGGACTGTGGAAATGGCCAGGTCTGTCCCAACCTGTCCTCCTGTGATATTAGTTGCTGGTAAATTGCAGCCACACCTGTATGATTGGCTTTATCCAGCTAGCTGGTTCATGCCTCAGACCTTTGCTTTGTAATGCATTGTCCTCTGTCCAAGTGTTCTTACTGAAAATGACCCTTTAGGGGTGCTATGGAGACAGCTCAATCCCTGGCATGCAAACATGGGAACCCGAGTTCAGATCCCTAGTACCCACACAAAAAGCCAGGTGCAGTGGTGTGTGCCTGTAATCCTAGTAACGAAAGACAGAGGCAGGGGGATCCCTCTCAAAATCTGTGAGCTCCAGGTTCAGTGAAGTACTCTGAGCCAATAAATCACTAAACAAATAAAATAAGGTGAACAGATTGGGTGTGGTGGGTACACGTTTGATCCCAGCATTCAAGAGGCAGAGGCAGGAGATCTCTGTGAGTTTGAGGCCATCCTCGTCTAGAGAGTGAGTTCTAGGCCAGCTACATAGTGAGAGCCTTTCTCAAAAACAAGCAAAGGTAAACAGCAGTCGAGGAAGACACCTGACATTGGTCTCTGGCTTTCACACTCACACCCCACAAAAGAAAATGCCTACCCAGACCACAAGCCATATCGGAACACAAGCTACACCATTTCATCTGGCATATCTGGCTCTCTGGAAGAGAACCAAAGTAGACTTTTATCTTACTATATATGAAAAGAAAATTCCAGACGGATTAAAAGTTGAAAATGCAAAAATTATTAGAGATCTGGCAAGACAAACTGCTATATAACATCAGCATCTCCCAGAACGGCTAAGCAAAAAGGTCAGAGGTGTCAGGTGTTAGTCGTCTATAGAACAACGGTGAGGGCATCAGTGGCAGAAGCAAGCTAGATGGCCAGCAAAGTCTAAAGAAGTTGAACAGCCCTCACCACTCAGAAAGCACAGTCCTGAGTAAATATTCAGCAGAAAAGCAACCGTGTCTCCTCTGAAGACTGTGAGTGAGAAAGCTCAGGGCACCACTGCTGGAAAAAAGCCCCAAACTGACACAAATGTTCTTCAACCTAAACAGAGAAAGTGTGTTAATTTTATAGGATGGAATCTCAGTCATGATGGTGAGTTTAAATAACTGGCAGGAAGTGAGCTTATAAGGGGATTCAGATAAAGTTCAATCGTAAGCTAAGGCGTGCACATAGGATGTAGGTTCATTGGGGTGGGAAATGCTGGAAGGTGAAGGAGGAGGGCTGGGTACAGGTCAGTCTCCTTCCTTCAAAAATCATTCTTAATGTGTTTAGATCATACCCTGTGGGAGATTGTGTTGTTTCATTGTAAATAATTATCCCACCCACTGGTTTAATAAAAAGCGCTGATTGGCCAAAGGCAGGCAGGAAGTGTGGGCGGGGCTACCAGACTAAGAAAACTCTGAGAACAGGAAGCACAGAGCAGAATGTCAGAGTAAGCAGAGGACAACCATGCTGCTCTAAGAAAAGGTACTGAGCCGCATGGCTGAACAGGATAAGAGTCATGGGTTAGATTAAGGGTAAAGAGTTAACAAGTGATATGCCTGGACCTTAGGGCAATCAGCCTAAAATTAATGTAAATATCTGTGTGTCTCTGCCCGTCTGTGGGTCTAAACCTTGAGGCTAGGCCCGAAAGTCCGGGCCAGAAACCTCCTACTACAATACCCACTTCAGGTTCCCCAACTTAAGCTCCTCTCAGAACTGCTCCGCACATGCTTCTCCCAACTTCATGTTTTCCTTCCTTCCTTCCTTCCTTCCTTCCTTCCTTCCTTCCTTCCTTCCTTCCTTCCTTCCTTCCTTCCTTCCTTCCTTCCTTCCTTCCTTCCTTTCTGTTTTGTAACCCACTGATTCCAATCAGTGCTGTCTGCCTGTGCATGACTGTACAGTGAGTTCCACTGGGGCATGGGCAACCTACCATCTCTGAGTCTCTAAAGGACACTGACACCCTCTCCATCTCTGGACATTGTTGATAGCTCCTCAACTAGGAATGTAGCTCCCTAACTCCCTTTTCGCCCCTGCTGGAGGGCCGGCTGACTTCAACTTGTACCAGCAACTATGTCTGCAGTGAACTTATATGTGTAGTGGCTCTGGCAGGCCCAGAAGACACTATTTAGCAGCAATCATCTCTGATCTCTGGCTCTTACATTCTTTCTTCTTGCCTCTTCCTTGATTGTCCCTGAGGCTTGGCATGAAGGGATGTGAGATTCTGTATCTTGATCTGGGTCCTGTTATGTGTCTACTTCTTAAGAGTTCACCTATCCGCAAGTGTACACGCACACCTTGTATGTATATTATAATTCGGTAAAATTGTGGCTATACCATCCAGACCTCATACAGTCTTCTTTGTATGTCAATGTGGCATATATACACAGTAATGTGAGTGTGAACATGTGTGTATAAAGGTGTGTGTGGAGGCTAGAGGACAATGTTGGGTTTCTTTCTCAATTGCTCTCTCTCTCTCTCTCTCTCTCCCTCTCTCTCTCTCTCTCTCTGACTGAATATCAAACTCATAATTTCAGCCAGGTTGTCAGGTATCTGTCCATCTCTGCTGGGATTACAGATAGTTGACACTACACCCAGTTTTTATTACTTGGGTGCTGAGGATATCAACTCACATACCAAGCTGCAAGCTTTTTAAGTGATGGAGCCCTTTCTGCAGCTCCATGGGCTTCATATAATCTAAATCTTGGGAGACTTTCTCAAACCAAGTTTGGAAACCTAGATCTAAAAGATAGATATTTTTGCCTTTAAGTATGCATTTTTAATGTATTTTGTGGCAAGATGGTGTAAGCAAAGTCAAAAGACAAACAGATTTGGAAAATGTATTTGCAATGCAGATGATAGACAAAGGTTAATCACTACAATATGCAAAGAGCTCTTATAAGTTGATAAAAAAGAGAGAGAGAGAGAGAGAGAGAGAGAGAGAGAGAGAGAGAGAGAGAGAGAGAGAGATAAAAATCCAAAGGAGAAAATAGGCAATGAATAGATTGTTCAGAGGGGGTAAAAAATCAAACTGTAAGGAAGGATGCTCATGTTCATTAGGATGCAGGGGAATGCAAATTAAAGTAATAAAAGATACTCATTTACACCCTTCAGGCTGACAAAATTAAAAAGAGCTTCTACAAGGATTGCACGTTGGGAGAAAACCCTGCTCTCAATCATTGCTGGTGAAGATGTAAATTATTATAACATTTTTGGAAATCAGTCTGGAAAAATCCATCAAAATTAAAAATACATATGCCCTTCGACCTAGCAATTCCACTCCTGGGAAGTGAAAGCACCTAAGGGCCCAGGAGCGGAGGTGTTGTAACCCTGGTTGTTGGCGTTTTCCTAATGTATGCCTGTGTCCCTGCATGTGCACACACAGTGGAGACAAAACAAATACCAGCAGAGAAGCAGGGCAAGCAGTGTACTCTCCTTTAGCATTCAAAGCAAAAGGCCCGGGGGTTCTTCTGCCTTCTTAGCCCACAAGAGTCCTTTCCTTGGGGCAGAAGTGGACAGTGTGTAGCAGCCTTCCGTCCTTGACTTAGCCCCAGCACTGACACCACAGGAGGGCACAGAGGAGTTGTTTTCTAGTGTAAAACCCCTTCAGTGGGGCTCAGATGCTATCACTCTGTGAAGAAAATGAAGAACAATAAAAGAGGGTCCATTACTGACTCTTGGGGACATCAACTGTACCACCTAGACTGGCTTTCCCAGGCAGATATACAAACATCTTTATGATGAGTCATAGAATCGACAGCAGACAGTGACTTCTAAAAGACGTTCCTGTGTTAGGAAGGATGCTGCAACAGAGATCCTACTGTAGAGACAACATGACTTACATAGAAATGTTGGAAATTAAAATCCACGCTACTAAACTACATCAAATGTTCTATTCTTCTACACTGAAAAACACATGTTCATAGGATAAATATAGATCTCTTATTTCTTTTTATATTTTCATGGTCCGAGGAATTGAGCCAGGTCCTTCTGTGTTCTAAGCACATTCTCTTCCATTGAGATAGACTGTTCCTTGTAGCCCAAGAATGGGCTGAGAATGGCCCCGGGTTTGTAATCTTCTGGTCTCAGCCTTGTAAGTGGTAAGTGCTAGAACTACAGGCATGTGGTACCGCAAGATACAAGTATTTATGGGGGAGGGGGGGCTATAGCTCTCTGGTGGAGTGCTTGTCTAGTATGTTCTAGATGATTAACAACAAAACACTCACACTTTACAACATATCTTTCCATTGAATCTAACCTTTCTGCTTTCCTTATTGTAAAATTACTAATTATGTTGTTATAATCAAGATTTTCACACAATATTCTCTTGACAGTGATGTGAAATTTGTCTCTTGTGAGCCACTGTAGTTCTGAGATAACTTTAAAAATTATTTTTGATCTAGAGAATGCTTTAGTAATACAAGAATTGCCATCAAAATTGTAAAACAATTTTTTAAATTTGGGAATTGAATTGTAAGCTTTGCTTAACTTATTCAAATATTTTAGTGACATTGCTTAAAAATAAAAACATTGAGGAGCTGGAAAGATGGCTCAAAGAGTGTGAGCTCAGTCCCCAGCATCCACCTTGAGACACAAACTGATTGTAATTCTAACCCAGGGGATCTGACACCCTTTTTTGGCTTCCATAGGCACCTGCAGACATATGGTGAGCACACACATACAAATAAAAGTCTTTAAAAAAATCATCTCTACTACAGAAAACACTATGCATTCTTTTTTAAATTTCACTGTGGAAATCTCTACCTTTTAAATTACATTTGTATGTTGGATGATTTGGGGCATTATGAAGTGATAAGAAGGGTCAGCCTCCTCACACGAAACAGACATATCTGGACGTAAACTGAGGTGATACTATGGCTGGAATATTCTTTGGCAGCCATGAGTTACCAGTCAGTCCCATGCTAATGTGTGAGTCCCTTCTGTTCCAAGAACCAGAGCAGAAAGAACAGCATGGTGTGCGGCCCCACTGGGAAACGGGTTGCACTGTGTAAGAAACCACTGCTGGTTCACTATCTGAGCAAAAGGATTTGACAAGTTAATTAATTGGTCTTTTTCTTACCTAAGTGTGTCTACCACTCAAACCCCTTCCTGGAATCTGAAGTGGTTTCTGTCTCTGTTGTTGGAGGAGGTGCAACCCAGGAAACTCGGTGACATCCAGAGGCAGCTGTCTTCTGCATTGGTGGACACAGGTTAAAAGGTCGGTGTTTTCCTGGGGCCTGAACAATGTTGTCACCAGAATTAATGTTTTGGATGTTGTCTGTTAAGATGCTGGTGCTGAGCACAGATCCTGCGTACTTGTGACATGTGATCCCTTCTCAAGTGAGGATTCTTGAACTTTACTACATTCTGAAAGATCTGATTTTAATTTCCCAATCCGAGAGAGCCATTCTTCTGAAAAAAAAAAAAAAAAACAAAAAACAAAACAAAACAAAACAAAAAAAACAAAAACCAAAAACCCACTAGAAAAGCAAAAGAGAAAATCATATACAAATGATGTTGCTTTTTAAACTTCTCTCATATCACTTCAAATCTCTTCCCTACCCGATTTAATAGTCATGTAATAAGAACTTAGAGGCTGGCTTTGCTTAAAAACAAACACAATAGAAAGTACCAAGTCTTCACCTGGACCCAGATATACTCCAGGATGTGTCTCCTTTATCACCTTAAACTTTTGCTCAGATTCCTACTCAGCTCGGAACATAGATGTGTCAATCATTTAAAAAGTGTTGATGTGGGGGCTGGAAAGATGGCTCAGTGGTTAGAGCTCATACCGCTCTTGGGAGAGACTTGAGTTTCATTTCCAGAACCCATATTGGGCGGTTTACAGCTGCCTATAACTACAGCTCCAGATATGATACCCCCTTCTGGCCTTCAAGAGCTTCTGCAGGCACATGCACATACACATAACTAAAAGTAATATTTTAAAAATAATTTACGTAAGTTTATTTATGTGCATTGGTGTAAAGGTGTCAAATACCCTGGAACTGGAGTTATAGACAATTCTAAGTTGCCATGTGGGTGCTGGGAATTGAACCTGGGCACTCTGGAAGAGCAGCCAGTGTTCTTAACCACCCTAAGTAATCTTTTTAAAAAAGAATGTTCATTTAAATCTAGTAATCCTAGCTAGAAGGCGGCAAGCTTTGAGGAATAAGATCTGCGGGCAGATAACCCTCTGAGGGGCTGCCTCAAGCAGGAGAACTAGATTGCCCTTCAAGCATCTTTGCCTGGGTGATAAGCCAGTAACGAGCTCTCAAGCATGAGGGTCTGGTTCTGTCTGTAATCCTGGAGCTGAGAAGTTAGAGGCAAGCGGATCCCCGGGGTTCACTGGCCAATCAGCTTAGCTTGGGGAGAACCTGTATCTCAAAAGTCAATTTGGACAGTGCCTGAGGAATGACAGCTAACATTTTCTTCTTGCCTCCAAATGTGCACTCCCCATGAACACGCGCGCGCACACACACACACACACACACACACACACACACACACACACGCACGCACGCACGCACGCACGCACGCACGCACGCACGCACGCACGCACGCACCTGTGACCATCTTATCCGGAGCCCACAAGGACTCACAGACTAAAACTGAAAGGGTAGAGCAGATCTCAGAATGACTGAGTTTTGTTTTTTTTTTTTTTCTTTTTAAAACAAATATCAACCTTTATTAAGCCCTTTATTTTTATTATTTATTTATTTTTTAAATTTTATTTTGAGATGGGGTGTTCTCTATGTATCCCTAGCTTCCCTGGAACTAGCTCTGTAGACCAGACTGGCCTTGAATTCGCAGAGATCTGTGAACTCACTTAGATCTTAGAACTCCAGCAACAGTAACAGCATCGGTGTTTCTGCTTTACACGCTGGAAGCAAGGATAATTCCCAAGGAGAAAACTGTAGCTTCGATTTAGGAATCTCCAGGGCCCTGAGAGGTAGGATGTTCCTCTACATCTAGCAACCTTGAGGTAACAGCGAGTGCTGTTCCACTACTTTTTAGCAAAACCAGGCCGCTGTTCTGTGCCCTGTTACCTTGTATGGTCAAGATGGGAACGCACCCAGGAGAGGTACTATGTGCCACAGCCCAGCACAGTGGCTGGACTGAATGCTGACCTCAGACCTTGTGCATGCAGCTGCTCGAAACAAATCATACCACACCCCTGCAACTCTACCCTGACACCTGCTGGGAGATGGTCTGATAAGCAAGCTGCTTTGACCCTGTAGACTTTGGGATTCTTATTAACCTTGCTTATTGCTGCTTCCTAATGTGGGATCTTCCCCCTCCCTCTGAAACCAAAAGGTGTGTGGGGGGGGACCACGCTGTTTGGTGGAACTGAGGGAGCTCTCTCTCTCTCTCCCTCTCCATCTTTCTCCCTGTGTTCCTCCCTGCTGTGCAGTCTGCAATGTTAATAACCTTCCTAATAAATTTCACATCCTTTAGGGCAACTCAATTCTCACATCAAACCATCTCTCATGACTTTCTCCAAACCTAGCATCGAGTGTCCCTTCCAAAGGTAGACATTAGAGTACAACCAAAGAAAAGGAAGGACACAGCAGCGGAGTGTAGAGGAGTAAATAAATGGGTTATAAATGGAAATTCAATATCACATTAATCTAAAAAGAGGCCCAGAGCCAGCAAGGACATTGTCGCTTAGCTCCGTTCTACCAGGGAGGAGAAAGAAGGAAGCTGTGTGTCTGTGGAGACCACGCCTGTCTTTGGAGGTTGACTATGGTCCTGAGTGGCCTTGCCTGGGACACATATTCATACACAATGGACTGAACTGATTATTAATACTGAACGGGATTCTAGCCCTGTTCCCGTATCATTTGGATTGTACAGTCTTCTGATGTTAGGTTCTGAAAGACTGTGAAATATCTACTTGGTTTTGTAGTATTCTGGCAAAAGACTCCTAAATTCCTCAGATTCTCCAAACGGATAGAATCTTTTTTTCTTTTGTTTGCTAAATCATTGATCATGGCCACCAGAAAGACAGATAGGGTTAGAGCAGCAGTTTTCAACCCATGGGTTGTGAGCCTTTGGGGGGCTGATTGACCCTTCTGCAGGATGCTGCATATCAGATATTTATATTTTGATTCACAAAAGCAGAAAAATTATAGTTATGAAATAACAATGAAAATAATCTTATGGTGAGGGATCACCACAGCATGAGGAGCTATATTAGAGGGTCACAGCATTAGAAAGGTTAGAATCACTGCTATTGGGGATGCTTCCCTGAAGAGTGGAGAGGGGCTTGAAGGCTGTTAGTTGCAATCACTTGAGTCTGTGCAGTGGAACCTCCATTAAAACAGCAAGGAAGAGTGTTGGTGAGCTTGTGAACACAAAGGTGCCTGGGGGATGGTGCTCCCAGGCAGGGTTGTTCCCTCCTCCAGCGTCACTCTATACATGCTTTCATCTGTATGCGTTGTAATGTCTTTTATGATAACTGGTAAACTAAAATCATACAAACTCCTAATATGTGTGTGTGTGTAGGGGAGGAGGTATATGTGCATATATGCATGCGAAGGTCAGAGGACTTTGTATATCCTGGTCTGTCACTGTTTGCTTAGTTCCTGAAACAGTCTCTTACTGAAACTGGAGCTATGTTGACAGACAGAAACCTCAACAACCCTCCTGTCTCTGCCCTTTGCAGCATGGGGGATATAGGTATATGTGGCCAGAGCTGTTTTCTTGTATGAGAACTTGAACTCAGATCCTTATACTTGTCCACGGGGATCTCTTATGCACAGAGCCATCTCCCCAGCCCCAAACCAAACTGAAGAAAAGAAGAGTAGATATACCATTATGCCAGTTTCTGTGCGTACTCACGTAGGACTGCCAATGGTGTGTGTGGAGTGGCACACACCTGTAATCCCAGAATTTAGGAATTGAGGCAGGCAGGAGGATATTCAATTCCAGGGCAGTCTGGGCTATAGAATCAATTCATTGTTAACCTGGGCTACACAACAGGGCCCTGTCTCAACTCCTCCACTCCCAAAGAACTAGGAACAGTGTGGGGACTGGCATATATCATACATGTGGGAACACAGTTCTGGTCCTTGAATGGGGTATTTTTTGTCTCCAGAGGTGTAGCACAGCAGTTTAAGAGGGTCCTTGGGCCTCAAGCTGCTGGAGAATGCCACCTTTTTGGTAAAACCATTTGCAGAAGGCAGATGCTCCCCTGAAGTCATTGGTGACATTGCCAGCCTGTTCCTACTCCTGACATTGGGGTCTAGAGCTGAGCTGCCCACTGTTGCCGTCTGTGTGAGAGGACTGGGAAAATGGCTCTGAGTCCCGTAGAGAACAGCAGATGATTGTGTTTAGCCAGTTTATGAAGATCTGGCCAGAAAGTCCACAGCAAGCCCCAAACAGGCAGCTGGTTGTAAAAAACCACAGAGCTAAGAAGGAGCCACCACCTCCCTGAGGTCCGTGGACAAGAAAGAGGTCATTGGGTTCCCAGAATGCCTTGGGCTTTCTCACCATCCTTACTGTGCCAGGGTCCAGAGATGTTTCTAAAATCATCTATGTTTTCTTGGTCACCCATAGCATTTGTGTGTGTGTGTGTGTGTGTGTGTGTGTGTGTGTGTGTGTGTGTGTGTGTGTGTCTCATTTTAAATTCTCTGTTTTTATCATTTCCCTTCATAGATATATTTGACAATGAACATGATTACATGTAGATTTATTTAAGCATCTGCCTTTACAAAAAGTGTGTGTGTGTGAATACATGTGTACACGAGCACACACTCATGTGTTTTACATATGTGTATATCAACTATCTCCCTCTATATCTCATCTTATTCTCTCAATAAACCTGGAACTTGAAGTCTTTCTGCTGAGGCTGCTGGCTAGCATGCTCCAGTGATCATCCTGTCTTTTCTCCTTCAATGCTCACATTACAGGTGTGCTTGGTTTCAAGAAGCCTTTAAAACAGACACTTATTTATTTTTCCTGTGTGTACCACAGCACATATATAGAGACCGGAGAACAAGCTTCAGGAATTAGTTCCCTCCTTCCACCATGTGGGGCCAGGGACTGAATTTAGGTTGTCTGGCTTAGCTGTTAAATGTCTTTATGCACTGAGCCACCTCAGCAAACCAGTGCCTTGCATGTGTGACTGAACTAAGATCTTCACACTTGCCCTCCAAAACCGTATTCAGCCCCTATGTGTCCACCTTAAATGTCTAAAATTAAAGGAATAGAGAACTGTATAATACAGAGGTTGCCTTTATCATCTCCATAGTGGCCACTCCCAAGAGTTAAAGGCATTCACAGCTTCTGACAGTGTGTCCTGACCAGCTCTAGACTGTGTGCTTATAAACACCTGTCTCGCCCATCATCCGCCTGGGGGTGGCAATGTCCTGAGCATCCTCCCTCCAGGGGGGTGTGTGGCTAAGTGGCAAGGAACTGACACCTCTGGCTGAGAGCTGAGTGTAGGTTTAGAGGTAGCTCTCGCAGCTGTCCAGGCTTTCAGTGGCTGACACTCCCACTGCAGCCTTTGAGCTGGGCCCACACTGAGGAATTCCTGTCACAGTGTAATAAACCACATAAATTTAATGCTAATTTGGGGGATACTGTGCTATGTAAACAGTACAGTTTTCATATCTCCTCAATGTCTGATCATTTAGTTATTATTATTTTGCTCTCCTCTATAGCAAAGCTCTATAAAAGCTACCCATTCTCATTTCCCCCTCCTCCACCCAGTCCCATCTACTCTAATCCATTGTCAGCCACGGAGGAGACTATGAGGCAACACTAAATTCTAACTATTTGAAAATGGCCTTTTATTTCTCTCAGATGCATGCTGCGTGTCTCAAGAGGATTCCTACGTAGGTGACTTGCTAAGAAAGTGCTCCCAAGAGACACCAGAAAGATAGATAGACAGAGCAGGATAGAGAAGGGAAGAAATAAGCGTAGGAGATTCAGAGGTATCTAAGTTTCAGAAGGACCCTGACGGCTAGGGTGGAAATCACACCTCAATGCTCGCTCCATCTCCTCACAAATGAACAGGCTTTCCCCTCCCCATCCCCCCAGCTAGACATTGTGCTGGTCATGGCAGGGGATGCAAATCAACTCCCAGATGCATCTCCAGAACACACAAGCAGCTCAGAAAAGAGATGTATACGTAGAGGCCAGGGGATGAGCTCATCAGTCGGGACAGAAGCCAAGGGCACTTGGGCAGATGTAGCCAGGGTTGCCACGTAGCCAGGGTTGCCACATCGGGTGCTACTGTTTTTTTTCAGGGCTCTCATTAAAAGGAAGACTCCCACAGAATATGAGGAGGTTTGGGACCTGTGTATGTGTGAGTGTGACTGTGTGTGAGTGTGTTCATGACTTTACAGGTGTATGTGTATGCATGGTTGTGCATACACGTGCAGGCCAGTGGTCATTTTAAGTGTTGTGCTCCTCAGAAGCCATTTACCTTGGTTGTGTTTATTTATTATTATGTGTGTGAGAGACACATGCGTCTGTGACTATGTGTGTCATATTGTGTGGAGGGTCAGAGGACAAGCTTTTGGAGTCATTTTTCTCTTTCCACTTTTCCATGGGGTCTGGAATTAATCTCAAAAGTAAGCAATTCACACTTAGAGCCACCATGCCAGACTCCATCTTATATTTTTTTAATTAAAAAAGTTTTTGGGGGCTTATTTTTGTTTTATGAATACTATATTGGCTGGTTTTGTGTGTCAATGTAAGTTGAAGTCATCAGAGAGGAAGGAGCCTCCATTGAGGAAATAGCTCCATGAGATCCAACTGTAAAGCATTTTTTCAATTAGTGATCAATGTGGGGAGGGCCTAGTCTATGGTGGGTGGTACCATCCCTAAGCTGGTGGTCCTAGATTCTCTAAGAAAGCAGACTGAGCAAGCCATGAGGATCAAGCCAGTGTGCAGCTCACCTCCATGGCCTCTACATCAGCTCCTGCCTCCTGGATCCTGATCTGTTCTGACTTCCTTCAATGATGGACTATGATCCGGAAGTGTAAGCTGAATAACCCTTCCTCCCCAGCTTGGTTTGTGTTTGTTTTGTGTTTGGACATGGTGTTTTGTTGCAGAAAAAGAAATCCTAACTAAGACAGGTATTTTGCCTGCATGTGTGTCTATGCACCATGTGTGAGCCTGGTGTCCAGGGTTGTCAGAAGAGGGTGTTAGATCCCTTGGAACTTGAATTACAATTTGTGAGCTATTTTGTGGGTGCTGGGACCCAAACACAGGTCCCTTGGAAGAACAACAGTGCTATTAACTGCTGAGCTATCTCTTCAGCTCCTATTCATGTATTTTGAGGCAATGTCTGCCACTGGGATTTAAGGCTCACTATGCTAGCTGGACTGTGAGACCTAGGGATCCACCTGTTTTTACCTCCTCAGTGTGGGGATTACAAGTGTGGTTGTTGGGGGTTGGATTTAGGTTCTCCTGCTTGCATTGAGAGCACTTTACTGAACTATCCTCTGGCTGTCAAACCTTGTATTTCTAACATGGTCTCTGATGCTGCTCATTGTAGGAGGATTATGTTGTTCCATTGTAAATAATTGTCCTGCCTACTGGTTTAACAAAAGCACTGATTGGCCAAAGGCAGACAGGAAGTATGGGCGGGGCTACCAGACTAAGAAAACTCTGGGAACAGGAAGAACTGGGCAGAAATGCCACAGCGATGCCACAGAGTTACCAGACAAGCCAGAAGATGCATAGGACAACTATGCTGCTCTGAGAAAAGGTACCAAGCCTCGTGGCTGAACAGGATTAGAATCATGGGTTAGTTTAAGAGCAAGAGTTAGCAAGTTTTATACCTGGGCCCCAGGTCAATCAGCATACAATTAATATAATTGTCTATGTGTTTCAGTGGGACTGTGGGTCTGTGGGTCTGTGGGTCTGGGTCACAAGGCTAGGCCGGAAAGTCCGGGTCAGAAACCTAATATAACAGCTCATGCTTTCAACTTTGCAGTTGGGTGCTACAGGACCTTTCATGGTAATCTTTTCTTATAGGAACACATCCTATAAGATGAAATGCCTCCAGAGAAATGCCACTGTGCAGTGAAACACCATTGTGCTTACTTTGGTCATCTGCTGTGTGTCTGCTCCTAGGCCATAAAGGTTCAGACAGAAATTAATGCTTCTGTGATTGACGGGGCTCAGTTTGGCACTCCCCAGTATAATTTAGCACTCTCCCGTATGATTGCAGTGAGGTGTAGTTAGTTATTGGCCCTGGCTGTCAAGAGTCCCATTAACATTGTTGGCACCTGGCACAAGCTGTTGGGGGGAGGCTGCTGACTACCATGCTTTCATGCACCCTCTTCCTGTAGCTGGGCTTCTCAGTTTGGCAGCTAATCTGAAGTGTACCCAGGATTTATTTTAATCAGATGAGGTAGGATGTACAGATGTGGAAATTGTTGTCATAGGAAGCAGAATACATTGTGCAGGGCCTTGGTGGGGAGCATTAAGGCTGGTGGAGACAGAGGGAGACACAACAGAGCTCACTCGTGGGAAGAACTACGTGAGAGGCAGGGTAGGTATACTGAGTAAGTTTACAACTGGATCATTTGAATAATTTAGAAGGTTTTCAGGTTGTATATAGGATGATATCTAGATCTTCAGAGCCTAGCCTGTTTTAATTTAGGGTGGGCACAATATTAGCTGAGTGTGTGTGAGAGCGTGCTTAATGCAAGTGGCTGGGGTGGGGGTATGGGTCCTGGATAGCTTGGTTGGTTAGTCAAAGGTATGTTCATAGGGGCATCATTTTCTACTTCTAGGCATCGGGTAACCATGGAAAGAACAGTCTCTCTAGGATCAAGGTCCCCAGTGCTACAGTATCAAGGATACTGAATATGGTTATTCCAGTGGCAGGGTTTGGAGAGAAACCCCAAGAGTAAACAGTGTAACAGCAAGAAGCAGAGGGTGCCTGGACAGTTGGGGGGCCTGTCTGGAACTGACATGGTGTCTCCTGCTGTGCTGCAGTGACTGAACAGACTTGAACAACTGGGACACACGAGGGACGTAAGGGAGGTGAAGCCGTGTGGGTTGATGGTATTGCTGTTGCCATCTTGCCAAAGTACAGTTGGTTACACGTGTGTGCGTCAAGCAAGTATGTGAGTGTCCAAGTGGGTGGGTTGTGCTGGTAAAAATCTTCCTATATAAAAAGTCTTTCTGGCTCTGGACAGTCACCAATTCCAGTAGAAGGAAGATTATCTTCCTTAGTGTTCCAGAGATAAGCAAGTAGACCTAAAGTCTTGGTTCTTGCTCATTGCTGCCCTCTACTGGAAGAGCACTAACTTAGCTATGCCTCCTCTGTCCAGACTTCTGACTTCCTGCCCGCCTCCTTCTGGCTATAGTTCTCAGAACTTAGTCCTGATGTGATTTATAGTGAGGAGATTAGTTGAGGATTGGTATGGGAGGTGTTCAGGGGTGTGGGCTCTGGGTTAATTGGTTGGTTGATCAAAGCTGTGTTTGTAGAGGAGTCACTCATTGGCAAGGTTTTTTGTAAGGATTCGGTTGTCCACTGCTCCAGTGTGGTTTCTGTGAGGGCCCGATCCCATCAGACATGGCTTTCCACCTTCCTCCATGGAGGTGCAAGTGGCAACTTTCTCTGGGGCAAGAACAGCGCTAAGGACTTAGCTCCGTTCTCCTGCCATCAGCCTCCAGGCCCGTCCTGTGGAAACAGACATGCTGTGAGGAGGTTGCTACCTTTTCAAAGCTCCAAAGTGTCCTGAGCTCACACGTGGGGGGCACGGTAGTGTAGGGTTTCCGAATACAGACAGGAAGAGGATGGGAACATTCACCCTGCCATAGTAGCTTAGAGCTTTGCCTTTCTGTCACTCAGAGGCTTTCCCAGATATAGGGCACCTAAAGCAATAGGTGCAGGCTTGATGCTGATGCGTTCAAACCATCACAGCCCATCTTCATTGTCTGATCCTTATTATCTCCTAGAATCCTTGAACTGCCTTCAAAGGATTGCCCTTTGGAGAGCTGAGCAGGACCCTATCTGTGCTTCAGAAATTGCCATGATAACTGTCAACTCTAAAATGCAAGGGGCAGCGAGTTGTAGAGGACACTCATTCCAGAGACTGGTAAGCCAGTGCCCCCTGAAAATGGTGTCCTGTTGTGACAGGGTAGTACTTCAGACAATTCACTGCCTCTGTCTGTATGTTCTTGCAAAGATCTCCATGGATTTTTCTGGCAAAGACATTTCACACATTTTTAACTGCTTGGCAAGTGGTTTACAAATCCTTCTAAATACAGCAGATTAGTCAGTGGAAATCCAAAATTTTAGAAAAAAAATAATTGAAAGAGCTATTGAATCGAGGAGGGTTTGCTTGAGTAAATATTTTCCTTATGTGATTCTGATCTACTCATTTAATAATCCTACTCATGGTTTAGACTGGGGGTTTTTATGGAGAGCGCCCTATTCCTCAGGACGATTACTTTCGTTTTTTATTCATAATGTTCAAAGTTAACAAGAAAATATGTCATGCTCCCCCACCCCGTGGCTGTTTCCTTGTATGGTTTTCTGGGGATTATGCAGGAGTGGGGTCCCTTCTCTTTTTTGAATTCAAAAGAGTAGCCAGGATGTTGGAGCAAGCGCCAGGCCTTCTCGGCCTTGATGCCTCCGTGTACCTAGTGTCCTTCTAAAGCATTCTTCCTTTTTCTTTTGACAGCCTCCTCCCGCACATCATTCTTGGCTCTCAGCTCAGCTGTCATTTCCCTTAGGCCGTCTCCTCGGATTCTGTGTTACACCAGTAGTCTCCGGCTCATCTAAGAGCCCCCGCCAAGTCTGTTGATTTGGATGTTTCATCTCAGCCTTGTGGGCATCACTGCCCTTTCCTCCCTTCCTCCTCCTCCTCCTCTCTGAGCCTGCTTTCTTCTCCCTTCACTGTATGTCTCCAAGCAGGGCATTGTGGGACACCAAGAAAGCTTCCTGGTTTGTGCATGTGGATATTCATATCCGGTGTGGTTTCAGAAATGCGTTGGAAAGCTGTCTCTCAGCTCTGCGTTTTCTCTGTTGGTTTACTTCAGTGTCGTGAAAGCTAGAAAGTCTAGAATGTTCCATTCTCAAAGGATCAAATCCAGCATCTGTGCCTGTCCTTTATTAGCTTTATTTTCAACCTGACACCATGTAGGGTCTTCTGATAGGAAAGCCTTGATTGAAATTGCCTAGACTAGTCTGGCCTGTGGGCATGTCTGTGGGAGATTGTTTTAGTTATTTATTGACATGGAAGGGCCCAGTCCACTGTGGGTAGTTCCATTCCCTGGGCAGTGGGCTGTTTAAGGAAGTTAGGTAAGCTTGAGTCTAGGATTGAATCAGAAAATCATATTCTTCCATGGTTTCTGTTACAGTTCCCACCCAGATTTCCCAGATGTACCCCCTTCTGCTGCCCATACACCCCACTGCTTTCAACAACAGTGCAGCTATATCACACGCTCGGGTGGGTCCCTGTGGGTCTCATACTTTCAGACTGTGAGCTCCATGATAACAAGAGATCCCTTTGCATTTGATCTTCCCTGTAACTTGTACAGGTCTTGGCTTAGACTGGGGACCTGTTATATGCAGGATGAGGGAAGAGAGAAGCCATCAGGAGGACATAGCTGTTACAGGGGCCTAATCTTGCACGCCATCAAGATAAGAAGAGTAGCCAGGATCATGGATAACAGAATTGAACCTACAATTGGAAAACTGGACCAAATATGCAAAGATAAGAAGAATCATATGCGGAGGGATTAGGTTTGAAAAAAATGGTTTGGGTGTAGACTGAAGGTGGTAGAAACATCTGGAAAGGAGCCTGGTGGTCTGCATGAGTCGACTTTAAAATGCAACATGATTGTGGGTTACAGTCATAATCGCTTTGTTACACATCTGATGCGGAAGCCACAGGAAACCTCCTAACAGTCCCTGCAAAAGGGGGCTCTGTGATTTTAACTACAGTGGCCTTCAGGAGAGAGGCTTCATGTCAGACTTTCTATTGTCAAAGACCTGTAAAAAGTGTTTCTAATGTAAGGGAAGGTGATTATAGGTTGAGGATTTTTATTTTTGACAGTTAAGAACATAAGAAAGAAACCCTTTCGTAAAAGAAGGGCACAGGGCAGGAGAGATGTGTTTTTGCATATGACCTAAGTCGTCTGCTTCTCAGCATCCACAACCGGTGACTCCTAACTACCTCTAAATCCAACTTCATGTACACACATGAAGTACAGGTACACACTCCCCCAATTAAAAATAAAACATATATATGTATAATATTGTGTGTATGTGTATTTCAAAGAAGGGCATAATCTAACATAAAGAGCATAGTGTTAGGTGGAGCCCAGAGGTGACTAAGTATCATCTTGCATGTGCGGAGGAGCAAGTCTTGTCATTGGGTCAGATCCCCACAATGACAACTAGGACCCCATAGATTATCAGCAAGTGATGAAGGTTTTACTGATGATTTAGGTGACAAGATGGGAGAGGAAGTAAGCTGGCAAACCAAGCAGAGTGAACTCCTTGGTCCTGAATGGACATTGCCACACCTGCATCCATCCTCTCCTTTCTCATGCTTGGTGACCGTGTTATAATAAAAGTTCATAGACCAAGGCAATGGACTAGTTGGAAGTTGTCCTGACTCCACATTCTAGCCCCCTAGGGGGAGCCCTGGAAAAAGTGACTCCTGTGTGCTGTGGGAAAACCCAAGGAGGGGCAAAGAAGCTGCTCTCCTCATTAGCAATCATTTTTCTTGGGTCTCTGGCTTTTTTCTTGGTAGAGCACCACCCCCCCCCCCCCCCCCCCCCCCCCCCGTTCCAAGGTTACCTCCTGGGATAACTCCAAAATTTTTCTGCATGTATTAAGCAGTGCAATTTAGCTTCTTGATTTCACATCCACTAGCCTGAAGCAGCCCTGGGGCTTCTCTTTGCATAATTAAAAGATCCATTAAGGTGTTTTCCCAAACAAAAGAGCAGTTTCTCTCCCTCAGAGGATTCTGTCATTCTCTGAGGACATCCACATCAGCTGTAGTCAGATTTTAAAATAATGCGGTTTGGAACACACACACACACACACACACACACACACACACACACACACACACACACACACACACAGAGGTCGCTAATCTCTTTTCTCTAGTTATATGGAGAGAGGTGTCAGACATCTTTTTTTGGGTGGATGCATAGGGAAAGCAGGTTGTCACCTGAAGCTGCTGGAGTGATTTGCCAGCATTTTTGTGATTTCGGGGCCACATGCAGACAGACACATAAAAAGAGACAAGCTCCTCCATGTCTGTAGGCACAAAGAGATGGTGGAGCTGGTGAATGGAACTCTGGGTGCCTTCACCTCTGAATTAGAGATGGCTGCCATTCAGGTCCCAAGACATCCTGGCTTGCTGCTCCCATTGTGTTCATCTTTATGCTCAAGCCCACAGCCCGGTGATCTCCTGACACTCCCTCTCCCTGGGTCCACTCTTTTGGACTTTACCTTTTGGAAATGAATTCCCACAGTAGGGTGCCACCAGACCAGACTAACTCAAAATGGAGTCACTTATGTTAAGTGCCACATAAGCAAACTGAATTGTGAAGAAAGATTCCCTAACAGACTGACTTATGCTGAAAACAGGAGATTTCTGCCCGTACAGGAAAGTCCCCTTGCTTTTACCTTACAGAAAAAGCCACATCATGCCAGAACTGTGTTTGAATATCTCTTTTCTTAATAAAGTACTCAGCCTTAGGTATTTTGTTACGATAACCATCAGTGAACTAATACAAATGGTCACTACTGCAAATGTCATTTCCCTTGTGAGTAAGAATTGAGAAAATCTTTCTGAAGAGACAGTAGAGCTGTGGAGTAATTGGAATGTGCAAGTCCAGGAGCTCCCATCTCATCTTGGGCTGGTTTTGGCCCTCCAGAGCATCCATTCCTTGCCCACCCCTCGATCAGGACTAACATTTTGTGACTGAAAGATAAAACCTTTTGGTTTTGTTAACTTAGCAAACCATTAGCTTCTATCAGTTCAAAAGCTACAAATTCACCAGAGAGTATCTTGGGCCTACAGAAAGCTCCCCCATCTCTCTGTAACCCCCCTCTTTGGTGTTCCCACCAAGACATTTTAAATTTACCTTGATTTATGCCTTTCTTTGTTCTGTGAAACTATAAAACTTCATGAAACTGCTTTCACATTGGAACATGAAATTTGGGGGTAACCTAAATCTGTGTTCCTAGCTCATTGGTCACTCAAAATAACTCCAGAGTAAACTACCTCATATTCCCTTTAAGAGCTTTGGCTTTTCAGTCAAGAGGCAGGGAGTAGACCCCAAGCAGCCTTTGGCACTGTGGCAAGGTTGGAGGGGTTCTCCTTCACTTTGCAAGCCTGTGTGAGAAGCTTTGTATTTGGGAAGGTGGCTCCCAAGATGGGGGTTGTGTGTCCAGTAGCAGTTTTAGGTAAACACAGGCCCTAGCAAAAAGGGGAATAAATCTGCAACTGTCATAGGCAACTGTCCAGCCTCACACGTGACCACATGTGGGATCCCTCCAGGGACTCCAAGAAACACATAAATATCCAGGCAATAGGGTCTTTCCTGAACCAGAGAACCAGTACCCACTGTGTTCTCTATCTTTAGAGCTTTTCATCAGTCTTGCGGGGGGGGGGGGGTGTTGCTAAAAGAAACCAGGTTTTCTGTAGAAGAAAATAAAATTTCACCTTTGCTTATAGTAAGATCTGTTCAAACAGCTGCTTGTTGGAAAGGGCTAGATACCTAGCTCCCTGCCTATGTGTGCCTTGGAGATGAGCGCTTGCCTGGCAGAGCTCTTGGTAGCTGTGGTTGTGGGGGCCTTGGGGCTGGGATATGATTCCAGACAACACAGACAGCAGACAGCGTCTGCCTCCGGAACTCGCCATTCCTCAAGGTGAATGCTCTCTCCAGTGGGTCATTCTGGCCGCGTCTGAGTGGTTTTCTGCTGGCAGAATCATTTATTTCTGGTGTCAGGGAGGCCCAGACGGCTTTCCCCACTGGCTGTAAATGCTCTGAGCATCATCGATTCCTCCCATCTCTGGAAATCTGCTGGAGCAGCAAGTCTGGGATTCCTAGCCAAGGAGGGGTCCGGAGGGCAAGGCCTGGTGGCTTTGTTCCCTTCCTCTCAGTGGGGGTGGGTAGGATGTTAAGGCCTTCTTGGCTCCCCTGGGAGCTGCTCCACAGTTCAGACATTGTGTTGCACTTTCCCAGAGTGTGTCTGCTTATCTGTCTTTAAGCTCCTAGACTTGCGATGCTACTAGCCACTGGCCTAGGAATAGCTCTGTCATAAGCCAGTAATGTGGCCTGTGCATTTTTTCTCTCTTGCAAGATGCCCCAGAGCTCAAGAACCCATAGTGCTGTCATAAGCCATGGCCCACCAGATAGCAGTTACTGCCAACTACCAGGCTGTGGGGAGGGGAGCACCCAGTTTCAGGGTGACCCAGTGTGACCCAGCATGATACATGCATCTCCCATTGTGGAACCTCATGTAAACAAACCTGCAGGAGTGCCTATGTGTTGTTGGCCGTGTGTGTGTGTGTGTGTGTGTGTGTGTGTGTGTGTGTGTGTGTGTGTGTGTGTGTGTGTGTGTATGTGGCTTCATGTCCTCTTTGTGTTTACATTTGTTCCTGTGTGATGGTGTGAATACCTGTGGCCTTCTAATAGGAAGGTATACTCATGTATGCATGCTTACTTGGGTGTAATGCTTGGGCATTTGTCTGTCTGTTGTCTGCATGTAAGCTACTAGTATCTGTGACTGTGTGCCTATTGTGTGAATCTCTGTGTGTGCTTATGGTATGTTATAGTTGAATTTTAAAAATTTTATTATTATTACTCTTTGGGGGGCCACCACCCAGCTCCCAAATAAATACACATAGACTTTTCTTACGTATGAATGCCCTGCCTTAGCTTGGCTCGTCTCTAGCAGCTTTTCTTAAATTATCCAGTTTCTCTATGTTTTGCCTCTGGACGTTTTACTTTTCTTTATCCTGTATTCCATGTCTGGTGTATCCCTGAGTGACAGGCGCCTTCATCCTCCTCATTTTCTCGCTCACCTTCTCCTCTCTTCTATTTATTCTCTCAGCCCGCCAGCCCCGCCCATCCTTTCTTCTGCCTTGCTATTCAATTCTTTATTAGACCAATCAGGTGTTTTAGACAGGCAGAGTAACACAGCTTCGCAGAGTTAAAATAGATGCAACATAAAAAAAAAATGCAACACATCTTTGCATCACTAAACAGATATCCTATGGCATAAACCAATGTAAACACGTTTTAAATATTTTAAATATTCTACAACAGTATGTATGTCTGCATGTAAATGTGGAGCATGAACACACATCCTTTGTGTACATGTTCATGGAGTATGTGTATCTTCATGTGACTGTGGGGTATAGACATATATGTGTGTGTGTGTGTGTGTGTGTGTGTGTGTGTGTGTGTGTGTGTGTGTGTGTGTGTGTGTGTGTGTGTGTTTGGATGAAAATAACCCCCATAAATGCTTGGTGCCCGCTTGGTAGAGCTGTTTAGCAAGATTAGGAACTGTGGGCTTGTTAGATGTGTCATTGGGGGTGGACTTTGAGCTTTCAAAAGATTTGTGCCATCCCCAGCATGTTCTTCTGCCTCCTTATGACTCAGGTGTGATCTCTCAGCTGTTGCTCCAGAGACATGATGCCTGATACCGACATTCCTCCGCCATCAAGAACTCCACCCCTCTGAAACTGTAAGTCCCCAATAAACTTCTTTTGTAAATTGCCTTGGCTGTGGTGTCTTGTCACAGAAATAGAAAAGTGATCAGTACAAAAGTTGGTCAGGAGTGGGGCATTAGCAGACAATGAGTGAAACCAGCCCAAGAGAGAGAAGAGTGTCACAGTCAGCAATGCTGGAAGGGCGGAGCCATCTGAGCTTAGCTTTCCCCCTGGGGTTTGGTCTTGACTCAATATTTCCTCACCATGTACTTATTCCTCCTTTTTGGAATGGAAATGTACATTCTGTGCCATTGTATGTTGGAAGTGTGTAATTTGCTTTCTGACTGTATAGGGATTTATAATTAAGTGTTGAGCCTTGAAGAGATTTCGAACCTCAGACTTTTAAACAGTGTCGAGACCAAAAGACTATGATTACTTTGAAGTTGGATTAAATGCATTTTGCCTTATGATGTGGCCACCAGCTAATGGGGACCAAGGAGTGGAATGCAGTGGTTTGGATGAGGATGGTCTCCATAGGCTCAGTCTGATTGCTTGGTCCCCAGTGGGTCCCAGGTTAGGAAGGATTAGAAAGCATGGCCTCATTGGGAGAGGTGTGTCACTAGGGGTGGGCTTTGAGATTTCAAAAGACTCCTGTCATCCCCAGTGTGTTCCCCGTCTCCTTCTTGTTGCTCCAGAGACCTGCAGCTTACTACCTTCATTTTGCCATGAGCCCTACCGCTCTGAAACTGTAAGTCCCAAATAAATGTTTTCTTTTATAGCTTTCTTTGGTCATGGTGTCTTATCACAGCAGTAGAAAAGAAAATAGTGTACATGCTGGTGTGTGTGTACATACTGTATGCATATAGTACATGGGTACAAATGTTTGTGTGTGTGTTCACATTATTACAGCATGTGTGTACTAGTGTTAATCACTCATGACATGTGTGCCTTGTCTGAGTGGGATGTGTAGGAGCTTATGTGGGACACAAGGATGCTCGTGTGTGTGCACTTCTATCCAACCATTCCTTCTCTATTCTTTCCTTCCTGTCACCCAAGGATTTATGAAAAATTCCATAAAGGAGGTGCTAGCTGTAGAGGAGACCTCAGATACAGTGTCCCTGCCCTCAGAGCTGCTCTGGAGCAGAAGGGAACATTTCCCAGGCTTTAAGAACCTATCCTGAGAGAAAACATCCATCTGCTTGTCAGGTGGAAAATGGCCTTTTGTCCAAGTCTGCAAGGACTCAAGGGCAGGGGTGGGCATGAGCTACTCTTCTGTTTGACTCAGCTCAGGACATGGGAATGTGAATGACTGTGTATTCTGGGACTGGCATGGTGCAGAGCTGTGGTGGGTAAGAGTGAGGAGCTCAGAGAAGGTGGCCTGGATGAGGCTATGCCTGGGCTGCCTCAGTTGCCTGGGGCAGGAGGCTGGGGATGTTGCATAAACGTTGAGGATTGGGAAGGGGATGGTGTTCATTTTTAATAGGTGTGCGTTGGGGGGGGGGCATGAATGGACATGTGGCAGCCCTGGGACACAAAGACACTCCCAACCCTGTCACTACTGCTGACAGCTAGTCAGGAAGGGAAGAATCTGTCCAGGATTTCTCTGGGGAAAGGTCAGCTTCCCTATTTCCCCACCCTCTGCCCTGCACCTTTTCCCCAGCAGCCTGGGACAGCTGAATGCCAGGCCCCAGGCCTCCTCTTGGGGCCTACCTTCCCCCTTGGGTGGTGGGGACAGGACCCTCCTGCTCTACCTACTCTGGGAGCAGGAGGCCATTACGGTGGTGGGAAAATCTGATACTTTGCCTTGTCCCCTTTCCATCCTTTGCCTAACCATCTGTCTTGGCTCCATGGGGGGAAGTATTGCGTGTTTTCTGGGCTTTAGAAGAGAGTCCCTTCCGGCCAAGGTAACCCAGTCATATTGATACCCAGGACGCCACTGTAGCTGCTCAGATGCTTCCAGGCTTGTTCCGTGTCCAAGTGAACAGGTAGAGGAAGGCTGGCTGGGGCCTAGGGTAAAGGTATGGGGATGATACAAGGGAAGAAAGAGCCCTGTGAATTCTCTAGGTATAAGCGCACTTCAGTTGGTGAGGAAAGTACCTGCCCCTTTGCTCATTTGCTATATAGCCACGGGCCCTTATTCTTATCTATCTCCCTCCCTCCCTTGGGGTATTCCCTATCTCCCTGTCTTCAGTTCTCACCCTTAGTGTTTGCCTCCGTGTTGTAACCCACTCACTAAAGGAAATACAATGTAGCTAAAGGGGTCAAGGGGATGTGCAAATTTTGAATCTGAACTTTAGGGGATTTTGTAGCCTGTGCTTTCCTAGGAAGCGAATAAACCCTGTGCACAGGGAGTGAGACCCAATCCACCTCGGCCCTGTCAGCTATCCCAGGGCTGAGCATGTGAGTGGGGCACTCAGTCTCTCCTCTCCCAGCTGAGGCAGCAGCTGGCTTCCAGTCCATGAGTGACTCAGCAGAAGCCTTGTGTTGCAGGGACAAATTGCCCAACAGAGCAAGCACATCCTGGATTGCTGAGTTCTGGGCCCTGAGTTTGGAGGTTGATTTTTTTTTTTTCTTAATGTGTTAAGGCTGAAATGGAAATTTGCACTTAGGTTTAGAGTGCTACTATAGTCAAGTTTCACCACATGTGATCAGACTTTGGGACAGTGATAGCTTGAAGCTGGAAGGATTGTGCAGAGACTGTTAGTGGCTGTCTGAAGGTCAGCAGGGGAAATTGGCTACTGGGGCATGCAGGGAGGGTGGTGTATGTTATCTTGTGGCAGAACAATTAGTGCTGTTTGGAGAGGACAGAATGTAGGCAGGGAACCTTCAGACCTGGCTGAGGCGATTGACCAATGTTGAATATATTTGCTGGTTTCTTTTAGCAGCACAAGATAAATATTATAAAAGAGAGGGGTCCCAGGAGTTACCATTTGCAGGCAGAAAGTGGAGGCCATAAACCAAGTCCAGGACAATCTTCCAGCAAAAGATTCTTAAAATAAGAAACAGTCTCTGAGCAAAGGGTGGATGTGTACTGAAGTGGTGAGGCTCTTTTTGCCCTTTGGAAAGCTTAAGGTGAGACCACAGATCCTTTCAGATGGACAAATGAGCTTCTAACACAGCTCCAACATCTTAAAATAGAAAAGGCCATAGTTTGGAAATTGCGGTGAATGTGGCTTTTGCAGTTGTGGAGTGACTCCAAACCAGATTTATGGGAAACTCATAGAATTTTAAAGAGAAATTGTCTAACAACAACAAAAACAACAACCCCTTAAGTAGTTTGGATTCAGAAGGGCTATCAGTAGTAAAATAACAAGAGGTTCCCAGGCTTCCAAGTTAGAGGAATTATTCAGGGATTGAGCTGCCCACTGAAAATATGATTCACTAATCTTCAGAAAGAAAGATGACCCATGGGGTAGACCCCAGAGTTCCCAGTGTAGTACCAAGAATCAGGAACAATGTAAGTCAGACTTGGTGTCAACCCCCCTTAATCCCAGAACTCAGCAGGTGAAGGCAGAAGGATCATAATTTCAATTAGACCAACCTAGGCTACATATTGGGTGCCATGCCCACTCTATGTGAGCCTGCCTCAAAAAACAAAACAAAAACAACAACAACAAAAAAGAACCCACCACCACAACAAAACAATGAGCAAGAGAAACAGAGAAAGGATCAGTGGATCAGGAAAACACTTGAGCAGTAAGTGATGGAGAGAATGGGTCCAGTCAAGTGATGGAGAGAATGGGTCCAGTCAAGTGGTTCTCTTTGCTCCTGGAGTTGAGGGAACTGATGACATCTACCCAGATCAATTTCAGTAACTGTCCCACAGTGATTACATTCCTGTACTGTTTGGTTTTGTTGCCAGCTTGACACAACCTAGAGTCAATTGGTGTCTTAGTCACTGTTCCATAGTGAAGAGACTCCATGACCAAGGCAACCCTTATAAAAGAACACGTTTAATTGAGGCTTGCTTACAGTTTCAGAGGTTTGGTCCATTATCATCATTGGCAGGGAGCATGGTGGCATGCATGTTGCTAGAACAGTATCTGAGAGCTATATCCTGATCTGCAGCCTTAGAGAGAAAAAAAAAAAAAAAACCACTAGACTGGATGTGGGCTTTTGGAAACCTCAAGCTCACCCCTAGTGACACACTTCCTCTAACAAGTCCACACCTCCCAATCCTTCTAATCATATCAAAGAGTTCTACTCCCTGGTGAGTAAGCAGCCAAATATGTGAGCCTTTGAGGACATTTCCTATTCAAACCACCACATCTGGGAAGAGGGGACATAAATTGAGGAATTTCTCAGGTCAGTGGCCAGATTTATAAGAGACTGTCTCATTGATGACTGGTATGGGAGGATTCAGTCCACTGTGGGCAGCACCATGCTCTAGGTCTGCTGGATTGGGTTCTACATAAAAGACAGCTGAGTATGGGCCAGTGAGCAAGAGGGTAAGCAGAGTTCATCCACGCATTTTGCTTCAGTTCTGACTAGCGTTCCTGACTTTACTTGAATGGATCATGACTTGGAAGTATAATCCAAATAAGTCCTTTCCTTCTCTAACTTGCTTTTGGGCGGAGCATTTTATCACAGCAACAGAATAAAACTAGAATGATATCCTTCCCACTTACCTTCTTTTAAAATGGGGAGGGGGGCTGGTTCCTTGGCATGTCCCATTTCTGTCTTGCCATTATAACTTGTTTGTTGAGATCAAGTAACTTTCAATTCATCAGTCTCTGGATCAACATGAACTCAACCTAAGCAGTTCTATCAACCTCTATTTCTGGGTTATGTTGGGCCACAAGAATGGCTCCTCAGAGACCCTGGCCTTTTTTGGCTACCACTTTCTTTATGTGAAGCACAGGCAGCCTCATTGGTCTCTCTGATACTCCTAGATCATCTTCCCCTTATTTTTTTTGAGATTTATTTAAAATTTTAAAATTGTGTATGTGCGTGCGTGCGTGTGTGCATGCGTGCGTGCACATGCATGCCACAGAGACCAGAAGAGGGCATCAGATCCCTTGGAATTGTGGCTACATATAGCTGTGAGCTGCTATGTGGGTGCTGGAGACCTAATTCTGGTCCTCTGGAAGAACAGCCAGTGCTTTTAAACACTGAGCTATCATCACAGTCCCATATGAGTTAAATTTTAATTTCTACAGTCCTCTGAAGAATAGTTTCACAACTGTTTAAACACACGCAGGCCAGGAGAATTTATTTCAAAGGAGACAATGGCAAACATCTGGCCATGTTTCTCCCCTCGCTGTTACTTCTACACCATTCATTCTCTGTGACCTGTGTTCCTCCAAGGGTTCTTTCAGGGTAGTACTCTCTGGTTACCACAACTAAAGACTCAGTCTCCTCCTGACATTTTTAATCCTTAATAATTGTCCTTGATAAATATGTCCTTGATTTCTGGTTTTCCTCACCATTTATATTTTAGGGGCTGGAGAGACAGCTTAGCCTGTAAGGCACTTGCCTTGGAAATATGAGGTCATCTGAGAGCTATCCCCAGAGTACACATTGAAAAGCAGTGTGCAGAGACAGGAGGATGTCTGGGAGCTTTCTGGCTAAGTTCCCAAAATGGTGCGCACCCACGCACACACATGCATGCACACACGCACGCAGGCACATACACAGTGGGTGTGTGTATATGCATATTTGTACATGTACCAATGCAAACGTGTACACACATACAAAATTCTTATTTTACTTCTCTTTGCTTATTGTTTACATTTTTCACTAGAATAGTCTCTGAGATGGTAAAGGGTTTATTTCTCATTCTATTTACTTCGATAACTCTAGAATCCATAACAATATCTGGAACACGGTTGGTGCCCAAATATTTGCCCAATAACTGGATATGTTATCATTGAGAATGCTTCTGGGAAGTGGATGTCTGGCTGCTGCAGGCAAGGAGCCACTCTTCCCAGAGCAAACACTTGCTCTTTTAAGCTACTTAGTGTATCTCTCCATAAGGCAGGGTCAGGCCTTCCGAGCCCTTGCTTTAAGCCCTCTTGGTCTGAAGATTTCAGACTTTGGAAAAATAATTGGAGTGATCAGTGGATTGAAGGTAAGAGCTAAATTAGATGCTCTGGGGGCTGGCACTGACCCACTGCTTCACTCTGATCCCTCTCTCCTGGCCTCAGGCTCCACAATCGCAGACTCTCTCTCGCGCGCGGGCGTTTAGAAGGTAGTTACATTCTCTCCCAGGCTCTGTTTCCATAGGATATGGGAATTAAAAACAAAAAAGTCTCAAAAGCACTTTGAACTGCTTGGAGAAGGGAGCCGGCTAAGCGGAAGATGTTATTAATCAAAGACAACCCCTTTGAAAACAGAAATCGCAGCATTATACAATCTCTCCCAGTCACAGGGTGGAATTAATGAGGAGTTTGCTCTGGATTCACAGCTTCAAAATGATCTTCCAGGTGGCCAAAGGAAATTCACATTTACACTTCCATCGGAAACCCCTCTGTAGACAGTGTGAAGGGGAGGGCTTAATTTTCTGAGATCACAAATGGCTACCCCCTTTCTCGAGAAGAGGAGAATGCCTGATAAAGACCACCTGGTATCTGGGGACCCTCCTGCTAATTAGAAAAGTGCATCTAATTTCACGGAGTTCAGCTCATATTAATTTATTCTGGGCTTGTTGGTGATGAAGCCGCGTGTTTGTTTCTTAAGAAGGAAACATCCACTGAGGAACCTTCATGGAAGGAACTAAATCTTCTGAAGGTAGACGACAGTCAAATGGCATGGGCAGTTTGTGGAGCCTCTTGCAGTGGGATCAGACTATGTTCCTGGTGCATGAACTGACATCTCAGAGCCCATTCCCTGAAGAGGAACACCTAAGCCAGCTGGGATGAGGGACTTGGACATTCCTCAACTGGATATTCCAGACTGAACTCACTCACCTTGGGATCCGTGCCCTCCCTGGGGAATGGATGAGGGGATGGAGTCGGGAGGTCGACAGAGGACTAGGAGAAGGGAAGAGAGGGGGAGCAGTGGTAGAAATGGGAAACAAAAACCCCTTTTAAATGAAAAAAGAAGGAAACATCAGAGAGGAAAAGAATGGATGTGAGCTTGTGCTTCCGACCCCTTCCCCTTTCCCTTAATTGAGGGACTAACATACAACTATGTCCGTACATCACTAAGGCATCGTCGGTGACTCCAGGTGGCTAGTCCAAAGTAGAGAGTCTGTTACTAGTTGAGTAGGGTCACCAAGCCATGAATCATGAGCGAACCTTCAGTGTTGACCAATATCTGTGTAACTGTTTCTGTAAACACAGTCCAATTGTGGTCACCCCAACTTCTTGTCAGCTCTTACGTTTCCCTGCAGTGAATAGCCAGTATCCTTCAGCATCAAAATTCTAACCATGGATAATATTGAACACATCTACTTCTGTCTTCAGAAGCAGGTGGCGAGTGTTGGACGCACACTGGGACCTAATGCTCTGTTCAATATTTCTACCTCTTTACTGAACCTGGTTTTCAAGGCCCGGGTTGTCATTTTGGGCATCACTCAGGTGCTTATTATTATTCTCTTTGAGTTCATAGAGCTGTTTGTTCATATTTTCTTTAAACTCCCTGAAATTTTTGATGAAGCTCATGTGTTGTTATTTTGTCTTGTTTTTTAAAGTTCTGTGTTCTTGGTATTCATCTAGGCAGCTCCCATTGAAGAATACCTCAATAGGACTGGTGGAGTTTTGAAGGGGGGCACTGTCTTGGCCTTTCATGTTATCTTTGCATTTGTGATGAGACAGGGGCATGTATTCTTTCATTGGTTGTGTGCCAGGTGTGAGATTCTAGGCTGTTTCAGACTGCACGGGGATCACAGGACGTGCGACCCAGGCTAGGCCTGGAGATTGAATGTAGCATGAGTGGGCTAGAGTCCGGTGGGCTCATCAGGCTGGGCTGGCGCACAGGTGTGCCACTGGGGCCAGGCCTGGAGTTTGGGAATATGCAGATAACATAACACTTCTGTCTTGAGCTGACTTGCCCCATCTTGGATGCCAGAGCCTATAGCTTTCCTTAGTTCTAAGTTTTTTCATAGCCTGTTCCAGAATTTTATGTTTATTTAGACACATGTTGACCTTCACTAATCTCTAGAGCAGGGATCATACTCTGACACCTAGGTCAGTGTCATTCCATGATGACTAAGAGGTTAATGGGGGGAGGTTCAGACAAGCCCCTCCAGGTAGGAATTTCCTCACTAGCAGGAAACAGGCATCCAGACAGAGTGCTGGGGCCATGTGTATCAGCTGCTCTTCTGATGCCCTAACAAAACACCGGCTAAAAGTGACTTAAGGAGGCTGTGCCTAAACTCTGCAGTCTGGATTTCTTTGGGGAAAAAAATAGTATGTGATGGTGTGGGGCCAGCATTTCCATGAGGCAGCAGAGCCCCCCCCCCCTTTTCCAGTGGGACAATGTCTACTGCAGTTTCCATGGGCCCCCTAGTAACCCCTGCGGGTCACGGTTGCTGAAGGACAACTGCATGGCCTTCCTTCTCCAATGCTCCCTTTTCTCTCTTGCCCTCCCTACCTACACCTCCCTTTGTGTCTTTTTAACTGAGTCTTTATGCCAAACTCTGGGCCAGGCAAAGGGGGCGGGGAGGGAGGAGGAGGGGAGGGAGGGTTATAGAATAACCACTTGGTGCAAATGGGAGAACAGGGTCTAACTCTCGGAAGCGCTGGATAGCAGGTTCCCAATTTGCGCACCTCCCCATGCCTCAGAGAAGAGGAGCTGCTCTCTCCCTTTTCGGGGACTCAGAAAGGGCCATCGTCACCGATGTGCTGGGGCCTAGGACTTCAGCAAGCCAGTTGGAGGGTGTCCATGTGTTGGGGACAGCTGGCACAGCCTCCCTGTCCTGGCTGCACACCTGTTGAAAGTTATATTTAGAACAGTAAATCTTGGGGAATGAAGGGAGACGCCAAAGGCAAAAGGGGAAGGAGGGGAAGATGAAGCCCGGAACAGGATGTTAATCCTGGAGCAGCAAAGATGCTTGTGGGCAGCCGCTCCTTAGGGGCAGAGAGCAATGGAGGGGCTAGTGCATGGGGGGAGTGGGGGGGCCAGCGGGCATGGGGCGGGGCAGAGGACCATACTGGAATTAGAAAAAACCTGGAGGCTGATGTGACTGGAGAGGTGTTAACCCTGTTGTACACAAAGGCCTCTGCTGAGAACCATATGTATACATGGTATATACATACACACATACATAAATATATACATTTCCTGTCTGCATGGCTTGTGTGCCTGTGCGCGTGCATGAGTGTATGGAGGCCAGAGGTTGATGGAAAGTATCTTTCTCCAGTTTTTTTTCACACTTCATTTCCTGTGGTGGGGTAGGCTAAGCTGCTGGCCATCAAGCTCCAGGAATCTCCCACCTTCCCAGCATTGAGACTGCAGCCCCATTTCTTCATGCCTGGCTTTTCATGTGGTGCAACTTGTTACTTTGAGTCCTACCACCGGGGAATTATAAGGTGAATATTATGTAGATTTGGATCCCTGTAGGACTTCCACTTTAATCTAGCAATCTACAGCAAGCTACAAGGATATTAGCAAAGTTAATTTAAGGAGACTTTTGCAGTGCAGACAGCAAGAGCAGCAGCTAGGTCACAGGAACAGGCTGAAGGACTGACCAGAAGACCTTCCCCCCAGTGGAAACCCTAGCAGTGGTTTACAATGTTGCTAAGTGCTGTGTGACAGACAGATTCCTTGCAGAGGGCACAGCTGGAGTCCGCATAATTTTAGTTTATGAACAGCACATTTCAGTAACCCTCCGTGACTCACTCATTAGCTTAGCCACAAGTTACCTTCTGTAGACCTAACACGAGTCACTTGCCTGCAAGAATTGAAAGGCCTTGGCTCTGCGGGTTATGTTCCCGTGGCCTGGCAGGGAGCCACAGGCCACGGTGTGCACACTGCTCTGACAAGTGGGTCTCGCCTACAGGAGGGCTTGTGTCTTTCATTATCTGTTTTCCAGATAGTACAGTATCATCAGAAGCCTCTGTACCGATCCGACCCCCAACCTGTCAGTGTACAAACAGCCCTTATTGGTTCTCATCTCGAAGTCCGTTCCCTTGACTTGGTACTCCCTCCAGCTATGACCACAATTCTCTCCTTGCCCCTGCAACAAAACTTCTCAAAAGAGATGTTTATGCGGTTTGCCCACAGGTTTGTCCAACTAAAGATAAGTATATATTTTGTTTGAAGGTTGCAGAGATTTCTTGGTGTTTAAAGTGCTTGGCATATAAATATAAGGAGGTTGAATTCTCAGATCCCAGTAAATGTCGGATAGCTGTGGTGGCCCACCTCTAATGCTAGCCTTTGAAGGTGGGAATAGGGACTCTCAACAGTAAGCTGGCTAACAAGATTAGCTCTGTTGCCAAGCTGGGTTTGATTAAGATACCCTGGTTCAATGAATGAGGTAGAAGAGTGATCATCCACTCTGATATCAGCCTTAGGTCTCTAGAGGTTATGTATATACTCACATATATGAGTGTGCACATACACCACACACGTATGACACAAACAAAAGTGGAAAAAAATTGACAAAATTTGACTTGTATCTAATATGTATAGACTTTTTCTATTGTGGCTTTCCCTTGGAAATATGAGACTGTGCATAGCCAGTAATTATCTGTCTACTAAACTATGTATAAGGCACTAGAGGATGAGCACAGGCCATATGCAGGTCTGGTATTGTTTTGTAGATTTTGATACTCAAGGAGGGTCCTGAACCGATTCCTGTGGAGAACAGGACCAAATGTAGAGTCTCCAATTCTTTCGTTTTGTTTTGAGCTGTCCATTCACCCGTTCTCTCTCTTCCCTGATCCCATCTTCTGGTCTATTCTAAAAGGTTTTGGTTCCCAGAATTCCATAAGATCAGCATTTCCCAGGCTGCTTTCTCCCTTAAATGCCCCATCATTCTTGTTAGTATTAAAAGTGTACAGTCCATCCCTGCTTCTCCATTCTCACCCAGGTTTTGAAATCGAGTCTCAGATTGAGAGTTACCAGTGGCCAATGACTTCAGGAGTCGACTGATAAATACTGTTAGTCTGTTCTCTGATTTTCTAGCAGTCTTTTATAGTCTTTTGTGTGATGTGGGAATGTCTTTCTGTATGCTGTGCCTATCAATCTTTAGATAAAGGACTGTTTTGGCCATGGCAGGCACCGTAGAAGAAGTAGGTGGGGAATCAGAATAGGAAAGGAAGGGCGGAGTCAGAGACAGATCAAGCCAGACGCCCAAAGAGGAAACATGTAAGGAACATAGGTGAGCCACAAGTTATGTGGCAGACAGATTAATGGAAATGGGTTGAGTTAAGATGAAAGAGCTAGCTAGCAATGTGCCTGAGCCATAGGCAAAACAGCATGAAATTAATATAAGCATCTGAGTCATTTTGGGAAGGTGGCTAAGGGTCTGGGGCTGCAGGTCTGTGGGTCTGGACCTCTGGTGCCTGGGGCCAAGAAACCTTATTGTAACAACTGTGTAATTTTAAGCAACAAACTGCACACATGTAAAGCATACAAATGACTACATTTTGGCTTTGCATACACCTATGAAGCTATCACATCATACAAGGTCATAGACATCTATGTTGTGCCCCTAAATTTCACCATGCCCATTTGTAATCCCCATTTCCTGTGTTTCACATCACCTCCTACCACACAGGTGCTACATATCTGTTGTTGTATAAAAGTATTATACATGTATTATTGTCTCAAGACAAAAGACATTAACCACTTTCTATTTCTTCTGGGGCAAGAGTGTGAGGACTAAGAGGCCTGATGGATTTGCATCAAAGTTTCTTCAAAGGCTGTGATGGGGCATTGACTGAGCCTGTGATCTCATCTAATAACTGAAGGAGTCTGCACCCAAGATCATGGTGAGAAAAGTGTAGTTTCTCACAGCTGTTGAACTGAGGGTTCATTTTCTCACAATCTCTTAGCTGGGGGCTTCACTTAGTTTCTTGCCATGTGGACCTATTTTTAGAACGTGGAAGTGAATTTCCTCAGGAGCGTGTGTGTGTGTGTGTGTGTGTGTGTGTGTGTGTGTGTGTGTGTGTGTGTGTGTGTGTGTGTGTGTGTGTGAGAGAGAGAGAGAGAGAGAGAGAGAGAGAGAGAGAGAGAGAGAGAGAGAGAGGAGGGCATACATAGCAGCCAGTAATATGAAGCCCACCATCTGTTTATAAATTTAATCTTGAAACTGGAATAATTTTAAAACATTCTGTTCATTAGATTTTTACATCATTTTGTTTATTAGAAGTGAGTCACTCTTTGGGGCTCAGAAGTTAAGAGCATTCATTGCACTTCCCAAGTTCAGTTTTCAACACACACACACACACACACACACACACACACACACACACACACACACACACACACACACACACACACATGTTTCAGGTGTCAGGTGTGACTTCCAGGACATGGTACTAAGAGGGAGCCACTGAAGAGGCATCCTATCAACCACTGACCACTAAGTCTCTATCACTATAGAGTAACTGTGTTTTCTATAACTTTATTTAAGTGCAGTCGTTCCGTGTGGAACTTTTTTTGTCTGTCTTCATTCACTCAGGTATTTATTCTCTTTTATTTCTGTTGTATTTATTAACTATTCATTTGCCATTGCTGAAGAGCATTTCATTGTATAAATATCTCACAATTTGCTTATCCAATCATTGCTGGTCAGTTTTGGTTATTATGAGGAGATCGTATGCATATGCGTGCACACACACAAATAAAATTTATCTTTAAAAACCAATTGTTTTATAACTGTGTAGTGACAACTCATTGTAATTTTAATTTTTGTTTCCTTGGTGACTAGTGTTACTGAAAACAATCATATGTTCACTCATTGCCCACATACATTTGGTAAAGTGACTGTTCACATCACTTGTTCATCTTAAAATTAGGTTATTCGTTTATTTAGTTTTGAGAGTTCTTTGGATTCATGTCTGTTATGGATTAAAGCTGAAATGCCTCACACTGGATCATGCTTTGAACTCCTGTAGCAGAGTGCTAGGCCATCTGTAGGTGTGGGGGTAGGTCACCAGGGATGGCCTTGGAAGGATGTAAATGACTGGTTCCTGTGATGCAAACAGCTTCTTCATGTACTCTTACCTCCAGGAACTGGCTACTGGCTGCTGTGCCTTTCCCATCACCATGGACAGAAATCTTCCGAAACCCTGAGGTCTTCCATTTAATGTCCATCAGTTTCTGCTGAGGTACACGGTACACATGATGTTATTTTTATTTTTAGCCTGAAGTTTATCTTTTATTCTTTTAACATCATTTTTCCAAGATAGGAAAATGTAGTTTTCATGAGGCCTAACTAACTCGTATCTAGGCAATCTTTGCCTAATCCAAGTCACAGTGAATCTCTTGTATTTTCCCCACAAGTTCTGCAGTTTCAGTGTTTATATTTAAAATTACAATTTACTTTGAGTTAATTTTTTTATAAATGTGTGAATGGTTTCTGTGCTGCTTAAGACTATCTCCACCGAATTATCTCACATTCCATTGCTGGAATCAGTTGTCTGTAGACATGCAGATTGACTTCCGGATTCTGCCGGTTAATCAATTTCTCCCTTGCAGCGCATGCTGAGGATGACTGCAGCTGTGCAGCAAATCTTAAGATTATGTAGTGTTGACCCTCGAACTTTGTTCTTCACAAAGCCTTGGTGGTCCTTCTGGGTCTCTTAAATTTCAATACGGATTTTAGAATCCACTTGTCCATTTCTAAAGGAAAAGCCTGCTGGGATTTTAAGTGGGATTGCATCAAATCTGTCCATTGATTTAGGGAGAAGTAACCCAGAGAGCCATTGAACCTGTGACCGTAGATTATATCTCTTCCATTTGTTTAGGCTTACTTTAATTTTTCCCATCAGTGTTGTGTAGATTTCAGTGCTCAAGTCCTTAATATATCTTTTGGATTTATTCCTAAGTATTTTATATTTGTTTATATATTATAGGTTTTTTTTTTTTAAATGTCAGATTCTGACTGTTCATTGCTGTTATCTAGAAGCATAATTGATTTTTTTTGGCATATTGATTCTATATCTCTTGAACAATGCTAACTAGCTATTGATTCTGGTAGGGATTTGTTTTGTAGATTCCATTAGGTTTTCAATATAGCAGATCATATCACTTACACGTAAAGACTAGAAACCTTTTTTTTTATTTCTTCCCTTGGCCCTGCTGCTCAATCTAGGACCTTTAATATAATGTTGAGTAAGAAATAGGGAAAATGGACATTTTTTACTTTGCTCTGATTTTAGGGTATGTATAAGACAGTCTGCCTAGCATTAGCTGTAGGCTTTTCATAGATTTTCTTTGTTAAACTGAAGAAATGCTATTTATTTCTATCTTGCTGAGAGTTTTCACATAAGAGGAGGTTTAATTTTGTCCAATTATTTTTCTGTATCTATTACAATGGTGATATCCTTCTTTTTTTGTTTTTTTTGTTTATTAATATAGTGAGTCATACTGATTGGCTTCCTCATCCCTGGGATAAACTCTATCTTGGTGCATTTGATTCTTCTTTAGTACATTGTTAATTGGATTTAGTAAATTTTTACTTGGAGTTTATATATTTGCTTCATGATGGACACTGATCTAGCACAGCAATTCTTAACCTTCCTATTGCTGTGACCCTTCAATACAGTCCCTCATGTTGTGGTGACCCCCCCAACCATAAGATTATTTTCATTGATCCCCATAACCATAATTTTGCTACTGTTCTGAATTATAATGTAAATATCTGATATGCAGGATATCAGATATTGGACTTCTGTGAAAAGGTCATTTGACTCCCCAGGAGAGAACCAACCTATAGGCTAAGATCACTGGTCTTGCGTCTTCTTGTGAAGCTTTTGGTTTTTTTTTTTTGTGTCAGGGATAATGTCATATCCCAGAATGAGTTGGAAGTGTGCTCTCTTCTCACAATTGTTGAAAGAGTGTGTGTACAATTGGTAGATTACTCTCATCTGTGTTTGGTATAGTGCTGGTGGATGTTAGCCCTCCTACGTTAGGAGAAGCATTTCTGAAAGAGAATGACTTGGTCTAGACAGCAAGGGTCCAGGGAAAACTCTAAACCGGTGTATTGTACAGTGAGGCAAGCTTCCGTCTGCCTTATACGAGTCCTCACTGACTGGGCATGGGTTGCTGCCTGTGGTAAAAAGCATCCACCTTGATGGTCCTTCTCTCTGCTGGGTCCTCTATTGCAACCAGCTTTCCCCTCTGCCTCTGTCACTGATTCTTCAACCTGTGACCTCACCCAGACTTCCCTCTTACCCTCTCAAGCCTCCATCTTTTTGTCTTCTCTACCCCATGTGAATACCTTTTTGATTCTTGTTGTACCCACGTCGAGGGACCCCCAAAGACCACCAGAGAGCTGGATTCCATTGTAAAGACACGAAGGTCAGTTTATTCTTTTGGACAGATTCAAATAAACCTGGGCCGAAAGCCTTTGTTCCAGCACAGCAGAGGATTTCAGCTACAAGCTCAGAGGTGAGGGGATCTTTAAAGAAAAGCATATGTAAGTGGCATTCCAGGATTAGGTAAATGGGGTATGAGGTACAGCAACCAGTGGCTACACTTTCTGCACGAACCCAAGCCCTGAATCTACTGGCTGAACTTTCAGCTCAAAACCAAGTTTTGAATCTACTGGCTGTCAGGCACATTCCTGAGATTTTTCCCAGACTCTCAGACCTGGGCCCTGCCCTCAGGCATCAGATGATCTTTCCCCCGAAATAAAATACGATAAATCTATGCCTTTCCAATTCTGATTTGGATCAGTCCAAGTTGAACAAGTAATAGAAACCACTTTAAACAGAGATGGTGTGTGCGTGGGACTTGGGCAAGATTAAAGAAGGCTGAGAAATGAAACAGAGGACAGCAGAATAACCCCAAAGGCCAGCGGCCACACTGGACAATGCATCAGCTGCCTCTGCAGAAGCCATCTAATTCTCCACACGCCAGCCCATCAGGTCCTCAGTGAGGTGTGTTTTGCTTGCTCCCTTCCACATCCTCTCCAGATTTTTCCTGTCTATGAAGCAGCAAGCTCTGGTGGGAGGAGAGAAGCTTCCCAGGAGTCAGTCAGCTTTCTACAACTGCCCAGATACCTCAGTAGCCAACGTAATGAGGTCATGGTTTCAGTCCCATAATCAATTGGCCTGCAGCCTCGCGTCTGTGGGGAAGTGGTGCTGGGAAGATGAGCATGGAAAGGAAGCTGCTTTACTTTATGGCGTCAGGGAGTATGTGTGTTTGTGTGTGGGGGTCAATGACCGACCACTACCATTTTGGGAACTACAGGTGAGTCAGTGTGTCAACACAGCGCTCAGTGGATCTTTCATGGAGTGAGTGAGAAAGACAAGGGCTAAGGGACGCCTCAGCATTGGGAGGGAGCTGACGTCATTCGGTGTAGTGCTGACAGGGACCATCTAAATTGTAGACTGCTTGTGATGTGAAAGTAAGGATAGAATAGGGATAATTAGTAATATTTTAGCAATATCAGAGTATGAGATTCTTACGGAGTACCAAGTTGAGAAGACAGTAAGTGGTCGGATGTATGAGCTAGAATCTTGGGAGCTTGGTGTGGTCTAAAGATGTCGATTTGCAAGCCTTATGAAGCTGGTCAAAACCTGGAGAGTCTTCAAGCCTAGGAAAGGAAGCATCATAACAGAAAGTGGATCCCTGGGAAATGCCAATCCTTAAGAAGCAGAAAGGAGAAATCGGTGTAAACACTGGGGAAGAGACCTCAAAGCAAGCTCTGTGGAGCTGAGGGAGCCATCAGCTTGAGTACTTGGCTATGAGGAGTTTGGGGGCCTAGAAAACAGTGTCCAGGAAGAACAGGGGGAACTGAGGTTCTAGTGAATGCACCTGTGTGTGGAGGCCTGAGTTTGATGTTGGGAGTCATTGCTAAATACTCTTCCATCCCATTCATAGCAGCAAGGTAATGTCAATCAAATCAGAGCTTGCATATGGCTCCTCTTTCTAGCCAGCTTACTCTGAGGGATCCCCTGTCTCTGCCTTCTGAGGCTGGAATTACCAGTGGGCTAAAATGCACAGCCAGCATTCCCTGGGTTCTGGAAATCTGAGCTCAAGTCCTCATTCTCACATGCCAAATGCTTTAACCACTGATTCATCTCTTCAGCTCCAACCAGCTGTGAGTTTTAAAAGTGTGTGTATTTTAAAGATTTTAAATTATATGTGTCTCTGTGTAGGTCTGTGTATGTGAGTGCCCACAGAGGCCAGAGGAAGGTGTTGTGTTCCCCTAAAGCTGGAGTTGGCTATCGTCACTTGTGTGTCTTACCTGAAGTGGGTGCCAGGAACCAAACTTGGGCCCTCTGAAAGAGCAGTGCTTATTCCAAATTCCTGAGCCATCTTTCTAGCCCCCAACATAGACTTTTTGAGATATATCTTACAGAACATATATCTAACACAAAATTTGCCTATAGATAATGTAGTAGTTTTTTTTTTTTTTGTATATCCACAGTATTATGAACATTTTTTTTTTTTGTCTTTTTCAAGACAGGATTTCTCTGTATATTTCTGACTATCCTGGAACTCGCTCTGTAGACCAGGATACACAGATATCGCCTGCCTCTGCCTCCTGAGTGCTGAGATTATAGGTATGCACCACCAATGCCTGGATATTTTAGAACATTTCAATATTCCATAAGGAAATTCTAGACCCATTCGTAAATAATTAGACAAATCATCCAGACACATGCCCATTCCTAGCTCCATCTTCCCAGAGACCACTAATCTACTCTCTGTCTAGTCTAGATATTTCATGTAAATGAATATAATATTGCTGTCTGGCTCCATACAGTTATCAGAACATGTTAAAAGTTCACCCATGTTATGGCATATACTGTTATTTCAATTTTTATTGTCTAGTAATATTCTACTATGTAAATATGCTATTTAATTTATCTATCAGTTGAATGGATGTGTAAATTCTTTCCCCCTTGGGGTTCTGTAAATAATGCTGCATGAACATGTACGCATTCATTTTTGTGTAGGCACCTGTTTCAATTCTTCCAGGTGAGCCACTAGGGATAGAATTATCGAATTTATATGTTCACAGTGCTTAACATTTCAAGAAACTGCTAATCTGTTTTCTGAAGTGTTTTTTATATTGCCAGCAGAAATGTCTAAGGGTCCCAGTTTCTTCCCTCCCCCGTCAACACTGCTATCACTTACATTTTTGACAGCTATGAGCCATCCTAGGAAGCGTGAAGTACGATTGTGATCTGGCTTCAATTGACATCTCTCTAATAATCGGTG
Source organism: Phyllotis vaccarum (assembly GCA_033318265.1). Classification (NCBI taxonomy): domain Eukaryota; kingdom Metazoa; phylum Chordata; class Mammalia; order Rodentia; family Cricetidae; genus Phyllotis; species Phyllotis vaccarum. The sequence goes on from JARWLC010000012.1 coordinate 72,584,997, forward strand.
ATTCTGAGCACCTCATCACAGGTGGATTGGCGTTTGTAGACCTTTTATGAAGGAGCTGTAAGAGATTGTGGTCTCGGTATTGGCAGATGTTTAATTGCAAACATTTCTTCCCATTTCATGGGCTGTTATTTCATTTTGTTTATAATATCACTGGAAGCATAAGCTTAATTTTTTTTGATGGAATCTAGTTTATATATCTTCTTTTTTGCTACTTGTTTCTTTGGTGTTATATCTATAAATTACTTTTTAAACCTCAAAATGTGGGATGTAATCCCCTCGTGTGGTGGTATTTAGAGGTGGGACTTGCAGAGATTATTAGAATAAGGTGAAAATGGAGGTCTCATGAAAGGGCCAGTGACAGAATCCTTGTCTCGGTGACAGCTGATCTCGGTGGAAAGTTGCTCAATATTTTTCTATTAAAATGTATTAGCTGTGAGTGTTCTCCAGGAGGGAATGTTTTAATAGAAGGAAGTAGTTAGCAATGCATGCACAGAGGCTGAATCTGCTGTCCACCTAGAATGTTCCAGGCCTTAGCTCATACCTAGTGCTGTGATTACCACCTTTTCTTTTTAAAATGACCTGGGGACACTCCTCCTGGCACCAGAATAACAAGGTTCTCTCTTCTCTCCCTTTAAGAAACTCAGTTTTAAATACAGTCCTGGCATGTAATGGGAGATGCAGCCATACAGTTAATGAGTCTCTGGTGTGGACAATTATAGCCTAGAATGTAACTTGGCTTGATTCTCTCCTGCTCACGTGCACTGTCTGATTCAGTCACACACACCCACTCAATTATAATCTTGTTCTCTGAGAAAATGCCATACCCAGCTCTGACTGGCAGCAGGCCCAGCGTGGAGTACACACACTTACACACAGGTACACAAATGCCTACAGGGTGCTCACATGCTCAGAAACATTTTTGTAATAGATACATTTGGGCTGTCTTTCCAGAAAATTCTGGCTTCTTAGAAAGGACTTTCCATTATACCCGCTGACGATGGATGTAGGTCAAGGTGTCTGCCTGCAGCAGGTGTTTCTGTCTCTCTCCACTATCAGCCATGTTAATTAGACCAGGTGGTCACTTGCCCCAGGCCCCATAAACACAGGTGTTTCTTACAGATTCACGTGTGTTAGGAGAAATCGACTACATTTGTCTTAGGAATCTGGCTTCTGCAGATCAAGGGCAAAGACATAGGGTAGCTTTACAGTGGACTGGAACCGTGGGCTGGAAGCCACTGTCAACCAAGGCAACTGGTTCCCTTTCTCTTTCTTCCTTTCTCCTGGGCAGTAGAGAGTCAGTTTTTGCATCTTGCTGAAATATCTGCATTCAGATCACTTAGGAACATTTATAAAAAATTCAGAGCCCCAAATCTCTGGAGACAGCGCCAAGGAAGCTACATTTTAAACATATGCCCTAGGTGAGCCTTTGGCATGTGGAAGTTTGAAAAGCATGGCGCTAAGGGTACGTGGTTCAAACATCTTTGAGATGTGCCCTCTTGGATCAGGAGGTATAAGCTAACTGACTCAGCATGTGTAGGTGTCCTGCTCAAAAGGGCTGTGGCTGTCATTTGGAGGAGTGGTGTGGCAGTCAGGATGAGCTGAGTAGGGAAACTGACCATGTTGTCAGTGTAGAGCAAAATGCTCCGAGGTCCTTATAACAAATTCCCTTTACTTCCATTGGTTCTGGTGGGGATATTCAGTCAAATGAGACCTAAGCCACAAATGTCAGAATGGCTCAGACATACAGTCTCCTTTTCTCACACACATAGAGACACACACACCAATTCATAAGCATAACTCAGCATTCTGGGCACTGTGGGAGAGATTTATTCTGGTAATAATCTCTTTGTAGCTCAGTCAGACCATAAGAAATGGTTGAGAACCTTTATTAATTACATATATTACATTCGATGAAACATGATATTTAATTTAAATAATTGCAGGAGGCAGCTTTGATATTTTGATTCTTTTTCCAGAACAAATGGCTTCTCTCCCTCACTAGCTTGCTGAGTTGATCTCTCCTGATGAAAGACTCAACCTGGGCTATCCCTTTCACAGGATTTTTATCCAAGAAGATGATGAAATGATTCCCCAGCTGAGTACAAAGCCCAGGTTGCGGTCACTTGGCCCATTTTGAAAGGCAGTACCGGGGAAATATATTCATTTCATCTTTTCTAAACAACAGATTGAAGAGACAAGTCTTAGAGTGAAATTATGGAGTCAGCCTGAGAAGGTGACTGGGGGAGGCAGCTATTCTGTGTAGACTGACCCTAACATGTATCATAGTGAGGACCACCTTGATATCTCTCGTCCCAGGTAGATCCCATCTCTGGACCATGACCATGCCTTCCTTTGTGTGAGGACTGTCAATTTCTCTGCTGGCTGTCCTTCAGAGTCTCTGGGTGAGGGAGGTTGGTATAAGACTATGGAGATGGCTCAGCTGACAAAGTGTTCTCTGCCCTGAAAGCATGGGGACCCATGTTTGTATCCCCAGAACTCATGTGAAAAGCCAGTCTTGAGTGCCTATAACCCCAGAGCTGAGCATGTGTGTCATGGTGTGATGACAGATTGACACCCGGTATCAATCTTTGGCTTCCACACACGTGCACATGTGCACATATCCACACTAACAAGTACATACACTCTGTACACACACTGTTCATGTACACACAAAAGTTGGCAGTCTGTTGACAACCCCAGAACACCTAAAGACTCTAAAACTAAAAAAAATAAATAAATAAAAAAATAAAAAAAAAATGCCTAAAAATTAGAATCCCAAACAAAAAAGCAAAAAAGCTGCTGGTTCTATTTTGGCAAGAGCTCCCATAGTTCAGATGACCAGGGAACTCAGACCAAGACCCGACCTGATTGGGAGGGACCTTAGGATCCTTCTTTAGCTGAGTTTCCACAGTCATTCGGTGGGCTGAGTCCAGGCCTGCTGGGTGAGCGCATCCCTAGAATCTCTTCTTCCCTTCCTGAAAGACAAGAGACTTGGCACAGAATGTAGGTCAGGTTTGTGTCCAAGATTCTTTTCTCCCTTTCCAAGACAAAGTCTGGGAAGGATCTTGGCTGGGACAGGGAAAAGGGAATTTTACATTTGTTGAATATCTCTGACCTGTTATACTGAGACTGGAATGTGAATGTCACTGCATTGATCTTCATGAGTTGTAAATTTGGGATTCTTATTGTTCCCTTCACAGGCAGGGAATAGAGTCTGAGAGGTCACCCACTGGCTAAAGAATCAGCAAGGACAGGCAGGATCTTAAGCGATATTGTCTCGTTCCATTACACCCTCTACCTGAGAAAGGTAGGGTGGCTTACTCCTTGTCCGGTCTTAATTTCTCCACAGAGCCAGGCAGAGCTCAGGGCTATTTGGCTCCCGTCAGTGACTCTCCAGAGGCCAGGACACACTGTTGTCTCTTCCCCATACTCATTCTCTTTTTACCAAACACACACCTTCCAATCAATGTGAGGTTAAAACAACAATGGCAGCTGGGCACAGTATCACACACCTGACATCCCAGCATTCTGGAGTTCAAGGGAAGCCTAAGCTACAGAGTAAGACTTGTCTTAAATTAAAAAAAAAAAATCAAAACAACCACAACAAGATTCCTAACAGAGGCAAAAATAAACCTTAGCATTCTTCCACAGGTAGCCACCGCATTCTCTCAATAGACATGTTTCACTTTCCAATACAGCTCCCAGATGTGCCATTCAGATTCTAGCTCTGTGTTCCCACCACTTTCTATACATCTCAGAGCAAACTGGTGCCTTCTCCCAGTTTTCCACAGCAGATGCACCACCACAACCACTAATTACCTTTTTGCAAAAAACTCAAAAACCAAAACTCTTCTATTTGCGCGCTTTCTCTCTGTCTCTCTCTCTCTTTGTGTGTGTGTGTGCACGCGTGTGTGTGTGCAGGTATGCACTTGCCACAGCCAGGGAACATGAGTGGGTCAGTTGGTCCTCACGTTCATCTTGCTTTTGTTGACCGCCGCTGTACACAGCAGGTCAGCTGGCTTGAGAGTGTCTTGAGGTTCTCCTGTCTTCCCAGAGGAGCACTGACATTACACACCGACACTATGCAGGTTCTGAGGACTCAAATTCACGCCCTTACACTTGCATATCGAGGGCTTTCCTCCACAGAACCACCTAAATCGCCTTATGCTGTGACACTCATCACACTTCACTTTGTTCTCCTTGCATTTGGGGTTCAGCGGCACTGACACCTTAGCTATAGCTAATTCAGACCTGTGTGCCATTTTTTTTTTTTGATGGATTCATACTCTCTGCATTTTCCTTTGACCTCTCGGGTGCCTTCCTTTCCTTCATTAAACTTTCAATGTCCATGTTTTCAGAGCCTGGTCCAGCGTCCCCTCTTCCCCTCTGTGTTTGTTCTGCAACCTTACCCACATCCACGGCCTTTAAACCTCCATTACGTCTCTCCATCTGTCTACGTAAGGGGTCACTAAGATCCCTCCATGCAGTTGACTAGATAACATACATAGCCAGCTCCCCGTATATGTGTGTTCCATGCCTACAGATTCCACCAGCTGAACTGAAAACATTTTTTTTTTTAAAAAAGCCTTGCATCTGTATTGAACACAGACATTTTTCTTGTCATGTTCCCTGTTATACACTATGACCACAGCTTGCATAACATTTACATTGTATTAGGTATGATGAATGAACTAGAGGTGATTTAAAGAGTATGGAGGCTGTGTGTAGGATATGCAGTTGCTTTATCATTTATGACGAGGGACTTGGGCATCCTTGGGTTTTGTTATTTTGGGAGGGCATCCTGTGGATACCAATGGATGACTATAATTTAGGCTTGGGAGCTATATGGTATCTTATACAACTATTGAACTCTGTCATCTAATGTACAATCAACCACAGACATGGCTGTGCTTCAATAGAACTTTGTGTATGGACACTGACATTAGAATTTTATATAGTTTCATGTGTTAGGAGATATTCTTCTTCTTTATCCTTCCAGCCAAGTTGAATTTTGGATAATTGCCCTATGTCAGGAAATAATGCTCATCTTTTGATTTTTCCAGCCGTTAAAAAACTTTTAAAAATTAATATAATTTTCGCATCAGAAAACATTACCCTTTTGATTTTTTTTCTATCATTAAAATGTTAGGTTGGACATTGGTGATTCACACCTTCAGTGCCAGCACTCAGGAGGCAGAGGCAGCAGATCTTTGTGAGTTTGAGACCAACCTGGTCTACAGAGCTAGTTACAGAACATCCAAGGCTGCTACACAATGAAACTTTCCTTGGAAATGGGGAGATGTTGGAAGCAGGAGAGATGGCTCAGCATTGGCTGCTCTTGTAGAGGACCCAGGACCCAGCACCCACATAGCAGCTCGCTCACAGTCTTCTATAACTCCAGTGCCAGAGGTCAGATGCCTTCTTCTCAATGCTACAGGCACTGTGTGTGTGTGTGTGTGTGCATAATATGCATGCAACCTCAGGCATACACACATACACATATGATTGAAAAAATCTTTTAAAAAGTGGCAATAGCATATAGTAAAGCCAGACTGTTTGTACTGGCTCACTTATATGTCTCATGAACACCCCACACCAGCATATTATCTGTGGACTCAGCCCCCAGATCTCAGTGTCCTCAGCTCAGAAAGGACACCTTTGTATACTTAGCTTCTTGGTTTAAGAAATGTGAGCATGGCCCTTGCTGCCTCCTGTTTCCTTCGTTCCTCTCCCTCCCGGCTTCAGCACTGGCTCCTATGCAGATGCCTATATTTATGTTATTGGAGAAATGGTGTTTATTTTTATTTTGGAAATTTTGAGTTGGCTTGCTCTCTCATTTTATAGCCATATTGTCTCTGTATCTGTATTAGTTTATTTTCTATTGATGTAATGAAATACACAAAGCTAGGTAATGTATAGAAAAAAATAGCCTGATGTGGTGCATGCCTTAATCCCAGCACTCGGGAGGCAGAGACAGGCAGTTCAAGGCTAGCATGATATACATAATGAATTTCAGATCAGCCAGGGCTATATGGAGAGACCTTGTTTAAAAAAATAAATTTATTTAGCTCAGAGTTTTAGGGGTTTCAAGACATGTTGATGGCATTGGCTCAGCTCTGATGAGGAACTCATGGCAGATGGCATTAGAGCAGGAGAGCCCACAGGAAGGCTGGGACATCAGTTCTCCTCTCTGTAAATAACATTCCCACTGAGGACATGGACCACCCAATCCTCTAGGCTCTACCTCTTAATGGTTCAGTCATCCCTTCACATTGTACACTGGGGATCAGGCTTCCAGGACACACACAGTCAGACCCAACACAAGGTCTAGCCTGGGCATCCTTTTTTAAAACAGTAACTTTCCCCCATTCATGAACCCTTTATTAAAAAATTCTTTCTGCACATGTGCACAAATAGACTTTACATTTTATTATAAGATTTTTCATTGCCTCTCTTCACTGGAACGCCAGCTCTACAGGAATGTGTGTGTGTGTGTGTGTGTGTGTGTGTGTGTGTGTGTGTACATGCACGCACACGTGCAAATGTGTGGAGGTCAGAGGACAGCTTGCAGGATTCAGCTCTGTCCCTTCCACCACTTGAATTCTGGGTAGCAAATTCATGCCGTCAGGCTTGGCAGCAAATGCCTTTACAGGCTGAGCCACTTTGACAGTCCAAGGATGGTGATTGTTTTCCTCTGTTCGTGCATTGATTTGTCACATACTGGAGCAGTGCCTGGTGATGAAGGGCTCACCTGGGATGTGTCAAACCCACAATTGCTGCTAAGGCTTGGATCTTTTCACCAGTTCCTCAGGATCAGTTGAGATAGTCACAGCTACTCTTAAAGGGACTCTTTAAAGCGGTGCCTCTTGGCCTGGCTGCCTGTTAGAATCATCTGGGAACTTTAAATAGTTCCCTGCTTAGGCCAGACCCATTAAATTAGACCATCTGGGGATGAGAACTCCAGTGATGAGAAAGAAGACTTTCCACTTACAAAAGCCTGGTTTTGTTGGGAAAAGGAAGCGTTTGTGGGCCCTGTAGGAATGAGGAGGTGTCTGAGCACAAAGAATTGGAGGGTGTCACACAGAGGCAGCAACTGGACAGAATCCCAAAAGCCAAGGGTCATTGCCAACACAGTGACAGCCAATCATCCCAGACGCCTCTGTGGATGAACTTTAGGGTAGGAAGCAGGAGCTTTTACCCATTTCTGTGGTGGGATTCAGACACTAGTGAGGGAGACCTAGAGGCGTGCAATGATGTTTTTAATGGGGCGTGGCCCTGCCTTCTATTCCTGGGTGTTCTCGGGGAGAGAATTGACACTGTCACTACATGAGACAGTCAACTTGCCAAAAATTGCCTTAAAGTTCAATTTTATATCAATAAATTTTTATACAACCCCTTAATAAATATTAATCCTTTATGTAATCACTAGCCAATAAATAATTCTTTCAATACATTTCTTTCTTGTTTTGTAGAAAATTCTAGAATTTTGTAGAATTTGTACAAATATACAATTTGTAGAATTTCTAGGACTGTATCGATGGTGGAACACTTAGAGTAACCTGCACTGGTATTAATTCTGTCTCTTTCACAGGCTTATGAATGAGGTAAGAAAATGGTTTTCAGCCTTAAAGAGAAGTCTCGTGGATGATGTAGATGGGGGGACTACTGGTGTCAGGAGCAGGAGAACCATACAGGACAGTGAGAAGGAAAACTCTAGACCAGCACAGGAGAAGGGTTCGGCCTCTGCGGTTTCCTGGGCCAATGAAAGGAGAAACAGGGTGGATGTGGATGATCCAGTGGAGAGTAGGTCATGACAGATTAAATCAGCTGCAAAAACAGAACATAGGCCATGCCAGCAAAATGATACTGCTGTAGAGATTGGGAGCAAGGCTGATCCATGGGAGGGGATGCTCCTGGTTGTCTCCAAAGGGCTTAGCAAGGACCAGAAGCCAATGCATTGACTTGGAGTCCCTTCCTAGGCCCCACAGTATCCCAAACCACTTTAGACCTGGGTCATGTTGTTCCTTTATGTATCTTTCACAATCGCCATTTCATGGTGAGGTAGGTAATTGCTCAATAATTACTTTCTGTGAAGACTATAAGGCCCAATGAGGGCAGGAGCCATGTACATGCTCCGAGAGGCTAATGGACTAGTGCATGACACATTAAAAGGAAAATATCGAATGAGTGCTTAGAGGAAAAAGCAGGACTCATACCCTTAGGCCTTTGTAAGGAGTTGGTCCAGGGTTCCAGATACTGGGCATGCTTGCATAGCCCATTCAATGTAGAAGGAAGCAGGAGGGCCTTTTCCTTGGGTGCTGAAGATAGGAACCACACTTTTGCTGACTTGAATAGATCTGGCCTTGTTTCCACACAAGAGCACATGATTTATTAGCTTTGGGCACAGATGCTGAATTCAGTCACAGCCCTTTCCCTTCTACTCCCTTGACAACTCTGAGGAGGCCTCATCTGGCCAGCAGCTCTCTAGCTCTCTTAGATCCCCGTCCTCTGGCCTTCTCACTGGGTGTCAGGCTTCCCCCACCTCCAGCCAACAGAAGCCCCTGCCATCCGGCATCTTCCTCGTCCCTTTCCTGTCTCTAGACCTGAGGTCCCATAAAAAGTCACTTTGGTGTTGATCAATAGACCATCTTAGTAACAAGGGAGATGTTGGCGTGCAGAGCGGAGCCTCCTAGGCTGGGGCAGAAGCAGACAGCCCTTTCTTTCCGGATGATGCATTAGGCTGTGTCAGCGGGTTTTGCTTTTTTTTTATGAGGGTGTATATGACTCCCTAAAGAAAAGTTACAGAGGAGTCAGAAAAAGGCAGGAGCATGGAAGAGAGTGGAGGGACATTTAGGAAGGCTCCGCTCCGTTCCGTTCTCTGCTACTGTTTGTCCCGTCACCAGGTTCTCACAGGCTAGCCTTGAACTTGCCGTGTGAGTGAAGATAGCACTGAACTGCTCCAGCCTCCACCTCTTGAGTGATGGGATTGTAGGCATGCACCACCATACCAGCACTGAGATGGAACCCAACAGAGTCCCAACTCTAGCCTGTCCTTTCTTTCAGAATCTTTCTGGACACCGATATTTGCTTAAGAATGCTACGCTGTATGAGCTCATCCTTACATCCGCTGTCATGTGTGGGTTCACTGCTACCCATGCACTCCCCTCATAAAGGCTGTCTCTTCTTTGGCTTGGTGAGCTGGCCTCTTCATCTCCACATTATCCAGATGACTCCCAACCCTCCCTTGAATATCAGTCTGCTCTCTCCTCCTTCTATCCTCTGGTTAAGTGTTCCATGGCACCAGGCACCTCTCTTTTACAGAAGACATTTTCTATAGCTGGAACTTGACATTTATTCTCCTGTTTGCTATTATGTGCCTGAGCCACTGGTCTTCAAGTAACAATAACAGCGCTGTTCTCTCTTTAGTGTTATGTGGTAGTAAGTAGGTCCTCATTAAATAATTGTAGACTGAATTAATGGATGTGGTGTGTGTTTTTGGAAAGGATTCCAAGTGATTCATACCTTTTGGACTTCTGAAAGAGGGGTCTCCTGTCTTTGGGTGTGGCAGTTGATCCAGTGGTTTGTTTCAAATGAACAGAGACCAGCACAAGTGAGTGGGCTAAGGCTCTTTGAATCCATATGTTGAAAACCTCAGGGGCTCTGTTGGTAGAGTGCTTGCCTATTGTGCATACAACCCTGAGTTCAGTCTCTCATATCTAAACCAGGCCTGCTAGACCAGGCCTGCAATTTCAGCACTTGTACAATAGACACAAGAGGATCTTCAGAAGTTTAAGGCTATCCTTAGCTACATAGAGAGTTCAAAGCCAGCCTGGACTATATGAGACTGGTCTGAAAAAAATAAATCAGTTAACCAAACATCCTAATGCAAGATGTGATGGTATCAGAGTGGCAGAGTCTTGGGACGTAATTATCTAACTGGGGTTTGACTGTGACAAGACCATGATATGACAAGTGTTGTTTACAGAATCTATTATGTTAGAGGAGTCAGGAGTTACACAGTGAGTAGGTGGTGGAGAGCTACCCAGTCATCAACAGTTCACTAGTGTGAAGCCTGTCTTCATCATGAACACATTCAAGTTTCCCCCAGGCACTACTCTGTCCTTACTCTACCATCCAGGAGCAATATTTTTATATACATGCATATACATACCCCAAGGGGCCCTCTGGGTTTTCCTGTCTGTACTACTTTACATAATCATTTGAGCAGGACCCCCCCCCTCAGACTCTGTCATATCAGAGTAGCAACCTCCTTGCAAACCACCTTTACCCAAATCTCTGAACAGCTCATCCTCACAGACCATCCTGCCCAGCCATGTGTCATTTCGAGGCAAGAGTTATGAATTGCCCAGATATCTTATGAGAGGTCCTCAGCATTATATTTGAGCAGTCGTAATGAGGGAAGGGTGATGATGGCAGGCAGAAATTGTCCCTCAAGGGCCCCTAGCTTCCAGCTCCAGTCACTTAACTCCTCTCCTCTGTGGGCAGTAGGCCTGGCCTGGCCAGCATAGCAGACCACAGGAGCAGCACCCTTTTCCAGGCTACTGCTGCCTGCACAGTAGAAGCCAGGCTGCCCTTGGCCAGTAAGGAACCTCTTTTTCCTCTTTTGCTTTGTTCCAACTTCCAGGGCTTTGGAGAGTAGGCCCTCACTGGCTGGGGGCAAATGAAATCCTTCTCTAGCAGTCATCCCTAAAGCATGGCTGTTGTTTAAACTGCCAGGGGAAAAGGTTTTACTTATGATTAGAGACCTCTAAGCAGGGTGGATTTACTGCTAATGACAATGTCCTTCCCCGTGTGATATTGTTTCTGTGACAAAATTCCTGACAGCAACATAAGGAAGGAAGGACTTGATCGGGCTCACAGGCTGAGGGTGTAGGGCATCACACTGGGGAAGGGATAGTGATTGGAGAGGGAAGCAGTGGGTCACATGGAGTTTACAGTTGTGAAGCAGAGAGAGGTGGATGCTGGTGCTCAGCTCAGGTTTGCATTTTTATTCAGCCTGAAATGCCAGCCCATGTCGAGAGTGGGTGTTCTCTCCTTGACTAATCTAATCTAGGAGATGCACCACGGACATGTCCTGGGTTTGTCTCCACGGTGATTCTAGAGTCTGTCAAGTTGATCATATTAACCATCACAGGATGGGAGGGCAGGTGCTGACTGGGAGAGAAAACCTCTACCACATTCTGCTCTCTCAGTAACCCGCCCTAGATGTCTGCCTTGCTGTGTATGTGATGGCGTTGTTCAGAATCCAGAGCTGGATTCTCTCAGGATGGCCCAGGAATATCTGCAGGTGTTCTGCCTCTCGACTCTCCAGACTTTGTTCCTGCTTCTGTCCAGCTTTCACTGACACAGTATGGGGGAGGCTGGGCCTCTTCCATCAGGACCCAAGATCTACATTCAGGGGGAAAAAAAGCAGCATAGAGCAGCTGAAGAATTTAATTGTCTGCCAGTGTGTCCAACCTTTTGATATCACATCATGACAAGGCAGTATATCCGTGTGCTGAGTGGCATTTCTAACTATCCTGGGATACCTGCAGCTCATAGGTGGTAGGCTGGACACTCCTGGATGCTTTACTCCTCAAGCTATGCTTTTTGTAGGCAGCTCCTTGGCAGCAGGCTGAGCTGTGGACTATTGTCTGTCAACTCTGTGGAGGCTGCTGCTTCAAGCCTCAAAGTCAAAGGGCTCTTGTTGACATCAACACAGTTACAGGAACTGGCTGGGCAGGGAGCCAGATGGGGCTAGAGTCTTATTTGAAAAGTGAAGTTGAGAGAGCTTTAGGATTCAGTGGTGAATCTTTATACTGGCCTCAGTCTGTGTGTCCCTAGACACCTACACCCTGCACAGTATACGCCATGCCTATGTGTGCATGTCTGTGATGACAATAAAAGTCTGTGTATTGGGGCGATTACTCAGTGTCGACATGAGGAAAGTGTTCTTGGTCCCTGAGCAAACACAAGGACTTGAATGCAAATCCCCCAAGCCTATGTAAAAAGCTGGGAGTTGTTATACACACATCTGTAACTCCCACCACTGTTGGGAGGATCCCTAAAGCTTGCTGGTTGTCAGCCTAATTGCAGATCCCGTGAGAGGTGGGGAGATATAGAGCAATGGAATTCTCTTCTGGCCTCCACCTGTGCATGTGCACCTGTACACACACAAGTGCATGAATGCATACATATACCACACACACACAAACACACACACACACCTCACACACATTCACACAAGGAAAGAAAAAGAGAGGCACTGATATCTACCATGGGTGAAGAAACGGAAAACCTATCTACCGTTTACTTACCTATCATCCCTATTGTCTGTCTGCCTATCTATCTATCTATCTATCTATCTATCTATCTATCTATCTGTCTGTCTGTCTGCTTGTCCATCCATCCAGCATCTATCTAATCTATCTACCTACTTTTCTGCTGTCTATCTGTCCATCCATCCATCCATCCATCCATCCATCCATCTATCTTATATATTAATCATATCATATCATATATGTCCATCCATCCCTTAACTGCCTACCTAGCCTTACCATCTATCATCAATAACCAAACAGTTGTGAACACCAAAAACTCAAAGCCTAAGGGATCCACATCTTAATCAATGCCCATGATAATACTGTCATTTGGCTATACTGTGTTATACTCTTCTAAATGCCCCAGGGATTCTGAAGACAGAATCAGAACCACTGGTGAAAACTCTATCAAAGACAGAGGCCTCTATGGGTAAAGCATTTTCTCGTGAGGACTAGAGTTTGGATACCTAGCACTGTGTAAATGCCACCTGGACATAGTTGCCTGTCTGTAACTTCAGGGCTCAGAAGGTGAAGATGGGATCCCTGGAGAAAGCTGGCTAGTTAGACAGGCCCTCTCCATAAGCTCTGGATTCAGTTGAGAGACCCTATCACAGTGAACATGGTGTAGAGTAATTGAAGATTTCCCATGTCAGGTCTCTATATGCACTTCATACATGCACATGTGCTCATATGCATGTGAACATGCATATACATTCACAAACATGGCAGACACACACACAGATACACACACACACACACACACACACACACACACACACACACACACACACGCACGCACGCACGCACGCACGCACGCACTCACCAAGGAAAAAACAGGTGGAATGTATGTCTCTATAAAGGTTATTCCACGCAGGGGGTGGAGGGTGGGTCATGAAGAGAGGCTTAAAGGCAGGAAGAATGAGGCATGGGAGTGGTATTACGTAACATATATAACAATATTATATAATGTGGTGGCTCTCTAATGTACAAGAAAAGATTGATATTTCTCTCTTCCCATTGACTACAAGTGTTCATGCGTTCTTTGTTTTCATCTAACAGTTAAAGTCTCCTGATGTCACCCAGGGGATAATGACCAATGTATTTGAATTCACCAAACACTGATAAAACAGGTGGATATTGTTCAGACACCCTGACAAGGTCTCGTGTCCTCTGACCTTGACCTGCACCAGACACAGTGACCTCTTCTGGGCCCTCTGTCTGGCCATCCCAAGGGTAAGTCTTCACATTGGAATTCTTTTCCTTCTACTTTCTAGTTAATTCCTTCTTGTCCTTAGCTCAAAGGGCATGCATCCCCAGGGGAGATGTCTCTGCTCTTCTAGAACTGGGGCAGACCAGGTTCTCCTTCTACAATCTGTTCATGGTCTGGCTTCTCTCTCTCTACCTACACCTGCACAGCACACTCTCTGTAAATGGTGCTAGGATCAATAGATGACAGCTAAGAATGTGGATTATTTGTCTTTTCTTCAGTTACAAAATGTTGTAATGATCTTCCCACCATTCTCCTTCAACTGAGTTACGTTTCTCTTTTTAAATTCGATACTATTTTCTGTAATGTGTATCCACGTAGAACTGCTTCTTGTTTTATAATATTATTTGAAATGTAACTCACAACTGTATTTGGGGAGATTTATTTTAAAATATATACTTCTTTTCTCTTTAACAATTAAAAACATAATCTAAAAACTTCTCTTACAGGTACATATTGTGTATTGAGCATGCTCCTTCCAGCCCATGCCTCTTTACTTACCTCTTCCCATCATTCCCTTGTGATATTATAGGCAATTTTGCTTCCTTCATTTAAGTTACAGGCATGAGTTTATGTGACTGAATGGAGTCTAGGAATCATAAACAAGAGAAAATAATCATCTGTAGAACTTTCTGAGACCAGTTTAATTAACTTGAAAGGACAGACTCCAGTCTGAACTCTTAAATTTTCCATGGGCTCCCAGGAGAACAACATGTGAGTACCATTGCAGGTGCCAGACAGCACACAAGGTTACAGCAATAACCAACCACACGTCCTGATCCAAGAACTTAAGGAGTTGGGCCAGAAATGACCTGGCAAAGAGTGAGGTGCTCCCGGCGGATTCTAAATGACAGCTAGGAGCTATCCAGCAGATAGATGAGAAGGCACTGCTGGCTACAGAGGACTGTGTACCACCACAATGGGCTAGGATATGGGGATACTGTGGATGGCCTTGGACAGTACATTGTACCTAAAAGGGTGGGTTTGGATTAGTGGGAAAACTCTACCAGATGCTATTTGGATACCAGATTTCAGCTGTGGGGTTAAATTGTGGCCACCCCCTGCCATCCACCCAAAATCTCTAACAGCTAACTCAAAGCTATCCGTCAACATGGCTACAGTTGGAGAAAGTGTTACAGGTGTCACTGAGTTGATGTCTTGAGATGGGACTATTCTGAATTAAACTGAGAGAGTCATGAATCTAATGACAAATGTCCTCATAAGGAGTGGCAAAGACACACACGAGGGAGGGGGCCCTCTGTGGAGACTAGAACAGTGGTTCTCAACCTTCCTGATGCTGTGACCTTAATATCTCTCCTCAGGTTGTGGTGACTCCCAATCATAAAATTATTTTGTTGCTACTTTATAACTGTCATTTTGTTGCTGTTATGAATAGTAATGTAAATGTAGACTGTCTGATATGTGACCCACAGATTGAGAACCTCTGAACTGGCGTGATGACCATACAAGTCAAGGAATTGGAACAGATACCATATGGCAGAGAAAGGCAGGTAGAGGCTTCTTCCTGGCGCCTCCAGATGAAGCCAGCTGTTGGTATTGCTTTAGAATTCTGGCTTCTATAACTTCGAGCTAAAAGAACTGGGTTTTAACCACCCAGTTTGTGGTAGGTTGTTAGGGCTGCCATAGATCACCAATGTATAGCCTTAGGTGCCCGGAACCAGTATAACTCTGCAATTGGTGATTATGGAAGTGGGAACTCCAGAGAGGGGTCTTGTGAGCATTTGGTCTTTATCCCTTCCATTTGCTGCTTAGCACAGAGAAAACCAGTTAGAACAGACTAAAAAGATACTTGGTAAGCAGCTACTCTGGTGCTATCTAAAGTGGGTTACTGGCTACCTTCTCAGTATGATGTAATGGCAGTATCTGTGGATGAGAATCTTCCAAAGTGTGTGTGTGTGTGTGTGTGTGTGTGTGTGTGTGTGTGTGTGTGTGTGTGTGTGTGTGTGTGTTTGCACACATGTGTGTGCACTTGAGGGCCTGTGAGGAGGCTGAGGGTTAACCTTGGTATCATTCTTCAGGGATGTTCACCTTGTTTAATTGTTGCAAAGATTTGTTGATTAGGCTGGGATGACTGGCCAGCAAGCTCCAGGGACCCATCTGCCTTCAGTCCTCTAGTCCTGGGGTTATAAAGTGCACCACTGTGGACCTAGCTTTTGCACAGGGGTTTGGGGATTGAATTCAGGCCTTCATGCTGTGTAGCACTTTACCAGCTGAGCAGTGGCTGTAGCTCTCACAAGAAGTCTGTCAGTAATTCATTATACTGTCTGACTCTGGGGATTTGGTCTCACTCTGATCAGTGACGATACCCTAAAGGAACTGCTGGTGAAATGCAGGCCCGGAGCAGCAGTGATATGGTGGTCACAAGCTCCTGAATACAACTTTACAGCTGTGCAAATGACGGGAATGTCTCTTTCCTCCCTTCTGGGAGTAAGAAGTCTCAGTCTATGGGTTCTGGCTAGAAATGGCTGGTCTCTGCTTGGTGGCCATGGAGTGGCACGTGGGATTCTCTTCTCACTGTGGGGACAGCTGCTACAGGGAACAGGATTTCACCAGCCACACTGACCTGATGAAACCTTCGCCCCTATGGAGTGTCTTGTTCCTCTGGCGGAGTGCCCTGGAGGCTTCCCTGTGCTCTGGTTCTTCCTAATCTCCCTGGCCTAGTAAGATACTCTGGAGCACCTGTCATGACTAGATCATATGTTCTCCCTTCCCCTCAAGATATGGAGAAGCAACTGAACCTGCATATATTCCAGGCATGCTCCCATGAGTCACTTTTCCCGACAGCTTCTGTCTACACTTTCTCAGATGTCTCTTTGGGTTCTGGCTGGAAGCCCCTTGGCTTGGAATCCATAAGATCTCAGCTTGGTGATGGCTTTCCCTGCCTGACCTCAGAGTGTCATTGGCAGAAATGGAAAGGGGAAGGGCTTGTGGAGGCCAGATCATCATGGGGGGGGGGCATGTGGTGGTGTGTGTGTGTGGGCGAGTGTCTGAGGATCTCTACAACTGCATCAGAACATCCCCAAAGCTGAAGGAAACCTAGGGTTGTGGGATATGTTTCAAATTTAATAAAAATCAGTCTGGGATATCAGAGGACAGAGCCATCTCTTCCATTCTTTTTTGTTTGTTTGTTTTGAGACAGGGTTTTCTGTGTAACAGTCCTGGATGTCCTGGAACTTGCTTTGAAGACCAGGTTGGCTTTGAACTCACAGAGATTCTCTTGCCTCTGCTTCTCAAGTGCTGGGACTAACTGTGTGCCGCCACTGCCTGCCTTGGAGGCTGGAACTCCCTCTGTAAACCAAACTGGCCTCAAACTCAGATCTGCTGGGATTAACGGCGTAGGTCACCACTCCGGGATTTTCCCTGTTCTGGGATTAAAGGTGTGAGTTAGCACTCTCTGATCCTCCTAGACTGACTGTGGGTAGATCCCTCTGATATCTCAGACTGGTTTTTATTAAACTTGAAACATATCCCCACGTAGGGTTCCAGGTGATCAGGCTGTTTGATGTGGAATATGGGATCATAACCCCAGTCCACCATTTCCAGCTCATGACCTTGAGGGTAGTTTAGCATCTCTGAGCTAGGTTTCCCTTTGTGTGAAATGATAAAATACTAAGAAGAGATTATCATGAGCTTCAAGAATAATCATTACTATTTGTTACCAACTATGTCCTTCATCTTGGATGGTCCTAATTCTCTAAATATTCTCTAGTGACATCCCCCAAACATCTTTGACCTTCCGCTTCTAATTCTGACTGTCTGTTTTTATTATAGATAGTATAACTGGCATATAATACATTGCATATTGAAGCTTGACATATATTAACATATGTATATACTAAAAAGTCATCCCTACAATCAGAATAACAAGATCCGTCACGCCCTCATTTTTCTTCGTGATCTTCCTTCCCATTCTTTCCTTCCTGACCCTTCTGTTCCCAGTGACTTAGTTTCTCATTACAAATAAGTTTATTTTATAGTATTTTATTACAATAGAATCATATGTGTGGCGAAATCTGGCTTCTTCCAGTTAGTCTAGTGATTTGAGATTCACCCATTGTTGGTGTGTCTGCCAGTGGTCTTTTCTTTTTTATTGTTTGGAATTTGCAAGGATGTATCACAGTTTGCTCACTCCTTCACCTGCCGGTTGGTATTTAGCTTATTTCTGGTTTGAGATAGTTGGAATAAAGCTGTGAATAAATGCCCCCGTTACCATTGTGAACATAAAATCTCACTTCTGTTGAACAACCATTTAAGAGTGAAAGGTAGGTATAAGTTTAATACCTTAAGAAACTGCCACTTGCTTCCTTAAGAGGGAGTATGCCATGCATTCCTACCAGCAGCATCCAGGCCTACCCCACCACTCTTGGCTAAAACTTGGTATGACTTGTTGGTTTAATTTTATATTTCAGTGGGATGTACTAGCTTGAATTTGTATTCCCTTGATGGGATATGTTTTCTTGTGTCATCTAGGTGTATTTTTGATGAAGCATCTTCAATATCTTGTGTGAGTCAGACGTGGCACTCCATGTCAATAATCCCATCCCTTGAGACACTGAGTCAAGAGGCTGAAGAATGTTAGGCCAGCCCAGGAAACACAGGAAGACTATAACAAAATACCCCTCCCAAAGCAAGCTGCATGCTTTTCAATTGCTTAGCTTTCAGATGCTGTTATATATTGAAGATATAAGTTCTAGTTAGGAATCTTTGAAAATGATATCTTCACATTGTAGCGTGTGTTTTTAGTTGGTTTTTTTTAAAACAATTCTGCAAAATAACAAAATAAAATAATAAAATAAAATAAGTTTCTAATTTTATTGATGTCCAGTTTTTTTCAGCATTATCATTTTACAGACTGGAATATTTGTGTTGACTCTAAGGAATCTTGGCCTCCATTAGCATACAAAGATTTTTTTCCTGGCTTTTATTCTTGATGTATTATAACTTCATGTTCACAGTCAGCTTTGTGACCTATCTTGAGTTGAGTGCTTTCTTGTAGGTAATTCGAGGTAAGCGTTGAAGTGGTTTTGTTGTTGTTTTTAATACTTGAGAAACAGGTGTTTAAATAGCTACCACTTCCACTCTGGATTATCTCTGTGTCTTTTTGTTGTTGCTGTTTTGAGATAGGGTTTAATTCTGTTACTTAGGCTGGCCTGAACTTTAACGATTCTCCTCCTTCAGGCTCCAGAGTGCTGGGATTACAGGCAGGAAACATCCTCAGTGACCTTTTGTATCTTTCTTGTTGATGTTATGTGTTATAGCTCTATGTCTGATGGAGTGAGTGCTTATTTGCTCTATTATTAAAAACAAACTCAGAGTCAGAAGGTGGAGTAAAACCTAATAGATCCAAAGAACAATGGAGGAGCAATCAGCTGACTCTGCCTCTCTACATTTCCATATTGAAAAGTTCCTTGAATCTTTCTAATCTCCCCCTTATTCCTTTCTGTGTCTCTCTAGTCTAATCTGGATCAGCCAAAAACTCTATGGTTAATTCTGGCCAGCTGACTGTTGACTCTGCCCTCTGCTTCAAGGTTTAACTTTGTCGGTCTTAGGACTGTTAGAGTGCAATCAAAATATTCCAGAGCATTTCTTCTTTTTGTTGAAATGAAAAGGGAGGGATTTAACTCTAACACAATAAAACTATATACAATAAGGAATATTATCAGGTATTATCTAAATAAAAGGAGGTTTAAACTTAACAAAGTAAAACTATGTATGAAAAACAATTATCAAGTAATAATTACATTTACAATGTCTAGATAAATTCGGAGAAAAATATTCCATTATCTGTCCTGTTTTGGTGAGTCCAATGTTTTGTACCTAGTTCACTTTCTATTCTAACTTGCATTACCAACCCCAAACTACCTTTTAAGACTTAAAAAACATTTTTTTAGATAAACAACTTAAGCTTTTGTATCTCTTAACCTTATGTATTTTACACCTCTTTGATAATTTTCTTTTCTGAATTTAGTAACAGGGAAAACTATAACTATCTAGTCTTCAACTCCATCAAAGACTCTATAAAAATATAATATTATCTTAGTAAAGAGGAAGTAAAGAAGGAACAATTTGAAAACCAAAGAAATGACAGAGAGCTGGGTGCTTGGACAGTCACTCAACATTCCTCTGCAACATTGGAGCATCCATCTTTAGCCTACAGGCCTAGAATATCAGACAGACATTTTGTAAAGCAGAAATTTTGAAGGCCTGTCCTACCTTGTTTTGTCAAAGTTCAGCAGTCACCTTCTTTTGTGCCTAACTTGTCCAATTTGAACAGCACACTGTCAGCTATTAAGGCAAGGGTAGTTTCTTGACCAATGGCTAACTCCATATGGAGGTTCTTCGATGCCCATCATTCTTTTCTGAAGTAAATTGGTATTGCAAGGAGTAGATGTGTCTCACTGTCACGAAAAGTCTTATGTTATGAAATCATCTTAAATTCCATATTCTGTAGGTCTCTGAAGTGTTTGAAGACCACCTGTCTATCTAAAATATGTCTGTGTGACTTTGAAAACATATATAACATGGCCACAAGTTTTATTCTAGGTAACTAACTACTAATTTGTATTTCTAAATTATTCTAGTTTGTAATAATAACTTTCAAGAGCCAGACATTTACATTATATTGTTAAATGAGCTGCATAGGTACAATACCTTAAACAAGAGTAAAAACTTACATACAGTATAACAAAAATAAACTTAAACTTGTATCAATATAAAAAAATCCATACCAATATAGAATATTTAAGACTAGTAGTTTCTTTTTTTTTTAGTTTAAATGTAGATTCAATAATCCACCCCTTTGTCGTATTATTTCTATATGCCCCCTATTCTCTTTTCAGAAAGAAGTCCCTGAATCTAACCTCCTTTGCTCAGTTTTTTCCTCTGACCATGAACAGTAACAATTTACAACCAACCCCACCCCCAACAAATGACAAATATCCATAATCTATCAAATGACCAAAAACCACCCATCCCACCTCTTGGGAATGTGGATGTTGTGTTCTTAAAATTTCTTCCTGTTGTCTTGGGGCAATGGCATCTTTAGGGGGGACCCTGAGAAAATTGAGATAATGGTCAAGTCATGGGTGAGATAGCTGTTGTTCGTTCAGTCTTGGTGTTCAGTTTTAACTAACCATTTTGAAGCTGTCTTGAGCATTTTGTAGTTCAAAGCTGATCTTTGGATGGTGTTTGTCAGCTTTGTGGTGTTACCACAATCCAGGTGTATTTGTCATTGTGAGATCCCATCATCTTTTTAGAGCTCTCAAAGGTTACTACCAGAAATGGTCACAGGTCACTGCATAAAACTTAAACATTTTACACGTCATATGAATCAGATCTATAGGAGGTTATAGAATCACAGTCTATTAAGTATATCTGGGGTACAGAAACTTAACTCCTAGTTATCTGCTTCAGACTCAAGCCTGAAATAATATACAGAAAGCCAGATGCAGCCTATTTCTAGAATTAGTTAGTACTCTATATGACCGTTAATATCATAACAGAAAGTTTAAATATATATTAATTTTATAAATTTTGAGGTAATGTTTATACCTTAAGAAAAGTTTTAAAGAATCAAAATAAAACCAAAGTATTATGAGATTAGCAATAATAGAATAGTTCCTTAATTTTGGTTTTCTTCTGCCCCATACCAGACAGCTTTTCTGATGTGAGACAGCTATTTTAGATTTTTCTTTAGCAAGCATGCTTGGATTTAGAGGAGAGAGCCACACTCCAACTCCAAATTCAGCTTTAACTTTTAATTGAACTGGAATACAAAAAGACCATTTTCCTTGTATGTCTATGGAGAACAGCAGAAACAAATATTCGGGAAGACTTATGAAATTTTATCATGTTACAAATGTGCTATACCATTAGGCAATTTACTCTTTTTCTTGGGACATTTTTTCTGGGTAATGTTTTTCTTCAGATGTCTCCTTTGCCCAGTGGTCTTTGAATTCCTTAGGTGGATGCTTTTATTCTCCTGGAAAGACAAACCAAACTCTCCCCCAACCCTAACTTTGGAGAGTTTCCATTTTTGGTATATCCATATCTGATCAAATGAAAGGCATTTGTTAGTCTTACAATTTAGTTTAGACTAAATGGCCACACTGTTTGATGAACTATTGCCTCTCCTAATCAAGAGGTTTCTCTTGTTCAAATTAAATCTTTATCAGTCTTGGTGGTATTTATAGCTTTTCTTTTCCTGTGGGAACAAAAACAAAACCTCTTCCTCAGTGTAACACATACCCTGATTTTCATTCTGAGGTCAACACATCTTTAACATATACAGGCTAATTCAGCAGGTCCCCCCCCCCCCCCACACACACACTACGTAATGTCTCTCCACAGCTGTTGTCCCTTTTTTGTTATCATTTAAAATTTTAAAGTAATAAAGAATTGTGTACTCTATCTCTAGGGTTCTTCATTACCCCTTTCTGTTTATTAAGTGTATCTTTTAGAGTGCAATTAGATGTTTTTAACTGTCTTGTAGGACTGTGTCATATACCTGTAGTATGTTTTATGTTATAATATGCAAAAAACTGTTTCATTTTACATATGCTGGAGCATTGTTGTCTTAATTTATACTGATATTCCCATAAGGAACATAACTTCTAATAAATGTGTAATTATGGAATCAGTCTTTTTCAGAACTCAAAGTAGTTGACCATTAAAATCCTGAATATGTATTTATGATATGGTGCACATACTTTTTCTAAACTCTGCAAAATGAAACACATCTATTGGAAAATTTTGTTTCTTTGAGTACCCTTTGGGCTATATCCTGCAGGCAGGAGAGTCTGGCTATGCAAAGAACAAGCAGGACACGTCCTTATAATTTCCTTGGCTTATTGCCACGTGCTAGAAAAATCTTTCTTCAAACCTTTGCGGTTAACATGGTGTTTCTTGTGAAGTCCGGAGGCTTCTAGTATATTTCCTACCAAGAGCTGTTCCAATAATGTTTCATCGTTACCTTGTGCTAGAGGGCCCGGTAGACTAGTATGGGATGTGATATGTGTTGTGTACAAGGGATGATTTCTCTTTCTGATTATTTCTTGTAATTTAATAAGTAACAAAATTGATTCTGAATCATCTGGAATAAGTTCAGTGGTTTCAGTATGTAAACCAATCTTGCATATTGAGAGTAAGTAAGTATATTAAGAGGTTCTGGGAAATCTAATAATACCATGAGAATAGCATATAATTTTGACTTCTGAACAGAGTCATAAGGGCTTTGAGCCACTTAACTTATTTTACCCGACTATATCACCCATTGTGGAACCATACAGAATCCTAACTCTCTAAATTGCAATATTGTTCCTCATTCTTGTGGGAAAGACTTAAAAAAAAAAAAAGGAAAAGAAAAGAAACCTAATTCTCTCCTTTAGAATCCTCAATTGTCTCACCAGATGACTTTCAGTTTGTCCACGGAAAACTATGGTGATGGCAGAGTTTTGTGGGGTGGGGGTGGTGCTAGGCTGTGTGTGTTGGGGGGAAGGGGGCAGGGCAGCCAGGCTAGCTGGGGCCATAGCTGCACAGGCCAGGCTGAGGGCACCTGCAGCTGCTCACATGTAGCTGGGCACTGAGAGTGTCCAGCGGTGGTCCTGGAAAGGGGGTCCAGGGAAAGCCCCTAAGCCTTAGGGAGAGGGGGTGAGCTGCCTGAAAAGTGGGCACAGGAGGACATGCTGGAGAAAGCCGTGTGGTGGGAAGCGAGTGCGTAGGATGTCTGAATGACAGAGCTGGTAGGTGGCTCTGGTGGCTACTGCAGTGTTTGAGGCCTGAGTGGGCAGTCTGGGTTAAACAACTCAGGATATAGTTGTTTCAGGGAGACTGCAATGGGAAAAGCCCCTGTTGAGAAAAGCCAGTGAGCCATGAAGATACAGAGTGGTGACTTTAAAAGGTGCTACATGATCTTGCTATGTATTGAACACCAGTTGAAGCGATTACTTATATTGTTCTGTTATTAAAGAAAACCAGGGGTTAGATAGTGGGGTAAAAACCTGATAGACCCAAAGAGCAATGGAAGAACAATCAGCTGACCTTGCCTCCCTACACTTCCAGATCAGCAAGCCCCTCCCTATTCCTTCCTGTGTCTCTCTATCCTAATCTGGGTCAGCCCAAAACTCTATGGTTTATTAAGGCCATAACTGTTGACTCTGCCCTCTGATAAGATTGAACTTTATTATCAGTCAGAGTATGATCAAAATATCCCACAATAGTCTGGGCTCTATTTTGTTGTTTTGGTTTACTTGTCTATTGTCAGGCCACTAACACATCTTGACAACTGTATCTTTTAAAACAAAATGTTACTGCTTTTATATATATTGTATATGTATGTCTGCTTGTGTGTTTGTGTGTGTGTGTGTGTGTGTCTGTCTGTCTGAGGTTGATGTCAGGTGTCTTCCTGGATTGCTCTCTATCTTGTGTACTGAGGCAGGTTGAGGCCTGCGAGGCCGGGCCTCTCACTTGCCCTGAGTTCACTGCTTCAGTTAGTCTGGCTAGGTAGCTTCCTTTAGGGATGCCCTGTCCTTGGGGTTACAAACTGACTGCTCTTTCTACTCTGTGGCTACTGTGGATCTGAATTCTGGTCCTCATATATGTGTATGCACATGTCTGTGTCTGATGCCCCAGGAGACCAGAGGGTATGTGAGCTGCCGTGTGGGTGCTGGAAATCAAACATGTGTCCTTCACAAGAACAGCCAGCACTCATAACAGCTGAACCATCTCCTCAGACCCTGCATATTACAAAACAAAACCAAAAACCCCTCTGAAAACAAAAAACCAAAAACCTAACTGATTATTCATCTGCTGTCTTTGTGTCTGATGATGCTATTGACAGGGGTTTTGGAGTTTCTACATTTAAGCTTTAGATTCTTTGTTGCAAATATGGAAGGAATGATTGAATTTTGTCACTAAATTTATAGCTTTTTGTAGGTAGTTTTTGTAGATTACATATGACCTTCTAAAAACATGGAGCGGCATCACAAAGACAGTTTTATCTCTTCCTTTTTATCTACATGCCATTTCTTTTTTATTATTATCCTTTTGAATCTCCAGCCCAATGAGAGAAGCAGGAAAAGACAATGTAGGGTTTCTTCCTTCCGACTTTAGAAGGGATCTACTCTACTTTACACTAGTAAGTATGTTGTTATCTGTAGGTTTTGAGGATATTATTTACAGGGCCAAGAAACGTCTATTGCTAGGTTTCTGGAAAACTTTATCAGAAACAGAAGCTGGATTTTAACAAATCATTTTTCTACCTCTTTAGAGATGAACTCTTTTGGTGCTGTGCACTGGGGCAAAGCTGCGGCTGAGGAGGTCGCTGGCCCTAGCAGGGATCCTACCACCATTGTTTTGATAAATGGACATGTTGCCAAACTGCCTTCTAAGTAGTCATGGTTATACCCGTAGATTAATGCTGCTCTCTGCCCTCACCAGAGAAGCTTCTTATTGCAGTCAGCAGTACTAAGGCAGAGACGCATAACTTGTCAAGCACTAAGAATAATTGATGGTGTAGTGTTCAGGCTTAAGCACAACATCTGTATCACCCTCCAAGGCTCAGGGGACATAGCAGAAGAGTGAGGGGAGAGAATGTTAAATCCCAGGGGATGGGGAGATGTGAAATGATGGACATGACATGACCATTGCACTTGTGAGCTCACTGCAACCATGGGTTTACCTGTACGTTTCCTCATGGATAGCAGATGGTGAGACTCCACCACTCTCTGAGGCACTATTGGCAGTTAGTGGTTTTGGGGGAGGGGAGGAGTGTCTTTTTTTCTTCAGTGGTATAACCATTGGTAACTTTCCCATATTTCAGTAAATAACCTTCCATCCATACCTTAATGAGATGTGTGTGCTGAATACAAAAAGATGTAAAAACTTGAGAGGGACTTTCTGGGCAAAAGTTTCAGATGAAGTGTGTGGTGGGAATGAGCAAGGGCCATGGAGGGCTGGAACAACTGAAATTCATTGTATATGTGTATAAAACAGTCAAAGAATAGAAACAAGAAAGTAAATGAAAAATAGAAATAAGTATATTTTATTTAACGATTTTAATGTTCAATTAATGTTATGTTACTGGAATAAGTATCATTTTGTGATATGGTATTATCTCAAATATTTGGGCTACTATAACAAAATAACTTATACTGGATAGCCCAAGATTAAGGAAGCTTCAGACCCATTACTGTCCAGTCCACAGACAGTGTCTTCTCTCTTTAGCTTTACAGGGCCAGAGAAGACAAAAGCTCCACACTTAGGACCTCACCACTTACTGTAGGGTAAAAGGGCCAACCAAGGAAACACACCCTGATCCTGAAACCAGGGCCAATAAAACAAACCAACAACAACAACAACAAAAAACCCAAACAAACACATCCAGGCTCTGAAACCAGAGCAAAGAAACACACTCTGCCCCTGACCAGCTCAGCACAAAAATCAGCTAATCCCTGAGCATGAAATCCAGCCAATCTCTGAGCTTGTCCAAGGGACTAAAATCTCATCAATTCTCACCCCGAAAAAACTCTGCCCCTAAGAAGCCCTATATAAGCTCTGTGCCTGTTCAGTTGGAAGCTGCCTTTTCCCACCCTGCCAGAGGAAGCCATTCTCCTGGATTCCTCCCTTCCAATAAATCTCTTGAATGAATTTTGGGTGAAAGGACAGCTCTTCTGGGAAACTCCTATGGTGGAGCAGAGCAGAGAAGTAACAACTTTCTTTGGAATAGAAGTAGACTGTCACATTTCTGTAGGGGTTTCCCCCTTAGCAGAATGAAGCAGAGAAGTAACTTTCACCAGAGCAGAGACGCAATGGACCTGGGAAACTCCCTTAGTGGAGCAGAACAGAGAATCACCAGACATCCCTGCTGAGAAACTCTCTTAGCAGTGGAGCAGAGCTGAGCTCTAACAGATCTCTTAGAGAGGAGAGGATAGCTACATTCCTGTGTGGGAAACATCCCCCACCAGAACACAGTTATAAGTAGAGCCCAGCTCCTGACAGGATACCTTTCCCTTCACAGATACAGGTATCCAGTATACCTGCCTCCGCTCCACAGCTGTAAGTATAGTCTGATGGATACCTTTCCCTTTAATCTCTTTAGAGCTTAAAGAGCTGTAACCCTTGCCCTTTAATCCAACCTTATCTCTCGATTTCAGTAGATGAGTGTTAAAGGAATATTGTCACTCAAACCATAGTGAGTAGACTTGTAAGACGTTGCTAGGTTCAATTTCCTGTAATTTTGTTCTTTGCTGACACTTTCTAGGGATGTTGGCTTGGCTGTTCTTTTCTCTTCTGTCTGTCTGACTTCAGTGTCTGTTGTCTTGCCTTTTCTCACTAAATGAATTGGGAAGCTGTCTGTTCTCTTTGATATATTCAAGGTTTGATCACGTTCAGCAGTAAGGCCACCTATGTATGGGATTTACTTTATGCCTGTGGGAATATTTTAAATCAAAAATTTATTTTTTTAAATGTACATATGGGATTACCAGCCTGGAGTTATAGCTCAGTGGTCCATGTCACTTCTCTTGAGTATATGATGTTCTAGGTTCTACCCACCCAAAAACAAAAAGCAAATTAATGATCCTCTGTAGGATCTGTAGTGATACCTCTTTCGTTTTCTGGTTGTAATCTACATTATTTATTTTTCTCTCTGATTTATCAGTGTTACTGATCTTTTCAATAAATATTGTAGTTTTATAATATTTATTTCTATTGGTGTGTGCCTTTGTGAGTTTATATGCACCATGTGTGTATCTGATGCCCACAGAGGTCAGAAAAGGGTGTCAGATCTCCTGGAGCTAGAGGAGAGCCACCTGACCTGGGGCCTAGGCCCTCTGGAGAGTAGTTAGTGCACTTAATTGCTGAGCCATCTCTCAAACCCCAATATTGGAGGGTTTATTTCACTGACTTTTGTTTTAGTTAAATTCAAAATAATTTCTTCTGGAAGAGTCTGTGCTAATATTTTTGTTTATTTTACTACTTAATTATATATATTTATGGGGTATGATACGATAACTTAATAAATATATAATGTTTAAGGATATCAGAAATACTTTCTAATTCCTTTTTATTGCTTCTTTGGATTGTGAGCTATTTAGAAATGTGTTAGTTTCCAAATGTTTGGAGGGTTTTTTTCATAGACATTTGTTATTGGTTTCAATTTAATTCATTGTGTTCTGAAAACATACTTTCTATAAAATAGTTACTTTCAGAGTTATTGAGGGGGGCTGAGTAGTAAAACATGTCTATGATGCACATGACGTACAACTGAACACACAGTGCTTCACTCCCAGTATTTCCCACTCCCAGATAAAACTTATCCTTTTTAAACTGACTATGATGGTGCACATTTGAAATCCAAATATTCAGGGTCTGAAGCAGGAAGATCATGAATTTGAGGCCAGCAGGAGTGGGCTGGTGACATTGTTAAGTGGTTAAGAGTTCACCTTGGCCTTTAAGAGGATCCAACTTCAGTTCCTACACCTCCTTTAGCTGTTCACATCCACCCTGAAACTCCAGCTCCAGGGGATCTGATGCCTTCTTTTGGTGCCTGCAGATACTCCCACATGTGAATATACAAGTGTGTGTGCGCGCACACATATGTAAATAAAATAATTTAAAAAGCAAGAATATCAGGAATTCAAGCACAATCTGGACAAAGACAATAACTAGAAAGTTATTGCATCTAGTTTTATGGTTGGGTCATAGTCTTTCTTGACAAACGTTCCATGTCCACCAGAAAACAATGTACATGTTAATGATGTTGCATGGAATCTTCTAGAAATCCCAATGAGTCAAGCTGCTTTCTAGCTCTGTACATATTTCTGTAGATTATTTTTCTTCTTGTTTTACCACTTATTGAGATGGAAGTGTTGACATTTTTCCACTCTTGAATTATCTTATCTTTTGCTTCATGAACTTTGTATTTGCTATTATATGCTGACATGCTTAGAAATTCTCTCTCTGAGACAAGGTTTCTTTGTGTACTTCTGGCTGTCCTGAAACCAGGTAGAAACTTTGTCTCTTCATCAACATGAAATTGCCACATGTTCCAGGACCAGAATGTACCTATGTCAGAGCTCTGTATAGCATGTTGGTAGGTCAGTGGGCCCGGGCTCTTGCAGCAGGCTGCCACCTCAACTGATGCTCTGCCATCCTGCCTCCAAGTATAGCCCAGGCCTTTTTGTCGTGTAGGAGACCTCACCCAGTCAGAGTTGGGGCCTCCTCCAATGTGGTAGCTTTTGTTTTGTTTTCTAAACCCTTTATTTATTTATTTTTTTTAAAGATGAAAATACACACATACACACACACTTTATCCTTTAGGTCAGGGGCAGGGTTCAGTAGCAGCAAAAGCTCTCAGAGAGATCAGAAGAGACACTTTGAGTAGAAGGGTGTCATAGTAGTGGCTCAAGTCGCCAATTTTGTTAATCAGTACAGCACACAGGCTTCGAACTGGCATTATTCACATCGCTGAGCAATTCTATGCAACTCTCACAGTCCTTTTTCTTTCTTTCTTTTTAGCTGCCAAAAAAACTTCAATGTAATGGGCCACATGACTGAGACTGAACCAATCGTGACGAGGACATCTCTTACTTTTGTGTAATGTGTCAAGTGTACATGTGTGTGTGTGTATGCATACATACATATATACATACATATATACATATTATATATATACCTTTCCCAGTACCCTGCACTGACAGTGTTTAAATCCCAGACTCGGCTGATAATCTGTATCACTGCCGTCTGGTTATGAGGCACGTCCTGTTCTTCCTGCCGCCGTGGAAGCTGGCAAGTGCTCCTTCACCTCTAATGTTTGCACAAATGAGGAAGACTGAGCTGTGTGTCCAAATACACTAGTGTATGGCACACTGTATGGTCCTACTTTCTGACCCGTCCCTCCCAGAGTGGCAGGTATGGATCTCACTGGTCAAATGGGTTGCAGTCTCACTTCAAAGCTATGGAATGGTGATTTTAGCATCTTTTTAAAACTAAAAACTAAAACCTTTTGGCTTAATTTATGTGGTGACATGCTGACAGGCTGTCTCACGGGTTCACTCTTTCTGCTGTGTGAAGGTGGCATAGGTTATATATAAGGACACAGCCATTTTCTTTTTCTCCATTGGCTTTACTAATGCTTGATGAGGTTATCTACAGTGGGGAGGTAGCAGATGGCCAACCTTCCCCCAGATCATCCCCCACCACTTCCTGAGTCTGCCTTGTTAGTTACCACAACAACTGTATCATTATTTATTTTGTTCGTTTTAACAGCATATTCATTAAGTATTTTGGTACAAACAGCAACAAAAAAAATGAATGAATGAATGAATGAATGAATGAATGAATGCATGA
Organism: Phyllotis vaccarum; assembly: GCA_033318265.1. Lineage (NCBI taxonomy): Eukaryota > Metazoa > Chordata > Mammalia > Rodentia > Cricetidae > Phyllotis > Phyllotis vaccarum. Next base: position 72,614,952 of record JARWLC010000012.1, read on the forward strand.
ATGAATGAATGGATAGATAGATAGATAGATAGATAGATAGATAGATAAATAAAAAATATTGTGTCATCAGAAATATTCCTTGTTCTAAAAAATCTAGTGTTTCTACCCCTGGGCTTGATGAGTTAGCATGTGTAGTGATTGAATGTGCTCCTCTCTCAGAATGAAGCCTTATTTAGGGTCTTTGCAAGTGTGAAAGTAGTGATTGAAAAGTGAACATAGGGTTGGCCTAGAATCCACTGACAGTGTCCATAAAAGACAGAAAATGACAGTAGAGACATTGAAAGACATGGACTGTTGGGCACAGACTGAAGTCATACTGCTGTTAGTTTAGCGTGTGAGAGGTAGATGCACACACTACCAGGGGAGTTGGCAATGGGTGTGGGGGGAGACTTTCACATGGTGGTTCCTTTTAAGAGAGTGGGAGGGCATAGATTTATGTAGCCATGCCTAGGGGTGTGCCATCCAAATTCTGCCTGCAGCCATGTTGGGTTTACCCTGTAGGGGCTACATGCCAGGATTCTTCACCTTGTGCCTTGTTGGGTTTACTACATGGATGCTATGTGCTAGGAATCATTACAACTGTTCCTAGCTAAAGGAGCTACAACAGACACTGCGGAGGCCAATGGCAAATCTCCCTCAGGGCCTTTAGAGAAGCCATGGCCCCAGTCAGACCTCAACTTCAGGCTTCTAGCTTCCAGAATTTTTAGAAACAAACAAACAAACAAAAAAACCTCATGTTTTAAAATTTGAAGTAGTTTGTTATGACAGCCCTGGAAATCTAATATTGCCGGGTGTACTTTTTACTATTTGTGTTAGCTATAGAAGGCTGCTGTCAGTGCAACATGGCACACTGCTTCACAGTAAGCTGGTGTGTGTGTGTGTGTGTGTGTGTGTGTGTGTGTGTGTAGGAGTATCTTCTAAAACAACAGTGGAAATCTTAGCATGATAAACACATGAAGCAGTATCATAGTAGTTTATCATCATCATTAAATGTGATGTGTTGTACATAGTTGTGAGTGCAGGACTTTTTATAAGAGCAAAGCAGTAGGTGGATTTACAACAGGATCACCTCAAACACGGGAGTAATGTGCTGTGCCTGAGGAAAGGTAGGGCGTAAATTCACTCTTTCCTTTTTTATTTTAATCAAGTCTCAACTCCTTGGAGGATTCCTGTGAACACTGAGAGAAGGCAGATCTTCCTTTATTCAGTGTACTGATTGAAATGCCAGATTCTTCCAGAAATAGGGTCACAGACATCCCAGGAATCATCGGTATACCTCATCTGTCATTTCATCTAATCAAGCTGACACCTGGAAGTAAGCATGCGCCATCCCTTCCACATTTGTGTCTTCATATTTAAAGTGGGTTTCTTGCTGACAGCCTGTAATTGCAGGTTGATTTACCCGGTATGATAATTGCCGTCTTTTGTGGGAGAAGTCAGACCATATACATTTAATGTGATTTTTGTTATATGACTGGACTCTAATTGAGCACATTGTCATTTGTCTCCTATGCTTCTGTTTCCTGCCTTCTTTTTAACTATTGGGGTTTTTGTGACATTTGTGATTGTCTTAGGATTTCCATTGCTGTGAAGAGACATCATGACCACGGAAACTCTTATAAAGGAGAATATTTCATTGGGGCTGGCTTACAGTTCAGAGTTTCAGTTCATTATCGTCATGGTGGGACATGGAGGCACACAGGTAGACATGGTCCTGAGGTAGCTGAGAGGTCTACATCTTGTACAGGCAACAGTAAATGGTCTGAGACACTGGGTGTGGCTTGAGCATATATGAGACCTCAAAGCCCACATCTCCAGCAATGCATTTTCTTCAATAAGACCACAGCCACTCCAACAAAGCCACACCTTCTAATAGTGCCACTCCCTTTGGGGACAGTTTCCTTTCAATCCATTACAGTGATTTTTAGGTGTATTATCATCTAAGTGGCTGTGAAAGAGTATGTTATAAAATGTATAACATTTTAAAGACTTGTTTATTTATGCATATGTGTGCATGTCTCTCTGTGTGTATGTACTTGTGTTCAGGTGCCAAAGAGACCAGAAGAGGCTGTCAGATCTCCTGGGAGTGGAGTTGCAGACAGTCGTGAATTTCCCAGTGTGGGTGTTGGGAACTGAACCGAGGTCCTCTGCAAAATCAGAGTTCTCTTAATCACTGAGCCATCTCTTCAGCCCCTACAATATACATTTTTAATTATCACCTTCTTCCTTTTAATGAGATCATGCCATTTTATGTATAATAAGAGCCAACAGTATTCTATTATTCCTCCCTTTTCTCGATGCAATATCATTATGTTTGCTTTAAATTCAGAGCTGCCCCTGGTGCACTAGGCCTGTGATCTAACTCCTCATAAGGCTGGCCCAGGAGATTATAAGTTCAAGACCTGTGTGGACTAGAGAGATGGCTGAAGGCTAACTTGAGCAACTTAGTGAGTAACTGACTCAGAAAATAGAAAACGTCTGGAGATAGGGCTCAGCGGTGGAGTGCTTGCCTAGCATGTGTGAGGCCTTGGGTTTAGTCCCCATTATGGGCAAAAAAGGGAAAAGAAAAGCCACCTATAACTACCATTTCCAATGTTCTGTGTGCCTTTTGAGAATATTTGCATCAGTTTTTTTTTTTTTTGCAATAAAAACATTTAAACATTTCTTGCTGCCTGATTGTGGATACATTTATATATTTTTTAAAAGTATAATTTCATTTGTGCGTGTGTGTGTGTTCATGCCATGTGTTATGGTCCATGTGTGAAAGTCAGGGGACAAATGGTCAGACTGACAGCAGGCACCTTTACTCACTGAGACATCTTATTGGCTACACGTTTAAAAAATTCTTTTATGTGTTGTTAAGTCTTTACTCTGTGCTCTCCTGCTGTGGGTTAATGCTCTTGTATACTGTAAAGATTTGTCATTCATATTTGTTTAATAAAATGCTGATTAGTCGTGTTGGTTTAATAAAATGCTGATTGGCCAGTAGCTGGGCAGGAAGTATAGGTGGGGCCAGATTAGGAGAATCCTGGGAAGAGGAAAGGAAAAGAAGCAGTCACCAGCCAGATGCAGAGGAAGCAAGATGAGAATGCCAGACTGAGATAAGGTAATAAGCCACGTGACTAAGTATAGATGAGAATTATGGGTTAACTTAAATGTAAGAGATGGTTAGTAATATGCTTGAACTATTGGCTGAGCATTTATAAGTAATATTAAGCCTCTGTGTCAATTATTTGGGAAGTGGCTTCCAAGTATTTAAGAGTTTTTGCAGGACAGAAACTTCCACCTGCAACCCCTCACCCCTGCCTTGTGTATGTTGTATGTGAGTACATGTGGGTACACAGATGAAGGGCAGAGGTCTACATCAGATACCTTCCTGTATCACTTTCCATTTTACTATTTGAGACGGGGCCGTTCACTTAATCCAGAGCTCACTGTCTGGACAGACTGGCTGGCCAGTGAGCTCCTAGACTTTGCCTATCTTACACCCCCTCTGAGCATTGTGGTTACAGATACATCATTTCACTCTTGACTTTTTATACATGGGCTCTGGGAACTCAAACTCAGGTTCTTGTGTTTGCACAGTAAGTACTTCACCCACTGATCCATCTCCACAGCCTTCATCTCCATTAAAACAAAATGTTTACTAGGCACCAAAGTTTTGATTTAACTGAATGTGATATAAGAACCTACGGTGGAGGGATGGGAAGTTCTAGGCCGTGTACAAGGGAAGATTAAGGTCACCTTGTACTACCAAGCAGGACCCCTCCCCCTTCCCCTCCCTTCCTCCTCCCTCTCCTAAGAGTATCTCACTCACTGTACACTGATATGTATCTTTATCTCTCTTCTTGCCACTTTTATTTTGAATAATTTCTGTTGCTGGGTCTTCAGTTCAATGCCTTCTTCTCTGTGGTGTTAACCTCATCCAGCTGAATTTTAATTTTAAACATTGTAGGTTTTTATTTCTAGATGTACAGTTCACATTCTTTTCTACCTTCCATGTTTCTACTGAACATGCTCTGCCCTTTTAAAAAAATTATTAGTTTTTGAGAGTTTTGTACAATGTTTTTTTGATAATATGGAGCATCTTCCCCTCCTCCCACCCAAAAAAACCAACCAACCAAACAAACAACAACAAAAAAACACTTACCACCGAACCAGGCTAAATTGTGCTGCCCAAATATTCTTAGATGAGTGATTCCCACCAGAGTGTGGCCAAATCACCATGGGCTATACTCTTAGAGAAAACTGCCCCTCTCATTCCCAACAGCTAACACGTGCTAATTGTTACAGGGCTGAGGTGGGAATTCGTGTCCAGTTCCACACTCCGTGCTTAGATTTGGTTTGACTTGGGCTTGCACGGCTCTAATGCATGCTGTCACAACCACTGTGAGCTCATATCTGTAGCTGCCCTTCTGTGCCTAGAACATGCTATTTCCTTGTAGTCATCCATCACTTCTGGCTTTTATATTCTTTCTGTCACATCTTATGCAGTGGTACTTGAGCCTTGGGAGCAGAATGGGCAGTTGTGGCTGAGCATATTTTGCAGTCCAGTCTCCAATTCTCTGCACCTTGGTCAGATATGGGCCTGTTTGTCAATACCCATCTACTGCATATAGAAGCTTCTCTGATGAGGGTTAAGAGACTCGTCCATGGATATAACAATATGTCATTAAGAACTGATTTAATACTATATCCATTTAGCAGAATAATAGTGGTAGTTTCTATCCTAGGGCCTATGACCTATCTAGACATAGGTTCTTAGCTCAGTGATGGTGCCAACTATGGGTTTTATTTTGTGGAGCAGATTTAAATCCAATCAGAGAGTGATTGGTTGGTTACTCCTGTCATGTTCATACCACTCACTATTAAACCAGTAAGCATGTCTTCTTGCTAGGGCAGTCATTACTGTAGTTCTAAGGGTCACAGCTGGATCTGACTAGGATTACTTTTCTTCTTTGGTACTGTGCATAGAAACTTCCAGAACCGTGAAAGGTAGCCAGTAGGGATGAAGCTTCATGGTCAGTTCCAGCCTGATTTGTCCATGTTATATGTATGACTTAAGTATTTGATGTCTTCAGCAACGAAGTATCCTTGTCAAGTTCTACAAAGTAATCAAGAATCAAGAGCACTGGCCATAGCCTATAATGTTTGGGCCTTTCAGTTTTTTGAACATAACATTGTTTGTTTGTTCTTTTGAGACAGAGTTTCTCTGTGTATCTTTGAAGCCTGTCTTGGAACTTGCTCTTTAGACCAAGCTAGCCTCAAACTCACAGAGAGAACATGTCATTTTGGAATGCACTAATTCTAACTGTCTTAATGTTCCTATTCACTAATTCAATTAACTCTATCATTTCAGAGTCATTTACAACTGATAATTTTTCTCCCTTGTACAACTGTTTTTTTTAAATGTCAGATATTGTTTATTTATTTTTTATTTTCCAACTTTCTCTTAGTTTTTTATTCCTATAGGAGTTTAGAACATTTTCATATGCAACTTATCCCATGATGGAAATTAGTATTTAGGTTCCTCAAATAAAATAAAATAGATGTACCATGTGTTTCAATTGTACAATTCTTGAAGATTTACCTAAAGGATGCTGATAATCCCAGATAACACAAATACTTGCTTATTGCTGTTTATTTATTGTACCACTATACACAATGACTAAGTCACGGAGATGACCTAGGCACCCCTCAACAGAGAAATGGATGAAGAAAATAGGACATATATGCACAATGGAATTTAAAAAGAACTTCCTGTGTATAGTGTGTGTGTGCATGTGTGTGTGTCTGTGTGTCTGTGTTTGTGTGTGTGTCTGTGTGCATGCTCACATGTGCATGGACACATGTGATGATGAAACTTTATTTAGCCATAAAGAGGAATAAAATAATGTCTTTTCAATTAAGTCAGTACCACATTTTCTCTCCTTTGTGGATCCTTGACTTTATGTAGATGCATAAAACCATGCATGTATATATTACACGAAAGTAGAAGTGAAATCCAGGGAACAAAGGTGACTAATGCGATGGAAGGCTGGGCATATGTGGAACTCGGCCAAAGAACACTGTATGCTTATCTGAAAGTGTCCTTATGAAACCCAGGACTGCACAACACACATGCACCAAAAAAGATTCTCGAGACTTGAGACTTATTCTGGGATGGCAACTTGGAAATAGTTTGATGTTTTCGGCTCTCTCTTCTAAACTTTGTCAGATTTAATGAGAACAGACTTTGTTCTGGGGCTAATTTTGCCCCAGAGATTTTGTAAATCCAGTCTGGGTACATTACCAGTGGCTCATACATTTTTAGAGGTTTTTTTTTTTTTTTCCCATTCTGGGCTGTGGAAAATAAGAACCATTGACAGTCTCATGTGAGGACTTTCCGTGTCTCCTTTGCTCTCTCTAGGCCTTCCTCTGTCTCCTTATGTGACATACATGACCAGAGTGTATTTGTCTGCATCTCCCTTTGCCTTTTCAGGCTAGAATGTAGCTGGCAGCTCACTTTGGATACCTTTGTGCCGGCTTTCTATTACTATGATGAGAACAGTTCACTTGTAAAGAACAATATACTGTTTTGGCTCACGACTTTGGAGATTCTAGTTTACAATAAATCAAACCCGATGCTTTTGAGACCTGTAGTGAGGCAACATACCAAGGTGGAAGCATGTGACGGGGAAATACCTTTACCTCAGTGCCAGGAAGCAGAAAGGCAAAGGGACCAAAGTCTTACTGTGTTATCCTGGGTGTACCTCAGTGACTTAAGTCCCTTCTCCAGGCTCACTTCTTAAGGTTCCACTGTGTCCCACTAGAACTGCTCTGGACCTTTGGGACTACTTAAGAATTAAACATTTTTCTGCTCTTTCTCATCTCCCATCCCTACCCCTGGGTTTGCTAAGAAATGTCATCCACTTGGGTCCTTTCTTTAGTTCATCAGGAGGCCTTGTGAACAGTTATGGGCAGTTTTAGAGTCTAAGACCTCAGGATCTCTTCCAGTTTCTTGCATGATTTCCAGCAAATCATTTCTTCCATCTGAGCCTCAGTTTCCTTATGTGAGCAAGAGGGGGAAATGATGCCTCTCTATAGGTAAGATTCATGGAAGAACTTGATTAGCACCAGGTAACAAGCTCTAGACTATATATAATTCAATGGCTGCATGGCCAAAACGGGTCTATCATCTTAAAATGGCCTCAGAGGCCTTTATTGTCTACTCCCGCTTAGTTCCTGAGGGCGAACCCGCCATTACTTTTGAGCTCTGTAGGAGTTAGGGGTGGCTGGTTCTACATTTCTCATACCAACCAAGGGGAGCAGTCATGTGGAGAATGTCCAATAGCACATACTAGAAACATCATGGACATTTGGCTGCATGAAGCATTCTAATGATCTTTTCTTTGCGGCAGACTGACTTTACTAATTAGGTTGGGTTGGAGCCAATGTTAAATACAGTTTGCATGTACAGACGCAAACCAATTGGCAGAAGAAGGGAACTCAGACATTTTAGGTATTGGAACAAGCCAGCTATGATTAAAGCTTTGCCTCAGATAATCCTTCCTCTCTCTTTGGCCTCCATGTTCACAATCTCTTTTAAGATTGAGAGTATTAACCCTTCACTGAATTCCCCCCTTCAGTTCTGTTTGAAAATTCAATTACTGTAGACAGAATTTTTAATTTTGTGGGTAAACTATGGATCATTCCATTTATAAATTTTCCCACTGCTTTAAGGCCTGGCAAAAACCCTACCCAGTGATGGGATAAATGTTCACTTTTATTTTATTCATATTTTTAACATTGAGTTTCTGATTTGATTTTGAATTTGTTTGGATTTTGATGTATAATATAAGGTGGAAGAGAGTGGAAATATGTGTGTGTGCGTGTATGTGTGTGAGCATATATGTATGTGTTGTGATGTGTATACACATATGTGTATTGTGTGTGTGCACATGTGTGCATATATGTATGTGTGTTGTGGTATGTGTACATACACCCTCTCATCCATCCATGCTCCTATGGAAGTCAGGGGATGACATTATGTCCTCTCCTGTTACCATCCAGCTTGCTTTATTGAGATAAGAACTCTCACTGAACTCAAGTTCACTGTTTTAGCTAGACTCACTGCCCAGCATGTCCCAGGGTTCTTCCCACCGCCATCCCTTGTGCTGGCTTTACACATGTGTTAAGTTACTAGAAATTTACTAACCTAGACCTCTCTATGTACTAGAGGTCCAGCGCTTCACTTGCAGGGCCAGGGAACAGTGAAGATCCAATGATTTAATGTTTCAAAAAGTACAAACCAGGGAATTGTAGAGACGGCTCAGTGGTGAAGAATACAAGGCTGCTCTACAAGAGGACCCGGGTTCAATTCCCATTCCAGTTTAAGAAATTTCTAGTAACTTATGGCCATGAAACTAATGAAGAACAGACTTAAACCTGAGACCATTGGCTTCAAATCTTGGTTCCCATCTACTTCACTATGCTTTTCCTATCAGCTTTCAAAAATAGTAGGAAGACCTGGAGTGTTTCAAAGCTTGTGAACACAATTTAAAACTGCCTTGGAAATTCCTAGTAGTTGTCTATGGGGACAGAGGAAGATGATGATTTCTCTGTTTTGTGTTACTGTTGACAAAACACTGGAGGCTGGTACGGAACAGGAGATTTGTGTGGCTCAGTAGATTGTGTGTGGCTAGAAGGTGTAAGCAGTGGCTGACGTGCTGTCTCGTGAAGGCTTCTCTTGGTCACATAAAATAGCAGAGAAGCAGAGAAGAGAAATAACAGCAGTATAAAGAGAGACAGATGTGGCACCTGCCTTGTGTCACTCTGCTCTCATAAGAACTAACTACTTCTGTAAGATGGAACCCACTCCATGAGGCTGCCATGAACCTACTCACAAGAGGAGCTGTGGGTGGTGGCAAAGATGAGTGATCTAAGCGGAAACCAGGAACCAATTGCCAGAACAACCCAACTGAGGCGTCAGGCATCAGACGGCTGATTAACATTTGCCCTTTCCTTCAACGGACGAAGCATGTTACATGAGGCAGTCATCTTTTTAATGGCTACTCTCTCACATCCTCCTCAGAAGAACTGGTAAGGGGTGTTAGTGAGAAAACTTGGGTAGGAGAGAAATAAAGTGTGGTCCTGAGCAGAGAGCAGCTGGCTGTCTGTGTTGCTAGCAGCAGATAAGCAAAACAAGACTTTTATCTGCATCAGAAGAAGTGGTCTGCCCTGTGAGGAGGCCTTTCCTCCACGATGGCAGTGAAGCTTCAGTTTTCCGTCTTCCAGTTCAAAGAAGTAGGGGTCCCACTGGCCTGCGATGATCATGAAAACTAGATGGTCACATTCTTTTTGCATAAAGACTTTTAAATTCTGGGGTTGAGGACAGGACTCAGTTCATAAAGTGCCTGACACACTAACATGAGGCTCAGAGTCTGGATCCCTAGCACCCACATAAGAGCAGGACACTATCATCCCAGTGCTAGGGGAGAGGGGACAGAGGCAGGAGGATCCTAAGAGCTCACTAGCCAGTTAGTCTTGTTCAGAGTGATGGAGGAAACACTAATGTCAACCAATACCTCCACATGAACCTTCACACACCCAAGTTCACATAGACATCACACACTACCCCCACATGTACCTTCACACACACAAGTTTATATATACATCCATTACATAACACATACAAACACACATATGCACCTTCATACACACAAGTTCACAAGTTCACATATATATCACATACACACATTTCTTAAATTTCATAGTAAGTGATTCTGACTTGTTTTTGGAAGGTGGGTTTTGAGAAAAGGTTTCTCTGTGTAACTGCCTTGGCTATCCTGCAACTTGCTTTGTAGACCAGGCTGGCCTTGAACTCACAGAGATCCACTTGTCTCTGCCTCTACCTCCCAAGTTCTGGGATTAAAGGCGTGTACCACCATTGCCTGGCGATTCTGACATGTTTTAATCGGGAAAAAGAAATGATCTTTATGGACGGTACACACAGCAAGAGGAACATGTGGGAGACAGCACAGAATGGATGTAGCCTGACTTTTGTTCCCTTGATGTCCTTTGGCATGAACCTAAGTCACTTACATGGCCAAGGGGATCCTCAGACAAAGGGAAAATACTTTGGTAGTTGGTGTTTGGTGGGTGCAGGACAATTTCCTCAGTGTTTAGGGCATGGGAAACACATTTGCATTTTGCCCTGAGAGCTGTTCCCTCCATGATTACATCCATGTGTGTTTCAGAACTTCCGTCTTCTGCTTCTTATTCATTTACACTTTACACTTCAAAAGACTGTTTTGTAAGAGCTACTCAGTGCACAAGAAGTCTCATGAGTTTTTCTTCTAAATGAGCCAGCAACTTTCCAAGAATCAGGAAGCTGCAAGTTGCCAAGAATAAATAAATCAACTCCAGAAGGTTCACGTTTAGTTTTAAAACTCTGTAAGATTTTAAGTAGGTTCTATGTCTGGCTTAACTCCATGTCCTTATCTCAGACATCAAACACAGGATGGAATATTATTCTTGCCATGAAACTTTCTTTCTAAGTGTTGAATTTAATAATCATTTTTATAATGATTAATTCAAAAGTTTGAGCAAAGTAGAAGTTGAGGTATGTTAGCATGCCTTTACCTAAAAGTATTGCGCAAATTCCACTTGGTCTTATAATAAAAACCCAGAGCCAGACATTGGGGAGACGCTGAAAGGTCAGAGAGACGGAGAAGTCACAGCTGCTTCTCACCTAGCCGCTCCTCACGGATCCTCAGACTGATGCCTCTCAGTCCTCAGCAGAAAGGGTAAGTGGTTCCAGGCGAAGGACTGAATTCCTTCCTCCTTCTCCGCCCAGCTATCTCACTTCCTGTTCAGCTTTTCTAGAGCTAGGGTTAAAGGTGTGTGTGTGTGTGAGAGAGACTCTGTTTGTCCTATAACTCAGAGATCTAGAGGATGGCTGCCTCCTGAGTGTTGGGATTAAAGGTGAGTATCCTTTGATGTCCTCTGATTTCCAGGCAAACTTTATAAATATATAATATATCACCTCACTTTGCGTCTTCAGTTTCTTCCTCTAGAAAGTTAAGAAACAGCCCCAGAAGGACTTAAAATTCTGAAATAAAAATTCCCAAAGACCTTGGAAGCAAGGGACTTGAGGATTTAGTATTGCCGATCAAGACTTAGTTGGTTGTGTTCATGTTTGACAGTGAAGGAGTTTTTAAAAGTGAAAATAGGTTAGTGGCAGACACCATTAAAAGAAAACCTGGGGCTGGTGAGATGGCTCAGTGTGTAAAGGTGTTTGCCACCAAGCTTGACAACCTGAGACTGGCCTTGGGGACTCATATAGTAGAAGGGGAGAACCAGCTCCCACATACCGTCTTCTAAACTCCACACACATGCCATGACACTTGCCTTTATATATACATAGCTACACATGTGTGTATACACACACACTCTAAACAAATATAATACAAAAATAAATAAAACAAAATTTAGGAAAAAAAATACATGCGGTTAAGAAAAATGCAGGTGGATGTTAAGAGAAGTTCATCTTTTACCCAGATACCTGTTACCAGGCCAGAGACTCCCTCACTGCTAAGGGAACTGGCTGCTGGCAGCTCACACCTGTCCCCTTCCTAGCTTGTCCTTGGCTGATGGAAGCTGCAGGTGTAGGACACTGTAAATTTTCACTTCTCTTCTCTAGAGGCATCGTGTCAACGGCTGCCTGGTGTGATGGTCCACTGGCCTAGCCTGCTTGTCTCTCAGGAGCACAAACTCAGTGATCCACTATGCTCAGGGCTCCATAAAGGATTAGATTGTGGCTAGATTTCTCTTCACACCCTCCCAGAGCTTCCTAAGTGGTCTACTTCCCTCCAAAGAGCAGGCCTGCACATACTACTTGCCCAAGAACCCCACTTGAGTGTTGGCTTCCTTTTTAAATGAGGGGTGGGGGAGAGAAACAGGTATGAGTAACTCTTTGCTGCTGTGAGAAGCACTCCAGATGGGCTCAGGTGTTCTGGGTGGCCCCGACTATGAACTGATGAATCCTGTAGGGGTGTAGGAAATGGGGCCACTGAGTTTCCCTCCACTTTCTTCCATGGCTCAGCAGGGATCCAAGGACTATTAATTACTGTGACAGCAGCCTTGCTCAGCCCATTTGGTTCTTGCAGTAGCCTAAGAGAGCTAGACGTGGCAGGTTCAGAGGCTTCAGGAGCAGACTCAGAAGGGATGGGGATGAGGCAGGGGATGAGCAGCTTCCCCAGGAAGCATGGGAATCCAGGATTTGAAGGGGAAAACAACCATGTTCACCTGCCATCACAGAAGACGCACTGAAAAGAGATAGTATGGATTCCAAACTCTGCTAGACTCTGCTGAGTTTAAAATGGGGAGACAGGAGGTGAAGCATCCAGATGGGATAGGGCTGATTTAAATAATTATGCTCTTTTCATGGTTTCGGTAGTTATTCATTTCACCATGACATGATACCAAAGTAAAATTTCAACCTGCAACACCAGTGCGGGTCTGAAGCTCTATATGGGGAACTGAAGCTAAGTCCCCTGGGACTTGGGGCCAGGATCTGGTTTCCTTGTACTTGAAGCTCCATGTCTCCTATGAACTCACTCAAACGCTTTTCTAGATGAACTTCCTTGTCTAGAGTCTCTTGTCGGCATATATGACCAGAGGGGACTCTCTCAGGGGAAGGCAGCAGATCTGTCTCGAGGGGGATCCACGGGAAGCTAAGTGAAGAAGGAGCGATTCTGAAAGCCCTGAAAAGATAAGGATCCAGTCTGAGCAAGGACAACAGAGATTTCCACATGCCTGCAAGTAAGTCGGGATTCTCGGGGGAGCCAGGAAGTGGAGACTAGACGGCAGCTGGTGGTAGGCATCAGCAGATGGCTGGCCTAGCTGCTGGAGGCCAACAGTGATCCCAGACAAAGACACCATCCTGGAGAGAGCAGTACGTCTGCCCTGGCTCTTCCGTAGGAGGCCTGCCTGGGCCAAGCTAGGAAGAGCTACTATCTCCTGCCTTCTGCCAGGAAGTCGAGTAACGGAAGGAGGGATGGTGACATTCAACAGCTTTCATCCTTCTGGTAGATTTTCTATTTTTTTTAGTGCTGAGGATTGAACCTGGAGCCTTGAACATGGTTAGGCAAGTACATAACCACTGAGCTACATCTCCAGCCCAGCACTCATCTTTAGGATAGTCAGGAAGTAAAGAGACAGATGGGGAATGTAGGGTTATAACCATGTCCTGTCAATGTCGGAAGAGTGCCTGCTGCATCAGGACCTCTCAGATTGTCTTATGGGAGTAAAGAGAAATGAAGAGGCAAAGCAAAGGGTGATCAGGGAAGGGGGGATGGGAAGGGCATGAGACCCCCAGGCAAGGGGCCTGAGGGGGTGAAGTCAAACGGACTAAATGAAAAAGCCTCAGGTCAGAACATCTTTCAAACTGTAGAGTTCTATCCTTAGGACCTGGGATGCTGCCCCACTGAATGACATTAAAGAATTTTCACACAATGCATCTTCTATTTGTGATTTCTTTTAGTATCCTAAGGGGTAGAAAATCACCCCTTCAAGGGGTCTATTATTTAATATAAATGGATTAATACCACTTAAGTTGCTACCATTTGAAAATATAGCTCTCTAAAACCATTGAGATTAATTTAAGTGCGTGGAGGGAGGTGAGGACCTCATTTTAAAAATAACCTGCAGCTCTCTGGTTGGTTTTAAAAAAAAATGGAAAAACAGCCATTTTCGACATTGTAGCAGTAATTAGAACAACAGAGAAACATTGACAGAAGAGAAAAACAGCCGGTTTTCACACCAGCCATGGCTGCTTTTTAAAGTGCATCTCCTTTTATTCTTCTGTTGTCTATAATTTTTCATGATTGGGATCATATGATCCATGCAAAATTATATGGGCTGATTTTTAAAATTGCATCTATTTTGGTAATAAATGTAATATATTCTGATTAGAGAAAGTTTGGAAAATTCATGTTTTTTTAAAGCACAAATCTAATTTCAGTTTTTTATATCTCCATGTAGGAATAATACTGTATAATTTTGTGACTGTATTTCTTGTAAAATAATATTGCCGAACTTTGAGCATTGTGAGTATGTCATTACTCGCAGATTCTAGGTGGAAGCAAATATGAGAGTGATGGGGGTGGGTGGAGCTGTGAGAACGCTCAGTGGGTCAAGGGGCCACCAAACTTGGAAAGCAAAGTTTGATTGGACCCACATGGCAGAGAGTGGGAGCTGGTTACCACAAGTTATTTTCTGACCTCCATATGTTTACGTGTGATGTGCATGTGCCTAAGCACACACATACGCACAATAAGTAAATAAGTATGATTTAAAAAATAAAAAATTGTAGTGTGAATGAAATGCATCTGCCTCTGCACACTTACCAAATCCGTAACTGACTATCTCTGTAGAACCTGCAATCTATTTGCCTTTCTCAAATGCCATATTCAGTAGGTAGCTTGCCCATTGTGGTTTTTTCAATGACATTGGTGACATATTTTTGAGTAGATGCATGTTACTTCTTAGTCCTTAGCTTTTGTCATACTGTGGATTGAGCCCAGGGCCTGACATATTCTAAGGAATAGAATGGCTATTAACTGTTACTATCCAGACTCCTAGCCTAACACCGTTTTTAAAATTAAAATTGGGGGACTCAGAGATGCAGCTCAGCAGTATAGTGCTTGCCTAGCAAGATGAGGCCTGAATTCAGTTGCCAGTACCACACGATAGGCAAATAGATCTTAAATATAAAAATGTGGGTGTCAAAATATGCTCAACTTCTCTTATTTATTTTTTTTTGAGACAGTTTGTGTGTGTGTGTGTGTGTGTGTGTGTGTGTGTGTGTGTGTGTGTAGCTTTGACTGCCCTGGAACTCATTCTATAGACCAGGCTGGCCTCAAACCCAGAGATCCACCTGCCTCTGCCTCCCGAGTGCTGGGATTAAAAGTGTACACCACCCCTGCATGGTTTGCTCAACTTCTCTAACATTTTGTCTGTTAATAATTCTAAAGTTATGAAAGTAAAAATAGATTCTGATATGTCTAGATAATTTTTTTTACTACATGTATGTTGTCTGTGTGCATACATGTATATACACTCACCTATGCTATATGTGTGTTGGGGTGGATATATGCTCATGGGTGCAGGTACCTGTGGAGTCCAGAGGAGGGTATTAATTAGATTCCCCAGAGCTAGAGCTGTAGGTGGTTGTTAACTGCTCAACAATGATACTGGGAACTAAATTTGGTCCTCTGCAAGGACCATGCATGTGCTTAAGCATGGAGCCATCTCTCTAGTGCTTTGACCTATTTTTTGAGACAGGGTCTCTCACTGAACCTGGAACTTGATGGTTTAGCCAGACTAGCTGGCCAGTGAACCCCTGGGATCTGCCTGTCTCCCTCTAGTACATGCTTTGGTTGCTGTGGCTTTTACATGGATGCAAGGATCTATACTCAAGTCTTCATAGGTTTCCCACTTTACCCACCAAGTCAGTCTTTCCAGCCCCAGATTTATTTATAGTTAACATGTTAAACCTATTTTCTTTATTGTGTTCTCTCTTTATCTCTCTTGCTTTCTCTCTGTGTCTCTCTCACACACACATACAGAAAGGAAAAGACAGTTCTTGTGTGTGTGTGTGTGTGTGTGTGTGTGTGTGTGTGTGTAGTATATTCTCAAGTGTGTGGGTGTGCATACAGAGGCCATCGGAAGCTTGAGGTGTCCTTTCTAATTACTTTTTGATTTATTCCCTTAGGTGGGGTCTCTTCCTGAACCCAGAGCATTTTTCACCTAGGCTGGAAGCCAGTCCCAGACATCCTCCTGTCTCTACTCCCCACAGCACTGAAGTTACAGGCATGTATGGAATCATGTCCAGATTGTCAT
This sequence comes from Phyllotis vaccarum, assembly GCA_033318265.1. NCBI lineage: Eukaryota > Metazoa > Chordata > Mammalia > Rodentia > Cricetidae > Phyllotis > Phyllotis vaccarum. The sequence goes on from JARWLC010000012.1 coordinate 72,630,837, forward strand.
GTGGATACCGGGATCTGAACTCTGGTCCTCATAGTTGTGCAGCAAGTGCTCTTAGTCACTGAGTCTTCCCTCCAGTTCTGAATGTCATTTTTTTTCCTGATTTATTTTATCTATATTTCCTATAACCTTAAATTATTGGAATATTTCATTACATTTTTCATCTATTTATTTTTCTGGGGTGTAGATGTGTGTGCTATATTGTACATGTGGAGTCAAAAGAAAACCTGTAGGAATCAGTTACCTTCCTCACTATATGACTCCTGGGACTGGACTCAGGCTATCAGGCTTGGGAGCAAGTGCTTTTACCACTGAGTCATCTTGCCAGCCCACACTTGGCTTCCTGAAATAGGTCCAGGGGAGCAAACTCAGGCCCTTGTGGTGGGATTCGGGTGTCAGCTGATAAGGTCGGAAGACACTTATTCAGGCCACGTTGGGTGCCATCTGTAGTAATGAGGTTTTTTGGTCTTGGGCGGCTAGAGGTTTAGACTTACAGATTTGTTGTGTTAGAGTTTTTAGCTGTTTGTAGCTGATTAGGCTTTTAGAAATGATTTAGAAATTTATATTAAGTTTATGTTGTTTGGTTTATGGTTTAGGTATATTGTTAGTTTGTCTTTATGTTTTAATTTAATTTCTTTTTATTAATTTGTTTGTTATGTGGATTGTGGTTTACTTGTGTTTTTAATATGTTTTTTTGGCGGATGGCTTGGTTTGTTTGACTTTGTTTTGTTTTGTTTTTCATTTGTGTTTTGATTTTTTAAAAAATTTTTATGGTGCTTGTCATGGGCCAAAACAGCTCCTTTATTTAAAGATTGATATTCACAGCATACAGAAAGACACTCCCACATCACCTCCCCCTTTTTATCTAATCAAAAAGGAAGGTTTTAATTTTAATATAGCAAAATTATATATAACAAAATAGCTATCAGGCAAGAATTATAGTTACAATATTTAGTTCATTTGTATTTAGTAAAATTAAAGAAAATATTTTATTACTTATTTTATCACTGTGAATCTAAAGTTTTATATCTAATATATCTTAAAATAATTAAGAAAAACTGTACCTATAACTATCTAATCTTCAACTACATCAAAGACCACAGAAGGATATATTTACCCAAGTAAACCAGAAGTGCAAGCGACTTCTAAAATCTAGAAAGGACAGAGATGACACCTATCTGCCTGGACAGTCACCCAAAGTTCCTTTACAAAGTTGGGGCATCCATCTTCAGCCTACAGGCCTAGAGTTTCTCTGCCCATTCAGATCCTCATGCTTTCAAGGCAAGCACTTTGTGGGTGAGCTATCTCCCTAGACCCCTAACAGCTCTTTTAGTTCTTTTCAAATCCAAATCTCAGGGTGTATGCTGTGCCAGACTCAGAGCCCTTAGAGGCCTGCACCCTGTAATTTAAGGAGTGTGTACCTCGACTCTGAAGAACTGCATCACTCTGCTCAGCTCCACTGCTATAATGGGAGCAATAAAGTATGTGTGCAGTGATGCTTTCTACCCAGGATATTGACAGCACAAAAGATGTGCCCTCTGAGGGCAAGAGCCAGACTGGAAGAGATCCATGATCACTCAACAGACAGGACATGCAGCCAGAAAATGGCAAAACCAGCATTCAGGTTGGGGTAGCAGCTTGAAGAAGACTGCAGGAACCCACCCAGTGTAGCCATCAGCTTTGCCTCAGTTACAGCCAGCCCCTGAATACATGTGGTTCAACAGAATCAAACAAACTAAGTCAAAGAAATAGTAACAGTTTAGCACAATTATTTATAAATAATATTTTTGGGGGGAGTAGTTTTCACTACAGCAAACTCAAGCAGAGAGGAAAAAAATTACTCCCTAATATCCATTCCTCCTCACCTCAATCTATTCTGTCATTAACATCTTGCATGAGTGTAGTCCATTTGTTCCTCTGGGAGAGCCAATCGTGATAGATTATTATTAATTAACACCCATGACTTACTGTAGTGTCTACTCTCTGTATTGTATGTTCTATGGTTTTTGATAAATGTCTAAGTTCATGCAGCCACCGAACTGGTTTAATATAGGATAGTTTCACTGGCTTAAAGTTTTTCTGAGTACCACCACTTTACTCCGCTCTCTTTGCTCTCCAGTAATCCTTGGTCAGCCACTGTCTTCATGGTCTCAACATGTTTGGAATGTTCTATGGTTGAGAATCATACAGTGTCTTGTCTTTTTAGACTGGCACCTCTGACTTAGTAACAGACATTCCTTCCTCTTTTTGTGGCCGGGTGGTTCATTCATTCATTTTTTTTTTTTTTTAAATCCTCAGTATCCCAATGTCTAGATGTTTGGCAGCTTAGTTGACTATTCACCTATTTAATGAGACTTTGGTTGCTTCCAAGTTTGGGAGACTATGGGTAAAGCAACTATAGTTTATATGCAAGTGTGCATGTGTGTACATAAGTTTTCAACTCACTCAAGCAAACAAGAACAGTAATTACTAGATTTAAGTTTAGTCTTGGAAACATGACCAAACTGTCTTCCTTCATATGTTGTTATGATCTTCGCTTTTTCTTGCAATCTGCAGGAGTGTAGTGTGTAGTCTATAAGTCATTTCTCAAAGACAGGTATGTAAAAAGAGGTATGAATAGCATGTTTTTCTAAGAATGTATCTTTCCATAGACTTTACTGTAGAAACTGCAACAGCCACATGGAGTGATGGTATATGTGTGTGTGTGTGTGTGTGCACATGTGTGAGCACATGTATGCACAATGAATACATGTATGTAAAGAGACCAGAGGGCAAACTCAGATATTTTTCTTCAGGACCTGTCCACCTTGTTAAAACAGAGTCTCTCGTTGGCCTCAAATTCCCCAAATAGGCTGGTCTTGCTTTCCAACCAGACCCAGGCATCTGTCTGTCTCAAATCTTCAAACACTTCACTGACTGTGGTGGTTTGGATGAGAATGCCCCATAGGCTCACATATTTGAACACTTGGTCCCTAGTTAGTATAACTGTTTGGGAAGGATTAAGGGTGTAGCCTTGTTGGAAGAGATGTGTGACTGCAGGCAGGCTTTGAGGTTTCAAAAACCCATGCCAAACCTAGCCCCTGAGGAACAGATGTAGCTCTTAGCTGCTGCTCCATTGCCATGGCTGTCTGCCCGCTACCATGTTCCTCACCATGATGGTCAAGGACTAGCCTTTGAAACTATAAGCAAATTAATTAACTGCTTTCTTTTATAGTTGCCTAGGTTATAGTGTCTCTTCACAGCAATAGGACAGTAACTAAAACACTGACTAACCCACCTCTTTAGCCCCAAAAGAAACAAATGTGAATCACAAATTATAGCAAATTATAGTTGGGGTTTCTCTCCCGACCAGAAATTCTCAAATATCCATCAGCCACTTCCCAAATAACTGACTCGGTTGCTTAATATTATTGTAAGTGCTGGACCAGTAGTTCAGGCATATTATTAACTAGCTCTTACAATTAAATTAACCCATAATTCTTATCTATGTTTAGCCACGTGGCTTGGTGCCTTTTCTTCATTGCAGCCTTCTCATCCTGCTTCCTCTGCATCTGGCTGGCAGCTGCTACTCTGCTTTTCCTCTTCCCAGAATTCTCCTATCTGGTTGCCCCACCTCTACTTTCGGCTTCCTTGCTGACCAATCAGCATTTATTAAGCCATTAGGAGTGATAAATCTTTAGAGTGTACCAAAGCATTATCCCACAGCAAATCTTTTCCCTCAAATATCTGGAGACACCATTCTAGTGTTCTCTGGCATTTAGTTATTAAGTCACAAATGAGACAAACCTGCTTTTTGTCTTTGTAGATACCCTTGTAGAGCTCATGTACCTCTATCTCTAAATGCCAGTGTTCGCCAGTATCAGAATCTTGCTTAGGATGTGCTGGGATGTGGATTTCCATTGTCTTTGGAGCATAATGAAGCTTCTCAGAATGCACACTTCAGACTTTTTAACCACTCTGGGGATTTGCTTTCATACATCTTTAATTATTCTTGTCTTAAACACTCTAGTTTCCCTCGGCTGCTTAAATTCCATCCCTAGTGTTCATTCTCTGTCCATTTTCATCATCCTCTTATCTGTCTTCTCTTTTGGAAAGTTTCTCAAATTTGCCCTTGCCATCTCTGAGGCTTCTGAGGATTAGTTTTCTTTACTATTGCCACTGTGAATTTTAACACCTATCTTTGCTCTTTTTGTGTTTTAATTTTGTAGTTATATTTATGTACAGAAAACTTAGTAGTACATATTTAACCCAGTTTAGTGCCAAGTTCTTCGGCCTTTGCCTTTTTCTAGCTTGGCTACAAATTTAGGGACCTAGAACTTTGTCTCATCAGTGATAGCAATCTCTTTGCATCCTAATAGCTTCTCCCAGCTTGGCCGCAGGGGTGCATGCCTTTCTGTGGACCAGCAACTCCAGCCTGGCCTTTTCCTTGATGACTGGAGAATTTTAGACAAAGATGTGTTACATTTGTTGATGCTATGGAACATTTGTTTTAATGATGCAAAGATGTGTTACATTCTTTATGCTGCGTTTGTTTAACTCTGTGAAGCTGTGTTACTCGGCCTGTCTAAGACACCTGGAAAGGCCAATAGCTAGGCAGGAGAAAGGATAGGAAAGACTGACAGGTAGAGAGAAAAAATAGAAGAAATCTGGAAGCAAGAGAGATCAAGGAGAGCTTCAGGGGCCAGCCACGCAGCCACCAAGCCACCAAGCCACACAGCCACACAGCCACACAACCACACAGCCACCAAGCCACCAAGCCACGCAACCACACAGCTACCAAGCCACACAGCCACACAGCCACACAGCCACCCAGCCACGCAACCACACAGCCACACAGCCACCAAGCCACGCAACCACATAGCCACCAAGCCACACAGCCACACAGTCTCCCAGCCACACAGCCACACAGCCACACCCAGACACAGAGTAAGAGTAATAGTAACATATATGGAAATAGAAAGAGGTAAAAGCCTAGTGGTAAAGATAAAAGCCCAGAGGCAAAGGTAGAGGGGATAAATTAAGAAAATCTGGCTAGAAATAAGCCACGCAAAGGCTGGGTATTTATAAGTAATAAGAAGCCTCCGCGTGTGATTTATATAGGAGCTGGGAGGTGGGTCCTCAAAAGAGCCCAAAGGTAAGGAGTAAAAGAACAGGTGGTGCAGCAGGGAACCCCCAATCTTGTGACACAGGGCAGGCATTAAGACCACCAGCTCTGTGGGGTCTACGTCACAGGCAATCACACTTGCTCCTCACAGATGAGGTGACTGTACTGGCCCTGCTCAGAAGGAAAAGTGGCCTCCTAGTTGAGATATTTCCTTTGCCAGCAGTTTTCTTCTGGCCTGTACTTGAGGGCAAGTTTAAGCATCTGGATAGCTGTTTGCCAGGTCCAGGGCCTGGGTGAACTGGCTAACGGCAGGAGGTACTGTGAACTGCTTATAGAGGACGGCCCTTTGCCATGGCAGCCTGATGTAGTGAGACCATGTGATGAACTGGGTGAGGTTTCTTTGGCACTGGATGTCCTATCTAGTGCTGAAGTTCGTAGGCATTTTCTTAAACAGAGGATTCACCATTTTGGGGGGGCTCCTGTTTCTTCATGACAGTGGGGGCCAGGGCCACCTTCTTCCTCTTGGCCTTTTTTCCTTTGGGTATCTTGCTTGGCTGGAGAAGAAGCAAAGACTTTTTTTTTTTTTTTTTTTTTTTTTTTTTAAAGGTGCTTTTTGTTTATAGCTTTCTGTTCTAATTTTAGAGTTTGTATTTTCCTACATCCAATTCAGGATGCCAGGAGATATGCTAATATTTTTCTCAATCCTCTAATAAATAATACTTTACTTTATAATTACCAAGTCTTAATAGGCCCTACCCTATAGCCTATTTGGTTTCAGATGACTATAGATGGATGTACACAATTCACCCAGGTCCAGCTGGTTCTCATATGGTTTAGCTCATGGATCTTCTATAATGGAGGGCATGAAAATGCCAGTTCTCAGCTTGCACTGTTATCATGGTCCCATCTCCAGCTATGTCCTATGGGAGCCACATGCTACACCGTAAACGTTCCAAGGACAGCATTGCTTCACCTCACCTTCCTGTTCCAGAAAGGCTGTCTGAGGTGAGGAAGTCAGCACCTTAGCTAATTCAGTCTGGGAGAATGCTTCCCCAGCCAAATTTGCCTCCTCCTGACTGTTCATCAGGATGAAGGTCAGCTTCACAGGGAGCCCCAGGAACCTGATTCTGACTTTGGTTTCTTAGGAGCTGAAAAAAACTGCCCCAAAGGGGGGAAAGGCCAATGTTCACCTCTAACTGCTGCTACTGACTTGAGACACAGTCAGCTGCTGTGGGATTATGCTCTTGTACTTTGTAAATATTTGTCCCTCCTACTGGTTTTATAAAATGTTAATAGGCCAGAAGGCAGACAGGAATTATGGGTGGGGCTACCGGACTAAGAAAGCTCTGGGTACAGGAAGAGCAGAGGAGAGACGCCAGGCAGACACAGAAGAAAAAAGTTGAAAATGCTGCTCTGAGAAAAGGTACTAAGCCAATTGGCTGATCATGGGTTAGTTTAAGAGTTAGCAAGTAATGTGCCTGAGCCATAGGCCAAATAGCTTGTAATTAATATAAGCCTTTGAGTGATTATTTGGGACTGCTGGTCTGGATCTCAGGACTAGGCTGGCCCAGAAACTCTTAATGCAGGCATCTCTATTGTAATCTTAAGTTTCTGGGTCCTGTCCAGCTGGTCTCATAGCCCCTTAGTCTCAAATAAATACACAGAGACTTATATTGATTATAAACTGTTTGGCCTATGGCTCAGGCTTGTTACTTGTTAACTCTTACACTTTAAATTAACTCATAATTTTAAATCTGTGTTTAGCCACGTGGCTCAGTATCTTTCCTTCAGTACACCATTCTCATCTTGCTTCCTGTGTCTGGCTGGTGTCTCCTGCTCTGTCTTTACTCTTCCCAGGATTCTCCTTGTCTGGTCATTCCACCTCTACTTCCTGCTAGCCTACTGACCAATCAGCATTTTATTAAACCAATACAAGTGAAAAGTCTTTACAGTGTACAAGAGCATTGTTCCACACCTTACCTCATCAATTGGACAATATCAGTTCTGAGACTTAGGAAAAATTCTTCCCCCAAAGTCTTACAGGACCAGAACAAGGGAACAGAAGACCAGATGCTATCCTGACTGCCAACCACTAATTCTGATAAACTGTGTTGGTAGAGCTAGGATAGTTCATTCAACAAACATTTTCTTTGTTTTTCTTTTCTTTTTTTTTCTTTCAGGGTGTGTGTGGGATGGGGTGTGTGAGTGTGGAGGCTGGAGGTTAATAACAGATGACTTTCTCTGTTGCTCTTCATATTATTTTTTGAGACAAGGTCTCTTTCTGAACCTTTTGCTTATCAGTTCAGCTAGACTGGCTGTCTTCCTTCCTGTCTCTGTCTCCCCAATTCTGGGATACAGGTACTCACTACTAGCTTTATAGAGGTGCTAGAATTTGAACTCAGGTCCTTATGCTTTTATGGAACACTGTCTATTTCCCATACATTCAACAAATGTTCTTTGTGTTTCTTCTTTGTGCAGTACACAGTCTGGTGTCTTTGGATGCTGAGAAATGCCCTAGCCAGCACCATTTAGGATGAGAGCAACCTCCAAAGACATGGCATAGCTTCTCTGAGTACCCAGAGGCCTTTAACAATGAGGAGAGGCCTCTAGGAGAGAGAAGAGAGACTACTTCAGAGCCCAAGCAGCCATAAGGCTGTGGCTCCCCAGAATCAGGCAGAATTGCACAGACTCCAATGAATTAAGAGTGTAAATTGAGCACATCGACTTGGCTTGTGCAGTACAATAAAGATCTGCAAACACTCTGCTCCGTATTGAACCTGAGGCAGGGTGATTAATTCATTATTCACTTCCTAGGCTGGAAGTGAAAGTGTGTACACCCAGGGGCCAACTCAGATGAGGATGGTCATAAATCACGCTATTTAGAAGTCTAGCAATGAGAAAATCAGCTGGCCGAGGGAGGGGGAAGGGCGGTGCTCTGTAGGCAGCAACAGTGACTGTAGAGCCAAGGCAGGCCAGATCGCTCTCTGGAAATGGCCCAGTTGGCCAGGCATTTGGCTTCCCAGTCAAGGCAGCCAGCCTCTCCGCCACCCGCCTTGGTGTTTCCTGGCCTGACCACAAGCAAACAAACTCCATTACGCCCAGCAGAAGTGTGTCTGTGACCTGAGGTGGCCTTTCTCAGAAGTGGACAAAGTCCTAGGGATAGTGTTAGAGCCTCCAAAGGGCCACTATTGTCCACTGGAATCAACTAGTACCCATCCCTCTTCCAGAGCTGTTCTGGGTTCCAGGTCTTTCTGGCTGGGCTTAAGTGGCTTGGCATCCTCTAGTCAGGGTACATGGCTGTCACTAGGTGCCAATACTGAGCCACTCACTCACTGTCTTATCCTCCAATCTCTGCTGCCTTCACTGAAGAGTCCTTTGGAGGACTTGGATTTCATTTATAGTGTAGTAATAATAATGAGTCTTTTTGCATGTACCATCTCATTTACCCTTCATGGTGGTAGGAGGAGCTTTTCTCTTTAGTTTACAGTGGGGGAAACTGAGGCTTAACCCAGCAAAATGGCCTGCCAGGGTGCCACCTTTGGTAGGTCTGTCTGCAGTGACTGTTTCTAATGTTTGTTGACAGACCGTTCTGCTTATCCAGAACCTAAAATGCTCAGACATGTTTCAGGGCCTGCCAGACTTAGACTATCTTCCCTGGAGTCAGGGTGAGCCCTGAGAGACTGGCCAAGGCTTTACTTGCTACTAAATTTAGCATGAAAAAAAATGAAGTAAAATAAATGACTAACAGTATTATCTGTAGTGTTTCCCATTTTCTGTCAGAGCTGAATAGCTCTCCCTAAAAAGAGAAGAGTCTTGACTCCCCCCATCCCTCTTCCCATGACAGACCCCATGGGCTGGACACAACTGTCTACAACTTCCTCTGCCTCACTTGGAGCACAAGAAATACGGTTCTTAAATCTACGGATGGAACAAAAGAGCAGAGAGTAGAATTCTTTAACTAAAGGTCTCTAACCAAGGGATTAATGGATGATACTCATTCTTCTTTGTGCTACATAAAAGAGCATCGGGACTCAGTTTACCTTTCTTAAGAACAGGCATAATCTTGTAATACTTCTCTTTCTGCTAAGCAGGAAAAGAACAGTAGTGACCAGCACGAGGTGTCTCAACTCTAGGCAGGGATTCTATTGTGTTCCCTTGGTCCCACTGGCTGGTGTTGACCAAGCCCCAAGTGAATGCCCTTGGACAGCCATTGTAATCTGGTTGTCCCTACATATGGGTTGTAGTTGGCATTATGGTTAAGACAGAGGATTGGGGAATGGGTTATTCTTACATCAAGTCTCATCTTAGATAAAGGTGAGTGACCTGAATGGGTTATCAGCTGGGCCCAGCAGAGCCTGCTCCCTGTTCACATCAAGCAGGCAGCAAATCAAGGCCACTAGAGAAACAGACAGTCACATTTTTTTCTGTTTGCTTCCAGAAGTTGTTTACTCAGAGTGTCCACAGTGGGTGGGGTTGCTCCAAGTGGACAGGGATAAGGGCACACAGACTCCTAGCTGGCGCCTGCCAGTGTCCATGATTGGCATGGGGTATAAGTAGAGGCTCAGAGGGAAAGCTGGAGAAAATTACATTTGTTGTAAGCCCAGATATAAACATCCATAGTGATCTGAACTCAGAACATGGTGTCTGGAAGCAGCAAATACTAGTTTTGTTATACCATACGAATCTACAGAAAGTTATGAAATTTACTCCATTACTTAATTCAACTTTCTTCTTTTTTTTTAAACAAAGTTTTCTTTTCTTCTAATAACAGTAAGATCCAGTTAGTTTTTGTAACCATGGCTGGCCATTCTGCTTTTGCCATGCTCTAACTTCCAACTCTTGGTGCAGACAGGGTTTGGTGTGGCTGTGTGGGATTCCTGGGGCGTTGCCAAAATGTTAGTACACCTCCACACAGGAACCTTGGGAGACTTCAGGGCCAGCTGGCCAAAGGTGAATCTTACCTCCAGCCTTGAGGACGCAACTCTGGGCCCAGTTCCTCACCCTCAGCCCATATAACTTTATGTTGGGCACTTTCAAAATCCGCATATCATGTGACCATCCCCACAACACGACTTTTATTCTTTTGGCGAGAAGCTTCATCTTTCGGACCATCCGGGACAAGGACATAGGTAGCCGGTTAGTGTGACTCAACCTGATTGAAGGTGGAGTTGGGTCATCTGGTCAGAAACCTCTACCGCTTGACTAGCAGTCACAGGTAGATGTCCTGGCTTTTGGGCTCCTTGCCCTGAGCCTTTCTGTTTTTGCAATAAATGTCAATACCTATAATGGTACCTCCTGCTCAGCGAGGTCCAGAACTGAACTGAACTTTCTAAACCAGCTCACCCAAATACCTAAACCAAATACCCCTAAAACTAAACTTTGTCAAAGAAATAAGTAGAACTGAACTGCAAACCAGAATGGAAATATGCTCATTTGGGGTGTGTGTGTGTGTGTGTGTGTGTGTGTGTGTGTGTGTGTGTGTAAATGTTTTGCAGTGGTAGGGATGAAACCCAGGCCTGATCCACAACCCCCAGCCTGGTATAGTTTTTGAGTAGATGCTGGCATGAAATAAATATTTAAATGACAATTCTGGAGCAGAGAGATTGCTTGGCCAGTAAAACATTTGTCTTACAAGCATGGAAACCTGAATTTCATCCCTGGAAACCATCTTCCTTCTTTCCTTCCTTTCTTTGTCTCTCTAGTCCCTTCCTTTTTTTTTTTTTTTTTTTTTTGGCCAGGCTTTGGGTTCACACTTGTAATCCCAGTGTTTGGGAGGTGGAGACAGGTAGAGCCCTGCAAGCCTGACATCATGAGTTCCAAGCTAGTGAAAGATCTTGTCTTCAAACAAAAAAAAGTGGATAGCACCTGAGATGGTCCTTTGGGCTACACACACACACACACACACACACACACACACACACACACACACACACACTTGCAAGAGCACATGTATCTGAGATGGTCTTCTGGCCCATACACATACATGTACTTGTATGTATATGAACAAACACATGCACTCACATATACATAATAAAATTTATTCAAAGGGGTATTTATTTACATGTAGTAGATAACTGGTCTTCAGAGGGCAGCTCCAGGCTTTTGGGGTGTGTGTGTGCTCTTTTGTATAGTGGCCACATCCTAGATTATGAAACAGAATCTGCTCAACCTCAGCCAGTTCCCTAAGGCTTCTTCCTAGTCAGTCCCCACCCCCTAGATGACAACTGTACTAATTTGTTCAGTGGGTTTTAATTTGCCACTCACTGCCTTTGAACTTCACATAACTGGAACCAGACCTCTATGTATTCCCTGGCTTTTGCTTAGTTTAATGTGTTTGATATTAATTTACTCTGTTGATGGTACAGCAGTGAATTCCATTCTATTGTTGAATGGTCAACTCATAGTGTGAAGACAATTCTGTTGATCCACTCACCTATTGACAGACTTTTTTTTTTTTTCTTTCTAATGTTTGCTTGTTAAGAATAAAACCCCAGTATGGTATTTTGTTCTTACTGCGGTAGGCTTTATGTAAAAATAAATACATATTAAAAACTGGTTCCTCTATGTTTAATAGGACTTTATTGGAAACTTGCAGGCAATATGCAGTAAGTTTAAAAATAACTTACAGAATTGTTAAATAAAGATAGTTTGCCACTAAACTTGTATAATTCATATGTTAAGAGATTTGTTTATTTTAATTTATGTGTATGAGTGTTTAACTGAATGTGTATGTGTGGGCCACATATGTGTCTGGTGCTCACAGAGACCAAAAGAAAACACTGGGTTCCTTGGAGCTGGAGTACATGATCAGAGCCACTATGGGAGTACTAGAAACTGAAGCCAAGCCTTCTGCAGGAGAAGTAAGTACTCTTAACCATTAAGCCATCTCTCCAGCCCTGAATTCATATATGTACAAAAATTTCATCATATGTACATGTGTAATTTTCGTGTGGGTATGTACACACAAATGCAGATTTCCCACAGACACCAGAATTTCCAGATCAGAGTGGCAGTCACTGGTGGATATGAGCTGCCTATGGGGGTGTGAGCTGCCTATGTGGGTGTGAGCTGCCCTATGGGGGTGTGAGCTGCCTATGTGGGTGTGAGCTGCCTATGTGGGTGTGAGCTGCCCTCTGTGGATATTGTGAATACAGTTTGGCTTCTTCACAAGAGCAGTCTATCTTTGAACCACTAAATCATCTCTTAGCTCCCCCATATATATTTGAAAAAATATGTCAATTAGGAAGAACCATTGAACATCCAAAAATCTTATAAAGATAATTCTATATAAAATTTACCAACATATGTAATAGTATGTTTCTGGCCTAGCCCTGAGGTTCTGACCCGCAGGACCACAGTCCTGCAGTCCCACAGAAACACAGAGATGCTTATATTAATTTTAGGCTGATTGACTTGGGGCCCAGGCATATTTCTAGCTAGCTCTTGCTCCTAAACTAACCCATGATTCTTATCCTGTTAATCCATGTGGCTCGGTACCTTTTCTCAGAGCAACATAGTTATCCTCTGCACCTGCTGTCTTCTCTGGCGAATCTGTTGTAGTAAGAGGTTTCTGGCCCAGACTTTTGGGCCTAGCCTCAAGGTTTGGACCTGTAGACCCGCAAACCCACAGACCCACAGACCCATAATCCCACAGAGACACACATATGCTTACATTAAGTTTAGGCTGATTGGCCTAAGGACCAGGCATATAACTTACTAACTCTTTACCCTTAATCTAACCCGTGACTCTTATCCTGTTCAGCCATGCAGCTCAGTACCTTTTCTCAGAGCAGCATAGTTGTCCTCTGCTTCTTCTGCCTTTTCTGTGGCATCTTTGCTCTGTTCTTCCTGTTCCCAGAGTTTTCTTAGTCTGGTAGGCCCACTCACACTTCCTGTCTCCCTTTGGCCAATTAGTGCTTTTTATTAATCTCATAGGCAGGACAATTATTTACAATGTAACATCATAAATCCACTACAGTCTGTGGCATTTCTGCCTTGTTCTTCCTGTTCCCAGTGTTTTCTGTCTGGTAGCCCCGCCCACACTTCCTGTATGCCTTCAGCCAATCAGCATTTTTATTAAACCAGTAGGCGGGACAATTATTTACAATGTAATAACATAATTCCACTACAAACATACTCTTGGGATATATATTTTCAGTCTCTAGAAACTTTAAGCATATTCATGCTAGTTAATATGTTAGACAAAGGCTCTGTATAGTCTTATTAGATATATCTGACCCCACTCAACACTAGTACAAATTCAACTTTTAAATAATTCAGACTTAATGTTCCTTCCCAGGAGATTCATACCAGTAGGAAGTACATGGATATTTATACACAGAGATATATGGTAATCAAGTACAGAAACAAGTGGACACTTGGTACAGAGCTCTAGGGAACTAGCGTGATGCTCTGGGCATTAAAACCTGATGGAACTGCAGAAGGGGCCTCTGCAGGGGTATGGAGGAGTGGGGGGTCCCTGGACAGCCCAAGTGATTCACGAGGTTCGGCCCAGCACGGTTGGGAACAATTTGTGTAGAGGAGCTGAATGAGGAATTGGAGACCGGAAGCTGACCCAGTGATGGTGACCAGAGAGCCACCTTGTTAGTGGGCTGTGGAAGTTAAAACAAACCAAACCAAATCACTGCTTCAGCCAACTCGGAGCCATTGTCCTGGGTGCAGATATTTTCATTTTCAATGACAAAATGTGTCCACATATAGGATGCAAGTTAGGGGAAAAAAGAATTATAGTTATTCAGATGTATTCACTATCTCTTCTGTCTTGCATACATTTGATAAAACCAGCTCCCTGTCACCCTCCAAGTTATTCATGACAAACCTTCCCAGTAAGGTGACTCTAGATAATGAAGATAGTGAACTCTGCATTTCACAGAAGCCAGGGGTATTTTTGAATGTTTTCATCAAAAAGGAATGATAAATACTTGAGATGTGCTTGCTCAGGGTTTGTACAAGGTACTTCATAAATAAATGTATGCTATTTTTACGGGCTCTTTGGGAAAATAATTATTAACTTAGACGGAATCTGAACAAAGTCCACAGGAATGCCACCAGACTCCCTTCCAGGGTGACAAGACACTGTGAGAAGGATTATAAATCCACCCCTTGTTCCTGATACGTGCCCAGCTGTCCACAGAGCAAAGCAGGAGGAAAGGCCTCACAGGAATCAGGATGCAGGGATTAGGAATGATCCCTTATCCACCTACCTGGGGAGAAGCAGAAAGCCAGAGAGAGAGAGATACAGAGACACAGAGATATGGAGACTGAAAGAGAGACACAGAGACATGGAGGTAGAGACACAGAGATATAGAGACAGAGAAAAGAAATAAACTAGACCGGTTCCTGGTGAGCCCAACTAGTTGCTGGCAAACACTGCTTTCCTGTTAAAGTACTTCGAAGTCCATCTGTTCGGTAATCTCTTCTAGATTTTGGTTGGCATAGCTGACGCTTGTCAATCAAACTGTGAATTGCATTTATTAACTTTGGTTAAAAGCCAGTCTTATGTATGTGTGATTATGTGTGCACATGCTTGTAAGTTAATGTGGAGATCAGAGGTCACCTTTAGGTACTGTTCCTCTAAAGCTACCCACCTTGCTCTTTTGAGACAGGATTCCAAATCAGCTAGGATAGCTAGACTGGCTCATGGGAAGTCCCAGACATTTGCCTGTGTCCAGATACTATAAACCACCACAAACACAGCCACCATACAAGGCTTATCTGGGTGTGGGGATTGAACTCAGGTCTTCATGATTGCATGGTTGATATTTTACTGACTGAGCCATTTCATTTCCTCAGCCCTAGGATGACTTTTTTCATGTATGTTCTTTTTATACCATCCCTCTGGTTTTCTAGTTTATTATTTTAAGGTTTTTTGGAGGATCCTTACTGTCCTCTGAGCAGTCAGCTCTCTGAACACGGTAAGCTAAGTCACTTAAACACAGTATGTATTTCAAAGAAGTGTAGACCTGTTGGGGTCTGGATAAAAAGCAACGGATAACAGTTTATCAGTCTCGTGACTCTTTGGGCGATCACAATTATGATAAATAAAAAGTTCTACAATCTTGGTTTAGATTGGAATTTCATTACCATATAACAAGAAATCTGGAAATCTGTTTAAAGCTAAATCTTTCTCATTGGCCTGGGCTTGCTGCCAGCAGGGAGCTTCCAGCAGGGACTAGCATGCATCTGGCTTCTGTTCTCGTAAACCTGAAACTCTGAACCCTCCTGGAGTGGGTTGTGCTACAGGCTGGGAGCAGGAATCTCTTGACAGGTACTTCTGTAAAGGACTCTTCACTCTCTTCCAGACAAGAATGGGAGCCCATTAACTGTGTCCAAGCCGCTTCCTCTCCAGGGCTGCTCTCTTTAAAGCCATACCCCATCTCTCAATGAAGGCACGTATCCCCCATTCTCTTCAGAGGACTCTCCCCCCTAAGCCCCCTCCCATCTCTTCTCCTTCGGCTCTTCTGGCCTCATTGTGGTTTTAAGGGGTTTAACAGTATTTTGAAATCAGTTCAAAGACACTTATAAAATCTTTGAACAATGGTCATCAGCCATCTATGGAACGTATCTTTCCTTTTCACAGGGCAGGAGGAAGGCAGAGTTCATCAGCATGTTCAGTTAAAGCAGCTTTCCACTGTCCTAATCTTGGCTCTCAACTTCTCTGTTCAGGTGTGCTCTCTCCCTCGTTCATTCTGTGTGTGTGTGTGTGTGTGTGTGTGTGTGTGTGTGTGTGTGTGTGTGTGTGCGCGCGCACAAAGCACACATGTAGACGTCATCCAGTAGCTTGCAGTAACTGCTGGTTCTCTCTTTTCACTGGCAATTGGACTCGGGTTCTCGGGTGATGATAGGCTCTTTTACACACTAAGCCATTTCACTGGTCCTCAGCGTTACGGCTTTTCTTCTTGATAGAAAGACACACTAAGCAGGAGTTAAAAATCTGCATTCTCACCCCACGTTGCATGTTTCCGTCAAGGACAGTTTTCCTTCTCTTTGAAACACACACTGTAAGGAACAACAACCGTTAGGAAATTCATTTAGGTCATAATATAATGGCGCATGGATTTCAATGCTCACCTTATAATTTCTTCTCATGTGCATGGTATATGTGTCTGTGTGTGAAAGGCAAACGTATGTGAGCTCATGTGTCTGTGTGTACAAGTGC
This sequence comes from Phyllotis vaccarum, assembly GCA_033318265.1. Taxonomy (NCBI): domain Eukaryota; kingdom Metazoa; phylum Chordata; class Mammalia; order Rodentia; family Cricetidae; genus Phyllotis; species Phyllotis vaccarum. Next base: position 72,647,117 of record JARWLC010000012.1, read on the forward strand.
AAGCCTGAGGCTGACATCAGATGCTTTTGTCATTTTCTCTTCATTTTAGTCATTAAGCAGAGCTGTGCACTTTAACCCAAAGCTTGCTAATATGGCTAGTGTCCTTAGCCAGCTTTGCTTGGGCGTCCCCATCTCCACATTCCCAACACAAGAATTAGTCAGGCTGCCCTGCTTTTCTGCCATTTAAGTTGGTTCTAGGGGACCCAAACTGCACATTTGATGACAAGATCTTTATTCACTGAGCTATTTCCTCGTCCCCTATTACTACTATTTCCTAATGTCAACATTAAATAGAGTTGGAAAAAGATTGGGATACATATAATGAAATATAATTCAGCTTTTTAAAAAGTAGAAAATTTTACACTGCGAAACAACATGGTGATATGGCAATTGAAATATATTAAAAAGTGGAATTTATAGCAAACAAAAACTGTCCATTAGTAGTGAAGAGTTCAAAGTAAAAAAGAAATCACTAGTCACAAATATCTAAAGAGCTGATATGTTTCTTTTTAGTATTTTACTTGGGCATCTGCATGCATTAATTAGACAAAAGTAAAGTAATGTTGCATATACAGTTATGAATCCTAATTCTTTCCTTTTTATCAGTGGATTTGTGGGTACATATGTCTGTTTGTGTTTGTGAGGGTGCACCTGTGCATGCATGTGTATATATATGTACATATGGAGGCAGAGGACAACCTTGGAGCTAGCCACCTATATTTTTTCTGTGTGTGTGCGTACTACATGAGTGTGTGTGCCTGTGTATGAATCTGTGTACATGCAGAGACCAGAGAAAGGTACTGGGTGTCCTTTTCTATCACCCATGGCCTTATTCTTTTGAGATAAGGTCTCTCAGCAAACCATAGGGATCCTCCTGTCTCAATTCCCAGTGCTGGGATTATCCATAGCCACATTTTTATGTAAATGCTTGGATGGGATCTCAGACCCTGATGCTTGCACAGCAAGTGCTCTCTCCCTGAGCTATCTCCCTAAACCTATCTTGGTTTTTGTTTGTCTGGGGTTTTTTTTGTTTGTTTGTTTTTTGGGGTTTTTTTGGTGGTTTTTTTTTGTTTTTTTTTTTTTTTGTTTGTTTGTTTGGTTGGTTTTTTTTTTTTTTTTTTTGAGACAGGGTCTTTCATTGGATTAGAATTTGCTGAGTGAACTAGGCTGGTAGCTGGGTGGGCTTCAGGGATCTGCCTGCCTCCACCTCCCCAGTTCTGGGATTATAAATATTTACCATCATACTTTCTCCCTAGTGAGTTCTGGGGATGGAACTCAGGTCCTCATATTTGTACAGCAAGCCCTTTTTGGACTGAGTCCTCTCCTTAGAGCCTGGATGCTAATTCTTAAACTAACCACACTATAATAATTCCCGTCACCAGTAAAATTCTTTGAAAAATATTTAAATGTCTCTGCACTGGACCAGTGTAGGGTACATCATGGTTTAGTTCACCTCTTTGCCTTGTTATTAAACATTGAGGTTGCTTCATTTCTTTTTAGCCATTTTGTGGAATATCATAATGTAACTATCACCTATAAATCTGTGTTTGAATTTTGAGTGTGGACTTTTGAAAGGCTATTGACACAAATTACCATATCACTTTCTAGAAAGTTCTATCACAGGTCAAACTCATTAGTCTAAAGCCCATCCCCACACGTGTGCTGACCGAGACACTCAAAGCTTTTATTCAGATTGCCTGTGTGATATTCTACTCTGAGCAATGTCAGAGACCTAGGAAAAAACAGGGTTTGGGCTACAGGGACCATAATCCATCTCAGGGGAAGAGAGGGGTGCAAAGTGTATAATCATGTTTGCATAGTCAGTGTCCTCCCAGAAGGGCACTGCATTCTCTGCTAAGCCAGTGTGTGTTTAGCTCGTTGCCTGGCAAGACCACTCTGCTTATGCCATAAAGCACACAGCAGGGTGGGCAGCTTTGTTTACTCCCGGTCACAGCCCAGTCACCTTTCCTGCACACGTGGTATCAGAGCACCCTCCAGGCATCCTTAGCAACCCCTGATGGTCACATCCCTAGGTTGCTTAGTTAGCAACAATTCAGGTTGAATTGTCCTACTTTTACTTACAAGTGATAATTTTCATCCAGAGCATGTCCCAGATTCCAAGACAGGACCCCATTCTACACGGGACCTGTCTTATCATAGTTTGCCATAGGAAATAAGAAAGATACTTAAAGGCATGTTTTAATGGGCATATTTTAATGACTTTTTTCTGATTTTGAAAATATTACATGTTTAGAAAACCCAGGAAAGCCAGAGAAGAAGGCTGCAGAGCAGACAGCGTGGGCAGCGGTCTGCTCGACAGACGGGCAGTTCACCACATCTTAGATGATGTCTGTGTGGGGTCGGCAGGGATTATGTTCAGCCTAACAGATGTCAGGAGACAGACTAAAGATGGAGGGCCAGAATTCTCCTCTGACACTATCTAAGTCTCAGGGACTTAGCTTCAATCTCAGAAATAAGGGTAGAAAAAAACTCAGAACCTACTATAATAAAAACTGTTCCATGGGGGCATTTGACCCAGAAAAACTTGATTTGTAAGAAAATGAGGAACCTTGATATGGTTTGAGTGTTAAATGTACCCCATAGGCAAATGTGTTTGAATCCTTGGTCCTTGGCTGGAGGTGGTTTGGGGGAGGTTAAGGGACCTTAAGAGGTAGGGCTTTGCTAAGGGAAGTAGGTCATGGGAGGGGGAGGCAAGGAGGGAGGGTGGTGGTGGTGGGTGCTGAGGTTTTATGGCTGGCTCTATTTCCTCCTCTTTGCTTCCAGACTGCAGATGCCATGTGGCCAGCTGATCTTGTATCCCTGACACCTTCCCCACCATGGTGGAATGCATCTCCAGAGCTTCCAGCCAGAAGGAGCCCTTTCTTCCTTAAATTGCTTCTTGTGAGGTCTTCTTTCATAACAGTGAGAAAGGTAGCTAGTATAAATAGAATCTAATTTGTATTGTTTCTCAGCTGCTGTCGTTTCTGATCTTCAACTTCAAAATAGCATGTCTCACTCTGACTTATTTGTCAGTGGATCAGCTAGGTTCTGTTCTTCTGTGGAAGAAGACCCAATGGGTAGAGTGTAGGAGCAGACTCCAAGCATCCAGAGGGAGGTCTAAGGAATGGACTGGTAATCTCCAGACGCCCTATAACATCCGGCCCTCCAAATACTCACTGGAGAGTAAGACACTGTGTGCTCGGCTGAGATTGTTCCAAGGGACACTGGAAGGACACTTTTGACATGATGTAACTCTACCAATGGTCCTCATTGGCAGGGATTTTTCTCTCTTCTCCTTGAAGGGAACTAGAGGTTAAATCTCATGAAGCAGCAGAAATGTATAATCACATAAACACATAAACGACAAAACCCAGGAAGGCCATGATTCTTCACAGGAATGAACTGGGAGAAAAGAACTCTGGTCTCTTTAAACTGTGAGAGGAGGGCCTAGTTCTTTGTCTCTTCAGGACCCTGACAGACACCTGTTGCATCTCACTGTTAAGACAAGGGGTTTCAGATGGCTCACTGGAGCAGTCCTGGAAACCCCAGAGATTCAGAACTCCTGTCCTGACTTCTGGATGCCATTGCAGTGACAGCTGCTGTGACAGAGAATCGGAACCATCTAGAATGCTGAGCCACAGGACAGCACTTAAAACAGATTAAGGCCTGTTTATACTCAGGAACACCACACAGTAATTACAAAACACAAAAGATTATAGAAATTAGGGATAAATGAGTCTGTCTAGATTTGAAGTTAAAAGGACTTAAACAATATGGAGGCTACAATGTTACTGTTAAATACAACGATATCCATTTAGATCTATTATGCAGAACACCTCTAATGGGATTATGGCAAAATCTATTTTTCATTTTTATATTTTTCTGTGTTTTTAAAGTAATTATGACATAGATGCATTGCTTCGATTGTTTTTAAGCATAAGCCTTGTAAGTGAAAATGTTGTTAAAACCTGCTGTGATATTCATGAAGTAGAAAATTCCAAGAAGAAATGTGACATTTCCTACAGGGAGGCAGGTGATGGTCAACCTTCAACCACAATACCATTGGCAGCCATTTCAGCCTTTAAAATGACCCCATCTCTTTCTGAACAGGCACTGCACTAGCCCCCAACTTCCTGACCTATGCAGATGTCTTCTTGGTGCTTCCATGGGTCCCAGAGCTTCCCGTGGGCTGGCAGGGGCTTTCTGAAAGCCTGGGGTCTTTGTACCAGCCCGTCCTCCCCTGCCCTCCTCCCAGCACTGAATGGCACAGCCCCCTTCGTGCACACCTCTTTTCTTTAACTTTCCATAAGGACCAGTCTAATGTGTCTCTTCTCAACTTGGACCTACTAAGATCTCTGCTTTTCCAAACGCACTATGGGAAATCTGGACTTAGCTGTTGCAAAATCTTTACATAGAAAACACCTGAATCCTGCTAAAGAATTATTATCCCAGAGGAGCCTCTGTTGGCACCAGAAAACTAAACAAAATCCTCTTTTCTACCAGGATTTTCCTGTTATAATTATTATATTCTGGATTTCTTTTTCTTAAGCCTGGCTCTTTCTTACCTCGGGTGCTTTATATTGATTCTAAAATGGGAGAAGCTTACTGATAAAAACGAATATCTGACAACTATGGATCCTGGATGCCACCAAGCAACACATGGATGGTGTGCTAACTAGTTTTATATCAACTTGATACACGTTAGAGTCGTTTTGGAAGAGAGAACTTCAGTTGAGAAAATGACCCCACAAAATTAGCCCGTGGGTCAGATTGTGTTGCATTATCTTGAACGATGATCAGCGTGGAAAAAGCTCAAGCCTCTGTGAGCAGTGCTACCCCTGGGTTGGCAGTCCAGGGTGCTGCTGTAAGAGTGTGGACCTAGCCAGCCATGGGGAGAAAGCCAGTGGGTAGATTCCCCCACGGCCTCTGCATCAGTTCCTGTGCCCAGGTTTGTAGGCGCAGTTTATTTAGAAGGCACCAATACCAGATAGATATTTATTAAAATAAAAGCCAACACTCACGGTATAGGTAACAGATTACAGTAGCACCTGAACAGGGACTGGAGTCTGGAACGGTGGACGAGTGACTCCGATCCTCTCTCCAACAGCCAGGAACAAGAAGCCCCCTTTCAATGGGCTTTCCCGCCCCCTTCAGGGGCCCAGTACTCTGGATAAGTGTCTTTTGACCTTCTCAGCTGACACCTGAGTCCCACAACACAGGTTCCTGCCTTGATTTCTCTGAATGATGGAAGATGAAATCAACCCTTTATCCCCAAGGTGATGTTGGTCCTGATGTTTGTCACAGCGATAGAGACCCCTGACTAATACAAGTGGAAAGTGTGACAAAGCCACAGGTGCTGGACTTGGAGCTAGGGAATCTGAGTTTCGGTTCTTCTGCTGGGGTCATCAACTCACAGGACAGGAGCTCCCTCTCTCTTAAATACGTGTGTGCATGTGTGTGTGTGTGTGTGTGTGTGTGTGTGTGTGTGTGTGTTGTCCTCAGGAATGCCACTTGCCTCCTTTGAGTCAGGGTCTTCCATTGGCCTAATGGTTACAAATTAGGCGAGGCTGACTGGATTCCCCTATATAAGCCTCCCCAGCAGGACATGCCACCGCGCCCAGCATTTTTAAGTGGGCTCTAGGAGGTCAAATTCAGGTCCTCATGCTTGCACAGGACATATGATTATGTTTATATCTAAGTTAAAAGGCTTAATAACAGTATGTAGGACCTTATCTTGTCTGGAATAAGATGGCATCCACTTAGCAACAGAGTTTCTACCGAGTGAAAGCAATCATTTTTCTTCATGTTTCCATACTGAACACCCTCCACCCCAGCACCAAATGTTAGCATTTTTGTTTTGTTTTGTTTTTCCTGGTAATATGAAACTGACATGTCACATCTCCACAGTCAGAGTGAGAAGGTGGTTCTCCCAGTCACTCTCATGATTCCACCCTTCGGCAACCTGAGGTCAGCACAGCTGGACGCAGGCTGAGCAAGGCCAGCAAAGCTTCAAAGTTGGGATGACATCAGAGTTGTGTGTGTTGGGGGTGGCGCTGCTGGAGGCGGAGCCCGTTTCCTCCCTGTCAGGGCCATAGGGGCCACTCACTGCTATTTCTGCAGCTTGCTTTAAGGCACTGCTAGGAAAGGCGCCCTCAGCCCTCGAAGAACAGCCTCAAACTGATTCTCAGCTTGCATAGAGTCTCTTAATTACTCTGCACCTTCTTTTTTTTGGGGGGGGGTGGGTTAGAAATGTGGGTGGGGTGGGCAGAATCTTTTATGTAGCTCCAGGACCTGAACTCTTAGGCTTCCTGGGCTGGGGTCCCAAGTACTGAGACTGTCTAGCTCAGTATCTTTTCTTTTTTTGGGGGGGGGGGGGCAAGGTCTTGCTAGGCAGCCCATCAGCTCATAGCGGCTTTGAATTTAGCACATACCCAATACTGACCTTAAACCTGTCATCCTCCTGCCTCACCCCACATGTACTAGAATTTTACAGGCATGTAGCAGCCTGTCCATCTTCAGCATCTTTCCAAGACATTCCTTTTCTGTTTCAAACAACCAAAATTGGTTTCTGCTGCTTGCTCACTCAGAACTCTGGCTGATTCGCATGTATAATGCACACTATTTTGCATATGTTAAATTTGCACAGAGAAAACCATATTAACAATTAAGTTTGACAATGAGATTGCCCAGGAGAAAGACGAGGTGAAATGCATAGAGGAAGAAGGGGGCACACGAAACAGGAGTGGAAGTCGACTTTGAAAAGGGGAGTAAACAGGATGTTTTGTGGTACAGTCTCTCATTCCAGCTTCAAATGTTCAATAGGTTCACACACCAGCCCAGTCTCAGGTCTGTTGAGAAGGCCATTTCCCCAGGCTTTGGATGAGGCTGTGTGTCTTTCAGAACATCCCAGAAAGCACTACCCAGCCAGGAATGGTAATTGATCTTTTACCAGTGGACTCTCTGACCACCTGCATTAGAATCAGCTACAAGTTCGTTTAAAAATTCATGTTCCTAGATTCCACTGCAAACCTCCTGAATCAGATTGCTGCCAGGAGTGAAGAAGCCCCAGTATGCCATAGCCACAGGACTGGTACTGGAAACCTGGAGCCCAGAGTAAGCACTGAACTGCTTGGCACCTGTCCCGGGCTGGTGCTGTGGGCCCTATCTTTTCAAAGCCTTCTTTTAAAGCCTTTCTTGGGTGTTTTTGCCAAACATTTCCACTTCCTGGAACTTATCCTAGGGACATAACCACATGATGAGAAAGTGTATGAAAGAAAATGTTCATCATGGCTCTTGCTTATATTAATGAAACATTTGGAAAGAGCTCAGATATCAATCAATAGTAGAGTAGTTAGGATAAATCTGACATGTCCATATGATGGACAGCTACACAGGCTTCATAACTGTGAGGTAGATGTCTGTGCACAAAATTAAAAATGTGTCCACAATATATTGTGTTTTATGGGAGGGGAAAATCAAATGGCCAAAGAGTAGAGGCTTCTCTTATGCGACAGATGGTACTCACATGCTTAACTGTGTGGCACGTACCATCTTGGGGATACTGTTTCTTACTCAGGAATACAGATCTTTATGTTATCATGAACAAACTTGAATCCATTCTTTTATACACACACAGACACACAACCACACACACAAGCACACACATGCACACACACAGACACACATATACATGTGTGCACATACACACGAGCACACATACACAGAGACACAGACACACATGCACATGCATGCACATACACACACACAGATACACACACACACACACACACACACACACACACACACACAAGCCCCATAAATAAAAAAATTACATTGGTGGCAAGCATGTGACACTGCTGTAGTTATTCTCTGAACAGTACATCATGACAGCTATTTATATAGAATTAGGAATTTCTTCGTCAGAGTCACTATGGAAAGGTTTATTCAGCTTCTACACTCAACTTATAGTCCATTACTGAGGGGAGTCAGGACAGGAACTTAAACAGGGCAGAAACAAGGAGGAACGTCGCTGACTTACTGGCTTGCTCCTCATGGTCTGCTCAGCCTGCTTTCTTATAGAACCCAGGACCAACAGCGTAGGGATAGCACCACCCACCGTGGACTAGGTTTTCCCCCAATCGCTAATTAAGAAAATGACCTACAGACTTGCCTACAGCTGGATCTTACCAAGGCATTTTCTCAACTGAGTCTCCCTCCTCACTGATGACTCTAGCTTCTGTCCAAGCGACATAAATCAGACAGCACAGGCGTTATAAATAATCTAGAGTTAGTTGAAAGCACACAGGAGGCTGCGTACAGGTTATACAAACACTATACCATGTTTTATAAAGGACTAAGGACATCTATAGGTTTTGATATTTTGGGGTACCTCAGAACCAGCTTCCTCGGGAGATGTATAAGGCTCTCAGGGTACCTGTCACCTAGCTCCGGTAATTATCAAGGCCTGGTGCTGGTGTGTGGCTCAGATGGTAGTGTGCTAGCTTTGAAGGCACAAAGCCCAGACTCAGGTTCAGTCCCCATCAAGCACCATATAAATTAGGTGTAGTGATACATGCCTGTAATCCCAGCAATCAGGAAATGGAGGTAGGGGATCAAAAGTTCAAGGTCATCCTTAGCTGCATTGGTAGTTCCAGACAAACCTGGACTATATGAGATTCTGTCTCTAAATAAACGAATGAGAGAAAAAATCAAGGGCAATTTTATTCCTTTATAACTTTAACTTTGTCTTTTTTCAACCTAAAATATTTGGGAGCATATATTTTTCTAATCTTTTTTTTGTGGATTAAATATTGACTCAAATAAAGGATAATATGTTTAATATTCTTTGAGTCTCTTTAGTCTGCAAATTTCCTCATATATTTGTCCCTTTTTTTTTTTTTTTTTTTTGGTTGAAATGAATTATGTAAGGCCTCACTGTCCAGTTCAGTAGCCACATTTGACAACACAAATTCTGGTAAGAAATCAGGAAATGGGCCAATATACAAGAGCCTCAAGACCAAAAATAAAGGACTGGGCAGCTAGCTCAGTCAGGGTAGAGAGACAGTGCATTTAGATGGATCCCAGGGCTTGCTGACCAACTAGCCAGCCTACTCAGAGAGAAACTGTCTCCTAAAACAAGGTGAATGCCTGAAGAATGACATTCAAGTTTAACCCATAGCTATTACACACACACCCATACACGCACACGCGCACATGCACACACACACACACACACACACACACGCCCACACACACACGCCCCCCCCCCACATACATGCCCCCACACACACCCACATGCATATACACCTACACATATTCACAAAATAAATATAGAAAGACCAATCAATAAAAAAGCCAACATCTAGGACAAGTCTGCTTCTGAAAAGTGGCTCGTATGAACTAAAGTGGTGTTTAAGCACAGTTAATATACATTTAAATACAAAAGGTGCTGTTTGGATCTGTTGTTGGAAAACTTGGAAATCTGGAACACATTGGTATGTAAATTTGATGGGAACTGATGCAGGTTTAGTGCTTCTGATGAAAATGTAAAATTAAGTTAGGATCTGTTTCAAATGTGAGCTAATAAAAATAAATATTTTTTAAAAATAGAGCTGGAGAGATGGCTCAGTGGTTAAGAACACTAAGTATTCTTCCAGAGGACATGGGTTGATTCCCAACACCAATAAATCAACTCACAACCCTTTAACCATGCTTCCAGAGGATCCAACGTCCTCTTCTGACCACAGGCATCAGGGATGCATATGGTTCACAGAAATGCGGGCAAAATATTTATACACTTTAAATACAATAATAAATTAAATATGTAAATATTTAAATGTGAACTACATTTAAGAAACCAATATAAAAAGGGTATATACTGTGGTAATTTGGATGATTTGGTCCCTGGATAGTGGAACTCTTTGGGAAGAATTAGAAATTGTGGCCTTATTGGAGGGCTGTGTCACTGGATGACAGGCCCAGGGTCTCTATATCTCTGCTGCTGCCATTCTCCCCACCATGATGAAAATGGCTTCATGATGTGGGAATGTCTTTCTATGCTGTGAATATGCTGTGAATAGCAATCTTTAAATAAAGGAGCTGTTTTGGCCCATGACAGGCACCATAGAAAAAGTAGGAGGGGAAATCAGAGCTTAGGTAGGAGGAGCAGGGCAGAGCCAGAAGCCCAAAGGAGCAACAGGTAAGGAACACAGGTGAGCCACAGGCCACGTGGAAGACAGATTAATAGAAATGGGTTGATTTAAAATGTAAGAGCAAGCTAGCAATGTGCCTAAGCCATAGGCCAAACAGCATGAACTTAATATAAGCGCCTGAGTTATTTCTGGGGGCCTGAGCAGCAGCGGGCAGCTAAAGGGTCTGGGGCTGCAGGTCTGTGGGTCTGGGCCTCTGGCTGCCGGGGGACCAAGAAACCACATCGTAACCTCTGAAATTACAGGCAAGCCTCCAATTAAATGCTTTCTTTTATAAGAGTGCCTTGATCATGGTAGGTCTCTTCACAACAATAGGACAGTGACTAAGACGTATACTATTCAATGACTGGTTTTCTATTGGTTACACTTTATAGTGATACCATTTTGAATACATTGCATCAAATAAAACATTATCCAAAATAATTTCAATGCAGATCTGGCAGTATACATATAAAATACAGCAATAGAGATGTCGAGGAGGAGAGTCTCATGTTTGAGGCAAGCCTGAGCTGTGTAGTGAGACCAATCTTCCCCCTTCCCCCCACCCAGACCAAGGCAGGTTATGGAGCTGAGTGCAGAACCAAGCATGCACAGGCCTGGGATTTGATCCTCAGAACATTATATATATACTTGTTTCCTTTTCTTTTAAAGGCAGGGTACAGCCATGAAGGATTCTATTTTCTCAGAACTGTAAATAACCCAGTAATCCTTTCTCCTTTAAGTTGCTTTTGTCAAGATAAAGTATCAAAGTCATAGAAGAGACTCTAAGCCACTAGACAGCGCTTTAACACTGTGGATGCCTCCAGACTCAGACTTTGGGTCTAGCCCTAGTCTTTCAAGTGTGTTTCCCTCATGACCAGTCCATGGCCAGTAGGTTTATGCCTAGATATTTTCTCTTATTTCTGTTACCGCAGACAGGCTACTTCCCTCTATTACATCTTCCTCCTGGCCTATATGTCCTACTTAGCCCTGTTTAGCCTTGTTTTGTTTTTGAGTTAGGACCTAATGTAGCCCAGGCTGGCCATGGACTAGCCATGTAGCTCATGCCAGCCTTCAATTCTTAGCCCTGCTTTCCTTTTCCAAACATGGAATACGGCATGTGCCACCATGCCTGGCTAGTTTATAGCCAGGAGTGATATGTGATACGTATTTTTATATGTTGATTTTTAATTTGTTGCTTAACAGATTTTTCTTCTCTTTGGCCACAGCATTTCTATCGATTCCTATGGGTTTTGTTTCATATGAGATCATATCTTTCATAAATACAAATAATTTAGCATTTTGTATCCATGTTTTCTACATTTTCAGCAGGACCTTTGTTAAGTTTTGGGATTACTGTTATACCTATTGACCAACTTAATTTGGAATTTTTCTTTTTCATATTGTGTTCTAAATTAATTAACACTGGACTGCCTAATTTTTAAACATTTAGTAAAATTTTCAAATAAAATTGTTTGGCTTTACAGGTTCTGTTCAGCGGTGGTACAGAATCCTCAGGAGATGTTTTAGGGAGAGGGGACTGTTTGCTTTCTTGGCTGTCCTACGGTTGTAGGATTGTGTGTAATCACCAGAGCCTCAGAGCCATACAGTTATAGTGGGTGAGTCTATCACTCAACTTGGAGCTTGCTGATTGGCTACATTGGCTGTCCAGTAAGCTGCACTTTCCACTGCACCCCACCACCAACGCTGGGTTACAGGCATACACAGCCGTATCCAGTTTTCCACACGGGGGCTGGGGACCCAGGTCTTCACACTTGCACAGCAAACACTTTTCCAACTGAGCCATCTTCCTGGCCCCTGAAATAGATCTGATCCCAGCTATCACTGCTCTGGTCCCTCAGGTCATCCCAGCAGAGGCTCAGGATCCACTGGCCCAATACTGGTGTTTTAGTCTGCTCAATTACAGGGCAATGACGCAGATAACAGGAAAATGTCCCTTGTATATTAGTCTTCATTTATGAACTCATGAGTTTTATTTCTTCTTATAGTTGTCATTTATCTTCCCAGGCCTTTCTTTTCTCAAGTGACTTCTTTTGCCTGTTTGCTTGTTTGTGTCTGTTTTTATATTTTGAGACAAGGTTTCTCTGTGTAACAGCCCTGGCTGTCCTGGAACTCGCTTTGTTGACCAGGCTCACTTTCAATCAAACAACTTCCTTTTCAAGCTCTTGTAATCTTTTGTGCTGTTATTTCACACATTGTATCATTTTCTTAATTTCTTTGAGTTCATTTCATACATTAGGTTGTGTTACCTGTTCCTGGGGAGGTCTTCTGAAAGCCTCATCATCTACAAAAACATTGTGCCTCTCTTTTGTTGGAAGTGGTTTTGTTTAGGTTGACCAACAGACACTTTTACTTGCTCGCTTTTAACAATGGGGATTTTTGTTCTTCGAGAAAAGAAAGGTAGGCTAGGAAAAAACTTCCTGGACTCGCTATCTTGGAACTCTCCTATTTTGACAAAATTGTATTAAAAGTATCTGTGGCTAGACACATTCTGTCCTGTGCGCCACTACCCTCCTTTAATCTGCATGGTCTCCACCACCCCTTCCTGGTGTCCCTGGGGTGCTCAGCTGAAATTTGTTCCAAACGGGTACTTTGTCAGTGCAAAACTTTATCCCCAAATAAAAATTGTACTGATTTAAAACTTAGCCCAGAGCTTTCCAGAACTTTCCAGAATCGTCCATCTTCTAGTGATCGTTTATCACACATGTGTAAATTGGACTCTGAAACTTCTAACTTTTGCCTGATACTCTCTGAGCTAACAAGATTCTGATGACAATTTTTGGTTGTTGGTTCTTAGGGCTACCAGGATCTCTTTTTTTCTTCCTTCCAGACAATTGTCAAAAATCACAGGTTCTTGCTGTCATCAATAACTTGTGCTCACTTGTATATATTTTGGAGTCTGTGACCATATTTTTATCATTCAGTTTAATTGGAGTTCCTTGTTCCCCAAACCATAGAACCAGCCGGACCAGAAGCTCCCAGGGGTCTGGACTCAGGTTCAACTGCCAGCACCCACATGGCACTTACAAAGATCTGATGCCTTATCTGGCTTCTACAGGTACCTGGTATGCACTTGGTACACAGACATTCATGCAGGCAGAACATTCATACACATAAAATAAAACTGGGGAAAAGAAGAAATGAAAATTAGGGCTTTCACAAAAAGTTGCACCCAAATGCCTATATAAGCATCATTCATGATAGCCCAAATATAGAAATACCTCAAATGTCCATTAATAGATGGGTGAATAAATAAAGAAAACATTAATTTCTTCATGCAATGGGATGTTATGCAAATTTTAAAAGGAATGAAATTCTAACACATGCACCAACAAGGGTGACCCTTAAGGACATTATATACTAAATGTAATAAGCCAGGCCCAAAGGGGTAGATATTGTATGATCTACTTAATAAAAATTCCAAAACGTGCAGTTTTATAGAGACAAAAAGTAGATCGATAGCTATGTATGTGGGATAGAGCGTGATGTCCGACAGGTGTATGTTTCCCTTTTGGGGTGATAAAAATTTCTAAATGGATTGTGGTGATGTTTACAAAAATATGTGATCTACTGAAAAGAAAATACACGGAATCGGAGCTGGAGAGATGTCTTACGTCTCTAGTACCCATGCACTAAAGCTGGGCGTGGTGTATGCCTATGATCCCAGTGCTGGGAGGCAAGGACAAGGCTTGCCAGCCAGCCAGTCTAGCTGAATCGATGAGCCCCAGGTTCAGTGAGAGACCCTGTCTCAAAAATAAGATAAAGAGGCACTGAGGAAGACCTCTGACCTCCATAATATACACGCATGTGCATGTGCACCAGCACAAACATGAACACATACACATAAAGGAAAGATCTACTGAATTCTACAGAATATTAACTAAGTCCCAACAACACTGCCTATTCTTAAAAAGCAGCTATCTTGTCATAAGCTGCGATCTACTCAGAATCCTCTTATTTTGCAAAATGCTAATTATGTACAAATGTTGATCCTTCCATTCATTGTAACCAGACTCGTGAACAGTGCCTTGCAGACAGTCACAGTGTGACGTTCTGTCACAGGGGCTGAGTGCACTCTGAGCAAGGCTTTATGACTTTAGTCTTTTACTCTCTGTATAACCCATGGTTATGTAGAACGGAGGGACCATGATAAAGGCCCCCTTCGGCCTATGAATTAAATTCATCCGCTTGGGGGATCACGGCCCCTAGCTGGCCCTCAGTGCGACCCACAGCCGGCTGCCATATCCATGAAAGGAAACAGATACACTCCTTGTTGACCATTCTTTTCCCACTGACAGGCCCCTTCCCAGTTCTTACTGGGTTCCAAGGGCTGTCAGGGTCACTTCCATCTCCCCAAGCCTCCCGCCCCCTGCCCCGTCAAGACACATTCTGCTTTCTATCTTGTCAGACAACAAAGACACTGGAAGAATTTATTTATACCTCCAGACAGTTAATGAGACAATTCAATGAAAAGCAGCCCCAGTTTGCTGGAGCCTCCCTGGGCCTTTGATTGCCTTTTCTGTGTTCCAATTCCCAAGCATTTATTCTACATATAAATTTTCCACGGTGAATAGACACCATTCTTCTGAGAAACCCATTTGTTCCCTTGGCCATTTTATTTCAATCTCGTTTTGCTTTTTATTATTATTGTTAAACTGTAATTAATTCTTCTTCCATCAGCTCCTCTTTAGCTCTCTCTGCCTAATGTAGCGTGAAGTGTCTTTGCTCACCCCCAACTGCACACCTATTCTTGAGAAGAATGACGCCTCAGACAGCCCCAAAACCCACAAGCTGCTAAATCTTTCCCTTCATGGAATGAGGTAGGGGAGGGAGGCAAGAAAGGAGGAAGGTCTGGGCAGGCAAGGTCGAACAATTTCACAGTCAAACCACCATAGGCTTCAATCTCAGTTAAACGGAGTCTATTCAACAGACAAACTCTAAAGACACTTTAAAAGATGTATAAAAAGGGTTTAGGGAGATGGATCAGTGGTGAAGAATACTGCTTGTTCAACTCCCAGGACCCACATGGCAGCTCAATGGTCTGTAACTACAGGTCCTAGGGATTTGATGTACCCTGTTGGTCTCCCTGGGTACCAGACACACAACAGATGGGCATGCAGGCTAAAGCCTGATACTCATAAAAGTAAATATTTTTAAAGTTATACACAAAGAGGTTGAGGAGATGGCTCAGTAGGCAAAATGCTTAAAGCTGGGTGTGGTGGCAAATATTGGCATATGTCTGTGAGCCCAGCCATGGGGGACAGAGACAGGCTGGTCCCTTGTGCTCTCAGGCTAGCCAGACTAGATAAATTGGTGAGCTATTGGTTCAGTGAGGGACTGTTTCAAGAAAGACTGTAGGCAATCCTTGAGGAAGATATTCCATGTTGACCTCTGGTTTCCACATTTAGGGCAGACATACAGAGAAACTGGTATACATATAGAAACAGAGATTGGATGTGTCTACAAGAGACAGTCAGCCTTGCTGGGCAATACCAGAGGCTCCCAAAGAGCTAAATGTACTTCCCCCTGGCCCTAGGGGGAGTGAGACCCTGCTCACAGCTTGATTTCAAACTTCTAGCCTCTGGAACTCTGAGAGAAAAAAATAAAAAAACAAAAACACTATTAGGTTGAGCCATTAAATTTATGGTCATTTATTACAGCAGCCACTGACAAGTAATACTGTTTCCATAGTTTGTCAATTCGTTATGAGCAGAGAACACAAAAGAGAGAAACTGAATGGCAAGACCTTTGCCTTCAGTTAATCAGTGAAGGCTGTCCATAGAACTCAAGCCTAAAGCAGGCTTTGGGTGCAGGAAATAAATTATTGCTGGACTGGCTGTCCATAGCTTTCCTTCTTATGAATATTTTCTCTTAAGCACTGAAGCACGATGCATGGTTGGCTAGCTGTGATTTGTTTCTGCCTGACACTTTTCCATCCAAATGATTTTCTTTTTTTTTTGAGGCAAGGTCTTACTATGTATCCCCGGTTGACCTAGAACTAAGACATCCGCTTGCTCTGCCTCCCAACCACTGGCATCAAAGGCGTGTGCTACCATACTGGTCTAAATGATTTCTAAGTTTGGGTTTCTGGATTTCTGTCCTTCCCCTGATTTTCTCTCGCTATAGTTTTTAACACCTGGAAACAATTCATTTCTGAGTAATTAGAGAAGTTTCCTATTGACATAGATCTGCTTAGGATTCTTCTGAGACGTCATCACTTCTTTGTCTCAAGGAGTAGCATATTCCAGCAGACCTTGGCTTACCTCATCATCCAGGGTTCTGGCTCCTTGTTCATTAATTCAACAAATGCTATAATAATAATGATGTTGATAAATTCTATTATATATTAATAAGAAATAAATATGTCAATTAATATATTAATAACAGCATATATTAAGATACAATTTAATATTATGTATTATTATTAGTATTATCGTTGCTATTTTGAGAAGGATCTCAGGTAACCCACTCTGATCTCAAGTTTACTTTGTAACTGATAATGACCTTGAACTTCTGATCCTTCTGCTTACTTCCTCAATGCTGGAATTACAACCATCATGCCCGGTTTTATGCAGAGCTGCGTGTCAAAGCCAGGGCTTCTTGTATGCTGGACAAACACTCTCCCAAGCGAGCCACATCCCTACCCTTCCTCATTCTGTTTTCTTATCAGTTGATGGTAGTTTTTCTAAGGACCCAGTTTTCTTTGGGAAACTTCTAGCCAACTTCCTCATAAATTCAGCTCAGTTTTTTCTTCCTGCCAACCTTTTGCGCAATATCTGTTGCACTTCCCTGCCTGGCCCTTGGGATTTCATCCCAGCTACATTATTTTTTATTGCTCCATAGAAATGGTACAAATAGTAGGTCCCATAGTGACCCATGGAATAAAAGGCCAAGTTTCTAGATGTTTTAATATACTTTAATATTATCCTATAGGGAAATGTTTAAGAATATGTAAATTGCTGCTTTTTAGTATTTTAAATAGTATTCTCTTATAGCTTATAAAGTGGCTTTTTGCCCTAGATGGCATCCTGCTGTTTGATGTATTGTGGATGGATAAGTGTTTATACCTCTGTGTGTATGTGTGTGTGTTCGTACACAAAAATTCCTCTGGTAAAACAAAGTTTATATTTTTTCTCTTCCTATAATTCATAAGTCTGTGAGTTTGTTGTTCAAATCTCAGGTCTGAATCATGGTAACAACACCTTCCAACAACTCAGCTCAACTCTGTGGCCTGAGCCGACTGGCAGGAACCCCAGTCGCTGTGCTGATAAAGGCTTTTTTCATTTCTGCCAGAGCCTGAGTGACCCCAGACCTACACCGGCAAAACAAAAGGCGATGTAGAAATTACAAAGCTCAGAGGGACAAGGCCATTAATTTTCTGGGTTTAGCATCTTCCTTTGGCTTGGGTGCAGGACTCCAATGAGAAACGGGCACTTCATTCTTACAGAGAAGCCCCAACACTGCCTAGGAACGGGGCTCCCCCAGGAAAGAAAGACCCGGGAACCCCACAGAGAAATGCTGCAGTTCCCTTCATTAGCAGAGGTTGTCAGCATTCCTGGGGAGAGCAGCATTTCTGATGCTTTCTTGTTATCCCTGCTATGCCTCATATTCTAGCTGAGGAGAGCAGAGATCCCGAGGACGCAGTGCTCTAGAGGTGCCTGTGGAGGACGCTCTCTGAGTGTATTTCTTTAGGTGTCTGCTTGGTTGTTTCTGGCGACGGTTTAAAAAACAATCCCAAGAGTCCAAGGTTCCCCCGCCCCTTTTTATGAATTGCAGGGACGCCTCATCGAGCCACGCCTACTTGAGGCTCCACTCCCAGATGGGGCTGACCTCTCCAGTGCCAGCACCAGAGAGCAGAACAGATCCGCAAGAGTGCCAGAATCCCAAGGGTTTGTGGTGAGATAGAAAAAACAGCACAAATTCTGCTTGAAGAAGTCAGACCATCCTCTTCTCCCAGCCTACCGCTTTGGATTAGCTGAGCACTTGTAACTCTGGCAAAGAGACACCTCCATAAAGGTGGTCCTGGCCAGGATCTTCCCAGCACCCACTGGTGAGAATTGATTCCTGCACTTCTGGGGTGGGCATGATGAATTTATTGCCCTCTTTTTTTTTGGGGGGGGTCATTTTTCTGCCCCACCCACCCACCCAACACACATAGTGCAGAGTTACAAGAGAAAATAGAACAGAGAAGTGCCAGTTTCTGAGTTAGCGAGCCACACCGAGTGCATCAGTCAATCATTGTAAGTCGCATTAAGCAACATGGTTAGCATTGGCCGTCAACTTGACAGGATGTAGAGCTGTCTAGGAGACAAACTGCTGGCTATGTCTGTGAAGGATTTTCTAGATTAGATTGAAGTGGGAAGACTCACTCTGAATATGGATGGCACCATTTCCTGTTGGGGTCCTGGAGTGAATAAAAAAGGAGAAACTGAGCGGAACACCAGCATTCATCTCTCTCGGCTTCCTGACTGTGGTCACCACGTGACCAGCTGCCTCCTGCTCCTCTTGCTAAGCCTTGCTCATGGTGACAGATGTCCCCTCAAATTCCGGACCAGAAGAGACTCTCCCTTCTTTAAGTTGTCCCCGTTAGATATTCTGTCATGGTGACCAAAAAGGTAACTAATGTACATGAAAAATGTGAAACATGCTACAGTAATAGAGTTAACTAGGGGATGGACTAATTGCTAGGTAGTTAGGTAGGATCTCTTCAAAAGAGCGAAACTCTAGGGCCTTTTGATTGAATTGGAATAAACTTAAGATAATGCGCAGCCCAGGCTTAGTCATATTGTAGCAGTCAGATATCTTGAGTTTGTTGATGGCCTCTGAGATAGGTTCATGTATATGGTCCAGGTCTATACAATCTGAGGATCTGAGCATCCTAAAATTCTACTGTACTGCCTTCCTGCTTCATACTGTCCTGTTGGCCTCAGCAACTCTCTGTTAGGAAAGAAAGGAAAGCTAACATGTGGCAAATCTGATGCTATTTGAGCCTTAGGAAATAAAGAATGGCAGATGCTTTCTCTAAGGACAGATGACAGCAGAGAATTCTGAGGAGTCAGACATTTGAAGTGAGCCAACCAGGCAAAATATGAAGACCCTTGGGATCCCTCAGAAATCCCGAGTAGGGCAGTAAATTTTCCATGGCACATCATGGAAGCTGGAACAAGGTTAATTGGCCACTGGAGGAGAGGGATTCCAAAAGACCAAAGATCCTAGGGGCTATGTGGGGTTAATATAACTAAAAACAGGATAATTGATTTTTAAAAATCAGAAACCTATAAAGAAATAAAAACTGCTGACGTGGCATTCCCATCCATTTGGCGTAATACAGTCACGCATTAAAAAGTAAACTCACAGGCTGCCCTCTCCAACTTCCCTCTCCACAATTCCAGCTTTTAGAGTAATGCAGTCCACAGAGTCAGCAGCATGGAGATACATAAACCATCTCTTCGACATCTAATAGAGCTTTAAAAGGGGTCCTGAACACTGGAGGGTAAGTGGCCAGTAATGGCTGGTCTGGGTACAGAGGGGGAGGAGAGAGGAGCCAGGGCTTCGGAGAAAATGGAATAGCCCCTATAAGGAGAATTTTTACAGCGGCTGTAAAAGCAAGCCTCGTGTGCACACACAGCTCGATTCTGTGTTGGCCAAATACACCGGGGACTCCCACGGTTTGTATTGCCAGCCCTGGCTTGAGTTCTGGCAGCTTCTATCTTAGAGACCCAGTGAAACACTTCAAGAGAGAAGGAGGCACCACCAAGGCATTGTGTAGCCAGAGCAAGGATGACTCCCAGAAGGGTCTCCCTGTTACCAGGAGCTACAGGCAGCAGGCGGTCCTTCCTGTCAATGGACTCCTGGCAGGTGATAATTACTATGCAGCTCCAGCTTTTGGTTCCCTGGAACCAAACAATGGTGTAGGATCATGCCTTGCAGACATGGAAAGGAATGCCTGTACTTGTAAAAAGCTTTGGTTTAGGGATGTGGGCTCTGTTGGATTCTGTCTAGCCCCTAAAGCCACACCTTGCCCATGGCAATTGGCCTGGCCCCGCCCTGAGTTCTGTTTAAAGATTCCCACCACTGACCCTCTCCTCTCTCCCCATTCTGATAGAGGTCTCACCCCTCCCTCGCTCTTCTCCCTCATTTCTTTCTATCTCCTCTCTCTATATAATAATAGTAAAGTCTTTCTACGGAGACTCAGTCTAAGTGTCTCCTGCTGTGCTGCCACTGTCCACCATGCACAAATGGGGCATGAGGTCGCTCCCCATCCATCACCATTTGTCAGCCACACTGGGTTAACATTGTATCTTATCATAACATAGCATTGGCGCTGCGCTCCGGCAGGGATCCTCATAACACTGTTGGCTACGATTGCCTAAGAACCTTCAAATCAGTAAGTGACCCCCTCGGAGTCCCCCACTACCCCATTGCCATCCACATTTCATTTCAGGACTGTTTTTTCAGGTCTCTGGACCCTGCTTTCCAGGTTGCTGGGTCCTCTCTAGGTACTCTCCGTCCTTCTGGGCAATGCCCTTCCTGACCCCTGTCTGCTTTCGCTGACCGGTGGGCATGACAGCTTGGTCATTCCATAGACACACTCTTTTTTCCATGGGATGCCAGAGAGATGAAAGAGTTTTGGGTCAGACCAAGGCCTCACCTGGATGCATCATCCACCTCACCTCACCTCCCATTAGGCCCGGACCCACTGGCTCACCAGAATCCTAGGACAGCCGCCTCGAGCTCTGCTACTGGACAGTGTTTTTGTGGCTGAGGCTCTGCTCTTGCTTTCCCCAGAGAGAACCCATTCCCGCTGCTGGGCTTCTGGCACTGTGACAACCTGCTGCAGCCGCCCAGTGCTTTTTTGCAATGAGGGACCCAGAGGCTCCTCGTCACTGCCTGGGTCCTCTGCTTTTGCCTGCCTTTCCCATGCTGAGAGACCCAGAGCTTAACACTGAGCTTGTAACTGATTATATGTTTGTTTATCTTGCAAAAAAATAACAACAAAAAAACCCCCCCAAAAACAAAACAAAAAACCCATTGGTCACATGACCAGCACTATCTTTATTCTTGGCAAATTCAGGTGATCAGAAGGGCTCGGCATTTTGGACTCAATGCTCTGCTGCAGTCACTTGAGATTTTTTAATTGTCCTAGTCTGATTTCTGCCTCAGGAAATGTTCATTCGGCTGGCAGACCCACCAAAGCTACTTCTGCAACCTGCTCTGTTCAGAGGTCAGACTATTGCCTAAAGTACACCCCCATTATGACTTAACAATGACCCATTTCAGCTTGAAGAAGCTATAGAAAAGAATACATCGTCTCTTGCCCCTGCAACAAGCTGAAAAACCCAGAGCCATAGCTTGCTGTGACACCAAATATAAATCTGTTTCAGCAGTTTTTCAGATCTTTGCAGGATCCGTTGCAACCTGCTTTCTCAGCTCCTCCAAGGGACAGATGCCTGAGGATCTCCAAGATGACACTAGCTCGGTGCCTCCTCACTCACATCTGCCATGATCTTATCCCCCTACTCCATCCCAAATTCGCAAAAAAGCAGCATAAAGAACAAAAATATTTATGTCCTCGTTCCTCCCCACTTGCCATCAATAACTCACCTTTTTTATAAAGTCAGAAAGTGAGGAATCATGTTATATTTTGATATGATATTGTGGTGGCTGGTGGATGGCGATGGATGGAGAGGAGCCCCATGCCCCATGTGGGCTCAGCGGAAGGCAGCGGTGCATCAGGAGACACTTAGACTGGGTCCACATGGAAAGACTTTATGATTAGGAAGAGAGAGAGAAGAAGAGAGAGAGAGAGAGAGAGAGAGAGAGAGAGAGAGAGAGAGAGAGAGAGAGAGAGAGAGAGAGAGAGAAGAGGTGGAGACACCCTTTATCAGAGTGGGGAGAAAGGAAGGCCAGAGGTGGGAATTTTTCTTAAATGGAGCTTAAATAGAACTCAGGCCTGGGCCTGGCTGATTGCCATTGGCAAGGTGTGGGTGGCTTCAGGGGCTAGAACAGAATCCTAGCAAGGCTCTGCAGCCCCTTCCCATGGGGGTTCAAATCGGAAGTGCTCACACATCAATACTCCCTAAATTCTTGGAGAAATTAGCACACATCAGCTTCTCCATGATTCCCAGTTTAGAGAGACTGGGAAAGGCAGGCTGGTTGGGCACAGGCTGACAAATGTGATAAAAACCCTGATTTGTAACATTTGCTGACTCCACTGGAGTCAATGTTCTCACAGTACTGGGAAGACGGGTTCACCATCCCATAATAGATGGGAGCTCAAGGACAGTCAAACACATCAAGAAAAAGAAGGAACTAATGTGCTTTGTGAATTATCACACAAATTCTATTTGGTATTATAATAAAAACTAGGAGCCAGATATTGGGGGAAAGGTAAATATGAGAGACAGAGAAACAAACCATGGGCACTTCTCACCCAGCCAACTCCTTAGGCCTGTCCCAACCTCTCTCTGCTGACCAGGGAAGTGGCAGGAAAGCTGTCTTCCTCTCTTCCCTCCCCTTGCCCAGCTGTCTCCTTCAACATTCCTAGAGCTAGGATTAAAGGTGTGAGCTGCCCCTGCCTGGCATTTGGCCTTGAGCTCAAAGAGATCCAGAGGTTCTCCGCCTCCCAAGTGCTAGGATTAAAGGTGTGGGTTATCCCTGACCTTCATGGCTTGGCTCTGCCCTCTGATATTTCAGGCTATTTTTATTGAATATACCACCACAGTGAATGCATCACTTTTGGCTTTTATATCATCTAATTTAAAATTTGTATAATTTTATTTTTAATAATCCTTGTGTTTAAACACTAGTTTATAAAACGACAGAATTTAGCAGCTGCCGCCTATGAACTTATTCTAGGTGGCCAGTTCGGAACCCTTGCAACCTCCTTTTGGAGACAGGCTCTTATTTTAGAACCCAGGCCAAGCCTCAAATTTATGGTAAGCCTCTTGTCCCAGCTTCCTAAACACTGAGATCACAGGAGTGGGCCACCATGTCCAGCCTTCTAGAGCCTTCTTGCTTTAGGTTAGATCTCATCTCTTTCTGTAAATCTTCCCTATTCCTTTATATTCTTACTTCTCCTCTATTGTTTTCTCCCTCTGGGCTTTTCTTTGCACATCCTCACTTTTCCCTGCTGAGTGTGTCGTGTTGGAATAGGAGGGCCTTCTATGGGGAGACTTACAGTGCCCACCCACACCCACCCACACCCACCCACACTCTTCTTTGGGCACGGCAGGGACTGGGAGTGTGGGGGTGTGCCTTTTCTGTCTTCCAGCAGTTAGGCAGAACTCTAGGACCAGCTCTGGTCACTGGGCTGTGAACAAATGTGACATGCTTCACTTGTAGACTACAACATTAAATGATGATGTGAGGCCTTTTAATGCCCTCTTTTCCTGTGGCGGCAATCTTGGAAATGGCCTTGTGTTAATGGCAGGGCCAAGAGCTACAGGGAGCTTAGGGCACTGGGTCGGTGCACAGGGGATGGCTGCCCAGTCACCTGAATCCACAGTTGATTTACATAGGAAGCAACATCCCCACACTGAACAACAGAGTCTGTTGTTACCTGTTAAAAAGCAGAACTTGGTTTGTCCAAATAGCCAAAGACCAACTGAGTGTTTTTATTACCAGGAACTCCTGTGCTTCTCTCTATAGTCTGTCTTCTTCTACCAAAATATTCAATTGTCTAGGAATCTCCATGTCCTGTGCACATTTTTGGTTTGATTTCCTGAGGGACTGGACGTTCCAGTCAGCTCTTCCCAAGCAAAAGAGCCGACCTATAGCTTGCAGCAGAAGAAGGCTGCCTGAAGTATAGATAATCCTGGCTTTTGGTTTCTCTAATCTGTGATGTTCAATTCCTCACTGGTCCAGATCCTTACACTTAGTTATTCTTGTTTTCTCAAGTGTGTTCCAGTGAGATATTAGTCCCATAAATATGAAGAAAATGACCACTGACCCACATCATAGCCAAATTAATTAAAGAAAGCTTTTTGTTTGTGTACACATACAGTCTCCCTAAGGTGATATTCAAGAGATCAGCATTGGACATGGGGAAGATAAGGGTTTTTGCAACTTAAGAGTAGGGGGTTTCCAAATGGGAGACTTGGGAGACAAATAGGTGGGTTAGAGAAGGGAACATAAGCATAACAAGTTGGTTATAACAACTTCCTGAAACACAGACACAGTTGCAAGGTGGTTATAACAAGGTAGTCATGATCATGACAACTTGGTCATAACAATGTGGTCATAACAACCTTTTGAAACAAAGGCATAGTTGTTGTTTCCTGGAACAGGTAGTACAGAACCATTTGTAGTTAAGGTTACAAATGGGGCATAGCCCAACCCTTGAGAAACAGATTCATTATAAATAAGAATGGGCTTAGCTTATCTTTACTATATAAGTACTCTCAGATGGAGGCAGGCTGGTTTATCAAAGACTCCTCACCAAGGAGAGCAACAGATGGAAGGCAAGAAGCCTCATCAGACTGTCTATATAATGATGACTGAGAGTACTGGAGAGTGTGGGGCCTGGAGTCTTGGCCCAAGGGTGGAATCTCTGTTTATGTTTGCCATCTACAAAGTAGGATGTAGGCACAAAAACAGTGCCAGTCTCATGGAATGATGGGATTATTAATGGAGACAGTGTTTTGAATATTGCCTTAATAACCATTGGTGGAGCTGGAACTCAGTCAAGAACTTGCCACACAATCATAAAGATGTGAATTCAGATCCTCAACAATCGTGTAAAAGCCAGGTGTGGTGGCCTGTCTGTAATGTCTGTAACCTTAGCATTGGATGGAGGCGGAGGTAGGAAGTAGATTCTTAGAGCTTGTTGCATAGCCAGATCTACTGGTCAGTTAGCTCTGGGATCAGTGAGAGACCACCCCATCTCCAATGGAAAAAAAGGTAGAGAATGACAGAGAAAGACACCTCTCTCTCTCCCTCCCTCTCCCCCTACCACACATCATTTAGCAATCATTGTTACTGCTCCTTGGTTACTATGACCAACACTATATCTGGAAAGACATCTTCTTTCCCATATAGCTGCTACAGCAAGAGGGAATTTTCACTTCCACCTGGATGCAACGGATCCTAGATGATTCCTTCTTTATGGATTGGCACAGGGTATCCTGTTGGTCTCTTTCTACTCTTATGGTAACTTCAGGATCCTTCTTACTCTTCTTGAGGAAGAGCCCCAGATCCGAGAGGGAAGCAGTTAGGCAACCAGGCCATTCCTCCCACAGTCCCTGAATGCAATCTTCAGACTGATTGTCTCAGTACTCCAATAATGCCAAGGCATATGTGTGTATGAGGTGTTGGAGGGGATGGAGGGGTAGGAGTGGGGTGAATGGAGTGATGGGTGTTGGGGTGGATAGAGGTGAATGCAGGGGTATGCACTGAGGTGGGGAGGATGGGGGGAGGGTTGTGTCATCTGGCTTTGCCCCAGCAACTGTAAGGCTCTGTCTTTCCTTTTTCCCAGGGCTGAAGGCTTGGCAATTTGCATATCTAAAGATAACACTGTGACCATATAGATTGACATGGAGCAGGCAGCTTTTCTGAACAGTAAAAATTAATTAATTTTAAAACTATAGCCACTGTAGCACATAGAATCTTTGTAAGACAATCTGTTTGAGCACTCCTGACAAGTTTTATTCTGTGGTTCTCACAGTGAGATTTATGTATAGAGGCAGCTCTATCTCAGTATAAAATACAGCCCTTTCTGGTCATCAATTGTTTTGACCAATGTTTTCTGGAAGAACCGATAAAGAGGAAGGAGGCTATTTTTAAGGTTTAGGAAAAAATTTTAATAATAGCTAGGCCTCTCATAGGTGCGATTGACAAAATCATATCATATTGGATTATACAAAACTTGCAACAAATTGGTTCAAGAACACCAAAATTCAGAGGTCTCTGGCTTTGAGCAAGCTTGGATGTCAGTGCCCCACCCCACCCCACTCGGCCTTTTCAGCACTAGGCTCTCCTGGATCAAACCCTGTGCAGGTCTGGCCTTCTGGTCAACCCAGTATCGTTCAGTTCTAATAAGAATCCTGCTGAGTAGATTTGCTAACCCTCTTAGTCCATGACTGACAGGAATACTGCTTGGTCAGTGTAGCCAGAAAGTTCTTATGTAACTCACACTCACTGACTCCCATACTATATTTTATTATTCATTCCCACATTTCCTAGTATTCAAAGTGGAGCCAAATCTTTTCCTACAGCCAAATTTACTTGTATCTACCTGATGGCCCCAGATAGAGCCTATTTAACAGCTCATGAAACATATTTTCATTCAAGACTCATTGACTATTCAGCCTTGCTTTGGGCCAAGTACTGACTTGTAATACTATCACAATCCATAAAGTTGTCATCCTGAATGCCATAACTTTGAATCCTAAAAATTAAAATCCCTATTTAAAAAAACTCTATAAAATATATCAGAAGCTGATTTCTGGGAGGAGGTTGACCATGTGCTACAGAAATAAAAAAAAATAGTTTTTGTTTGTTTTGGGAATTTATATGGTAGTGACTTTCTGTGTATGCATGTACGATGACATTTGGAGGCCAGTGTTGGCATCGGGGTCTTTCTCTTTCACCCTCCACTTTATTTTTTAATATAGTGTCTTATGAGGGAACCTAGACTCACCCATTTGATAAGACTGGGTGTCTAGAGAGCCCCAGAGACCCATCTGCTTCCAGAACTGGGGTTAGAGATGTAGGCTACTGCACTTGGCTTTTATGTGGGGGACCAACAATCTGAACTGAGAGCCTCAAGCTTATGCAACAAGTTCTTTACCCACAGACCCATCTATTGCATGGATCCTATTTAGTATTATAATAAAAAGCTGGAGCCAGGTATTGGGGAAATGCTGGACTATCAGAGAGGGGGAACAAACCACAGCCACTTCTCACCCAGGAACTCCTTACGCTAAACAAGTTAAATCCTATCTTCATGGGTCCTCAGACTGACTGGTGTCATATAGAATGCCGATCCTCTCTTACCTTACATCCTCCACCCACAGGAGTAGTGGGATGTCGTCAGGAACAACAGAGCCTTTCTCAGGAAACTTGAGTCTTAGAAAGTCCATGACCACCAAAGTCACCCTGAGCCAGTGGCTTTCAGGTTCTTGGGAATTTGAAGAATGAAATCAACAGACACAGAGGATCAGTTTTAGAAAGTGGTTTTTTCCTAGATTTATAGGTGGAAACTTAAGAAGAAGAAGAAGAAGAAGAAGAGGGGGTGTCCCAGAAATGGGGTATCATCGAGCTGGGGCCTTTTAAAGGACTTATGGCATAAACGGGTGAAGCATGGAGAAGCGGGGAGCTGTTCCGTACAGGTGTCCAGGTCACCCCCCCCTCCCAGAGTCAGTCACTCAGTCACAGGTGGCTCTGAGCAGGGGCTTATCTAGGAGATACCAGAAAAGCAGGAACCAGAGCTCTCTCCCTAGCTTCTGGCTTCCATCAAGGACATTCTAGGTACTGGTGCTTAGGGTTCCTGCCCCATCTAAGTCATTTCTGCCTCCTGCTGTCTCCGCCGCTTCATTATAGTCTTATTTTGATTGCTCTGAGCATATGAGTAAATG
The DNA here is from genome assembly GCA_033318265.1 of Phyllotis vaccarum. Classification (NCBI taxonomy): domain Eukaryota; kingdom Metazoa; phylum Chordata; class Mammalia; order Rodentia; family Cricetidae; genus Phyllotis; species Phyllotis vaccarum. The sequence continues at coordinate 72,674,901 of JARWLC010000012.1, forward strand.
CAAAATGGATTGGTCAGTTCCAGAACCACGAGGAAGCAGGTGGGGGAAATGGGGAGAGTGAATAGTAATGCCTATTTCTAGTCTCTGGAATCTGGAATCACAGTACTGCAGAAACGGCAACTCTGGACAAAGGTCACATATGAATGCATTCTCTGAGGGGAGCCCTGCCCTAAAAGAAAAAAATAAGTAAATTAAGAAAAATTATCATCACTATTCATCACAATTTAGTAATTTAAAAACACAGTTACTAAGCAGGCATAGTAGTGCATGCTGTTAAAGCCAGCACCTGGGAGGGCGAGGCAGGCTAATCTATGAGTCTGACCCCCCCCCCCCCCCCCCCCGCTCCCCTCACCCCAGTCTACAAAAGGAGTTCCAGACCAGTCAGGACTACATATCTAAAAAAAAAAAAAAAAAAACCAAAAAACCAAAAACCCAAACTAACAAAATAAAGCCAAACCCCATAGTTGATGTTCATGAATGTTTTTATAAATTTAAAAATTTATTTTTATAATTTTATAATGCTATGCCATGTGTGTCCAGTAGTAAAGGTATAAAAGATATAAGACTTTTACAGTTCTAATTCATTTATGCACTTTATATTTTGCAGATTTGTCTCTATAAGAGACAACACTATGTGTCTACATGTACACAAAGATGTGGAGACGGACATTACACCTGGTGGCACATACCGTGGGCAGGAAAGGATCAGGTTCAGCAACAAGGTCAACCTCAGCTGCAGGAGATTCTATCTCAAAACCAAACAGAGGATGTCGAGATATCCTCAATAAATGAAGACATGTCCTTTTCATTGTCCTACGTTTGTGAAAGACACAGCTCTGCCAGACTTTGCAGGAGAGATGGCTCAGTGGGAAAAGGCACCTGCTGGGAAGCCCGATGACCTGAGTTTGATCCTCAGTGTGTGTGGAGGTCAGAGGGTAACTTTCTGGAGTCATTTTTCTCTTTCCAATAAATGAGCCATGGCATACAATACCACCAAATAAATAAATGTAATAACAAAAATTTTTGAAGACAGAATTTTACTATGCTGACCTGTCTGGCCTGTTGCTCATTGTGTAGACCAGGTTGGCCTCACACTCACATGGATTTGCCTTTCTCTGCTTCCTGACTTCTGGAATAAAAGCATGCATCATCGTGTATGTCAAAATAATAATAATTAAAAAATAAATTTAAGACATTTAAAAAGTTTGCCAGTATTTAGCATTTTAGGCAACTGCATCTATAATGATTTTTTTTTGTTAATCTTACCAAAAGACAAGTTCTCTGTCATAGTATTTCAGATAAAAATTATAAATCTGGGAGCATATTATAAATGATAATATATAAATAATTATATAAATTATCATAAATGGTAAATATAGAACTAATTATGTATATATGTTTGTATAGTTCAATTTTTGATCTACACTTTATCAATATAATATGTACATTCATAATGTTATACCCATACAATCATTGGTAAGTCTGAATGTTAATGCTTTGCAAAGAGTATTGTAATAGTGGAGTTTTATTCATCTGTAAAGAACAATGAAATTATATCGTTGGCAGGAAAATAGGTGAGCTAGAGATTATCGTGATGAGCAAAATAAGCCAGACTTAGAAAAATAGATATTTGATGGCTGGAGAGATGGCTCAGAGGTTAAGAGCACTGGCTGCTCTTCCAGAGGTCCTGAGTTCAATTCTCAGCAACCACATGGTGGTCGCAACCATCTACAATGAGATTTGGTGCCCTCTCAGGCATGCAGACATACGTGTAGGCAGAATACTATATACATAAACAAGTAAATAACTATTTTAAAAAAGAAAAATAAATATTTGCATGCACGAATATTTGAACATTTGGTCAAATTTGGAACAGTTGCTGGCACTGTTAGTGGAGGTGGCTTTGCTGGAGGAAGAACATCACTGAGCACTGAGAGGTCATAGTCTCGGCCCGTTTCCAGTTCACTCTACTTCGTGCTCGTGGTTGAAGGTGTGTCTCCAGCTTCTTGCTCCAGCCTCCTACCGCCGCACTTCCACTACCAACCATGCTCTCCCCTTCTGAAACAGTAAGCCCAAATAAACATCTATGTTACCATAGCCACGGTGCCTTGTCACAACAAAAGGTCTCTCTCACATAATTCTCTGTCTCTCTGTCTCTCTCTGTCTCTCTCTGCCTCTCTCTGTCTGTCTCTGTCTCTGTCTCTGTCTCTCTCTCTCTCTCTCTCTCTCTCTCTCTCTCTCTCTCTCTCTCTCTCTCTCTCTCTCTCTCGCGCGCGCACACACACACACACACACACACACACAGAGCTGACTTCCCTAAGGGAGGGAGGGGATTAGCTAAGGGGCTGTGAGGATTGCTATTGTTTTGTAACTTAATTAAAAAATAATAGCATGTATCATTTTACCTATCTACTGCATAAAGTAGCTTAGGAAATATTCTGTGGTGTTTCTAGTTTTTCAAATTAAGCTTCTTTTTAAAATGTAAATACGTGTTCCTAAAATGATTTAAAAGATTCCCCGCCCCCAGAATTACCTTTTCAAGATTTTGATCTTCAGGGATTTTAACATTTTGGTTACATCACTTGGGATTATGGCTCAGATGTACTTACACTTGAATCTCAGGGGAATTGGTGGGGACAGTTAAAAATGGGAAGGAGTGTTCTCAGAGTAACCAGAGAGTAACGTAAAAACCAACATGCGCCTGTAGAAAGGGAGGCGGCTGCAGTAGTGCTGACAGGGATCCTGAACTCTGAGCTCCAGGTATCATCTCTGCTTCAGAGGGTCCATGGCTGCTTTTGTCATTCTGAAAAACTGCAGCTGTCCAGAGCCTCCCCTGGGGGCTGTAGTGGATGTTATGCCTTTGCTGAGAAAAGACATTCAGAAGAGTTGGGCTGGAACAAGGCGTGATCAATTGTTCATTGACCACAGGTTTTAATTGTTAAGTCCCAGGAAATTAGAAGGCAGCTTTCAACCCTGGCTTCACAATATAATCACCAGGGGGTTTTTATTTCTTCTTATTATTATTGCTATTATTATTATCATTATTGATGATGATGATGCTTAGGATTGGAGAGATGGCTCAGCAATTAAGAACAGTGGGTTTCTCTTTGTCTGCCTCCTCTAACTTGTAGATCATGACATAAGCTTTCAACTACGGCTCAAGTGCCATTCCTGCCTGTCTGCTGCCGTAAGGGTCAGGATTCTCACCTCTGAAACTATAAGCAGTAGAGCAGTTTCATAGAAACCCCATAACACTCATGTTTTTTTTGTACCCATGAACAAATCTTGCCATGGCAGTCATAATTGTAGTTCACAGGATTCATGTCTGAGTAAAAACTCGTGGTGACCTTTTTCTCCCAGCAGCCTCTGGGACTGTGAACACTACAGCACAGAGGGAGCTTCCTGGTCAGTACCAACTTGGTTTCTCCATGTGACCAAAGAATGTAATGTCCTCAACAGTAAGTGTGCTACCATATTCTGGCGGGCAACCAAGAACACTGACAATAGCTTGTGCTAATTTGGGGGCCTCCCTGACCTTGTTACCGTGTTACCTGTGGGAAGATGTCCTACACCTGCCATGAGCTTTTCATTCGACAGCCCATGGCTTCTGGGAGGAGCATTATCCCCTGTGAAGAGTAACTCCTATGTATGCACAGAGGACCTTTATGAAATGGCATTTTCAGACATTCTTAATTATCCCTCTACCCAACCTCTCACACCTCTCTCCACTTATCCCTCCTTCCCTGTTATTCCCCTGAAGGGGCTTTTAAGAATGTGGGGGCCTGGAAGGATCCCTTCCTGAATGAGACAAGAAATATCCCTGCTGCTCATATATACAAATCAGTATAGAACAGATGGTTATGTAATGCCCCAGAACCCAGGAAGGACCACTGACTCAAGCTCCCCCAAGGATCTTTGTGAGCTAGTGAGAGCAGGGAAGCCACCCCAGAAGCAATTAAAACACAGGGCTTTGTTTCATTTCTGACTGTATCACCAAGTCAATGGCCAACAATTAATGCTTTAGAAGAAGATAAAATTCTCTGATAATAGACCTTCCCACTCGCCCACTTCTAGGAAATATGCCTTCTTGACCCCTCCAGGCAATTTACTCAGACCATGAAATGTGCAATGGACACATGCATAATTGTGAATGTCATTAGTGACCATAAAACCATGCAGTGCCTACAAAACCCAAGCTTTATTTCCGCCACAAGGACCCCTGCAGTAGATTGGTTATTCATGACGGAAAGATGTATTTCCTTTCCTTTGTGAAAATTTACCAGCCATTAATTCCATTAAATGAAAAACTTCTCATATTGTGGGCAAGTTGAAGCTTTACCCAGAGAAGAGAGTTGTACACAGGAAGCTCCTGTTTGGGGCTAAGGTGGTGGTCATATAATCCTGGCTAACCCAGGATGGTCATTTCCGTTAGTTCCATAAAAAGTCATTTGTAAGTAAGTGCAAGTCAGTACCCTGGTTGTATAACTAATATGCTTTTGGGAGGTAGGATGAGGCAACACACCATTCCTCACTTTGAATATAACATCTACTTGGATGCACTAATTAAAAACATAATAGACAAAAACGGTTTGGTAAATGATGGGTGTCATGTGTCCTGACAAGATGCATCCTGTACTTAGTAGTCTGGGGGCTCCCTCACTCTTAAGCCTTCAGCCTGATGTTCTTCCCCACATTTAACAGGAATAGAGAGATTATCCTGGTCTTCTTCACTGCTAACAACCAGGGCCAGCACCTGATTGAAACTGGTCTAATTGGGATGTCTTCTGACAGGAATGATAGATCAATTTCTTTCTGGATTCCCTGGCTTCATATGCTCAGAAGAGACAAATGATGTATAATTTTGCAAAAGCCAACATGTGAAAAGAGAGAAATGGAGAGGCAGAGAAATAAATAGATACAAATTGGTGCACAGGACATTTTACTTTGGCTTTCTCAGACCTTATTTCAGCAGCCCCTCCTAATCTTGCTCTGAGGTCTGGCTGCCTCTCTGTCTTTAGTTTCCAGAAAAATATCTCCAATCTACATTTGAAAAATTCTTTCAATTTTTAAAATCTAAGGTCTGGAGATATAGCTCAGCAGTTTAGAGTACTTTCTGCTCTTCCAGAGAACCCAAAATTTTTTTCCCACTACCTATATCAGGTATCTCAAAACTGCTTGTCATCCAACACTCTCTTGTAGCCTCCAGGGGCACTCACACATGTGGCATATGTATAAACAGAATATAAATAAAACTAAAATCAGGGACTGGAGAGGTGGCTGGGTGGTTAAGTGTACTTTCTGCTTTTCCAGAGGACCCAGGTTTGGTTCCTAGCACCCATGTCAGGTGGCTCACAACCACTTGTGAGCTCCAAAGGATCCAATGCCCCCTTCTGGTCGCCACTCACAACTACACACACATGACATGCACACCAATACACATATACTCATTTAAAAAAGAAAAACACTGAAAAGCAAGATAAAAATAAATATTAAAAGAAACATTATACTAGTTTTTATTGGATTCCTGTGATGTTTTTAAAAACTGGAAATTATATAACCATTAAAAGTTTACTTAAAAATAATTTTTGGTATCAAGGGAAATTGCTTCTGAGATCCTGATAGGCCATTTAGAAAGCAAACCATAAAAGTATATAAACAGCATGATTTTTAAAATATCAAATAATTGATGAGTTAAAAACATCAAGACAGCTTAAACATGGAGGCAGAGGTAAGGGCAAAAGCTGAGGCTGAGGCAGGCAGATCTCTTGATTTGAGGCTAACCTGGGCTACATAGCAATTTTTAGGAGAGCCAAGACTACACTGAGGAACCCTGTCTTGAAAAATAAAACAAAATGAAAATATTAAGATACTGTGATTTTTGTAATTAATGGGGTTACAAACAACTTTCCTCTTTCTTTGCTGTCTATCTGTGTATTTGCATATATTATAAAGAGTATTTTATTTTTTGTCTTTGGTTAGACTTAAGACTGCCCATAAGGCATTGTGCATATGAGGCAAGGGCTCACTGATCTCCAACTCCATCCAAGAATATTAATTTTATCATTATAAAATATGATTTATGTATTTAGAGGTCAAAATGGTTAATAATCTCCCTCAAAAATGTTTACAACAGGAAAGCAACCTTATTTCAGCAGCTCCTGAAATCTATGCATGCTCTGCAAGAAATCTGTGTCTGGAGGATTTGACAATTGTCTTTTGGTAGGAGAAGTAGGAGTCTGTAAGGAGAGGGTAAAGAGATGGCTCATGGTTAAAGCATGCACTAATCTTTTAGAGGACCTGAGTTCAGTTCTTAACAGCCATGCTGAATGGCTCACAACCACTTGTAACTGCAGTTCCATGAAATCTGATGCGTCTGGCTTCCACAGGAATGCGCATATTTGTTCTCAGAGACAAATATATACACAATTAACTAAAAAATACATTCTAAGAGAAAAGAATTGCAAGCTGTTCTATTGTTTTCAAATAACAGGTCATTTCATATATAGCTGGTATCCTTCCCTCAGATTTACCTCAGCCAGTTTCCAGTGGCCCTGACCACTGGGTGTGAATTTAAATGGAAAGGGCTTCACGGAAAGGCAGGCAGACGAAGGCAACCCTACTTTCCCTTCAGACCCTTTTATATCTGGATCCCTACCATGTTTTCTCCTGGTCAATGCTTTGAGAAAACACTTTCACAGACCCCTCAAGAAACTCAGCCAGCCTGAGAGGGATGAGCAGCCCTCACTTGGCGACTGGATTAGTGTCTCTTCTTGTTACTTTGCACAAATATCTGCCAACAGCAACTTAAGGAGAAAAGGGTTTACTCTGTCTTCAAGTTCAAGGGCGTAGTCTATCGTGGCAGAGAAGGAGGGGCACTAGGAAGATGAGGCAGCCTGCTACATTGTGTCTACACTCTGAAAGAGAGAGTGACAGATGCTTGCTTTTTCCTTTTTATTCAGTCTGAGACTTCAGCCATGGAATGGAGCCTTTCCCTGTTAGGGTCTTCCCACCTCAATTAATCCAATCTAGAAAGTTCCTCACAGACTTGTCTAGATCCTGTCAAGTTGACAATCAATTGATCATTACATGCATCCTCTAGCTGAGTGGAACAAGTAAAGAGGTAGAAGTGTACCCCTTTATCTTATTACTGACCACCATACAGTTTTGACATCACGGAACCTGGGGAATAAACAAGAGTGTGACCACAGCAGTGCTCGACAGAGATTGCATCCAGGGAAAGCAGCAATCATATAAACAGACTAGAATGCCCAACAGGTACAATGTTGGCTTCTAATTAATGCAGTGGATACCAGGGATCCACATAAAAAGCAGCCATGCCCAGAGGGTGTGGCTGGTCTAGTGTAATAAGTGGAGAACCGAAAATAGAATAAGAGTCAATGGATAGCATGTTACTAATTGGACAGCTATATGGAAAGCTAACAGCTCCCACTGTGCCAGAAACATGCAGTAGATCAATAATGGCCCCTCACTGGCTGGAATATTGCTACATGGCCACCACCTCTACAGAAAGAGCTGGAAAAGCAAATGCTCAACTGTTCCATTTTTTAAAGGGTTATTTTATTGATGTGTATGTTCTTTTGCGTATGCGCATGTGTGTGCAAGTGCCTGAGGGAGCCAGAAGAGGGCATTGGGTCCCCCGAACTGGAGTTAAAGGTGGTTATGAGTTGCCCAGTGTGGGTTCAGGCCTCTGTAAGAGAGCAAGCACCCTTAACCACTGAGCTGTCTCTATGGCTCCAACTGTTCCATTCTCAATCCAGAGCTGAGAAAGGAAGAAAGAATAGTAGGAATGATTACTGGGAGGGTTACCCTTTGTTTGCCAACTTGATTGAATCTGGGATCAGTTAAGAGACATGACTCTGTGAAGGTGTTTTCTGGAAGGATCAATTGGGGGAAACAGCCTCCCCCGCCCCTCCTAATGGGTGGCACCTTCTAGATATAAAGAGGCCTGAGGGAAAGCAGGGCTGCTTTTGCCTGCCTGCAGTCACACAGCTGCTGAGTGCAAATATTCTGTTGCATCTACCCCTTGCTGACACTGAAACCTTTCTAACTAATACCTGTGACTCTCTGGGAATCTGTATCAAAGCATCCAGCCTTATGAGCTAAGAAGCTACTAGACTCAGCTTCTCCAGGGTTCAGATGGCCATTATTGATCTATCCAGCTCATGTCCTTTAGGCCAGTCTAGTAAATACCTGATTTGTTTCTCTGTCTGTCATTTATCTATCTATCTATCTATCTATCTATCTATCTATCTATCTATCTATCTATCTATCTATCAATCTATCTGTCTATCATCTATACATTTATCATCCATCCATTTATCTATCTATCTGTATTTTAAATATATTCCTTTTGCTGGTTTGGTTCCCCCTAGAAAACCCTGATTAATACAATTGCTTATTTGATAAAGATGAATTTTTTAAAATCAATATAAAATGTTCCAGAGAAAGATCTAGAAAGATTCCATACTCATGAAACACAAAAGATACATATATATCTATACAAATCAGCAAGCAAGCATTCATTTATGTTTTCAATGAAAATGTTGAACAGATACTGATATTATTCCTACCAGTCTCAACCACAGACACACTCCAACTTGTCGAGATCCATAATACCTCACAGATGAAGTAGTTTTCTATCACCTTCTTCTTTCTGTAGCTTGAAACCTCTTTTTTAAAGGTTCGTATTCATTATAAAGATTGGAATCATATAGGAAATACAAAGAGTGAAGGAGCCCACTTGTTAGGGTAAGCATGAGTCTGGATGTCCTTGGCCATGCACCTATTAACACAGCACACAAAGGGATCCTGCTGCTCCATTATCTTCTCGATGTGCTTAGTCCCAAGTGTCACCAGTGAATCCCCATGTTATCCGATCTAGACCAACGCTATCATTTCGTGTATTCCTGTACCGTCATTTCTCTAGCTGAAAATTTAATACTACTGATGAACCAACTATTTTTCAATATTACACAAAAAAAATGGAAAGGAAAATCTTTGTCCTTTCTTCTTTTCTTCAATGCTTTGGCAATCATTGCCTTGGGGAGATGATGAGAGATGAGATTGCTGGGTCAAAGGTCTATTCATTTAACATGATCATTTCTACCATCCCTGGGCACTTGAGAGAGGGACTAGATCAATGTATTCACCGCCAGTAGAGCATGAAAGGGTAGCCCCAGCCCCTCACCAGTCTGAGGCTTTGCCATTCTTCTGAAGAACTCTCTTCATCCATCCTCTTCCCACAGTGCCCTCTTTATAGATGCTTTTTTTGCATAGATCTCATGCTGAGTTTTTATCTCCTTGTCTGCGATTGATGCTAGTTCTGTCTGGATCTGACATTTGCTTAAATTCCTGTGAGGGAGACCTCGACTCCTTTTGTCATTTTGGTCAATCTGAGCCTTCTTTTAAAAACTTAAATTGGATGGCAAGAGTCTAACCATGTTTGAGCTCTACTAATTTATTTGTTTGCCAACGAGATTTGGTGGAAGGAAGTATTGGCGTTCATTTCCCTCTGAAATTGTCGCCCCTACCACGAGGACAGCCTGGTTGAATGAGGGAGCATAGGTTTCACACTTTCTGAGTAGGCTGACCACCACGAGGGCAAACAGGGTAAGTGACATTCCCAAGTTCATCCAATGAATTTAGTCCTCTTTGTACAAAGAATACACCAATTGAAACTAAATCAATCAATCAATCAATCAATCAGTCAATCAATCACATCCTCTGGCTTCCTAGATTGCTGGTACCCAAGGAGGCCCCTCAGGAAGGACCAGGTTTTTCACTGGCTGACTCTGTATCTCAGAGTTTATGCAATTTTTTACTTAAATCCATGACTATTTTTAAAATGTATTTTGATTCTTAATTGACATATCTCAAAGGTACATATTTATGGGTTCCAGTGTGACATTTTAATACTCTGTGTAAACATCAGATCAGGGCCATTGGCATACCCACCTCTTCGCACAGACGTTGTCTCTGTGTTTGGGATCATTCAGAATCCTAGTAGCCATCTCGAAATGTTCAACTCATTGTTGACAGCCATAGTTACCCACTCAGTTGCAAAAGGTTAGAAGTTACTCTTCTTATCCAGCCATGCCCTCTATCTGCTTATCATTCAGGCTCTGATAACCATGATATATTCTCCACATCTCTGAGCATAAACCACATATAAGCATAAAACCCAACTTGTAGGAGAATTCAGAGACTTGTTAGATAACATCTCAAACCATAGACTCTAGAAGTATGAGCTATATTTGATTGACACAACCCTACTTGGAGGCACGGGGCATACTTTCCCTATCACACACACCTGTGCCTGGTACCTGGACTACTCTTTCTATTCAGAAGGCTTCAGAGCCCCTGAGGGTTCACCTCACTCAGAAAGCAATCTATCTGCGGGTGAAGACCAGGGCTGTCACAAATGTCACCTGTGAAAATGATGGATAATCAAGAGGCAGTCCCTTGTTCACAGAGCACAAGAGACTTGGGGTATCCCTGTGATTACCCCAGTTTGGGGGGACAGGGGAACTGTGGATTATTTCTGAACACTGGGCATTAAAATCATGACCTTGTCTTTTAGAAATCCCACCAAATAGATGTGGTGGGTGTGGTGACACATGCCTGTAATCCTAGTATTTGGAAGGCAGATTGGTGATGGTAATGGGAAGGGGAGAGTTGTAAGTTTGAGAACAGTTTGGGCTGTGAAGCAAGACTCATAAAAAGGGAAGGAGGAGGAACAGGAAGAGGGAAGGAGGAGGAACGGGAAGAGGGAAGGAGGAGGAACAGGAAGAGGGGAGGAGGAGGAACGGGAAGAGGGAAGGAGGAGGAACGGGAAGAGGGGAGGAGGAGGAACGGGAAGAGGGGAGGAGGAGGAACGGGAAGAGGGGAGGAGGAGGAACGGGAAGAGGGGAGGAGGAGGAACGGGAAGAGGGGAGGAGGAGGAACGGGAAGAGGGGAGGAGGAGGAACGGGAAGAGGGGAGGAGGAGGAACGGGAAGAGGGGAGGAGGAGGAACGGGAAGAGGGGAGGAGGAGGAACGGGAAGAGGGGAGGAGGAGGAACGGGAAGAGGGAAGGAGGAGGAACGGGAAGAGGGGAGGAGGAGGAACGGGAAGAGGGGAGGAGGAGGAACGGGAAGAGGGGAGGAGGAGGAACGGGAAGAGGGGAGGAGGAGGAACGGGAAGAGGGGAGGAGGAGGAACGGGAAGAGGGGAGGAGGAGGAACGGGAAGAGGGGAGGAGGAGGAACGGGAAGAGGGGAGGAGGAGGAACGGGAAGAGGGGAGGAGGAGGAACGGGAAGAGGGGAGGAGGAGGAACGGGAAGAGGGGAGGAGGAGGAAGTTGAGGAGAAAGAGGAGAGAAGAAGGAGGAAGAAGAGGAGAGAGAGAGAGCACCAAGAAACATCCCAGATTCTAGACACCATCTGATTACATTTAATTCATCTGAATAATCCAGGATACTCAGGAGTGTTTTGTAGAAATAAAAAGTATTTTAATACCTAAAACCTTGCTCCTACAAAGTTCCCTTTTAGTGTAACAGCACACATACAAGTCTCAGGTATGGATATTTTTGGAGGCTATTATTCAGTTCACTATGACTTTTTTTGGGGTGGGGTCAGGATTTATCTAAAATAAAAAGTCCCTTCAAGATCGTTTCAAAGAGTTGCATGATTCTCTCTCCTCCACAGACATTTTTCTACCAGGTGTGAGTTGGCTTCAGCCTCCCTGATTCAAAACTTGCCAGACTTCTGTAACACTGCTCAGGTAAGGCTGAGTACCTGGCATGGCCTTCTCCCCCTGGAAGGCTGGGGACATGGCTGGTACTTTCACCCAGAGCCATGAATTGCCAAGTCTGTCTGTTCACTGCTGTTTTCTGAATCTGGGCCAATACATCTAGGAAGAACCCAAGGACTTTGGGCTTGGTCCAACAAGCCCATAAGCAATAAGCTTGGCTTTCCCTCTACAGGGGACCATTAGAGGTTGGAGCTAATGTTCCAGAAGAATTACCAATATCATAATGGTATTATAGCCAAGGCCCCAGGAAGGCTAAAATGCCATCCTGCCAATCATCCTCTACCCCTTGAGATCCCATATAAGGAGGAGTGAAAGGGTACAGATTTTTAAATGCCATTTGTTATTAGCTTGTTAGTAGCAGACATTCGTATGCAGAAGCTGGTGAAGGGGTGGATTAGACAGCTATATTAGACAGCTGGAGCCTAAATGAGGTCCTTCATCCCCCTCCTTCTAAATCTAAATCTGGGGTTAGCACATACAGGGACTTATTCTAAAAGGGTCTTAATGCAACTCGATTTCTTAGATCTTTGTTCAAGGATGGGAGACATGGCCAGTGCGGTGCTCAAGTGGAAGCCTGGCTTGGATCTGACCACTCTGTCCAGGCAGGGAACAAAAGCACACAGCAAGTAGGAACTTAGGCCTTCCTAGAACCCAGCAGGAAGAGGGAAAGAGAAAGTGTAATGGGCGGATGCCCTTGAAGTGCAGTAACTCCACAGCTTATCAACAAGTGTAGTGAAATGGGCCTCAGTGTTCTGGACTTTGACCTGTCAGATTAGTAACCATGCAATTCTTTAAACACAAGAGGGAGAGAGGAAGGAGTTGGAAAGAGGCACAGAAGAGTGGACTCCATCTACTTCTAAACTCACCTAGCAGTTGCCCCTTACCTCCTGGAGATTGAGGGTAACAGTGTTTGGTGTCTCCCACGAATGTCAGTCTAGACACCTAGGCAGCTAGATGCCAGATCTAGCTGCTTCTCCCACCAGTGAACTGACATGGCACCAGAGAGGGTCACTAAAGCCAGAGGCTTCAATGGCACAGTCACTTTGAGACATGCATATGCCTGACCTAGTCTATGATACTGGGGTGAGCTGTTCCAAGGACATTCCTAATGCCCGAGATTCACAGGACCATCTGGGCTTTTATACCAAGTTTCTGTTCAGAGAGCTTTCTTGCCTGGCTTTGAGAAACACAAATGGTTTTCCTGCATTCAAATTATCAAGAATCTTGCCAGAAAGTTTACATAGATGCCCTGGTCAGAGTTAGATGTCCTACTCACCTTGTGCCTCCTTGCATGCTTCACACTGTTCTGAAATCACTGTTTGCTAATCTGTCTCCTCTTTGAAGTCAAGGACCATTATCTTCCCTTCCTCCATCATATCCCTAGCCTCTCATAGGCTGTCACACAGAAGTAACTCAGCTAGTAGCTGTTGGTGAATACCAGGGCACTCAAATGGCTGCCCTGCTGCACTGGCCCCAGTGTTTCTGGAACAGACTGGCATTTCTGTGTAAACACTGTAGCCATTTGTTCCAAAGTGATGTCAGCCCCCAGAGCAGGTTTCTCCTACAGCTGGACCTACCTGCCAACATGGGCACAAAAGGTCCCCAGTGACAAGTTTTTGGAAGAATCTCATAGCCATAGCAGCCAAGGCCCAGAGATGGGCGGTCTTCAACACCATCCAAACAGTCCTTGCCAACTTCAGTCTTCCCAGGCTTGGCACTTCTAGAAGAGCCTTTGTCCTGATCTGCATGTTTTCCAGGGTGACCCTGGCTCACATGATCTGATCATATTCTATTCACTAACTCAACACAAGAAGGCAGTGTGTATGTGTGTGTGTTTCTAAAATTGCTGGAAGCATCAGCATTGTGGACCAATGACTGATCTTCGACATCAGAACACTTCTCTCATCTCCTCTTGCCACTTTATCACCACACCAACCCCTCACCACACCATCCCCTTGACTCCCCTATGTCCTGTTCTGCTGATGCCAGTCACTTGCCAGAGGAAACAGAATGCTGGGATTAGGCAATTTGTAATTTCCACTTTAAAAGGAAGGGATGAGACCTGGGGAGGTGGAAAGTGCCTGCCCAAACAAACACAAAGACCTGAGTTTGACTCTCCAGAACCTATATAAACAGTCTGGGCACAGCAGCAGCTGTAATCCAGCACTGGGGATGTAGCTAGACACTGGGATCAGCGAGCTCCAGACTGACTGATAGACTGTCTTTAAAATGAAGGGGGAGGGCAATTGAGACACATGACATGGACCTCTAGCCTACACACACACGTGCAAACACTTAGGTACACGTGATCACAAATATGCACGTACACAGAAGGAGATGAGCATGGAAAGATTCTCTGGAGAGAGTCAAGCCAGAGCTCCTCAGCAGTGAATCTAACCCAACTTCATGACTTCACAGAAGCTCACTGACTGCTACCCACCCAGGCTTGCTATACCCCAAGCAACATACCCGCATGGCACTGCTTCTATTCCATGGAGTAGACCCATGAGTCTGCATTACCAACCAGGCCCCAGCTCCTCACTATCAATTTACCAGCAAAGGCCAGGCCTGTGTTCTCCACATCTTCATTCAGCCCTACCTTAACCTGGCCATGCAGGTGGAAAGGAGGACATCTTGGTGACTTGCTGGGACCATGATCCTCCAGGTGACAAATACTCAGAATTACAGGACACTTGGTGACAAAATGCTGAGATGTTATGAAAATACAGAAAGCCTTCTTCATTCTATTGTAAATCTGCTTTCCCTACTCATCAAATTGAAAGTCATGTTCCTTCTATTCCTTCCTTTATTCTATCTTTATCAAAAAATTAAGTGGCAGGAATTTGCCTTTGTGTGTGTGTGTGTGTGTGTGTGTATGGATGGATGGATGTATAGATGGATGGATGGATGGATGGATGGATGGATGTGAGGAGGTCAAAGGGTCATCTTAGATGTCCTTTGGTCTTAACTTGCATAGAAGTAGTGTGAAGGCCCACGGTGATGCTGGTGGCAACAGGCATGAATACTGTGGGAAAATTCCTGTTGTAGGCGAACTCAGTGGTGAAGCTTTAGAAGGATGTGCCAATAAAACCACCAAGACCAACAGTCTAGAAGACTAGGGCTGGGGTCAGCCATTAACACAAATGCTGAGGACAGCAAACACATATCATCAGCACACCGCTTGGTTCATCATGTGACACACTGAGTTTGAAGTTTGGGTAGGATACCCAGTGTTACCGTCCAGGAAGCAGTTAGGAATACTGGCTTCAATTTGGAGAGGGGCAATTAGTTAGAGCTCCAGGAGCTATGTACATAGAGTGGGCAGATAACAGCACAAAAATAAATATGTTTTAAGTGAAGAATTCTCAGGGTGGCCCCTCTGCCTGGAAGGCTTTCTCCTCAGAGCTTCTGCCCTGGTTATTTATTGTTAACTGAAAGTTTCAAATTTGAGTGACTTAGAACTCTCATGATTCTGAACATTCATTATGCTTAGCTGAGGAGCTTTTAATCAGAGTCTCTAGGACGGTCATTTACTACATAATGTCATTTGGGTTTGGTACAGGCTACATGTTTGGCGGTGGATCTGTAAGATTTCATTGCTTCATAGCATCATAGCTGTGTTAGTTGGTATGAACATGCTCTGTGATGTTCACTCGGTGATGAGATATATTAATAATGACTTCTCAGAACACATCCCACTGTTCCTAGATGCCAGATTTTGACTAGATAAGCCCTCTAGAGATGTCTCCTTCATGTATCCAGAGTCCAGGATAGGGAGAACCTGACAGGGAGAGGAACCAGTGGTGTTCCTCAGGGCTCTCTCTGTTCCCACTGTATTCTCCTGCCTGGGGTCCAGGTGGGCAGGGTGGCTAGACTGTCATGGTTTCAGTGCTTATATCTGTAGCCTGAGTCAAGAAGAATCCATGTCACCTTTTGTGGCTTAGCCTTGGCAATCATGGAGCACATTCCATCCATCACAGTACTCATAAAGGCCTGTACATTCAAGAGCAAGAAATACAGCCTCCACCCTGTCACCTCTCAGTGTTTGAGTGAAAATTCCTGCATGAACATGAGAATATCTGCCTTCCTTCCTAAAACTCAGTGTAAGAAGCCTCTCCAGCTCTTCAAGCTTGGCATAATTCACTCTCGGTAGCCCTCCATCACCGTAGACATCCCTGTCATACCTAGCACTATGGGCATGTAAATCTGACCTTACCTCTCCAGATCTGTCTGAACTGTAAGCCTCTAAAAGCCAAGAACCCTGTCTTGTTTTGCTTTGGTAGGCAGTATTTGCTGTGCAAGCATGAGCTTGAGTGTGGATCCCCAGTACCCACATAAAACTCAGCATAGTGGCCCAGGCCTGTAACAGGAAGATTCCAGGGTTAACCAGTCAGCCTGCCCAATTATAAGATCCAGGTACAGTGAGAGATCCTGCATGGTAAGGCAGAACAACCATGGCAACCAAACAAAACAAAAATGTGAAGAGAGATGGAGGAGTCACCTTATGTCAAACGCTGGCCTTCACACATATATAGGCAAACACCTATACCCATCGTTCACACTCAAGTACACACACACATGTACACATACACACATACACACACATGCACACACACAGGCACACATACACATACACTCACACACATGCACACACACGTACACATGCATACACGCGTGCGTGTGCACACATACACAATGATGCATTGCTGCAAATACTCAGACATTTCTGACATGAAGGAGGGTTGGAGAAACCTGGAGGATAACGGAGGACTTTGAAGAACTCATTCTTTTCCAGTCAGTAATCTCACCCCTAAAGATTAATTCTAAGGGCATAATCCTGGATAGGCAAATATTATCCATATTGAGGAGGCTCACTGAAGTCGATGTTATTATGATAGCAAAATACTGGACAAATTAAGTGTTCAAATGGAGGCTGGTTAAATAGATTACAGTTAAATCATTTGCTAAAGCATTATGCACTCATTAAAAAATAATTTAAAAAACCTATTTGTCAGCACGAGAGCACACTCAAACACAGTGTTCTCTGTAAATAAAACAGAATAGAAACCACATAAATTATAGGAAGTCTTACGATCTCCACTTCATTCCAAAATTAAATATGTATGAAGACTAAAAGTAAATCCCATGAAATGTTAGCAGTACTTATGTCTAAGTGATGGAATTGCAGGCAGTTTAAATTCTTTTTTCTCGATGCCTTTCTGTCATTTTTTGTTTTGTTTTGTTTTTATAATAAGCACATGATTCTTTTGTCATTAGGTAAAAGAAAATACTTACTGTGGGAAAGACTCAATAATTTTTCCTGTGACTGGCTTAGATGATTAGCAAAACGGAGAAACATTATTTTTTTTTTTGGTCTGGAAAAGAAATTAAATAATTTATGATAAAAGTCTTGTGATAAAATAGCTGACACTTTCAGAAACCCGAACATGCAGGGAAGCAAGCTTGGATGCATACAAACAGAAGTGCTATATTTGAGGTGTGAAATTTCACACACGCTGCAGCCTGCATGTCCGGGAGAGCATTTCCTTTAAAGGTACATGAGCACTTTCTGGCCTCCAGTCCTAAATAAGACAGACTATAATGGTCCTCAGAAGTGCTGAGAGATGTCCTTCTGGGTCAGATTTTTCTGAGTAATGAGGGCCAAGTCTATTAACCTCGGAGTTCCTGAAGACCTCTCTCTGACATGGAAGTCCATGGCCATCAATAGGGCTCTTGAGGTCAAAGAGGAAGATAGATAAGTTGGATTTATACAGAAGCCCAGGACGAAGGGACAGTAGGGATCTGAGTTTCTGAGTGAACAGTAGGGATCTGCAGATAAGGTCTTCCCAGGATCCCTTTTGTTAGTGACACTGTTTTGGGTACCGAACACATGCTGATGGAGCTGCCTGGATCCCTCCTCTGCTGGGACAAGCACTTTCACAGGAAGTAGTCACTATGCCCTCATGAAGCTTCCTCTTTCGGGTCTATATATTCTGCAGTGGTGGCAGGTTCCTAGAATCCAATTTCTATGTGGACACTAAAATGTTAGTACTGAGGACACATACAGTTAATATTCAGGCCGTTCTCACTTGTCAATGATCCAGAATGTTAAATGTTTGTGAAACGTCAGGGTGCTGCCGTGAGGACCAGCCTTCAGCAGCTCAGGCACAGAGTCGGCACTCAACTTGACTTTTCTATCTGAGGGAGTAAAAAATTCTCTGAGGCCAGTGAGGGGTGCAAAATTTAACTCTCTGTGGCTGGCAAAAGGGAAACATGCACACTCACCTTTAGGGGCTCTCTATAAGCCCCCATCTCTTTATCTTCTTTCTCACCTCTATCCAAATGTGCCCCTTCTGTCTGTAATGACTGTTTGCCTTATGGCCTATATATCCCAGCAAAATCTTTCAGTGAGGTTACATTCTGTTTCTTAAGTAAATTATTACAATAAATACAAGTAAAAAATCATGTTCCCTATTTCCCTCAAATGATTAAACATTTTACATATTACAGGTAAAAAACAAATTATCTCTAAGTCCCAGATATATTCATGTCCAAGCAACTTGTTATAGATGAATAGAGTATAAGCAAGCAAAGTGTTTTTCTTAGCCATGTCTTTTATAGGCAGGCTATATTTAATGGTTACAAAGAAAGGATCAATCATTTCATTATTTATCTCAAGAGGTAATCTTATAAAAAAAATCTTAAAATAATCACAAATCTAAACTTTCACACGTGAAAGACAGCCAGTCAGCTCTACTCTAAATCCTCAGGGTGCACACACCTGTTCATCGACAGGTTTGTTTTGATACCAGAAGTCTGGGGGCAGAAATGGATGCAAGGAATTAATCACCACCTTTGATCACTAGCCCGTCCTAGCAAGAAAAGCATGTCAGCTAATAATAACCAAGCTGTCTTTGTTCTTTTCTTTCTTGACCTCAACGAGTCCTTCACTCAACTATGTGTCCTTGTAAACTTTAAATTTTTCCCCAAGATTTTATGCTTCAAATCATTAACAAAACACCCGAACCTACCTTACTAACAATCTATATGTCTAAATTCTTTCTAAGGGGGGTGGTTGAATCATTAATCTGCTCTGGCAGCAATGCTTGGAAAAAGTCAATCACTATTATTGTAAGTACCAGTAACAAGGCCTAGGGAGGGACTAGAAACCCCTTGAGAGTTTTCATACAATCTATAGATGATGGGGGATGTGGTGACCACAAAGGCAACAATCAGAAGCTATGTTCAGTAACAGCACTGGGTCTTTGCTCTCCAAGGCTCACTGGCATGGCTTTGCCAAATGCCCAGCCATGTTCCATGAGTTCCAATGCTGCCTGTTAGTTCCCTCACATGACCTCCAACATCAGAGACTCCATGCCCTAAATGTAGTGGACAAGACACACAGTAAGTACTATCTGAGCATGGGTGGAAGCCAAGGATAATACAGGGTCCCGTTCTAGTCTTTAGAAGCATATTGTACAAAGTGTATCTGAAAGCTGAATACATTTCAGTGTAGGAAGTGATTTTATTTAATACTAGCAATTCAAATAGCAGAAGACCATCTGGAGCATTAAATAATTGAATAATGAATGTGTTTGTCGAGAAGGAAGCAGGCTTAAGTGGAGGACGATGAGAAAGCAGACCGTAGCAGAGACTACAGAGAGATGTCGGCAGTTTCAAGGAGTTTTTAAACAGGAGTGACATGGGATTTTTATTAATTTGCTTTTTGTACCCTCTACATCAGTGTAACAGCACTTTCTTTCAGTTGACAGCTCTGATGATGGGCGTCATTTTACAATGATTACACTTTACAAAGATGAAAAGTGACGGGGGAGCAGCAGGGCCAATCCATATTAAGATAGCCTGGACTCACATGCCTGGGGACCAGTCTAGCCAAGACCAGCACACATCTAAGTCAGGACCTGCTTTGGCCACCCACCAGCTCCAGCTTGAGATCAGAGAAATCTATTCTTGGAATCCAACTATTGAAACTTAAGAGTATCCATCCCCTGGGACAATTGGAAAGAACAAATAAGATCATGCATTTAAGTGTGTGTGTGTGTGTGTGTGTGTGTGTGTGTGTGTGTGTGTGTGTGTGTGTGTGTGTGTGTACAAGCCACACACTACATTGAGTATCTTCCTTGATTACTCTCTATTTTAATTTTGTTTGTTTTTCAAGACAGGGTCTCCCTATGTAACCCTGCCTGTTTAGAAACTCATAGAGACCCACCTGCCTCTGCCTCCCAAGTTCTGGATTACAGGCATGTGCCACAATGCCTGATTTCATTTTAATTTTCGAATCAGGGTCTCTCACTGAACCCATAGCTTATCGGTAAGGCTTGCTGGCCAATGAGCTCTGGGGACCCACCTGTCTCCATCTTCCTCCCCCACCCAATCCTGGAGTTATAAATGCATATCTCCATGATGAACTTTTATGTTGGTGCTGGGGTGTTCATGCTTGTCTGGCAGACCCTTTACTGCCTGAGCCGTCTGACTGTGCCATGTCTAGGTAGATCCTCTCCATTCTTGAGAGATTTGCTTTATTTCCTCATGAATACCCACCCTTTATGTAAAATGTAATGTTTAAACATAACCTATCCACCTATTCCCATAGGTATGAAGTTCTTGATTGCATAATACCTAATGCAATGTAAAAGCTATACAATTCATTGTTCCAATGTACTATTTAGGGGATAGTGATAAGAGAGAAAGATGTTCAGTGTAGTCACACTTTTAAAAATATGTCAGCCTTGGTTAGTGCTATGGATGAGAAAAATGTAAACATGAAGAGCCAAATGCTAAGTAAGAGTGGCCATCAATAAAGAGGAGGGGCCAGAAGGATTTTAAGAGCCAGAGGTAGTGGATCTCTGTGGCAAAACGTTATGGCCTGAACATGACAGGTCCATTACACACATGATTCACAGCAGCTCTGACTCCGTAAATAACACCTTCACAAAATCAAGCCAGCCCAAATCCCAGAATGGAAGGGGAGAGGCCCATGAAGTCCCACCCCTGGCTGAGAAGCTATTGGCAATTGATGGCTGCTGTATGTTGAGGGGAGAGGGGTCGTTTTCTTCAGGGATGTGGGCACTGAGAGGCTACTGTGCTCCAGCAGATGGTCCCCTGCCGTGACCATGAGGCAATAGTAGGTAGACTCCGTAGGTTAACAAAGTAAGAGAGGGGGAGAGAACAGAGGGTTGGGAAGGAAAATGGTGGCAGAGATAGAGAAGGGATGGAGGAGTGAAGAAAGATAAAGGAGTGAATCTGATCAAAACAATTATGAACATGAATAAAAATTTCCAATAAAGAGTTGGTTATTAAAATAGATGTTTCAAATCTGTTCCCCCAAGCTGTCTAAATCCTCTCAAACATCAGGAGGGTAAGGCTTGTGTGTCTGCTTTTCTCTACCATGCGCTTAGCATGTAGGAGACCTGAGATGAGAAAAGCGTTCAACAAACAGGGATGGGGGATCCACACATTGCCTGTGGTCAGTGACTTCTTGGTTTTAGTTTTATGTCATTCAGCTCCTTTTCGTTGCTGGTTCAGTGCTTCATAATAAATTACAGGATCACCATCCTTTATATATATATTTCAGTACCTATCTAAAAATAAATCCCTCTTGCTTCATAAATACAATATGATTAGCATACGAAGTAAAATTAATGATTCCCCAATATCATATATAACTACTTGTTCAGAATTCTTTAATTATTCCCCAAACATCCTATTAGAGTTTATCTCCTCACAGCAGGATCAGAATTGCAGTGGAGGGGATGGGCTCTTTAAGTCCCATGTAGAAACAGCACCTGGCTGTTGGATGTTAATGCCAGATTATTAAAGATGCTGGAAAATAGATTCACCAGATTGCTTAGTTGAAGTGATACCTAGCATCCCCCTACCCCCGTCTTTCCCATGAGAGGAAAGCTAGTTCTAAAGTTGTGATGTTATTCTAGCCAAATCTTTTCACATAGAAGGCATGGAAGATGTATCCAGAACACTGAATGACTGAGAATTTCGTGTCAGGCTGGTCCAGCACAGTGACACTAAGACTGATCGTAAGCCTAAAGTGGTGGTGGATCCTTTCCTTGCAAAGTACCTACCCTTTTATAACTAGCAAATAAACTATGGGGTGAAAATTGGTGCCCTGTAAATTTGTAGCCTTACCATCAACATTTTAGCATCTACTGATGATCTTCACCTGAATCACTTGTCCCACAGAGGCTGCAAAATGCTAATTTTCCAATCCCATTCTCCCTTCTCACTTTATTGGCTTATATGCTTCTGTAACAAAGGGCTTTCTCTTGTCAACTGGGATATATAGCTCCTAGTGAAAGATAGAACATGCACGTGGCATTCTTTCCTTTAATACGCCATCTTCAAAATAAATTAATGGTATAGGCAGACTGTTTCAGACACTAGAATTAAGTAAAGCTTGTGCCAAGGCTGTTCCTCTATCCCCTGGCCCCAATAATTGTTTTAGGATAAGCCAGGGAAGGGATGGGTGCACAAGACTGTGACCATTGTTCGGAATGCTTAGCGCAAATCTCACATCTGAATCCTCAGATTTTTAAGGATAAGGCTGGCTGATCCTAAGTCTTAAAGTTATTACTGCATCCTGGCCTATCTTGGCTATATGCTTTATGAGCCCAGTGCTAATCTTCCCCTTGTGGTTAGAAGAGTCGTTGTTATTTTGAAAATACATCGATGTGTACCCCTCTCTCACTCTCACTCTGTGTGTGTGTCTGTATATATGCATGGGGACTGCCTATCATTTCTTAGGCACCTTTTATTTGAGAGAGGGTCTTTCATTGGCCTGGAACTTCAGCACAGGCTGGCTAGTAGCCAGCAAGCTCTAGGGAGTCTCCCCGTCTCCACCTCCCTCCTGCTATCATTGAGATTACCAGTGCACACTACTACTTTTGGCTCTTTACATTGGTTCTGAGGTCCCAAACTCAGGTCCTCACACTTGTAAGGTCGGCACTTGACTGAGTGGGCCATCTCCACAGCCCTACAAATGTTTTATTACACACTTTGCCCCATTCTTCCCTTGGGAGAATATTCATTCCAAGGATTCATGAAATAAGTCTTGCCACTTACTTATTTTTTTTCTTTTGTCTTTAGATTAAATTTTTATTTTGAGCATTTCTGTAAGAACTCTTTATTTCAAAACCTCAAATCAGTTTAAATAACTCTTGCCTTCCCACTGACTATGCACCACTCACAAGTGGCTGGGTTTAGCCCCTAGTATAAAACCTCAATTCTCTTCCCAGCTAAACCTCCTCCTCCATTTTTAAATATGGGTTCATAAATCCAGCCCAGTTCTTTGCTTCTTCGTTCCCGGCTTCTCTTCCCCTCTCACTGAGCCCAGCATGGCTGCAGGGTGCTCCCTTCCTGAAATCAGAGGCAGACTGTCCTACCCTCTCCCTGACCCCTTTGCCGCCAGGCTGCAACATAAGCTCCAATCTAATTGCTGCTCTGCCTCTCTCAGCAGAACTTGACCTCTTTCTGGGTCCCTCTCTTAAAGCAACTGTCTGTGTTTTTCATTATGTTTGCCAAGACATATTAGTTTGAACTTTTCCCGGACCTAACTGGGTTGGCTCCTTTTTCTTTAAAGCTCTGAGGCGGCAGGTTCAAGAATGCAGCCTTTGGCGGGAGGAGGGGTTTGGCCTAGGAGCCTTAAGGAGTTTTCAGCCGGACAGTTGTGTTAACCATATAGTCCTTCTAGGACTGTGTGTAGTCTGTTCCTTTAAGGAGTGAGCAGACTCTGGGTCCAACTTCAGACCTCAGAAGTTGAAGCCACAAAGAGAACACACACAGCCTGCCCAGAAAGCTGCCCGGCCTTGCCATGGACTGTCTCCTTCCAGTCTGCCATCCTCAGATCCTCAGACCCATCCCACGCAAACACAGTTGTGTGCTCTCTAAACACTGAAGCCTTCGAGCAAGCCTTCACCCTGGAAGTTGAAGGCCAAGTTCCTGGGCACTGTCGACTTCTGTACTTCAGCCAGTCCCACCTAGCAAGAAGCAGCACCTCCCGCCTACACCGACCCATGTTCCTGAGAATTCCTTATGACTGACTACTGTGAGGATGTCATCTTCACCTGAATAATTCCCTTGGGAACAAAGTGCTCATGAGCCCTGGGAGAAGAGAAGAGAAAACCATGGTGAAGAAGGCTAATCAGAACAAAGAGAGTTTTCCAGCTTTTAGTTTTGCTAGGGGAAAAAAAAAAGTCATCTATAAAAAGTGCTGGAAGGGTTTTATGCAGCCTGGGGCTTTTGCCAAGGGACAGATTTCCTCCATCAACTCAGTTTCTTCCAGGCCTTTTCTTGTGTGTTCTCCTATGCTTGCTTCTTTCCTCACTCCGGCTGGGCAGCAGTCTTTGGGCCAGTGAAGCTTGTATTGGGCAAGTCATGGAAATAGGTCCAGCCAGCTCCCTGCAGAGGGGTACACCACATCATTCTGGGATGGCAGCAGGGAGACCCACTCCTCAACCTGGTTGGGTCCAACCAAGGTCAAATGTAGCACTTCCTCCTTTCTCCACCCTCCCAGGCTGTTTCTTGCCTTCGTTAGGTCCTTCATCTCCTGCAAGCAGGTCTTTTCGGTGGCCAGGTAACGAATGCATCTTCCAGGCATGTACTTGCCTTTTTTGAACCTTTGCCTACTCTTGTTTAAGAGAGGGCTCATCCATGTGGCTTAGCACATCCCAGGATGGCCTTCTCCAGATTTCAACGTCCAGATGCATAGCACCAGTGTCTTCGTAAATAAAACGGTATAATCTTAAGAGGTTAGCTTGCTGTGGAGAGAGAAATACACAAATCAATATGCAAATAAGTCCGCATTAGACTCTGCAAAGCTCTGATGGAGCATCATGGAAGATGGATGGAGCAGCATCCTTGCTGAACTCTGTCTGAAAGGCCACAGTTCCAGCTGTGGGCCTTGGGAGAAAGTGAGCCAGATGCAAAGTTCCTGCTGCATTGACTTTACTTAAACATATTCCAGGGACCAAGCTAATTGCTGGTTCAGTCTCAAACTTTGATTTTTTTTTTTTTTCATCTCTCAATTCCCTGCATTTTGAACAGATTTTATTGGGAGTTCCCAAGAAGCCCTCAATCCTATTGAGAATCTTTTTAAATTAGTTTTTTTCTTTTAAAAAAATTATCTTTGTTTTATGTGCATTGATGTTTTGCTGCATATATGTCTAAGTGAGAATGTCAGATCCTCTGGGGGCTTGACAGCTGTGAGCTGCCGTGTAGGTGATGGGAGGTGCTATGCAGGTTGTCTGGAAGAGCAGCCACTGAACCATCTATCCAGATCCCTCTTTCTGGATTCTTGACCAACTGTTCTGAGAACACAGTGATAGGAATTTCTGTCCTTGGACCAAGGAAGAATTAGATGCTCCCAACCTGCAAGAGAGAAGCTGTTGAGTAACTTCCAGAGGGAAAGGCAGTGGGTCAAAAGAACAGACACAGCAGGCTCTTGCTATTCACACAGACTCACAGTCATTACGCTACTGGGGTGGAATCTCGGAGAAGGCGGGATAATTTCCAATTCTGTGTGTCATCACAGCCTTACCCAATCTGCTGCCAGTCTCCTCTGTTTGGTTGCATTACCAACTGCTTCTCTCTCTCTCTTCCTTCATCTTTCTGTTTCTTTCACCTCCTCCTCTGTTTCTAACAAAATCATGTACTAAAAAGCAAAGGGTGGGGGCTTACGGGGGGGGGACTCAGTCAGTAAAGCACAAAGCACTCACCCTGGAAACCTGGGGACCCGAGTTTGCTCTCCAAAACCCAAGTCTGTCTGTCTGCTTTCCCCTCCCCTCCCCAGCTCAGAATGTTGGTTCACATTTCCAATGCTGGGTACAGGGAAGTCAGCCAGTCTAATTTGCTAGACAATTTTCAGGTCAGCGAGAGAGACTCTCTTTCAAAAAAGAGGGGAAAATGGTGGACATCTTCCTGAAGAACAATACCCAAAGTTGTCTTCTGATCTTCACATGCGCATGTACCCACATACCCCCATAGATGCATCCTCCCACACTGACATGCACACGCATGCAAGACAGGCACAGAAAGAGAGGAAAAATCACGTTGTATTAGTTACTTCTCTGTTGCTGTGTTAAAACACCACAACCAAGGAAACTTATAGAAAGAAGAGTCCATCTGAGCTTACAGTTCCAGGGGTGAGAGTCCATGATGGTGGGGAGCATGGCAGCAAGCGGCAGTATTGGCAGGTACAGGAAGCTGGGAGCTCTCGATGAAGAGAGAGTAAACTGGAGGCAGGCAAGGCTTTGTACTCCCAAGGCCCGGACCCAGTAACACAATTCCTCCAGCAAGACTGCATCTCCTAATCCTCTCCAAACAGTATCACCACCTGGGGACCAAGCATTCAAATGTATGAGCCTATGGGGGCCATGCTTACTCAAATCACCTCATGTCTGTGTTCGCCTACTAATGATCCAACATGGCAAACAATGATCAATTTACAGCTGGTCCTGTTTCAGTCATATGCCCATTCCATTTACCACCATGCCTCTACTCTGGGTACCTGGATAATTATAAAGCAAACCACAAATACCATTTAATCTGTGATTCCTTTTTGAATATAATGATTCCATTATGATATCGAACAATAATTCTTAACATTTCCAAATAGCTGATTGGTGTTAAAGTCTCCTTAGTGCCTCAGTTTATATCTGCTCAAGTCAGGATCTGTGTAGGAGCTATGTACTGTGTGTATGACTTTGTATATTTTTCATGTCTCTTTATTGATTGAATAAATTGGATTGTTTGAACTAAAATTTTTCTGACTATATTCGGTGGTATTGTTTAACACATTCCTCCACCTATTGCACTTTCTATACTCCAGTGAATTAAGGGATTGGAGGTAGGCAGTGGGGGGTTCCACAAGGGCAGTGTTCTCAACCTGTGGGTCTCAACCCCTTTGGGTAGTCGAACGACCCTTTTACAGAGGTTGCTTAAGACCATTGGAAAACACATAATAGTAGCAAAATTACAGTTATGAAGTAGCAATGAGGACAATTTTATGGTTGGGAGTCCCCGCATGAGGAACTGTATTAAAAAGTCACAACGTTAGGAAGGTTGAAAATCACTGATACGGAGCGGATGTAATGTCTCTATGTATTTCTTTTCTGATAGTAGCAGCCACTGAGCGTCACTGCCTGGGTGTACCATTTCCATTTCTTCATTGATGCTACATTCTATCAATCTTCATTTCAGAGCTCCATTTCTTTCCTCGGGCCGTTCGTTCTTTGGAGATCTCAGGCCACATGGCCAGAATATAAAAATGAGTTGTGACGAGTGTCTTTCACACCTCAACGTCAAAGAAACTTCCTGCTCTCCTTAGCCCATCTGCCTTCGTTTTTGTTGTTGTTTTTTTCAAATATATTTCATTCGCTGGCTGATATATTGGTTCTGCTTCAGTACCTGAGAGTCCACATTTTCCAACAGAAAGACACATATTCGTTTGAATAATTCAGAAAAATTTCTTTATTAAAACATAGACCACCCTGCCATACATGATGTTTGTGCTATAAACGCACACTTGTAGAGCCTTCTGCTCACTAGCAGGGTCCACCCTGACTTTTGGCTCTGAGGTTGAAGAAGACTTTTCCATGTAGAGAAGTCTTCATCAGCTAAGGACAGAGATAAGAACAGAGTCCAGCTGCTCACTTCTTGCCACCAGCCTTGCACACTGACCACAGTGGCTCCAGTCCCAATCCCTGCTGTTCACATGGGCTCTGAGAAGCCGGTCCCATGGTTCAGGTTTCTTTGTGGCTGTGGAGATTAATAGGCTGTAAGCTGAGTGGCTTCTCATTACACCATACCGACAGAGGCAGATTGCTGACACCTGATGGCAGAGCCCAGAGGTGAATCTCCCTACATGAGCTGTCAGTAGCATACTTTAGACTTCTGGAAAATGTGGAAAACCCACCCAAGCAGATAATATTAAGGACCCAGGGTCCCTAGCCGGGGCCAGGCCAGCTGGTGGTAGCACAGCATCCCCAAGGAGAGCATCTCAATAAACTGGCCTGGATTGCAGCCACAGGCTTGAAAGCCTGCTGGCTACTGGCTGCATCTGCTACCCAGCTCCAGCTGGGATCATTGTTGCCTCAACCAGTGGTGTGAGGAGATGCAGTAGCAACAGGATAGATGCTTCCTGATCTTTTTGTCACAAGAAGATGCTGTGTGTGGAGCTAGGCTCTACCTTCCAACCGTTGACTGCGCTGTTGAAGTTTGAAGCTTGGAACCCAGTTCTATGGGCTTGATGTCTGTAAGTAAAACATACACAAAAGTGGATGAGCATCTCTTCCTGAGACATTTACCTACTACCCCATTTTCTTCTCTGTGCCAGAAAGTGTCCTGGGCTTCTCACCAGACTGGAGGGAAACCTACAGCTATACTCTAGCTACTGCCCAGCATACTGCCCTCTTGGAATATACTTCAATAGACTATGTTTTTCTTATTCTAATCTAAAGAGGGAATGCATTCACTGTCAATCACTCTCCTGTTACCATAGTGACTGGGCTCCCAGTCCACTACACTTGTCTGTGTGAAACTAAATCTATCATTGGGAAGGGATTTTTGGTGGGTTTTTGTTGTTTTGTTTTGTTTTGTTTTTTAAATAGGGTCTTAAAAATTCAGGGGTAAGAAGCTGTGTTGGAGAGATGATTCTGTGGAGATGGTACATTTTCTATGTGAGTGTGAGGACTTGAGTTCAGAGGCCCAGAACCCACATAAATCTGGATGTTATCATGTGTGTGTGTGTGTGTGTTTCCCAGTGCTTGGATGGTGAGATGGGAAGTGGAGACATGTTTTAATTACTTTTCTGCTGCTGTGATAAAACACCATGTCCAAGGCAAGTCATAAAAGATGTTCAGCTGGGTTTGTAGAAGGCCAGCATCCATGATGACAGAGTGAAGGCATGGTAGTAGAAACAGCTGAGATGTCACATCTCAGATGGAAGGTAGGATGTAGAGAGCACACCGGGAAATGGCACAAGTCTTTTGAAATCTCAAAGCCTGACACACATCCTCCAACAAAACCACATCCATCTCCTAATCCTTCCCAAACGGTTCCAGTTCCACCAACTAGGGAGCAGAGAATTAAACATATGAGCCTATAGGGCCATTCTCATTCTCATTCAAATCACCACTAGGCAGGAGAATCCTCCGAAGTATATGAACTAGATATCTTAGCACACACAGCACTGAATGAGAGACTTGTCTCAAACAAGGCAAAAAGAGATAAATGGAACACACGCTTATTCTCTGACCTCCATGTACATAGTATGCACACAGTGAATGGTTGTATTCTACACACACACACACACACACACACACACACACACACACACGTGCAAGAGGATCTTGTTCTTGAAATATAACTGCATTCTAAATTTGTGAGCTGTACATTGGTTCAACGGACTCAATAATCTGACTCAGGCTGACCTGAGTCTGTCTGCTGAGCACACAGAATCGGGGAGGAGACTCTGTCCTCTATGATGCTTTGACTCTTACCTGTGGAGTTTGAGGTAGGTGGTGGGAACTGAAGGTGAGGCATACATGAAAGTCTGGTGTTGTTGCTCACCTTATGTTCATGATTTTGTTTCCTGCTGAGAGTCAGATGTAGCTGGCACGAATCCCATGTCTCTGCCAACTTGACTTTAATGTCTTGGTATCAACAGACCATGCAAAATATCCCCACAGACCACCTGGATAGGAACCAAGAAAATGTGTGACCTTTGAGCTGAGCTGGGACAGATCTTGCCAAGTCTAGGGCCTGGTTGCCAGAGGCTCACACCCAAGTCTGCCCACACTCCAAGGCACATCAGACTCTGAGTACTACTCAGGGATGTTTGCTTTGTTTCATTTTGGGTTTTTTTGTTTTGTTTTGTTTTTCTGAGAGGAGCTCGGGGGAAACCAGACCTATTAAGTTCATTTGTTTTTGTAACAAACCAGTTTTCAGGGCCACTCTGACCACTTCACTAAAGTAGCTTTGCTGGGATCAGAGCCTTATTTACATCAGTAACTAATAAAAATAAGAAAAGTAGTAGATATTTATGCTTCTTAAGAATATCCTTGCTTCTTTATCTTATGGACACAAAGTAGGACAACCTTTCCTGGTCCCACTGTGTGTGTGTGTGTGTGTGTGTGTGTGTGTGTGTGTGTGTGTGTAGCCACCTGAAAGTTTTGACACACGACTGTGGGCAGAGGTGATGTATGTCATATATAAATAAGGTTGAGGACTTCATTGCTGGGCAAGATAATTCTCCATCAGTTATGATTTCTCTCTTTCTCTCTCTGCCTTGGCAGCTTTTGAGTATGAAATGGAGGCTTCTCTGTCAATTTTAGGTATTGTCATGAGGACCAAAGAGCAGACTCCTGCTGGGTAAATGCTGTTACCAAAGAAGCCTCAGTTGTCACAAACTACAAAGCCTGTCCTGACTCACACAATGAACCAGACATATGTGGAGCAAAGTGACTTTTAGGGTATCCTGGAGACTGCACAGCCTTTGCGAAGCTCTGGGATCTGATGTCAACTCCTGCTAATCCTGTGTCTTCCCAGCAAGCATTCACTTCAGTGACATATCCTGGCTCCCTCTAGACACTCAGAACAGCGTGTCAAACTTCTAAGGTCTTAAATATCTCTTGATGTACTTCAAGCCTTGGGCATGAGCCAATGTCAATGATAAGCCTTGAGAGCCCCAGATGTCGTGGGGAGGATGATGGCCCCTTGAGGATGTCTCTATCCTAGTACCCAGTATTCAAGACAATGGCAAGAGATGTGACAAGGTAAAGGATTTTGTGATGGGGAGATTGTTAGATTGTCCAAATAGGCTCAGCGCCACGCACAGAGGCCTAATTAATCAAAGAGGAAAGTCAGAGTGTCATAGTCTTTGAATATCTGAAGTTGGAGGATGAGAACTGGATGCCAAGGAATGCTAGTAACCTCCAGAAACCATTGAAGCCAAGGAGGCAATTTCTCCTTTAGGGGCTTCACAAGGAACACTGCTCTGCCAACATTTTCACTGTAGTCCAGTAAGGAGCATTTCAGTATTCTGAACTTCAGAATGTAAAATAATTTGTTCATGTAAACGTGTATGTGTGAGTTCATGCTGAAGCAAGAGGTTGACACTGGGTATGTTCCTCAGCAATTCTCCACCTTGTTTTTTGAGACAGGGTCTCTCACTGAACCTGGAACTCACTGATTAGCTGGATCAGCTGGCCAATGAGCACCTAGATCCTCTTGTTTCTGCCCCTTAAGCACTGGGGTTTGTATGTGAGTGCTGGCATTGGAGAGCAGGGTCTTCGTGCTCCTGTGGTAAGTGGTTCCCAGACTGAGCCATCTCTCTAGCCCAGACAGTGTGGTCTAAAACTAACTCTGTAATGAGTTGTTACAACAGTGACAAGAGACGAACACACAAGAGAAAACTGCCCCTGGGCTCTCTCTAAAGACTGTCACCCAGCCTCATCACAGCCAAAGCACAACATGTGTTTGGCAGGACACTTGGAAGCCCAGAAACTACCCTAGGACTACAGGGCCCATGGAGAGATTCTAATTCCCACAGTGGTGACCACAGGCATTCTTCACCATCCCCATCCCCCAATCGTCTGCCCATTGTCCAGCAATGCACAACATCGTCCTTATTCCGTGTGATTCACTGAGCATGTGGTAGGCATCACTAACTACTCGGTAAACGCAGGAATGAATGAGAGATCACATTCCACAAAGCATTGTCTGACTGTGTTGCTCTTGATGATTTATTGAAAAGCTCCAGCCAGAAACATACCAAGCTGAGTGATGCATAGTAAAAAATTCAAACGAAACAGCCAGCGGATACAGAAGAGCACTTAATGCTTTGCCCACTCACAGATCTGTCAGGTGCAAACACAATCTGTACAATTCTCCTTAGTCGGCTGATTCCTTTGATTTCTTCAGCCATGCTCGTTTTCTTTGTGTGTGGGCTTGCAGTTGGGTTTTCTGATGGTTCCACTGATCTGTTCCCTTCTGGGCACCTGCTTCCTCTAGCTGATTAAAATTTCACTTCTTTCTTAGAGAAGCTGCATGATTGACTAAGCAGCCATGTTCCCTGGAACAAGTGTGGAGCAAGCAAACCCAGACTGTAGTGACCTCAACAGAGCTGATTCATTTGTGCTTTACCCCAGCCCCACTGTTGAATGACAATTATGAAAAACATTAGTTTGTACCAAATGGTATATCAGATGAGCACTGGCCAGCATCCCCCTTCCCAAATCCCACTTCAACTAATGTTATGTATGTATAGCTCACTTGCCAACATATCTCATTCCTGAAAAGTTCTGTCTCCAAACATTGAACATTATTTTAAATGGCAGAACATATTCTCTAATGACCTCAAACTCAGAGATAATTTTCTAAATATCCGAAACATAGCACAATGCCCATATATATAAAACATCTGTCATATTTGCATGTCAAATGCTTTGACAATATTCCTCTGTATTAAAAATGTACAAAGTTACAAAGTGCAAAATAGGTCTAATGCATCAGTGAAAAACATAAATCTATATACAATTTCTGGGGAAAAGTAAATACTTGTGACTTTAGACTAGGTAAAGTTTTCATAGATATAACACAAAAACCGTAATGTATAAAAGGAAAACCCACTAAATTGTACCATTAATGTAAGAACTTCTGTTCTTCCAAAGACACTGATTAAAAAGTGAAATAAAAGACTGGAAGAAAATGTCAGTTACTTATCTGATAATGAGTTTGACCTGGGAAGATATGTGTGTGTGTCTTTCAAAATCCAATGTGAGAAAATAAATAATCTAATTTTAAAAGTAATGAAAGATTTAAACAGAGACTCCATCAAAGAAAATATGTGGCTGATGAGTCAGCACATCAAAGGATTTTATCCTCATAAGTCATTAGGGAAATGGACAGTAGACCTGTTAGAATAGCTGACTGGTGTGTGTATGTGTGTGTGTGTGTGTTTACAGGCCTGTGCTGTGTACGCATAGTATGGAGACCAGAGGACACCCTCAGGTGTTGTTTCTCAGGTGTCATGATTATAGAATGCTGTCCCCCCAGCATTAACAGCCGGCATCTTCATCAGAACAGCTGTTACTATGCACAAGTAACCCTGGAGATAGGGCTTGTTGGCTGTTGATAATCTCACCTAGAAAAAGGGGGTGGGTGGGGACGTTAGACCCTCACCTAAGATTATGGCAACTCTCTCCTACACCTCCTGCCCATTTGTATGTCATTCTGCACTGGGAACATGGTCCTGGGGTTTCAGAAGGTGCTAGAATACTTAGAGACTGTGGAAGGTTAAGAGAGAGAGACTTCATCTAGGCAGCTGTGGGAAGTCATTGTCAATGTGGATGCCAGGCTGCAATGGTGCAGTTGCTTTGGGATCATTCAAATCCTGTACATAACCCCCAAAGCATGCTCCATAAGCAAGCCTACTGAACTTGTTGGCTCCTACATTAGACTTTGGTTGGTTGTTTGGGCCTTATAGGAAGAAGGTAGATGTCTGTTCATCACTCCTCAAGGAGAAATCGTTCCATATTGTTTCCTCAGACAGAGTGTCTCGTTAGCCTGTTACTCCCTCTAGACTGAGCTCTCTAGCTAGAGAGCCCTAGAAACCCACCGCCTGCCTTTCCAGAGCTAGGGATGAGGGGGAACCATTATACTTAGCTTTCTTACATGAGTTCTAGGGCTTTGACTTAGGTCCTCATGATTGCAAAGCAACGCCATTGATGGACTGAGATGTCCTCTAGCCACAGATGACATTTTTAGAGACTGATAATGCCAAGTGTAAGGACGTGGGGCAGCAGCGACTCATAGTCATTGCTGTTGGGAGCCTAAACTGATATAACCACTATGAAAAACAATGGGACTGTTTCTAAAGTAAACACGCAAAAATCACCTGGCCCCGAAAATCCTTCTCTAAATAGTTATCCAGAAGGTACAGTCACAAAGATCCTGTGTGCTGATATTTATAGTGGCTTTGTAGTGATATATAGTATGTTTAGAAAAATAGCCTAAAATATCAGAGCCATCCACTGTAGTCAGAGGTTTCTGGCCCAGCTTAGCCCAAGGTCTGGACCTGCCCGCAGCTACTTAGTCCCAAATAATCACACAAAGGCATATATTAATTACAAGCTGATCCGCAGCTACTTAGTCCCAAATAATCACACAAAGGCATATATTAATTACAAGCTGATTGGTCTATGGCTCAGGCTTATTGCTTGCTAACTCTTACACTTTAAGTTAGCTCATATTTCTATTTATTCTTAGCCATGTGGCTTGGTACCTTTTGGCTCAGTGCAGCATACTCATCCTGCTTCCTCTGTCTTGATGGCATCTGCTGCTCTGCACGTCCACTTCTCAGAATTCTCCTCCTGCTTGCCCCACCTCTTCCAGTCTAGCTACTTGGCCAGTCAGCATTTTATTAAACCAATATGAACAACGAATCTTTACAGAGTACAAGAGCAATATCCCACATTAACCCACACAGCCAAGCCATGAAGGTCAGGGAGTGGTGACCCACGCCTTTAATCCCATCACTCAGGAGGCAGAGATCCTCTGGATCTCTGTGAGTTAAAGGCTGAATATAAACAAGTGATGATCCCACAGCACACACCTTTAATCCAAGCACTAGGAAAGCTGATTCAGGAATTGAGATAGCAGTGGGTGGGGACGGGTGGCAGGATAAGGCAGAAGTTTTTTTCCCTTCACCTGTATGTCCAGGCAGTTGTCAGTCAGAGGAGTCATGGAGATAGGCTGAAAATTGGCTGGGTGAGAAGTCTCTATCTCTCTGATATTTCAGTCCCCCCCACCCCAATATCTGGCTCTGGGTTTTCATTCTAATACGAAATAGAATTTGTGAAATATGGCTTTATTCATAGGAGTCATAACCTAGAAATAAGGCACATGTTTTTCATCTTGGAAATGGATAAATGAATTGTGGCTTCTCATATAATGGAAGATTATCAGCAATAAAAAATGGACACATACACATGAACACAAGTGAATCTCAAATACACTGCATTAAGTGAAAGAAGACGGACCTGAACATTTGCCTACTGTATGAATCTATTTATGAGAAGATTAGGTATAGTAAGAGAAAGCAGCTCAGAATTTTCCAGGGACTGGGGGTGGGGTAAAGGTCTGACCTCAGAGGTGCACAGGGATACTTGGAGTGATTAAAATATGGTGTATCGTATATGCTGTGGCAGTTATATGATTACTGCACTTTTAAAAAGTGAATATCAACAGAGGCAGGGCAGATCTTAATAAATAACAGCCAGAACACAAAACCAGCTGCTTTGGGTACAACAGCATGTGTGCATGATTCCTGTGACCTTTGCAGAGAATGGGCGTGCATGTCTATGTATCTATGACCACTCCAGATTTTGTCAAAACATCTGCACATGAACCCGATGTTCTACTGTTTGAACCCGATGTTCTACTGTTTGTATTGAGAAAGGGAGTTAAGACTTTTTTGCGTGTTATTTAGTTAAAATGTTGACACAAGGTTGGCTCGGGTATGTAAACATCATTATCTCCTATGTAAACATCAGCTAAAAATATATAGGCAAATACATAGGTTCAATAAGGCTTGGTTATTAAAAACCCAAAGAGATTCTACTGGGAAAACAAACCAAGAGACATTTTGCAGGGTGTGCCACTAGCAAGAGACTTCTGAACCCTATTTTTACATCCTGGCAGACAGCCTACCCCATTACAATTCAACTGACATGTACACAGAAAAACTTCTGTAGAATAAAAGTCCCATCTCATAAGCACTATTTTCTTCAGGCACTGACTGCCACACTAGAAAGAAAAGTCCAAAAGAGCTGGATAATTTGAAGAATGAAGACTATCTATTATTAATACTGCTATTAATATCTATCCTCAGACCTAGAAAGTGGGCAGTCTTTTCATGATCAGAGAATATTCACAAAAATGTATATCTTAGTCTGAGATATTCCAAAACACGCAGCCAGAATAAATCATATCCTCTGATTATAATTAAACCTTACTATAAAAAGATAATGGGAGAATAACCAAAATCTTTTAACTGCTTGGAATAAAAATGACAATTACAGAATTGCCTGGCAAATTTTAATATTGTGATTACTACATGTTGAAACTTATAGGATGTAGCCCAAGTTGGGCTTGGAAGGAAATGTATAGCCGTAAATGTCTCAATTTCCAAACAAGACAAAGTAGAAATGAGCAATGAATTAAGTAATCAATTGAAAACTCTGGCATGTGTTAAGCAATGGAACGTTTGTAGTGCAGGCAGAAGCTAAAGAAGCAACAAATGGCCCGGGAAAGTGAGACAAACCAAAGACCTAAGAGAGCAACTATTTAATCACTGAGTCTAAAAACACGAGATTAAGTTAGAAAGCTGAATGCAGGAGGGTGGTAATAAAACAAATTATTTGCTAATTAAAAAAGCATAGTTATTCACAATGTAGAATATAAAAAATTAGAGATGCATCCCTAGGTATATATGAAATTTAAAGAATTATAGACATACTTTCTATATTATGTTCTTCATCTGGTAATCTAGATAAAATGAGAAACTGAATAGGAAAATGTAAATTGTTCAAAATATATGGGGTGGGAACATACTCTGGTTAGTAGAATATTTACTTAGTATGTATGAAGCCCTGGGTTCTAACCCCAGCACTGTTTAAGGGGCACAGTGGCACATGTCTGTAATTCTAGCACTACAGAAACAGAGGCAGGAGATGTCAGGAGTTCAAGACTAACCTTGGCCAAATAAGACCCTGTCTAAAAAAAAAAAAAGGTAGGGGAAGAAGGAAAGAAAGAAAAAGGGTGTAGTAGGTAGACTAACCCCACTTTAAAATACAGGTGCAAGCTCCTTCTCAGTGGGGTGTCTGTGTGTGCATGCACGTGTGTGTTCGTGTTTCTGCACTTGAACTTGTGTGCAGGCACAAGTGTGTAATCAATATTGCCTTTTTCATTTCTGATTATATACTGTATTAGTTTCCTTTTGCTTCTAGAACAAATTACCAAGAGTTTCAATGATTTAACACACAGATTTATTCTTTCACGGTTTCAGAAGCCAGAACTCTGCAATTAGTTTCCCTGGGCCAAAATGAAAGTGTCAGCAGGGCTGTGCTGGAAATCCTAGGAGAGAATCCATCTCCCGCCTTTCCAATGTCTACCGTATGCTCTTTGCCTTTCCCAGCTCCTACTCTTCATATGCAGTTTTTGGCTCAGGGAGCCTCTTTCTCCATCCTCAAAGCCCAAGACATCTTATAATTGATTCTTCCCTAAAACAGATCAATGCAGTGTGTGTGTGTGTGTGTGTGTGTGTGTGTGTGTGTGTGTGTGTGTGTGTGTGTGTGTGTGTGTGTATGTGTGTGTGTGTGTGTGTGTGTGTGTGTAAGTATACCTGTTCACGTGGGTTCACATGCATGTGTGTGGTGTTGTGGAGTCTGGAGGTGTTGAGAACAGCCTCAGGTGTTGTCCCTCAAGTACCATCTACCACTTTTTCTTTCAGACAGTGTCTCTCACTGACCTGGACCTTTCCAAGTAGTCTAGGCTGGTTGGGTAGCCAGCCCCAGGGATCCACCTGTCTCTGCCTTTCCAACACTGGGATCACAGATTTGCTAGCACGATCTCTGGATTTTAAAATTTTAAATGTGGAATCAAACTCAGGACCTCATACTTATAAGCAATGACTTTTCCAACTTAGTCATCTCCCCAGCCTGCAATATCGCTTTTTCTGTTTCCTGAACTCTCCCTCCTCTGTCTCCCTCTTAGAAAAACACATGATTGCATGTAAAGTCTTCTTGCACGGCCCAGAATCATCTGTCTGTCTTAAGATCATTAGCCACATTTCCAGAGCTGTTTGTACCACACAAAGTAGCCACACTGAAGTAATATTACTTTGTAGGATATGTGTATCTTTTACTAGGAACAGTTTTAATCAAATTCGGCCCTTGACCTCCAAAAGTTCACATCCATTCCATATGCAAAATATATTCTCACCCCAGATGTTTAAACCCATTACACTGTAAAATGTCACCACCTTAATCAGTGAGAGAGAGAGAGAGAGATTTTAAGGATGGTCCACCTCCCACACTTGTGAACGAGAAAAAACTTGTTTTTTCTTGTTTTTTTTTTTTTTTTTTTTTTTTTTTTTCTTGTTTTTACCAACAAGCACAGTATAGTGTTGATTCCATTCCAGGAGAGGGGAAATGAAGGAAGGAGTCATGGCTTCCTAAGGAATTTCAGGGTCTAGCCAGATGAACTACATTGGGTTTCAGACCCAGGTAAATCCTAGCGCCTCAGGGTTCTGCCTTCACCTGGCATTCTGCCCCTGGGGACCTTCTTTCTAAGGGGCAATGCACGCTTGCCACTGAGTGATGCTATTGGTCCTGGTGATGCTCATGTCTTATTTTGTCTTTTC
This sequence comes from Phyllotis vaccarum, assembly GCA_033318265.1. Lineage (NCBI taxonomy): Eukaryota > Metazoa > Chordata > Mammalia > Rodentia > Cricetidae > Phyllotis > Phyllotis vaccarum. The sequence goes on from JARWLC010000012.1 coordinate 72,713,164, forward strand.
TGTGTCCACTTCTTTCTTCTTTTCTTTCTTTCCTTCCTTTCTTCTGCCTTTTTTTCCCCCTGTGTTCCTTTCAATCACAGTTGGAACTGTTTCTACTGGACCAACATCCTCAGAAACCTGTGTATCGTTGATCTGAACCATTAGATGAGAGGATTCGCCACAGATGCTTCTGGGTAATCCTACATCTCTGTTCCGCTTCTCTTGAGACGACCGATTGTAACTGCGTGTCATGCCCTTAATCATTTCAGCACTAGCAAGAGGCTGTCCAATCACATCCTTGGCTTTCTTTAGAGAGCACAGTATCCTAACAGTGAATCTCTTGATGTTGACTTTTTATTTTTTTGTAACTTAAGTAGGCTGAGAATGTCTCAAACCGTCAAGCTACATTTCCTTTTTGCTTAGCAGATTTTCTCAGTGTGTTTCACATTATTCATAATCAGTAAGAGGAAACCAGCTGTACCTTCCACACTTTGCTTAGAAATCTCCTTAGCTAAATAGCCAACTTAACTGTTTTTAAGTTCTGTTCTCCTTATAACCATGGGATTAAATTCAGATGTATGCAACGAGAATCTTTTTCCCTCCAGACTTCAGTAACATACCCCCCTATCCCAGCCTTCCTTAACAGCGTCTTTAACATTCGTATTTCCAACAACATTCTACATATGATGTGTGTGTGTGTGTATTGCAATATAAGCATCCCACATTCCTCACCTCTTCCGGAGACCTCCCTGGCAGACTGTAACATCCACATTTTCCACTAACAGTCTGTTCAAGAAAGCTTAGGCTTTTCTTTTTATATGCTCCTAAAACTTACCAGTCTCTTCCCATCACCCAATCCCAAGGTGGCTCCCACTTTCTAGATGTTTGTTATGCTGGCCCCCCTCTCAGGGACCAGACTTTGTACCAGTCAGTGAGTCACACAGTGAGAGAACCAATCCCCACAAATTGTCCTCTGATTTCCATGTGTGCACAGGAGATCCAGGTGGAGATTGGGATGAGATCCATAACTTAAACCATCTATAAAAATCAATTCAAAGTGGACTTAAGACTTCTGTGTAATACCTTAAGCTGTGAACAGAGGGAAGCTTGATGACATCGTGACCTTGGGGCCATGCCCCTCAAGGGCAGGTGACCAAAGTGAAGGTAGACAAGTGTCTAACAGAAGAGCTTTTACATAGTAAAAAGCAAAGGGACAGCTAAGGAAGGGAGAAAACACCCGCAGAACATACATTTGAAAAAGGCTGACATCCCTGGGACCAGTGAAATGGCTCGTTGGTAAAGGCACTTGCTACCAAGCCTTATGACCTGAGTTTGGTTTTGGGTCCCACATGGTGGGAGAAAACTGACTCTCAAAAGTTGTTCCATGACCTTGGCATGAATGAACACACACACACACTATAATTTTAAAAACAAAGGTTAGTAACCCAAATATATATCGACTAAAATAAAAATAATGAAAAAAAAAAAAACAAAAAACAAACCAAAACCCTCCATGGCAAGAAAACAGTCTTGTTGAGCAGAGGACTCAAGGAAACATTTCTGAAAAGATTGCATGTAAATCACTGTCTTCGGGGTTTTTTTTTGTTTTTTTGTTTTTGTTTTTCTGTGAAGAGGCATTGTGACCATAGCAAGTCTTATAAAGGAAAATATTTAATTGGGGTTGGTTGACAGTTTGGAGGTTTAGCCCATTATCATCACAGTGGGAATCATGGTGGTGTTCAGGCAGACAGCGCTGGAGAGGCCACCGAGAGTTCCACATCTGAATAAGCAAAAGCAGCTGAAAGAGAACAGCTCTGGGCTTGGGCATCTGAAACCTCAATGTGACACACTCCAGTGACATACTTCCTCCAACAAGGCCACATCTACTCCCACAGGGCCACTTTTCTTAATAGTACCACTTCCTATGAGCCTTTGGGGCCTTTTCTCTTCAAACCACCACAATCACAATGGGAACTTTTAAAATTCAATGTCACCAATAATTAATAGAATATAAATTAGATCAACAATGAGTTATCACATCACATGTTAGACTGGTTAGTATCAAAAAGGCAAATGAGAGATAGAGTGTACTGGTGGCACACAACTCTAATCCCAGCATTGGGGAGGCTACGGCAGAGGATTATGAGTTTGAACCCAGTCTGGGCTTTACAATGAGAGAAACTACCTCAAAATAATTAAATAAAGTACTATGAGTGTTGAGGATGTATCATAGGGTACTCCTGCACACTATTAAGAATACAAATTAGTGCAGTTGCTATAGGAAATAATACAGAGGTTCCTTTTAAAAATTTAAAATTAGAGGGTAGGGCACTAGAGATGTAATTTAGTTGATTAGCACACATGAAGCCATGGGTTCAATTCTTAGCATTACACAAGTTATAATTCTAGCACTTGGGAGATAAAGACAAGAGAATCAGAAGTTCAAGGCCATCCCAGGATATATGAGACTCTATCTCAAAGATATATTTTATTTTTAATTGAAATTTTTTTTAACATACCCACCACTGTTCCTCCTCCCCTCTTCCCAGTCTTTCCTCAACCCCCTCCCCCATCTATTCTTCAGAGAGGGGAAGGACTCCTAGGGTCAGCCAATGAGTATGGCTTATGCAGTTGAGGTAGGATCAAGCCCCCCCACCCCCACCCCCAGTATTAAGACTGAGCAAGGGGTTCCTCTGCAGGGGTCAAGATCATGATGAGGAAACCTGCAGAGACAGCTGACTCTGTAGCTCACTAACTCTGAAGTGACAGCTGGGGAAACCTACATGGGACTGAATCAAAGGTATAGTTCTAAATAGAAGTACCATATGCTTCATCAACTCCACTATTGAATATTTATCCAAGGAAATTAGATCAATCTGCTTAAATATTAGTGGCATTCTCGTGGCCACTGAATCACTAGACATAATGATGCAAGTCTCAGGAACATCTCAAGTGTGTATTAATAAATGGATGGATGGATAAGAAAGCATGAGGTATATATATGTAGTAGGATTCTATTGTGTTTGAGAAAGAAATCCTGTTAGTAAGAACAATGTGGGTGAGTGAACCTGGAGGTCTTTGTGTTAGCAGAAATAAGCCAGGAACAGACACCTATTGCATTATCTTGCTTATATCTTGAAATTAGAAAAGCTTAGTTTATAGAAGCACGAAGCACAGTGGTGCTTATAAGGATCCTGGGGTGGGGTGATTGAGAAATTCTGGGGTTTACTAGAGGGTAAGAAGGTTAGATTAAGACAAATAAGCTCTGGGGTATATCATGCATCACTGTCACCACAGTTGATAGTAACAGACTCTGTCCTTGGAAATGGTTGTATAAAGTAGATACTGTCTTGTTCTGGTTTCATTTCTGTTGCTGTGACAAAAACCCTGAGGGAGAAGGGGCTTACTTCACTTTACAGATCCGGAGAGAGGACTCGGGAACAAACAGAGGAGGGCGGGGCAGCAGAACCAGGAAGCTGGGTGATCACATTGTAGCTACACTCAGAAAACAGAGCAGGAACAGGAAGTGCACCCAGGCTATAAAACCTCAAAGCCCACCCTCAGAGACATACTTCCTTAACAAGGCTCTACCTCCTAAAGGTCCTATCGCCTACCAAATAATGCTACCCGCGGTACCTAACTATTCAAACACATGAGTCTATGGGGGATATTTTATCTTCAAATCATATCAATGCTCATTGTAAAAAGGGAGCAGAGCTGGGAGACACATTAATGGCCTCAGCTTTATTGAATCACAGTATATATGCTGTGTGCCATTAACAGTACTGGGAAAATAAAAATATGCATCAGGTACACTTAATAAATCCAGGGCTGGGGAGAAAAGAAACCACTCTTGTCTTCACCTTAGGAGCCTCCAGATTGTGAGAAAGGAATCTTGTCATTTAAGCCACCTTCTCTGTGGTGCTATATTGTGGCAGCCCTAACAAATGACTATTCAATCTTAAATCGGAGTGGTGTCATCAAGCGCGTGTCTTGAAGTTTCCTCCCTCTGTGCTTGCTTGAGTTTTTTCAATTAACACAATCCAGAATCATTTAGAAAAAGAAACTCTCAATGAAGAAAAATGTCCCCACAAGACTGGCCTGTGGTGCGTTTTCTTGGTTAATACTGGCATAGGAGGGCCCAGCTCACTGGAGGTGGTGGTGCCACCCCCGAGCTATTAGTCCTCAGGTGTATAAAAAAGAAGGTTGAGCAAGTCATGACAGCAAAGCAGTAAGTGTTCCTCCACGGCCTCTTGTTCAGTTCCTGTCTCCAGTTCCTGCTCTGAGTTCATGTCCTGTCTTCTTTTGATGATGGACCCTGATGTGGAACTGTAAGAGAAATAAGCCCTTTTCTTCTCAAGTTGCTTTTGCCATAGTTTTTATCACAACAATAAAAGCTTTTTACGCCATTGGGGAGATGTCACATTGGGTCACTTAGGAGGATGCACCTCATCTAGCTGTAGTCGACCTCAGGAGAAGGAGAATTTAATTTTCCTTGAAGGTCCAGTTCATTATTAGTTGCTTCTCAAAATATGAATTTAGATCTAATACTTCTTGTGGCCAAGTCTTGAATTAGTTATTTTTTTCTCATTTCTGGGACAAAAGCAACTTAAGGTGGGAAGGATTTTCTTTGGTTCTGTTTGGGATGTCTAGTCCATTGTGATAGGGAAGGTGTGATGGTAGAGTCATGGCAGCTGGTCACATCGTGTTCACAGTCAAGAAGTAGAGAGATAAATATAACCGCTCATTTTGTATTCTCCTATTTATCCAGTCAGAGATCCCGGCCTATTGATGGTGATTTTCACACTTAGTGTAAGTTTTCCCTCCTCAATCTCACTAATCTTGATTATCACACAAAGACGTGCTCAGCGTTTGTCTCCTAAGCGATTCTAGAAACTTTTCAATATCAACCATCACAAGCCCCAGCTACATTTGAATTCATGAGCTCTGACAAGTTCTGGTGTATGTGTTTTGACGTGATGCCAGCTGCAGGTTGATGTCAGATCACCTACTGACCTTTCCTGCAAAACAGGAAACTACCCAGTGGCAGATGCCCTAAAATCTTCCCTACTAAGACCACCTCTATTAGTTACTTTTCAATTGCTGTGATATGAAGGAGTTTAATTAGGCTTCTAGTTCTAGAGGCTTAGAGTCTATAATAGCAGAGCAAAGGCATGGTGGCAGGAACAGCTGAGAGCCCACACTTCAAACTACAAGCAGGAGGCAGAGAACATACTGGAATGGCGTATGGTGTCACACCTCCTCCAACAAGGCCATGCCTCCCAGTCCTTCCCAAATAGTTCCACCAACTGGGGACCAAGTGTTCAAACAAATGAGCTTATGGGGCCGTTCTCATTTAGACCACCACACCACCATCACCAGACAGTGATAATGAAAAATTCTAGGCTGTCCAGATTTTACTAAGAGCGGGACAAAACAAAAGCTATTTATAAAGGGCAAAAAAAAAAAAAAAAGGATGTGTATTAGGTGACATTCAGAGAGACAGAAAAACATAACATTGTGGAAGCTCCATGTCTTAGATATGAATCACTGCTAGCATTTTGCTGTACTTTTAAATACTTTCACATGCACACGCGTGCACGCGCACACACACACACACATACACACCATTTATAAACCATTGCAATCCTTGAATAATTTTTTTCCTGAAAGATGTACTTTAAATTTCTATAATTTACTTAGATTCACTATAATTTATTTAACCAATCCTTTTCTGGGAATCCTTGCATTAGTCAGAACACTTTCTATTACAAATGATACAAACTCAAGCTAAGTCACGATAAATCAGAAGTGTATTTGCTTAAGTGACTAGGAGGTTATGACCCAGATAGACCAAGATGTAAATGATGTCAGATTTGAGGTTGTCTAGCCTGGGCTGGCTTTCTCTATGTGTTCTGCAAGATGGCTACCCCTGCTCTAAAAATCATTGCTATGGTTTGTACATGAAATGTCCTTCAAAAGGGCTTATGTTTGAGTTGATTCCCAGCTATGAATCCAAGCATTGAGAGGTGAAGGCTCTGCCCTGATCAGGGCCACAGACAGATTCCTAATTTGAGGGATTAATTGAAAGGGATGGGAACTTTTGGAAGTAGGGCCTAATTGGAGGAAGCTGGTTGCTACTAATCTAAGAATGTGCCCTTGGGGCCGTGTTTTGTCCCGGGCACACACACTTGCTCACTGTCAGTTGTATCCTCATTTCCCCCTTTCCTCTGCCTCCCCTTCCTCCCCTTCCATTCCCCTCTTCCTTCTCTTTTCCCTCCTTTATCTCCTCCCCAGCATCTATCTCAGAGAGAGGTAAACAGCCCCTCCTATGTGCTGCTGTAATATTCCAGCACATGTGGACAGAGACCTCTGAGGCTGTGCCCTGAAGTAAACCTTCTCCTCTCTTACGGAGTCTCCTCGGGTACTTTGTCACCATTGTTTAGAGTGACAGCATCATCCCAAGGTCAGAACAATATTGTTAAGATGGTAATGCACCTGGCATTGATGTGCAGATTCAACGTAAGCTCTACAGAGATCTCTGTGCACCCCAGAAAAGGACAGACTGATTTAAAAATGTATACAGAGAATGAGAGAGATCCGGAGTTCTAAAATCCTCTCAAGAGAAAATGGAGTCAGAGGAATTACACTTTCCAATAACCCACTACAACCCTGTGCCCTGACCTAGGATGGGTAGATCAGGGTGACAGATCAATGGGAACAAATGAGAGTCCAGACACTCGCATTTATGATCAATGGAAATACAATGACATAGGGGAAAGCGTAGTTCCCACAGCAAATGGTGCTGGCACAGCTAGATAGCCACATGAGCCAACTGAGTGCCACTGCGACCTCAGGACCTCACACCATATGCACAGGTATTAAGTCAAGATGAATAACAGGACAAAGGGAATAGCTGAGATCATGCAACTCAGGGAAAGAAATATGCGCGTATGTCACCAACCTTGAGCTGTGCGCAGGCGGCACTGCCAGTGGGCGTTAAGGAGAGCCGAGTCTTGGATGTTCTATATTTACTAACACGTGGAGCATAATACTCTTCTCCCCTGTCATTTTCTATCACTATATGGCTAGTGATCATCCTCCAAAACAGCAATGAATGTAGCACTTTCTCCACTCCGGGGATCCAGAACATAGTCTGGAACTATGCATGCAAAGCACAGGTATGCAAAGGTGCTGAGCAAAATTAGACACCAAGGAATTATAAATCAGAACCACAGTGAGAAGGACGGGAGATACAGCTGAATGGTAGAGCATCTACCTTACATGAAAGAGGACCTGGGTTCAAACCCCACACCACTCCATCCCCCACATACAGACACACGCAGAGAGATATGAATTCACACAGGTGGTCAAAATTTAAAAGACAAAACAAACTCTTCAAGGCTATGGGGATGCTAGGATGCTCATATATCTCTGGTTTGGTTGTAAAATGGTGAAGTTACTTTGGAAACAGCTTTTCAGTCCTTTATAAACCTAAACACAGACACCCATGACCCAAATGAAGTTGGAGTCACAGGATAGCTCAGTGGGTACAGCTAATCGCTGCATAAGCCTAATAGCCTGAGTTCAATCCCTAAAGCCCAAGGTGGAAGGGGACAAGGCCTGAAAGCTACCCTCTGAGCACACTCCACAGATGCACCATCTCTCTCTCTCTCTCACTCACACACACACACACACACACACACACACACACACACACACATACACATCACACACACACACATATACACACACACCACACACACAGACACACACAGAGACATACACAAATACACACACACACACACACACACACACACACACACACTTAGTGTGTATACAGTGGGGGTGTTAAGTATCTCCAAATAAGGATACATTGACACATATGACAATATGGATGGACCTTGAAAACTTTTTTTGTTTTTTTTTAATGAAAGAAGCCAGCCACAATTAGTCAGGCTTGAGTAAGGGTAAGAGGAAGGAGAATGCTTCCAGGGGTTGGGTGTTCTTTGGAGAATGACAAAATGTTCTTCAGTGAGACATTGAAAGCTGCTGCATAAGTTAGCTCTGAAAACTATAAAATTGTATACTTTGTTCCCTTCTGAGACTGTGTCTCCTGTCTGGCCTCAAACTTGCTATGTAACCAAGGATGACCTTGAACTTCTTCTGATCCTTTTGGATAGAGTTCTGGGATTATAGGCCTGTGCTATCATGCTTGGTTTATGAGGTGCTAAGGATGTGCTCTGTATGTGCTACGTGAGCAACAGTCCTGGTTCCCTTCATCATATCATCTACATATTCTCATTTATGACTCTCAGACTGTTGTTAAAAAATCTATTCCACAGATATGACCTGCATTCAAGGCCATACCATAGACAGCTGGGAAGTCACCACCCACCTGTGGTGACCAGTGTACCAGCATGTCACCTTCCATCCCTGTAGTATTTAGCTAAATCATGGCTGTTCCTAAAAATCTCCTATTGCTTGTTCTGACATCTCCCTCTTGCTCATGGGGGTTCAGGAGAATCCTTACATGGGTCTGTAGTCATCTGACTCCTCAATCTGGCAGCTCAGCATCAGGACCACCTATGGATGCTTGTTTGCCATGGATTTCACCACTACCTGATGCAGTTGAAGCCTCAGCCAGGTTCAGGGCCCCTGAACCTGTTGTATGAAGTGTCCTGGGTGATTGGTGACTTTAATTCAGTTCTTTGGGCATTAGGAAAGCACCTTCCATAATTCACTAATTCCTTCTGTAATATCCAGGCTGCTATTTACTGCTCTGGTGAACATTTTATTTTAGCACTGGTTTTAATCTCTGAAGAATGCTTCTTTATTCTCAGACTGCTCCTTTTTTTCATAACAGGTTTTTTTTTTTCCCCCGTTTTATCTCGGCAGTGCCCTCTGCTATCTCCCCTAGAATACTAATTATAGACCCATTTTTTTTCTTCAGTTCTCTGCCTCCCCCTCCAACACCCCTTTTAGTAATTTTTGTGCATGCTCAGAGTACTCACATTCTAAGACGCTTTTCTTTTCTCCTGTGGTATTGAGGACATGAATGCTTGCCATGACTGGTTACCCCAAAAGGCAACATCAGGGTAAATGTTCCTGCTGTGAGGAAGGTTGTCCTCTGAGGTGCCAAACTCCCAACAAACACTTAGCACAGTGGAAAGCTGTGGCTTCTCCACCTTGGCTCTATATCTGAATCACCTAGGTAGATTTTAAATCTCTGGACGTTCAGACTACACCAAGAGCAGCAGAATCAGAACTCTCTAGAGCTGGGTTCCAGGTATCAGACTGTTGTTAAAGCTTCCAGGAGGTCCCAACGTATCCTTAGAGCTGCAGACAGCTTCTGTGACCTAAGTCAACAAACACATTTCAAAATGCACGTGATGACAGTCACTTGGAGGTCTTAGTGAAAAAGCATAGCCCAACTTAGGATTCAGCATGGTGTGGACTCAGAGATACAGGATTTCTAACAAGCTTCAGTGGGATGCTCACACCACTGCTCTTGAATCCATACTTTGAATATTAAGGGCCCAAAGTAACAAAGTACAAAATGAGGTTTCTGAGACAGAGCAGCATCAGCAAGGATCTTGTTGGAAAGATAGTCTTCAAACAGACCTCATATTCTGTATTTTCTTAGTTAGCTACTTAGGGAAGTTCTGTTACCCCTATTTCCAAGATCCAACCTGCATTAAAGGTCACAGCATGCACATTTGGAAGGCACCAGTCACTTGTGAAGATCTATCCCCACTTGAGTCAGAAACTCAGGAGCTGGGGCCTTGAGCCTGCCCTGTTGGTTGGTTTGCAAGTTTGTTTGTTGGAAAACCTAATGAGCTCATCTGTGAGCAAGCCTCTGAGCACCCAAGCAGAATTGCATGACTCTGTACCCTGTGGTTTCTTGGCTCCCCTCTCTGTGTCCAGTCATTGATTTTGAGAGTGAAACCCGTATCTCTGCCTGGTGACCAAGTTGCCAGGTAATGTTGGCACACACAAACTACTGTCTCTGGGCCTAGCTTGGCTAGGCCTGGCCTTGCTAGGCCACTGAGAATGTTTCAATGTCTGTTTCAATGTCCCAATTGAAGCAGTTTTGGTAATTTCGATGCCTTGGGCTATTTCTACCAGTTTAATTACCTGTATAGAAGCTTTGCATGATTAATTCAGGTGGATACCATCTTGGAAGTCCCACAGAACCCTATAATTATGTGTGAAATACACATTTAATTTAAGCACAGGGGTAAAGATTACCCTGCTGATACTCCTGGGCCTCAGGGTGTGCAGAGCAGATTTTGAACAGGCCGTAAGAGCTGTTCCCTTCCAGGCCTGTACCACAGCCATCTGGTGCTGGGACAATGCTTTAGCTTTCCAGATTCCCAAGTCAGTTTTGATAGCATCTGATTAAGTGTTAATACTGCCAGTTTGCCTAAACTCTGAAGACAGCAGGGTCTCTGTCGATAGCATTTAGCAGATCTACTCAGACCCGGAATAACTTGAACACCAAATCAGCAAATAAAAAGAAATGTTTCTTCAAAATATGTTTTGGGGTTCTGAGTTATCAGAATCTTATTTGTCTCTTGTTTCAAGTTTTTCAGAAACTAGATCTCTTGGAATAAGTTCGCTTTTCAAATAATGCATTTTAATGTTCCCCACTATATTAAACAAACGGAGAAATTTTAGTTCAGAAATTTTCTTTTTTCCTGTGTACTAGCCAAGCATTTCAAATGATTTGGCTTTGCTTTCAGTGTTCCTTTGGAGAGTAGGTTTTTTCCCCCACCCCTTTTTTGGCCTAGTATACTTCAAAAAAAAAGAAAAAAATCGAAAGCACTGAAGAACAGCTAAGTGCCTCCATCTTGCTTATCCCACTTCTGGGTAAGAAAAGCAAAATCAAAACTATGCTCAAGAGGCCAGGCCCTGGCTGGCTGAAAATAGTTCTTCTGGGGGCAGGAGTCCCACCAGAGCCTCCTTCCCGAGCTGGAAGGGGGCCAGGCTTCGGCACCTCCTTGCTTTTGATTGCTGTTTATCCCCTGAAACATGATTGTCTATAATTACAGATAATCTCCCCTTGTTTATTTCTCTCCACTGAAGCTTGTCTGTGGTGCAATTGTGTCTCCTGCTCTGCCTGGGCACCAAGGAAACGCTTCCTGTTTTTATTTTTTTTCCAACTTTGGAGTTTTTCATTTTCTTTTCTTTCTTTCTTATAGGAATAAAGGTATTAGGTCTCCATTTATCCTTCCCTTCTCGAAATCCAACATTCTGGCAATTCCCGAACTGATTCATCCAGTGTGAGTGCCAAGCACCATACTAAGTGCCTTGGCAGAGTTCAAAGTGAAACCCGCAAGAGCCCTGCTCCTGATCGTTTCCCAGAATATGTGTCTCTTTATATAAAATGTGAGATAACTTATAAGAAGACAGCATAATTCTGAGTAGAATGGGAAGATCCAGTTACTCCACATAACAGTTTCTCTCTCTCTCTCTCTCTCTCTCTCTCTCTCTCTCTCTCTCTCTCTCGGCTATTTGCTCATTTAATTTCTGGTCCTTGAATTAATCAGAGTTTATTGCGAGAAAGAGTTCAAGATTATTTTATTTGGTCTTGTGAAGTACAGTTTAGCCATACTCCTTGACTGCTAAAAAAAAAAAAAAAAAAAAGTAGCGTTCTCTCTATGTAGGGCAGATTTCTACAACCAGAACAGGCACACGAAGACATGTGGGTACCCATGGTTTGGTCCCTCTGTAAGAAATGGATTCTGTGAATGATGTAGCATTTCTTGCATTTATCCCAAACATACATTCCCAGGGCATTCTCACCCAGCTTTGATCAATGGGAGCTCTTCTGGGATCCGATGGCATGGGGGGAAGCGTTTGTGTGTTCATGTGCTAATGACTTCTGTGGCATTCCTCCAGCTGGGTTTAGATTTCCTTAACATGCTATTAATCTTGTCAAGTTTCAGTGGTGCTCTTTGGAGACAGGACTGAGCCCTAGAAACATCCTGGCAGAGTGCACTGCTCAGGATTTGGGCCTCTTTTTCAAGGCACACCACTACTAAGGGGTACCTGTTTTCCTCCCGGAGGAAACTGCTAATTTCTGACTGAACTGAGAGGGAAGCATGAGACAACCAGCCACAGGCTGAGGAGATGGTACAGTTCTTGAGGGGCAGACATGAGATAAGTTCAGATCCCCAGCCCCCACATAAAAAGCCAGGTAGAGCAGCACACACTTGTAGCCTCAGCACTGGGAACGCAGAGGCAGGAAGTTCTGGAGCACACTGGCCAGTCAGTCTAGAAACTGTGCCTCCGAAAAGAAGATGTAGAATGGCCAGGAAGCATATCTAGCATCCCCCTTTGGCCCGCAGCCGACGCTCACACGTACAGAATAAGAAAGGAGAGGCTCCCGTTAGGTTGTGAAGAGTTCCAGCCTCTTCTCCAGAAAGGCTGTCAGAGAAGAAGCCCTGGGGCTGTCTACACAGCCCAGAAGATGTTTGAGAATAGGGCTTTTTTCTTTTGACACACCCTTCTGAGCTGCCTTACAGCCTCCACTTTCTATTTGGTGTGGCAAATACTGGCAAAGGAATAAATTTTTTAAAAGAGCAAAATCTAAAAGACAGCTAAAAAAAAAGGCTGGCAGAAATCCACCCAAATGTTCTTGGCTTGATTTTGGATGGAAGGGTGGTGGCTGAGAATTCTCCCTCTTCTTCTTACTTCTGGTTCTTCAAAAAAAGATTTTTTTTTTTTTTTAACAGACGTGTTTCGTACTTTTTATTTTTTTTAAAGTCTATTTAGCATCTATTTAAAACGAAAGGCTTGGGACTTTAAAATATAGAGATCCGTGCATGCACCTTAAGCATGGTCATTTGCCTCAGCCAGCTTAGAGCTGCTCCATCTGCTTCTCGGCCTTGAAGAAAAAGGTAGATCATTGGTTCTGGCTTCTCACTCGATGTGTTTAGATCTTAGGAGACAATGAGTGCAGGCAGGAACGTAAGGTCATGGCTGGCAGAATTCATGGGTACCTGCAGAACTTTTCCACCTGAATCTCCACGTGTGCCCTGTTTTCCATAGTGAAGAACATTAAGAACCCTAAAATGTTGGCGGTAGCATCAGGTCTCTGAGAGAGACAGGTGCCCTCCTCAGAGTCTTTGCTCTCACATGGGCAACAGAGTCGTGAGGACTTCTGTTATAAATTACCTGGCATGTGCCGTCACAATGTTGGTGAGAAAGCCTTTCAACCCTTTTTTCCCCCAAGAAGTGCTATGACTCTTTCAAGTACCAATTATAAATTTCCAAACCCCAGACATTTAGGTGCCAGGCTGAAACAGGGCCTGCTCTTGCTAAGACTTGTAGTAAATTGCAACAGTGTGGAAAGTGGGTGGTTTGTTTCCCAGAGTTCAAGCGGGGACTGCAACTGCCTGTGGCTTCTCTTCCCAGAAGCTTCATCGTCCACCATCCTCTTAGCAGCTCCGAGATGGGAAATAGCTTTCACAGCCTCCCAGAAGATGCTGGTCAGAGGAGTGACCATCAGTAAATGGAACTCGGGCCTGTGGGCTCAGGGCTCATCAATAACAAAGTAACTGCTTAACTTGGCTCCCAGCTACGAGAAGAATATAAATGAATGCTGTGTTCTTTCAAAGGGCTCTAATCTCAGGCACAGGGGATGATGCATATGTATGCATTAAATTTATCTATAAAGACTCAGGACTTGTGGGTGTCCCTTTATGGCTTAGTCAAACTGTGTGCAGCATTGGAAGTTTTCTCACTTTACAGATAGGGCCTTGTTTGAGACACTGTCCCTGGGCTGTCATAAAGGGACACCGTAGGAAGGAAATGGTGAAAGCATCTCATGATGGCGGGTGGTGTATGATCTTGGGTAAATGCCAGCATTTGAGCATTTTATGCATGTATATACCTGTATGCGTATGCCTCTGCCTGACAAATAGAGGAACAAAACTAGTATTGAAGTGATTAAGTATATTTGGTTTTTACTGGTTCTCAATCGTGTAACGTGTCAAAGGAAGGCTGGACAGCCAGCAAGGAGTAGGTTGCAAATAAGAGAAAATTGTGCAGCCTCTGCAGGGCGGGGGTTGTGAGGTCCTGGGCCTGAAAGAAATTAGACATCAGCTTCCAAAGCCAAAAATGGCTGTTGGCTTTTTTGAACACAAGGTAAGGGTCAGATCCAGAGATGCAACACAGCTTTCTAAGGCTTGGCATCAAGACTCACAGTTCAAAGCAAAAAAAAGACGAAACCAAGACCCCTCTACTCTAAATAATGCCTCTCAAATTAAAGAGAAGGCCTTGTTTTTTCTTCCTTACACATTTTAGAGTTTCCTCAAGCGGTAAGCAGGAGACTAGAGAGCAGGGGGAGACGGAGTCTTCCTACTATACTAGGCAAGAAAGCACAGCATGGATTACACATGACCCAGAACCACTGGACAGGGGAACTAACCCACCTGGAACACATTCCACTGGTGGAAAAGCTTCAGAACAATAACGGAGTTTAAGGCAACGTGGCCATCCCCTCAAGAGGCCTCTATAAAAGCTGCAGCTACCAGGAGCTGAAGAGATGGCTCAGCGGTTCAAAGCACTGGCTGCTTTCCTGTGAGGTGGGAGTTCAGGACCCTGCACCCACCCACACAATGGCTCACAACTTTCTATAACTCTAGTTCCAGAGGATCAGGCATCTTCTACGGGAGGCATACGTATAAATACATTTTTTAAAAAATTGTTTTAAAGCTTTGACTCCAACTATGTGACTCCAACTATGTGGGGTCCAGGGTAGGGCAGGGAGAAAGCCAGTGATTACCATCTGCAGCCCAGGAGGTGGGGCAAGTCCAGGGCAGGTCTCAGGAGGCTTCAGGCTTTGCCAGTTGGTGAAAGTGTCGGCTAGGAACATTGGGAGATCCAGGCGTATTTGGAAAAGGGTGACAGCTTCTACGCAGCCTGTTGCCAAAGTGCAAACTCACAAGCCACATTACAGAAGGGAGGGAGCATTGAGACCAGTGAGTCCGGAGCTTAATGACCACTTCCTGAGCTGGGCTCAGTTAAGCTATTCAAGCCTGTTTCCTGGTCCCAATTAAATGCACCTCACAGGGATATTTGGAGAGTTTACCAAAATACTGGCAAAGCAGATACTCCGAAGCTTCTTTTTCGTTTTCTTTCCTGTCTAACATTGGTTTGAGTCACTGACGTTTTTTGTCCACGGTGACTTTCTTTTTCTCTCATTTCAATTCATTTTGTTGTCTTTCCGAGTGATGGAAGCTGAAATTGTAATCCTCCCGCCTTATTCCTGTCCTTTTCATTGCTGGCCAAATGTGTTCAGGCATGCTGATGCTACCAAATGCCACCAGTGGGTCAGTAGAGCCTGGTGGTGACTTTGACCTCAATCCCCCTCTAGAGAACGTTCTTGAAGCTTTACTTCTCTTGGGGCAAGTGACTTAATATTTTAAATTGAATTGTTGCCATTCTTTGATTAATAACTCTCAAATTCCTATAGTCTTTGAGAAATTGTCCCGTCTCGTGTCTGCTGACCACACTCTTGAACCAAATACACCTGACTTTGTTCTAATTCATGTAATCGGTAACTTTGGAGTCAGTTCATTGTTTTTAAGATAGACCCAAACTAGGTCAGACCTGTTATCCATAGCTAAAATTAACACAGAGTATTGAAAAAGAGTAATTAACAAGTTAACTATAAAGATAATAAAAAAAATTGTTTGAGACAAGTTGTCTTTACTAACTAATGTAGTCTCATGATTCAAAAATCAAAATTCTGTAAGGGTGACAAGTGTCTTACACATTTTCCATCTTCTTCTCTACATAAGGAGCTAGGGAGACAGCTCAGTAGGTAAATTGCTTGCTGCGGAAGCATGAGGACCCAAGTTCAAGGACAAGCTCAGATCCCCAGCATCTACATTTAATAACAAGAACCATGGTGTGGTGTCATGTGCCTGTAGCCCTAGTGCTGAGGTTTGAAGATTCAGGAGGGATTGCCGGCCAGCCAGCTAGGTACAGTACCAAGCTCCACATTCATTGAGAAACCTTGTCTCAAAAACTACGGTAGATGTTTGATAAAAGAAAACACTCAAAGTCACCTCTGGCCTCTAAGGTTTTTGTTATTTTGTACCTCCTTCTGGTTGTCTTTATGTTAACACAAATGCGTAATTTTAAGTCTTTTCCTTACTCGAAAGGTAACACACCAGGATCTTGTAAAGATGACTGACTCATCAGGCAAAGGTGCCTGCTGCCAAATCCAACCACTCGACTTTGATTTCTACAACCCACATACTAGAAGAAGACCAACTCCTACAGCTTGCCCTCTGACCTCCACATGCATGGCGTGTACATACTTCCTCTCCCAACACACATACACATGCAAACAAAATAAACTAAATGTTTAAAAAAAAGTCAACAAACTGTATGCATATGCTGCTACACCTTATTCTTTTTCTTGGCAGTATGCCCTGCCCTGTATATGCTAACAAATCCATATACAGGGAGATTCTTTTGTATTTCCCCTAATTTTGCAAATCTATGATATCCTATTGTGTGTATTTAGTCCATCCAGATTGCAAGCAATAGACACTGGAGTGGTTGCCCATCTGCCAACACAGCAACGTTGGAATGACTTGGGGGCCTGTCATCTTTGTCTATGTACAGATGAATCTGCAGTGGGAGTCCCTGGGAGCAGGCTTGTTGGGTAGAAATCAGCTTTTGTGTTTTAACAGGTATTATCAACAGGGCGGTGGCATTAGGAACTCCCACCAATAGTGTGTGTACGGGAACGCCTGCTTTCCCACAGCCTCACCAACTCTATATGCCATTAAACGTTTGGATTTTTGCCAATCAGATATGTAAATATTGGTATCTCAGCATCATCTGTGCACCATCTCATTGCCTTTCTGTTATGAGTTAGAGTGAGATCTTATCATGTACTTAAAAAAATCAGAGGCCAGCAAGATGGCTCAGTAGGTAAGGGTACTCATTGCCAAAACTTATGACCTGAGTTCAATTCCCAGAGGCCCACATGGTACAAATAAAGAACTAACTCCCAGAAGTTGTTCTCAGATCTTCATGGGTGTGCTGTGGCACATATAGAACATACACATGTTCACACACACACGCTCACACGCATGCGTGCGCGCACACACACACAAATAAATAAATGTATTCTTTTTTGAGACAGGGTCTCTCTACACAGCCCTGCCTGGCCTAGAACTCACTATCTAAACCAGACACCCTCAAACTCACAGCGTTCCACCTGCCTCAACTTCCTAAGTGCTGGGATTAAAGGTGCGTGCCACGATGCTCAACTAATACTAATTTTTTCCCTTTTTAAAATTAAATTTAATTTGTTTTAATTAGGGTCTCTTTATTTAGTTCTGGAACTCGACATACAGACCAGGCTGGTCTCAAACTCACAGAAATCCTTCTGCCTCTGTCTCTCAAGTACTGGAATTATAAACATGCACCACCACTCTCTGGCCAATTATTTTTAAATTATTTACAGTTTTTTTTTTTCTCCCTCTCTGTGGCTAATTCATGTTCTTTGCTTTTTTTTCCAAGTCCTTGATTTTTGCCTTATAAACTTCTATTTCTGTTCAAGCAATCAGGATAACTTTTATTGAGTTAATTTTCTTTCTTTTTAATAATTTTCTTTTGCTATTTTTATGTAATTGAGTTTATCGGTCTTCAGTTAAGATTTTTTGACTTTGAATCATTCAGAAGACTTTTTCTACCTTTGTGCTACACAAGAACACACACACACACACACACTTCCTTTATGTGTTGTTTTCCTGAGTTCCTTGTTTACTTGCTTACTTATGGGGTGGGGGTGGGAGAGCAATACCACAGCATTCATGAAGAAGTCAGAGGACAACCTAGGGAGTTGATTCTCTCCTTCCACTGTGTGAGAGCTGTGAGGACTGGAGTCATCTCATTGGCCCCTATAAAAGCATTTCTTTTACGACATCTGTATAACCCATATGCTGTTGGTCCTGGCATTCAATGTGAGGTCCAAGTTCAGAATGACCTTTCTAAAGATGGCTGCACACTTGATCCAGTACCAGTTATTTCTCTACCTGTTTAAGAAGTCTCTCTAATACTGACCACACTCACATGTAGTTGGGCCTATTTCTGGAATGTCTGTTCTGTATCATACAACCCTGGATTTATCAAAAAGTGATGAAGACTGTGAGGTTTAGAATCCACTGCGTCACATGCTGATTCTCACTGTGAGAGCAACTCAGCACACTCAGTGTCAGCTTGAGATCCATGGTGCTCATGTGGGGCCAGCTGCTAGAGGCAGACTGCACAATTTTCTCTTTGCTAATCCCTTCATGAGAACACTCTTATTTTCATAACAGAACCTCTCTTAAAACTGGCAAAGTATGCCTATACCAGCAGAGTCCCTTACTGCGTGAGAGGTACCCAGTGATCAAGACAAAATTCTCTAAACCTTTGTAGAAATGGCTGCTTCTCCCAGATTCTCCCCACCAATCCAAGCCTTGAGACATTGCAGGTTTGATGTATGTGTGTGTCCCAGGTTGACAATCAGGTTCTCCTTTTTCATAAGCCCTAACAAATACCTTCCATTCTCTTTCATGATAAACCCTCATATAATTCAGTTCCTTACTGTGGCCTTGACCTTTCATTTACTGGGTGTTTCTAAGTAGGTCTGAATCTCAGGCCCAGAGTAATACATGCATTCTCTCTCTCTCTCTCTCTCTCTCTCTCTCTCTCACACACACACACACACACACACACACACACACACACACACACCACGAATAAGTAAATAAGTAAGCAAACAAATAACTGTCAGGGAGCCACGGCTCTGAAAATGCGAAGGAGTGCATGTTAAGGAATGAAGGAGAGGTCTCTTGCAACACACAAATCTGAGACAGTGCAGTAGTGATCTGAGTTAGGGATAATAGTCTAGCTAAATGTTCACACATCCAACCACCTGCCCATGTTTATGAAAATCTCTTGCGGAGCTGAGCTTTGTCGAGGAGAAACAAAGGAAGGAGTACTTCAGTATCTGGGTACTGTGATTGACTTATGATTGATTGATTGATGATTATATTTGGGAATATCACGTGGACCGCAGTGTATTTAGGGAACATCAGATGACAAGTTTCAGGCTCTTTCCCTTCTACAGTGCAGGTCCCAGAGATCGAAATAAGGTCCTTAGACTTGGTTGCAAGCTCCTTAACCTGCCGAGCCATCTTGCTATCCTAATTTCAGAGAGTTTTCAGCCTGGCGTATGTGGAAAGATTGCACCGTCAGACATTAGGTCAAAGAGAAGCTGAAATGTAGGCTCCTTGAAGGATGTCATGCTCTGTTTCCTTCAACAGCAGATGAATGCGAGCAAGGACTGTTAGTGTTTGGGCGATGATAACAGCAGAGCATCCTCTAAACATCCCCAAATATCAAAGCAATTAAAAAAAAATACAAGTAAATCAACTTTATAGGAAGAAGTACGTGGTTGAGGCCTCTTGCAAATGACTGATGAATTTGGCCATGTCAGTGAAAACAGCTCTCTTTAGTAGACCAAGCACATAAATTACAGGTAAACATTTACTCTCTTTTAATCCCCGAAAGGCAGTCTCATGACTCCCTGGTTTCAGCCATTCAGCAACTTCAAGGACACAACGCTGCCACTGGAATCCTAGAGCCCAAATGGTCACATAGCCTGGAGAGCAGAAGAGAAGTAAGTTTCCCCTGGTCTGGAATCCCTCGTGGTGCATGGGCTTCCTTATACAACGTGGGTGGAAATCAGTAACCCACAGCATCTGCTGCTAGAGTCCATGTTATGGACCAAGCACTGTGCAGATGTGTTTGATGGGGGAGTGTTCATTTAACCATCACAACGGCTGTTTGAAGCAAATTCCATTTGACTCCCTTTTCATGATGGAGGAAACTTTCCCAAGGTCCCAGAGTTACCAAGCGGCGGAACTGAAACTGGGATCTGCCACCGCTCATACTCAACCTCTACATCAATTAGCTCATAACACCCAGGCTTCAATTACAAGAACAAATTGAATCAATTCTATTAACAAGGCTTGGAGGCACAGGTTATGCTGGAGGAGCTGGACAGGCAGCCCAGCCATCTCCTGTCCCAGTTCATTGGTAAGGCTATTGCTGAACATTCTGTCTCTAAAAATACCAAGTAACCTATACCCTAGAGTCCTGCAGCTGCTCACAGCAGATGCCTAGAGCTATAAAGTGCTTCACTGAATCATGAAGGGAAGGCCTCTTGATGATGATGATGGGAAAGAGGGAAGATGGAGTGGAAGCAAGAAGAGACAGTAGTGGTACAAGCTGGCCACGGTCTCATTATATCTGCTCCTCTGATGTGGCCTGCCAGGTACCTCCTAGGGTTGTCTATATAGACCACTTAGACCAACTACCCCTCCTTCATGGGCCTTTCCTGAAATACACATGAATTCCCAAGGATAGTAAATGTACACGATCACTTAATCCATTCAACAGATATCTCTTAACCATCTATCATGGGCAGGTGACCTAGAGTTTGGGGATAAAATGTCACAAATCTCTGTGTGGCACTCAGTGAAACTACACTGGGAGGCTGATGAGCTCCAGGAACCAGATAAGCAATGATAAGTACACATAGAGGACTATGGGAAATGTAGAGCCGGTTAAAAAGGAAGTGGGAGGGGGGATAGGGAAAGAGTAAGGGAATAAATTATATTAAGGACAATCTTCAAAATCTCCTTGATGTGATGCTTCCTATACAGGAATCTGAAGGATTGAGGGCACAAGCCAAGCTTCTCTTCAGGCAGGGTTGGTTCAGCCCGAGAGGCCTCTAAAGGCTCCAAGGAAGGGTAAACCAATCTTTCCTTTGAAGAAGGATGAAGATTGGTGCTCCTGGAATGAAGCAAGGTAAGAGAAAGTAGGAGGTAACTTGTAAAATTTGAGAGGGACTATGTTAAGGGTCTTATAGGCCATAGTGAGGGCCGTGCTGTTTGTCTTGTGTATATATATATAAGGCTACTGAAGAAGAAGAAGTGGGGTGTAACCTAGAAGGACCACTCTGATTGTCCTGGGGAGGGTCAGTGAGACAACTTTAAGGTATTGCAATATCCAGATGAAGCATGTTGATAGTTTGGCATAGGGGGGCAGCTGAAATGACACAGGTGGTCTGTAGCTGAGACCTGAAGGCAGTACCTGTATTATTTGGTAAGAGATGAGTAACAGTGTGAAAGAACAAAGATCACTCCCAAGCCCCCAAGGTTTTGAAATTTGAACAATGCAAAGAATGGAGCGGCCATTTGCTAAGATTGCTGCAAAGAACATAGTCTGGGTTGAGGATGGTGGTGCATGCTCAGAATCCCAGAACTTGAGATTCAGCGACTGAAGTTTGTGAGTTCAAGGCCAGGAGTGAACTACATGGTAACGTCATGTCTCAAAAACAAATCAACAAACAAACAAATAGCTTCAAGCACAAATGATTAATTTGGTTCTGAATATTATAGTTTGAGAGGTCTATTAGGTATGCAATAGTGGAGAGCTTAGAAACGGCTCTGTTAGAAAAGTCTTGCTGCTCAAGTTTGAGGACCCGAGTTTGGATCCTAAGCACACATATAAAAGACCAGCTGTGGTGGCCAGAGTCTGTAACCTCAGCACTTGAAAGGAAAACCCAAGCATATCTTCAGATTCTGGAGACAAATAAGTCTAGCTAATCAACAAGTTCCAGGTTCCGTGAGAGATCCTGCCTCAAAAACTAAGGTGAGAAGAGAACCTAGCATGCACACTTGATAATCCCAGCACTCAGGAGGCAAAGGCAGACAGATCTCTGTAAAAATGAGGCAAGCCTGGTCTACACAGCAAGTTCCAGACCACCAAGATACATGGACTATATCTCAAAAAAATATAAATAACCAAAACAGAGAGGGACCGCACATGCTCATGAACATATACAACACACACACTACACAATACAACACACACACACACACACACAGAGAGAGAGGAAAATAGAGCTGTTTAGTCAGAGTTTGGCACTCAGGAAGACAGTCTGGGCCTCCTGAGATTGAGATTATCTGTACATTTCACTCTTGGTTTAGGCAAGAGGTAGTGAGTGTCTGACCTGGCACAGATATGAGATGCATCGTATGGTAAAATAAAAAGGGCGGAAGGTGGCTGAGGAGGAAAGGGTAACTGGACTGTGGGGAACATGTATAGGCTTGCAGAAACTCTACCACGAAGCATTCTGTGAAATAATTGTTTTTTGATTCCATGTTGTGAGCATGTTGTGAGGGTCACAACATGCATTTTACTATTGACAAAGCGACGTCAATAGTAAAAGAAAAAAAATGCAAATCAACAATCCAGCAACTCATTTTGAAATTAATTGGTATAAAAACGCAAAGTGAAAAAAATAAAATCATTTTATGTCTTTCCCAGTCTTGAACTGATTCTCTTATTGAGTGTTTTATGTTAAGTGCTTCATGACATGGAGTTTTAAGGATATTGCATAAAAATAAAATGGGCTGTACTCAGCTTCATACACATAACCCAAGTGCAGCTCCATTTGTCCTGCCTTAAATTAACTTCAGCTATTACATTTTTTTTCCTCTGTCTTTCGCAGCTCTTCATTGATTTTTTTCCCTCCCATCTCCTCTCAGTGACCTTTATTACACGGTCCTTCCTAATGCTCGTCCTCTCCTACTCCATTTCTTCTTTTCAATTTCTCCCTGATGAGATACCTTATCTTGCTGGTCCTGTTTCAGACAAGACTGAATTGCATAGATTCCCCAGAGACCCTGCATCGAACCAAGGAAGTGACTAATATTTCTGCAATAATATATCTGAGTTTATAGAAATATTTTCCCACTCTGTGACTGAAAGTTGGGTCTTAGATAATTTGTGAATTTAGCCCGTAATGACTGGCTTTCCTCCATGTCCAAGACCACCCTAGGCAGTGACAAGTACTTATTCCACAAGGTCATGTCACAATTGTGTGTTGCTGCCATCTATAATGGAGGCAAGAGATTTATTCACATTCTAACACAGATTTGCAAAGAGAATGTCTCCTGTTAGCCTCTTCATTACAGCTCTTTATGAGACCCCCTATATTCAGAGAAAAAAATCCTATTTTTTAGTTTGATTTTTAAAAAATGAATGCGTAAAATGTGACATTTTGTGCATTCATATCTTATAGGCTGTTCATATTCACCTCTCCATTGCTTTCCTGCTCCACCCTGCCCCATACCATTGCTCCAGTCTAATCGTTTTTTCCTTTTCTTCCTTCCTTCCTTCCTTTCTTTCTTTCTTTCTTTCTTTCTTCCTTTCTTTCTTTCTTTCTTTCTTTCTTCCTTTCCTTCCTTCCTTCTTTCTTTCTTTCTTTCTTTCCTTCCTTCCTTCCTTCCTTCCTTCTTTTTTTCTTTCTTTCTTTCTTTTTTTTTTTTTAAGACAGAGTCTCATTATGAAACCCTGGCTGACCTAAAAGTCACTATGTAAACCAAACTGGTCTAGAACTCACAGAGGTCTGCCTTCATCTATCTCCCAGAGTGCTGGAATTAAGCATCTGTGCTGCTCTCACCAGCCATGCTGATCACTTTTATTATGACCTAAAGCAACTTGGAGAGGAGAGTTTATTTGGCTCACATGACCAGATCACAGTCCATCACGACTGAAACTCTGGGCAGGAATCTGGAGTCAAGCACTGAAGCAGAGGTCATGGAGGAGCGCTGCATGCTCCTCTTCACCTGCTCATCTTCCTTTTTTATACCACTCCGGACCACCTTCCCAGGGGTGGCACTGTCCACAGTGGGCTGGACCCTCCTACATCAGTTAACAACCAAGAAATGTTCCACAGACACAAGTGTAGACAACTACAGACCAGTCTAATAGACACATTTTCTCCACTGAGGCTCCTCTTCCCAGATGGAAGATTAGCTGGTATCAAGTTGACAAATATTTAACTAGGACCCCTTGTAAGCATCAAGACTTGAGTTTGGATCCCCAGAACCCATATAAGAGTTAGCCATGGTAGCACGCACCTGTAATCCTACTGCTAGGTGGGAGATAGACACAGGAGAATCCCAGAAGGCTTGAGATGAGGCCCAGGGTCCAGCAAAGTAGAAGGCAAGGCATGACAACAGCTGAGGCTATCCTCTGCCCTCTATGCTCCCACCATGACATGTGCACACACTCACAAGCACACACATACACACCTACACACCACACACATGCAAACAAGATTTAAAAATAAATCTTAGAGCTGGAACACTGGGGATCATCTAGTTATTTATTTCTCCAAATAGGGATCCTGATTTGTGTCTTTACCGCCTTGGGCTTGACACATAAACCAAGTACTACAAATGAAAACAACTGATCAGGCTTCCTCTCTCAGAGCCAAACTACCTCCATTTTCAAAAAAGCCTGCTTTACATTGAGTCACATTTCTGTCCCTGGGGTTCCCAGATTGATTCCTGGTTCTGCCCCTTTGGAGCTATAGAGAAAAATTACAACACCTGTTTTTGTCTGGTGCCACTGCAAAGATTCCAGTTTTAAAACTGGTGGCTTTTTCCTTGGTCCTTTCTTCTCTGACTCATGGAGTCCACTCTTTCATTTCTTCCACCTGACTACTTTTCCCCAGGACCCTTCAACCTGATGCCTGCATGCCAGTGTGATGCTCCCATGTGTCCTCTGGCTCTGAGGCTGGCAAGATCTAGATAACAGGTTCTGTGTGTCAGTGTCTATTAACAAAGATTAATAAATGTTTATTCCCCAGTCTCTTCTCCCATGATGTGTGACTCTCTGAAAATCACATCTTGAGCCTTGGCAACACCTGCCAAAGAACGCTGGAGCTCAATGCTGTCATGCAACCCACTTCCTGTACCCTGTGCAGCCCTGCCTTATTTTACAGCAGAGAACTCAGATGTAGGACATGTCCAAGCTCGTACAGTCAGTAGAGACAATGTTATAAAAAAACAAGTGCTATATTAACCAGGCATGAAGCTGCCCACATGCTGTGGTAAGGAAACAATGATTTTTTTAAGTCTAGGGAAAAAAAACCAAGGTTTTACTTTTACCCCTCCCCTCCCATTGTCAGTTCTAAATATTTTGTCAGTTCTCTTACTCCATCCCAGCTTTTAAACATTTTTTTTTCATATCTGTGAGCTCTGTTCAGGACTCCTGTCTTAAACAAGACAAATACTGATGACCGACTAGGACAGACAACCCTACACAATCTGTACAATAATTTACTCTCTCCTTTATAATTAATTAGTACGAATTACTTTGAAGTAGGTGGGTTTGCCCTCTCTCCTAATTAGTGGCCTCTTAAGGGAGTCACCCATAGTATCCCTATCTGTACATACCTAATTCAGTCCTAGTGAATATTAACCTGTGGCTAGTGAATTAATATGTGTAAAGTTGGAAGTATCTTTGATGACTTAAGTAAAATATCTTAAGTGGATGCAGAGATGATGTATCATTCCATAAAGAATTACAAATTTTGCATTTCCTGTCTTGGATTGGTTTTAAGTTACATCATTTACCTTGAAAATGTGCACACACACACACACACACACACACACACACACACACACACACACACACACACGGAAGGGGAAAAGAGAGAGCATTCCTGGATTAGCATGACAAGCACAATGCAGCCCCTTATACAGGTCCATTGAAATGTCTTGAGGGTAGACCAAAACATTAGTACTAAACTGGCAATAGAATAGTGTAAGACAATGCGATAAGCCTGCAGACAAAGGAGAATTAAGAAACATGTTTTACTCTTTGCAGGAGCGGAACAGATGGTCCCTGAGCAGGAAGGAATCTGTTGGAATCTTCTTTCAGTGTCTAATACATAATTCAGGTGCAGACCTGGCAATTTAAAGGAACAAATTGTCATTTCCTAACACACAATAGAGGAGCCACACTATTAATGAGCTGGGTTCAGCTTTTTATCATCCCGTCACTACAGCAATTTGAGGGTTTCATTTATTTGCAGATTGTAATTCCCAGCATGCACTAGAACAGGAAGTAGCAGAGCAAGCTGGGAAGTACCACATCCTGGACATTGTGAGTAGAGAACAGGAGGACCACTGGAAGTGGGTAGCTCCCTCTGTACCACTCCAGCCATCTTCCTGACTTGGCTGATTGGAGTCATCAAGGTCTGTACAGATCATTTTGACATCATGGTGACCAAACACCGAACAGGAACAACTTAGAGGAAAGAGTTCCTCTGGCTTATTTCAGAGAACTTTCAGTCTGTTGTGGTGGGGAGGGCACAGTGGATGGCAGAGAGAGCATGTGGCTGGTATGACATTGAAGAAAAGGTGCCAACTGGTCATGATTGTCTTGTGTAGAGAGCTTCAGGTTAGAATAGACTGCAGGTTGATTAGAATGAGTCTCTGGGTCCCCTAGAAATAAAACAGGTACCTGCTATGGCTTCTTCTCCCTCTACCAGCCCCCACTGTAGGGTTGTGAGCTAAAGGGCAAACTCTGGAGCTATTGGCTTTATTTATCCAAGAACAACCAACCAAACAGATGAAAAAGAATATGAGGTATGCCAGCCAGGACTACAGATCGAATTCCAGGACAGCCAGCGCTACACAGAGCCCTGTCTTGACACCCCCAACACACCAAAAAAAAAAAAAAAAAAAAAAAAGGGTGTATGTTCTTGCAATGGAAAAAGAGAGAATTCAAGCAAAGAAGACCTTGGTTTGTTTTATTATTTTACTTTATATAGCACAGAATATAGGATGAAATATAGAAAACAATATAAACAGCTAGAAAATACAACAGGCCAAAAGACACTGTGATGCTTAGTATGGTTTTATTTGTTTGGGTTTTTTATTTTTTTTATTTTTTGACAACTTAACACAAGCAAGAATCATCTGGGAAGAGGGAACCTCAACTGAGAAAATGACTTCATCAGATTGACCTGTAGGTCTGAAACATTTTCCTCATTAATGATTGTTAAGTGTTACTGCTCAGATGGACAGGGTATCCTGGCAGTCTGGAGCCAAGGAATACCATGAAGTCACACCACACAACAAACCTCACAAAAGAGATTTTGTCTTAGGGTTTCTATTGCTGTGAAGAGACACCATGACCATGGCAATTCTTAGAAAGGAAAACATTTCACTGAGGCTGGCTTATCATTGTAGAGGTTTAGTCCTTTGGCTTATGGTGACATGCAGGCAGACATGGTGCTGGAGAAGGAGCTGAGAGCTCTACATCTTGATCTGCAGGGAGCAGAAGCAACTGTCACATGAAGCCTAGATAGAATATGTAAAACCTCAAGTCCACCTCCACAACGACACACTTCTTCCAATAAAGTCACACCTCCTATAGTGCCACTCCCAATGGGCCAACCATTCAAACACATGAGTCTATGGAGACTGTACCTATTCAAACCACCACAGATTTATTGGGAGGGAAAAACCCAGGAGGGTGGCTGCCTCTGCTTGGGTGAGAAGCAGCAGAGAACTGAGCAGAAGACAGAATTTACATAGGGTTTCTTTGGGGGTAGAACTTTCCAGGGTGACCTGAGGTTGGAGAAATTATATGGCCTGATCTTTGGGCAAGCTCAAAGGTAGGTGGGATTTTTTTTTTTGTAGGGCAGGTCCAACAATGATTGATGTGGGAAGGTCCAACTTCTGTGGATGGTACTACTCCTTGGCAGATGATCCTTCAGGTTTCTGCCTTGAATTTCCTCCCTGACATCCCTCAATGATAAATGGCTATAAGCTCAAATAAATTCTTTCTTCTCCAAATCACTTTTGGCCATGGAATTTTATCACTTCAACAGAAAACAAACAGGAACAGAAATAAATAAATAAATGTATATATTAATCGATGTGAAGAATAGCAAAAGCTTTATCTAGAATGTACGAAAAACATTTTCCTGATAGAATAGTATTAACTTGTTGGTTTGAGAAACTTATTCTAGGAAATATTAAAACATTTATAAAGCTACAGAGACCAAATCAGTATGGTTCTAGTGTAAATAAAGACAGACCAATGGAACAGAATTCAAATTAATAAAAATCTGATACTATAAGATCAATAATGTTAAGACATACTGCTGGCCATCTTGGAGGGGTGTTGGACCCACACACTGCATGTATTTATATCTGAATTTTGAAGAGTTCACAAATTAAGAAGGCAAAAGCTTGAGGCATACAGATATCTAAGGAAAAATTCAGATTGACAAAGGCCAGAGAGATGCTCCAGCAGGTAAAAGTGGTTGTTGTGCAAAAAAGCCTGATAGCCTGATATTACAGGGCCTTCTGGTTTGGTCGAGTGGTTAAGATTCTGCGCTCTCACCATTGCAACCTGGGTTCAAATCCCGGTCAGGGAACAAAAGAATAAAAAGAGAGAGAGAACGGCCCCAAGATCCCAGCAGCCTTTTATGAATAGGGTTGGCCACTCCCCCTTCTGGAGTCCGGGACCCTGGATAGGCGTCTTTGGACCAAATCAGCTGACACCTGAATCCCACCACAGCCTGAGCTTGATCTCACAGTAGAAGGAGAAACCTGACTCCCCAAAGTTGACCTCTGACTTCCTCATGACTCCCCAAAGTTGACCTCTGACCTCCTCACATATGTGCGCACATGTCCGAATTTACACACACGATGATAATAAAAACAAAAAAGGCGGAGAAGTCTTTTGAAGTTTCCCACTAAAAATAAAGCCTCAACTAAAACACTGTGTGGGTATCTTATATTTTAAAACTTCTACACAAAGAGAAGCACCTTGTACAGTTAAAAGACAAATGCAACACGTTAGGAGACCAATATCCTCCATACATAAAAAAGTTCTTATGAGTGGGTAAGAAGGGGCAGACACTCTAATATAAATAGTGGCAAAGGACATAAACAGATATAAATGATTAAAGTCCATACAAAAAAGGTGTTCGGACTTACTGGTAATAAAATACACAAATAACCCATGAGAGAGGATGGACTCTAACATACTGGTGGATCCTAAGAAGGCCTTACAAACATAAAGAAAGCAGGTCTAGCTCTATAGACATCTGAGATATATGTCATCTTCCTCTACCGACACTAATGTCCCTGACAGCAGAATGTTTTGTCCACTGAAAAGCTCATGGTCAAAAAGAAAGCAACAGGTGGAAGAAATTGTCCTAAAATGGCCCCATTGTTTGTTGAAGGCCAAATACAGTGAGGGTCACTGTAGTGGGATTATGTTGTTCCATTGTAAATAATTGTCCCACCCACTGATTTAATAAAAAGTGCTGATTGGCCAAAGGCAGACAGGAAGTGAGGGTGGGGTTACCAGACTAAGAAAACTCTGGGAACAGGCAGAACAGAGAGAAGCCACAGAGAAGCCAGAAGAAGTAGAGGACAACTATGCTGCTCTGAGAAAAGGTACCCAGCCACATGGCTGAACAGGATAAGAGTCATGGGTTAGCTTAAGGGTAAAGAGCTAGCAAGTTATATGCCTGGGCCTTAGGCTGATCAGTCTGAAACTATTGTAAGCATCTGTGTGTCTCTGTGGGACTGTGGGACTGTGGGCCTAAACCTTGAGACTAGGCCCAAAAGTCCGGGCCAGAAAACTCCTACTACAGGTCACTAGCTGGGCACAGTAAGACAGTGCAGTTGAGACAAGTAGTCTGACCTGCATTATGGTCCAAACATGAAATGACCCCACAGGCCCTGGTTTGAATGCTTGTTTCCCAGCTTGTGAGCCATTTTGAGGCTGTGGAGCCTTTAGGAATTGGGATGGAGCTGGTTGAAGTGTGTCACTGGAGGTAGACCTGTGAAGATTACACCTGACTCTAGTTCTGGCCTTTGATCTTTACTTCCTGGTTCAGTGTTAGGTGAGAAGCTTATGCTAGCCAAATGCTCTCACCACCCTCCACAGAGCCTTCCCCACCAGGGTGGTTTTTCTGAAGCCATGAGCCAGAGGAACTCTCTTCTTCTTTATGTTATGACATCTTGTGGATAGAGCATTTAGGTTTTTTGGGTTTTTTTTACGATTTCTTTTTAATTTGTATTTGTATGTATATGCATATACCTGCATGAGTTTATGTGCGCCACCTGTGTGCGGGTACCCAAAGAGATAAGAAGAGGGTATCAAATCCCCTGTCACTGGTTACAGATGATTGTGAACTGACAGATATAAGTACCAAACCAAACTTGGTCCTCTGCAAGAGCAGTAAGTACCCTTTACAGCTGAGCTAACTCCAGGATATATTATTTACAAGAGTTCTCCACAATACCTCAATCGCCGACTTCTTGCACACATATAACACTGAGAGCTCAATCACAAGCTGCAGCCAAGTCAAAAGAGATGTTGAGAAATATCCTGATTTCAGAGCCATTAAAATGTGACCCAAAACATTAAGTTTAAAACCAACAAGCAGGCCTGGGAGGTGGCTGAGTTAGTAAAGCGTTTGTCTCATCATGAGGATCTGTATTCAAGTCCCAGAATCCACATATAAAATGCTGGTGTGGGGATGGTGTGGCAGGCCAGCCTAACCTAGTTAGTGAACTCCACAATAACAAGACCCTGTCTCAAAAGAGGTGGGTGGCAGTTCTAAAATTGACACCTGAAGTTGTCTTCTGGCCTTCACACAGATGTATTCACACTCACACATGTACCCCAAACACACATGTATACATACATTTTGTTTTTAAAAAAATGAAGTATGACATTCATATAAGACATTTCGGGGAGGTGTGTTAACACCAAGAGCAGCATATCTGACATTTAAGATTCATAATGCATTGGTGACATTGTTTTGTAGGTGTGGTCTTCTCCAGTGCTGTCAAGACTGTGACTTCTTCATTTGGATTTTTAAATGAGACCCCACCCTAGCGATAATGTTGGCACAGTTGCCTTTGAATGAGGCTAATGTGCCCTATATCAGAGAGACAAATCATGTTTTACAAACCTTGGCACTCTTCACTGAATCATATATTTGCAGACCTTGCTGTGAAAGCGCTCTAATGAATTCTTTCTTTGCAGTAGCATCCTATTGTATGGGTGAGCTGCAATTCATTTCACTAATTCACCACTGATGGACACTTTGCTGGCATCTAGCCCTGCTGCTCTTGCTAGAAGGCTTCAGTGGGCTCCTCCTCCTCCTCCTCCTCCTCCTCCTTCCTCCTCCTCCTCTTCTTAACTTCTGCAAACACGACAAGTTATTCACTGACATTTCAAGAATTGCAGAAGGGTTTAGCAGGGAGACATTTTATACCCTTTGGATTGTATTTATTTTTTGCAATTGTTTTACTTAAAAAAAATAAGAAACTAAAGCTCATATTTGTAGCGTTTTCTGGCTTGTTTTTGTTTGATGGTTGCTTTTGTCTTGGTTCTAGAATGACCACTGAACTTTGGCTAATTCATTGACCCAGCTCTAGCCTGGGATCCCCCAGTCCCTGGTGCTCAGTTATGGTCCTTGTTGGATTCCTTTTGTAGAAGCATCCAGCTTCTGAGAACCCAATCAAATTCTTCTTCCTTTCCAAAAGAGGTACTTCAATACCCAGTCCAACAGTCCATGTTATCAAGTGTGACATTAGTTCTACCAGGATTTCTAGCCAGGACGAGGAACATCGGAGGCCTGAAATACCTTGGAAATATTCCATCCTCTGTTTTATAGAGGAATCTGTTTCTTTCCCTGTCCTTTTCTTTTCTGTTCCCAATCTTTCTAAAGCTTCAATGTAGTTCTGAAGTAAAGCCAGTGCTTGGCAAGATTGTTAAAATGGACAGCTTGGAGTGTAGTATCTCCTCTAACAATGCGGATGTTACAAAGTGATTCAATAATTTAAGTCATTTAACTTCTAAGTCAAAAGTTAGAATTCTGTGGGTTTAAAATGCTTCTTTATTTGATTAATATTCTACTTTTTTAATGGCTTTTTTTTGCATGCATGAACTTATGTATCTTTAAGTGCAGAGGTGATACAAACTGTCCTAGGCTATTACTCATGATTCTCCTCCCCCTCCTTATCTCCCCGCCCCTTTTAAAATTTATTTCTTTCTTCCAGGCAGTGGTGACAGAAGCCTTTAATCCTAGCACTTGGGAGGCAGAAGCAGATGGTTCCTTGTGAGATTGAGGCTAGCCTGGTCTACAAAGCTAGTTCTAGAGTTACCAAAGAAACCATGTCTTGAAACATCTCTTCCAAGGGAAAAAAAAAATTGTCTGCCTGCGTGTCTGTGCAACACTTACAGGCAGTGCCTATAGAGAACTGGCATTGGGTCCTTTGGAACTAGCATTAGAACAGTTGTGAGCTGCCATGTGGGTGCGGGGAACTGAACTCAGATCCCTGCAAGAGCACCAGTGTTCTTAGCTTCTGAGCCACCTCTCCAACCTTTGCCTTATTTTTTTTGAGACATGGTCTCTTGCTGAACCTAGAGGTAGGCTGACAGGCGGCCTTGATGTCTCCCATCTTCACCTACCAACTAAGGTTATTGACAAACAAACATTTGCCACTCCTGGCTTTTTACATGGGTGTGGAAATTTAAATCCAGGTCCTCATGCTTGTATCACAAGCACCCTTACACACTGAGCCATCTCCCCCGTGCCTTATTTTGGTTTCTTAAATAAACCTTGGTAATAAGAGAGAACAATGGGGACTCTGAAGCGGAGTGGAGGGTATGGAGAACTCTCTGTACCATCTTTGGAACTTTTCTGTAAACAAAAATGATAACCAAAATGAAAATATTTTTAAAATTTACACTCATATTTTCTCTTGAAAAACTTGTTAACTTGTGAGGTTACAACTTTGCCTCCAAGCAAAGTTTCCTGTAATGATGGTCCCAGTCTTCCCTGGCTGCTGGGTTCCACCGTAGCCACATCTGCTGCTTTGTAAGGTGATGGCGAAGAAGGTCCCTGATGTCTGCAACTGCTGCCCTCCCTTGATAAGCATAGACCGCCAAGAACCTTAATAAGCACGGTTACGGGAGCACCTTCCGGGCTGCGTTCTTAGCTCTGTTCTCTATCCCACCCAGCCCCTGAGTCTGCTGGGACAAACAAGCTAGTTGCCTGAGTAGTATTAAAATGATAAAGATGTTGTAAGCCACAGAGAATCGATAATATTCATCAAGGGTTCCAATTTGCAATGGGAGAGGAGAACACAAATTTTTATCACTGGGCCACATTTTCTGAGCGTCAAACCTCCATCTTCAGCTCAGGAGGACTGGGTAGGTTTCTGAGCTAAATTAGGAGAGTCTGGCTCTCTGCCCTCTATCCTGCTTTCTATGAGCTGAATTGTGTCCTTTCAAATATATGTATTGGAGATCTGTTTCCTGTGCTACGGGATTGGAGGCAGGGCCTCTGAGAACGTGATTAAAGGTATGTGGGGCCATAAGAATAGAATCCCGACCCTTTACAGCTGACACCCTTATAAGAGGCTCTCTCTTTACTAGGTATAGACTCAAAAAGGCAGGAAGAGAGGCCTCTCCACAAACTAACTTTACAGCACCTACCCAAGACCTTCAGTTTCCAGAACTGTGAGAAATATTGCTCATGGCACTCCATCTGGGTTGTTTGGTTATGGAAGCCTCTGCAGGTCTCACAGAACACTTATGCATTTCCTCTTACTTTTTAAAAAAAGAATAATATTATAGGCAAGACGCAGAATAAGAATGTTATAAACAAAGAGCCTTCCTGGTAGGTTTGAAAGGCCACAGTGCCTGTGGAAGGGGAACAGGCTGAAGGAAGAAAGAGAATGGATCACTGTGCCCAGGTACCACTCAAGCTCCTGGGCACAAATTAAGTGATTCCAGACTTAATTTGTGATGGTGATGATGAAGGCTTGCCTTTGAAATCCCCTCTTCCTTTTATTAATTGCATAATCTCTTCTCAATTCCTTTAAAATAGTAAAACTAACAAAAATTTATTAGGCTTTCCCTTGCTGTGGAAGTCTCCCAAGGTCCTCCTCAGGAACTGTGTGAGGCAATGGATGCAAAAGAGTTTTGTAAAATATAAAGCATTCCATGCATGCAAGCTGTTATTGGGAGGAAGCAGAAGGATGAATTGAAATCCCAAGATCCCCTAAAATGTGCAAAAGGTGCTCTATTTGGATTGTCACCCTCACAGAGCATTTCACAGACCATTTAGCAATTTCTCCAAGCGCCCATACCAGTTCCCTCAGTAACATCCCTGTGCTACGCCAGTGAGGGCAGGGAGAAGCCAACTCTCCCAATCCTGGCCCCGTGGACAGCAGCAATGCCTGCAGAGGAAGGGGCTTGGTTGCTAGGAAACCAGCAAGAGTGGGCAGCCAGCTCCCAAGCAGGTTAGAATCCGGAGAGGATTTTAAAAGCCTATTTCCGTCTGCTTCTGCTAGAATTGAAATTCTCTTCAGGGTCCAGCCACCAGTGATACAATCTGCTTACATTACTGGTATTGAGAGCTCTTGAAAGGATCTATTTGACCGGTCCTTGCAGCTCCCTCCCACAGTGCCTAGAAAAGACAGGCACTTAAAAGAAAAAGGGGAAGGGGACAAAAAAGGGAGTTGATGGAGTCTGCAGCAGAAGCAGAGAAGTGACAGCAAGAATTAACCCAAACACATCTGATCACAGCCCTTCGAACCCAGAGAAGTCATAATTGTGCTCAAGCTATGCCAGATGACAGTGCCCCCCACCCCAGCTTCTTTGTACATCAAGGCAGCCAGCTGCATACAGCCAAGAGTTGATTTCAAGTGCATGAGAGGTGTGTCAACCTGGTCTTCCCACTGGAGTTTGTTTTCACAGATGTAGTCTGACACTGGCTTCTGGGCTAATTGGAATTTGGTTGACACTGAATTTAAGTTGTCACTATCCCATTAAGGATCATAAAAAGCATGATTTTCAAATAAGAATTGCTTGCTTTTCGTTGTTTTTTTTTCTCTCAGAACAAGTTCTAAATGCTCAAGAAATCAAACCTGTGAGTCTTCAGGAAATGTGCAGACACAACAGCCTAGAACAGAGTATTGAGTGGTGGAAGAGTCAGCTAGAAAAACAGTAAAATAATTGGTGCATTTAAAGTCATTTATGGAGCATACTTGACAGTCTTTGTGCCTTGTTACTGCTGCAGTACTGAAAGGGAAGGGGGAGTTGCTGATTCATCAGGAAGAAGGATGCTCATGGGCTTTAGGAATATAAACCATCTCTAAAGAGGTTCCAG
Source organism: Phyllotis vaccarum (assembly GCA_033318265.1). Classification (NCBI taxonomy): domain Eukaryota; kingdom Metazoa; phylum Chordata; class Mammalia; order Rodentia; family Cricetidae; genus Phyllotis; species Phyllotis vaccarum. Next base: position 72,748,250 of record JARWLC010000012.1, read on the forward strand.
GGCCCTCGGCAGACATGCTTTATTTGGTTAAAGCCTAATGACAAAATGGAAGGCTCGTTTCTGTATTTACAGGCTGGCTCTCTAGCCTGCTTTTATAGGCAGGCAGTCGGGGTGGAGGGCGATTGCAAAGGAGGAACGGTAATTGGCTGAGGAAAGAACACTTCGGAGAAGTGAGAACAAGCATAGGGCAGTTCATTGGAGGAGAAGATGAAAGCAGACCTGGAACCCGAGAACAGTGTGGCAGGAAAATACTGAAAGCTGTCTATTAGCTGATAGACAGCATATGAGAAGCACAATCATGAGCAGATGCCAGAGAACCGCAGCAAAGTGAGGAAGGTGAGTGCAGGCACACCCACGAGAGATATGATCTCACACCTGTGAAGGCATCTAGCTTACAGAATGGGGGAGCAAGCTCTGGAGCCACCCACCCACCCTTTTTTTCCCTTTTCATGTGTATGGTAAGTGTGCATGTGTGGTGTGTGTTCACATGATGTGGGGGTACATGGGGTGTGCAGGGCACATTTACATATGAGGGAGTACATGCAGAGGCCTGAAGCTGATCACTCTCTACCTAGTGTCTCACAGTTGAACCCAGAACTTGCAGACAGGGTTAGCCCAGCTAAGCTGGCTTGATCTGGGGATCCCCTGTCTCTACTCTCTGAGCTCAAGCATCCCAGGTGGCACTTCCATGAGTTCTAAGAATCCAGATTCTAGTCCTGGGGCTCATGTGGCAAATGTTTTAACCACCGTGCTGTCTGCCCAGCTCTTTTCTCACTTGTCTTCTCTACCGTATAAGAATAAATCCTTTGAGATTATTTTGGTGACAAGAATGACGCCAACTTTGGGATCCCACAGATTGGAGTTCAAATCCTGGCTCTTTCATTTACCGGTGTGGATCCCTGGACTAGATACTTAACACACCGGGGAGTCTCAGTTTTCTTATCTGTAACTCAAGAGTGATGATAACACATCCACTGTTTTCCCCCAGTGCAACAGGCTTTGGGGGACACAGCCTAGCTGCACCCGTTTTTTCTGGATAAAAACTGAATGAAGAGGAAAATCTAGGACTCATAGCCTTCCTTGGAACAGGGAGTTTCCTTAGAGGGAGAGATTCTGGTAACATCCTCTCTAAGCAAGACAGCTTAGAAGGGAATTCTGAACTCAAATGAAGGGCACCAGTGAGACAACTTCTTCGGAAGTTTGAGATTAAAATGTTCTGGCGGTGGCAGCAGGGGCGGCAGCTTTGCAATTCACCTAGGCATATGAAAAAAAAACCAGCTCTGGACAGATGGCAGTAACAGGATCGGGTGCATGTTACCATGGTCCAGGTTTTTCTGACTCCAGCTTATCAGTCTAGGTATGATCTAAGCCAGGTGACTAGTTTTCAGAGATGCTTCTGGGTAGATCTACTTGTCACTTTTCCTTGTCCCAGAACAGACATTTCTAACTCCACCATGCTTGGTGGGGGTGGGACAGCAGACTGCCAAGTCTGTGTGTGCATGTCTGGCATCCCCCAAAGGACAGGACACTCCTAATCCCAGGAAGATTGTTTTCTGTTACCTTGAGAATTCCCAAGTGATGTTCTACCATTTCTGGCCCAGAAAACCAGAAGCTGTTTCTTTTGCCAACTACTGTCAGCCCATCTTTGTACCCTAGGAACTGTGTGCCAGCGTTCTGGGCTCAGTAGGCAAAATGGTAACCAAAGAAGCAGAGAGACAGAGAAGTGCTGGGGTGAAATAAGTGTGCTCTAGAAAGTAATTCGTGGGACTCATGAGCTTATGAGAAGGAATCTGAAAGAAGAAAGATAGCAAGCCAAGAGAACCGGTCTACAATGGAGGTACTGTTTTGCCACTAGGGCAGGGTGTGTGTGTGTGTGTGTGTGTGTGTGTGTTTAGATGGGTCATACCAAATGAGACAGGGAGAGAAAAACAGATTCTGGCAAGGACTTAGATAAGTTGGGTGGGAAGCATGTAGTCACACCACTGTGTCCAGGGCAGATACCTGGCAGGTGGGGAGGGAAGGAGCTCCTGGGATTCTGCCAGCCATAGGGAGCCCAGGAACATTTGCCACACCTGAGATTGCCTTTTAAGGAAAGTGGCCCAGACCAGTTCTCTCTTGCATATGCAATGCTTTCAGTGAAATCAACTAAGTGCTCTCTCTATGACTGATGTCTCCAGATATTGGTGCCATGTTTAAGGTAGCAATTCCAGGAGGTGGGGATGATGACACCATCCTTTGTCTTAGGAAGACAACTTCACATCAGAAGGTAGTGAAGCTGCTGCTTATGGGCTGAAATATGTCCCTCCAAATTTATGTGAACCTGATTGCATCAAAATGAGGGTCTTAGGGCTGGACAGTGGTGGCACATGCCTTTAATCCTAGCATTCAGGAGGCCGAGGCAGGTAGATCTCTGTGAGTTGGAGAACAACCTGGTCTACAGAGCAAGTTCCAGGACAGTCAGAGCTACATGGAGAATCCTTGTATCAAAAACTCAAATAAATAAACAAAAACATTAAATAAATAAAATGGAGGGATTCAAGATGTGTCACAACCCATCTGATCAATGTCATGGTAAATATGGGAAACTTAAGGCTGGAGAGATGGCTCAGTAGTCAAAAGCACATGCTGCTTTTCTAGAGGACTAAGGTTCAATTCTTATCACCCACAAGGTGGCTCACACCATTTTTAATTCGGTTCCAGGGGATCCAGCTCTCTCTTCCGGCCTCCACAGGTATTGTACTCACATGGTACATACACACATATAGGAGAACACCCATACTCATAAAATTTTTTAACTTTAAAACAGAAAATTTAGATACACAAAAACACCATGTTAGGACATATCAAAGAGGTATGCCAAGGACAAGGATACCAGAGATGATAAAATAATAAAAAACATTTATTCATATTATGACAAATACCAAAATACTAATGATGTACTAACTACACGTATGAACTAGAAGGAAGCAGCTGTGTCCAGTAGCCAAGGTCCATAGGGAATGAATGTTAGAGCCTAGAAGTGGGAGCAGGTAGACTCCCAGGTGGCCAGAGGTCCGAGACCCACAGACCTGCCACGCCAGACCCCTTAGCCGCCCGCCACTCAGGCCCCCAGAAATGACTCAGACGCTTATATTAACTTCATGCTGTTTGGCCTATGGCTCAGGCACATTGCTAGCTAGCTCTTACATCTTAAATCACCCCATCTCTATTAAGCTGTCTGCCACGTGGCCCGTGGCTCACCTGTGTTCCTTACATGTTGCTCCTTGGGCGGCTTGCTTGATCTGCTAGACTCCGCCCTGCTTCTCCTACCTATTCTGATTCCTCCTCCTACTTCTTCTATGGTGCCTGTCATGGCCCAAAACAGCTCCTTTATTTAAAGATTGAGATTCACAGCATACAGAAAGGCATTCCCACATCAGGAACCCTTAGGAGAGTCTGAGAGTTGGAATTATTCTATTGGATGGATGCGAACTCATACCAGGCTTGCCCTAGTGGCTTTGTAGAGGGCCAGCTCTTACGGCTCATTATCACTTACTGGTTCCTACTTTCTTCCAGGAAAAAAAAAAAAAGACAATTAGATTTCTTTTTCTATAATCAGCTCACAAAATGGCTGTGCCAGATTTGTATGCATAATTGCTTCAGTCTCTTTGCAACAATGTTGTTTATAAGTATATTTTGAAAATGTTTAAAGGAAATATTGATGTTTTGTTACTACACAAAGGTTAGATGACTGCCACTTTTTTTTTTTTTTTTTTTTTTTTTTTTGGATAAATGGGAATCCAGGGGAAAAGGAAGTAAATTTGAGTTGCATTTCTAGATGCATTATGGCAGCTGCAAAAGAGCATAGTAGAAGGTTAGGCCGAGCATAGAAAAGGTTCCTTGTTTTTGATATTCATGTACATGCTCAGGAGCTTTTCCTTCTGCAGCTTTGGTTTCTTGCTTAGCTCAGCTGAAGGGGAACCAGTGTGAGGGACAGGGAACCGAGGAAAATGAGGCACAGCATCCTGACTCAGTGGAATCAAGGAGCCATCCCCATTGCTCACTGGGCAGTTTCTTCACTTCTGGCTTAAGGGTTTGGCCAGAGCATTGGGGATGTGTCCAGTTCATTTTCTGATGCTCTTACACATTATCCGAGACTGTTAAATTAGAAAGAAAACAATTTTCATATTATTCTGAAAGCTGAAAAGTCAAAACTGAGAGTTTGCACCTGGTGAAGGGTTTCTTGCCGTGTCGAGCCATTGCTTGGCAAGACAGGGCAAATATATCTGCCCAGTTTGTTTTCTATTTCCTCATCCATCTCCTCATTTCTATCCCTATCTTCACCTAAATCCACTGGCCTCAGGACAGGGAGTCCTGCCCTCAGAACCTTATTTATCCTAACTACCTTTCTGGGGGGAGGAGGAGGGGACAGAAACATTGAACTCTTGTCAAAAGCTAAATAGATTTTGATCTGCCCGCCCAGAAAAACCAAGCTCTTTAGAAATCACTAGTAGTCCATCAGTCCAGGGCACCAGGTGGTGACTAAACCTTACACAGTCTGGATCATGGCAGGTAATTGAGTATCTGACCACCCTTTGGGGCAGTGACAGGGGAAACCTAGAGGAACAGAGTAGGGTTGTGACATGGGGTTTCTTGGCATGCTCTAGGATAGTATATCTAGAGTAGCGTCCAATAAAGCAAATAGGACTTTTTTCCATTGGTAGAAATTCTCAAGTGGCAAAAAAAGTTCAGATATGAAAATAATATTCACAGTGGAGCAGAGACACCTTCTATTGGCCCATTAACTCTCAATTCTGATTGGTTTAAACATTTCTTCTGCTTACAGATAGCCAGGTAGGCTGACAAGAAGCTTTCTTGAGAATTCTCTCACATCTATGATACCACACCATCTCTGGGCTGGGTAATAATCCAATTGTACTATTTTAATTTCTGATAAAGGAACTGAATAATCAGTATCTTTTTATTAAGTGTTCTGCTTACCTAGGCACGCTATGTATGCATGCTCTATTATAAATTTGCTTGCCTACATATTTATTTTTCAATCCAGTACAACACTGTGATCATGCATTTGAATGACCCAAATAAAGGCAGGTTTGAAGACTTGCGTGCATATCTATGTAGCTTAGGAAGAGTGACCTCTTTGAAAGCACCAATTCCACGAGCAGTGATTCATCTGAGGGGCTCCCAGTGGACTGTACCAGCACTATGTGTTTCAAGGGTATGTGAAAGGCTGAAGGTAGGGCTGTATAAATCACAGTCTTTTAGGGAAGGGTTGGGAAAGCCGCAGTGCTGTGGGAGCAGTAATCAAAAGCCAGGAAGCAGCCAGCAACACATCATGCCTGGGTACCAGAAGCCAGGGGACTCAAAGCCCATCTGCCTGGATGCTATCACAGCTGCTTGGTGTCCTATATAAAAACCAGATTTCACATTTAGAGGTATGGCTGAAAGCACCCTGTCCATTTGTCTCCTACTTCCTAACGGCATAGAAAACACAGGCAACTGGCAAGAGGCAATGGGGATCAGCAATGCAAAGAGCAGGCACAGCAAAGCAGAAGGCCTAGCATGGATAAAGGCAAGTGGAGCTGGCCTTGCCCTGAACTCATGCAGAAAGGGGAAGGTGTTCATAAACCAAATCCAATGGAGAAGAGAGATATTCCAGGCAGGACAGTGCAGGGCCTGGAACTATTGGGGGGAAGGTTTTTGCTTACCACCTGTTGGTTGTTTTATCTTGGGAGGGTGACTTTGCCTCCTCTCAATTCCATCTGCTGAACTATGGAAACAAAAGGAAAGAAGACAAAAGCAATCAACCCAGAGCTGTCATGAACAAGTCCAGTTACATACGTGACCCCCGGTTAACCTTTAACTCAACCACATGTGGAAGGCATTGTGATTCCCCACTTCCCAGGAGAGGACCTGGAGCCTTAACCCAAAAGACAGCAAGATAATCTGGAGGAAGCTTAAAGATGTTAACGGACCTGCTCAGGTTAACGAGGCTGGTGATGTAAAGTGGGAATTGGAATCCAAGTTTATTCTTACTTTGTGTTCGAGTTTTTTTTATCCAATCCTAAAAGGTTCCCTCCTAAGAGCATAGTGTATGTGAATAAAAGCATTTCTGACAACTGTGAAAAGCTATATAGATGTAAGGAATTCTTCTTATTAAAGCCAAACCTCTCCAGGCAAGCCCACAGTGAGATAGTGGAAAACTGTGGTTGGGAGAAATGCATGCACTTGCCAAGTCAGTGACTTCCCAGATCACCAACAGTAATAAAGTGAGTTAATGACTGAAGAAAGCTTTTAATGGTGGGTTGGGCTACATGACCTCTAAGGTCCTGCCAAGTCAGTATTTCTGAGAATCAGAAATTTTATCAAAGCAGTAAGAATGTAGCAGCCCTTTGCTGAATCCCACCTCCAAGCAAACTGTCGAGTCAGCAAGATGTTTCCTTCTTGTCTTTTTATTTTTCTATTCTTGCTTTTTACTGTTAACCCTCGTGACAGGCACCCATCACTCATGGGGCTGTCCTTGGGCTTTGTGCACACAGAGGAAGGAATCTGAGAAATGAACTTGGATGAGAGGAAGGGAAGGTCATTTTGACCACTGGCTTCGGCACTGATGGCTATGTGATCCAGAGAGGTCATTTAACCTCTCTGAGCCTCAAGTTGCTCATCTCTGAGATGAGAAAGCCTGCTCGTAGGACTCACTGCAGGATTTAGCCAATATGACAGGTGAAGCGGCCGTGCACACAGTTTCAACACCAACCATTCCTTCTCTTCCATCTCCCAGCTGTGGATTTAGCAGGGTATGAAAATTCGGCATCTTTGAACAACAATACCTCACAGGAGGCAATCCGGGAGAAGCAAGTAATAACTATTCAACAGTGGGTGTTCTTTCCTGAGCAGAAGAGATAAGCTGGATGTAGGGAGAGGGAAATCTGGGTTAGATGTGGCTTCTTCCCAATTACCTCATAATCCACCCATCTCATAGTGTTGTATTTATGTGGCTAACATAGGCAATGGCAATGTGAGACTATTTCCTTGCTAATTTTTTTTTTTTTTTTAACAATTCAACTGAAGAAAGAAAAAAAAAAACCTTTTTCTTATAGCAGAGAAGGTTTTAAATGGTGGGAGAGACTGCTCAATTGTTAGAGTGTTTGTCATGGAAGCCTGAGAACCCAAGTTTGGATCCCCAAGATTTATCTGGGAACAAGAAAGTACATCTGTGATCCCAGTACTGGGGAGCCTGGATAGGCAGATTCTAAGCTCTTTACCCAGCACCAGGAGACACACTGCCTAAAACTCCAGCTCCAGATCCAGAGGATCCTGTACCCTCTTCCAGCCTCCATGGGTACCTGTACACATGTACATATCCACACATGTATTTCAAACTAAAAAGATAATGGAGAACCTTTTTACATGCCTGTGCACACAAGTATGCACATTCTCAAATGGTTGTCTTGTGTGGACAGTCAGATCAACCTCGGAAGTGTATAGAAATTATTCTAGGGATGCAGAGCTTTCTTTTTCTTTTTCTTTTTTTTTTTTTCAAAAATGGACAATCAGTGGTTGCCAAGCTTAACAACCCTCGTCTGGGTAGAGAAGGAGTGTGGAGACATATCTCAGCCTTCACTTCTAAAGGAATAACAGCATGGATTTCTTTGGAATTTATGCACTGTATTTGCCACTAAATAAACTGTAACAACTGGGGCTTTCTTCTGCCAGCAGCAGAACACAAGGGTGTTTGTGATGTCACTCACTGCTGCATTTTTAGCTGTCTTTAATGGTGCCAGGTGACATACATTTGTGAAACAAATGTTGTTGTGGGATAATGCTCTTATATACTGCAAAGATTTTTCACATATTGGTTTAAAAAAATGCTGATTGGCCAGAAGCTAGGCAGGAAGTAGAGGCAGGGCAACCAGACTAGGAGAATTCTGGGAAGAAAAATGGCAGAGAAGAAGATACCAGCCAGATGCAGAAGAAGCAAGATGAGAATTCTGGGGGAAAAAACACAGGTACTAAGCCACATATGCGAAACATGGGTAAGATTCATGGGTTAGTTTAAGAGTAAGAATTAGTGAGTAATATGCCTGAGTCATAGGCTAAACAGTTAATAATTCATATAAGCCTTTGTGTGATTATTTGGGACTAAATGGCTGTGGGACTGCAGGGTGCGACAGAGATACTTCTGACTGCAGATTGTAAAGGTGATACTTACAAAATGCTATTTTGCTGGGTGAGGTGGGTTATGCCTACCATGCCAGTACTTGGGAAGCTGAGGCTAGAGGACTGCAGATGTTTGAAGCTTCCTTAGGCTATAGGGTGAGCCCAAATACGCATTTTTTAAAAAAAATCTATTCTTTGAGGGGGCTGGAGAAATAGCTCAGTAGCTAAGAGAACTGGCTGTTCTTCTAGAGGACCCAGTGTTCTAGCACTCATACAAAAGCTCACAACCATTTGTAATTCAAGTCCCTGAGGATCTGACACCCTCTTCTGTCCTCTGTGAGCACCAGAGACACACCTAGTATACAGGCATAAATACAGGCAAAGCACTCGTAACATAAAACATTAAAATAAAAAAATGTTAAAATATACTTTTCAGATTCACTGTGGCCATACATTTTGGCAGGCAGATGGTCACAAACATTTTTTGTTTGTTGAGACAGGGTTTCTCTGCATAGCCCTGGCCATCCTGGAACTCACTCTGTAGACCAGGCTGGCCTCGATCAGCAATCTGCCTGCCGAGTACAATCCAAGTGCTGGGATTAAAGGTGTTCACCACCACTGCCCTGCTTTGTCACAAACTCTTAAACATACAATGAATATAACATTTTTTTTCTTCTTTCTCTTCTCAGGTTCAAGGTACTGAAATGTCACTACCAAAATCATATTGTGACGCAAAAACTTATTTTACTACCTTTGCTTTTTATTAATAAACAATAAATAATTCCTTGGAAATATCTGCCCTTTATGGGTAATAATTGGAGAAATGTTTACTTTGGTGATGGGATGAGAAAGATGTGACCTTTTAACTTCTTTTCAATTGGTAAGTGACAAGGAAAAGGGAAAAATTATAAACCAGAGAAGACAATATTCCGGCACACTTTCAAAGGCGAAAAACCAGCACTGTTTAATACAGTCCCAAACCTTTGTAGCTTCCAATTATTATTTTTTTTTTTGCAAAAATGTTTCTTAATTCAAAACCAGAAATTATTCAAAGAATTCATGAGGTTCTCTTAGATATCAAATAGTGTTTTAAAAATACATTATTAAGTGAAAAGGAATGAAGACCATGAATTAAATGGCCTTTTAAACCCATCCGGACTTTTAAGATTAGGAGAGAAATTCCAGGGAGACCACATTTTATAGTCTGTTGGAAACCAAACATTGGAAAATAGTTCTGCATCACTCAAGACACAATTCTGTCTGCACCATCCCCCTAAACTACAGATTTTGTTTTGTAAAATTGTAGAGCTTTAAAAGTCAATGTGGAAAGGGTATGGCACACAAGAATAACTTCTTTAATTACTTCTTTATTTTTAATCTTTGATAGCACAAGGGATGGAACCCAACACTTCATGAATGCTAGCTTGGCAAATGCTCTTCCACTGAGCCAGCCCATCAGTCCTAGTGTCCAACAAAAATTTCTAGGTTCTTCTACAAAACTACCTGACCCACATAAAAACTGAGAAGAAAAAGTATGTATACTCTGTTAATTTAAACAATGTATTATTATTTTCTAATGTTTTATATTGACATTTGTGTATATATATTTATTATAGAACTAGCCCCTTTGCTTTGTGGTATTCAGAAATATATGCTTCTTATTTATTTCTTATTTATTTATTTATTCACCTAGATCGGAAGTTAAAATTCCAGATTATTTAATTCAATCCCAGACATTTGGCAAACCGATGCAAACTCACATTGCTTCTCCTCTGAAACTTTGATTATGTTTTTTACTACCTTGGTAACTAAATGGGAAAGGAGATACATACTAAGTATTTCAGGGGCAGGAGGGGGCAGTCCTACAGCTGTTTAAGGCAAGGCCATCTAAGCCAAGAAAGAAGCATCCATCTTAACTGCTGGGGCCAGGAGCTAGGTCCTAGCTCCTTCCAAAAGTCAGAGGCAAGTTTAAATGAACAATGGCTGGCCCAGCAAGTAGAAAAGTGAGATCAGGAGGGATCCAGAGCCAGTTTCTACCCCAGACTTTTCTAGTGGAGAGTGAACATGTTTGTCACTCTGCATGCTACCTTAATCTCACTTGGGATGTGATTTGGTGCCATCTGTCCCAACACATTCAGCAGGAGGTCAGGGCAGGATGGAAGTCTCTCTCTTCACAGAGGTAGCAGTGAGTTTGTCTTGAGATGGCAAGAAGGGCATCTGTCACAGGTCACCGAAACAATGAAGGACTGGGGTGAGCCTTGGTTGCTGACTGGGGAAAAGTGAAGTCAAAGAAACAGAAAAGAAGGTGAGGGCGGAGCAGACCACTCAATAAAGAAGGAAATAGGCCTGTGGGTTGTGGAGACCGCAACAGCGAACAGGACAGTGCTGGTACAAAGATAGAGAAAAAATTGTAGCAACCTTGCCCCTTGGGAAAATACTGGCTCTTGTTCAGTGTCCTCTAGATACTGGGCTTACATAACAGTAGATGGTTATTACCTTGCTTTCTACAGAGTTATATCTAATAACTGCATAGGTTTTGACTGAGAAATCTAAGCAAAATTGGGAAAGGAGCTGCCTCAGAGACTTTCTAGAGAGAGAACACACAATATTCACATAGACGATGCTGTCACATAGATGATGAGGTATGGATGCTAACTCTCTCCCCTGTTTCTTCTCCCTAATGAAATTGTCAGCAATTCTATCTTAATTACTAATGCCTTGGGGACCATGGATGAAAAGGCAGGTCATAAAAGGTTCTATAGGAGCGCCAAGGTCGTACAGTGGAAAGAGACCACACACACCATTCCAGCTGATGCACCATGAGCCCTTTCTCCTGGGATGCAGTTTCCAATGCTACAATGATACAAGGTGGGAGGTGAGAGGTCATGACCTTTCCTTACCATCCAGAGGACCACTTGGGAGATCACTGGAAAGTTAGTAACTTCCTCAGGTCCTTAGTTTCCTTGAGACATTTTGGGGTTTTTGTATTGATGGGCTAAATGTAAAGTTTAAAATGAGTTGAACATAACCTGCAGAGGGAAACTGGTATTTTTTTTTTTAAATATGTATTGGGAGATGTTCCTTACTTCAGAGAACTCACAGTAATGATCACCAGTAATCCCAGCACTTAGGAGCTGAGACAGGAGATCATGAGTGCCAGCCCATGATTTAGAATGCCCCAGTGCTCTGGATTCAATCCTTACTACCTGTGTGTGGAACACACACACACAGAAAGAGAAGGGGAGAAGGGGGGGGGTTAGACAGCCTAACACAAGTGAAGAGGCTCTTTTGTATCTGCCAATAATCTGTATTTAGCAGTTCGGAATAGAGAGCGTTTATCCCTTCCCCCACAACCTTCTCTCAGTCCGTGCAAAACAAATTGGAGTGAGACAAGGCCATCTGCTCATTTCACACCCTGAAGAAGCACGGCATGTCAATTCTTTCTCAAGGTTAGGAAGTCCAAACTCAAAAAGACACTCCCATCATTGTGCAGTCAAAAATGCCTTCTGAAAGCAAGAGCCTGATACCTAGGAAGAGTGGCATTCCCAGAAACACGACAGCGGCTAGGCCTCACTGGTGTGGCCTTATATGAGTGTTACACCCTGATTTACTTGGTGGCACAAAATCCTGTCTCACTAGCTCTTTGCATCTCCCCGAGTCTGTGTTTCTGATGTAGATCAGAAGGAAGGACAGTAAAAAAGAGGACCACAGCCGCCATCGTGCTTGCCTTCTGTGCCAAGAGGGCAAGAAGGAAATAGAAAGATGGGTCTGGTTCAGTTTGCAAGCTCTGCTTTGTTCTGATAGTTTCCTTCTGCATAGCAACCATTTGTTTTCCTTATTGGCATCACTTGAAAAATCTGAATTCCTAAATTAGACTCCATTATTCTATATAGAAATAATGCTTTAGACTGAAGAGGAAACTCGGGCATTTAATTCTCTTTCTATTTAGTAGTTACCCAAGCTCTAGGCTCAGAAGCTAAGGTAAGAGAGGTTTCTTAGTAACTCATAGGAGTGCCTCCAGAGATTAGCATGAAGGTAGCCCCTTGGCTCTGCCAACAAAGCTTCGTCTCCAGTCTCAGCCAGTCACCCATTACATAATTCTATTCCCAAGAAGACCCCTAGTACAAAAAGTAGCCAGACTTTTCTTAGGAGACTAGACTTCAGAATGCCAAATCTGGGGAGTATTAAGTTTCATGTTACCTATAGTACATTTCACTGGTATCTACATTGGTAATTTACCATCTCCTTGGAGAAAAAAAAAGTGATTAGTATAAAAGCATAGATTGAGGCATATCTAGTACTATGTGTGTACCTATTATGTGAATCTCTTAGACCAAAGCTTTGGTAAACAGGGCCACATTAAACCGAATTCATCCATCCATTCAACCATCTGTTGGTGGGCCCATCTGCCCAACAAACATTATCCTGATGCCCACAGTGCCAGTCCTCAGAATCACCAAGATAGACAAGGCGTGATTTCTTCTATAGTGCTTGGGAACTAGGGAAAGAACTGAATAATAATGTGGTGGTCAGTGAAATTATAGAAATCAAAGTTGACTGGTCCCCCAAAAGAGGAATCAGCTGACCAAGTGATGATGAGATGGTGGGGCTGAATAAAAACTCCCTGGAAGAGTTTAAGCCTGAAAGATGTGTTGGGATATATTAGACGTGTACACAGAAGACCCAGCTTGAGCAAAGGCAAGAGATATGTAAATGCACAGAGTGGCTAAGGGGCAGGGCCAGGTGGTTCTCCTGCAGGGTTGTCTGTGACCATGACAGAAGATGAGCCAGGAGGAACAGGTGCAAGCTGAGAGAAAGAACATACATAGGCCATATTTGGATATTTCCCCATGAACCCAGGTGACACTAGGGTGATTTCAGGAGGGCATGTGCTAAGACCATCCGTACTGACAATGGGAAATGGAGGAAAGCAAGAAGAAACCCAAGGACCCACAAATTGTCACTGTGTTCACACCAGGCTTTTAAAAAATCATTATGATTTTTAGTGAGTGTGTGTGTTTGAGTGTGTGTTTGAGTGTGAGTATGTGTGTTTGCCTGTATGTGTTTGAGTGTGAGTGTGTGTGTTTGAGTGTGTGTGTGTGCGCGCGCGCGTGTGCTGTGGAAGTCAGAAGTCAACTTCTAGAAGTCAGTTCTCTCCTTCATTGAGGTAGGGCCTCTCTTGTTTCTTCCAGCCTCCTTCATCCAGGCTAGCTGGCTCATATGCTTCAGAGAGATTCTCCTGTTTCTAAATCCCATACCACCACAGGATTTCCAGGGTTACAGTTATATGCACCATACCCATTTTTTTTTTTCTTTTTACATAGTTTCAGAAACCAAATTCAAGTTATTGGGTTTGACAGCAAGCACCTTTACCTGCTGAGCCATCTCACTGCCCCCTCCATTATTTGTCGGTTTATTTATTTCGTTGAGATGAAGTCTCTCTATTCCCAGCAAATTTCTAGGATTCTCCTCTCTACCTTTCCCGGGCCTGGGTTTGTAGGGCTGGGGAAGATGTTCCAACCCAAGCCCTAAGGCTTGCTCAGCCAGCACTTTACTGATCAGGGTCATTGCTCCAGGTCTTACATCATGCTTTCTAAAACACCTTATTTTGGCTTTTGTATTTCCGGACTGACTGACAACTGCCAATGATAGACAGCCAACATTTTGTTTGTTTGTTTGTTTGTAGGTCATGGGTCCCATAGAACATTCTTTTAAATGTACTATTAAATATACTAAATATTTCTGTGGTCAAAAAGCCCTGGAAATGCAGCTTTCCCAGGACCTGATACTCATCAAGACTTAAGGAACCAGTAGCCCAGCTATAACTGTAACCTAGTGATCTATCCTTTGTGCCTCAGTGGCACTCAGAGACCATCTGCTCTGGCAACAGATGAAATTGTAATAAACAAACACAAGCAGGGCAGAGCTGGAAGCCAAGCTCTGGTCTCCGGGCTCCAATTAGAATGTCTTTACCTTCTATTCCAACTGCATTTCTTACTGAGCTGTGCTTTAGGAAGATTACTCTCTTCCCATACAGGAAAATGTGTAAATTGTCTCTATAATTGCTAATCAAGAAAGCTGGGGTAAGGGAGGGCTTGCCTATAAGATAATATTATTCTCTCCTAAAATATCTTTTGAAACCAGAGTTAGAAGAAAAACGAATTGTATGGTTTACAAATTACTTTCTATGTTGTTAAAGTCTACATTACTTCTCAGACTGATACTGTTTCTCTGAAATCTGACACTTGTAAATGCAGGAGTTTGAGGTTTATCTACGAAAGCAACCTAGTGAGTGAATGATATAACTAGGAACAAAATCTCCACCCAATTCTTCTCAACTATAGCTGAAGTTATTCTACTTGCCATGGTTATATGCTCAAAGTTTTTGTGTTGGCAAAAAAGGATGGTGCAATGGCGTTATTTTTAATTTGCTATGTGGTCCATGAATAATTCATTTAAAATAAAAATTCTCAATATCGTTTGTGCTTATTTTAGGGTCCTAGGCATTGATTAAAATATCTGCCTGTTTAGCATATCAGCATGGTGCATGGCAGTCCTCAGGAAAATGCCTTCCCTCCCCGTGCTGCTCTGGGCTTCTGGTAGATGCCTTTGCATAGTATCTCAGCATATTTGAGTGTGGAATTTGTTTCTTGTGGTTAACTCTATGGTGTAATTATTAAAGGGAACTCCCAATTCACTCCTCCCTTAATATTTGATTGTGATTTGAAAGGCCAGACAGTAAGTTTTGAGGTGTGCGATCAAGATGGTATTGAATAAACCAAGTTAGTCCTCGTCCCATCTCTGTCTTCAAAGTACCACATCAGGACTAAGAAGGGAATGTCTGTTCTGGTAACCTTATACTCCTAGCTGTCCTGTGGAGACTGCCAGCACAAGAGCCAAACAACTGTAATAATTTCTGGAAGGCATTTGTGACATGGACACTTGGCCCATTATGACCTGTGCCAAACTCTTCAAACCATTTCGTGCAGATCTAAAAGCTGCTGTCAGGAGATCAAAGCAATCAGTAGTTACTGATATGGACTAGATTTTGTTCTACTTACAAATTTCCATTTGGTCTTTCTGTTTGTGTTTAAATTGGGACAATGTTACCTTCAGACTCTTAAATTCATTCTGTATTTGTTTTAATCAATATAAATCAAAAAGTGGTCTCAGAAATGCCTACTTATCAATACATCTAGCTAAGTCAGAAATAAATGCCACATCTTCCGAGGGTTGCATTTTCTCTAGGAAGCACCACTCAGGTATATTTGCTACTTCAATTAGTCTGATTTAGTGGTTTAGTCAGGGAGTGTGGGGCCTCTGGAACTCGGCAATTTGATTTCTAAGCTTCAAGTAAGAGACTAAAAAGCATCCAAAATGGCAATTGCATGTCTTGAAAGCAGATATACAGATCTTGACATTCTTGGAGGTATTGCTGAGGACCTCTGATCTGCTCTTCACCTGGGAACAGTGGCCCTCAGTGTCACTTTTACAGAGACTCAGACTTTGAGCATCAGTTTCTTGAGAGTCCTGGGAGGTGACAGGGCAAATGGACCTACCTTTGCTGACATCCCTGAAGGCATCACTGTGGCTATACTGTAGAAACAGAGCATGGTGCTCTCAAAGGCTATCACTCTGATCACTTCTTCTCACATCATTCCAAGGCCATAAAATCTGCTCAGATAGGTACTTTGGAAAAATAGTCGCCTTGTGCCTGAGACTACTCTCAGGCCTCAGGACCACAGAAGTCTGGCTTGTAATATGTAAATAAGAGACTAGGAAAGTGTAACAAGATAGCCTAAAGCAATATATTATATTCTTCCCTCTCTTATCTCCCTGCTAACCTGATCTAATCAGACCAGTGTAAATCAAAAAATAAGTATTACCTCAAGAAGTTAGAAAGCAGTCTCTCTTTCTGTCACAAGAGTAAATCCAGATCCAGAGCTCACCAGAAACGGTGCTTGACACCAAGCCTGATGCCTGAGTCCAGTCTCTGGGACCTTGAAAAAGGGAACTGACTGGCACGAGTTGTTATCTGGCATCTACATGAGTACCATTGGCCTGTGCATGTTCAGATGCATAAGTAAAGTTTCAAAGAGAGGAGATCCAGGCTATTTACAAAAGAAAATATTAATTGAATCAAGACTGAGATATTTTACCAACCCAAAGAACAGTTCAGTGACGAGTGGTACAGAGATTCAACTGTACCTCAAGATCACCAGAACCTGGGACATGGCTGTCATTCAGATATTATCCCAGTCGTTCATGTTCAGTCTTCTTATCCCCTTAATTTTTACTCTCTTCTGTTGGACATTAGCTTTCTTCACATGTTGCAAAATGACCTTGTACAGTTCCTGGGGTTTAAATTTTAAGCTGTAAACTACTGGGTTGTACTCTCTCATTACTCCAAGGTAAAGAATCTCTGATGGGTTTCATTTAGGTCAGGTACCCCTACACAGACCAGTGGAAGATATGTACCCATATTGACCAAGCTGGGGTCAGATGTCCCCAGCAAGCCCAGTCTGCTGTGGTCAGGGGATGGGAGGCACGGTATGATAATGATAGCTCTGGCAGGAATGAATGCTTGGAAACAGAGTGAATGACAGGCACTCCCAGAGATGTTCCTTCCATAGATCTGGAACAGAAATGACCTTAACAAATAAAAGATACAATTAGAGATAGCATAAGAAATCAAATCGGAGGTCAAAGCCATTCATCATAAGCAGTACTCCTTATCTTGATAGGATGTATATTTCCAAATAAAAACAACAGTAATAACCACTAAAATATCAACTAGCCAAGTAAAATATCAATATAGCAAAATCTATTACAGGGACAATGAATTGTATGCCTATAAAACCAGACATTACATTAAAAATCTATTTGAATTGACAGAAAGAAAATTCAATAAAGTGATAGGATGAGATAAATATACAAAAATCAATATCTTGCCTGTATAAGGGCAATAACATTAAAATATGATTAAAAAAGAAATCGCACTCCTAGTATCATTAAAATATAGCAATGGTGTGAAACAGCCTAAGATGAATATTTGATCAAAGAAGGTTAAAGTTTATTTAGAATAAACCATAACACACACACACACATTAAAGGCAAAAAACAGAATGGTTTTTTGGTATTAGACAGTCTCATACTTGAATGATTGCAGCAGTCTGGTAGTGATCAAAAAAAAAAAAAAAAAAAAAAAAACCAAAAAACAAAAAAACCAAACAAAAAACAAAAAACCACAGACAGACCAGCCAGGGCTTTAATTTCAACACTCAGGAGGCAGAAGCAGGCAGATCTCCATGAGTCTGAGGGCCATTCTGGCCTACACAGCTCACTTCAGGACAGCTAAGGCTACATGGAAAATTCCTGTTTCAAAACAAAGCGAAAATAGACAAATCAAGAAAATAACCTTAAAATAAGCAGCCCCCATAAGCTTCACACGCTAATGTGATGACGGTACAAAGGTGATGGTTATATGAAGAAAACAGTGTATCGCCAATGCTGAGGGCCACTCAAAGGACACCAGGACATAGCTCAGTGGCAGAGCACTTGTCTAGCAGGTATGAGGTTCTGGGTTCAACCCTCAGCCACAACGGGGGAAGGGAAGAGATCAATTGAGAATCTGGTAAAGCTGTAGCAAATATATTAGCAGTTCATGCCTTTGCTTTTTAAAAGTGAACTCAAATCAACAAGAAATGCAAATAAACAAAGCTTATTAAAGAGCATAAATACTTAATGACCCTACCTCAGTAGCCTTGGGAACACAGTGAGCAGTACACATCAGGAGTGAAAATGCTCACACTCCTTGGCTCACCAGCTCTTTCCTCTTGTGAACCATCTTTCCTCTGGCTGACAGAATAATTTGAAACACTGAAAAGTATTACATGCCATTCTTATACTTAAATTTTGTTCACAGTGTTATGTAAAACATCAACTCTTTCCTCCTCTGAGTTCCGCTTCCTGTTTCCCGTCTCATGGCATTTATTGTCACTAGACAGTTGCTTATTAGCAGTTCCTTTCCACATCCCTATAACATAAGCCCCTTTGAATTTGCCTACATTGGTCATTACTCTGGGTCCCAGAATCCTGTCTAGCACACAGTAGCAAGTTGATAATTACTGAACAGAAGAATAATTTTAAACATTCAAAAAGAAGTGAATTAGATAATTATGACCTATCTACCCAATATTGTGAAATTATAATATGTACTTTCAATAATAATAACATGGGAGATATTTATAACAAAATAAATTTAAGAATGAATACATCTTGCACATATATTTGTCGGTTTTGCTTGGTTTTTGAGATAGAGTCTCAAGGAGCCTAAGGTGGCCCCCAAATCACTATGCAGCCAGGAATGACCTTGAACTCATTCTCTTGTCTCTACTTCCCAAGTGCAGGGATTACATGCTTGTGTCAACACACCCATTCATGAAGGGCTGTGGATCTAACCCAGGGTTTCATGCATGCTAAATAAGAATTTACAACTGAGCTACATCCCCAGCTCATAATGACATTTTGATCAATGATGGATTGCACATTGGATAGAGGTCCCATAAGATTATAATGGAGTTGAAATTGTCTATTGCCTGGTGACATCCTAGCTGTCATAACAGTGCATTTCTCATGTTTGAGTTATGCTAATGTAAACAAACCTCCTGCATTGCTAATCATATAAAAGTGTAGCAATACAGTTATGTACAGAGCATAGCTCTTGATAGTGATAAATGGCTATGTTATTGGTCTGTATATTTACTACACTATACTTATGTTTATTTTAGGATGCGTTCATTCTACTTATTAAAAAAAATGTCTACTGCGAAGCATGCCATGTTACAGCGATAGCAGTCTCATACATTTCTCATTTGCCATGACTCTTGATTGCATAATTTTCTCTTGTGGTTGATTAACTCATCATGTTTTATTCAGCATGGTCCTAGGAGTAATAGGCTATAGCACATATATCTATATATATGCACACACACACACACACACACACACACACACACACACACACATATATATAAACATATGTGTATATGTATGTAAGTACACACACAGGTAGCCTAGATGTTCAGTAGGATATACCACCTAAGTTTGTGGAACTGCACTTTCATGCAATAATTAAATCACCTAACGACACATTTGTCCCTGGTGTTAAATGACATGTGACTGCACAGTAGGGTTATAAATAAAGAAAAAGAAACTCTGGTCTAGGGATCTGGATCACTCGGTAAGGTGCTTGTGAAACATGGGGATTTGAACTCAGTGCCAAGAACTCATATTTAATAAAGGCACAATGGCATCTACCTGTAGTCCCAGTGCTGTGGAGGTGGATTCAGGGGGATTTTCTGGCCAGCTAGTCTACCTGAATCAGTGAGCACCAGGTTCAGAGAGAGACTCTAGTGTCTGTGTTCAGAACATCAACAAAGAGTATTGTAGGAAAAATAATTTTCTTCCTCTACTTTTAGACATTTTTCAGGCATTCAATAACATACATTTATTTAATACAGGAAAATCTGACCTAAGCATAGTAGCACATACCTTTAATCAGGAGGCAGAAGCAGGAGTGTTTTAAGGATTGCCTAGGGGACATAAATGAGACCATCAAATAAAACCATTCATACACAAGTACAGGGTCAAAGGAGAAGAATAAGGAAATTCTAAATGTATGCTTATATCTTTACCTTTAGGGCAATTACTAATAAGTACATTTTGATTTAAGAATATGAAAATTGAGGTTGACAAGATGGCTCAGTGGGTAAAGGCACAGTTGCTACCAAGCTAGATTATCTGAGTTCCATCCCCAGGACCTATGTGGTAGAAAAGAAACCAGTTTCAGCAAGTAGTTCTCTGACTCCCACATTTAGGCTATGACAGGTGCTACTCCCCATCCAACAATAAATAAATAGATATAATAAAAATTAAAAAAAATGGTACATCTATAAAAATTGATGATTCTTTTGGTTGCTCTAATATAAGCCAGCATGTTTTGTTAATTCTTCCACCTAACTAAACTACTATCCTGAGGTTTCTCCTATACAGAAATCTGAAGTTCACAGATGATTTCTAAAAATATAGATTTCTATCTAATTTAAGGGATTAGGATAATCTAGTAATCTGTGTGTCCTAAACACAGTACCGGGGGAGGCTGCATCTCTCTCAGAAGCAGGGAGAACTTCTTAGGGGCAGCACTCTGAACCTCTCAGGTCATTACTCTCAAATGTGGCTCCAGATGTAGCATCTCTCACACGATGCTTCATTCGGAGACTCTAGAGCCCTAGGCAAGGAGCCACCAGACTAGCTGTCCTCTTCCCTGTGAGACTCCACATTCTGACCCAGACATCAAAAGCTCTTCACAGTTCACTGTTCCCTACACATGGGACTACCCTTTATCCACTGCCATTGTCTGGTCAGCTTGCTGGGTATTGGACAGGAACTGTTCGCATTAACTCTCCCTCTTAACTGTTTCCTCTATAGGAACTGTTCGCATTAACTCTCCCCCTTAACCGTTTCCTCTATAGGAACTGTTCGCATTAACTCTCTCTCTTAACTGTTTCCTCTATAGGAACTGTTCGCATTAACTCTCCCCCTTAACCGTTTCCTCTATGGCCCCTTGGAGGGCCCACTATAACCTTCCACGTCCCACCCATGCACAGGTATGACCTTCATCACCTGTTTTATTGGGAACTTGTTTCTGAAGTCACTTCTGCCAGCCTGATTGGTTCAGGATCTCAAGCGACCAGTAGGCAGTATTACTATGACCTCCCACCGTCCCTACCATTCTCATTTTCCTTATATTCTTGGTCTACAAACAAACCAAAACAGGCAAATTGATTGATTCTGTTTGATTTCAAAACCCATGGTCTTAAGTCTCTTTGGACTGTTAAAACAAAATGGCTATAAACTGGGCATCTTATAAGAACAGAAATTTATTCCTCATAGTTCTGGAGGATGGGAAGTTGAAGAATGTGGCTTCTGCATATTTGGAATCTTATGAAGCCCAGATTCATCAGGAAAGATGACTTTCCTGCCTTGTGTCATCACCTGGCAGAAGGGGTGAGCGCTCTCTGGAGCCTCTAATTGCATGATCTAATCCCCTCTCAAATGCCCTGACTTAATACCATCCTGTTGGTGATTAGGATTCATTCTACAGATGAGGGGCCTCTGTAAACACCAAGGCTATGCTCAACAGCACTAGCTCCGTGACCATTTTAATTTTGTCTTCTTTTGTCCTCTGTCAATGTCCTTTGTCATCTTGTTATCTCCTGGTTGACTTCCGAGTCACTTCTCAGTTGTCTTAAGTGCAAAGTGGTTTTCTCTCCTCCTCTCTTAGGTCCTGTCTTCACAGATTTATTTTCCATTGCTACAACAAAATTCTCCGGCTGGGTGACTAATTTATAAAGAAAAAGCGTTTGTTTTCCTCATGTTTTGGGAGCTGAAAGTCCAAAAGTACTGGCTTGGTGATGCCTTCTGGCAGCATCACACCACAGTAGATATGATCAGGGGAAGAATGCACTGGAGAGGGAGCAAGACAGCTCTCTGCAGTCTCTAAGGAAGTCACAGATGCTGGAAGAAGGGCCAGTAAAACCCTCTCCTGAGAACTGGAGACTATCTCACAAGAATTATCACCAGGGCATTCTGGGGGCTTTGACTCATTACTGTCCATTGGAACCTACCTCCTGACGAGTCCACACCACATTCCTCTACTGCCACACTGAGGACCAAGCTTCCAAAATGTGGACTCCTGGATCACACACTCACAAAAGCATATCTAAACCATAGTCCTTGCCATCTTGGGTGACTTCACTGACCTATGGATGATCAGTCTTTTTAAAACACTGTCTCTACCACCTTCATTGCCCAGGAGGAGGTTGCACAGTAACACACAGAGCAGCAGAAGATCAGTATGAGATAGCAGTCTTTTTGATTTGGATAAGGTTTCGTGTGTCCCAAGAACCTCTGTTCCCACTGCTTCCATCTCCCCAGTTCTGGGGTTACAGCTGTACTGCACCACCCCAGTGAAATACCACCCTACTGATCTCCCTCTATAGAATAGGAGAACCTGGAGACAGACAATCCTTACTTTTGTCTCCCTGTTAGTAGTAGGATGGAGAATATCTTTTGCTTGAGGGTTTCTCAGCAGTTTCTCCCAGGAGGGCTAAGTAGATGGACCACACAGAGATTGCCTTTATAAAACATAAGCTAAACAAACAGACAAGATTCTTGAGGCCTTTGTACTGTCCGGTTCAGCTGGTTACAGGAGAAGTGGGGGGAGGGAGGAAGACAGGGAGAGAGGAGGGGAGGGAGAGAGAAATCAGTTTCAGCTAGCTGTTTTCTGATTTCTTCTCTTTTGGACAACTTCAGTTTGCAGATAGGAGCTGGGTGCCAATGGTGTATACGCATCACGTACAAGCTTAGTTCCAAAAATGGGTGGGGCCAGATTCAGAGAGTAGTAATAAGAAAACTGGACATTTTCAAACATACAAGTGATCACACACACCCACACACACACACTCACACACACATACACACATGCACACACACACACACACACACACACACACACACACACACACACACACACACACACACACACACACAGCAATGTCACCAAGAAATTTCCTGGCTTTGTCAGTTCTTTTGAAAGAGCCTCACATACACAGCCTTCTAGCTTTACATTCATAATTCTTCCTCATACTCACACAGGTACTGTGCAATCTTGAGTATTCTGACTCCTGAACACCTTCATTTGCTACCGGGCATTCTGCCCATTCTAGATTTATTTCCTTTCTTATAAAGCCTCAAACGTGTGACTTGTCACTGGACTAATTTCATGGGCTGCACTCTTAATTCATGTCATTTTACTTCTTACCTCACTACCAACACCTTCAGCTCCGGGTAAGCTACCTGTGCCCCTTTTACCCATGATGGCTATATTGATACCAGATGGAGAAAAATTACAAAAAATGTACTGACTTCAGCTGGACCTTATATATTCCCTGTGCAACTCTCCCAGACACTTTCCACTGTCCTTTAAATATCTGTCACCCTCTTGCTCCTCTTCCTGTGGCAGATGACCTTTTAGCTGCTTCCTAGATAGTTCCTAGTCCTTCCACCTGGGAACTCATCCAACATGTACATCCTGCATCACGGCTCTCTTCTTTTCTGGCTCTTTTTCTGCAAGCAAATCCTTGGTCTGCTATCAAATTCACTTCCATAATTTAAAAAAACCCTTTATATAAGCCCTAAATATTTAATTCTTTAGACAAATATTTATTAAGTGCCAGGTTGGTCTATTAGACTAGAGTAACAAATAGAAGCCAGCTGCTGAAGTCTCCTGTTCACTTGTTTGGGTGTAGTTACTATGAATTGTCTCTTCTTCCATTTGCCGGCTGGTTGGAATAGAAACTGCCATGTTACTATATCCACTCATGGCCTCCCTGTGTGGTTTCAGGGCGGGGGGCAGAGAGTACTGGTCATGAATCTGTTTATTGGGAAGTCTGTACAACCCAATACTCAAAGGTGTGAAGATATTTCTCCAAAGTAACTTCTAAATCTGTGTTAAATGAACTTCTTACTGATTCAGAATCAGGCTTTATCCTGCTCACTTGAAACCCACAGTAGTCATTTTCTGCTGTGTGAACTTGGACACGGAAAGGGCCATTATGTAAGCAGAAAGCTCTCAGTACATGTGCTGAAAGGTGCAAAGACTCAAAAAGACTGTATTCTTTAGACTTCACTGTCTTTTCTGAGGTGTGCTGTCTAAAGATTCAAGATCAACTAGACATGGTGGTTCACACCTTTAATCTTACTAGTTGGGAGGCAGAGACAAATGGATCTCTATGAGCTTGAGGCCAGACTGGTCTACCCATAAACTCTAAGCCAGCTGGAGTTACATAGTGAGATCCTGTCAAAGGAGTGGGGGTAGAGAAAATAGGCAAGGGTCCTTTCTTTCAATATTTTTTTTCCTCTTAAGCTAGAATTTCATATTTTAGTTGCATGTAGCCAAAAAGCAAGTTCCTGTCATTATTGCTGACAAGGTGTGCTATGGTTGGTGAATGCTATCTCTTGAGTTCTAACTATGAGTGCTTTGAGGGTAGATTTTTAGAGAGGATGGAGCAAGCATGTTGTCCCTTATTTTCAGGCTTCATTAAGGTGCTACAAGAGCAAACATGCTCACATCCAGCTGCCTGGAAACCACAGGACAAGGGTGTAACTGTGCTGTGAAGTCCTTTTGCCTATTGGTAGTTGTTTGAGATCACTGAGGTCAGATAATCATGGGTCTGGCTGAGTTACAGTCACAAGAATATCTACTGCACTGTTTCCCAAACTATCAATTAGCACCTTCCCTTTAGAGTCTTCCACATTTCTTCCTCTAATTCCTGCTTCCATAAGCATTTAAGAACACTTCCTTCCTAATAAAATGTGTTCTAGCCTATAAAGTTTTTCTTCCCATTACAGGTAAATTTCAGGAAGTGGCCTTGTCCTCTCACACACTTCCATTTGGTAAGGCTGCTCTTGACCAACTTATCACTAAGACCAATAAGTGCTTTTCCAGTGTTATGTTACTTGACATTCTACCGGCTCATGATACCGTGAACCACGCATGCATTCCTGAAACATTTTCTTCCTTTGGCTTCTGTGATAGCAAGTGTCCTTGGGGTTTCTTTATACACATCTGCTCATTTCAAGGTTCTTATTTTATGCATTCAACATGTGGGTATTCCTTTGATGGGTCCTAGACTACAGTTCTGTCACGCTCCAGCTCTAGTCTTTAGGCCTTCTCTGGCAATCTCAAGCTACTCTCTTGGCATTGCCATTTATGCTCTGATATACACAAGCACAAAATAATTTTGTTTAGTGATTAAAGCAACCTGAATCAGTAAAAAAAAAACCACATTCAACATAGAAATAGAAATTATTCTAGAGAAATATCTTCACACTTTAAAATTCACTCCAAAAAGCAATATAATTAACAGGACAAACAATGTGGCTTAGACTAAAATCTCTCAGCATCCATATATAAAACAAAAATTTAATGAGAACATAGAAGTGATGGATCTGTTAAAAAAAGTTTTTTTATTGCTGTGATAAAGCATAATGACTAAAGCATGGGGGGCTCTCTGTAAAACACCAGGGCTAGCAGAGTAGTGATCAGCATGAGGCAGAAAGAAATTTTGTTCAGCACAACTCAGAAGGTAGTACTGGTTCAAATTTCTAGAGTCTGACATTGGGCAGTTTATTTTAGACATATTTAAGTACAGTACAATTTGGAAGAAAAGTTTCCTAGTATAATGTAATCCTGTGTGCACAAGGAGGCATAATTACATTGAAACTCTCCTCAAAGTACATGTCAGTTCTTTCATGAAGATGGGTTCTATGAATAGGCTGCATGTGTTATCTTAAGGGCCTAGCGGAGGATCTGGTGTGGTCTAGGTCATACAGAAAGCACAGAGGTCATCTGGGCTATCAAGCCCCTCTGGACTTGTTTGTGGGAGCCTGAGGGAACCCTTGGTTATATAGATAACTTAGATGTCACCTAGAGTACTAGCCGCCTTCGTTACCAGCTTTCTGAGTGAAAAACTGGCTAAACACCTACCTCTTCCTTTGCAGCAACAAAACAATGCTTGTTTAACATCCTTAATTTCCCTAGTCTTTATCTGTGAGCACAAGGACCTTTGTGCTCCCAGCAAAGAGTGGCTTTTAGAAGGATTTATGCTAGCTTACTGTTCCAGAGGGAGATTCCATGATGACATGGCAACAGGTGGCCCAAGCAGGAAGCTGGTAGATCACATCTTCAACTAAAAACACTAAGCAGAAAGAGATAACTGGAAGCGGGGTGGGACTTCAGGCACTCCAGACACTCAAAGCCCATCCTCAGAGTCAGACGTCCTCCATCAAGACCTTCCTAAAGGTTTTGTAACATCTACAATGAGCATTTTGGGAACCAAGTGTTCACATATCTGAGCCCATGGGGGATATTTTTTCATGCAAACAACCACAGATTATGTATCCTAGAAAGTTATATGAAAGGTCAAAATGCCAGTAATGTCAGAAACTATTCAAGAGGGAGTGTCAGTAAAATTGTTTTAAAAGTTGTTATCTTCATATTATTAACACACAACGAAGCACTGAAGTATAATTAATACACTAATGTTATAGCAGAGCCCTGGTGATTTAGTTTATAACTCTGTTTATATATTCAGATTGGCCACAAGATCTTGTTGGAATAGATTTGTAACTGGAAAAAATTGGACTGCCCTAATAATTAGTATTTGTGATATTTATTAATGACATCTTGACAGCTCTATCTTCTTGGTAAATTTTAGACCAGTTTACTGATATTTCTTTTTGAACATTCAATAGATACTTTAAACCCAACTTATCGAAAGTTAAAAATTTAGCCATCCCCAACCTATTGGGTTCTCTCAGCCGTTGCCGCTATATTTACTCAAATGCCCAAGCAGAAACTTGTCACCAACATCTCCACCCCCTCCCCCATTATCTGTAGTTCTGTTTATCTCTCCTAAACCCTCTTCTCTGTTGGAAGCCTCTTAATTCTCTCTGCTTTACTCCAGGCCACCATCATCCAAGCTCCTCACAGAACTAACAAAACCTGAACTGATTTTCTTTTTGTCTCCTTTCCATTTAAACGTCAAGAGTGATTCTTCTAAAATGTAAACCTGAGACCAAATTTCTACCGTAGTAGAGTGCTAAGCCTCAACCCATCATCAGGCATCACCTTCCCCCAGCACCAGTTTAGTGACATGAAATGTTGTTACTATGTTTTCCCATATGCCTTATCTCTCCTTATCACAACGATCTTCAGATTTCTTTGTTATTATTACCTTTTCTGCTAACCCGAGAACTCTTGTCAATCAGGCCCATCACTGTGTTCACTTAACACAGGTCAGGATCTGAGATACTCAAAGGGCTTTATAAACGTTAAATAAACAAATCAGCAATCTTGTTATCCGAGCACTCATCACAACTTGGCAAAACAGGTATTTGCATTTAGTTCAATAACTTACTATTTTTTATGGGCATGGGTACTTATGATTGTGGCTGTGTACTTGTAAACTAAAGTCAATTTTTTTCAATGGAAAAAAATCAGGTCTTCAATAATATTTGTTAAATTAATAGTTTGTTCTTGGACTAAAAATATGTGATTAGCTGAATCACATATAATAAACAAAATTAATACTGTGCTGGTTTGTCCTTAAGAAGTACCTATCATTCATAATTAGAATTAATCAGAGATGGCTCTCTAGAACAGGTGGCCTTTGAAAGAGAAAAGATGAGGGAAAAAAAATTCTTACCTAGTGGAAATGTAAAGGGCAAATGGAAGAATATCAGTGTCTGTGCAGAAGTTAATCATGTTCTGAAGACATGGGTGAATCCTAGTTGAGATGTGCTGTGTTCTCTCATGGGATTCACTAGTTAGGGGCTATTTCTCTTCTCCCTGGACACTGAGACATAGCCAGGGACTGAGATGCAGATTTTCATTACTGGCAGCAATTATAGTGCTGAACTCTTGCCTCCCTAATGCTGAAAAATAATCCTTTTACTTCAGAAAGTAAGATTCCTACCAACTTTTCAATTCATATAATTTAAATTTTCATTTGATTTTTTTTTATATGAAAACATACTTCGAATACATTTCAGAAGAATATTTGGTCTAGTTATTTTTGGCCTGCACCCCGGTAACTTATCCTAGCACACAATGGCCACTCTGTTTTCTTTGCTCTACAGTCTCTTTGTGTACTATTCCTTGAACATGGGCCTCATTTTCTAACTTTGCTGAGATGAAAAAAATGTTTATTTCAGCAACAGTGTTAATATCTCTTTATAGATTTATAGCTTAGACTTTCACAAAAATATGTTGCTAAGAGGCATAGGTGTGGACCTAGATATTTGTTGAAAAATTTGTTCTACAGAATGTGAAGGACAAATGAGATGCCTGAAGACCCTTTACTCAGATGTGCTTTACTAAACAAAGGGCAGGTTAATGACTCTAAGGTATGATTCTTAGAAAGGGCTGTCAATGACATTAACATTGAAACACAGTATCTGAATTGCAGTATGAGCCAGGGTTACTTTACAGTCTTATTCTTGAATTGATTTAGAATCAGTGCCTTTTTTTTTATCTGCAGCTCCTCTATTAGTGGTTTATTATAGAGTGGCTTTTATGAAAATTTCGATCTAATCACAAGTCAGAAATATATGATTTAGTCACTCTATTTTACAGAAAGTGCTTTAAACTTTTTAATATAAACTCAATATACACAGTAGGCTGATAAATTAATGAGATGGTTCACAGAAGTCAGACATGAAAATCAGTGTGTTATTTTATTAGCTATAACGGCTTTTTTTTTAAAAGATGGGAGATAAATGCAAGCTTCATTTTAGAAATTACATTATACATAATTTTAATATAATGAAAAAAACCCCTCCATCTTATATAGCCAAAAATTAACATTTGCAAGGCAATTTATAGATTCCAAAGAGCTTCTCATCAACTATCTCAGAAAACTGAATAACGATGTGATTATTAAAGGTTAATTAAGCAAATACTTGTGAAGTAATTGGGAGGTAATCTATTTCAAATTTAACAGGTCAATCAGGGGTATTTAGGAAATATTTTTTTTCTGGTTAATAACTCTAACCAAAACAAGATATTTAAATGGCTTCCCTAGTGGAAACAATAAGCGAGTGTTTGCTCTTTTAAGCCAATTGTTTCAGAGAACCGGGAGAAGGGAAGGCTTCTAATTTCACTGTTTTAATGAGGTTTCTGAGCTCTTCACTCCCCATGTCAATCCACGCTTTATATCGTTTATTTTGGAATAAAATAAAATACGAAGCGATAGAGTGCAAAGGCATGGTGCGAGGGGGTGTGTGTTAGGAAAAAAGTCTTGCAGGACACATCTTGGATATTGACTATACACAGAAGGTAGAATACACATCTAACTCCTATCAACAACCCAACTTGACTAAGTGAAGAACCAGCATAGAAGAAGAGTATGGGCACTCTTGCCTGCAGTGGACTGGATTCTAACTTTGTGTATCTCTATCCTCAGTAGTACCAGGTGGTTGAAAAGCCAGTTCCCGAATGCCCCAAGTTTACTGTCCAGAGACCCTCTGATTCTCAGATACAAAAACTGCAAAGTGAACGTCCAGGGCCTAGAAAAGGCTGCAATGACTGCAGAGAAGTAGCCCCGGGGAGAGTCACGGGGTTGAGTCCCGGCCTGGACACCCGATGGAGGAGTGGACTCCCCGCACCTTTGTCTCAGCTAGAGCCTAGCGTCACGGCAGGGACCGGGTACCACCCGAGAGGAAGCCGGGGGTCGGTGTAGTGCGGTCAGGCCCCCTCCCACGGGAACCGCGCCAGGTCCCCAGCAGGAGCCGGGCGGCTCGCTATTGTTTTTGGCGTGCACAGAAATCCGTGCGCCGACCCTCTGTGCACCCAGGTTTCCTCCCGGAGGCCATTCGGTTTCCTCCGAGGCCCTATATAGAGGCCCGGGGCCGAGAGGTGCGCACAGGATCGCAGCCACGGCGTCCGAGCGGTTCTGCCACAGGTCTCCGCACCCTCAGAAACCGCCCGCCGAGGTGAGGGGAAATCTCTCCCTCGGACTCGGGAGCGGGAGGCGGGAGGAGAGGAGGCGGATCGCTTCTCCGGGGTTTCCCTGACGCCAGCAGCAGCGCCCGGCGCGCGCGCTCCGCGCCCGTGCCCGTCTCCGGAGAGCAGGGGGGAGGGGAACGGGCCCGCTGCCTGCCCCCGCGCCAGCTCGGCTCCACCGCCGCGGCTGCCCGCGAAGCGACCGCGGGGATTGGAGCCCGACAGGCCGCGCCGGGCGCGAAGAGGGAGCTCTCGGGGAGGAGGTGGAGGAGGTGGAGGAGGAGGAGGAGGAGGAGGAGAGGAGGCGCGCGTGCGCGGCGGTGCGCGTGCGCGGCACGGCGCGCTCCGGCGCCCGCCCCCCACCCTGCGGTCTCCGCCCCCCTCGCTCTACCGTAAGGAGCCTGAGTCGGCGGCGGGTGGCGGCGCCTGGAACCTGGAGAGACCGAGCCACCCCCCATCTCTCGCCCGGAATGTACTGACTCCCCTTCTCTGCTCTCCTCCCCGCCCCGCTGCAGGAGGGAGGCGCCGGGAGTCTTTCCCCTTGGGTGCGAGAGGGGGCCGCACGGGCCAGGCCGGGCCGGGTTGGAGCTGAGCCTGCGGCGCAGGGACCGGCTGAGGCGCGCTGAGGGAAGGGAGCGAGCGCTCCGCGGCGCTGTCGCCGCCACCGCCGCCGCTCGCCGGGCAGAGATGGCGGCGGAACGCGAAGCCCGGCGACTCCTCGGCACCTCCTCCTCCCGGCGCTGCTGCCCTGCACCGCGGTTGCTGCTTTTGCTGCCGCCGCTGCTGCTGCTGCTGCTCCTGCTCGGGCGCCCGGCGTCCGGCGCCGCGTCGGTGAGGAGCGGCTCCCCGCCGCAGTCCGCAGGTAAGCGGGGTCGGGCCCCGGACGCTGTGGGGGCTGGGGCGCGGCGCCCGCGGCCGCTGCGGTGGGATTTTTGTTGTTGTTTAGGATCCAGAGGGGAACATGCGGGAACTTCTCCACCTCGGCTCACGTTTGCTGGAGAGAAAAGGGTCTCGCGTGGCTGAAAGCGGAGCGGGCAGGAGGGGCCCCTGTCGGGGAAAGGGCGCCTCTGGGGCTCGGCGGGGAGCTCTGGGGTCCAGTTCTGCGCTTTGTACCGGGAGGCAGGTTCACCCCTCGTCTCTTTTCCCCTCCCCCAGGCTCATCCCACTTGTAAGAGTGGGACATTCTTGTGCTCACACAAGCACCAGTAGAGGCCACTACACACCTCATTAAATAAACAATCGTACAACCAATTCATTAATTTTCAGGAAAGGATGGAGGAGGGGGCTTGAGTCTCCCTTCCCTCCCGGCCTGGCCACGGGTCTCCCAGCTTCTGAAGTCCAGAGAAGCACTGTTAAATCTCGAAGGACTTCTCTCAGTGAGAGTCTTCCGGAGAGGAGCTCAGCCAAGGGGCATATTTGCCCCTTCTTGATCAGTGGTGTTGACTTAGCCATGCAAACGCCTTCGAGAGCGGCTCCAATTGATTCTGTTATGAAATGCCTTTTTATTAGGGATTTCAACAATGTTTCAGTGTTGCCCACCTATGAAAAATGTCCAGACATCGGATTTTAAAATACTTTTCTATTGCTTTAAATTACAATATATACATAGATATTTTCAGCCTCGAGTGTGTGTTGCAGGCATTATTGGAATCACCTGCATCTTTACTTATTTAATAGGGCCAAGTAACAAATCGCCAAGCCTCTGGTAGTTGAGGAGCAGGAGGACTCTCAATACTTGAAGGGCAAATTGGCCTGTGCCTCTCTAACCTTGTTTGCCCAAGGTGGTGTGCCATACAACTTGACAAAACTTACATGAACTTTAAATTTTTTACAACCGAAGGTCATGTGATCGGACGCAATGGCAATTTGATCATTATGAAATCATTAAAAATTACATCGCAGTGTGATTTGGCTGATAAACTTTGGAATTGTACATCGTGTGTATGTGTATATAGCCTACTACTTGCCTGTGTTAAAATAACAGTTTCAAACCTACACAAGTGTGTATTATGCAAACACCTAAACAGCAGTGTTAAAATTAAATTAGGATCGTTGATGTTGTGATATGTACTTGTACAGAGTTTTGGGCACAATTTCCAGACCTGAAATGTAAGTAACTGACTAGGAATTGGCAAGAGGAATGTGACCATTTTGGAAACCAAGTTCTCTTCTTCTCTTAATTTCATATATAAACATGTATATATATTTATATGCATAGCTCATCATGTGTGTATTTGAGATTGTAGCTGGAGTTTATATTTAAAGTTTTTCCAATGATGAGGTGCAAGACATTTGCCTTTATGAGTTTTCAGTATGGAGTCTAAAGGGAAGATGACTCTCAACTACTAATTATATAGTTAAGTGATTGTGATAAGTACTGCAAAGAGGAATAGGTTCTGAGAATGAGTGTTGGAGTGATTTACCTAGCCAGTGTCAGGGCTTCTCAGAAGATTTGAGTTGGTGATGAGGTGGAGGTTAGGAGGCTCAAAGCTAATTAGTGCAGTAGACTCTAGAGCACAGGTCTAGTTCTCGGTCATGGTCTTCCTGTTTTCTTTCCAAAATATTCTCTGTTAACGTCTCGGTCTCATTGCAAAAATGGAAAAAAAAAATCACCTCAATGAGCAGGGAAAGAGATTGCGGGGATGGAGAACTGAGTAAGCAGTTGCTGGATCAAGCTGTCTATAAATCAGATATCATTGTCAGTGTTGTATTGTTTACTTTGAAGAATGGTAGAATTGACTTTTGGTAGGGACGAGCGTGTTCAGTAGTAATAGAGAAAAAGAAGATAAAGTGAGTGCTTTACCATTTTAGGGTAGACAGCAAGTGAAGGGATCATGATAGGAAATGGTTGGCAGTGGCGAAGAAATAAATACTCACACAGCCGGCTTTAGATTCTGACAGGCTTACTTGATATGACACATTCCCTCATAAGGTGGTCTGTTTTTGTTTTTAATAGCACCTCTTAGAAAACCCTGAGTTTAGCGCTCCTCTGCCTTTATCAGCATCAGCCTGTGTCATTTGACTTAGTATTTGCTCTTCTCTTGGCTTCTTCCCTCTTTCAAATTTTTCTCTTACTCACTCCAATTCTGATTTCTAATGTTTGTCTCATTCTCTCCAGTCTGAGTTTTGGCCGTAAGCTAATGACTCTCCCAGTCCTACCCTAACTCCCCCTCCGTAGCTTTACTGATGCAGGTCCAAAGGCAGACTCACCTTGTTCCTCTTCCCCCACTCCTTTTTTCTCTGTGGTCATGAACCAGTCCCTAGGCAGGGCTCTGGCACCATTAGAGTGATTGCACGGGTTTGTGTGCATCACCTGTCTTAGCCATCCTTGTCTGACCCACCCCAAGTTAAGATCTTCTCTCGTACCTGTAATAAATGTCTCAACAGTTACCCTGAGTGTCTTCCAGTCCCCAGCAGTCCCACTGTAGATTAGTCTCTCTGGTCACTCTTCTATGCACCTTTTGTTCTCCCAGTCCAGATTAATGGCAGAGCTCTGTGCCTTCAGCCTTTGCACACGCTGTTCTTCTCTTCCTGCTAAAGCCACATCCCACTTCTTTAACTCCCTATCTTATCAGAAACTTTTTTTTTTCCTTATTGGCTTCTCCCCGAAGAGTTAATGGTTGCCATTCTCTGTGTTCCTGTAGCTTTTAAAATACTTTTCTTGTTGTTGTGTTTATTCTCTTGCTACTTTTGCTGGTCTTAGCCTTTGGAGGATTGGCGTGTGTCTTATTTGCCGTTTCCTTGATACTGAAGCATCAGTTCTTTACACAAGCTGCAGTCATCTGGGAAGAAGGAACCTCAGTTGAGAAAAATGCTTTCATCTGATTGGCCTGTAGGCTTTCTTTTATAAGAAAGCAGGCCAAGTAAACCTTGAGGAGAAAGCCAGTCAGTAAGCAGCACTCCTCCATAGTCTCCGCTTCAGTTCCTGCTTCTAGGTTCCTGCCTTGATTTTTTGCCTAGGTTTCTCTAGGTGACACATTGTAACTTGGAAGTTGTAAGATAAAATTAATCCTTTCTTCCCTAAGTTGCTTTTAGTCATGGTGATTATCATAGTAATAGAAAGCAAACTAGGAAATGAGGAAAACCAAAGTTTGAATTGTGCCCGGCCACTTTTACACTCCTGGGCCATAGAGCATAAATGTTCCTTCAGTGTTTGATGAAGATTCTTGTGTAGGATATGCATGTATGACAGCTATTAAACCCCTCTTCAGCCACTTTTCATGGGTTTTCTAACCCTTTAATGAGCTTGATTTCATTAAATAGTCCAGCTCTTAGATATGCTACCATTTTAGTATTTGTCAGTTCTGTCATTTTTGGAAGGGTAAATGACTTTTCCTGAGCTGTCGTAAACAAGACTTGATGGTCTGTTCTGCCTGTCTGATGGGATGAGGGACAAAAGAACTCATCTACTTCTGGGGTAGATGTACAGAGAAGATAAGAATTGTACTCCTTAGCAAATTGTCTGAAAATTCATGTGGGACTTTCATGTGGAAGCAAGGATCTAAGGGTACATATATCTATAAATTGGGGGCTACAAGCAAGCAAGAACAATACCTTTCAGTCCTAACTGAATTGCTAGAAAAACGAGATGTAAAGTTGCTTATAAACTCTATTATGTTTGTGTAGAGTAGGTTTTTTTTTAAAACTTTTATTCATTCTCTGTGGATTTCATATCATTCATTCTGACCCCGTTTATCTCCTCGTTCCTTCTCATCTGCCCTTTGCTCTTGCAACCTCTCACCTAAACAAGACCAAATGTAAAAGAAGAGCTGAAGACCAGCAAAACAAAGAAACAGAACACAACAAAGGGGCGCTGTGGTGTGTCTCGTGTAGAATAGTTTTAATATTTCTTTTTCAGCTTTAGAAATAAAGTGTGATTTAGTTGTTACTATTTAAGATTCATTTTCTTTCTGTTGCGTGTATGTGAGTGTGTGTGTGTGTGTGTGTGTGTGTGTGTGTGTGTGAGAGAGAGAGAGAGAGAGAGAGAGAGAGAGAGAGAGAGAGAGAGAGAGAGAGAGATGTTATTTATTATATGTGGTTGTCTTTAGAGGCCAGAAGAATGTAGTGGATCCCCTGCTATTAGATGTAGCATTTGGGAGCTGCTTATTGTAGGTATTGGGAATCAAATTTGGGTTCTACAGAAGAGCAATACATGTTCTTAACTGTTGAACCATCTCTCTAGTCCCTCCCCCCCAGACTGATATTTGAAAGTATAGTTTTTAATTTGTCTCAATTGATTATTGTTAATTTTGCCTTCTCTATTAACTCTACATCAAGAAAAAAAATTTTTTGGATGTAGAGAGAATATAATGTCAATACATCTCTTTTATGGAGTCCCTGTGTAATAGTCTTTCCTCCCAATATTTTGTTAAGTGATTTCCATGCCTACTGTAGTACATTGCACTCATAACAGGAAAACAGTAAGGGAATTGGCTAGAAGTGAGGTTGACCAGTTGGAGAGCTAGTGAGGCGATTTTACCTTAAGCTTGGGAAAAGCGTCAAATGAAGTATGATTTTAAAATAGAGGCCACAGTTTGGATTAATTTATAATAAAAAGTATTTTCATTAAAAACATTGCATATGACACCAAGAAAAGTCTTTCAAATTCACTAGTAAAGTATTGTTATATTTCTTTGTAGTTGCTGTCTACTAAGAGTTCATTCTTTTACCTCATAACTGTGAGCTATATACACCTTTAGATGTTTTACTTTAACATGTGTTTCTTCCTTTAATGCCACATTACTTTTAAATTCTTTTATTTTTAAAACTTATTTTTAAGATACATGTTACTTTGCAGTTAATCTTGGTAGAACTATCAGGTAACTTTTAATTAAATGGGAAAATCATTTTTAGCACATGAGTAACAATTTTACTTTCCTACATTGCATATATACATATAATTTTCTTTTTTTACACATAATCAGAATTATACAACTTCTTGTTTTCAACATGTATTATTTTTTTTAAAAGATTTATTATTTTATTTAATGTTTTAGTTTTTGTTTTTGTGGGGTTTTTTTGCCTGCATGTATAAATAATGTGCACCACATGAGTGCCTGATGCCATGGATCTCCTGAAACTGGAGTTAGAGACAGTTGTGAACTGCTGTGTGGGTGCTGAGAATTGAACCTGGATCCAATAAAGGAGCAGCTAGTGTTCTTAATTGCTGAGCTATTTCTCCAGCTCTCAACATGTATTCTTTATGTCCTTGTTGGAGATCTTTACTACTAGTACACAGATTTTCTCATGACTGTTACGTGAAATGTCTGTGTACTTTGGAGAATGAACATAGTGTGACAGTGGCCAATAAAAGTGGTATTTATAGAACAATCAGTCTTTGAAGCAGTGTACCATCTCTCTAATCTGCATTTTTTATTCAGCATTTCTCCATTTTACAGATAAGAAAACTGAGTCTTTAATTTTAAGTGCATTGTGAAGGATTACAGAACTACCATCTGGAAAACTTGGCATTCAAATGTGTTTGCCTGTCTTTACTGCTCTGTATACTGTCTATTATGGATATTGAAGATACTGTCTCTGATTTGCTCTGAGAGGGGTGTATGTTAAACTCTCTTCTTTTTGGCATGCTGTCTTTCTCTTCTATAACTTTGGATTCACACATGCAGGATTACTGATAAACAGATAGTTTTTGTGTTTATGTAGGGCCAGGATTTATTATAGTTAGTGTTAATTGTGGATGGTGCCATTCCTTGGCTGGGATCCTGGTCTATATGAGTTATTAGAAGGAACCGAGCACCATCATGCATTTTCTTCTTCCTGATTATGGGTGTTATGTGACCACTTGCATCAAAATCCTACGGTTTGAATGAATTCCCTGCCATGATGAACTGTACCTTTGAACTGTCGGCCAAAATAAATCCTTTCTCTAATGAGGTTCTTTGTCACGCTATGTTATCACAGACATCAGAAAAGGAAACTAAGTTAGGATTCCAATCACTGTAGGACAGTACTGGTAACATTAAGAAATAATATCTCTTAAGCACCCCACTGCTGGGATGTAGCCAGAGGCCCTGAGTTAACCCTCTATGTACCATAGTAACACAGAACAGCAGAAGCCATTGACTAAAACACTTTACAACTTTTCCAAGATTTTCATGTTCACCTTTTAATTGTGAATATTTCATACTCAGTGTTTCTTATTTTAATTGCAGATAGCATAGTCTGTGTTTTGTTTATTAACTGAAGGGTGGAGCTAGGTAATAGGTAATCTGGAGTCCCCTACTGTGTATGTCTACACTTAGTCTTGCAGTATAAAATTGAGCAATGGTTTCTATCTCAGCTGAATGACCTCTGTAGTTCTTATATTTGAAAACTGGAGGTTTCTGGTCTGGATGTGAGAATGAGCCTTTTGTCATTCAGTAAGACTTACTTTTATGTATCTTTTTCAGGTATAAAGTAAGTTGTGATTGGGAAACTGTTCATTACTTATAAATAATTGTATGGAATTTCATTTTATATGTGTAGAAATAGCTTCAGGGTTGAGTTCATGAAACAGAAGTTCAGTGTCAAGTAATTGTGAAGCATTTTAAGTTCTAGTATTACCAAAAATAATAGCTGCTTACTATTCAGGCTTGGAACAGGCATGCATGGAGTGTAAAATAAGTTGACGAGGTTACAGAGCTGGCTGGAATGAGCAGGTTTTTCTTCTTTTTCTAAAGATGTGGTTGTTTTATATTAATTTAGTTTTAAGATAGGGTCTTTTTATGTAGCCTAGACTGGCCTCAGGCTTGTGATCTCGTGCCCTAGGCTTCTGAGTGCTAGGATTATAGACATGACATGTACCACCATGTTTAGTTTATAGGTTTTGTTGTAGTGAAATCAGTGCTTGAATAATTCTTCATAAGAAGTTAGCATCTGGGTAGTCTGCAAATAAGATTGTAGGTCTTTGCTTTTCTTTAAAATACCAATACATGCATAACCTTTGAAATGCTTTTATAGCAAAGATTTTTAAATTTTTCATCCAACAGTTGTACTGCCTGATCTAAAGGTTTAAATAGTTTTGGCTCATTGCAAACATATCTTTGAGGGCTAATTATAAAGCCACATACTTTGGAGATTGATAGTTAAGGTGAAATGGATGTGTTTTCTCTCCTCAAGATGCCTTGGGTCTAATAGCTGAGATAAAATAGGTACTAGGTTGCTGGGCGGTGATCGTGTACACCTTTAATAAGCACTTGGGATGCAGAGACAGGGCCAGTCATTTGAGTTTGAAGCCAGCCTGGTCTATACAGAGAAACCTTGTTTTTTTTTTTTTTTTTTTTTTTTTTTTTTTTTTTTTTTTTTTTTTTAAAGATAAGTAATAGGTAAGTTGATTTGGAGTAAAACCACTACTTCTATAGGTGGAAAGCATTCTGGAATCACTGTGTCAGTGCTGATCCAGTAATAGTGAAGCTTTTCCTCATAATTCTGGAAGTGGATTTTTAGAGTAGTCCTACTTGGTTTATGAAGCCAGTAGTCAGGAGCTCTCAAGGGTGAGTTATTTTTCATTTCCTTGGAGTGACTCCTGGAAGGTTTGTATATATGAGGATGCCATAATACAGTCATCTGCAGTTCACCTACTAGAGTGTCTTCTGGGTTATGTGTCTCTGTATAGACAGATTCTGTGCCTGCATGTTCTCTCTCTGTCTCTGTCTCTCTGTCTCTGTCTCTCTCTGTGTGTGCTGCTAATAATGGAAATTGGACTTGCAGTCTTGCAGATTGGATGCCAGGCAAATATTCTTAACAACTGAGCTACAGCCTGAGCCTTCTGTAAATCTGGAGACAAATTTTTCTTAGTTTTGTTTTGTTTTGTTTTCAGGACTGTTTATTGGTTGACAGTATTTGGTAAAAACTTACTGAGGATTCCTGAGCAGAATGAATTTTAAAAATGATCCCACATAGAAATTGAATAAAGAATGTTTGTGTTTCTCTTGCAGAATGAATGAATTTAAAAAAATCAATGTGTATTTTCATATATAAGGTATAGTTGCGGAAATATTATAGTTAACAATTCAGGAATAAAATAAATTGTAAGCTTCATATATAATTTTTAATTTATAATATAAATGTAGTAACTAAAATTTGTTGATTAATTCTTGAAAGATTTTGAAATTTGAGTGGGGACTGTTAGTTTTAAATTTGCATATTTTGTTCAATGGATTGTGTACAGAAATGTTTTGATAATGACCTTTATTAATAGCGCCGGGACTATATTGATCTCAACCTTTATGCACCCTAATGTAACTGAAGAAGAGGAATAGGGAATTTTTGAAGTCCATGCATCAAGCATATTTCTCAGTCCTGGAGGTCTCCCTTCTGAGAACACTTTTATTATAAACACTTTTAACAAACAGGATAATTTTTGAGTTCATAGTTGATGAGATGTGGGTAGAAAGATTGTCTTGGATGCTCTTGACCACAGGAGGTTGTGACAGTCACAGTGAAGGAGATTTTAGACAAGCATAAGAACACAGACTCTTCCATAAACAGAAATAATTGTCTCAACAAAATTTAAGAAAACCTCCTTTTCTACCCGTTACTACTTCTGGGCACCCTTTGCCCCTTGCCTTCCCTTTACCCTTTCAGATTATATAGATTGTCCCTTGCCCATAAATTATTTGTCCAGACTTCCTAGCTTTTACCAACTTGACAAACAAGAGTGTCTCTAAGTATTTATTTATTTTGCATGATGTATGTCAGTGCTGCTACACATGTGCTGTGAAGCTCATGTGGCTGTCAGAGGGCAGCCTCAGGTATTGTTGGTCTTATTCTTCTAGCTTGCCTGATGCAGGATTTCTTTGCTGTTTACAGCTATGTATGCTAGGCTGGATGGCCTATGAGCTTCTTGGGATTCTTATGTTTCTTGCTTCCTGTCTTTCCTTAAGAGCACTGGGATTACGGATGTGTACTAGTACATCTTCCTGGTTTTCTGTTGGTTTTGAGGATTCAAACTCAGGCCTGTGTGCTTTCACAGCAAGTGAAGCAAACAAAAACCAAAAAACTATCTCCTTGCCCTTATTTTTACACCTATTAATAGAATTGGCATCTTCCCGGGTTTTACTTGGTAGTTTATGTTGTTTCTGAGACTTGTCTGCTTTTTGTTCATATTTTCCTCCCTTTTTTGCGTTCAGTGGTAATGCTGGATATTATTTTGTTACAAAGGAAACTGGAGTTTCAATTTAGGTTCTTAGTGTTGCCACCCATGATGTGATGGATCAAAGGGGTCTGTGCTGTGGTCGGCACTAATCTATTAGCTACATAAACTTTTCCTTATCAGCCACCCGGCTTCATGTATTTTATTATCATGACATTAAATGAAGTAATACAGAGGGGCAGGGCACAGTTTTCCATTTAGGATACTTTTAGCCTAAAATGTCAGTAGATTGTGTGTATAACTGTATTACAGAATTGGAGATCTGGTGAGACATGTGGGCTGGACATGTATGTTTAGGAGTTATTAGAGATGATCATAGTTCATGTCATGAGAATAGATCTATTTAGAAAGGGGGAGGGACCCCAGCCTGCAGTAAAGATTTAGGAACATACTGTAGTTGAGTTTACAGAGGAAGGAAAATGCCCTGTGTTTGCACAAAATACTGGTACCAAAGTTAGGTAAGTAACTAGAATAAGAACTGTGTAACGCATAAAGTTTTATTTCACCTACAGATAACTTTTGGAGAAACATCTGTATAAATAACTGGAATAGTGCTAAAATAATTTTGCTCCCTTTTCTAAATTCTATAGTCATAGCTGTGGTCCCAAAGCTAGAGTGCTAGGCAAGGGGAAGGAGAGTACAGCTAGCCTGGGTAATTCTTTACTGTAAATGACAATTATAACGACTTACCACCCTCTCTGTTGTGATGAGGTAAACAATGAGTTGATATGTATCCATGTTTAGAATGGAGCCTGGCTTATCTTAATCATCCATTAAGCATAAGCCGTTATTATTCTTGTTTGTTGTTATATACTAGATTGGGGGGAGAGTCTAAAAAGACTTGAAATTAGGTAATGCTGATGTAACTTGGCCTATGTTTTTGTCTCTCGTGGTTAAATTATTTTTACCTAACGTGGATATATGATGTGGCTTCTCTGTATTTAGTATATTTTTCTTTTGCATTTGTGAACCTATTTTAGGGTAGGAAAAGCTTCTTTTGTTGCTTGTACTTTAATTTGTTTCTGGAATTCCAAAAGTAAATGTACTTTTTCCCTCTGTTCTCTGTGGCACTTTTATTTTTCATTTTATTGTGTCAAGTTTTTATATTTGGAGACTATTACTATGCAAATACAATTACAGTTGCCCTTCTAGTAAGTAAATGCAGTTTTAGGAATTTATTGATTCAGCTTTACCAGCTGCTTTTAAATAAGATTTATTTTTATTTTATGTGCATGAGTGTTTTGTCTGCATGTTTGTAAGTGTACTACATGTATGCCTAGTGCCTATGAAGGCCGGAAGAGGATGCTGAATTGTAACTGAAGTTACGGGTGGTTGTGAATCACAATGTGGATGCTGGGAACTGAACATGATTCTCTGCAAAAGCATAAGTACTCTTAACTGCTTCTCTGGAGCCTTCTTTCCAGCTCCTCTCAGCGTTTTTTTAGTGTTAAATATTTGTATTTGTTTTCAGACGTTATTCAGTCTTCACATATTTATATATATGCTCTAATATAGACTATATGGCTAAGTTATGTTTTTATCTTTTAAAGTCAGTTTGTCTTTTTGCTAGATCACAACATTTAATATGACAGCTGATACATTTAGCCTTTAATCTTTCACTGCATTAGTTAGTTTCACCTGTTCATTGTGCGTTCTTTCTGGATTTTCTTCCTTCTTTTATAAATTTTTGTTTGCTTGATATGTCTTTGAACACACGTGGTGCATGTGGTTCTTTCCTTCCTCTTCATGTGTGTTCTGAGGATCAAGTTCAGGTGGCCAGGATTGCACTGCAGGCTCCTTACTGGGATAAACAATGTCTCTCTCCAGCCCCTTTCTTCTTTCTTGGGATAGTTTTCAGTTAGCCACTTTTCTCCCTTGTAACAGCAAACGAAGGTTTGCTCTTTATTTCAGTGGTTCCAAAAGCATCTTTAACTTGTACTTTATATAATTTCTTGGACAGTGAAAACCTTAATAATCAGTTGACCTTCCTTTTCAGTTTTTGTTATTTTGTATATTTTAGTTTTCTTTATATTTCAGTCCTGTAAGACATTAGTTTTATTAAATAATCATTTATTTAGATTTGCTCATTTTTTTTTCTCATTTCTTTTTTTCTGCTGCATGTCTGAGCTTCTATCTAGGATTGTTTCCTGGAGAATAGACTTCCATATTTAATTAGGTCTGTTAAAGATGAGTTCTCTTAGCTTTTGTCTGTCTCAAAACATTTGTATTATAATTTAATTCTGTATGTTTTTAGAGGTTGCATGGTTGTGTTTTGTTGTTTTTTTTTTCTTCAACTATTAAAGTGTGCTGTTCTGTTCTTTGCTGGACTCCATCTTTTCTGTTGAGAAATTAGGTATATATGTAGTTTATCCTCTTGGATAATATACTTACTCTTCTGTTAGCCTCCCTTGAGTTTGGCCCTTTAATGTGACTGTCAGAAGCTTGATTCTGAGATCCCTAGTTGTGGTTTTCTTTGCGTTTATGTGCTGTTGGGCTCCTGGTAGGATAATCACTTTTATCAACTGGAAAGCTTTTTTTTTGGGGGGGGGGTGATCTCTTCAAATATTCTGTCTCTTTGGAATTAGTTTTTTGCACCCTAATCTCTGACGGGTTAGAACAGTGCTAGCTTTGTATTGTATTTGCCCTGCCTTGGTTGTTAGAATAAGAGCAACAGTTTATTAAGACTACACTTCCATTTATTGAGTCCTTTATTTTATATTTCTGTGCTTGTATTTCTAGAATTCCACTATATCTTATGGTTTTTAAAATTCTGCTTATAGTTTTATTACTTTGATCCTTTCTCTTTGTGTTTTTGCAGATGGTGGTAAGTATGCATTTATATTTTGTGGTTTTCTTTTTTCTTTGAGATTGTCTTGTCTTTTCATGTTTGTGATTGAATGCAAAAAATTATTAAGATTATCTGAATGGCATTGTCATTCCTAAATGGGTCTTCTCTCACTTTGGTAAATGGTTATGCCAGAGGAACAACAGATCATATCAATCTGTCCAGGGACTGACATGATTTAAAATTGGGCTTCTGACCCTATGAACTGAAACACTGTAGGTTTACCTTTACTTCTCCTAATCTGTTCTAGCATGTCTTCACTCTTCTTTTCTTCTTGGGTTTTAATCTTGTCAAAAGTTATGCTCAGGGCTAGAGACATGGCTCAGAGGGTAAGAACTTGTTGTTCAAACAAAGGACCTGAATTTGGATTTACAGCATTCACATTAAATAAAGAAAAGTGCTTGTAACGTCAACAATGTGGGGGATGGAGGCAAGAGGACCTTGCTAGACCTCTAAACCTAGCTCCAGGTTTAGTTGAAGAATTCAAGGAAATTAGGCAGAGATTAATAGACTAGGACACTTGACATCCTCCTTTGGTATCCACACACCCAGGACACCCTTAGATGTGTTTGTACACACCACACACTTATCAATTTAGTTCACACCTCAACCTGTTTAAACAGTAGTCCTTAGAAAGTGCAGATTATACTTATGCATAAGCAGTAACTAATGTTGATTGACTTGAATTTTGTAGACTAACGATAGAAAATAGCAAATGGAGGGTGCCCTTTCATATTCAATATCATATAATTTACCATGCCAACAAATCTCCCCCTGCAGCCTACTGAGCTTTTTCTTTAATTAAGTATCTGATTTACACAGTAGGTTGCTTTCATTATTTAAACAGATAGGGTAAATTATTGGTTAAAATGCATTGTAAATGAACCAGAACCTGGGACAGTTCACTTTTAGACTATGCTCTGTTCAGAAGGTGAGCACTTTTGTAACTAATTCCTAGTATTCATAGGTTGATTATCTAGTTTAGTCATTTTAAGATTATGGAGTCCTCATCTTTCTCATTCTGTTTAGATCTATTACTCTGGCCAGTTTATGCTACTGCAGACTCTTCAGTAAGATAGGCAAAGAAAAGCACAAAGTAGATAAACTAATGGGTAATGTGAAGTTGTTCCCGTTTGTTTCTTTTTTCTAATGTTGAGTTTCTGTGCTTTCTTAGAGTGTCAAAAATGACCGTTATCTATACTTAGTGCAATAAAATGAGTTCTTGATGTGATATTCTTCATGAGGATGTCTTCATGTTATTTAGATTATGGGGCCATTTAACAGTTCAGGCAGATAAAATTCTATTCTCATGTTTGAATTAGTGTAGGCACATGGTACCCACAGCTCTCCCAACATCCCCTATCTCCTTTCTTCTAGTCACTGCCTATACTACTTTGCAAGCATTTGAAATACATCTGATGTAACTTGGGGTAGGATGCCAGAGGAAAAAGTCAGTTACATGCCATTCTAGGTAGC
The DNA here is from genome assembly GCA_033318265.1 of Phyllotis vaccarum. NCBI lineage: Eukaryota > Metazoa > Chordata > Mammalia > Rodentia > Cricetidae > Phyllotis > Phyllotis vaccarum. Next base: position 72,792,512 of record JARWLC010000012.1, read on the forward strand.
ATCTGTAGCCTTTTAACTTTGTTATTCTCAGGGACTGGTACATCACCTGATATGTTTCAGAAATACTTTGTTTTATAAAGATATTTTTCTTTTCAGTGCAGGAGATTGAATCTAGAGTCTTGTGTTTGCTAGGCAAGCCTCTAACATTGAGCTACATCTCTAGCCCTTAACATTTTGTTTTTAAGTGAAAGACTACATCAAAATTATAGTCATAGGAAGAAGCATTTGACTCATCTTTCTGCTTTTATAGAAAAGTCAAGCTTATGTTCAAGACCAACTATTTGTTCCTATGGATTGCGTGGCTTAATTATGCTTTAGATAACACAAAGAGGTATGTAAATACAATACACAATAAACTCCTGCAAACAGCTTCCTACCAAACAGCCCCATTATTTGGGAAGGGGCAGGGAATGTGTGGTAGTATGTGTTTTGTTTTACTTTGGGTGCCTATATTTGCTGTAGCATATACCAAATCATGCAAGACATAGTTTTGTTCTTAAGGAAATTTTGTAATATAATGTAAGAATTACTGTCAACACATTGCATGATAAAATGCCAAGTAAGTTGTATATTTTCCCAAGCATTAGCTTTATAAAGTTAAAACAATTATTGCTCAGGGCCCATCATTATACAGATATGCAGTTTTCAGTTCTTCAAGACTGTATGAATAGACTTAGTTGGGGAAACTGTCTAGAGTACACATTGATAATTTATCTCCATTTGACTGACAAGAATGTGAGCTTCTTGGTGTAAATTATGTGAAAATTGAGCCTGTTAACAATTTCTTTTATATCAGAATATGTTATGTCATCAGGTAAGAGATTTTCCAAGTCATTTATGTTTATTAGTACTGGCCAGTTGTGGAATTATTTAGCTGTGTGTGTGTGTGTGTGTGTGTGTGTGTGTGTGTGTGTGTGTGTGTGTGTGTGTGTGTGAGAGAGAGAGAGAGAGAGAGAGAGAGAGAGAGAGAGAGAGAGAGAGAGAGAGAGAGAATCCCTTGTTCATACAGAAATGTTGGGCTTACTCCTTGGGATCTTACAGATTGCACAGGATAAGTACCTTCATTGTGTCATGTGAATATTTCTAACTCTCCTTTTAACAAGTTCTCCTTAAGCTCCAGAGCCGACCTTTCCTTCTGATAACTGTTCCCCCTCCTAAGGAAGGCCAGTCTCTGCAGCTTATTTTGCTGTTGGTGTGGCTGCCACTTCCTCCTCTCTTAGAGCTTTACTAGGATTTAGAGGGATCATGCTTTGGTCTATAGGGCAACTGTGTTCTATTAGCTCTTTCTTCTCCTTCAGGTCACGTTATAGGATGAGAGGCAGTATGGGGAAAGAAGTCAGCTTTCAGAGGTGCAGAAACATTTTTGGTAAGGATTAAGAAAGGAAAACTTGGTAGGATAAATGACAGCTATTCTCTTATATCAGCAGAGAAAATTTAGAGTCACATTATTAGGCTGTCATAACTTCATTTTAATTGGCTGCATTAAAAAAATAAAAATTAAACTACCAGTTATATCTGCTTCCCTCAGTGTTGGCAGTATAAAGACTTATTCACAGGGAAGAGGACATGAACCAGTAGGTACAAGGACGCTTATGTGAATGAAGCCCTACCCAGCCAAGTGACTTGCCCTGGCACTTGGCAACTTCCAATAGTTTGTTTTCTCAGAGGGAAAAGTTCAGTCTGTTTATCCATGGTTAGTAAAACTATTATGATTCTCCAGTGGGAAATAATTCTGAGACTCATTTATTCATCCGATAAGCATTTATGGAGTAGTTACAGTGTGCACTGCGCTAGGTGATGAGAGGAAATGTAATTTTATAGAGGGTGTATCATGTAGAAATAATCATAATGCTGTGTAGATAGTGATGGGTGCTGCAAAGGAGTGCAGGATGCTTTGGGAATTAAAAGTAGACATTTCTTCATGACAGGGTAAGTCAGTGTAAACTTTCTGGGGATTGTAGAATTTGAGCAAATTCTGTAGGCCACAGCAAGAAGACGAGATTCTTAAAAGGTTTTAGGAACAGTAGGGGCCAGCTACTAGTTACTGTTCTTCCTATGTTTCTTTTCATTAAGGTACAGTTGGCTATAATTTCTTTGTTTTGTTTTGCTAATTGATTTTTTCAACTTGCTAGTAACATGGACCTTTCTAAGCTTGGAGAAAGGAATCTTAGCATAGTTGGTTAACCACTGTGTTTTGCTTCTCGTATGTAAAGCACTATGTGCCAGAGACTTTTGGAGTGTTAACAGCCAGGGTGGTGGCTTAATCTAAGCATTTCAGAAGCAGAGGCAGGATAATTGCTGCAGGTCTGAGGCCAGCCTGATGTATGTATAGTGAGTTCTAGGCCTGGCAGGACAATGGTGTATGTTACATGTAATAAGTCGTTTATTTTGTGGTTATATCCTAAGTAAGTGATAAGCAAGAATTTGAAACCAGGCCAGGATCACAAAGTACTAAACTGGATTTCTCTTCTAGAATTCCTTTGATCGCCAAAGTGCATTAGCTCTTGTCCCATTTGTTTAGTTAAAGCTGCTTCCCCTCTTCTAAGGAGAAGGAAAACAGCTCTTTTCTAATTTCAGAAGTGCTATGACAGAGTGTACTAGCAAATTTTGTTTTAAACTATTACTGCTACAGGTTATTTACTGTACTATCCTTTGCTCCAAAGAACAGAGATTTTACAGAGAAAAGTTGGTATGCATTGTAAACTGTTTTGTCATATAGTAGACCTGAGGTTGTCATCCTAGGAGTAAATATGTGCTTGAAAAAAAGTCCTGGAGTTAAAACCTACAAGATGCTTACTTTAAATCTTTTCCCATGAAAGATGGTACCAATATATTTCTTGTTAATGAGTAAAATTGCCCAGGTCTACTCATGAGTCTTTTAGGACTTTTCAGTGAGGTATTGAAATGTATGCATAGTTGAGGTATGTGCAGATTGTAAGTGTATTGGTTAATTTTAATGAATATGTCAATGTCTTTACATTTTACCAGTTAGAGAAAATATTGTAGCTTAAATGTCTCCCTTTGTTTTGTGTTCTGTATGCTTGTTGTAAAATTGATGTGGTTTTGATTTGGTGTCAGGTATCATTTTGCTGTCTGTGTGTCCATCTGTCTGTTTGTCCATCCATCCATTTGTCTCTGCTTTCATGTAGTCTGGGATGGCCCCCAGCTTTCTGTGTAGAAGAGGATGGCCTTGAAATGCCCAATCCTTATCTTATAGGTATGCACCACACCTGTTTTTATGGTGCTGGGATTGAATTTAGTGCTTTATACTTGTTAGGCAAGCACAGCACAACTGAGCCAGAGCCTTGGTTTCTTGTGTGTATTTTTAAGTTGTATTTTTTGTTCATATACACAGTTAAGCAACTGTTAGTGGTTGTAATCTTTTCTATGAGCTTCTGTTATTGTTAAATAGTTTCCTTTCAAAAGTCAACTGTTAGTGTTGGAGCTACAAAGATTGAATAAATTTCCCGAGAGGAAACGATAATAACATATTCAGGAAATTGTTAGGAAACAAGAACTTATGTTCTTGTTCATTCAGATAAGCTTCTGAGACCTTTTCAGTGTATCAGAATAGTTTTTTATTAGTGGAAGGACTGAAAGATTTGGTGACTTCAACTAGTGCTGGAGACCTTGGTTATATGTAATACTGGAATATAGAATTCATAAATTTCTTGTAGATGTGTGGGTGACTCCCCCTTTTATCCTTTGAGCTCCCCCCACCCCCGCAAGAAAAATGTGAGATGAAGTCAGTGAGGACCTGTTCCTGGGAGACCTACAGTAGTTGGTGGCATTGCACTTAAGGAAGGTGAAACAAGCCAGTATATGATCAGTTTTTCTTCCCCATGTTTTGTTTCCTGGTCATCTCTTGGTTGTTTGCCTTACTGTCTGGTTTTCCACTTTGGATCTTTGGTCACTGTAACTAACTGGCTTATGTTTTTCCTTTTTGAATGGAATTGTACTTGTTTTGTAACAAGCTGAATTTACTTTGCTTTTTCTCTGTTCATGTCAGGTAGTTTTACCCTCTTGATAAGCTCTGGATCTCTCACTTCAACCGGCCTCTTCTAGAACCTGTGAGAGATCCCAACACTGTACTTAGTAGTTAGATATTACAATTATAAAATGTACAAAATTAAGGGTTTTAACCCTGCAAATCATCTTTGGTTTATGGTACAGATGTTCATTTTATTCATTTTTAAAAATGTGCTCTTAGATTTATTCTGTTCATATGAGTGCTTTGCTTGCATGTATGCCTGTGCACCAGATGTCATGCCTAGTGACTGAGAAGCGGTGAGCCTCCATTTGGGTGCTGGGAATTGGACCCAGGTCCTTTGCAAAAAGAAATTCTCTTAACCTCTAAACCTCCTCTCCAGTCCCAGTGTGCTTTGGTGTTCTGCCTACATTAGGGTATCAGGTACCCTGGAACTGGAGTTTCAGTCGTGAGCTGTCATGTGGGTGCTGGAAATTGAACCTAGGTTCTGTGAAAGAGCAGTCAGTGCTCTTAACCACTGTCGCTGAGGAAGGTTTGGTGAAGACTAGGAAGGAAGCACTAATGAGAGCCGAGCAGTAGGCTTCTACTGCCCTTTCACAGGGGCCACCTCAGACCGTCAGAAAATACAGGTATTTTACAATACAATGTATAACAAAGTATCAATGAAAGTAATTTTATGTTTGGGGGTCACCACAACATGAGCAACTGTGTTAAAGGGCTGCAGCTTTAAGAATGTTGAGAACCACTGCTATAGAGTGTGGATTGCCCAGGGATCCTTCCCTGGCACCAGGGACACATTGCTTCCCCTTGAACTTGGGCAAGGGGTGGGAGAGGGGGAGCTTGGGCTAGAAGAAATATAGGGACGGAGAGGTGTGCTGTAGCCAAGGTAGTGAGTACATCAAATAATGTTTCCAGTAGCATTTTGAAATAACTAAAGAATCCCAATATATAGTAATAAAGTTTTAGATTTTCTCTATTTTCTCATCTTCTGACTTTTTAAAGCAGTGTTTCACTGTGTCGCCCAATATATAGTAATAAAGTTTTAGATTTTCTCTATTTTCTCATCTTCTGACTTTTTAAAGCAGTGTTTCACTGTGTCGCCCTGACTATCCTGGACCTTACTCTGTAGATCAGGAGATCTGGCTTCTTTTTCTATCCCTTCTTTATCATCCCTTGTTTTCTTTACTTCTGGATTCAAAGCTCTCGTGTACTTGTGATGATCTCTTTAAAGATAATTGGGTGTTCTGCATACCTGGAAATGTTTATTTACAGTTAAATAAAAATGTAATATTTACAGAGTCAATTGTATCTAGCTTGTGGTTAACGAGATCAGTTTCAAGAAATGCTTACAATTATTTAGCTTTTCCTAAAATTCCTTATTGGCCTAATAACATTTCTAGAAAGTTGTATGGCTCTGCCACCTTGTGGTGAAATAGTATAGCAAATCCTAACTTTTAGAAGTTTAATAATATTTAAGCTTTACTTAAGCTTTTTAGATATGTAGCATTTTCTTCTCCCCCTTTTCTTAGCTGAGAAAAATGTTAACTTTAGTGCACTACCATAGGGAAATTTTTACCAAATAATTTGTTTTACAGCATTATAGGAGACTTTTTAGATTAGGAAATTTGTATGCATCCTGACTACTTTGAGAGTAAGCTCCTCTTTAGTTTGGGGAGATGGGAGCTTTTGAGAGTATTGTTGATTGTAGTGCTTCTAAAACGGATAGTCATCAACTCAAGAAAAGGTAAAGTTGATAGGACAAAGACTTTTTTTTTTTTTTTTTTAGGGGGGATAGCAAGAGATATATAAAAAAACTTAAGATAAACTAACAATGTTTAATGATCCTCATAGGCTTATTAATACACCTAAACTATATGTGTTAGGATTAAAGGCTAAAATAGCAATCAACAGGAGCACTCTTGTTTCATCTGGTTTATGGTCTAACTAGAGAAGCAGACAATAAATACCTAGAAAAACTATTTATTATAATGTTACTAGAAGGGGCGAGTAGCTAAGAAAGAAGTCTCAACTATGTTCAGTTACCAGGAAATTTTTCTTTAAGGAAATGACACTTCAGCTGGGTTTGACAGACACAGCATAGCTTAATGTGGGAAGGGGATTGGCAATCAGGAGTACTTGAATAGGGTAGTTGGGATTCTAGTGAGAGAAGGGGATTGTGAATTAAAACACTAAGTAAGTTAGGATACATGTGTGAGAGAATTGCCCTCTTTCTACTATGTGGGTCTTGGGGGTTGAACTCGGGCATCGGGCTTGGTAGCAAGTACCCTTACAGACTGAGTCATCTCACCTGCCTCAGTGATTAGTCTAAGGTATTTTAGCTGTGCAACGCATATATATTATGAACCACTTTTATGTTTTGACTTGTATTGAGCTATACAGCTTATTTTATCTTTATATCATAAGTTATTAGATGTATGACCATAGGTAAGTTAATTTTTGTTTCTTAACCTATAAAATGAGGAAAATGAAATTATAGGATTGTTAGTATTAAGAGGTAATTTTTTGTAATGTGCTCTTTTTTTTGTTTTTTTCCTTGGTGTTTTAGGGATATGAACCATATTGTTACAAACACATCTAGTTAATTGCCTGTAATGACTAATCAGTGCTTCATAGTGCGAATTTTATTTCCTAGGTATAAATAGTTAGGTTCAGTCTAACTCCTGCTACTTTGGATATACTATACAGTGGAAATTATTTGTCATGCATCTTTTATAAAATCTTGACTGGAATTTTAAATCAAGGGTATAAATACAATATAGATTTGTCAAATATGGTCTGGTTGTTTTTAAGAGTGTTTGTACTAGTTTGTAATAACACCAGGGTTACCTCTGAGTTACCATCTCATGTCTTTGCCAAGAGTTGACAGAACTTAATGTTCTTAATTCTGTTATCTAGCTGTTGGTTGAATTTGCATTTCTGATTGCTAGCTTGTAGTGATTGCAGGTTTTGTTTTTTGTATTTCTGTGATACTATCCCATATTCATGTCTGTGTTGGGTTTCTAGCCTCAATAATTTTTGTAGCTTTTTGTTCCTGATACCATTCTTGTTAGTAGACACGGCAGATCAGTTTTCTTTGTCGTGTATTTTTTTATTTTTCCTATAGTTTTCTTTGAAGGAAAAGCTTTGACTTTCTTGTTTGAACCCATTGATTTTTCACATTTTAAAATATATTTTAATTAGTAAGACATTTATCACAAATAGCATGCTTTCAAATATTTATGCACTAGGGAATGTTTTTAAGCTAACAAACTCATTACTCCACATATTTCTTTGTTGTAGGTTTCCAACTCTTTGTGTTGTGGGAATATAATACAAAGTAATTAACTACAGTCATTGAATAAGTTTTTAGACTTACGTTTTCTTTCTTAGTGAAGTAATGCAGCCTCTGACCAATGCCATCTAACTCCCTCTAATTCTTGGTAACTGCCTGTTTAACTCTCTGCTTTGAGTTTGTTGTAGACGTATTCTATGCCATTCCATTTATAAATGAGGTAATATAGTATTTTTCTGTCCCTGGCTTATTTTATATAACGTGTTATCTCAAATAAAAGGAAAAACAGCTTTTCTTCCCCCTGCATCCCCGTATTCTTTGCTGACCTTAAACTCAGAATACTTCTGACTCAGCCTCCCAAGTGCTAGGATTACAGGTGTGCTCCAACCATGTCTAGTGGATTTTTTTTTTCTTTTTAAAGATTAAGTGTGCTTAGCTAGCCCACAGAGGCCCTAGGGCCAGAATCTTCAACACACACAAACATTCATATTCTCTTTCTCAAGTCGTATTCCATGGTGTGTCTGAGCTGTGGTTTTCTTACCCATTCATCTGTAGCTAGACACTCAGGATAGTCCCATACTGGCTATTGAGAATGACTCTTTACAAGAAGTGTGGATGTATCTTTGACATATTGATTTTATTTTCTTCATTGCATACCTAAGGGGATTGCTGAATCATAAGGTAGTTTTGATTGTTGGAGTATTCCCCACAGTTTTGTGCAAGAACTTTACAATCCGTTATTTACTGAATTTTACTTTTTGTGCTTTCTTGTATTTAGTGGCTGTAAATCTTCCTTTTATCTTATTACAAACTTAGATTTTACATTTGCATAATAAATATTGTTGAGTATCAGCTATGTATCAGGTATGAGATGTGGAACTCGTGAATCAGATACAGAGTCTTTAGCTGACTTGTGGAACAACAGAACCATTGAATGAGCCGTGCTGATTTAGGAAATACAGATGATGGAGTTTGTACTTGGACTTACCCTTACCCATCTTCAGATGAAAAATGCATGGCAGTTAGAACTAGAACAGTTAGCTTTATAGCTTCTTTTCTAACTTTTCTGTTTTTCCCATCCCTGATAGTTACACTTTTTATTCTCTTCCTGTTCTACTGTACCCACATGTACATTTGTTTTCATATGTGCATGGATATGAGGGAGAACATGTTTTTTGGGGGGGGGGTGTTTGTTTTGTTTCCCTTTATAGGATTGTGTGACTTTGCTTAATATATATTCTAAATTTATCAATTTTCTTGAAACTTTTGGGATTACATTTTTATTTAGAGCTGAATAACATTCCATTATATATATCCATATATACAAACACACATATATATGTATATAATCTCACATTTCTACTATCCTTTTATCTGTTGATGGACAGCTGTGTTGGTTCCAATTCCTTGCTATAGTGAATAAAGCAACTGTTAACATAGCAGTGCAGATATCTGTGTGGTATAGTATGGAGTTCTATGGGCATATGTTCAGAAGTGAAACAGCTGGATTATATAGTAATTCTATTTCTATTTTTTTAATTTATTTGCAAGTTTTTGCAATAAAGTTTTGTGGCAAGAGTGGGATTTCGGTAAAGTTCATTAGTTCAGCACAAAAATGTATTAGCAATTATAAAATGAACTGCACTTTTATAGTTCTTTATAGAACTGTAGACCATCACCATAGTTAGAAAACGGTTTGATTATTCCCTCAAGTTCACATTTGCTTGCTAGGGTTTCACCATATGGGCCTAGCTGTTTTGGAACTTGCTATGTAGATCAGGCTAGCCCACAATTTACAGAGATAACCTGCCTCTGTCTGAGCCATTACTTCTAATGTTTGTTTGCTAGCTCTTTATAATCTTGGCAACTGCTGATGTATTTACTATCCCAGTAGTTTTGCATTTGAATGTCATACAAGTTGAACCAACAATTTCTTATCTTGTGAAGCTGTGTGGGAGATTGTGTTGTTTCATTTTAAATAATTATCCCACCCACTGGTTTAATAAAAAACACTGATTGGCCAAAGGCAGGCAGGGAGTGTGGGCGGGGCTACCAGACTAAGAAAACTCTTGAGAACAGGAAGCACAGAGCAGAATGCCAGAGAGAAGCAGAGGAAGAAGCAGAGGACAACTATGCTGCTGTAAGAAAAAGTTCCGAGACCCATGGCTGAACAGGATAAGAGTCACTGGTTAGATGAAGGGTAGAGAGCTAGCAAGTTATATGCCTGAGCCTTAGGCTGATCAGCCTAAACTATTGTAAACATCTGTGTGTCTCTGTGGGTCTGCGGGTCTGGGTCCTAAACCTTGAGGTTAGGCCCGAAAGTTCGGGCAAGAAACCTCATACTATAAAGCTGTCTTCTTTCAATGAGCATAATGCCTGAGAGTGTGTTGTATGTATCAATAAATTCTTTAACTCATTGCTGAATAGTATTGCATCCACTTAATAAAGGAAAACTGATTTGTAATTAGTTTGTGGGGACATTTGTGTATAGTTTGTTGTTGTTGTTAAGATATTTTAACTTTTCAGCAGCAAAAATATCAAAGTGAGAATACTGGATTGTGGGGTAAATGTTAACTCTATATAGAACTGTTGAATTATTCCCTCAAATGGCCTTCACCTTTTGTAATTTTAACCTGTAGCATTTGAGAGTTCTGGGTGCTTAGTGACCTCACAGAGCCTTCATATTCTAATTTTTTCTAGCCATTGTAATAGATATGTAGTGGGGTTTTACTGTAGCTTTGATCTTCATTTCCCAAACAAATTATTACGTTGAATATCTTTTTGATGTGGGAATGTCTTTCTGTATGCTTTGAATATCAAACTTTAAATAAAGGAGCCTTTCCCATAGCCAGAGACAGCACAGGTAGGAGAAACAGGGCGGAGTCAGAGATAGTTTGAGCCAGACACCCAAAGAAGAAACATGTAAGGAACACAGGTGAGCCACAGGCCATGTTGCAGGATGCATTAATGGATGTGGGTTGAATTAAGATGAAGGAGCTAGCTAGCAATGTGCCTAAGCCATAGGTCAAACAGCATGGAATTAATATAAGCGTCTGAGTCATTTTTGGGGGCCTAAGCAGCGGTGGGCAGCTAAGAGGTCTAGGACTACAGGTCTGTGGGTCTGGACCTCTGGCCTGATGTGGCTGGACACCTCATTATAACATCTTTTCCTATGCTAATTGTCCTTTTAAAGTTTATTTGCAAGCCCAGCAATGTTGGTGGTACACACCTTTAATCACAGCACTTAAGAGGGAGAGGCAGGCGGATATCTGAATTTGAGGCCAGCCTGGTCTACAGAGTGAGTTCCAGGACAGGTAGGGCTACACAGAGAAACTCTACCTCAAAAAATCAAAATAAATAAATAAAAATAAAAATTTCTTCATGTGTTGTAGTATGAGGTTTCTGGCCTGGTCTTTCCGGTCTAGTCTTGTGGCCCGGACTTTCCGGCCTAGCCTGGTGGCCCAGACTTTCAGACCCACAGTTCCATAGTCCCACTGAAACACACAGACCTTGTATTAATTGTACGCTGATTGACCCAGGCATATAACTTGCTAGCTCTTATTCTTAAACTAGCTGATGACTCTTATCTTGTTTAGCCATGAGGCTCAGTACCTTTTCTCAGAGCAGCATTTCAACTTCTTTCCTCTGCATCTGCTGGAGTCTCATCGCTGTGTCTCCGTGGTGTCTCTGTGGCATTTCTGCTCTGTTCTTCCTGTACACAGAGTTTTCTTAGTCTGGTAGCCCCACCCATACTTCCTGTCTGCCTTTGGCCAATCAGCGTTTTTATTAAACCAGTAAGTGGGACAATTATTTACAATGGTACAACATAATCCTCCTACAATATGTATGTCATGCACATGAATGTGTGTGCTGTGTACATAAGTGTGTGTAGACATGTACACAGATGTGCTCACTCAAATGATTGTGTGTAGAGGCCAGAAGTTGATGTTGGGCTTCTTCAATGCCTTTCTCCTAAAATTTTTAAAAATTAAAATATAATTAGGTCACTTCCTACTTCCTTCTTTCTCCAGTTCATCCCATGCACTCACCCTCCCCAATTTCCTCTCAAATTTATGGTCTCCTTCTCTTCATCCCTTCCTCTCTCTCTTTCTGTATTTTTTATTTTTAATTATTAGACAGGGTTTTTTTTTTTGTTGTTTTTTTTTTTTTTTTTTTTTTTTTTTTTTTTTTTTTTGTAGCCCCTACTGTCCTGAATATCACTCTGTAGTCCAGGCTGGCCTCGAACTCACAGATCCATCTGCCTCTGTTTCCTGAGTGCTGGGATTCGAGGTGTGAGCCACCACTGCCTGGCTCTTTTTCTTTTATTATTGTTGTTTCCTCTATATATGCATAAATATAAATGCAACCTGCTGAGCTGTTGGATATTGTTTGTGATTTCAGGACTGACCACTGTGTATTGGATAACTAACTAAAGGGGTTCATCCTGAGACTAGTTACCCCTTTCTCAGCAGTCATTAGTGCCAGTTTGTTGTCTAAGAGTGTGACTGTGATATTCCGCCTTCCATTTTAGCATGTCTGTTGGTATTATTTGTTCAAGTCTTTCAAAAGCAGCCATATTGTTGAAGTATAATGGATGTGGCTTCCTTGCCATTTCTTCTTACAGTCTTTCTCTTTGCTTTTCTGTAATGTTCCCTGAGCCTTAGGTGCAGGAATTATGGAATCTGTTGGGACTAGGCTCCCATGATCAATTGAATATCTCTCTGTCTGTCCGTCCATCTGTTTGTTTCTCCAGTGCTCCCTGCAAGAGCCATAAACTCTAACCTAGTATCAGGCATGAGAACCTCTGTTCAAGTTGTTGGTTAAGGCAAACCAAACAAAATAGACTATCGCTGTTTCAAAGATTAAATGTGACCCCTATTTCTGAAGACACCACATACTTTGGACATAGGACTTGGAAATATGAGCTGTAACTAACTTGAAAGCCTCTTTTGTGCAGTGTAATTTCATAGTATGCAAGTTGCCAAGGGAGGGAGGCAATCAACAGTCTTGTCTAGTTGTGATGCCTGTAATTCACAACAATAACAAGCATGGCATGATATCCCTAAAGATGCAACAGTAATGCTCATATTTGGGTGCTTAACAGCTATTTAATTAGATTATGACCCAGTTAACATGAAAGAAATCATGCCTGGGACTAGAAACCTAGCAAACTATCTGAAGTTAGTGAAGTCACAATGGAGAACCTATTACTACCACTCTAATAGACCAGCAGTATTTTTAACTGTGTTCTAAAACTTCTTTATACCCAAGTGTAGTTCTTGCTCTGCATAAAAGAAGCATAAATGGAGATCATTTCAGAATCCACTTTATTTTTTTGAGTCAGAGTCACTAAATCTGAAGCTTTCACAGTGCTTAGATTAAAAGTTTATAGTTTGCGTTGACTAATGATTTACAGTTATATTCTTCAGTTTGTTTATCTTTCATAATCAATGTATTTTGTAGAACAAAAGTTTTAAATATTGGGTGCCGTTTATTAGTTTTTAAAAAGTGAAACTTCTTAAGTATCTCTCATCTCCGCATAATCTAGGTTTGCAAAGGTTTTTTTTTTTTTTTTTTTTTTTTTTTGGAGTCTAAGTTTTACATTTGACATTGAGCCCAGGATGGATTTTTGAGGTAATTTTTTATGTAAAGTCAGGTGGGTTTTGTTTTATCTTGTTTTTCTTAGAGTGTTTAGTTTTTCAGCCTTATTTATTGAAAATACTATTTTTTTCTGTGCTACATTGCATTTTCACATATATCCAAAATCAGCTTAGCATAATTGTATGGGCTTACTTGTGGTCTTTTCTACCTGGTTCCATTGACCATTGTTTTCTTTTGTTAATTTTACATTGTTTTGATTATTCTATCTTTATAGTAAGATTTATACTTGTAGTTTGAATATCCGACTTTTTATTTTATATTGTCTGGCTTTTCTACCTCATGTGTCATTCTCTTGTCTTTGTAGCTATCCCAGGGAAGATTGTAACTGGAGTTGTATTAAAGCCATTGGGAATTTGAGGGACCTGGCAGTATAGGGAGTCCTTGCTTTATAGTACATCTTTCCGTCTGCTTAGACTTTTTGTTCCAGAAGCTATTTTATAGATTCCTTGTGGTTTTTAGTCAGTAATCACAGTGCTTGCATATAAGCGCAGTTTTATTTCTCCCTTTGTTATACGTATGCTTGTAATCATTTTTTTTGTTGTTGTATTGTACTGGGTAGGATTTCCAGTATACTGCTAGATAATAGTGGTGAGTAAAAACACACTTGACTGTTCCCGCTCTTAGGGGAAAACGCTCAGTGTTTTGCCAATAGGTAAGACCTGGCTTTAGGTTTTAATAGCTTTTAACAAGTTAAAGAAGATTCTTTTCATTACTAGTATCCTGAGGCTTTATCATGAGTGGGAGTTAAAATCAGTCAGATATGTTTTTATTCGGCTGGTAAGCTCATACAGCTTTCCCTTTTAGCTTGTTATTTTATGGCAGCTTTCATTGATTTCTGAATACTGATTAAGTTTACTTAATACCGAATTCTGAGAGATAACTCCCAACCTGGCCTTGACTTGGCTCTACATTCCTTTTTCTTCATTGTTTCACTCTGCCTAGCCTGGCCTTGAATTCACTAAATAACTCATGCTGTCCTCAAACTCATGGCAATCCTTCTGTCTCAGCTTTTAAAGTGTTGTGATTATGGTACAAGCCACTATACTCAGCTTCTTACGTTTTACTGAGCTGGACCTGCTAGTATTATGTTGAAGACTTCTCTCCATCAGTATCTCTTAAAGTGGGCTTTGACACTTCCCTTCCTTTTCTGCCTTCTGTTAATAGATCATGTAGAATGCTTTTAAAAATGATTTTGGAATTGAGGACTGAAACTAAAAACATTTTACAAATATAAAAATTGGCTTTCATGATCAGAGTACTAATAAATACTAATAAACTATAAAACATTGTTTAAACTTAGAAACTGTAGAAATCAATAATGATTTAGTATTCCTTATGTCACAATTGAGATTGTTACTAACTTAGTTTTTCTGTCTTATGTGCACATACTTGTATATGTATATTTTAAAGCTGCACACAAATATGCATTGATATAAATTAAAAACTTAATTAATCATGCAGTGGATGCCATTTTGCTTATGGGCCCAGCATAGCTGCTAGGTTGGTTACATTGTATGCATATGCCATAATTTTTATAAACATTTTATGCTGTTGAACATTTAAGTGTTTTTTGCTGATAACCATTTTCTAGAAATTTAAAGAGTTGAATATTTAAGAGCCTTCATATATATTGCAAATTGCTATTTAAAAAGTATGTCAGTTTGAATGTTATTGGCTCCCATATTCTCGTAAGGAGTGGCTCTGTTAGAAGGTGTGGCTTTGTTGGAGTGGGCGTGGCCTTGTTGGACAAGTGTGTCACTGTGAAGGAAGGCTTTGAGGTTTCATATGTACTCAAGATACTACCCAATGTCTCAGTAGACTTCCTTTTCCCTTCTGAGTCAAGTAAGGACTGTCAGCTCCATCATCATCACATCTGCCTGCATGTCATCTTGCTCTCTGCCATGATGGTAATGGATTGAACCTCTCAAACTGTAAGCAAGCCACCCCAATTAAATGTTCCTTTATAAGAACTGCCATGGTCCAAAACATGCAGAAAATCAGTCAACATTTTAACATGAATACACAAGTGACATATCAGTGAGAACTGGCAGTTGATGGCTGCTGGGAGAAGCAAGATCATTTGTGGGAGAAGTAACCAGCCTTGCCTAAGCTCTGCTAGGCAGACCCACAACAATTTACACATGAGCAGGACTAATCAAGGTCAGTGAGACACAAAAGAAAGATGAAAGAAAAGAACATGAAGTTTAAGTTTGAAAGAAATGAATTGTGAGATCAGAGAAATGTTTAAGAAGTAAATAGGAGGGTGAGTATCGTGTGTGTGTAAAATTATTAAATAATAAAAATATTGAAAAGTGAAAATAAAGGAATTGCTGTGGCCATGATGTCTCCTTACAGCAGTGAAAACCCTAAGACAAAAAGTATATGCTTTTATCCCAAATGTGGATATTTAACATCTGAAAGTATATACATGCATTATAAACACAGCAGTATGTCTGTTTGTACATGTATTTTAAAATGCTGAAGGGTGGAGAATGTTGTTAGAAAATTTTCACCAAGTGAATGCATTTTCTGGCATAAGTGTACACATTTGAGATAGTGTTGGTGTGCAAATTGAAACTTTAAAATTATGAGTGTGCAAAAATGCTAGTAAGTTAATTGGATGTTAATAATATGACCTGTGGTCCTTAAGTACCGTGCAGTTACTCAGTATTGTTTATCATAGAGTACAGTTTATAGGATAGAGACAAAATATAATCTACATAATAGCTGGCTATAGGCTATTTAGCAAATTGATTTTATGTACGCTACATTTCAGATGTTGTTTAAGACTCTAGGAGGTGACAATGAATAATAAGCACAGAGTTCACTCTAGAGGGGAAGACAGTATTTAAACATATAATGAAGTAAGGGCAGCTACGTCCAGAATGCTGGAAAAGGGATACTTTATTAAGATGGAACCATAGATGTCAAAACAGTACCCATGTACTTTAACTTTGACATTAAGTACATAGAACTTTAAATAAGTGCTATGGCACTAATACGCTGGTGTGTAATGTGTAAGAATTTATTTTCCTTTGTAATTTATTTAGCTATACACACAGTAAATGTACCTGTCTCTTAGAATTTAGTTGTTAGATATGTTTTTGCAGTTGCTCTTGCTTACTCATTTTATGCCAGTTTTTATGTAGGCTTAAACATAAATGCCTGCCTTACAGAGAAACTTTATTTTAGGTGTGCACAAAACGAGTTAATTTGGATATACAATTGGAATGTGTGTTAATTCGAAAGTTTGACTTTAAGTGTGGCACATTTGAATTTGTACACATAAAAAACTGCAATTTATAGCTAAATTGAAAGTGGAAGGGAGAGATGGCTTAGAGGTTAAGAGCACTGGCTGCTCTTCCCCAGGTCCTGAGTTCAATTCCCAGCACCCACATATAGTGGCTCACAACCATCTGTAATGAGATCTGGTGCCCTCTTCTGGCCTGCAGTTATACATAGAAACAGAAGACTGTATGCATAATAAATAAATACATCTTTTTCTTCTTCTTTTTTTTTTTTTTTAAAGAAAAGTGGATATTTGCAGAATTCCTAAAATTATGTTGTGCATTTTAGCAGTCACTATTTATTTGAAAGTATTTAGCACTTGAAGCATATGTATTTGGACTTAAGAATTTCTGTGAAAAATACACATCTGGATTAAATATTTGGTATGAAAATTAAAGTTTAAAATTTATCATATATTTAAATATTAAATATCGTGAGTTAAGAATGTTCACCTTAATTGTCTTGTTTTGTGTTTTGTTGTTTTGTGTGTGTGTGTAAGTCCTAGGACATTTAAAAGTACACACATGTGATGTTCATTATATTTCTATTAGACATCACTGACCTAAAGTATTTCTTCAGGATTTTAGAATGTAATGATTTATGCCAGGCTTGGTGTTTCAAATCTGTATTCTCAGCACTTTTGAGTGGAAGCAGAAGTCTCAGTAGTTCAATCCTTTTCTCAGATACAGAGCAAGTTTGAGGTTACTCTGGGCTACATAAGATGTATGCTAGAACACCAAGGGGACAGACATGGCTCATAGGAAAATGGTGGTTTATAAAGGTGCTTAATTTTAGTTGGGCATGTTAATTGGGTAAGCCAAAGGGGGCTTTTGATTGTTGGACTTCAATATTTTGATAGTCCTTGGTAGTCAGCTTCATGAGGAGGAAGTGGCAGCTTTAGGAATGTATGTAAGATAACAGTTTTAACAAGACAGAGGAGAGCAATCAATGCCTACCAGAGCTTTGTCAAGTATGGCATATGCTAGAACCCTTCAGCTATACCATAGTTTACATAGCCATCTTGCTACTTAAAGATCTAGTTTTTAGGCTTTAAAATTCAAAACTCAGAAGTTTTTTTATTGAACAAACTGGTGCCTACTTTATTTTGGCCACTGTGGTCTTTGGTGCACATAGATTTAGTTATTATAACATAGTATTGTTTAACCTTATATGTTTAACATTCCATAAAGGTTGGATATAAGGCGGATATTTGTTTATACAGCTGAGAATTTTTCCTTTGGCCTCTACTATTTTAAGTACATATTTTTTAAAAATTTACTGTTGTTATTATTTTGAATTGTATGTATTTGTGAGTGTGTGTACATGTGTACACATATAGATATGTGTGGAATTCAGAGAACACTTTTCAGGCTGTAAACACCCCCCCCCCTCGCCTCCTGTGGTTTTACATTGAGCCATCTGACAGGAGCAGTTTTAGTTTTGATGGCACTTTTGGTGGCCTTTCTCTTAAAACTTTGCAGTAAATGGGGTATTTATTTGATGGCAGGCAGTTTTATTGGAAATGAGCATTATTTTACCAGTCTTAGATTTAGTTGTTTGTGTATTTCACTCTGTACCTGCTCTTCTCGGTGTTTGAATTTATTATCTTGTCATGTTTTCACAAAAAGTGAATTCAGTTACCGTAATAAAAAAGTCTACTTAGTGCTTATTTTTTAAAAATCTTACAAGTGTCATCTGTAAGTTTTAGACTTATAGAAAAATTGAGCTGCTAGTAGAATTCCCATACATTTCTCAGCTTCCCCGATTATTATTTAATATTAAAATGCCATATTTGTTAAAATCAGTAAACCTCTATCAATACATGCTTATCAATTAAAGTCTATAGTTTATATTTCTTGTTCTTACACATTTTCCTTTTTGTCCCAATTTTTATTCAGCATTTCATACTATATCTAGCGGTTACATTTCCTTAGGTTCTTTGAATGAGATTGTTTTCTATATATTCCCTGTATTTTTATTTTATTTTATTTTTTTCTTTTTGCAAGCCATGTTTTCTGTGTAGCTTTGTACACTGTCCTGGAACTCTCTCTGTAGGCTAGGCTGGCTTTGAACTCAGATCCGCTTGCCTCTACCTTCTGAGTGTTGGGATTAAAGGTGTGCACAACCACCGCTGGTTTATTTATTCCCTGTATTTTGATGACTCAGTCAGTTTAAGAGGCACTGATTAGTTATTTTATGGCTTCCCACTCTTGTGATTTGTCTGGTGGTTTTCTCATGATTAAGCTGGAGTTAACACTTGGGAGGAAGACCATAGAGGTAAAATCATCATCACACAGTTTCAGGCCTACTTTATCAATATGGCTGGCAATCTGGTCAGTTTCAGGGACTTTTTGAAGCTATTTTGAGTTGTCATCCTTTTGTCTTAAGTATCTTCCCTGGGAAGTAGAATGTTTGGATTTGAGCAGAAACTGCTACACAACATTCATTGTTTCATAGTTGAATAGTATTGTAAGATAATACTGTAGACATAACACATGTTGTTTATTGATCTGTTGATGGACATTGGATTATTTCCATGTTTACACTTTTGACTATTATGAGCTTTGCTGATATGAACATTTATAGAGTTGTTTTTGAAAAGTACACTTTTTGTTAGAATTAGAGTTTGCACAATTGTTTGTTGTATTGACCCAACTTTATTTTCTGTAATTTATTTGCTGAAAAAACATTTACTGTGAATAATTTCTTTGCTGTTGTTAGATTGCTGACAATATCCCCATCTCATCTCTTACTATATTTCTGTGCCCTTTTAATTTTTTTAAATTCATTGTGAGACCTAGAAGTATGATCCATTTCAGTGTTTTGTTTTGTGGGATACTACATATGATAGTGGTAGATTCATTTAAGAAGTTTATTGTGGCTGAGTCAGACTTTAACTTTTATCAGCCTTCATGGCTTAGTAAACCCTGCCCTACTTGGCAGATCTGGTCTGTACAGCCTCCTCATTCCTGTGAGGTAATGTTGACCTTTATAGATTCGTGTGTGTGTGTGTGTGTGTGTGTGTGTGTGTGTGTGTGTGTGTGTGTGTGTGTGTGCGCGCGTGCACTCACCTGTTTTTATTCATGCACATACATATGTCACAGTGCCTGTGTGAAGTCATGACAACTTTGAGGAATAAGATGTCTTTTATGATGATTGTTGGTAAATATCTTTACTTACTAGCCTCAATTTTTATAGTTTTTAAAAATTAAAAACTTAAAGACAGATTATGTGGCAGAAACTAACTGTAGTTTGCAAAATGTAAATACACTCTCTGTGTTGCCCTTATTGGAAAATATCTTGATGGTTCTAACAGTAACTACAATAATTTTAAAAAAGTTACTAAAACAACTTAAGTCTTTGTAGGGTTTTGTCTCTAAGGTATAGACTGCTGTCTGATTTGATGATTTTGTTTAAAAATTCTTTGATATGGCTATATGCTCTGAGAGTTAGTTCATTTATTTATTTATTTATTTATTTATTTATTTATTTATTTATTTATTTATTTATTTATTTATTTATTTATTATTTACTTAGTAGAATGTTTTTGTGGTCCACTGTCAGCTAGTATTCAGAGACATTGCCTTCAATCCCTGTCTTTACATATCTTCTTTTCTTATGTGTGACGGAAATTACATGTGTATTTGTATCCTGCTTTTTTAGGAATTTAAATATATCCAATTTCTCTGAGTTTTTTTAAAGTTTAATTAACACTTTTTATTTATTTTACACATCGACTACAGTTTCTCTTTCCTCTTCTCCTCCTGTTCCCTTCCCACCATTTACCTCCCTCTCCATCTACTTCTCCTCAGTGAACAAGAGGCCTTCCTCTTTCTGAACACAATTTTTTTTTTTTTAAATAGAAATCACTGTATGGCAGAATAGAAAGTTATTCTGCAGTCCTGCTTACAAATATGTAGTAATAGTACTTCAGTGTATCAGTGCATCTTAGTTTTGTTCAACATGCCATATCTCTTTGATGGTTATGAAAATAAATCTTTACATTCATTCCAAATACATTCACAATGAACTATTTCAAAGATGTAGGATTGCTGGGTTAGAGGATGAATGCATCCATATTTGTGTTATGTACAAACAGTGGCTGTACCATTTTGTATTTCCACCAGTCTGTTTTCTTACAGTTAGTCTACCCAGGCTGTTAAACATTTGAATTTGGCCAGTATGGGAGGTGAGAAATTCTATTTCAATGTAGCTTTAATTCACATTTCTCTAACTATAAAGTTGAACGGTTTTTAATGATTATGAGCCACATATTTCTCTTTAGTAACTAATTCTATGTCTATAGAACTGATATGTATTTACAGCTGCTTTATGTTAATATGTATGTGACATCATGAGAATTCTAGGGTTCGTATTATCCTTTCAATACTGTGAACATCTTTTGGAAGGTTTAGAGGTTTCTCCCCATCTTTTCTTTCCTCCTAAGATTTTTTTTTTTTTAAACATTGGAAGCATGGTAGAAAAAAGATTAAAAAAAAATCAATAAGGGAATGAAATCTGTTGAGTTAACATTTAGAATTCTGTTTAGTATCAGTAAATTTATAGCCAAATAGAACAATTTTGGAACACAGACCTTGTGAGAGACAGGATTCGCCCCCCCCCCCCCCCCCCACTGAAACATCTTATTTGGGGTTGAGAGCTTGCACATACACACTGTTTGTAGAAAATAGCTTAGGTAAGACTTGTTATTAAGACTTTTCACTCTGTTCTCTTGTTTAAGTTGTTAGATGCCCTGTAGGATTTTATAAACATTATTTGATAGAGATTTCACTAAATTATTGATGTGCTGTTTGTGTCCTAGAATTAATATCTTTATTTAGATTTTTTTAGTTCAGCTCATTAGCAATTTGTGTACATATGATGATATACTTTAATAAGATATAAAATGTCTGTTTACCACGAAGAAAGTTATCACTATTGAGAGAAAATCAGCTGTCTTAGATCAACTCTCTAGAAAATAGCTAGTATTGAAGAATTATGAAAAAATAGTTTTTAAAAGTGTGAAGAATTGCGTTTATCAAACTGCTGCTCTTTCAAGATGTGCCACTGAGTTCTATCATTTTCTGATTCTCTTGTTAACTGTTGTAGGTATATTTAGTATTTAATGAATATTTTTTAAAGTTCGGTATAAGACGTTGAATCTTATCATCTTCTCTGTTTTAAATCTTTAATAATTCTGAATAACTTCAGTGGTTATTGATTTACCTTTCCAGTGCCAGCTTTTAAATCCTTGTTTTTCTTATCTCTACCTCCACCTTCCAAATGCTGGGACTGCAGATATTCATGACCATACCTGTTTATATGGTGCTGGGAATAGAACTCAGCAGGCAGTGTATGCTAGACAATCACTCTCCCAGCTAACCTATATATCTTCAGCCCCTGTGTGACTCTGAAATTCGGTTTTGCAAAATTTGGTCCTCAGCTAGTTTAGAGTTTTGTTGTTGTGATAGATACCTAAGAATCATAGTGTAAAAGTGGAAGGATTTATTTTGGTTAACAGTTTTGGAGGTTTCAGTTCTTGGCCACTGGCTCCATGGTTCTGAAGCTGTGTTGAGGCATTACATCGTGTTGGAAGGATGTTGGTAAACAGAGTTACTTACTTCATATCAACCAGGAAGCATAAAAAAAGGAACGAACTGGGAAAAAGGACATATCTCCAATAGCCAGTGTTTTCTTTTTAGGTTTCCCTCTTGAAATTTCTAACACCTTCTAACACCAACTCAGGAGCAAGTTTCCACACACAAGGATTGTGTGGGAGGGATGCCGTATTCTAATACCAGCTCTCTTGAGATTTTTATACTTGTTGGTTGTCTTGTCTCTCCCCCACCCCCTGCCACACACACACACACACACACACACACATACACACACACACACACACACACACACACACACACACACACACACACAGTTTCAACACGTAGCTTAATCCTGTGCTTCTGTGTTCCAGGCTTCTATGTCCTCTATGTCCATGTTTTATAAGCACTTAGTAATACTGTAGTATTGTAGCTGGCACATAATTGTCCCTTATTGTATCTTCTTCCTTAGTAGCTGGCACATCCATCAGCCACACCAACCTACAAATTTGTTAGTTTTCTTTTGTTACTCCATTGCCTTTTCTCCACACTTGGTTATTTATCCTCACTTTTACCCTCATTCACTGTCCAAGGCTTAGCAGCTCTATCTTAGCAGTGCACACAGGTCTGTCTCTTAGAATCTCGTCCATGTTCATAAGCAGAGTGCCATCTGCATTCAGCTGTGATTACTGTACGGCTTTCTGACTGGTTTCACGGTCTCCACTCTTGCACTTTTCAAGTAAATCTGCCCTTTATAGCAAAACTGAGGATTTCAATAAAATATAAACGAAATCTTTACATCTTAAAGCCCTTCAAAGCTCTTGTCAGACATTTTTCAAACTTCATTATAAAAGTTCTTGTGATCTTGGCATTGCCTAAGTAATTTTGAATTTTTGTGAATACATGCTTTTCATTGTCATTCTTTCTAGGCTTTGCCCCTGCTGATCCTCTGACTGGGTATGCTTAGCTTCTACTCAGCTCTAGACCAGGTGGCCTTTCTTTCACAGCACATGTCATCCTATTCCATGGTCGTGTTTGTGTGTACTGAGATCATCGTGGCTCTCCTATGCCTTAAATACTCTGAGGGCAGGTCTTAACCTAGATACTTTACTGTATAACACCCATTATGTGCCAGTCAGTGCACCTGCTGCCATCCATCTTACGTGGTAATGTGGGCATAGGGGTGGGTTAGGGTAGAGCAGGAAACAAACAGTAAGAGACTTTCCTTTGTTTTTTACACATAGTAGAGCTTTAACTTTTGGGAAAATAAATATATAAAATATTTTAAAGATTCAATTCTTAAACATTTGTTGGTAGTTACTGATGTGAAAGTCAGTAAAATTGCCCTTTTAAAAATACAACACACCTTTTTGTAACTGATGGTCTATCTCAGTAAGATTATTATTCAGAGCTTTTAATGTACCTAATTCTTAATGTGCTTTATTTATTTTCACTGAACCAAAGCCATGGTAATGAGCTATTAGAAGTATACTTTAGAGAAGCAGTGGTTAATGTAGATATTAGAAAAAATAAAAGGGCTGACTAACACAATGGTAGAGATATGTTATACACCCACTATCTTTTATAAAGGACATGTATTCTCACCCAAGAGTGCTCTAGTTTACATTTGGTAGTCAGTAGGTTATGGGGAATAGAATATTTGGAACGTTGTTCTTAAAATGTGTCACTTATTTATAACTCTTTAAAAATTTTAGGAAAAATTTATGATACCTAGGGTTATCAGGTAGATTCTTTTTAATTATAAGCGCCAGAAGATTTCACTAACTTGATCGAAAAGGAATCTATTGTAATTATATGTATTGATTTCAAGGATCCACAAGAAGAGTAAAGAACCAAACAAATGACTGGTTTTAGTTAGGTCATACGTGTTATTTATTTAGTTATTTCTGTAGATTAGACCTTTCTGAATGGAAGCTTAAAATTAAGTTTTAAGTATCTGAAAGATACATGCAGTGTGCTGCAAATTTCTGGTAGATTATAATTGCTTGAAAAGTCAATAATCTAACAAGATATTTTCAAGTTCTTGACTTAATAATACTGGGTTGTATAATACTGCATTGAGGTATGCCATAGCATACATATGGAGTCCAGAGGACAGCTTTGGAATAGATTTTCTCCTTTTCACCTATATGGGTTCTGAAGATTGAACTCAGATCCTCAGGTATCATGGGTAGTACTTTTACCCACTGAACCATCACACTGACCCTTGACTTTTTAATACTTCATAAAAATCTAGGAATACAACAATATCACTAATCACAACTAAGGAAGTTAAAATTACTAGTATTGTGTAATCAGAAATACTAGTCCCATAGCCGTTTAGTTCCAAATAATCACACAAAGGCCTATATTAATTATAAACTGTTTGGCCTATGGCTCAGGTTTATTACTTGCTAACTCTTTTTTTGCTAAAATTAACCCATAGTTATTATCTTTGTTTAGCCACGTGGCTTGGTACCTTTTCCTCAGTGCAACATTCTCATCTTGCTTCCTCTGCACCTGGCTCGTGTCTTCTCTCTGTCCTTCCTCTTCCCAGAATTCTCCTAGTCTGGCTGTCCCACCTATACTTCCTGCCTGCCTTCTGGCCAATCAGCATTTTATTAAACCAATACAAGTGACAAATCTTGACAGTGTACAAGAGCATTATTCCACAGTATTGTTTAATATATCCCAAGTTAAACCACCCTGTTACTCCCCAAATTTGCTTTGTAGCTCAGAATTCAGTTATGACTACTCAGTGCATTTGGTTTTTTCTCACTGGTCTGCTCTTCATTAAGGATAGACTTCTTGCTTTTGTTTTTCTTTGCGAGTGGAAAGTAGTTATGTAAAATGTTTCACATTCTGTATTTCTGTAATTACATTTTTATTTAGTTATACATTTGGTAAGATACCATATGCTTTTTGGATTGTATCCCATCAGGAGTATACAGTGGCAGATTGCCCCACTAATGCCACTGCTGAATTTGGTCCCTTAGTTAAGGTGGTGACTTCCCAGACTTGTGCAATGAAAAGGCATAGTTCTACTTTTGTAATTAATAAACTATTTGCTGATCATCTCTGTTCCAGCATCCTTTCCATCAGCATTCTGAAACATCAAAATGAATAAATTATTATTGAAACTTGAAATGAAAAGTTTCTTTAAAAGTTTGTTTCGAAGTAGACATTTCTGAGTAGGTATTAGAGATCACCTGCTGATAGTTGCTGAAAGTCCTAGTTTTCATTGTTCATCTTGCAGACCAGTTCTTACATTTGACATCTAAGAGAGCTCTTAGCTTTGATCCTTTCTATTGACTGCTATAATTCCATTATTTTTTTACCCTTTGAAAAAAAATTAGATTTTTTTCTTTAGAAAATTTGATTGTTTTAAAGTGTTGTTGAAAGAAAACATAGTCTATTGCTAGGCCTTTCTCAATAGAAATAATAGCATAAGCCAAAACAAAGTTTTCTTGATATCACCTAGAAAATTAAAAAAGAAAAAAAGTCAATTTCATTAATATTAAGTAAATATTTGCAAAATGAGATAAATCAGCATAAAATTATTACTTTGCATTCTTTTGTGTTGTATAACCCATGTCTTCTAAATCTAGTGTATAATTTTTACACTTTTACATTTATCTTAATTAAGATTAACCATAGTTCAAATTTTTGATGTCTATGTAACACTTATCAATATTAGGTAGTACACATGTAATAGTTATGATTATGATCTTGGTTAAGCTAGCTTAAGTACTTTGGGCTTTTTAAAAAAAATTGCGGCAAAGGTTTTAAATCAGAAATGGTAATTCTTGCCACTAGCAAAGTGAATTGAGAAAATTCATGTAAATCCTGAAAATAGTGCTTGGTTCATAGTGAATACTCAGTAAATTTTATTATTTTTAGACTTTGTTCATAGTTCTTGTTCAGTCTTAGAAGTACTGTTGCATGTTACAGAATTCCACACTAGGTCTTGGATTTATTTATTTCTGTTTTATATCTTCTACTTTTGCCTTCAGTTCCTTGCTCTACAAGCTTGTGATTAGTATGAACATATTTTCCATAGAAAAAAAGAGTTATACATCGTTAGAAGATACAAAAGATGATATGTTTAAGGTAAATTCAGTCTTTGGAAGAATTAACTGCAGACAGTTAGTTGTGGAGCTGGAATTGCTAAAATGTTATGCAGTGAAATGGTAGAGAAAAATCTGTGACTTCCTAAATATCTGCAAATAATTGGTAATATAAATATATTTAGTTGTGACCTTTGAATTTAAATTATTTTAACTTTCCATTTTTTAGATTTTTTTAATTAAAAACTGAGAACTTCAGATTGAACTATAAATGTTGACATATAACACAAAATGATAAGGTGAAGTGTCACTTTGGGAAGGGTGCTGGGATGGGCTTGGTAACTGGATACAACGCTACAGTGTAAAGAACTAGGAAGTCACTTGACAGTAGAATTGTAGTTTGCAATGGGAGAAGGTGACACAGAATGCTTTCATTTGTAGGTTTATAAAAAGACCTACTCTGCCTTTCTGCTGTTAAACTTTGTGCTTCTTCCTGCAAAAGAACAGGGAGTTTGTTTCTGCTGCTATTAAAATATCATGTGTTGATACCTTACTCTGGGTACTACAAAATTTACAGCTAGTATGAGGCTTACAGTTAGATTTGTTGGTATTTGGGGGATGGTGCTTATAACTGAAAGTTGTTCCCTGTGGACGGTGTTCTTTCCTAAGATGGTATTCTATCAAGAGGTGTGAAATATTCTATCAGAGAGTGAGGAATAGTCTATCAAGAAGTGGGAACTATTCTATTAAGAAGTGAGAAATTCGTAGAGACTTGGAAATGTAGGAGATACCAGACAAGATCCATTAAGCTTATTTCAACATATTTTGTTTAGTGACTCTGGCCTTAGTAAACCAATTTTACGTGCGCTAAAGTAGGTGGAGTGTGAGGACTGGTGAGGACAGGTCAGTTTTTGTACAGTCAGCCCAGGAAAGCCCTCTGCAGTGGCGAAGGTAAACTGTTAAAAGAGGTGATAGATCTTTTGAAACATGTTTCTATGCCCTCTCCAAGTGATTGTTAAACAATAAGCTGATTTAAAAAAAAAAAAAAAAAACCAAAAAAAACCCTGTGAAGCCGTTTTATATGTCCTTAGAAATTTTTACTCCCTTAACTTCCCATCTTGATCCTTTAGAGTAACAAACTGCCACACCTTCCTACCTTTCTCATTGTTTATATAATCATACTCATGGAACTATAATTTATATTCATTGGCATTATTCATTTCCCACAGGACTCTGGGCCAATTAGAAAACTAGCTTAGCTTTTGCTAGACTGTACTTTAGGTCAGGTGGGAACCACTGAACTGTACTTGAATGGATGCAGCCCATCCTTCCGTATGTGATGATTTTATTGGAATACAGTCGCACCCATTTTTCTATTGGGAAGTTTGAACTTTTAATTCACCTTTGTATATAAAATCATTTTCTCTCTAGTTTATTGCTTGACTACTCTGTTTCTGTGTTTTGCAAAAGTGTAATTATGTGTCTTTTAAATTCAAGAAAGTAAAGCTTATCTGTTTTCCTTTTGTGTGTGTGTGAGGTTTCCTGTTTTTTTTTTTTTTTTTCAAAATGTTATCTAAGCTCCAAGGCTATTTTTTGTGGGTTTTTTTTTCAAAAAAATTTCTTCTGATTTTTATTACATAGTTTCTATGTCTGGAATGAATTTTTACAAATGTGTTCAGTGCCATACTGTAGTATTTGAGATGTTAGACTCTGCTTCTATTCTTACCTGTGTGACCTTTGATAGTTAGCATTTCTGTGTTGCTTTCTTCTATGAAATGTAGATGATACGAGGACTACTTCTCATGAGTGATGCAAATGTGAGAAGTGTTTAGGATGCTTATTATTACTACATGTTATGGCTAAGGCATCTAATTCCACTCCCACTCCACAAAACCATTTGTGTTAGTGACGTTTATTGAATAATTTATTTTTAAAAACAAAGATTGATTTATTTATATTTTATATATGTGAGTGTTTTGCTTGTATAAGTGCACCATTTGTGTGCCTAGTGCTTGTGAAAGCCAGAGGGGGCACAGGATCCCCGAACCAGGAGATAATTGTAAGCTGCCCCGTGGGTTCTGGAAACTGAACCTGTGTCCTCTGTAAGAGTAAATAGTGCTCTTAAATGCTGGGTCATATTTCCAGTCTGAATTTCTTTTCTCCCGGTTTAATTATCTCTATTTACAGGCTTTAAAATCTGTGGCTTTTTTTTTTTTTTCTTTTCTTTCCTTCCAAACCTTTTGCATCTGAACTGTGTTGTTTAATTACCGTAGTTCTAAGAACTGGCACATAGCAGGTACAGGCCCTTTCCTTTCTTCTATAAAATTATTTTGCCTTTCTTGGACTTTTTATACTGTATAATATTTTAGAAACTCATCAGAATTTATGAAACATTTGTCTCTTAGCATGAATAGAAACTGTGAACTTAGTAATATTTTAACCAGTGGGCTTGGCTTTATAAATTGCCTATTATATAATTTAGAGATGGAGCCTATCCACTCCATGAGGAGGATTTTAGAAATGTGATTGAATAAAAAAAAAATACTGCAAAAATATAAGTTCTTAGCTAGCAGATGACATACTGCCTTGAAGTATAGCCCAAGGCACTTTAGAGAACTCCCACAGATAGTTCAGACTTTTTAGAAGACACCAACATTTGCTGAAAACTGTGAATCTTGAATTCAAAGTCATTTTTGATACCTGACTGTGCTACTTTCATGCGATTGCTGTGATATCTTTGAGATACTAGCACTTGGGAGGCTGAGGCAGGAGAATTGGGAGTTCAGAGCCACCTTTTATTACACAGCAAGTTCAGAATTTAAGGTCTGATCTTGAGATTTTCTCTCAAAGGGAGTTGGAGGGTGGGTGGGGAAGTTTCACTTGAAGGGAGTTAGATGTTAAATGTGGGTTTAAAAAAAACAAAAACAAAAGTAAGTCAAAAACAAGACGGAGTGTTAAAATATGAACCACTTAAATTGTTGTAGTCATCTTTCCTTTGATTCTGTTTGTTAATATGTAGTCCAGCGCTGGCCCCAGTGGAGGGAGATCTTAAACTCCGAGCCCTTCCACTTCTCAGCGGCTGAGGTTATGTGTAGTCTATTTTCATTGCCCTGCTAATAAAGTGGTCTCTTTAAAGTTCCTGTGTTAGATTCAGGTTGTGTAAAGCAGATGCAATACACAGGAAGACAGGAGGAGTATAGTTGCCTATCATTCAGTACCTTCTTTAGTTCTAGAAAGTTAATGGAGTAGACATTTTAATAGGAATAACTAAAATAATGTGTCACTTTTCAAAATTGATAAGTTCATTTCCAGGGGTTTTAAGACTTGATACATACATTTCATAGACCTCATTATGTGAGAATGGAGACTTGAACCTAAATAATTTACTGGGTGGTGGTAGCTAATGCCTTTAATCCTAAGACGTGGGAGGCAGAGGCAGGCAAATCTCTATTTGAGTTTGAGACCAGCCTGGTCTACAGAGCAAGTTCCAGGACAGCCAAGGCTACACAGAGAAACCTGTCTCAAAAACCACACACACACACACACACACACACACACACACACACACACACACACACACACACACACACACACATATGTATACCAAAAACACAATGGAGTTTAAAACTTTTTAGAGTTACTATATTCAAAGGTAAATTTATTTTTATTTTATGTGCATTGGTGTTTGAGTGCATTTATGTCTCTGTGTGGATGTCAGATCTTGGAGTTATAGACAGTTGTGAGGTGCATGTGGTTGCTGGGAATTGAGCCTGGGTCCTTTGGAAGAGCAGTCAGTGCTCTTAACTGCTGAGCCATCTCTCCACCCAAAGAAGTTGTTTAGAGGGTTACCCTGTGTAGCCCTGGCTGTCCTGGAACTTACTCTGTAGACCAGGGTGGCCTCAGACACACAGAGATCTTCCTGTCTCTGCTTCTCTAGTCTTGGGATTAAAGGCATGGGCCACCATTCCCATTTTCAGTTAAACTTTTATTAGCAACTCATAGTATCAGATAAGGCTAGTCCCAAGTTTGTTTGTTTTGTTTTTTTTTAAATAGACTGTTCTAAATGAGTTGTTAGGTTTCTTAGCAGTAAATTCTACTTATCAGACATCTGCAGTGTATCATATTGAAAAAATAATCATTTTAATATGTTGCTTATTCTTATAGAAATAGAAGGGAATTTTATTTATCTTGTCCTTTTCCATTATTTTTGTAGGAGCCAGTGTTCGAACATTCACTCCATTTTATTTTCTGGTGGAGCCAGTGGATACACTCTCAGTGAGAGGCTCTTCTGTTATATTAAACTGCTCAGCATATTCTGAGCCTTCTCCAAAAATTGAATGGAAGAAAGATGGAACTTTTTTAAACTT
Organism: Phyllotis vaccarum; assembly: GCA_033318265.1. Taxonomy (NCBI): domain Eukaryota; kingdom Metazoa; phylum Chordata; class Mammalia; order Rodentia; family Cricetidae; genus Phyllotis; species Phyllotis vaccarum. The sequence continues at coordinate 72,822,772 of JARWLC010000012.1, forward strand.
AGTATCAGATGATCGCCGCCAGCTTCTCCCAGATGGATCTTTATTCATCAGCAGTGTGGTGCATTCCAAACACAATAAGCCCGATGAAGGTTTCTATCAGTGTGTAGCCACTGTTGATAATCTTGGAACTATTGTCAGCAGAACAGCCAAGCTCACGGTAGCAGGTAAGTTCTATTTAGTGATTTACTTGGGGTTTTTTTTTTTTTTTAATTTTATAAGGTCTAAATCTAAATAGCAGTGTGCTGTAGTTCTCACTTAATTTGTAATAAGTCATTTAGCATGTCAGTTAATGCATATGCTCTTTTTTTTAAAAATGGGGTATCATTTGCTTAGGGTTGTACAGAAAAAACTAGCAGTTTTCTCTTGTCTGAAGGTTCACAGTTGCAGTCAGAACTACTAAGCAGTTTTTTTCTTTTTAATTTGTAAATGAAGGAGGTAATTTTATATTGGAAAACTAGTGTCTTTAAAGCCTACTCATCATAACCAGTGTGGTTTAGTAAAGCCAGAATCTTCCTGGTGCTGGGGTAGTGGACAGCAAAAAGAAAAGGGGTGTGTGTGTGTGTGTGTGTGTGTGTGTGTGTGTGTGTCCCTGTGTCCATAAAAGAGTGTTTAGAGCATAAATAATAAGCCAAAGCCTGGCCTCAATGATATTATAAAAGAAGTCAGTACATTAAATTTTAAGGAATGGACAGTATTTATTTAGAAATCAATAGTGTCATTAACATACCACTATAGAGTGAAAGTTGTAAAAAGAGAAATATTAACTTTTTTTTCAAAGAATCTGCCATTAAATGATGGCAAATCCAGAGAAATTAAATAAACACTTCATGCCTGTGTTAGTGTAGACACTAGCATTCTCTAGATAGGTTTCTTTACTTGAGTACCAGATGAAGTAGTTTTGTGATGGGCCATGGTCAGCTGTAGGTGCGTGAGAAGGGAGCCTGACAGTGTCAGACATCTGCTTTTTTCCACTTTGGAGTTGGAATGCAGGGTTCCTATCTCAGATGACTCTTTCACAGGGGTCACCAAAGGCCATTGAAAAACACAAATATTTACTTTACAATTCATAACAGTAGCAAAATCACAGTTATGAAGTAGCAACAAAAATAAAATTATGATTGGGATCAGCACAACATGAGGAGGGTATTAAAGGATGGCTGAAGGGTTGTGTTAGGAAGATTGAGAACTTAGAGGAGTTTGGCCCTTTTGTCTTTTGGAATCAAATTCTCAAAATGTAATATGAGTACGACAGTAGTCATCCACAGTCACAGATTGCGGGTGGAAAAGTAAAAGTATTGGGGCACACACTTTAACCCTATGGGCTAACTCTCTTCTCTCCCCTCCCCCACTCTTTCTATAATGTATATGATAAGTAAATTGGTGTACTGACTTCCTCTATAATTTTATTCAGGCCAGGTTTCTGCTTTTTATTTATGCTCTAGCATCTATTTTCTGGCCTCTTATTCCTATCTCCTTTCTCTCTGCTGCCCACTAAACCCCACCACCAAAACCATTGTATTCTGCATCCTGATTTTTCTGTATTGATCCAATTTCTCTTTCCTGAGATGACCCTTGACTTTACTTACCACAGCCTACACCTGCTTGTCAGCCACTTTGTTGTGTTCCCCTTCAAATTTGCACACTGGGATCAGAGCACTTGGACCATTCTGTAACGTAGTTAATACCCAGGCTCCTAATCACGGATGTCTTGATTCCTCTTAGAGATCACACTCACCTCTCTGGCCTCATTCTTCTCCTTCTGCCAGCTGCTTAGCCCTGGCAGTACCAAGTGCTGAGCTCCCTTTCTTCACGGACACACATATGTTCCTTAAAATGTTAGCCAGAATTACCACATGACCCATCCACACAATAGTGTACGTGACTGCGATTCATGGTGCCACTCTTCGTAGTAAATAAACGATAGGAATAACCTAAATGTTCACCAGATGAAGAATAGATAGTCAAAATATAAAATCTCCATATAGTGAGACATTCTTCACCAATAAAAAGGAATGAAGTCATTATGCAATATAACTACATAGATGAACTGTAAAAATATTGTGGTAAGGTAAAGAAGTCAGTCACAAATACACTGTTCAAGCTCATATACAAAGTGCCCAGAACAGGTACATGTGTAGAGAGAAAACAGATCAACTAGTTTCTTAGGACTGAGTATCTGACATCAAAGAGGAATGGGTCCAGCAGTACAGGGGAAATATAAATGAGTAGTTTCTTCAGGGATGCTGGGACAACTCTTTCCATACTGAGTTGTATACCTCAAACAGGAAACATCACGGTTATCAATTATTTTTAAAAGCTCTCAAAAGTCATTTTCAAAAGATATTGCCAACTTTGACATTTTAAAAGACCACAGATATATTTGGTTGCAAACAAAACTACTTGTAGCCATAGAAAACAGGGAAATTTTAAAAGATTATTAAAGAAGTAATTCATAGATTTAAATATGATACTGCCTTTCTCTGGACTGTCTCAATTCTGCGCAAATGACATTTTTGTTCTGCCTGGAGAGCAGTCTGTGTATGTTTCATGCTCAGGTAGAAAGTGGCCTGGTCTAAATACATCCCACCTCATTCCTTTTCCTCCTGCTCTTCCCACACAGCCGGACACAGGAAGCTGAGGCAGTCTTGGCCCTGATAGGCCACTCACCAGTTTACCCATCTGCTTTCCCTGTTCAGACAGACAGTTCCCCATTTGTTGTTATGGGCTTATGCTTTTTAAAATTACTCATTTTCACAATACCTCTTATGAGGAGTATTTTTTTTTTAATTAAAAAACAAAAAACTAGAAGACAATTCTTTGATTTATTAAGTCCCACTTACATGATTTTTTTAGATTCTATGTTTAGATTCTTTGTTTATCTGTGTTATTTACCTTTTCCTTATTTTTTGTTTCCTTACCAAATAGATGTTTAGACAATTTTATCTTTATTTCTTTTTTTTTCTTTTTTGAAAATCTTCATAACATTAAAAAAAAAATAACAGTACTAGAAAACTTGGGTGTTACTATTTGACTAATTCACCACCATAAAACTAGAAAACCTAGAATAATTGTTCAAAATTTATCCCCTTGTCTTTACAGAAATATTTTGTTTTGTTCTGCGAACATTAGATTTACTTCTAAGATACTATTATTACTAGTAGTTACTCGAGTGTTTATATGCCAGGCAGTATACCACATGAATTACTTAGATTAACTTTTTAAACCACCTTGTGAGATCTGTTAGTTTTTATTTAACTGATGAAGATACAAGCTTAGAGTCAATAATTTACCAACTTTAGATAATCCTGAAAAGTAGAGTTAATTTAAATTCAAGATTGGGACTCCAGCAGCTAACTAATGCTAATAGCCATTATATTCTGTGGCACCTATAGAATATTTAGAACAGCAATTTCAAACTTAAAGGATAGTTATAAAGATAGAACCAAGAAATCTCATGTGCTTTCACAAGTTTTTATATGCCTTCCAGATCTCCCAGTTAACATTTTCAACATCTACTTTGTTGTCCCCGTCTTAGTTAGCTTTGTATTGCTATGATAAAACACTGACCAAAAGCAGCTTGGAAAGGATTTATTTCAGCTTACAGTTCTAAGGTCACATTCCGTCTGGGTGGGGAACTCAAGCAGGGCAGGAAACTGAGGGCATGAACTGATGCAAGGCCATGGAGAGTACTGCTTACTGGCTTTCTGTCCATGGCTGGTTTGGCCTGCTTTCTTAACCCACCCAGGACCACCTCTCCAGGGGTAGCACTGCCTACCACATCAATCATTAATTAAGATAGCATCTCACAGACTTGCAAGAGGGCAGTCTTAGGGAAACGTTTTCTTAATCATAGTTCCTTCTTCTCTAGTAAGTCTTTCTTGTGTCAAGTGGACATAAAACTACACAGTATATTACTCAAATACACATTTTTACCTGAACAATTAAGAATAGTAAGAAACAGACATGTTACTGTATTGCATGAATGTGTAAGTATGCATTCTGAAAACAAAGACATTCTCCTAAATAAACATAGGCTTTCATCAGAATTAAGAAATTAATGTAATACTGTCATTTAATTTAGATTCATGGGTCATAGAAAATAAAAAGACAGAAACCACCCTTTTTTTCTTTCTAGTCTAAGATTATGGTGTCATTTTATAATTATATCTTTAATGCCCATTTGATATATAATAGGGCCTCAGGTTTTCCTTGCCTAATTTTGAGTTTGATTTCCTCCTATGAGGAGATTGAGATTTTTATTTTGGGATAAAATATCATGGAAGTAGTGTAATGTTTTCAGTAAGGTGAACCAAAGTATGTATTGTTGTTAATGATGTTTGCTTTATTACTTAAGATGATATGTGTAATATTTCTCCACTTCAAAATCAGATGTGTTTTTGTAATTAGTATTTTGGGAAGAAGTGTTTTGGCATTTATAAATAAGCTGTGCCTCATCAGTTTTCACTAATAGTTATAACGTCATGAGAAGATTGTTGCCTGTATCAGTTCTTAAGATAATGATTGACAGGTAGTTATTGTTCTTATGCAGTAGATCCTTTCCTCCTACACCATTTGTTGATATTAGCTTGAGTCAGCAGGCCATTATTTGTGGATTAATAATGTGTTAGTGTCATTATCTTAGAAACTTTTCAATCTTGATTTCTGTGTTAAATAGTTCTTTTCTCTATATTTTAAGGTTAAAACTTCATCTAGTGACATAAGTAAGAAACCTACTTCACTTGTTCTTCCCTGCCCCTCTCTTAGAATCAGCCTCTGCTCCAGGATATTGGTTCCTTGTAGTGGAGAATAAAGAAGTGTCAGTAATTCAGGACTAGGGAATATATGTGTATATATGTGAGTGTTTGAATATTAATGTACATTTATTGGCTATATACAAAACGTATTTACTGATGCCTTTATAGCTATATGATTCTATATCTGTAGTTAGATAATCCATAAGTATACATTGATACTTTCATCATGGAATATGACATAGCATTTGCTCTACCCTTATCCTTTTTCACATTACACTTTGCTTTTCCAGCTGTTAGGAATCTGATTCAGGGTATCCTTAACACAGTTGTTGGTTATTACTATTGCACTATATCTGTGTATCTAGTTAAATTTTTGGTCTATGGACTTTCTTGGCTCTGATGGCAGCGTATGTTGTGGGTCAAATGAGCTGGTTTGGTGTTAGCCTGTATACTGTATTTTGGAGTAATATTTAATGACTTTTTATTTTTCTTTATTGTCCAGGTCTTCCTAGATTTACCAGCCAACCAGAATCTTCCTCAGTATATGCTGGAAACAGTGCAATTCTGAATTGTGAAGTTAATGCAGATTTAGTCCCATTTGTAAGGTGGGAACAGAACAGACAGCCTCTTCTTCTGGATGACAGGGTTGTCAGACTTCCAAGTGGAACACTGGTTATCAGCAATGTGACTGAAGGAGATGGAGGATTCTACCGCTGCATAGTTGAAAGTGGTGGGCCACCAAAGTATAGTGATGAAGCTGAATTGAAAGTTCTTCAAGGTATTAACTCATTGTCAGGACTGATGGTTTTGTGTTTAATGGATAAAATTGTTCTGTTATAATTACTTCTGATAAATGCCCCATTAAAATGTGGGAAACATTACTATTAATATAGTATGTTTTAGGTTTTTAAAGAGATAAAATGGGAAACAAATGCTGTAAAATTCCACTGTTTAAAGATAGTTCCAGCACTCGGGAGGCAGAGGCAGGTTGGTCTCTGTGAGGCTAGCCTGGTCTACATGGTGAGTTTCAGGATAGCCAAAGCATACCCAGAGTTTCATCGTAAGACCCTGTCTTGAAAAAAAATGCAAAGAAAAAAATCTCACTGTTTAGTTAATGTATTATTGAAACTTTACTAGAGTCTGGGTGTGGTGATGCATGCCTTTGATTCCAGGGACTTGGGAGACAGAGGCAGGGTGATCTCTGAGTTCCGGGCCAGCTAAGGTTATATAGAAAAATCATGTTTTTAAAAAAAGCAAAGCAAAACCATAATTAACCAAAATAAAATAAAAATGAAAAGTTATCAGAATAGCTGTGCATAGTGGTCTAAACCTATAATAGCAGTATTTGAGGGGCTGTGGCAGGATGACTCTGGACTGATCCTCCTGCCTACCTACCAAGAACTGGCATTGTAGAATTGGCGCCACCATCCCTGTGTATCTTTGTAAGTCCTCTTCTCTTCCTTCTGCACAATAGGATGCTTTTATAGTTAGCTTTCACTTAAAACAACCAGCTTAAGGTAGTTCATGTGAGGAACACCTAGAACAGTTACTATTACTGTGTAATTGGTGACCTCTCTATGGCCGTCCTATTCTGTTGTAAGCTCTGCTCCTGAGAGTCAGCTTTGTGCATCTTTCCAAGTTATGTAGCTTCTCCCTGCATTTGCTGTTTCATGAGTGCCTAATTCTTTACATATTTCTCATTGCAGATTCAAGTTATAATTTGGGCCTCCTTACCTTGTGTGGGCAGAGGTATTCCTGTTCATAAAAATATATGACTAATGTATAGTCTTATTTATAACATGTCGACTGGCTTATAGTGAGAGGCCACTCTTAAGAGCTCTCGCTTCTGAGGGTGCTGCTGATGAACCTTGAACTTATTATTATTATTATTATTATTATTATTATTAATTATTATTATTTTTTAAATATGTAGCTCCTTTGTTGTTATCATGTCTACCCAGGTAATTCCCTTCCTAGTATATTCTCAGTAACTACTTTTCAAAATAGACAAGACAACCTTTGCTCAAAACTCCCCATCTTAGCTCAATTTCTAACTGTGATAAAACACGCTAACCAAAGAACTTGGGAAAGAAATTTGTCTTAAAATTCTCAGGTCACACTCTTATCACTAAGTGAAGTCAGGGTAGGGACCTGGAGACAGGAACCAAAGCAGAGCCATGGATGAACACTGCTTACTAGCATGCTCACACATGGCTTGCTCAGTCTGCTTTCTTTTCAACCCAGGATCACCTGCCTAGGGGTGAGGTTATCTTCAGTGAGTTGAGCCCTCCTATGTCAGTCACTAACTAAGAAACTGTCCCACAGGCTTGTCTGCAGGCTAATATGACAGGTGTGTAGAGCTTGTGTCAAACTGACAAGAATAGACAGCACACTTCTCAGTGGTTTATTCATGTCGTTCACAATTAAGATTTTTGGCCTTTATATCATCTAATACCTCTTCCCTCCTTTACCTTTTCTTTCCTTCCCCTGTGTGTTTTTCTCTTAATTGTGAGCAGCGTGTGCTTTTAGAACAGTCCCCAAATGCTTTTAGAGCCTTTTTATTTGGTATTTTCTCTGTCTAGAATCTTGTATGTGGGCTAATTTTCTTTCTTCAATGCCCAGATAACATTTTATTAGTGAATTGTACCTTTGTTCAGTTTAAAACAACAGTCTATTTCCACCTCTAATTCTTTTCCTTCCTCCATAAAATAGATCAATGTATCAGTTACATATAGTATCTAATTTATTGTCTTTCTTCCACTATTAGTATGAGCTCAATGAGAACAATGAATTTTCTTTGGTACATAGACACCAATAAATATTTGTTATGAATTTACTAAATTTTGTTAAATTTTGATTATTATATTCATACATGTACATTTATAAGTATTTCTAGATAATTGAAGTGAAATAAGAGTAACTGTTGCTACATGATAATATCGTCTAGCAGACTTGCTTGGCCATATATTTCCTTTCCACACCTGAGATAGCATTCAAACAACTCCTCAGAATCTAATCCAGGAATACAAGGTTAATGATTTTAAAGGATGAAGCCATCCAACTTCGTACTTGAAATAAGGACAAAATGCTGAGTAGTTGCTTATTTAAGTATGCAGAGAGCTGCTGTTTTTTCCAGTCATTTGCAACACAGTCAACTCCTGCCCTCCTACAGAGTTTTTGAGGTTATACTGGCTAAGAGATAGAGTGATCTGATTTCAGTCATAGAAGCCTGTTTCAGTGTTGGCTGCACAGGTGGGTACAGGTAAGTATCAGCCTTAAAAGCTAGCAGCCCAGCAGCTGATGGCTAATTTCTAAAGGCAGGGCTTGTCACTGGTTGACCTTCAGAAGTATATTTACTGAAATGAATTGCCACTCATGTTTACTTGTTTCTGCGGCTATAAAACTATCACTGATTGTCTAGACAAGTTTAAAGGCAGTTCTGATGGTTGTTACCATGCCTGTAAGGAGCATCTCTCCTGACATTGGAGAACAAAGAATGATCTTTGTTCTCAAGCTTCTATATTAATAAAACTCTATTAAGTAGAACATTATCTTTTGTCAGTAGGAGTGTGGCCATGTCATATGTCAGCAATAGCACAACTCTAAAAAGTGAACATAGATATACAGAATGATCTGGATAGCTCCTACATTACAAAGTCAAAGAATCGATAGATTGTTGTTTTTGTTCTCTTTCCATTTTTATTTTTTAAAGGCAGGGTCTCACTATGCAGCCCTAGAAGACCTGGAACTCCCTGAGTAGACCAGGCAAGCCTCAGTTCACAGAGATCCTCCCATCTCTGCTTCCTGCTGTTAAGGACATACATCACTATGACAGACTTGACAGGCTAATTTAAAGACATGAAAACTTAGACTTTTAGAAATAATAGACACAAGAAAGGAAAGGAGATTCACATTCCTGTTAGAAGGGAGGATACACAGGTATTGAGCTTGTTCAGTCTGCTGTTCGTACCCCTCATGTCTGTTGCTCATTTGACCAGAAGGCACTGTGTAAACAGTAACTGTCACTCATACCTTAAGACCACTAAGTGGCATAGTACATGCTGTGCATATTGGAGGTGTTTGGGAAATGTTTACTGCCTCGGATGCAATTTTCTTGTTAGTTTTGCTTATTTTGTCACATAAAGCCATGCAGACTGGGGAAGCAGCATTCCCCATGACCGAAACTGCAAGGTGCTTTGTCTTCTATTTAATCATCCTCTCCTTTAAATTTACTTTAGGTCCCGAGGAAATGCTGAACTTGGCATTTTTGATGCAACCGTCTTCTGTGATCAGAGTTACTGGTCAGAGTACAGTGTTGCCATGTGTTGTCTCAGGACTTCCTTCTCCAGTCATTAGGTGGACGAAAAATGAGGAAGTGCTTGATACAGAAAGGTAAATGCTTCCTTCCTAAGAGCCCTTCATAGGTCTGCTGTATCTGAGCTATAATGTTTAAAGAAAAAGCATGCTTTCAACATAGTAAGGGTTTGTGTTGTTGTTAAGCTTCATTAACTTAGCTTATCGGGTCTCATTCCCTAAATTGTTACGGGAGCTGCCAGAGCTCACCAGGTTCAGTCTGTTTTACTCTTACATGCACTGTGATAGTTTCTTCCTTTGGTCAAACAGTGTAAATAAATGGTTTCCTTCTTCCTGAGTGCTGGCATTAGAGGCAGTCACCACACCTGGCTTTGTTTTGCTTTCTAAGAGCCTCTCTGCTACTGCTCATCATCTTCTTCTCCTTGTCTGTTCCTTATGCAATGGACAATCTCTTCAGTTGTATTCTCTCAAGAGAACTAGAATGACAGTGATGGGCAATACTTAGGTATGTTTTGTTCCCAAAACATAGCTGTTACAAGCGTTGTAAATTTACTGGCATCCCTGGCCTCTGCCCAGTAGATACCCAAAGCACTTCCAAATTATTATGACTCAGAGTGTATCTAGATATTGCCAAATGTACCGTGAGGAACAAAATCATTCCTGCAATGTAGTTCATCATACCACCGCATTATGAAGGTATAAGCAAGATACGGAACATTTTTTATATAACGAATAGAAGTGGGAATTTTTTGTGCAAACACCCCCCCCCCCCCGCTCCCCGATGTTCAAGAATTCAACAAATTATGATTGAATGCTATTCTAGGTACATTCCTAGGTCTAAGAACCTAGTAAAATGTTTTGCTTTTAGGGTGGAAGAATGAGATAGTAATAGACATAGAAAGTGTCAGGTTGGAGTAACTACTCTGAAGAAACTCAAGATGTAGTATTCCAGGGATGGCAGAGGCAGAATGGAATATTAGAGAATTGTTTTCATAAAAAGCTCATTCTCAGTGTGGAGTCTAAGGGGGTCAAAAGAAACAAATGATGATAGAAAACTTACATGTCTTCCCAGTTTTACTTAAAGTTTATTTTTGAAAGCATGTGGTTTGTTTTTGTTTTTGTTTTTTTTTTAAAATACAATGTGAATATATTATGGCTAACAATATGTCTATGAACTTTAAGGCCAAACCAGGAGACTCTGAAGAACTTTGAGGAGATTTGAAGAACAATTAGATGTTTTTCTGCTTCTAGTTCTCTAGGCCCCTAAATACTCATAAGATTATGTGGAGGAATGTCTGAGAAACACTGCTTTGTTGTGTCACTGTCTCGGAAAGCACCAGGAAATTACCAGGGTCAGCACTGTTCATATTGGCTTCTGCAGATCCTTGCAGCGTATTTGGTACATATCTGGGGAGGCAGGGTGTTCCACCGTGTGGTTGCCTGAATGACGGAGTGTAATGTGAGAACAGAAGAAAGTAATAGAGCACAGGACTCCTTCGAGCTGTTTTTGTTTTTACCAGGAGAGCTGTGGGTGGACTGTACCTAATAGATAATTTAGATTTCAGTTTTGAGATTTGGAAATGCCTCTAATCTCAGTGGTGCTGAGCTATCTAGACAAACAAAGTACCTTAAGCATTAGGCATCGTTATTACATACGGGTAGTCAGAAGTTTTTCTGCCCCCTTCGGCTAGTTTCACAGCTATTTAGTCCCAAATAATCACACAAAGGCTTATATTAATTATAAACGGTTTGGCCTATGGCGCAGGCTTATGGCTTGCTAACTCTGACACTTAAACTAACCATGATTCTTCTCCATGTTTAGCCACATGGCTTGGTGCCTTTTTCTCAGTGCTGCATTCTTGCCTTGCTTCCTCTGCGTCTGCCTAGCATCTTCTGCTCTGCCTTTTCTCTCCCAGAATTCTCTGTCTGGTTGCCTCACCTCTACTTCCTGTTTTCCTTCTATCCAATCAGTGTTTTATTAAACAAATACAAATGAAAAATATTTGCATTATCCCACAATTACACCTTTGAAAACAAACATATACAAACATTAAAGTTTTTTTATATAAATGTCTAAAAATTAATAGCATTTATTTAATTTTGTTCATATATGTTCAGAGAAAAAAGCAAATAGAATGAAGGTGATGGAAATTGCCTTGTTTTGAAGTGTATCCAGAAAATATGGGTACTAAAGCTCGAGGTGAGCAGCAACAAAATATAATTTAGTGATCAAACAATATGGTGTTTGAGAGGATGAGGTCTGAGTCCAGGTGCAAAGGAGCAGGTCATGGTTTTGGGAGCCTGGTTAACATACTGCAGGTGGGGGGCAGTATAAGAGTCAAAGGTGTTTTTTTGTTTTTTGTTAATGACTACTGGCTCATGCTTAAAGGATTATCCAAGTACAGCAGTTTCTTCAGAGTTTCACTTTCCAAAACTTTATTTTTAGTTAACATAATGAATGAACATAATAATGAAGTAAATAAAAATTGTAAGTGGTTGGGATAGTTATGTACTTATAGAATTATATTCTTTGCTTTGTGTCGGGTATTTTTGTCTGTTGATCTGTTTGTAATTCTCCAGATTAAATTTTTTTTTTTTGTAAAAATTTGAGAATATTGATTGTAACTTCCTCTGTGTTGCAAGATTATTTTTACTTTTATACAGACTTATATCACTTTAGATTATGAAAGTAGTCAACATTCTTGTTGTAAATGGAGTGGTGGATGGTGGCTGATTTGTGCCCAGCACCACACCCAGGGAGCTGCTCAGTGGCAATTATCCTTCCCTTTTCCTTCCTGTATTTTATTACCCTTCCCTTGTTTCCTAGCCAAGTCACCATAGGAAACTTTCATTTGATGTCACTACCTTGTGACTTGCTGTTTGATCTGACATTTTGCCCTTTTTATTTTTCTTTCTATTAGTAATCTCAACATGGCATAGCTGTGGTGAAGTTGGTCTCAGATTGGTTGCAGACTTTAAAATATATGGTTTTCAACAAGTTGGACAGAATAGCTAGACAGGAACAGGCTGAAGGAAGTTGAACTGGTCATAAAAGTGATAACTCTGGGAATAGCTAGAAGTGCCAGAGATTCTGACATTTATTTCTACACTAGCATTTGTTTTTATAAAATGTGAGCAAATCAAATTGAAATTAAATTCCAATGATTTCTTTTTGTTAATTTCAGTTAATCTCAATCCCAACATCACCATAACAATACTGTTCAGTTGTTTTCTCTATGTTATTATGTGAAGAGCCTCTCAGGTATTATTTTCCTCATGCTAAAATGTATTACTTTGTTTAATCCAGCTCTGAAAGGTTGTTCATGCTAGCAGGAGGTAGTTTGGAGATCAGTGATGTCGCTGAGGATGATGCTGGGACGTATTTTTGTATAGCTGATAATGGAAATAAGACAATTGAAGCTCGGGCAGAGCTTACTGTGCAAGGTATGTAAATATTTACTGTTTAATTAAAAATATTGTGCACTCTCTAGGCCTGATTGTTTAACAGTAATATGGGAATGGCAGTACGACATAACAGTTAAAACTCAAACTTTTAGACCACCTGGGTTTAGATTCTGAGCTTGTTATTTCCCAAATACAACAATAGAATTTTCTTTTCTTCTTTTCATGTATGTGTGCATGTATGTTCACATGTGTTTGGGTATACCGTTGGGGGAGTGCATGTGGAAGCCTGAGGATGATAACAGGAATCTTCTTCATCATACTCTTTAAGGCAGAGTCTCTTAGTCAAACACAGGGCTTGCTGATAGCTATTCTTGTTATCCAGGTGTCTGCCTGGCATTTGTGTAGGTGCTGGAGATCTAAACTCTCTTTCTCGTAATCTCTATAGAAAGTGCTTTAGTACTGCTGACCCATCCTGCTGAGCCATCATCTCTCCACCTCAGTTATAGCCAATGTATATAGCCTTCCTGAACTCACATTGGAAGTAAGAGGAGTACTTACTTTGTTGAGATTATCTTGAAGTTTACAAACTAATCCTTATAAAGTTCCCGCTCAGTGTTGCTGTTTTTTATAGCTGTAATAGTAATGGTGGTGGTAATGATATTGTCAAGGAGGAACGTGTGATCTGGAGCATCTACAAGGTTCTGCACCCTTTTATTGTCTCAGGACGTTTCTCTCTAAAGATTTCTGTTCTCTGATCCTGAGCCTCTGGACGTCTGTGTTCTTGGGTGGTAACTAGTCATCCTGGAAGGATTGCATGACGCCTTTGCATGTCACTTGGCTGGATTACTAAGTTGATATTGAGCATCTCTGCAAGAGGAGTTGTTTTTCCCTCAACTCCATACTCCCATGTCTCCTTTTTAGGTTCCCTGATTTAGAAGTCAGGGAAAATAATTGTATATGCAAGCCTCTTCTTTATTCCTGTCTGTCCTGCTTTTTTCTATTTAGAAAAGTACTTGCACAGTGCTCACCCTCTTTTCTGATTTGTCTATGCTGTCACAATACTTGTTTCCAATAAAACTCTAGGCTTGTCTCTGAGATATCCAACCCTGCTTGTATGTGTAGAAGTAGAAGCTGCTTTGTGTTACCCATTAACTCATTTCACTTGATAATATGTGTTGTGTGGTCTGTGCTTTGGTGGTACTAACTAGTGCACTCTATCTTAGGTAAAAATTTATTTATTTATTTTTAATATTTTGTGTTTTTTAGAGTCAGACTTAGGGTAAAACAGTTCTACCCCCAATAGTCAACAGAGGGCCTAGATGTCAGTGTTGGTGAAAGACAGAAAGCTTGCATACTCTTCTGCTCTTTGTGGGTTGGCTTATATTCCCTGGAAAGCAAAAGAGCAGGTCGTGCAGTTGACATAACTATTATGTCAGATGTGCTTAAGATGTGCTTAATCCATATCTTTGGTTAGGTGGAAGGAGAAGGACAGGGCATAGTGCTTTACAGGGTGATCAGTTTAGTTTTTCACTTCTGTGTGGAGAGGTTGGAAAAAGAAAACTTAATGATCTATCTTTGGTCTCTGTGCTCCCTTAGTGGATTTGGGGGGGGGGGGTTCCCCCCATTGATTAGATACTTGTCTACCATCTTCTTTCTTGTCCTGTTAATTTCTTCCACCTACCTCTGGTGGTTATTACGAGCATCAAATGAAATGCATTTGTCATACTTGTTAGCTGGTGGTCTTGCCCCACTATTTTTCTGTAGGACTTTTGTTCATATAGTTGTTTTGTATTTTTATATTGTAGAGCCCGTTTTGTGGACTCTAATTGATGCTCTGCCTTTGAACTGAATTTTGTTTTGGTTCCAGGGATTCAGGTAGTTCAGGCTGACACTGAACCTGCTAAGTAGCCAAGAATGGCCAATAACTCCTGCATTTTCTCCTTCCTTCTCTCAAGTGCTAGAATTACAGGCCTGTGTTATCACATATAGTTATTAACTGAATAAAAAATAGATAATACATACATCTTAAGATTTGTAACTAGTTTCATTTAAAAAAATCTACCTGGAAAAAGTGCTCTCCAAGTAAATTTATTAGAGAAAACTGTGAAGAGAGGTGTCTCATATATTAGAATTTATCATCTTTCAGAAAAACCAACATGTTATTGGCACAAGAATAGGCAATAAAAAAGAATAAAGTCCAACTATCACTTGCAGTACTGTGGCCAGAGTTATCAGGATCAAAGCCTGACCCTGGCAGCACTAACAAGTCAGGATCAGCCATCTGTCTCCAACAGGCCAGCTAAAGAGAAAAATAACAGTGAAAAGCAGAGAAAGATTTACACAGTGTGGTCACATTACAGAAAACAAAGAAAGACCCCCACCTTTCAAGATCTGAATTATGAAATTATGAATGCCAGAAAATTCTGAAGTGGTTGTTAACAGTATCAAATGAAATGCATCTGTCATACTTGCTAGCTATTGTTTTTCCTCCAGTATTTTTCTTCATATGGTTATGGACAAAACATGAGGGTTTTGTAGTGTGCATAACTCTGCAGTTCTGTTCAAGATCTGATTCTGCCCTTCACTGCTGACTGGTCATTATCTGGTCTCCACCCTTTCCTGCCAGATATTCTGATATGCTATCAGATTGTGTGAAATCTCTTCTTGGGAGGTAGCTTTCTCTTCTGGCACCAGGCTTCAGTGTGACCTTCCTGGAGAAACTGTCTTGGTGGCCATCTTTTAGTAGTCTGATAGTGAAAGAGAAATATACACATATCTGTCTTAGAATATTTTTTGTCCTTCTAGAACACTTAACAATTGTACAATTTTAAAATATAAAAATGGGAATTCATTTTCAAGGGGGAAACGTATATATAGCATTATAATAAGAATAGTAGGCTTTTGAAGTGAAAGAAAATGAAGTTGAGTCCAAATGTGCAAACACACAGAAAAAATAAAATCATGTTTGGTATTACTTTGATGGAAGATAAGAGAAACAGGGCTAGAAAGATGGCTTAAGCAGTTAAGATGGGTGGTTGGCCTTCCAGAAGATGTTCAGAAAACCTGAGTTCATTTCCCAGTACCCACATTGAGCATCCAACAACTCCATTGTCTGGGGCCCAGGGCTTATGTCTCTTGTTCTTTAATTCAGGTAGGCTTTATTTGGATTAATGAGAGTATGATAGAAAGCATGTATTACTTCTGGAATTTATATTTTAAAGGCTATGTATTTTGTCTATACAACAAGGAGGGTAGTCTTCAGTAAACTGAGCTGAAGAACAAATAGGCCCATTGACAGATTAAGATTGGAGCCTTCTCTTACGCCATATATGAAAGTCAGCCCAAAGTAACTGAAGATTGAATCTCTAAAACCTGCTGAAAGAAGATGTGAGGGCAAAGTTTCTTGATGTTGACTATAGGAAAGGGTGTTTCTGTTGTTTGTTTTTTGGATACAATTTATAATGCACAGGCAAGCAAACATTGATACATAGGAACTGAAAAGCTGCACAGCAAAGGGTAAAGGAATGGAGAGGCAACCACAAAATGAAAGAAAATATTTTCAAACCACATCTGATGAGAAGTTAATAGAGTTGATAAGGAATTCAATTCAGTTTTAAAAATATTCCAAGGACTAGAAGAGACATTTTCTGAAGACAAAGAAGTGGCTCACAGGTATATGAAAGGAAAACTGTTCCATGTGATTAATCACAGAGAAATTCAAATTAAATCCTTAATAGGCTACCACCTCACACCCACTAGAACTACCTATCGTATGATCTAATAATTCCTTTTATGGATGTCTTTCCAGATGAAATTATATCATTGTGTCAAAAAGCTGAATTTATTCAGTCATACTCATTGTACACGTTACACATTAGCTAAGACATGGAATCAACTTAGTGTGAAGCTGGGATGAATGAATAACAAAGTTGTTACAATAGAAACACAGCCTTATGGAAGGACATCCTGTCATTTGCAATAATGTAGATGAACATGGAGGACATCATACTAAGAGAAATGAGCACAGAAATACAGGTTTTGTATGATCTGTCTATAAATAGAATCTAGCATAGTCAAACTCACAGAATCAAAGAGCAGAATGGTTACAATGTATTGTGTATTTGAAAATTGTTAGAATAGATTTAAGTGTTCTCACCATAAAAATATATAAGTATATGAGATAATATCTTAGTTTAATTTAGCCATTTTATGGTTACATATATCACAATAACATCTTATATAAATATATAGAAGTTTTGTCAAATAAAATTGAAAACATTAAGTTCATTTTTTAAAAAAAATATATATATATATAGATAGGATTTTTGTAGTTTACGTTAAGCTCAGATTTGTGATGGTGATCCACCTGCTTTAGGCCTCCTAAGTGATTAATTTGCAAATGTAAGACATCATTCTCTGGCTTGAAAATATTTTTAAAAATAGCTAACCTATCAGGAAAATTAAAAAAAAAAACCTAAGTATCTATTTAGTTCATAATATAATGTCAAAATATGCCAAATAAAAATTGACAAGACCATGAATAGGCAAACCTATAATCATAACAATCACACTTTGGTAACTAGTAGGTTATGCAAACTCAAAAATAAGTACAAACAAATACATAAAATACAACTAAATAGCACCAGTAACAATTTGACCTAGTGGACATTTGTATGGCTGGAGTTATAGCCCAGTTGTAAAGTGTTTGCCTAGAATTCATAAACTTCTAGGGTAAACTGAAAAAAAAAAAAAAAAAGCAATTGGACATTAGTATGATGCTATAAAGCAACTAAATAGGCCTATTTTGTTGTTTGGGAGTATATTGCTTTATGTAAGTCATTTAAAAATAATCCATGAATTAGAAAGGAATTAATAACAAAAGTTAGAAAATAGTACTGCTAGGAACTAGCAAAAGTTGAGGGAAGTTTGTAGTTTCCTTAAGATAAGTCAACTTTCTCCCGCCCTCTGTGTGTGTGTGTGTGTGTGAAAAATCAGCAATTTAAACATTAACCTAAAAAATGCTAAAAGTAGCAAATTTAAACCAAATTAAGTAGGAAAAAGGAAGTGTTAAGGAAAAGTTAATGGAGGGGTGGAAGAAAAGCATCAAAACAGGATCAACAAAGCCAAAGTTGGTTATTTGCAAAGAACAATGTTAATAAACCTCAGGCAGGCTCCCATATATTTGGTCAATGTTTCTATATACTCAAATGCTAATTCAAAAGACCTACAATCTAATGTTATAGTGAGGAACACTAGAGACTGTAATGAACTATTGATGGATATGTACACTAATGATGTTTTAAAATACTGTTTGGAGAGCTAGACATACTACTTGAATTTTGTCCCCAACATTGCAAACAATCTTGTTTGGCAGAATCAACTACATACATAAAGATATTCCTGTGGTGTAGTGGAGTTTGCTTATAATAAGTGACACTAGCATCAAAAATCATGCACAGTAATAATTACTGTTGTATTTATTCACAGGAAGTCAAAATTGGTAATAATTTAGATGCCCATCAAAATCCAACGTGTTTTATCAGCAGTGGAAATTGGCAGACCACTTCTATAATCAAAAGCATAAAAAAAATTCTCAGAAACTCTCTGAAAAGAAGCTAGGCACAAAAGAATATAATTCTACTTTTAACATTATTTATAAATTAATTACAAAATTAACCTACAGTTCTTTTAAAATAAAAAGAATAGTCAGTATGTTTGGAGTAGGGCAGCATTTGGAACAGGACAGAGTAATGGCTGAATGTTACAACGCCAGGCTTCTGCTTTATTAATGCCTTGTTTCTGAAAATGGGTGGTAGAGTTCAAGCTGTGCTGTTCATGGGTGTCATGTGAAGTTATTTCTTTTTTTTTATTGAGTACAAACAAATCATTGTGTACTAAAAAAAAAAACCCATTTGGAAAATTTTCTTTGGTGCCTTGTCCTATAATGAAAGTTGTTTTTTTTTTTTTGTTTGTTTGTTTTTTTAGTTTGTTTTTTCTGATGGGGAAAATAGTTGATGAGAAATAAGTGTGAGGTGTGTGTGTTTGTATGCACACATATATACATAATATTTCTAGGTATGTGTATATATATATATTTATTATATACTTATATATATATATATATGCAGTCACACTAGTCTGGTTTGTTATTTTTTAAGAAGTTATAGCTGCAGGAAATGCCATAGTGAGTGTTATTGCAGAAAAGGTTATAAGTTCATTCTTCATCTGTTAAATGTTTCAGACTTAACTATCTTATCATTAGCTCTTGGGATTCTACTCATGCTGTGACGTGAATTAGCTGGTGGTGTACTTCCTGTCATCTCAGATTGTTGATAGCAGTTAATATGGGTCACAAGTTGCTTTAAAAAGGAAAACAGAGGAATTTTCCCTTTTTTCTCATAGCATTTGTAATAGTGTGTAATAAACCCCCCAAAGAAAAATTTCCATTTTAGTTTTCTGGGAACAAATGGACAATTTCTGAGTTGGCTATTTTCATTTCAGTGTTACTAGTGCCATTAGTCTGCAGCTAATGTTTCAATCATCTTATTTTTTTAAACTTAATTAATAGATATGGGTGTTTTGCTTGCATGTATGTCTCTATGTGTTGTGTGTGACTATTACAATGCCCCCCCCCCCCCCCCAGCCCTGGACTGCTGTATTAGCCAGGGTAATATAAAGGAACAGAACTGATGGGATGAACTAGTAGTTAGATTAGTTATGAATGAATAATAAATATGTAAGGAATTTGTTAGAGTGATTTCCAGGGCATGGTCTGAGTAGGCCAACAATGGCTGTCTCCTCATTGGACGGCCAAGGTCTACGAGACTGGATGCCTTAAGCTCCAATCTGGTCCTGGAATTCCCAAGAAAGCCCTAGAGAGCTTTCAGTTTTCAGTCTAGTGTTAGAATCCTAAAAAAGTAGGTTCGAGCACTAATGAAGGGATGTCTCAGGAACAAAATACATGAATTTGCTGGCCAGAGTGAAGGCGAGTAGAGAAAAAGCAGAGTCCCCTTGTCCATGTGCTTTTGTGTGGCTGCTACTAAAAGATGTGACGCAGATTCACTTGCTAAACAACAAGCAAGCAAAACAACCAGAAATCACCATTACTGCATAGTCAGGTAATGCCACTCTTTCTGTGGTTACCCTTCATGATCATATAATTATTTTCCAGTTTCTGATACTTTTACCTATTGATGGTTGAGGTATCTAGGCTTTGATAGGTAGAAATCTGACTCAGTTTTTACCTGTTGTCTCAGTAGTGTTACCACCTTTATTTATTTGAATGTCACCTCTGTACTTCACATTTCTCTAGTCTTATTTCCAAATGCTGTTTTACTAAAAGGATGCTCTTCTTACATCTGCTATATAATGTTTCAGTTGCTCATGAGGAGGATCCCTTCTCGTTGCTCTTTCAAAGCTTTTAGTCTCCATATATTTTCTTCCACATGACTTGTAGATTCAGTTTGCCAAGTTTTAATAAAATTTTCTTGGAATATTGAATAACATGCCATTCATTGAGTTTGTAGATTAATTTGAAAAAAATGATAGATCTTTGAGAGCAAGTCTTAACTATGTTTATGTTTATCTATCTAGTTTTATTATTTGTAATTAAACATTTTAATAGATAATATATAGAAAAAAATTAGAGGATATGTAGTAAAATATTACCTCTCTATGGAAACAGCAACATTCTGCTGTCTGTCTATCTGTCTGTCTCTCATATAATACATCCCAACCATAACCTCCCCTCCCTCTACTCCTTCCAGTCTCCCCCAGATCCTCTGCTCTTCTGTTTCTCTTCAGAAGAGTAGGCCTCCCAGGGATCACAACTGAACAGGGACGAGATGCAGTTAAGAGTAGGTGTAAAGCCTCACATCAAGGCTGGACATGGCACCCCAGCAGGAAGGAAAGGGTCCCTCATTCCCACTGTTAGGACTCCCACCAAAACCCTAAGCTAAACAGCCACAACATACATGGAGTGGACTTAGGGCAGACCCATAGTGCCTTCGTGCTTTTCACTTCAGTCCCTGAACTCCTATGAGCTCTGCTTAGTTGATACTGTGGACCTGGTATTCTCCACCCCCCTGGCTCCTACAACCACTTCTCCCCCTCTTCCTGAGGGTTCCCCAAGCTCCACCTAATGTTTGGCTCCCATTGACTATTGGAGGAAGTCTCTCTGATGACAATTGGGCTAGCCAATGATCTGAGTATAGAAAAAATGTCATTAGGAATCATTCTATTATTGTGTGTGTGTGTGTGTGTGTTGTGTGTGTGTATGTATGTATGTATGTATGTATGTATGTATGTATGTATGTATGTATGTATGTATGTATATATGTCAGTTGTGTTTAGTTCTGTCCTAGGTCTCTGGGACATCCAGGCAGTACCAGGCATGGGCTCACTCTCATGGTGAGGGCTTTAAGTTAGATTAGTCATTGGTTGGCCACTCTCACAAGCTCTGAGTTACCATTGCCCCAGCATATTTTATAGACAGGACAGAATGTAGGCTGAAGGTTTTGTGGTTGAGTTGGTGTTCCAGTCCCACCATTGGAAGCCTTGCCTATTACAGAAGATGACCAGTTCAGACTCTGTATCCTTCATTACTAGGAGTCTCCACTAGAGTTACCCTCACAGGTTCCAGAAGTTTCCACTACACTAGGCTTTACATCATTTCCCCCACCCCCATTTCCAGTTCTCTCTCCCCTTCTTATCCTTTGTTTCCATCCTCATCTACTCCTGTCAATCAGAGAATATAGTGGTTTACTGTTTGGTGGTCCTCGGCCTCTTGCTATCTCAGACATAGATTAGAAACTATTACCATGTATTTATATAATTGTGTTAGTATGTCTGTTGTATTGATCTCATGAGGTAAAATTTCTATATCAAAGAATGTATGCAATTTTGATTTTCATAGCAGCTGGCCAAATTACCCTACATAGATGTATCTGTTCTTATCATACCAGTGAGCATGTTTGTTTCTTCGATATTAGTCTGAAGTTCTGGAGATGGCATTGGATCCTACAGGTTTAGGGGCTCAGTTCTGTATGAGTTCCCTCTGCTTATTCAGAGAGGCCAGTCACAAGTCTGGACCTCCAGAACCTGAATAACCAGCTTTAAGTTAGTGTTCCCATGACTCCCTTTGGGTTCCATTAATTTGTTGCAATGACTCATATAACTCAAGGAAACACTTAGCTTATACTCGTTTATTTATTATAAAAGAAATGCTAAGGATATTATGAAAAAGCCAGATGGAAAAGATGAATAGAGTTAAGTACATGGATATGGGCCCCAGAGATAGGCCTTTATATATGCATACCACTGTCCAAATACACAATTAGCTGTTTAGAAAATCACCAGAACTTTGAAGGTTTTTGATAGATGCTTTATTACATAGACATGATTAATTATATTAGTGACCATTGGTAATAAACTCAACTTTCATCTTTCAGGTTAGCTTCTGATGCTCAAAGTTCTGCCTAATCATTTGGTTGGTTCCTATGGCAACTAGCTTCCTTCCTGAGGCAGTCTCAGCTCTCCAAGAGTTGATGCATTAAAACAAGAAGCTGCCATCTAAGGGACTTGGGAATTTATGTCAGTAAGATGAATGCTTAATGAATATTTAACAATATACAAAGTTCAACATACTTAGTTTTTAGGTCTCTGATTTAGTATCATACTTAGGCCTTCTTCTAAGAATACTTAAATCATTTTTTTTCTTCTCATATTGCTTTGAGTCTGTGTCTGTTTAATCATTAAATATTATATATACATATGTATATATAAAATTTACTTGATGTAGGGAAATTATTGTGAATCTAGCAATGTTATTTTCCAGGTGGTGTTCCTAAGATCATTGAGATCATGTATGTCTTCCTCTGATTTAATGTGTCTCTCTAATCATGGAAGTTTCTTACATACTTAGGGCCTTATTTGTGCCTCCTTCACTTTATGTTTTTGGTAAAGTTTCATAAAGGCTTTGTAAGTGTCTGTTGAGCATATATCTATGAGATTGTTAGGTAGTTATTATGAATTATAGTTTCATTTTACATTTACGTTATTATATTTTAGTTGGTTGAGAATATAAATGACAACAAAAATATGTTAGTGATTTATTTTGCCAAATTTTTATATTTAGTCCTAATGGATTTTCAGTTTATTTTTCAGCTTTTCCTTTTAAAAATTGTGTAAATGAACAATACCACCATTAAAGGATCCAACATGGCAGCAATAAGTATCTTCCCTTACTGTCCTGTTCCCACTCCTAGTCCCTTCCTTAGAGGATAAGTTTTGTTATCAGTTTAGTATGTGTATTTTTGCAAAAGCCTGAACTTAGAAATAATACATTTCTCATTAACGAATAGAATCATCTAGTTTTCTCTGCATATGCCTCGTAACTTGTGTCTTTAGAATTTTCCATGTTTGTATATACAGAACTAGAATCAGTTTAACCTGATACATATGAAACTTTAGCATGCATGCCAGTCGCCTGGAGAGCTGGTTAAAGTACTAATACTTACTCGGAGAATTTGTTTTCTTAGTAAGCTCTCTGAGAATGCTGGTACTATCATCCTATACCACACTTTGTCTAGGAAGACTGTGACGTGTACCAACTAGATATCTCATGGTTTGTATAATCATTTTTAATAACCACTGAAGAATTTTCCTTCACTACAGTAATGCACATTAGAATTTTTCTGAGACTTTCTTGGGTGTTCTTTTCATAGATAGTTTTATAAAGAGTGTGTTATGGGGGCCATTCTCCAGCCCTATTCTTGTTCTGCTTTTTTTTTTTTTTTTTTTTTTTTTTTTAAATCTTGGATTAGCTGTTACTTCCAATAGGATTTTAAATAATCTTTTGATAATGAGTCTCTGGGAGTATAGGATTGATACAGCCTTTCATATTATTTAAAAATATGTATGAAAACTTCTTGACCTAGTTATTCCATTTAGAAATCTATTCTTCTGAAACTTAGAATGTTCTTTACAGTTATCTGTAGTAGATGAGTCAAAGATAATCTTAAATGTCCACAAATAGGAAGGTGAGTTAATAAATTGTGATGTAGTCAGTTATATTGTGCTCCTCTTCAGAGATGACTGTAAATGCATTGAGATGTGAGATTATTAAGAGAGTATACAAATTGCAGGAAAGCATGATCCCATCTATACTGTTTTTTAAAAAAGTGTGTAATGTCTTTTAAGTACATAGAAGACTTAAGAGAAACTAGTATGAAAGCATTACGTTCATGAGAAATTTATGATTTTTTTTTTAAGAAAAAGAATCTTATCATGACCATCTAATTCTCTGGTTAGTGGAATTTCAGCTAATACTCACTGATTACCTGCTGCAGCTTTATTTAAGCGTCTGTGTTTTCAGTGGGAAATGGACCTTATAGAGACAATGCTTTTTTTCCTTCATTTTTTTATTATTTTTATTTTTTATTAAAAAAAAAAGTCTTTTTTTTAGTCCATGTATCCCCCTGCTTCCTCTCCCTTCCTTCATCCCAATCCCTCCCAGTCAGCCTTCAGTCTCCCAAAGTCAAGACTGGGTTAGGTGTTCCTCTGCAGGGAATGGGCCCCAAGGTGCCAGCCCACGCACAGGAACACAGTCTGATCCCACCACTCAAGGCTCCACATACTGCCATGCCAGTCGACAGTTGCCTAACCTTGGAGGGCCTAGCTCCTTTTCCTGATGGATCTCCAGTGGCTATTCTTGATTCAGTGAGCTCCCCAGAGCTTCAGCCAGCCATCATTGTGGGAATTTTCCTCATAATCCCTATCCCCTTGCTCATACAGATTCTCCTCTCCTGCTCTCAACTGGACCAGGAGCTCAGCCCAGTACTCAGTCATGGATCCTTGCCTCCACCTCTGTTCTTTGTTGGATATAGATTCTGTGATGACACTTAGGGTGGTTATTCATTTGATTATAGGAGAAGTCCTGTTCAGGCACCCCTTCACTACTGGTTGGAGACCTAGCCAGGGACATCCTGTAAGTTCTTGGAGGTTTCCCTAGCACCCAGTCTCTTTCTAACCCCACATTGGCTTCCTCTATCAAGATATTTATCTCCCCTTGCCCTTCGTTGCTCCTCTCACTCAACCATCTCCTTCTTTCATGATTTGTTTCCAACTCTTCTTGGTTGCAGCTCATTATGATCCCACTTTGCTAAGGAGATCTTCTCTATTTTCTCTTCTTAGGGGAATCCCTGGATGTCTCTCTTAAGTTCCTTCTGATCCCAAGCTGTTCAGGGTTGTGGTTTTCAGCTTGGGTATCTTTGCATTTTGTCTAAAATCCACATATGAGTGAGTATATCCCATGCCTCTCTTTCTGGGCTTGTGATACCTCATTCAGGAGGATATTCTCCAAGTCTATCCATTTGACTGAAACTTTTAGAATGTCAAGGGGTTTTGTTTTGTTTTGTTTTTTTTACTGCTGAGTACTACTCCATTCTGTAGATTGTACCACACTTGGTTCATCCATTCTTCGGTTGAGGGTCATCTAGGTTGTTTCCAGGTTCTTGATATTATGAATAATGCTATTAACATAGTTGAGCTAATGTCTTTGGGGTACAGATGTTCATCCTTTGAGTCTATGCCCAATAGTGGTATTGCTGGATCCTTGGGGAGATTAATTCCCAGTTTTCTGAGGAACCGCCATACTGCATTCCAGAGTGGCTGTACAAGTTTACACTCTCACCAACAATGGAGGAGTGTTCCCTTTGCTCTGCATCCTCTCCAGCATAGGCTGACATCTGTGATTTTGATCTTAACCATTCTGACAGGTGTAAGGTGGTATCTCAAAGTTGTTTTGATTTGCATTTTTCTGATGGCTAAAGATGTTGAGCTTTTTTTAAGTATTTTTTATAGCCATTTGTAATTCTTCTGTTGAGAATTCCCTTTTTAGCCCTGAACCCCTTTTTAAAATTGGGTTATTTAGGTTTGGGGGCTCTAGTTTCTTGAGTTCTTTGTATATTTTAGAGATCAGTCCTCAGTCAGATGTAGGGTTGGTGAAGATCTTTTTCCATTCTCTAGGCTGTCATTTTGTCTTATTGACTGTGTCCTTTACCATATAGAAGCTTCTCAGTTTCAGGAGGTCTCACTTAATTGATTGTTGTTCTTAGCATCTCTGCTGCTGGTGTTATATTTAGGAAGTGGTCACCTGTGCCAATGCATTGGAGAGTGTTTCCCACTTTCTTTTCTGTCAAGTTTAGTGTAGATAGGTTTATGTTGAGGTCTTTGATCCACTTGAATTTTATGCAGGGTGATAGGTTTGAATCTATTTGCATTTTTCTACATACATTACATACATAATTTCTACATTATGCCAACACCATTTGTTGAAGATACTATCTTTTTTATTGAATATTTTTGGCCTCTTTGTCAAAAATCAGGTGTTCATAAGTGTGTGAGTTAATGTTGGGGTCTTCAATTCGATTCCACTGATCCACAAGTCTATTTTTTTATGCCAGTACCAGGCTGTTTTTATTACTATAGCTCTGTAGTAAAACTTGAAGTCAGGGATGGGGATACCTCCTGAAGTTCTTTTATTGAGCATGATTGTTATGGCAATCCTGAGTTTCCTATTGTTCCATTTTAAGTTGAGTATTGTTCTTTCAAGGCTTGTAAAAATTTTGTTGGGATTTTAATGGGAATTGCATTGATTCTATATATTGCTTTTGGTAAGATTGCCATTTTTACTATGTTGATCCTACCTATCCAGGAGCAAGGGAGATCTTTCCGTTTTCTGATATCCTCTTCAATTTCTTTCCTCAGTGACTTAAAGTTTTTATCAAACAGGTCTGCTACTTCTTTGGTTAGAGTTACACCAAGATATTTAATGCTATTTACAGCTATTAAGAAGGGTGATGTTTCCCTTATTTCTTTTTCAGACCTTTTATTTTTAGTGTAGGAGGGCTATTGATTTTTTTGATAAGGGATTTTTTGATAATCTTGTACCTTGCTACCTTGTTGAAGGTGTTTATCAGCTGTAGGAGTTCCCTGGTAGAATTTTGGGGATCATTTATGTATATGATCATAATCTGCAAATAGAGATAGTTTGACTTTTTCCTTCCCAATTTGTATCCCCTTAATCCTCTTTTTTTCTCTTACTGCTTTACCTAAAATTTCGAGAAGTATATTGAATAGGTAAGGAGAGAGAGGACGGCCTTGTCTTGGTCCTGATTTTAGTGGAATTGCAATGAGTGTTTCTCTGTTTAGTTTGCTGGCTGATGGCTTGCTGTATATCACCTTTATTATATTTAGGCATTTTTCTATGTATCTCTGATCTCTCCAGGACTTTTATCATGAAGGAGTGTTGGATTTTGTCAAAGGTTTTTTCAGCATCTAATGAGATGGTCATGTGGTTCTTTTTCTTTCAGTTTGTTTATATGATGGATGACATTCATAGCTTTTCATATGTTGAACCATCTCTGCATCTCTGGGATGAAGCCTACTTGATCGTGGTGGATGATTTTTTTTTTCTTTTTTGATACGATCGTGGATTCGGTTTGCCAGAATTTTATCCAGTATTTCTGCATCAGTGAGGGAGATTGGTCTGTAATTGTCTTTCTTTGTTGCATCTTAGAGTGGCTTGATTATCAGAGTGATTGTGGCCTCATAAAAAGTGTTCGGCAATGTTCCTTCAGTTTCTGCTTTATGAAACAGTTTGAGGAGTATTGGTATTAGTTCTCTTTGAATGTCTGGTAGAATTCTGCACTGAAACCATCATCTGGTCCTAGGCTTTGTGTACTTGGGAAACTTTTAATAACAGCTTCAATTTCCTTTGGGGTTATAGATCTGTTTAGGTCTTTAATCTGATCTTGATTTAATTTTGGTAAGTGGTACCTGTTCAGAAAGCTGTCCATTTCTTTTAGGTTTTCCATTTTAGTGGAGTATAGATTTTCAAAGTATGACCTGATAATTCTCTGGATTTCCTGGGTGTCTGTTGTTATGTCCCCCTTTTCATGTCTGATTCTGTTAATTTGGATTCTCTCTCTCTGCTTTTTGGTTAGTTTGGATAAGAGTTTATCTATCTTGTTGACTTTCTCAAAGAACCAACTCTTTGATTCATTGATTTGTATTGTTTTCTTTGTTTGAATTGTATTGATTTCAACCCTAAGTTTGATTATTTCCTGCCGTCTACTCCTTCTAGATGAGTTTGCTTCTAATTGTTCTAAAGCCTTCAGCTGTGCTGTAGGTCTCTTGTGTGAGATTTCTCTAGATTTTTCATTTGGGCCTCTAGTGCTATGAGTTTTCCTCTTAACACTGTTTTCATTGTGTCCCATAAGTTTGGGTATGTTGTGGATTTATTTTCATTAAATTCTAGGAAGTCTTTGATTTCTTTCTTAACTTCTTCCTTGACTCAGAGGTGGTTCAGTTGAGAGATGTTCACTTTCCATGAATTTGTAGGCGCTCTGTGACTTTTGGTTGTTGAACTCTGACTTTAGACCATGGTGGTCTGATAAGATACAAGGTCTATCTATTGATATTTGCTTTATGACCTAGTATGAGGTCAGTTTTAGAGAAAGTTTCATGGGGTGCTGAGAAATATGTATATTCCTTTGTGTTTGGGTGGAAGGTTCTGCATATATCTATTAAGCCCATTTGGGTCATAGCATCTGTTAGATCCCACATTTCTCTGTTGAGTTTCAGTCTGGTTGACCCATCCAAGGGTGAAAGTGGGGTATTGAAGTCTTCCACTATTAGTGTGTGGGGTTTGATGTGAGGTTTAAGATTTAGTAGTGTTTCTTTTACGTATGTAGGTGCCCTTGTGTTGAGGCATAAATATTCAAGATTGAGACGACTTCTTGGTGGATTTTTCCTGCTTCTTTAAGGAATGCTTTTAATTAAGATCTGCAAGATCAAAACTTGTTAACTAAATCAGGAGGGATTTAGGGAAAAGGAGTGAGAACAGAATAGTGTGATCACAAGAAGAGGGCAGGACATTAAAATCTGGTGGCATTTTATAAGGTCTCTGCAGATTTGATGTCCCCTGTTATTCTTAAATACAGAAGAACCTATTTATTTACCTTTGGTGCAGAAGGAAGCTTTCTCTGGAAATGGTGTGTGTGTGTGTGGGGGGATATCACTTATGTTAGAACAGCCAGTACTTACAGCAGATTTACAGTTACATTGTTAAAATCTCTAAAAGGTTTTCAGTCATAAATGCTTGGGAGAGGTTTTTTTCATTGTCAATTTTTTTTTTTTTTAAGGATTTGGGTATCAATTTGTGAATTGTAGAAAAAAAAACTTAAGATCATTAAGTATACAGTTTAACATAAGTGGAGAAAATTATTTTTCTAGTTAAAATGCCCTATGAGAATTTTATTCCACAGAATTAAAAATCAAACTGTCAAACACCACCATTTGGGAGTAAATGTAAATGAAAGCCATTATCTTCCAAATTGTAGCATAACAAAGTAACCTTACGACTTTGTTGTTGGCCAGCACAATATTGTTTTCTATTTGAATTGAGTGGAAATTTCCAGCATTATTCAGCAGTGGTGGAATTAAGTTATGTTTTTTAGCAAAATAATTTTGGAAGTATAATGTTTGTTTTGATATTAACATTCACTTGTATGTTTAGCAATTAAAATGACTCTTGTAATGATGGTGATATTAGAAGGGATAGAGGGCCGTCACAGAATTTGAAACTTAATTATCTCTTCGGTAACAAAATGCATAATCTTCTATTACAATACTTATTTTATTATGGTAATTGATTCATTTGTTCTCTGGTTATCTGCTTAACTTCTTAACCACAAACATCTGCTCTCATATTATATTTAATTGGTGTGAATACTATATATAGAATAGTTAAAATCCAGAGAAGGTTTTCCTTTATAATTCATGAAAGGAAAAAGTAAATGTGAACACTATGATCTTGTTGTTTTTGAAGGTCTGTTTATTGAAAATGCATACTAAAATTATTAGCTTAATTTTATAAAAATGTATTTTGCTATGCTTTACAGAATTAATTATTCTACTTTAAAGGAGGGAGTGCTCCCCAGTACTAGCACTGGGCTCAAGGAATATATCAGTTCCTTGGAAATGATACCATCTTAGTACTAGCTTTGAAAGTAGAAAAAAAAAAAAATATTGTGTTATCATTTATATTTGGAGGAGAGAGGTAAGGTGAGTTGTTTTTACATTTTAAAACATTTTTAAATTAAATAACATTTTTTTAAGATTTTTACTTATAGAGCGGACTATGAGGCCAGGTGAGGCCAGGAAGGAAGCTGGACTTAATTGGATGTGCATTGTTAGTGTGGATTTAAATTTTTACCAAGTGATTTCTGAGGGTGGAAAATAAAAATCTATCCAGTTGACAGAGTAACACACAGAAAGGTACAGCTTAAGTTAAAAGTTATTCATATAAGTATAATATAGTAATTGGACTATTACTATTCTTTTTAAAAAATATTTTTAACCTTTATTTTTTTGTTTTTTAATTTAGCTTCTTTATTGACTCTTTGGGACTTTCACATTATGCACTCCAATTCTGTTTATCTTGGGCCCCCATATTCTCCCCTCATCCCTGCACTCCCTCCAAAAAAACAAAACAAAACAACAACAACAAAAAAAAAACAAAGTTAAAAGCAAGAAAATTGTAAACACAAATAATTGAAAAATGGCTGAGTACCTATATAGATTATTTACAGAAGAGTACAGTTAAGATTTCATGGGTGCTGCATTCCTGTTATATCTAGACACACACTGAACAAGATCCATAGTTACAGCACCAGTCAACATGCCTATGTGGATGGGGGAAATGTCACAAGACCACCCTTAATGAAGAGCTACAGGCAATCAGTGACTGCAGAGGGATGGGGTGGGGTGGGGTGGGGTGGGGGATTAGTTTTCTCCAAGGACAGGCTTCCTGATAGGTTATATATAGCCCTAAACATGTTTATTTAGAAACAACACTATGGATGTGAAGGTATGCATGTTTATATTTGTAGAAGAGATGAATTGAGAGAATGTGTTGGGTCTAAACACAGAAGGAGTTAGAATGAGAAGAAGGGGGTGATATAAATACAGTACTCATATATGAAAGAATTTAAAAATTTTAAGCTTTAAGAAAAAATTTAAAGGTTAAGTAACTAATATTTAAATAGCCAGTATTAGAAGGATGGCCACTATTTGTAAATCTTTTTTATTTCATTTGACTGTACAAGCTTCAGTTTTCTGCCACTTACTGCGTGGCAAATGCATGTCCTTCTTTAGATTATACATTTTCCGCTCTTCTTGAGTGGTTCTGCTTGCCTGGCTCAGTGATCTCACTCTCTGTTTACCCAAGTTACAGAGCTTGTTAGTACTTCTTGCCAAGCCTGCCACTCTGTGGCCATTGCAGTAGGCAAGGAAAAGAGCAGATTGAAAATAAAATAGTATTCACAGACAAAATGGTTGGCTAACGTAGACAATCCCCCAAATGTATGTTCAGTAGCTGATAGAATGAATAAATTCTATCATTTTAGTATATTTTCGGTAGCCACAGGATGAAAGAAATTAAGTACATATGAGTGAAATATATCCCTACATATCAGTAATAATCAATTGAAAATTAAAGTTTTAAAATTAGTTTACAAAATAACATTTCCTTATGACATTTTCTTGCTTAGTTGTGACTGGCCCTCCATATTCACTGTGCCCTGCCCCTCTTAAACCCTTCTGTCACTGAAGTTCTTCTTACACTTGCAAACCACACATGTTCCTTTACGTTTTTAATACTCTTTCTTAAGGCTTCTTTCATTTCCTCTTATAGGTTCCTTTTGAAAATTAAACTTGTTTTGTAGCTAGATATATGGATCCATGGTAGAGCATGCATGAGACCCTGATTTTGGTCACTAGTACCAAAATATTTGAAATGTTTAGGAATACCTAACAAAATATGTATAAAACTCACTTTGAATAGAACATTATAAAAGAGTAAAAACTCAGTGATATTCATATGTCAGGTTGACATAAATTAAATATGATTCAGTCTCAGCAGATGGGGCACATTTTAGTACCTGTGTTGTTATTGAATAGAACTAGCTTGTAGTAAAACTCCTTGCTCTGTGATTATAAGGGTTGTCATTCAAAAATTTCAAAGAGGCAGTCCAAACACTTATCAAAGATGTTGTATAGGAAATTATAGCATTAGATAAATCAGGTTAAATATCCTACTGTGACCCATCTAGTGATATATTTTTTAAAAATCTATTATAGGTCAATAATATAAATCTTTAGGAGAAGAGAGTGACTTACTAGAATAGTCAGTGTTTCAGAACACCCACCTTTCCCCCCAAGGATCCTATTATTTTTCCCTCTTTTTCTTACTTTAAAAAACTATTTTCATGTAATGAAAGGATATTGCTAGAGTTAGTTACATGAATGAGCTCATTAATGATTCTATTATGACACTTTTTTGTTACTCATTAAGCTAACTGAAAAAATATATCATGAGCCTTTTTTATTCTTACGAGTTTTAATTATAACTCTTTCAAATAGTATAAATATTGGAAAAGTAGTCCCTAGTACACTTTTAAGACCACCTGTGATGCTCTTATGTTCAGGTTATTTAATATAGTTAGCCTCATAGATATTTCTCAGTGGAAGTTGTGAGAATTATTTTTCGTAACAATTCTGCCAGACAATAGTTTTTGTTTGATTGGTTTGGAGGTGTTGTTATTGACATGTTTTATTATTATTGTTATTTGAGAATTTCACACATGCATATAATGTATCTTCATTAAATCTACTTCATTTTCTCTCCTCCAGCTCCTTCCCCTTCACAACATCATTTGCTTTTGTTTCCTTTAAAAAAAAAAAAAATCCATTGAGCCCACTTAGTGCCGCCTGTATGCTCATGAGTGTAGGTCCATCCATTTACTGAAGCATAGGTGGCCTTTTAGGAACCACATTTCATAAGAGCACTGATTCTCTTTCCCACTGCCATCAGTTGCCAATTGCTTCTCAGCTAGCAGTGGAACTTCATGAACCCCTTCCCCATTCATGCTTAAATTTTAGCTGGCTTGATCTTTTGCAGGTCATGCGCATGCAGTTACAAGTGTCTAGAAAATAGTGTTTCCATGCAGAGGTCCACTACCTCTGGTTTTTAGTCTTTCCGCATTGTAGTGGATCCTCTAAAAGATTCGAACTCATAGGAAGAATGTATATTAAAAGGGCATTTATTAGAGTGCCGCTCTTGAACCAATTGTCATTGTAGCCTATAGAGTTCACAGCTGTCAGATACTTTGCTTTCTCAGTAGCATGACTATATATAATCTTTTAGCACTATGAAAGCTAGTCAGTAGGGAGGAACCTTCAGGATGGGGAACCAGCTCAACTTCTCTGTGTCCTATGACTCAAGTGTATGGTGTCTTCAGTAATAAGGTTTACCATCAAGTTCTGGAGAGTAACCAAGAGTAATTGCAGTAGCTTGTAATGTTTTGGGGATCCCACTGACCAACAACTAGAAAAGAAGTAACTGTGGTATCTGAGGGGGGCATGTTCTCCCCAATATAGGGTAACACCATTCAGACTCCTTTCATATATGTTTATGTATTAGGAAGCTTCTACAGTAGCAGGTTTTTAACATCGCTCCCAATACTCCCTCCTTTACCTTCTCCTCCTATTCCCACCCTGTTAATCTTACTTGTTCTGTATCCTCCTTTCCATTTCACCTGTGCCCCAGACCCCGTTCCTTGAAATCTTTTCTCCTATGATTCTTCACTGTTTCCTGACATCTGTGGACATTCCAGCTTAAACACGCATACCTAATAGCTCATGATTCAAATCTAGCATCAATGAAAAAGAATGTGTGTTTTGTCTTTCTAGGTCTGGGTTACCTAACTCATGTCCACTCATTTAACTCATGACTTACAAATATATTTTTCTCTACAGCTGAATAGTATTCCACCAGGCAGTTAATTTGTAAAACTGTTGGGCTAACATTTTAATTATATAGCTATATGATTTTATGAAAATATGCAAATACTGTAAATTCTGTGGTCTAAAAATTTGTTGATATTTGAATAGCAACAGTTTTCATTTTGATTTCCTTTATATTTTGAAGCTCCACCTGAATTCTTGAAACAACCTGCTAACATATATGCTCACGAATCCATGGATATTATATTTGAATGTGAAGTCACTGGAAAGCCAACTCCAACTGTGAAGTGGGTCAAGAATGGGGATGTGGTTATCCCGAGTGATTACTTTAAAATTGTAGTAAGTATATTTTTCAAAGAAGTACATTTATTTCTGAAACGTTTAAGTGTCTTTAAATATAGCCACTAAAAATGTATTTTATATATACTAATTCAAATTATTGCAAATAATGAAATAGAAAAGTTATAGAAAAACTGTAGAATGTAATTAATTCTTTGGCTATAGAGAAAGCTGAGCTCAGAAGTACTTTGGTAGTTTATGTGAGATCTCTTAGCAAATCGGTGGCTGGGCTAGGCTTAGAGCCCACCATAGTCTACTCTTAAATGTAGCTGTCAGCATTTCCTGAGAAATACAGTGTGTGCATGTTCCTCATTGCCTTCACAGCTGTTTTCAAGGAACAGGTGACCTCCCCACCCCCCAAGGGTCTCACTGTAGCTCTGGCTGCCCTGAAATTCACAGAGATCCATCTGTTTCTGCTTCCTGAGTGCTGGGGTTAAAGGTACATGCCACTACATCCAGGTCTCTCTGGAAGTATAGAAAATTGATAATTTTGAAAAACCTATCCATTAATTATATAATAAACTATACAAAACTTAACCAAAAAAATCATAGATCCAGTACACATACCTTTCAAAGAATGATCCCATGCTATAGAAAGTGAGTGCATCATCACCTAGTGCCTTTTAATTTAATTTCATGCATTAGTTAGAAGAATGCTCTAAATAAATACAAGCAAAGGATGATGATAACTTGCCTGTAATCCTAGTCCTCAGAAGGTAAAAGCAGGAAGATAATGAGCTTGAGGCCAGACTATGTCACTACTTGAGACTATCTCAAAACTGTACCAGAACTATAAATGCAAAAAGTTAAATGTGGGGCTGGATCGACATCTCAGTCTATATAGTACTTCAGTGTAAGCACAAAGGCTAAGTGTAGTACCAGGAGAAACTCACATACAAAGTTTTGTGTTGAAATGCCCTTACTATGGGGGTGGAGACAAGGGAACTCTAGAGGCTCACTGGCCAGCTAGCCCAATCTACTGAGTCAGTCTCTCAGATCCCAGTGTGGGGAAAAAGATGTTAGATGTATTTAATAATTCTTTGTCACACTTGCTTTTTTTACTTTATATGTATTAGTTATATAGTAGATATTGTTACCTACTAATACTACCATTATATAATATCCTACTAATAGGATTACTTATGTTTTAGTGGTGAATATTAATGGCCTATCTTAAGGTCTTTACATAATACTTGCTAAAAAGCTCAGAAATAATAATATTTTAAAGGCTGTCATTTTGCAAATTTGTCTTAAATAATTCACTCTTTGTGGGGTTGTATTTTCCATTTCTGAGATGCATAGTGTCATGTTAACAAAAGTTTTGTGTTAACATTAAAAAACAATCGGTTGTGGTTAAATTAGCATTTTTATTAGTATTTACATGTTTTTAAATTTTAAAACATTTATGCTAATAATATTTCTTTTCTATCCTTGAGAACATATCCTTGAGATTTTAAACTCGTGTTTATCAGTTAGGTCATAAAATTTTGTGTATGTTTTTCTTCCTTAGAAGGAACATAATCTTCAAGTTTTGGGTCTGGTGAAGTCAGATGAAGGGTTCTATCAATGCATTGCTGAGAATGATGTTGGAAATGCACAAGCTGGAGCCCAGCTGATAATCCTTGAGCATGGTAAGAGGGAGCAGACTGAGAGCTGCAGGAGCTTGTATTGGAGGCTCTGTTAACTTCAGGGTGCCTGTGGTTGTTAGCTTGGGAAAGCCCACCATGCAACGCAAGTACAAAAAAGAACAGCAGTCTTTGTCACTTCTGTCGCCTAAATGACTTCAAGGGCTTCAGCAGGTAAAAGCACTGGCTGCTCTTTTCAGAAGACACAGGTTCCCTTTCCAAATGGTGGCTCTCAACCATCTGTTACTCCAGTTCCAGGATCTCCCTGGGTACCACATGTGTTGTACGTACATACATTCAGATGAAACACACACACACACACACACACACACACACACACACACACACAAACTCTGTCTTGAACCCCTCCCAAAAAAAGTATTTAAAACATAAAATTACTTAGAGATACATTTTCAGATAATGTTAAGAAAGAAGTTGATATTAAGGAAAAGAAAATCTGAAAGTTCTACACAGTGTTTACCAGAGCCCACTATGTGGGTCTCACAACTGTTTCTGCTTATAAAGGAAACTTTTTAATATTTGCACTAGATTATTTTTTTTAAAAGAAATACCTGTTTGTTAAACAAAATAAATTCAGTCAACACTGAAGGATAGAAAAAAGATATAAGAATCAGAGGAAACCACTGTAATTTGACCAGGGAAAGTTTAATGTGAAGAGTAATAAGGATTTGGGTAGTAAGAAAAGACCTCTTATAAATAGGATTGGCATGTGAAACAAGCAGCCATAGCCTCTGGGTATAGATGGGGTCTGCAGAGAAAGACCTTGACCAAGGACGAAATTGAGACATTATTGGAAAGAAGGTGGCTCTGATTTACTAGGTGACAGAAAAAATAGATGTAGTGCTTTGCTGTTGAAACTTTGAATTTCCTTTTTAGGGTCTGAAGAGAGTAGATCATAAATTGATATCTCACCAGAGGCATTTTCTGCAAAAACACCCAAGATGTTATGTGTTGGGAAAAGATGTGGGTGCTAACAGGAAGTCCTCTCCTCCTGCCGTTGGTGTCTCCAGTGCCTGTGTTGCACTGTATAACATGTATGCCAGCTGAGAAAAGGAAAAACTATATGAAAAGTGCCTGGCTTTATTTTTGTCAAGCAGGAAGTAAAACTTGGAATTTTTAACTGGAAAGGCACTAATTCTAAATCCTCCTACATAGATAGGAGTGCTGCAGAGGAGCCCACCGAGATATATATGTTGTTTCATAACTTGTTTATTGCAACATCATTCCATTGGATGCCTTTTCATGCTAAGAAAATAACATTATTTGCTATTATGAATAGGGTTACACTGAACCTTTTTTATGTGGCTATGTTCTCATACTAAATTGCTGTTGTATAGTGGTTAAGTCTTGAATTGGGGAGTGTGGTCATTGGGCATATTTTATCTTAGCAACTAAAACTTTTTTTTTCCATTTTGAGTATTTTTTGTGAACACATGACAAAAGGTAGCGCTTTGGACATCTGATCTTTGGTCTGAGTCAAATATAGTCATATACTACTGTAATTCCAGCAGGTTCCTCTGACAGCTATAACTTGACTAGGGAAGCTAACTGACAAAACTGCCACCTTTGCTGCTTTTCACTAAAATAGCATATGGTATTTATAGATGCTATTTTAAAATATGCTTGAAAATAATGTGATAAAAGGTATAAAATACTTGAACAGCTTTTCACCATTTCTGTGATTATCTCTTTCTCCCATTCATTAGAAATGGCTTTTGCAACTTTTCTAGTAAAATAAAAATTTCTAAATTAGGCACTAGCTGAATAAGTGAAGTATTGTTGGTTCTGGTTTGGAGTATTTTGTTTGGTTTGGTTTGGTTTTTGGTTTGCTTGTTTGTTTTGAAGTACAATGGCAGTGACTTTCTTAGTAAACTTTAGAAGTATTTATCGTATTCATATCCACCTAATAATTTGGGGCTTCAGCATATTTATGTTTGTGAATATTGCTATTAATTTTACCAGTTTAAATGGGTAAATGTTAGGAGTATCCTAATGGAGCTTTCCCTCTGAATGTGCTTGGTGGTGATTTTATTAATTGTATGTGCTCTTCTCTGGCTTTGAGGACATTTATGACCTTGGGACTTTTGTTGTTGTAATCCTATTGACAATGCACTGGGAAGTCATGGGCTGTTAGAAAGTTATAAGTCCCATGTTTATTAAGTTTGTTTTTCATTTTTACTATATTATTTTTATGTCCTAAAAAATTAATTTATATGTGTATGTGACTGTATGCATACCCTGGTCCCTTGGAGGCCAGGCTTCAGATCCCCTAGAACTGGAGTTAGAGGTGGTTATGAGCTGCCTTATGTGGTTTTAGGAACAGAACCATATATCACCACAGAACTTGGTCCTCTGCAAGAGTAGTAACTAGTTCTCTTAACCACTGAGCTATATATCTCCAGCCCCTGCTTATTTTTGAGATGGGGAAAGGACTGTATTGCCCAGGTCTCAAATTCTTTAGCTTAAGTGATGCTCTTATTTCAATCTCTCAAGATTAGAACTGTAGGAGACAATTGCCACCGTCCTTCCCTGGCCTTTGATGTTTTATAAATAGATTATTATTTTTTAAGTTACGTGTATATGTCTGCATGTGAATATATGGATGTGAGTTCAGCTGCTCACAGAATCCAGAGGCGCTGAATCTCTTGAGCTGGACTTAGAGGTAATTGGAGCCATCCAGCATGGGTGCTGGGAGCTGGCTGAACTTGGGTCTTCTGCAAGAGCTTTAAGTGCTTTTTACTGCTGAACCATCTTTCTAGCCCCTTAATATTTTTATTTTTATGACAAATATTTATGTGTGAAAGCCAGAAGAGGGTATGTAACAATTTATAATACCTGACCACTGCCTTTATGGTATGTACAGAACAGTAAAGAATATAAGATTTATACAGCTTTATTGGAGCTGCCTTCATCTTCTATGGTACAAATAAAGCAGCATAAAGAGAGATAATGACCATGATTAAAAATCAGAGCAATACAACAGTGCTAAGACATTTTAGTACGTAGCAGAGTACAAACTAGTTAGGAGACCATTGTGAGATAATAATTATATGTATTAGACAGAAAAAAATGACTCTGACTAAGGGACAGTATCTCATTCAGATATTGTCAGTGATTGGAAATTAAATATCACTACTGAAAAATCAGAGATAATCCCAAGATTTTATGTGGTGATTGAAAGAATGATGATCAAACCACAAAAATTGAAAGGAAGGCCAACAAAGTGGCATTGTGCAAGCTGGGTGTGGGGTGTGGTAGTGCATGCACTAGAGTGGCTGAGGCAGGAGAATTGTATAGCAGGAGCTCCTCACTGCATGAGAATCTGATGCTCAAGAATCCATGTCTCTCTGGCCCATCTGAAAGCTGAGCTGATAAAGCAGCCAAGGAGGGCAAGTTTCCTTGACCCACAGCACATGTGTTGGGTTATATGAATTTTTTAACTTACCTCAAGAAATTGAAATGGCTGTCAGGAATTGGGGTAGGGGACTTTCAATTTTTAACTAATTCTTTAAGACCAAGTATACACTAGTTTGGAAGATATGGAAGACCTAGACATCAAGGGATACCTTGTTTGCTTTCAGATAAATTTTCTGGTGTTAGACTTAGTATTCCCAGTTGAAAAGAAGTTCAGAATAGGAGGATCAAAAATGTCTCCCAGGTCTAGAAATGAGTAGGGTGTTCTATCCTGTTGGGAGATAGACTCAAACCGTTCACATTTCCTTGGATCCTTTTCTGTAAGCCTCAAACACATGGAAACGGAACAGAAAACCTACTGATTTCAGATGTTTCTGCAGAAAGTTTAAAAACCAAATTCTTTCTGTGAGGAGAAACTCGGTGAGACACACACACACACACACACACACACACACACACACACACACACTCGGTGAGACACACACACACGCACACACACACACACACACACACACACACACACACACCCATACCCCTTGGGCCTAAGCTAGGGCTGGGGAACATACGCAGGATGCTAAGGATTGAATGTAAGACCTTGCACATGCTAGGTAACTGCTCTACTACTGAAATATACTCTCTGCTCCTGGTAGAACCTCAGAACATGGGGAAAATTCATTATTGCTGAGAGGAAGCATAGAAGAAAAGCTATACCTTGAAAGAGGACTTCATTTTAGGTTCCAGAAGGCACTGATACCAAGAAGCCTTTTCCTATCAAGGAGAGTGGCATTTAAGAATATGCCTACCTAAGATGACTATAGTACAAAACAAATTTAGCCTGCCTAAAATTGAAGCAGGGACAAAAGAGAATTACATCTACTTCAACCATGAACCTAGCACCAAGGCAGACAACCTTTCTCTAGAGAAAGGTTAGGAGCATGATGGGAATTTTTTTATAGTAGTGTCCAGAATGTTGTAAAGCTGAAAGGAAGGGAGAATAGTTGGGGGAAACCTTCTGTATTGGAACACATGACAATGGTGGTCTTATCTATAGAGCACCTTGAAGCCTGTGGTGTACTGCAGGTAACTGTAACAACTGAATCTATACCAAACTCAGTTTCTGACTGTGTTGGCTAAACACCACTCTGATAGTTTGGCCAAAGAACAGGCATACCAGTGCCTAGGTGTAAATGATACTTGACTCTTAATGTAGCTTTGAGTGCATTGTTCATCACCCAGTGAAAAATTAATAGACCCCTCAAAAAAGCAAGGGGAAAGCCTATTTGATGTTATAAGGTATAAGTCAATAGAACCAGATTTGAGAATTTTTTACTTCTTTATATAAACTCAGTGCAAAGATACTAGAAAGTATACCACACACTTGCCATTTCATATAAGCATTTCTTTTAAAATCTACTCAGACATGGTTTTACAGACTGCAAAATGAACCAAAACCAAGAACTGAAAACCAAATGCTCCTATCCTTAACATGTTCATATTCCTTGGTATTTCAACGTTAGTTGAAAAATTATATCCATATAAAATGTACACTCAAGTGTTTATAGCACTTTTATCACCAAGCACCACAACTTGGATCAACTAAGATAATTTTCAGTATGTGAATGGATAAACTATAGTATATCCATAAAATGGAGTATTATTGCCTGGGAGCATTTTAGTTAGATAGCCTAGCATAAGCAAATTTGGGTCTTAAGGACAAAGAAGAAGAGAGCAAAAGAAATATTTAAATAAGTAATAGCTGTGATTGAGGGTGTGGTGTGTGCGCGCGTGCGTGTGTGTGCGTGCGCGTGCGCGTGCGCGTGTGTGTGTGTGTGTGTGTGTGTGTGTGTGTGTGTGCGCGCGCGCGTGTGCGTGTGCGTGTGTGTGTGCCTTATCTTTCAATGGCTGAACTTTCTCTCCAGTCCATGATTATGATTTTTTAAGACCCAGGATGAGAGGATGTAGCTCAGTGATAGAGGACTTGCCTCGCTTAAGTGGGTCTCTGGGTTGAGTAACCAGTCAGGGAGAGAATAAAATCACAGATCCAAAAGCAGCTCAGATGACCCTGTGTAAGCTTAACTCCAAAGTGATATGATAACGGCGGTGATGACAGCGAAGGAACATACACCTGTATGCACCACGGCTAGGCACTGAGGACAAAACGCGGGAGAACGGCCAAGTTTAAAAACATCTTCAGAGTAACCCTGCGCCTGATGCTCACGGTCAGGGAGTTTGCTGTGTGACTGTGTCTCCTAGCAGTACCAGAGTATATACTATAAGGGCTCACAAAATGACTGTCCAGACCGGCTGAGTAAGAACGATACAAGTCAACATGCCAAACTACATGAGTCTCCACCTTGCATAAAGAGTAATAGGCAACTGAGGAAAGCTGGGAGCAGGAGAGGTGTTCTTGCTGTAGCTGGTTGCCCAATATGGACGCAACGCAACGTGCAGTACTTAGGAATAGATGTATGTGAAAATACATCTACACACAATAACATTTAGTGGAAAAAGAGGTCACCACTTTGAAGGAATGCTAGAAGGAGCACATGAGAGTTTGGAGGAAAGAAAGAGAAAATAGAAATGTTATAGGTAAATTATAATAGCAAAAATAAATAGCAAAAAATGTCATTTACCTGTAGAAGAACAAGGATGGGCCTGGGGAGATGGCTTAGTGATTAAAAGCACTGGCTGCTCTTCCAAAGAACCCACATTTAAGTCCCTACATGGTATGTAACTCTAAGTTTCAAGAGATCAGGCAGCCTCTTTTGGCATCTCTAGCCACCAGGTACACATTGTAGTGCACAAACATACATGCAAACAAAACACCTATGCTCATAAAATAAAAAAAAAAAATACTAAAAAAGAATTAAAGCAAACTTTTCTTTTGCCAAAATTAAAGAATGACACCAGTGAACATGCCAAACTACGTGAGTCTCAACTCTACACAAAAGGGGGAAGTAAGCAATAATAAGTTATCTCCCCAGTAAAAGTACCCTTCAAAGTGAAAATGAAATGAACACCTTTCCAGAACAGAAATAGAGAAAGTTCATTGTATACAATGAATACAGTAGGAAACGATAAAGTAATGGTAAATTCAATGAATTGTTTTTAATTAAAAATCCTTCAAAAATGAAAATGAAGACTTTTCAGAACAGAAATAAAATTGTGTACAAAACAGAAACAAAATTAATTGCATAGTACAAAAAGATAAAGTAGTAAATTCAATGAATGGTTTTTCTATTTTTAACATTTTACTTATGATGGGTGAGTAGGTTTGTGTCTTTCCTTCACTCTTAAGGAAAGTAAATCATTGTATCATTTAATAACAGCATTTTGATATTTACACTTTAAAAATTACTAATTAAACCCATTAATTTTAAGGAGCTTTTTTTTCTTAGAAATTAGATTTAGAAAAAAGACTGTTAATATTAGCATCCGTGATTTTAAAAAAAGAAATAGGGATAAAGGGAAAGAATAGGAAATGTCTTAAATGTTGGAAGTTGAATGAAATGAAAATAATTATACAACTTTATGATAGAAAAATTACTTGAATGCTTTTTAATGATGAGGAAAATATCAGCATAGAATTTTAAAAAATTTTATAGAAAAAATGCAGAGCTAAAAATAGATCAGATCTGAATTTAAGAACTATACAAATATAATTAAGAATTCCCTTTCCCAAAATGTTTTTATTATGTAGTCACTTTGATGAATTATATTTCTCAGTGTTTTCAGATTGCCACAAGAACTTGTGCCATGCTTTTTCTTTTTCTTTTTAATGTGTTAAACTCAACCTTTTAGTCATTGTTAAAAAATAGAAAAGCCCCCAGACACACAATACTGACAACCTTCTGCTGTAACACTGACAGTGGAGGGCAGTGATGTTGTGTCCCATGAGGTAGAGAAGAAGGTTTTGGCAGGCTGCAGTGATATCCTTAATTTGCCACAATGTAGGTGGAGGCTTGACTAGCATGAGAGAAGAATGATGAGCCTACTCTGAGCCTCTTTACCTTTGTTTTTAGTAGCATTGTAACCCCCAGGAGTGATACACTGTGGCTGTAAAGCAGCTCCCAAGCCCTCTCACTGTGTATCCTTCCTGTTTGGGTAGGGTTTTTTTTTTTTTTTTAGCAGACTCATTAATATTCTAAAAGACAATTTTCAAAAATGGACTAGATTAAGATGGACAGAGTGTGCCTCATAGAATGGATCCATCTATTTTCTGCAATTTAATTTTAAAAGATATACACATATGTTGACAGATTATCTGTGTCTTGTTTGTGGTCATTTCATACTGTAATGACAAAAGCCAATAGTTTAGATAGAGAGCAAATGTTAGCCAGCTACCAAACTACATCATAAGTGTTAATAGTTTGTGATTCTAAGTTATTTCTCGTTGGTGAAAGTGTATTTCACTTAAGACCTTTTAAAGGGAAAAATTGGAATAAAAAGAAGTAAAAGGATGAAAACCCAAGGATAGGAGCAGAAAGGCAGATCTCGGAGGAGGTGTGCTGAGAGTGTCCAGGGGTAGAAACTGCAGATAATTGTTAGTACACCGTCGCACAGCCTGGAGCAGCGCAGTGGAGGGAACCAGTGAAATGTTCTTTATGTCATATCATCAGAAAACACAATTTCTTACCGAGTTGAAAGATAGAATTTGAGAAGCATTGTTTCAGCATTTCCTTAATCCAAAAACATTTACATGTAAGATGGAGGTGGCAGGATCACTCACTCGTGACACCAGGCCCCGTAATCTGAGTTTAATCCCTGCATCGCGTGATGGAAGGAGAGGACTGGCTCCCTCAAGCTGTCCCCTCATTTTTCATGTGTATGCCAAGCTTGTCCACACATGTACAT
Source organism: Phyllotis vaccarum (assembly GCA_033318265.1). Taxonomy (NCBI): domain Eukaryota; kingdom Metazoa; phylum Chordata; class Mammalia; order Rodentia; family Cricetidae; genus Phyllotis; species Phyllotis vaccarum. The sequence continues at coordinate 72,866,366 of JARWLC010000012.1, forward strand.
GGACACATACATGCAAATAAATAAGCAAAATAATAATGTTAAGAAAGAATGAAAAGATTTAAGACATTTAACTAAATTTTATGCATTTTCAGCAACTTTTGTTAAGACATTGTTGTTAACTTCACTTGATGCTGGTTTTGGTTGTTTGTCTGTGTAAGTCAGGTCAGCAGTGAGCTGCTCATCAACCTCAGCCTTGTAAGTGCTAAGTGCTGGGATCTCATTGCACAACACCAGTCTGGCAGCAGCAACTCTTGGTTTTAAAGACTCTTTCAAACTATTTAATTGGACATAAAATGGAATTACTTTTATATTATGACATTTAAAGATTAGTACTTGTTTTTAATAGTTGTCTGTTGAAAGATTTTCTTAATTGTTAGTAAAATTAGTCTAGCTAAGTGGGGTGGTTGTGGGGGGCTACATGCCTCATAATCCTAGCACTTGGATGGCAGAGGCAGAAAATTATGAGTTCCAGGCTAGCCTGAACTCCATAGGGAGACCATATACTTCAAAAAGAAAGAAAGGAAGGAAAGGAGAAAAGTAAAAATTACTGCAGGTATGTTAAAGGCAGCAAAACCTGGGGGACAGTAATGTTTACGTTTTATTATCCTTTCTTCTTGTTTGTTTGAATTTAAAAATAGCATACAAATTTTCTTGCAAAATTGAAATGCCAAAAGCATAGAAATCTACTTTTTAAGTGTATACCTTGTCAACGGGTCTGACAGTCGGCAGGGGTTTGTTCTTTTGTAGTTGCAGCAGGGAGGAAGGACTAACAAAGAGGAAGCAATATGAACTTGTTTGTAGTAAAGGAAGTTTACACCTTAGATGACTTCTAGGATACTGTGGCTGGTAGATAAGGATACATACTCAGTATTATTAGTGGGTTTTTTGTTTGTATTTCATTTTATTTGACTGAAACATTTGTCAAAAATTCCATATAGTTCTGAAGTTACTGAATAATAGAAGTTCTGGAAAAGGTGAGTAATAGCGTGGCATGACTAAAGGTTGGCTAAGTAGCAAGAATTTATTAGTCATTAGTGGAATATTTTAAATATAAAACATTACTTGTAAAGGTTAGTGTTGATCAAAGAGTTAATTTTAATTTATTATTTTGCTTAAGTACTAGTAATTGTAAATTTAAGGAAAGTTTTGGTATAATATAACTGGTATAATTTGACTCTTAATTATGATTACTATATCTAGGAACTTTTCTTGGTTATGTTTTTGAGACTCAATTTATATAACCCAGATAGGCCCAGAAGTCACTGTTAGCCCAGGCTGGCCTCAGATTCATAGCAGTTCTTTTGTTTTGCCTTTCTAATTGCTAGGATTAGTCAGGTACCACCACAGCCACCTTCTATCTAGAAACTGTCCACGACTGCAGGTATATCTAATACCAGTGTGTTCTCTGCCTCGGACTTACTGATCGGGTCTGGCACTTAAATTCTGTGCTTTTTGTTTTCTGTAAAATGAAGAAATTAAATTAGGTGATTGTTAGCTTTTCTTTCTTTCATTCTTAGTCACTTCAAATACCCCACTAAATGTTGATGTGTAATGTTAGATGTGATTTTATTTTTTATTTAATCTTAAATATGGTTATTTTTGCCTGCTTTTAACTACAAAGCCATCTCCAGCCCCTCAGATGAAAATGAAGTTAAAAGACTGACTTTATGAAGCAAACATTGAAGCTATTCTTTAAGTAGATCTTAAAAAACAAAAAACAACAAAAGCTACTTAATATATTTATATAATTTAAATCTGTAAAATAAGAAAATAATCTTTTATGACCAGATTGAAAGGTACCTGAAATGTCTAGTTAAAACTAAACTTGAACTATTTTTAAAAAGACCTGACACATATCATTGTCAAAAATTCTGTTCTCCCAGAGGACCCAGGTTCTCTCAGCACCCACAAGGCAGCTCAGAGCATGCAATATAGTCCCAGGGGATCAGATACCTTCTTTTGACCTCTTTGAGTACCAGATGCATATGATGAACCAGGACACCTGTAGCAAAACAGGTGTACACAAAAAATAAAAACAGAGGAGAAATGTTTTGAGTATAGAGTAGGAATTATTTTAAATAAGTATAAAAAGTGGTCCTTGTTGAAGTGGTGATATTCAAGTTGAGACCTGAAGGATTCAAAGGATTCATTTGTTCTTTTATGTAAATACATATATTTTTCATTCACATATAAACTTTTTGTCTACAGTAGTGTTTTTCTGTGATTTTATTTTTTAACATTTCCAGTATCTAATGGACATTTTGGTACTTCCTTTCTTTTTGCTATAAAAGTCATCCGACAAACTTGGCATGGTTTTGAGTTATTGTTAATAACATACTTTTTTTAAAGTACAGCTGAAGAGTAGTTTTTTATTTACGTGGGTGTGATGATACCATCTTACAGTTCTAACGTTTGGGAGACAAAAGCAAGAGTACTGACTATAAGTTCAAGGCCAACGTGGGATACATAGGCTGTCATCTAAGAAGAAGGAAGAATTTAGCCTACGTTTCAACAATCTGTTAATAATCATTTATTTTGAAGCTATAGTTACAAGATATTTAAAGGTTTATATTTTAAACTATTGTAAATCTGAAAACAGTCAAGTTAAAACCAGTAAAAGAGGGTGCTTTAAAACATTAAAAAGAATAAGGGACCTATGTATGGAAAATACCTGTCTTAGTTAGGGTTACTATCACGGTAATAAAACACTGTAACTAAGAGCAACTTAGGAAGGAAAGGGTTTATTACACTCACCGTTCCATGACAGTTTATCATCAAAAGTACTGAGGGCAGAAACCTGGAGGCGGGAGCTGATGCAGAGGTTATGGAAGAGTGTTGCCTTCCCTGGCTTACTCCCTATAGCTTGCTCAGCCTGCTTTCCTGCAGAACCCAGATTTTCCAGCCTACATGGGGCCCCATGTATAAATGGGCTGGGATCAGGCTCTCCCACGTCAGTCGCTAAGAAAGTGCCGTACAAGCTTCTCTTTAATCCAGTCTTAGGGGGCATTCTCTCAGTTGAGGCTCCCTCCTCTTTGGTGACTCTAGCTTGTCGACATAAAACCAGCCAGCACAATATCCTAGTTATAATATTTAATGAAACAAGCTGAGCTGGCTGTGATAGTTCACTTAATCCAAGCATTCAGAAAATAGCAAAAATTGTCTTGTAAATTTGGAGGCAGCCAGGTTACACTTTTAGAAATTCTACATGAACTATTTTAATCTACTTGTAATAGTTTCCACTTCAAGGGTAATTTTAGATTAAGAGTTATTTTTTACAGCAATGCTTTGAGATAAAAAATGTAGATTGCATATTTGACAACTGTCTATAAATTATGGCATATTTTTTCTTGAATAACAAATTGTATCATACAAATGGCATGATAAACCATAATTTATTAAAATATTAGAAGCAAATTTGATCCAGGCACAACTCACATGTCATCTCAGAACTTGGGAGGCTAAGTCAGGATGATTGATGCAAGTCCTAGGCCAGCTTGGACTACATAGTGAGTTGAAATCCAGCCTGGGGTAAATTGCAAAATCCCATTTCAAAAGCAAAGCAGATTTGTTAAATCAAGGATTTTACTGAGTATATGTGCTATGTAAATAGATATTCTTAGCTGTCTGGCAAAGACTTTACTATGTAGACTATTAAGGAACGTGATATTAAAAAAATCTTAGTTATTTAAGTGTTTAGTTTTACAGACTTAGAGATTCAGCTAAATAACTTGTAAAACAAGTAGTTAGCATAAAAGTCAGAACTGATACCTGATTCAGCTTCAGAATTATGCTGTAGTAGCAAGTTTTAATGTTTCTACAAAAGTTTGTTTTTTCCAACAAAATTTCAAAAATCAGATTTTTAAGTTGGTATTGTGGTTATGCTTACTGACAAGATTGGTCAGCTATCTCATTTTGGAAAGATGGCTAAACATCTAGTAGGCTTAAGATCACTGTATTTTACTTCTGCTGTAATTACCAAAGGTACCTTCTGTAACTCTCAGAAGTGTCAGAGTATATACAATGTGGCATGGTCACCTCAATAACTGAAAATTTATTACACTTGAAAGGTTCTCATAATGCCAGAGTAGAGGCTTTATTCTATGACTCTAAATAACGTATTGTAAGCTTTGCTGAATGCCAAAGTATTTCTCTGTTTCTAAACAGGAAGAAATCATTTCTGTCAGGTTTGCAAGATAAATAAGGCTTTTTGAACACTGGCATTTGAATTGAGCCCAGAAGAATAAGTGAAATTCTAGATTGATCAGTTTACATGAAGATGGGGGGGGGGGGAAGAGAAGACAATTCAGCTATATCAAAGTGTTCGAAAAGATTTAACATGCATTGGGAGAATAGTGGACAGTTCATAAGCTTGTAAGAATTCAGAGAAATAAGATATAGAAGTCAACATCTCAGGAAGATATATGTAAACCAGATTAATTAATAGCTAATCATAGATAGCATTGGAGCTTGCTAGCATAGGAAGACCTCAGCAGATTTTAGGTATACTCAGTGAATAAGAGGTGTATTGACTGTTTCAAGGAAGGAGACAAGGTGTCTCTGATAACAGTTCTGTACCAGTTACACAACTAATTGATAGCAAGATTTCTTTACATGTTGTTCATTTGTCGAATGTGGGATAGATGTCTCTGTGATAGAAGATAGGACCAGCTATGATTTATTGAGTTAGTGTAAGAGAGAGGGGCTATATAAATTTGAGATTATAATCCTTAGTCTTTTGGGGTTAGGGAAATTGGTCATCATTATGCTTGAGCTATAATATAATGCATGCTAGTTTTAGGTAACTTTGGTGAGGTTGACATATAAAGTACAAATAGTTTGCTTAATACTGAATATGAATTTTATCTTTGCTTATCACTACTCAGAGATTTTAAGACTAGAATTTATAAGACTCAAGTAGCAACTTACAACCTCAGTGATAATTTTTGGTATTTGGTACTTAAATTGAAGAAGCCCTGAAAATGACCTCTTCAGACTCAAGAATGCTCTTGGAAATTTTCAGGGAGAAAACTTAAATTTGAATTTGCTGCTATAATTTTGTTATAAAGAAGGAATATTATGTAGCACAAAGATAACAGAAGGATAGTATAAGTGACTAAAATTTAATTGGAAGCTGTATTTAAAAGGTGCTAAATTATGCAGTCGTGTCATAATTGGCAGACTATCATTTGAGTCTGAAAGACACTGCTGACAATCTGAATGTTTGCAGATTTCATCTCATACAGTGTCAATTCTGGATAGTTAGGTTTTTTTTCATTTTAGTTTTAAGAGTATTGACATAACTATCTCCCTCCTAATTGATACTTGCTTATGAAATCACCAGAAATAAGTTTTACTCCTAATTTTTCGTTTCTTTAGCTCATACTCATAAATCTTAGTACATTAAAGTAGTTTTGTAAAAGATTTTTACTAGGATTCCTTGAATTCTTTTGCTTTTTATACATAATCAGAAGAGATTAGAAAAGAACTGCTAGAATTTGGTTCTGAAGCTGAATCTTAAAAATACTAATGTAACATATTGAAATTTTGTTATGATTAGAGTTAATGTAAATTATTAAGCTCATTGAAGCAAAACTTATTTTTCCTTTTTTGTTGGTCAAAATGGGTAATGAGTAGAAATCCTTTTGCACATTTTATCTTATTTCCTCTGGGGTATTGATACCTTATCTGGGAGACAGCATTTTGGTTTAGAATGGAAAAAGAGCTGTCTTTTTCTGGGGTTCACTGCTGCGGTAGGTGCGTCATTAACATCTGACACACCTTTTTAAATGAATATTTTTAATGTCAAGAAGTCAGATGACTTCCTTGATACTGAAACACCCCTCCTGCACACAGAATGGGAAAAGTATTTTATTTTATAACTTCCCTCAGTTGTTTATATAAGTCATTTGTTTTATTTTATTAGATTCTAGTCATTCTGTGCTTCCCTAAAGTTTATTTTTTTAATTGCTTCCTTTCAGCTATTTGCTATAGAGAAAATGAACTGTTCTATCAGTAATTTTAGAGTAACATCTCCAACAGTTTAATTGGTTTTCCAATGGCTAGTACAAAAACAACTTATCTCTATCCTGCTGGTGTTGTGATAGATACAATCTGAAATGATGGGGTGTCTTAAGTTTTTATTAGAATATGGTGCCATATTTGCCAACATACTGGCTTTAATCCTAAAGTGGTGGTGCTCCTTAGCCAAACCATTCCTACACTCATTTGGAAGAATCTGTATGTGATTAAAAGTGTTTCCTGTAACCGTAGAAATTAGCCTGAGGTACATTATAAGACTTTGCCATTGTTAAGACGATGCATTCATCTCTTTGCTTCCTGACTGGAGCTTAATGTGATCATTTTCCTGCTGACACAGTTAGAATTTGCCTTACTGCCACAATTCCCTGCCATGATGTCCTGTATTAAGCTCAAATAAATCCTTTCTTCTGTAGTTGATTTTGACAGTGATTTTCTCACAGCAACAAGAAAGGTCCCAAGTACACTAGCCAAGTGCTCTACAATTTACAGTTGATTTTTGTCCTCAACTTAGGTGACTTCATTAACCTTTCAGCTTTTTTTTTTTTAATTAACAATGAGAGCAGTATGTCTTAACAGTGTACAAAGGGTTATTCCACAGCATCTTGGCTTGTGTTGTGACTTGTGTGTGGTCAATTTCAAGTCTTGGCAATTTTTTCTAGTTTTATCATTGCTGTTGGGAATGAGATTTTTGTCATCCTCCTCAAGCCATCCTGCCAGAAGTGCAGAGTCCAATCTGTGCTGTTTTGCTGTGGATACTGGTATAACCTAGTTTCTACTTGATTTTCTGTGGTCATATAAATCGCTTTCCCTTACCTGCTTAGCTAGGACATAGAACCCACATGGGAAGGGAAGCTTCGGTATGCATAGATTCCCACTCCATTGATGAGTGAGGGATTGTTTACATTATTATAATCTGGTATTTGTGCTTTGATTGGATATGCATGAAATAAAATGTCTGCACCGAAAATTTAGTTTTATTATATGTTATATTGCTTTGCTAAAAAGATTAAAATTTGAATGAGTTTTTAGAAGCACTGGTCTATTGAAACATCCTTAAATTGCCCTCCATTTATTAATTTAATGATATTAATTGATTGGTTATCTCAAGTAGACAGAGGAAGTAAGTGGTTACAAGATGAAATAAGTAGAGATTTTGTCCATAAGGACTTATAGATCCGTACAAGGTGATACAGTGTGAGCATGGACAGTGTAAGTGTTGTCGGGTATCAATGAACTACAGAGCTGTATGTTAGATGTTCCGCTTTCCCTTGCTTACATCACCCCCTAGCTGCTTTCATATCCCATCCAGATGGGGAAAGGATTGTGCACATTGCCCTTTCAAAGCTTGTTACACATTTACTTTCTTGTTTAGCATTCATCTATCTCCTGTTGTGTGGGACATGGATAGAGAGTGCTATTGTTCCAGTTTATAGATATGGAAACTGACACAGAACAGGATGAGTTGCCATGATCACATTGTTTGGAAGTATCAGGGTCATGGTTTGAACCTGGATCTTTGTGTTTAATCCAGGACTCTTCCCAGTAGACATTACTGCCTCTCTTTATATGATGATGAACTAACTATACTCTCTAGCCAAGCTGTAAGGAAAGAAATGGCACTTAGTAAGTCAGATAACATCTGAAAGTGTATTTATATGTTTTAGAAACAACTGTGTTGAGGTTATTCTTTGAGTCCTGTAAAGGTTTTTAGTCACACACACACACACACACACACACACACACACACACACACACACACACAGAGAGAGAGAGAGAGAGAGAGAGAGAGAGAGAGAGAGAGAGAGAGAGATCAGATCCACATCTGCAACTGCCTGTTACATTTCTTGTGTAGTATTAGGTTGTTACCTAAGACAAACCAACTCATCATCTTTTTCCTGATGTGTTGTCTTCATTGGTATTCCTCCTCCTTCCTCCTCCTCCAGCCCAGTCTGCCAAGCCAGAAACTATGTAAACAGACTTGACAAAAGAAAAGCGCTGTGAAAGCTCTGAACTAGAGGAGTGCATTTCCTCTGAGGCAGCACACCTGGCGAGGCGTATAGACAAGAATAAGTTCTCAGTGGCTATCCAGATTTGATAGCCATATTGATATGTGTAAAGTGTGTACTTACAGCTGAAGGAAAACTTCATCATCTTACATTTTAATAGACTCAACTCTTCATGGAGGTAGACACGACAAAGGAGAAGGCAGGAAAAATAAGTGATTGCCCCAAAATGATACAAGTAAGCAACACATCCAAACTGGAAATTAAGTTTCCATTCTCCTATTGCGTAAATTCAGAGGCCATTTAACTAAAAGTCAAAGTTAGGTTTATTACTCTATTACTTGCTATGATCAGGACAGGTGATTTTTAGCTCCAGAGTGTCATCCTCTGTAAGATGAAGACTTACTCTCCACATAAAGAGGCAGAGCTCCATAGGAGAAGTGCTTAACTACTTCTAGGAGGCGGTGGCCCTATTGCTCTACTACGTAATTCAAAACTAAGGTAGGAGTGTTTCTCTAGCACACTGGAGGCCCTGGGATCAACCTCCACCAAATGAGTGGATGTGGGAGAAACAAAGTCTACTAATTGTTTTCCTTTCTGCCTATTTTCTCCCACTCACCCCAGGAAGTTTATAGTGGCTCCTCCTCTCGGGCACGGTGGGGATGAGATTAAACTTGTTGGGCTGAGTACAAGGAGTGAAATTTCTAAAGTTAGGAAGGAAGAGAAGGTGGGTCAGGGCTGCTTAGGGCTATTGGGCTATTGCTCCATCTCTGGCCCTCAGCACTTCACATCCATAGCTGTTTTAAATGGGGACAGTATGGGGAGATTCTGGCAGACGATCCTAAGTTACCTTTACCATTTTTGTGATTTTGGAATTTTTGATTCAGCTTTTATAGTGTTAGAGTTAAATGGATTGACATACTGTCAAATGAAGTGTAATTTATCAGGACGAGGAAAGCTAATCACTTCCCTGGGTATTGCCAATATGGAGAACAGAGGTTAATGTTAAAATTGAAAGTTTAGCTTTCTGATTTCCTGCAGAGCTGAAAGACATACCTAGTTCTATATTGAAGTCATACACACCACACACACACAGAGAGAGAGAGGCAGGCAGGCAGACTTTTCTCAAACCCAATTTGTTGGGTTTAATAAGGATTGTCTATACTATAGTCATTATCGATAGATCTCTCATATTTTGATAAAGTAGAAAATAGTTCACCAAACTGTGGGAGCTGTATGCAAAGTTTAATATTACATGCTGCTTTCAATATTAAGAAAATTACCTCAGCACTGCTGTCACTTCCCTGTTCCTTACCCATGATCCTTATCAAGTCAGAAAATGTGCTTGTTCTGCAGTGATGTGTCTTGAGTATCCCCCTTAGTTTGCAGTAGCTACCCCAGGCCTGCATGTTAGCCTTCAGTTTAATGGCCTTTTTTATGTTCATTCATTTTATTTTATTTCCCATCGTGGTTTTGTTTATTTCTTTTTTTGTTTTTTGTTTTTCTGTTCTCTTTTTAAAAACCGTCGTGGTTTGCCCTTCATATTCCCCAATGTTTGCACATGACAAGATGTTGCCATCCCAACATTACCTCCCACTTCACTGACCAGTGCCACTACTGACCATCTAGCACCAGCCACAACGGGACCACTGCCTTCAGCTCCTCGGGATGTCGTGGCCTCCCTGGTCTCCACCCGCTTCATCAAATTGACATGGCGTACACCTGCATCAGATCCTCATGGCGACAATCTCACCTACTCTGTTTTCTACACCAAAGAAGGGATTGCTAGGTAAGTGCCTGTATGTTTAGAACCACCGGGCTATATCTTCTTACATCCCTGCCTGGTTATATTCACCCTGCTTTACTGCACAGGATTTGTACCAATGTTGAGTCCAGAAAATAAGATTATTGAAATGAGTTATTCTTTGCTTTGCTTTGCATCTAATATCCACTTATGAGTGAGTAATATCGTTTTTTTCCCCCCAAGTCTGGGATACCTCACTCAGAATGATATTTTCTACTTACATCTATCTGCAAATTTCATGGTGACTTTTTTTTTTTTTTGCTGAGTAATACTCCATTGTGAATATGTTTCACATTTTCTTTACTTTAAGCATACTGAAGTTCTAGTATGTTTTTCCACCTTTCAGAAATAGTGGAAGAAAGCAGATAGAGCTATTTAGGTAGAGGCACTTAAGGGCTGTACTAGTATGTTTTCATTTCTGTTTTTAGTTCAGAGATTCAATCCAAGTAAAATTAATATGCATGATAGATAAACATGGCCACCGAAACACATCTCAACTCTAGGACTATATACCTTTTTCATAAGGTTGATTCAGCACAGAGTGTAGAGATTAAAATAGGTTTAATTTATTAGTCAAATCAATGTAGTTCTGTTCCCAAAGGGTCTCTTTGATGTCACAAGAATACTTAAGAGTAATTTCCCTAAGATAGCATTGTTGGTAAATATCCCTGGTATCTCCACCCATCTCAAGAGCTTGTATTATTTACAGGAGGATGTCTAGAATCTCCGAAACACTTCCTCCACAGCCTGGCTTTATTTATCTGTGTACTCTTATTTTTCTTTCTTTTCAATTAAACTGATTTTCTAGTGAAGCCAGTTCTACTGACCACTAAAGCCTTTGTTCCCAGTCTCCTTGGTTTCTCTTCCCAGCTAAAGCTACATGCCTTAATTCTTCTGTACCCAGTCCTTTTGTTCAACCCCAGGAAGCCCTCTGAGGACAGGCTCTGCCAATTACTGTTACTCTCCATGCGTATTGACAATTGACTGTAATAACATGAGATCAAGTTAAGGTTGATTGATGTGTATTTGTATTGTTTTCCCCACCAAGTTATGAACTCTGAAAAACCCATTTCATCTTCTTTGACTGTTGTAGACTCTTTCATTGTGCTCATCTTAGGGCCTAATGTCAAGGACAGTTTCTTTCTACTAGGGTTCCAGTAACTGCTGTGTACTTACTGTGTTTATGGCCAGACTGCCAAGTTCAGCTGCTGCAGGACTTGCTGATTTTGTCCCATCACATGTCTCAGTAACAGTTTTATCTTGATAGATTGATCTGATCATTGGATAATGCTTACTGAGAACAGAATGCTTGAGATTTTACAAAGATAAGGAGACAGTCCTATATATAAAAAGGTACGATATTGCTAGTCTACTGGACAAGAAAGACACTAAGTAAAACAACAGAGGAAGTTTAGAGAGTGGTAAGTGCTGAGAAAAAAATAAAACAGCAAAAAATAAGAAATAAGACAACCCTCCCCCTCAAGTAAAGCACCTCCCAAGAAAAACCCAAACCCAAACTCAAACCCACAGAGTAGAAGGATAGTTTGTGAACCTTAGGGACTTGTGGTAACAGTGTCAACATGACCCACAGGTGACTTTGGCATCTTAATGTAAATGTCATGTAAGTTTACAAAGGGAAGAAGGTATCTTGTTATTCCTGTGTATAACACTTGCTATTTCCACAGCAGGAACCTGGCTTTTATTAATCTGTCTATCATAAATATATTTTCCAAACAAATAATTATGCCTGGCTTCTTATCTGTCACACTCAGATGATACCCCTCAGGCCTCACCTAAATGCCCACATCTAAGTTTCCATTTACTTTTATACTGTATTAGAGCCAGCTTATGTTCATGCTCTGTTACATTTTCAGGAGATTTTATAAAACTGATGATGTCATTTGGTAGCTGGAAGTGGACGAGCTGAGACATTTACATTAACAAACACCAGGGTCCAAGAGTTTCATCTTAGTGTCGGGTGCAAGGACGATGAGGCCATAATGCTCACCTCCCTGACCAGAGCTTTTGGTAGAAGTTAGTGTGAGATTAAAAATAAAGTGCACATTTAGAACCAGATGTCTAAGTGCCAGTAAGAATCTGGGCAATCTGGGCATAATCAAATGAGAATGGACTCTTAAGTGATTGTGCCCTCTGACTGCATTACCAGTTTGTAGTTAGCAGTATTTTGAGAGCACTTTTCGAGATTATAATAGAAGGAAAAAATAAAGCCAGGGAAATAGAAGGAATGTTAATCTAGATACAAGCAGTTGATAGCATGGATGAAGATGAGAGCAGTGCCTTAGAGTGGGTGGGAAATATGTTAAATATATCGAAGAAGGTTCTTTAAGAAGCTAACTTTTGCTACTTCAGTAAACTTGATTTCTAAATGTAAACAATGAAGAAATAAAAGAAGTCTAAAAATGGAAAAGCTATGTTGTGATTATTTTGTTTTATAATATAAATAGTTTATTTAACTTTCTTGAACTTATATTTGTCATATAGAAAAAAAGAAGAATAAATTTGCACAGTATACTAAATGCAGAGAGTCCACTGCCTTAGAGGCAAATATCTCTACTTCTGTTTTTAAAAACTTAACCACCAGATGTCACTATATGCCTTGGTCAAAAGTAGTATTTGTGTTGGATACCTAAATTGTATTGTCCAGGGAGTCCTTTGTCTGCCTTTCTTTCTACCTATGAAATACCGTCCTTCTTATTTTATTTAAAAAGCCTCTATTTTAAACAGAAGTTCTTTTCTGGCATTAGCTATTAAATGAAGAATTGAGAATTACTCCCAGTATTAATAGCATTTCCAAGACGGATACATTAGAGCTGTTAGTCTAGTCTACAAGTCAGAGTTGTTATTCTTATGATTCAGGAGCTAATAATTGCTTTTATATTTTAAAATAGTGTCTCTAAAAGCTTTATATAAGCAAATGTTTTACCACCAATCTTAAATATACTATCTGGCACTTCTTAAAAAAAGTTTGCCCACCTAACTTAAATATCCAAAGAGATTGGGGCCCAGAAACAGCTAATGATTTCATCATAGTCTCTTGGCAGGCTAACAGTTCCTCCACAACTGGAATTCAGTTTTCTAACTTCTTGTCCAACACTGTCTTAATATAAAATATAACCTTTTAACAATAATTTTTCAGAAACTTGCTCCAGGATTCAGTAATGCCACTGATTTCTCCCACCGCCCCAGCTTTCAGAGAGGAACAAACCTGGATACACATTTTTTGCAGTGTAAGACTTAGGCATCAGAAAGCAAATTTTTATTAATTACATATGTGTGTGAATCTTTTCCTGTGTGTGAAGTTCCACCGAGTGCTTATGTAGTGTGTGAAGGTGAATGAGACAGGCTTTACTTCATTTTAAAGTAAAAGACAATCCCCAATTGCCTTTCTAGGGGATATTTTGTTTAAAATTTTATGAACAGGTGAATCATAATTTGTGATCTATAGAGCTTTTGGTTTTGTAGAAAGCATAGCCCTTCCCGTTAAACAGTCATCAGTGATCAGAGCAGGCTTCAGAAACCTCAAAGTATAAGAAATCAATTGATATGTTTCCTCTAAATCTGGTAACTTAAAAGTTTAAATAAAAATAAAATAGTATTTTTGTTACTATAATATTCTTCTCAGGTGACTTAGCCATTTATAATATAGAAACTTATGCAAAAATTCTGTGGCTACTTTGCTTGGTTTACTGATAAATTTTTCTTTAAAAAAATTTTTTAAAGAAGATATAATTACATCATTTCCACCTTTTTTTTCCTTCCTCCAGCTCTTCCCATTGTTTTCCTTCCAATTTATGACCTCTTTGCTACACACACACACACACACACACACACACACACACACACACACACACACACACACACACATCTTGCACCCTGCTGAGTTCTGTGTGTGTATTTGGTTATAGTCAATAATGTCAGTCATATTTAGTCAGGCTGAGCACTCACAGCTTGCTGAGTATTTATGATCCGCTCTTCTACCATTCCATACGCTGTTCTGCCTGATAAGCCTAAGAGTTTTACTTTTGAAAGTAAATGTAACTTAGTAATTAGATTTTTCACATGAGCTGGAAGTTGAAACTATCTAGAAATATACTGTATTGATCAGTTTCCTTTAAAACCCTTCTTCATCCAAAGGGAGCGAGTTGAGAATACCAGTCAGCCAGGAGAGATGCAGGTGACTATTCAAAACTTAATGCCAGCAACAGTGTACATCTTCAGAGTTATGGCTCAAAATAAACACGGTTCTGGAGAGAGTTCAGCTCCTCTACGAGTAGAAACACAGCCTGAAGGTAAGTCTTTGACCTGTCTTGAGTCCTGTCACATTTTTGTCTGTGTCATGGCTTCAGGCTCAGTTTATTCTACTTCCTTCATATTCATATTGCACTGTTCAGAAATCTTACAGACCCTTATGATCCTTTAGTACTCTTGTATCTCTATGATTCTGAGAGACAGTATCACTTCATTCCTTCATTTGCTTTTATTACTATATCCTGCTTATCTTAAAGACAGTTCCTGTAATGTCCTAAAGTACTGTACACAGGAAGTGGGTATTTATACTTGTCACCAGCTGGAGTGCCCTATGTTAGCATACCTCACGAGTTAGAGCTTCTTGGCTCTCTTACTTTGTATCTGTGTTCTTTTGTGCTCAATAGTGTTAGCTCAAATTACATTTCTAAGGCAAATGTGTCAGGTTGGTTTATATCATACATGTCCTGTCATAACGTTTATAAACTACAGGCCTGCATTTGTAAGAAATGTTACGATATTTTACCTTCCTGATATTTTTCAACTTTTGCCTCTCACCGTAGGGCATGTTTTCCTTAGAGAATTCTCTAGTTTACTTTTATTACACCCACACTAGCTTTTCTGTGTTTAGAGCCTAAATAAAAAAAAAAGACTTTGTTTTAGTGGGAAGCATGTGAGATACATTTGTAAAAACTCCTTATCTGGGAGCTCAGAATAGAAATAGTTTAGAAACTTTACCTGTTAGGTTGAGTACAGGCAAGAAGTTAAGAGCCTTCTATTTTTAATATTATATCAAATTACCTAACAAATATTTAAGTAGCTCCTCTACCATGTGCTATGCAAAATACTGAAGACACAAGGGTAGTGAACAGGCAGGAAGTATGGGAAGAGGGCTTCGGTCACTATAGTGGCAGATACTGAGGTCAAGAATCAGTGCCAGGCCAGAACACGGGCCATGGAGCATGCCCAGAGTTGATTGAAGGGGAATGCATTCTCACCACAGAGAATGGGTGAGAATACCATGGGTGTCAAATTTTGTAGTTGACTATTGTCAAATAATATGGGAATTATTCATTAGAGTTCAGATTTCATTACCCATCATTACCTTTTAAGTGTGGGCACCATACGTGAGAGATGCAGAACTAGAATTCAGAGCAAGGAAGAATTTTATAAAAATATAGAAAGGATTCCAGACAAGATGGGTTCTGGGGTTGTCCTTAAAGCATTACATAGCATAAGCGTTCTTGGGAAAGAAAGCTGCGTGACCCACATCCCAGAAATAGGATCAAACAGTTCCCATGTAAAGTGAGTCATGATGGAGTGAAGAAAGGACTGCTGGATCTGTTCTGGGTCTGAACCTCCTGAAAATGAAAGTATCTGTTGTGTCTATATATATTCACATTCCCTTTGGAAAGAGTCTACAGCTTTCATGAACATTTTAGAGTTGTGATCAAATTGTTGAAAACCACTGGACTAGAAGTGTCATTGTCAATATTAGAAGTGAGAGAGACAACATAAGGAAAAGTGGCTTTACTGTATACCTACTGTGTGCTTTTCCCTATGTTGGGCAGTTCAGACATACAACTAAGTAAGCCTTCAGTTCTGTCCACAAAGAATTTACAACCTAGTACCTACCAGAAATAGGCAGTTAAATACACAATAGTGCGAGGTACTGCCATCACATGGAAAGAGACAGCACAATCATTTGTTGAAGAGCTTTGGTTAAGAAAGAACAGTTAGGTAGGGTGGTGGTGGCACATGCTTTTAATCCCAGCACTCAGTGGCAGAGGCAGGGGATCTTTGAATTTGAGGCCAGCCTGGTCTACAGAATGAGTTCCAGGACATCCATCAAGTCTGCTAAAAGAGAAACCCTGTCTCGGAGAAAAAGAGAAAGAGCAGTTAAATCAGGTTAAAAGCAGGAGGAACGACCAGTTTGATGAAGACATTTGACATTTGTAATGTGACAACAGAGACATGGGAAGGGAAGTGAGACTTGCACCTCCTGAAGTTGTAGGGCATGTGGAGAGGTATGAATGTTGAATTAGCTGCCTTCACGAAGTATTCTGCATATTTAGCTTTATAAGTCAACTTAAAACTTCTGTTTTTTATGCCACTGAACAGCTGGTTTGAAAGAACCATTAGTATTTTCTTTAAAGATTTTTATTTGCCTGCACTTAACCATTGAGTGTATTGAAAGTGAAGTCAAGAGAATTTGTGAACTAATTTGTTTTCCTCTCTTTAATTAAATTAGAAGAAAGTTTTTCATAGCAACAGAAGTGTGACAAACTCCACCTATCAGTCTACAAAAACTGTGCTGTTAATGTTGAGTAAATAGCATGGTTCATGACTACATAAAGCAAACAACTGTTAAAAGTAACTGTGTTCAGATCTTTCTACTTCCATAGCAAAACCAATCTTAAGACATAGTGCTAGTGTTTGACAAAGCCTGTTTGTTTTAATATTTTTTCTCATCACTGGCCTTAAATTGAAGGGTGTTTATAATAGAGACTTTAGTGCTAGAAAACTTATTTTCAAATACAGAATGTCTCCCAAAGTATAGGCATGGAAAGCTAGCTAGGATTTTATACCAATGAGAAAGAACTCTTGGTCGGAAGAAAAGATAGTCTGAAATGGTTGATGCATGAGCTATTGTGGAAGTTAGATCCCAGGTCCACAGAGGACCAGCCACCCCATTGAAGGTACTGTCCTAGTTTCCTATTGGTTTCCATGTACTTCATGTTTTAGACTGAGAAAGTGAGCAACTTCTGGCTCCACCGTTATAAATTTCCCATCACTTGAAAAGCTTAACTTCAAAGCTCATCTATAATGGGAATGATAATACTAATTAATGGCGGTTACTACCAAAGCTGATGCTGTTCCTTTAACTGGTTCTGTTGCTTTGCTGCTTCTCTTCTGTGCATGTGTTCATACATTATTCCTAATCGTGACTAACTGTCGTGCTTCTGTTCACTGCCTGTCAGAAAGTCTGAACTGTATATCAGGACAAGAAAAGTTCCTCACTTTTGTTTTCAGCATTATTTCTCACACATCCATCTATGGTACAACCATATAAGTCATATGACATTGTCTTTCCACTTATCCCCCTGATTGCCCCAATAACAAATAAATTTCTCCCTGCTGTCTGAGAAGAGTATTCATTTGTAATTTCAGGAAGTCTTCACCAGCCTTTCTTTCCCTTCCCTTACCTAAGCAGTCCTTCACACAGCAGAACCTTATACTCTTTTCTGTTTTATTATAGCCACCATAGGAATTCAGTCAGGATTTATTAATGTGCCTGATTTCTGTGCTAAACTGGAAGTTCTTTGTTAAGGAGGCTACTGCCCATCCCCATGGGACTGTTTAGCACTCAACAAAAGAAAAGTCTCTTCCAGTGGTGGTTGCTTTTATGTGCTACTTACTCCTTTACAGAACCAGAATTTGGGGCTGAGAAAGATAGCTCAGTGATTCAAGTGTTTGTCCTGCAAGTCAAAGGGCCAGAGTTTGGATCTCAAGCACCCACATAAAGCTAGGCACACATTCCAACTCCAGCTAAGGGATGGGGAAAGGAGGACAGGTGAGCTTCAGGTTCAGTGAGAGACCTTGTCTCAAAATGTAAAGATAAAAGGTGATAGAGGCAGACATCTGACACTGACTTCTGACTTTCAGTTTGTACCAGTGAGTGTATATATACACACAAACACACACACATGTGCACACCTATACACACACGTACACACACATACACACATTTATACTCATGAGATTTTATAAACCACAAATGAGTTCTTTTGTGTATTTTTCTTATTTTTAATAAATTGAAGATACTTCATAGATAATTTCTGGCTTTGAATTATGTAAAGGAAAATGTATGTATTCTAAAAATACTTCAATCAAATTAGCTGTCTTCTTAGTTTTATAAAACATGGCCATTGTGACAGTGTTTCTGAGAGTAGTTGTTGAGAACTGCAGTAAATCTGATTTATATCTTGAGCTCTTGAAATCCTCTTTTCAGTTCAGCTCCCTGGTCCAGCACCTAATATTCGAGCGTATGCGACGTCACCTACTTCTGTCACTATCACATGGGAAACACCACTGTCCGGAAATGGGGAAATTCAGAATTACAAGTTGTACTACGTGGAAAAAGGAGCTGATAAAGAGCAGGTATAAAATGGCATGATTCTTAGAGTTGGAGATGATACACCTCAGTAGTAGAATGGTTGCCTGCCATTCACAGATGTGCTAGTTCTGTACCCATCCTCCAAAACCTTCCAAAGCTTATTTGACTAGAAAAAGGTGAGAGAGAGGTATAGGAACTTAAATACTGATGGTATTTGTTTTGTTGCTCTAAGATTTATTTTGTAATTTTTACCAGGAAGTATTACTAAATATCAAATAAAATTTCTAAATTGTTGTTTATGATTAACTAATCTTATTTTGCTATAAATAATACTTTGTAAGAGAGTTAAAACTCTGTATTTGCAGAATTTGCTTAGCGATTTTGTAGTATTTCTTTTGGCTTGAAGTATTATGTATATGCTCGTGTGTGCATGCATGCACTTGTGCACATGCGTGTGTGTGTGTGTGTGTGTGTGTGTGTGTGTTGTGTGTATACACACACAGTATTCTATATCATTCTAGGATGTTGATGTTTCAAGTCATTCCTACACTATTAATGGACTGAAAAAATACACAGAGTATAGTTTCCGGGTGGTGGCCTACAATAAACATGGTCCTGGAGTCTCTACACAAGATGTTGCTGTTCGAACATTATCAGATGGTGAGCCTTTTTTCCTTTGCAACAAAATACCATTCTTAGTGCCTGTAATCAGTTGTAATATCACATGCTTTGATGTCAAGAAAATTCTGTTCATATCCCATAATACCCCTTACTGATCAAGTCACTTAACTTCTTTGAGTAACCACAGGTAACCACAACTTCACCAGTGTCACTGGAAAGCCCAGAGCATGTAGTATCTAATACTAAATGGGTTCTTGGTATTTTTAGTACAATCTTTGTTTTCTATGTGGTAAATTATTTTGCTTGTTCATTGCACAGACCATTTTATGCTGTTAGAAGATTAGCCTTACTCTACGTAAATACAGCCATATTTATTTCCCTAACGGATATTTTGTGACAGTTTGATTTCTCACTTGTGGCTGTATTTTAAACTAAGTTATATACACATTCCTACGAGCAACAAACAAAAGTATTTTTACAGTACAGCTTGTTAGTGATTATGTAGGTCAAAATCAACAGGGGAAGGAGGGAGGGAAGGAAGGAATAGCAATTCACTGTACTTAGTGTAAAGATATCTTTCTGTTTGATGAAACTAGGCTAAATTCAGTATTCTTTTGTTTTTTAAATGTGTATAATTCTCTCTCTCCATATATATATGCACATGCATGCTTTAAAAGCTATAGTTTGATTCCATTAAGCAGATGATCAAGCATTTTATCACTAGGAAAGAAGCCAAAATATGTGCTTGGTTTGCATTCCATGGACAAAGATACAGCTTTGACTGTGCTATTTTCCTACCCCAAAAACTTTTAGTCTAGCCAGCAGACATGTCAAATAAAGAGAAGTTCTGCAACTTTTTTTTAATTTAAAAGCTGATCTCAATTTTTAAAATGTATCATTAGTCTTACAGAAAAATCATCTAAATTAAAGAGTAAAGACATAGGATATAAAATATGTATGATCTTTGGTTCTTAGATAGTAGAGACAAAAGCATCTCTATAGGAAACTGTCTACACTTATTAGCTCTATTAGTATTAGGTATGTTAAATATTAGATGTGTTATTTATGTATCACTTTATTATACATAAATGGTAGTATACATTTTTAATCAAAATTGCAGTTTCCAAATGTGATCGTTGTGTTTCAGTTCTGTTGAAGCCTGCCTTTGTTCTTAGGACTTATGTACCAAATATTTCAGAGTGAACTGTCACTGTGACTTGTAGCCAGCCATCTCTTAGATAACTCAGAAAAGAAGGATAATCCTATATCTGCAATTTCTCATTTGTAATTATAATGAGAAAAATCATGTTCCTGATTGCAGAATATTAGTGAATTTAGAAGGAGAGAATATAGGGTTCATTGTACTGTTCTTTGTTCTTTTCTTTGAATTTGACCATTTTTCAGATCAAAAGGAGGAAAAAAATATAAATTATAGTGGGCTACCCAACTGTATAAACCAGTTGGTCTTGATTTGGGAAAAATACTGGTGGAAAAGGGCTTACAGCCTTTAAAATCAATCTGAAAGCCAAATATTAACTGTACTTAAATTGGTGGCCTACTGACCACAGTACCATGGAAACTGAGTAGAACTAAATTTTTTAGCATGGGAGTTTAAGGCATTACTTAGAAGTAAGGTAAATCTCAGGTCTTAGGGCACCTAAAAAAAAAAAAAAAAAACTGTCATCAAGTAAGCCACATGGAGTTAATTTGTAAATAACTTATACATGAAATGTAAACAATAATAAACTCCTGTGAGTGCTGTAGGGAGTGAGTACTTGCTGCATAGTAGCTTTCAGACAGGTGCTGGATCCTTCTTGAGATCTCTACTGACTGTAATTACTGAATGTTAATTCCTAGGCACAAGTTAGAACCATGAGCAAGGCACATTCAGTTCAGTGGGTCCTTATTTTGATATGTGATCACCAGATGATAGAGAAGCAAAAAGTCCTGAGGAGAGGAGGAGGTGAGAGGGCTAGAATTAGCATTTGGTGAGTAGAGGGCAAACTAGTTAGGTCTCCTTGAGTTTTCTTTGCTGTCTGTCATCATGTGGAGAGAGGTATGGAGGGTTACATGAGCCACCAACTCTTAGGTGTTCTCGAGTTAAGTTCCAGTCTATTAAGAACTTTAGCTTGTAACTGTTTCACCAGCAGACAGTTCCTCGTATTTAAATTCATGCTCTCTGATTCGCCGCTGCATCGGGACACTTAGTCCACTTATTGTAGCTTTCCTTGTTTAAATGTTTATCTCTTCCTGAGAATTGTCATCTTTATGCTGATGTGCGTCCATCCCATTTTTGGGTCCATTTTGTCACTATGTAGTTCAGTCACTTGCCATATTTATTAGACGTGGTTCCAGAAAATGTGTGGCTCTTCCCCATGATAGGTATTAAGAGTAAATATGTTTAAGGTTTGGAATATATTTGGAAGTTTAGAAAAGTTTGGAGTCTAGGAAAGTGGTTCTGAATTTATTTAATGCCGTGACTCTCATGTTATGGTGACCCCCTAACCATAAAATTATTTTTTTGCTACTTAATAACTGTAATTTTGTTGTTATGAATCATGATTTAAATCTCTGATATGTGTTCTTTGTGATAGCGTTGTTTAACTCTCAAAGGGGTCCTAACCCACAGGTTGAGAACTGCTGTAGCAGTTCAAAGCCATTATATATCCCTGAAGTATCTGATTTCCAGAGATGCAGCCTGACTTGAGTAAGGATGTATACTCATGAAAGGGTAAAGCATGAATAAAGCATTACCACACTTCATTTCCTAGAACTATCAACATAAGATATTGTTATCTAGGTTCAGACCTTGTACTCAATTAGTATTGGGGATGTACATTTGTATTCAGTCTGGCTGGGAACAATAACGTGGTGGGTGGTATGTGGATGATTGAATTATTTTCTTTTTTTACCTGTCTAGTTCCCAGTGCTGCTCCTCAGAACCTGTCCTTAGAAGTGAGAAATTCACAGGTAAAGCTCTGCTTTTCTTCACTTTACTGTCACACTAAGCCTCAGAGGGACCTAGAGAGCTAGAGATCCCTTAGAAAGACATTAAACAGTGAGTGCCAGTGCTAGAGATTCCTTAGACAGACATTAAAACAGTGAGTGCTGGTGTTGTAGCAATTCATTTGCCTTAGAAAATACTGACCTGATAAGTGAGAGTGTAACTAAAACACTCAAAAACAAGCAGGAAAGACAGACAACACGGGTATAAAGCTGGGCTCAGAACCCTACTTGTTACTCTGTTTTTTTCCTTTCTCTGATGCTAAAACTTACTTAGCTTCTCTGTTAAAAATAAATAAAATGCTGTTTATATGTAAGTACGATATTTTAGATCTTAACCATACAAAATTATGCAGAGAAAGTAAGTTGCTTATGATGACATGGTGCCAGTATGAACCAGATAGGTGTAGACTTTGGTGTCTGTTCACAGCATCCCTCCTGGTTCAGGATGATGCATATCCACCTTATACACTTCTCAGAAACTCCTGAGCTACATAAGTAAAGAAGTCTTTTCAGAAAGTAGTATAGGATGCTTCTTTGGGAAACATTCACTTCTGCTCAATTTCAGTTTTTTGTTTTTGATTTTGACAGGGTCTTATATGTGTATAGTTCATACTGGCCTGGAATTTACTGTATAGCCCAGGCTAGCCTCAATCTATACTCCTACAGTAATCCTGTAGTTTCTGCCTCTCCAGATTGGGATTGCTGACACTCCATCACTCGTCCCCATAGAAATGATTTCCCTACAGCTGATTGCATTCAAGAAAGGAAATAAGCTTTACACCTAACAATAGTCTATTTCCTATCTCTAAAAACTCTTCTGGAATTTCTGGTCCTTTTATTCAGACAAAATACTTAGGAGATAAATCTAGACTCAAGCAGTATGTCCTAGCTGCGGCCATGGGTTGCATGCACCCCAAGATATATATACTATGCAGCCTAACACAAAAATCATAGACTTAACTTAATAGGGGTTTGGGCAGTTTCTCTTATCATATGGCTCTCAAGCCTGGACTTTCGTAGATGACAGTATCACGTCACATATCTGCTTTTATCTTCCTTCAGCTGATCATTGGAGGTTTTTAATTAAAGTTGTGTTTGTTTTTTATGTTTGCATTTTGTTTTGTTTTGAGACAGGGTCTCACTGTGTAGCTCTGGCTGGCCCTAAATTCACTATAGACCAGACTGGCTCAAACTTAACAGCTATCCACCTGCCTCTGTCTCCCAAGTGCTGAAATCACACCCAGTAAGGTAGAATTATTTTTGGCTGACTATTAAATAAGTAACTTGGTGATGCTTCAGGTACCATGAACTCTCTGCTTATTCTCCTCTTTCCACAGTGAAATTGGGTTTACAGTGTCTGTAGTCAGAGCCAGCCCTTTGATGTATTCAGTCTTTTCCTTGTACCGCTTTTCCTCAGAGTATAGTGATTCACTGGCAGCCCCCTTCTTCAGCCACACAAAATGGACAGATTACTGGCTACAAGATTCGTTATCGAAAGGCCTCCCGAAAAAGTGATGTCACTGAGACCTTAGTAACTGGGACACAGCTGTCTCAACTGATTGAAGGTAAGCTGTTTTGCATATGGTCAATGGCCAAAAGGTGGTTCTTTCTCAGACTTTAAATTATGCTAGTCTAAAACTGCTAAGCAATTGTTTTACATAAACAAATTAAAAATGGTTCTCAAAATTTATAATATCTTTTTAACTTGATACAAATTAATGGAAAATACTCTTGCCAATTCCTCCATCTCTGAGGAGTTGAATTGTGTTTGGCTTTTATTTCCTTTTGGGAGGGTCTCATTTTCTGAGTTTATAACACTCATTTTGTAAAGTGTAAGATTTTATTCAACCTAGTTGGAAACAAAGCTTGTTATAATATGTCAAACTCATGTGACCTGCAGAGCATTTGAAAAGCTGCAGCATTATAATGATATTTGCTCTGATGTTTGATATCTGATATCTGATATTTCTATCAGAAATACTCTTTTGTATAATTTTCCTTTCATATATAATGGAACAAGACTTAGATCTTATAAAAAATCAACCCAAATGCCTACCTTAATAAAGGATCGTTATATAGGCCACTGAGAATTCTCTTTCTTATACAGTCATGAGAAATAGAGTTGGCTAAACAAGGACAGGATTCCTTTACAGGAGAATCTTGGAAAGCTGAATATGTAAGGCCAATGTAACTGAAGATAGAATCTAGGCATTGCTGACTAATCAAGGCAAAAACAATACCTTGATAGGTCAGCAGTGCCTAGATTGGTTGTGCTCAATAGCAGCTGAATTAAGCATTATTCTAAACCTCTATAGACTAAAGGATAGCTATTCTCTATAAATATGTCTTCATTATCTATAGAATGAAAGACCTTAATCTGTGTGAACTAGCATTGAATATATAATATGAACAAAAACGGATTCTTGAAGTCTTGAAGCATTAACCTGAAGCTTGCTGGGAATGTGCAATATGGATTATTAAGAATTTGTATCTATAGCTAGACAAAGTGGTTGTTGCAAGACTTAGCACATATTACTCTATCTTTATATTTACTATGTGCCTTTGTTTTGCTTTTTAAACCTGCTCAGTTATTTAGGGAGGAGAAGAACTCAGCCTTTTTATATTTATTTCTCTCTTGTCTGCTCTTTCATATAGTCTTACTCTTCTAGAGGGTAAGGAATTATAACTGAATAATTGGTTTCAGATATTTATTGAGCCATGTTTGTTTTTATCCTAAGGTTTTGTCCATTAACAATTAAAAACAAATGTACAGCTGTCTTTAGCACTTTCTGATAAGATGGTAATGGGCCTGGAGAGATAGCTCAGAGATTAAGAGCACTGGCTGTTCATCTAGAGGATCTGAGTTAGATTCTCAAACCCACATGGTGGTCCACAACAGTCTAACTCCAGTCTCAGGAAGTCAAATACCTCCTTCTGGCCTCAAGGGCACCAGGCACATATGTGATGCATAGATGTACATATAGGCAAAACACCCATACATATAAGAAAATGAATAAAAGTAACATTTTTAATTGGGAAGTAAATTGACTTGGTCCCAGCGTTTGTTTCTCTTTCTGTCTTTGCTTGTTTGTGGTCAGACAGATTTAAGATGGCACATACAGAGCAGAGCCTTCTGTCTCTCACCATACACCAAAGTTGGCTACCATAGCTGCATCCCACCCTAGTTACTTACATTCTTAATATTTCCATCTTTATTTGGGTTTCTGTACTGTGCTGCTGTCCAGAGATCCCAATTATTTGGGTATAGAAGGTAGGATAATATTAACTCTAGTGGGCAGTATCTTGTATTTAAGTATTCTAAAGATGTGTGTGTGTGTGTGAATGGGTGCACAACTTGTCATATTAACTATCACCTTACTTTGTAGGTAGACTTTTATACCTGAATCTTTGTTCCTTTGCATTGGTAAATTGTACACTTAAATCTGTTAGTAAATAAAGAGTTTCATAATAGAAAAGTTTGGGTTTTCTTCTTTTACTTACTATAAATACATTTGGCCAGCTGGCTATTGAAAAATAGATTTCTAGGCCGTATTTGATGTTTAAATTATTTCTGCTGTGGTTATAGCAGGTCTCAGAGAACAGAGGTAACCTGATAGGAGTTACATCTTTACTTTCTTTTCTGGGTTTTGGTGTCTTCTGAAACCAGCTGATTTTGTTCCTTTGTAACAACTCTTTCATTATCTTTGGACATGGCTTCCTTTTTAACAAAATTGAAGGTATTGCATTAAATAATCCCAAAGTTGCCTTTATTCTCTTAAACAAGAAAAATTCTAACTTCCTGGGAGGGTTAGTCTTTGCTGTTTTCTCCTAGAGCTACCTTACATTGTATATTGCTTATTATTTGCTTGTTCTTTAAGAGCAGGTGAGATATTTGGTTTTATAGGAGACTGCTAACTTTGTGTTTTCCAGAGCTCTTGTTTCAGCTTATCTCTTTTGTTACTTGACTCTCACGCAGGTCTTGATCGGGGAACAGAATATAACTTCCGAATAGCTGCTCTCACAATCAATGGTACAGGCCCAGCAACTGATTGGCTGTCTGCTGAAACTTTTGAAAGTGACCTAGATGGTAAGACTAAACAGTGAGCAGGAATGGAACATGATAGATAGGTGTTAGCTATCACCAGTGAGTCGGATTGGGGAACCACCCACTTTGGTTTAAGTCTGTGGGTGCTGCTGTGTTGTCCTGCTGTTGTTCCTGTGAAGCAACAGTTCCTAAAGGAGTGTTGTTTTCCAGATGTGAACAGGCTCAGAACAGCAAAATGTCCAGGTGTTTTAAGT
This sequence comes from Phyllotis vaccarum, assembly GCA_033318265.1. Taxonomy (NCBI): domain Eukaryota; kingdom Metazoa; phylum Chordata; class Mammalia; order Rodentia; family Cricetidae; genus Phyllotis; species Phyllotis vaccarum. Next base: position 72,892,521 of record JARWLC010000012.1, read on the forward strand.
TGAGTTTTTTACTGATAATAATAGATAATAGATAATCTAAAATTTAAGGCTGAGCCACATCAGTTTTGCCTATATCTCATTTGCAGCTCCTTTTTTTCTGTGTCCTGTAGACCTTGTACTTTTTCTCACAAGTTTGTTCAATACATAACACTGATGGTTATGTGTAGTTAGTTCTTTTAACAGCAATGGCGTTGGATTTGAGGAGCCCAAAGACTTGCATTCCGTATTCCTATCTGAGTTTCAGCTAAGGTAACAATTCATGCCTTGAGGAATAGCATGAAAGCTGCTTTACCCTGTCACCTTTTAAAGCCTCTTGGTTGTCTAACAACTGAATCAGTTGTGGCTTCAGTGTCTTTTTTCTTTCTGGATAATTGATTATCTAAGGAAATAATTAGTATCATTGTTGTAATAAAATATTTGATAAATCTGTTGACATCAGGTTTCTAATTTGTTGATGACGTACCTTCTCACTATGCTTAGAAAGTTTAGGGAATGGAATGAGCAACCATTTGAGTCTTAGAAAAAATTATAAAAACATGGGCTATATTCACTGTAGCTACAGGTTCTTTTGAATTCTTAATCCAGAGGGGGGAGAAATTTATTTAAGTCCAGTATTTTGACAGGAGCAGAACATCATTCCCCAAGGCTAAGAGAACATTCTACAGGAAAGGTGTGTCTCCTTCTCACCTCTGCTCTCCTTCTCAGAAACTCGCGTTCCAGAAGTGCCCAGTTCTCTTCATGTCCGTCCGCTTGTCACCAGCATTGTAGTGAGCTGGACGCCTCCGGAGGACCAGAACATTGTGGTTCGAGGTTATGCCATCGGTTATGGCATTGGCAGCCCTCACGCACAGACCATCAAAGTGGACTATAAACAGCGTTATTACACCATTGAAAACCTGGGTATGTTTGTAAGAGAGAGACATGCATGTGATTTTTGTTTTGTTTTTTGTTTTAGCTTTCATTACATTATAATTTTATTTTTACAAAAAAATTGCAGCATTGTGGAAAGAATTTTTCAATATTCTTAGATTCTTCACCTAGGTTATGCAGGATTAACATTTTTCCGAATTTCCTTTGTCCTTTTCCATTTTTCTATATGCACATTTCCGCTTAAGCATAAAGTCAATTGCAGACATGATAACTCTCACTAATCATTAGCTTTTTTTTAAAGGTGATTTATTTTTATTTTATGTTCACTAATCATTAACTTTTTAAAAAGATAATTTATTTTTATTTTATGTACATTGATATATTGCCTGCATGTGTGTGTGAGGGTGTCATATTCCCTTGGAACTGGAGTTTAAAAGACAATTGTGGGCTGCCATGTGGGTGCTGGGAATTGAACTTGGGTCCTCTGGAAGAGCAGTCTGTGCTCTTAACCACTGAGCCATCTCTCCAGCCCACCAATCATTAGCTTTAACATTAAATTTTATTAAATTGTTCTAAGTAGCCTACTTAATGAAATAAAACCATTAAAGTTGAAACAGAATTTTCATATTTGACACTTTTCTTACCATTATCCTTGACGATAAAAGGAAAATGAAGTCTTTGGTTCAGAATTTAGGTCTAGTCATTATGTCTCATTAGCTTTTGATTTAGAACCAGTTCAATATTGTGTTTCCCCTGACCTTGAATGACATTTAAAAATACATAGATAGGCCATTTATATCTCTCAAATTAGTCTTGTCTAGCATTTCCACATTTCCTCTGGGTTTACTCACTTTGGGGATGGAATGACATACTGCTGAGCTTTGTCAGTGCCTCATATTAGATACACAGAATGGTATCTGATATTTATTAGCACTTTCCTTTGTAATTAGTATGCATTTCATTAAGGAGATACCTTGATCTTTTGCAAATACCTTGTTTTTCATCAAACTCACCTATTAGTTATATATATTTATATATGTATATATGGTCGTTACTGGTGAATTTTAAGATTCCAGTAGGCTCTTTTACACACACACACACACACACACACACACACACACACACACACACAAAATCAATTAAAATGAAAGGGTAAGCCACAGGCACGAAGAAAATACCAGCTACTCAAATATCTAAAAGATATTTGAGCCTAGAATATATAAAAATTTTTACAACTCAGTTAAAAAAAAAGAGAGAACAGTCAAAATGGTCAGAAGATTTGGATAGTTATGCAAAAGAGTATACAGGAAAGATGTTTGGGTGGTTTATTGCAGAATTATTCACTTGCAATATATCACATAAAGGATTAATGTTTATTTAGGGGTTATATAAACACTCACTGAAACAAATTGAACCTTAAGACAATTCTTGGAGAGTGGAACTGTCCTATGTCCGGATGGCTGATCTGCTCCCTGAGAACACAGGAACCAAACAGGAAGGATTGTAGTAGTGGTGTTTCTTGGACCCTGCAGCGCCAGACCCCTTAGCCGCCCCCTGCTGCTGCTCAGGCCCCTAGAGATGACTCAGACGCTTATATTAAGTTCATGCTGTTTGGCCTATGGTTCAGGCACATTGCTAGCTAGCTCTTACATCTTAAATCAACCCATTTCTATTAATCTGTTTGCCACATGGCCTGTGACTGACCTGTGTCCCTTACATGTTTCGTCTTTGGCGGCTTGCTCGATCTGCCTCTGACTCCGCCCTTCCTTTCCTACCTATTCTGATTCCTCTGCCTACCTTTTCTATGGTGCCTGTCAAGGGCCAAAACAGCTCCTTTATTTAAAGATTGAGATTCACAGCATACAGAAAGGCATTCCCACATCACTTCCCCCTTTCTGTCTAATCAAAAAGGAAGGTTTCAATTTTAACATAGCAAAATTACATATAACAAAATAGCCATCAAGCAAGAATTATACTTAAAATATCTAGTCTATTTGTATTTAGCAAAATTAAAGAAAATACTCTTATCTACCTTATCTTTGTGAATCTATAGATTGTTTCATATCCAATATACCTTTCAAATGACTAAGAAAAACTGTACCTATAACTATCTAATCTTCAGCTACATCAAAGACCACTGAAGGATATATTTACTCAAGTAAACCAGAAGTGCAAGCAACTTCCAAAATCTAGATTTAACAGAGATGACACCTATCTGCCTGGACAGTCACCGAAAGTTCCTTTATAAAGTTGGGGCATCCATCTTCAGCCTACAGGCCCAGAGTCTCTTTTTATTTCAGTGAAGCAGGAAATCTTTTCTGTCTATTTTGGTACAGTTCATCAGTTGCTTCGTCTTGAGTCTTGAAGAATGTCTGACAGTTTTCTCTGCAAAGCAGGAACCTGAAGGACCATCTCAGCTTGTTCTGCCAAAGTTCAGAGGTCACCTTTCTATGGAACCTGCATATCCACTTCTAACAGCATACTGTCAAGCAGTTAATATAAGAACAGGTTCATGTCCATTGACTAACCAATGCCACAAATAGACTCCATATGGAGTTTCTTCAATGCCCATTTTTCTCTTGAAGTAAATTAGTGCTGCCAGGAGCAGACCTGTCTCATTGTCCAGAAAAGTCTAAGCTCTTAAAACATTTTAAATGCCATATTCTGTAGGTCTCAGAAGTGTTTGAAGATTTCCTATATAATTGAATTATATCTTTGTATACCTAAAAATCTAACTAACATGCATTTCTTAATTATACATTACAGTTTATTTTCCATCTTTACGTGATTTATTATATTTTTTTACTCTATTTCTCTTTTTAAAGACTTTCTCTACCTTCTTTCTTTTCTCTCTGAAGACTATGTACCTTTTACACACATTGTAACCCGTTTATAGGGTTTTTTTTTCATCTGAATCTGTTTTATTGTGAATCCTTAATCATCTTTCAACCAGAAGAGCTTGTAAAATACACTTTCTTAAAAGAGCTGCATAGTTTTTGCAGATAAAGCTGAATCGGTAAGTTCTCTTAAAGGGATCGCATCTCTGTTCGTGACCAGCAAACAGAGCAGACTCAAGAAAATGCTGCTACTAAGAAACCATTTGACTGTTTCCTCTTTATTCAAAGTAAACATAAACCTTAAATCAATCACATGCTACTAAGTCTTCTGTGAGACTTCAGGAACCGGCCTAGTTACAGCTTACACTGCCTGCCGCCAGTCCACCGGCGCCATTTTGAATGTGACCCAGACGCCATGCTTTCTTTGTACAATGACCCACTTCAGATACACAATTTGGAAGCTGCTTTTGCTAAGTTTCTGCTAAAACCCTTTTTAAACTTTCTCAGGCATTAAGTGGATATTTGATCCACATTGGATGCCATCTTTTGCAAGGCTTCTGGCTTGGTCTAGTGGTTATGGTTCTGCGCTCTCACCATCGCCGTCTGGGTTTGATTCCCGGTCAGGGAACAAAAAAAATAAAGATAAAAAGAGAAAGAATGGGCCTTCCCAAGATCCCAGCAGCCTTTTATGAATAGGGTTGGCCACTCCCCCTTTCGGAGCCCAGAACTCTTTCTAGGCATCTTTGGACCTTATCAGCTGACACCTGAATCCCACCACAAAGGATGGTCAGCAGGGCCCCATGTCTTAATGCGGTCTGACCATGCCCCGTTAAGGGTCCTAATTCCCCAAAGCTTCCCTAAATAACACCTGAATTCCATTACAGTGGTTGATAAAGAAAATATATGGATAAAAATAAGCATGTTAAAAGATGCTCAGCACTGTTAGTTGTCAGAGAATTGCAAGTGTAAAATCTCAGATACCACTGTACATCCTCTAGAATTCTCACTGCTAGTAAACTATTTTATAAAATAGAGGTTTCTTCAAAAGTTAGCCATAAAATCTAGCAGTCCCACTCATTGATACTTAACTAAGAGAAATGAAAACAGATGCCCACTTAAAAGCTTGAAGGAAAAAAAAATACTTAATAATAACCTCAAGGGAGAAGAATTACAAGTCCATCAACAAGTTAATAGAAAATTATACTATATCCTTTCATCATAGTAATTAAAAGGAATTGGTTATCAATGCACATAGCAGCAAAAATGAGTCTAAGAAAAATGCTGAATAAAAAGCCAAACACATGATAACATAGAGAGTGTTGTTGTATTTATACGTAATTACAAGATAGGTAGAGCTTATCTACAAGTGACAAATTATGACAAATGGTTGCATAGGACCCTGAGTACTGACAATTTATGGCAAGAGCATCGCTTCTTGGAAATGTCTTAGGTCTTAGTTTATCTATTTAGATATTAATTGTATGGGTATATAAATTTATCAAAACATACTGTCCATTTAAATACATTTATTTTATGCTAATTATATTTCAGTTAATTTTAAATGCAAAAATTCAGAAATAGTATTTTTTTTATAATAATCAGTTATAAAAATTGGGCCATCAGGATGACCCAACAAGTAAAGGTGCTTACCACCAAGCCTGACAGTCTGAGTTTGATTCCTAGGAACTATATGGTGGAAGGAGAGCGCCAAATTTGCAAGTTGTCCTCTGACATCATATACGTTCTGTAGCATGTTCATGCCAACACACATATACACAAAGGAAATAAGTGTAAACTTCAAAGTTAATATAATAACAGCATAATAATGAATTGAGTTGGGAGGGTATAACTAGTTTTTAAAATTGGATTGTCATTGTTAATATTTCTCTGAAAGACATGTCTCTTAATTCATAATTCCTGCTGATTAATTTTTTTAATTCAAACCATTGCATTTTAAAACACCTTTCCTAAGAGCAATACCTGACAAATGAGTTAACAAATTTTTCATGGAAGAAAATAAGCAATAGTTTATAAATATAGTTAAAAAACAAAACATATGTTTTTCTTTCTAAAAAGAGAGAGACCAACTAAACCAAGGTGTCTTCCCCACATGAGTAGTCTTACAAGCAATTGTTAGCTAGCAAAACCGAAGCTTTTCAGTGGATAAAAATGTCCCTGTGATAACCAGCCTCCTACTGTTTGCTTACGGAACTTCTGAAGTAGGTTCTTTGCAGTGCAGCCAGGACTTGCTCCTTGACTTCCTGGAACTTTGAGTCTAATAGGAGAACCAGAGTAAAGCAGAAGAAACAATGAAGGGAGTTAAAGTGAAGTACCTACAGAGGAGGAAAACCTGAACAAGGCACATGGAATACATGAAGGAATTTAGCTGGATTGAGTCAGAAGTGTAGAGTGAGCCAGAGTAGTGTTGGAAATAAAGCAGCAAGAAGGAACACAGAAGAGTTATGAATGTTGAGAAGTAGCAAAAACAAATTAAGTTTGTCATAAAGTAAAATGTGTTTAATAATATGACTCATAGAACACTAAGTGAAAGCAGGTCAGAGGTAAAGAAGTGCATTTAGGAATTCATCTAGTCATCAAACATAAGCCCTCTTCTGAGCTTCATGTTCATACAAACATCTGTCCACTGGATGTCTGCATCCAGATGTAGCTCATAGTCCATCTGGCCCAAAATTTAAACTAAAGTTGCTATCTCTTTGCCCAAACCTCTTTCTGATCAGTTAACAGATAATTAATGAACACCTACAGTGTCTCAGACACTGAAAGCAAAGAAAAAGGCATTATACAGATACTAGAAATAATACAGTTTAAAAATATCTGAGATCTGGTCATGATGACACACACATGTAATCCTAGCAGTCAAAAAGTAGAGGCAGAAAGATCAAGAGTTCAAGGCCAGCCCCTGCCTCACAGCAAGTTCAGGGCCAGCTAGGACTACATGAATCCCTGTCCCAATAATGCCAAATGATGATGATGATATGATGTGTTCACAGTGCTAAGGGAGAATGGGTGATATAGTGTTGTAAGTAGAGGGGTTATCAGTGTAGAATGAACTCTTCTGAATGGATAGGTTTGTCTGTGTATGGGGGTGGGGGCTGAAAGTGCCTTCAGAATAGAGGATGGTGGCAACCTGGGAAGAGGAAGTACTAAGGGGAAGAAGAAGTCCTGAGAACAGTCAGGAACAGAATCAGTCAAGAAGGGAATCTTAATGACTCAGGTTTCTGTCTTGAGCGTTAAGATTGGTAGAACTGTGGAGGGGTCTGAAGTAGGTAAAGAGGAAAGATTTGAGATATCCCATGGCAAGTACCACACAGTTGAAGGTAAAGACCCATGAAAGAAATGTCTTTCATTAAAAGGATATGTTTGCAATTGGTGGCCTTTATAAGCTAGTCAAACCAGGGAAACAAATGAATGGGAGTGCAGAAAGCTAGGAATGTTCCTAGAATAAGCCTTGAAATTGTGTGTCATGGCTGCTCTGGCTCTGTGCCCAACCTCATGGAGTGACGTCACTATACTGTGTTGCCAGTTCATTTATTTTCTTTGCCATTCAAGTAACAAGTTGTGTTGATTCCACTTGTTATTTCTGTTGGACAAGGGAATATCAAATGCCTTGGTATATTGCCCTTTATTATCTGTAGAATCGATAGACCACCAAGTAAAGCATCTATTTTGAGCTTTTGAAGTAACATAAACCACATAAAGTTTTTCTACCTTGGAAAACTTCAATGGCCACAGAATTTAGTGGACTAGGAACACACATTTTTACTTACAACTTTGGAATGACCCATACTAAGCATTTGCTGATATTAGAATCTCCTGCTTCCCTTGGTAAGGGTGAATGCTATTCAACTTGTTGCTTAATGCCACCTTTTTGAATTTAACAAGAACATTTTGAAATTTCTGATATTCAGAATATTTAATATGCAGCCATGTGGGGGCTTGAGACCCACAGGTTGAGAAACACTGCTTTGAAAATTGGTCTTCTAACCTTGCAGAATTTCCTACAGGCCACCAAATCCTGGGTCATGTCTTGTCTAATCAAGAAGTTGGCTGCTCTGGATTAAGAGGTTCCCTAGAATGTTGAAGACACTTGGTGCTCTCAGTTTATTTCCTGCTTCTCTACCGTAGCTGTTGTTGTCGGGGATGGAGGGGTTTAATTTCAAGCTGCACCAGAAGGCTTCTGGTACACAAAGCCTTATACCATACGGTGAACATGGAGAGGAAGAATAATCTACCTCCACTCTGAAGTCTAAATCCAGGAAATTGATGCAACCACTTTTTTTTTAAAACTACATGTGCTTCTATCTCCACATCTTTTCATATCCCCAAATAAGCAGTTCCACTTAAAAAACAAAACAAAACCTTATGAAGCTTTTATGAATTTTTCCACAATTAGATACTCACTTTTGTATTTCTTAAATCCTGTAGGGAGCATTAAAAAATTGTTTTGACTTTTCCCCTCAGATCCAAGCTCTCATTATGTGATTACCCTGAAAGCATTCAACAATGTTGGTGAAGGTATCCCTCTTTATGAGAGTGCTGTGACCAGACCTCACACAGGTAGGACATCCTGTCTCTCTTGGTCATCTGAACTTTCCTGACTGCTTATGTAGAGTATGCCCCATGAAGGAAAAATATATGGCAACTTGGAGTGAGTAACAGGCTGGCCTTCTATGTACAGAATTCTATTAGTTCCTATTTTGCTTATTTAAAATATTGTCTGTCAATAAGCTATTCTTTGTAGATATGTACATATTTTTAGTGTTAGAATCTAGAATATATAGTTTTAAGAAAATTAATAATTTTCATCTTTTAGACATGGTATAGCTATAATGAATCAAAAAAATGAAAGGTACTATATGTATGCATATATACACATATATATGTAATATAGGTTTTACATTATAGCACTGCAATAAGTATATATATGTTTAGTGAAGTCAGATATCTGAGTTGGTTAGCAAAGTATTTTTGTGTGCCCTTCGTAAAGTTCATATGAAGAGATAAAACCAAAGGCACTACACATCTGATCAGTTATATTTATTATAAGAGATTAGTAGTCATTATTTCCTTTACATTTTAAATATCTTCAAAATGATATATAATCTAAAATTTCTGTATTGTTGTAAAATTTCTAATTTAAATCTAAATGAGAAATTTATTGAAGTCAGTATAATGGAGTTGTGAACTTTTTAACAGTCCTGCATTGGGAACTGCTGAAATGGCTCAGTGGTAAAGAGCATTTGTTCTTCCAGAAGACCTCGATCCCGTTGTCAGCACTTTTTGACTCCTACCTCAGTCCTCTAAGACCATGAGACAGACACATGTGCACAGACAGACAGACAGACAAAATGCTCATAGACATAATTGAGTCCTAAATACAAAAGAATTTCTTTTTATAAATACATTTCTCCATTTGTTAACCATAACTTTGAGTCAATACCATAAGCTGTCTTCGGGACGCTTTAAGTAACTGTACAACCTTGGCAGTGTTCTTACTAAAAGATAATCTTTGTCCCTTTTTTAAAGCCTCTACTTTGTACAAACATCGTTACTCCATGTTTGATAATTCGGGCCTGTGTACCAACAGCTTAAAAGTTCTGTTAGAATAGTTTTATGTCCCAGAAAAGAAAGTATTCAAAAAGTGGCCTTTACCTTCTTAAATTGAACTACACTAGAAAAGAAAAATTTTTTCACATGGTTTAAGAATCTTATAAACATACAAGGAAATGTTTCTAAATCATGTAACATGGTTATTTTACCCAAGAGTTGGCACATATGAGATGTTCCTTAAAGAGTAATTATTTCTGCATTGTAACTAATTAATATGTATTCTGGCAAGTCTTAGAACAAAGCCCTGTAGACGGCCTCTCTGTTATTTTTAGTGTTCATTGTGCATGAAATACACACATGAAGACTGTTTCTTTAGTGTTATAATTATTTATAAACTGTGTCATTCCCAATGTTTAGTTATGCATAAAACCACTCACTATAACTGTATGGGAAAACAACATTTAAAACCTGAACTTTTAAAATAAATGAGTGTGTGTATATTTAGAAAACCTAGCTAGGAGTTGGGAAAACCCAGAGGTCCCACTGTATTGCACTCCATCTGTAGCCCTTGATGATTTTTCCAGAACTCACTCTGGTCTCTGTTTTACAATAAAAGAGAGTGCATTTGCTATGTTGCTTTTCCTTTCTTCAAACAAGTATTGTGATCTCTAAACTTTGTCAGTGCTGTACCCCTTTAGTCCATGATAATTATGGCATTGTAATTGATGGGGCCTTATTCCGACTGCTGGAGAAAATACAGCAGACAGGGCACCATGGTGTCACTGTACCTTCTCTTGAGGAAAAGGAGTATTTGGATTTATTCAGCTGTGAGCCACTTCTCTGCTGCCTCTGCACTAAAGATAACAGCAAGTCTGATTTGCTTAACCGTAGACCGGCATTCAGCTTTGAGAGATGGCCCAGCGTATGTCCACTGATGAGCACTAGTAACTCATGTCCTGTGCAGTCATAATTAATAAAATCTCAAACAGACCATGAGCTTCTTATTGCTTGTTTGGAAATTATACTCTGAATTTTTAAGGGCAGTTTTGTTTTCTTTTGAAAGCAAATAATATTTTCATTAATTCAAAGCTTGTGTATGTTAGTTAACACACTCAATTATCATTTTTCAATATCTTTAGAGTATAGTTTGGAATATCGTTAAGTACTAATTTGCTTAACATTTTCCTGCAATTCTTCTCAAAAAAAAAAACCACAGTAGAAGTATTCTTCTGAATGAATGAGGGCTGTCTATTAACTCTGGATTTTCTTTCTTTTTCTCCATTTTTCATCTTTCATTCCATTATATTCCCTGCATTCCCTTTTATTTTGTTTATGTTAAAATGCCACTTCCCTTTCTTAATTACTTTTTACCCAGACACTTCTGAAGTTGATTTATTTGTTATTAATGCTCCATACACTCCAGTGCCAGATCCCACTCCCATGATGCCACCAGTGGGAGTTCAGGCTTCCATTCTGAGTCATGACACCATAAGGATTACATGGGCGGACAACTCCCTGCCCAAACACCAGAAGATTACAGACTCCCGATACTACACAGTCCGGTGGAAGACCAACATCCCAGCAAACACCAAGTACAAGGTACTAAACATTTTCTGTGGATGTAAAAAGCTAATCAGTGGTATTTTCTTGTTTTAAAGTTCTTGACTCATACTTTTTCAGAATGCAAATGCAACAACTTTAAGTTATTTGGTTACTGGCTTAAAACCAAATACGCTGTATGAATTCTCTGTGATGGTGACCAAAGGTAGAAGGTCAAGCACATGGAGTATGACAGCTCATGGGGCTACCTTTGAATTAGGTATGTATAGTGCAAAGCCATGTCACATGGCTTTCCTTCTCTTGGTAAACTATGAAAACCTGTGGAAGTTTATGCTGTTGTTGTACCGCATTCTCAGCCCTGGGACATCTTATCACCTGTTTTTTCTATGCAACAGTAGTTCACATAGTGACATCTCTACAGAACCCAGTGGACAAAAACGTTTGAGCTTTATTTGTCATTTCAACTTTTGTGGGCTTTTGGGTTACTTCACTAGAACATTAGTAAACAGCAGAGTGGTGTAATGCAGACAGAAGAGGTTTGTAGAAATTAAGATTCTTGAATTCAATCTCAGGCCAACCACTACTGATTGTGCTCATGAGCACGTCATCTAATCGCTCTGAATCTGTTCCTTCCATTTTGGATGGGGGTGATAATCACCCCCTTTTCTACTTTAGGAGATTATTACAACGTAAAAATAAGGAACAGATGGAAAAGGTTGTGGGTAGATACAAGAGATTATTGTCATTAATCCTGCCTTACTGGTAAATTGAAATTGGAAAAAAAATGAAGTGACCTACCCTTGACCAAGCATCCATGCTTGCCCAGTTTGAACACTTTACTGGTAGCCCAGGGCTTTCTTGGAAAGCAGCTCCTTAATTGAAGTAGCCTTGTGTGTTTTCTAAGTACATGTGAGGGAGAAAAGATAACTAAGCAGATTAAAGAAAGAGTGTGCTGCCAGCCCTGAGGTCTGTTTGCTTTTTGATGACTTTTTCAAGCCCATTCTTTCACTTCCTTTGCACTTTGCTGGGATGAGGATATGAATGACCTTGGGAATCTCTGTGTGTTCTGTCCTGTTTCTGGCATAATGAAAAGCTACACTTCCACGTTCTGTAAAATTAGTCTGGTCATTCTGTACAGTTGTTTATAATTTCTACAAAGTTAGGAATATACTGTATTAAAGTATAAATAGTCACCGGTTTGCTTTCTTGTCTGGTTGGTTGGTTACTTGCTTATTTTTTTGTTTGTTTATTTTGGCTTTGTTTTGAGGCATGGTCTCACTTTGTAGCCCTAGCTGTTCTCAGAGTCACTATATAGACCAACATAACATCAACTTAAAGAGATCCCACTTGCCTCTGCCTCTGGAATGCTAGGAGTAAAGGTATGTGGCAACACACTCAGCTCCTCTCTTTTAAGAGTATCTTTTTGCTTTATTTCCAGCTTATTGACTAATAATAAGTGAAATTTTTATTTTTCGTTAGGATGTTTCACTAGACTTTTCCATCTTATATTGGAACTCCAGTGTTTCAGGAAGTGACAAACTGAGGGAATACTTGATTTGAGCATCTTCCTACTCATACATTACATTTAAAGTTCTCAGGTATAATGGAGAAAAGCTGTTTTCTTCTGTTGGCTTTTCTGATAATGAACAGCTTTTATTCAGAACAGTAACATCAGCAGCTGGTGGTATGCTCTCAGTGTAAACTGAAAATGAAAAATACCAAGTTGTAATTTTTCTGAGAGGGAATTGAGTTTTTTAAAGCCAGATTTGGCTTGAAGAGCCAACTCTAAGTAAGAGAGAAAACTATTTCACGCTTTAAAATGCCTACCGGATAAGCCAAAGCAAGTGGGAAGACGCAATCTGGGACCAGTTATGTAATGCTCTCTTAGTTTGGAGCTCTGACCATACGTTCCTCTCTGGGTAGAAATGTGTGCTTGGAAACAGTGACCTTTGGTTCCGTTGACTCCAGCCCTCAAGCCTTTCTCTGTCCTCATAGTATTGGTTTCTTCTTTGATACTTAGGGTTCTTTTCATTAGTCCTGGTTGGTTCACATAGACTTGAGGCATTGAAGCCAGGGGATTTGTCTTTGTCCTATACATTTACTGTGCCTTCTCATTGTGTTAAAATGTGTATTTGTTGTCTTGTAGTCCCTACTTCTCCACCTAAGGACGTGACAGTTGTGAGTAAAGAAGGAAAGCCTAGGACCATAATAGTGAACTGGCAGCCTCCATCTGAAGCTAACGGCAAGATTACAGGTGAGATGCCCCAGACTGTGCCCTACTCCAGGCAAGTTCTGTTGTCAGTAGGGTGGGAGCAGGAGGAAGTGCGGTCTGCCCGAGGTAGCATGGAGTTGAGTGGCCAGCCAGTGATTTCGCTTGACAGTTCTGGTGGGGCTGGAGTATGCTAGACAGCCTTTGTTCTACTGCAGCTTGGTGCGTGTGTTTATTTTCCATAAAGCATTCGCTCCCCGGGTGACTTGCTTTGAACTTGTGTGTTTAGTTCTACTGGGAATTCCCTAATATGTATAAACCACCCTTCCACTTTAAAGCAAAAACCCACCAATTCCCCAAGGCCTCTCTTTATCCTAGGCCTACAAAGGAACTGGGTTTTTTTTTCTTTTGGACTTTGGAGAGAGATTTTCCATAATAGAGAGGATACTGGCTGCTGTTTGGAACCTCTGCCACCTTAGGAGTGTCCTGAGAACCAGTTAGACCTCTGAAATATGAGGAGGTGCCTAAAGATGAGGAAGAGGAGGTTTCCTAGCCCTTCGCTCCTGTAACTGTGTTTGTTTGGCTGGTTGGTTGTTACTGTTGTTTTTGAGCTGAGAGTTCTCTATAGATATCTGGTTGGAACTGTGAAGCTCTGTCTCACAAGTGCTGGGACTAAAGGGCTAGGTACTCCAGCGTGTTCCTGGAACTTTGGAGAAGATGTCCTTTTCCATAAATTTCAGTCTTTATATCTTATTGGTTCCTACTTTATCTCTTCTGTAAAAGAAATACCTTGACTTGGATTATATTTTACTTTGTCTTTTAAAACCTGAAACAAATCACGTTTTTATACTTTGTGGGTCAGGTAGGCTTAGGCCTCATCTATGGGGATTGAGTGCCCCCTGGTGGAAGTGTCTGCTGACATGTTTCTGTGTCCTCACCTGCCCCAATTTTAGAACTTTGTCAGAGGTTTTCCAATCTACGAAGCATTATTAAGACATGTCTTTAGTTTGAGCCAATTGAGTATGTCATACCATTACTAAGTCTCAGAACTATATTATTTTAAATATAGGCCTCATAGTGCTTTATTCAGATGTTATAGGCATTTATTGACTGTGATTGCAAAAAAGAAAAACAGTAATAAGATTTGTTTTCCTATTAATTGCTTTGGACAGGTTACATCATCTACTACAGCACAGATGTAAATGCAGAGATACATGACTGGGTCATTGAACCTGTTGTGGGAAACAGACTGACTCACCAGATTCAAGAGTTAACACTTGATACACCATACTACTTCAAAATCCAGGCCCGAAACTCAAAAGGCATGGGACCCATGTCTGAAGCTGTCCAGTTCAGAACACCTAAAGGTAGATAAAGCTCCCTAAGCCAGGGGTTTTAATATACTGTCTAAAGAGTAGGGCTGCAGCATACAGAGACTATGGGTAGTGTGGAAAATGCTGTAATAAACTTGCCAACCTTGCTGTGAAGACTTTCAAAGAACTCTTCTCCTTACCACTGGTTGACAAATCAGTAGTCTCCCAGTCCACATAGGTGGGGAACATTAGCTCCGAATATCTGGGCAGAAGAATTTCAGTGATCTCCAAGTTTTATCATGGAACTCAGAAGTGATTGTCTTGGTTTCCATAGCATTATACCATATATCATTGGGACAGATGCTCTTTCAACACATGCAGGCTCTTAACATAAAAAGTTTACATGTCAGCCTTGTAAAGGACCAGACTGGAAGGGCTCTTTATGTAAAGCTCAAGAAAATGAATATAAAATAGTAAACCAAGCAAGCTTAGGTAATAAAATTCAGTTGGGTACTAAGTCTGTAGATATATATATTTCTCTATTGTCGATTTATTTGGAAGTTTGTGGGAATTTTATTTTTTCCTTTAAACCTTGTGTCTGTCCATCTTCAAAGCTGGTGACCCTTGCTCTTGTTTCCTCTTTCCCTGTGCTTGGCCTGTCAGCGGACTCCTCTGATAAAATGCCTAATGACCAAGGTAAACGAGCAGATGGCCTCTCTCACTTCTCTCTTTTGTGACCTATGTTAGCCTCTTGCTTCATTGTCCTCCAAAGATCAGCACCATGTATGTGCTAACCACACATACACTATTGGCCAAAGTAGAGTTGAGTCCATGTTTATATCCTTGGGATATCTGAAAAGCTGAGGGAGTCACTTAGAAGCTGAATCCACTGCTGGAAGAAACTGAGTTGAATAAACTCAAAACTGGCCTTAAGTGGAGACCAGGTTATCCTTAGGTGTTAAGATGCTGAAGTTATAAACAGTGATAAGCATTTGAGGAATAAAGTGTCCAATATACCAACATTCCTTATTTGTAGCATTTAGGAATTTATTTTCTTAAATGAAAAGTTAATACCAAATTTAGCAAATACCATATTTCCCATCCTACACACATGAATCCTGTTAAGTACGTGCTCATCTGCAACCAAGAATTTATTCCTTTGCAATATGTTAATTTACAGTTTTTTCTATTTCTTCTCTTAGATATTAAATATGACTTTTTATAAAGGATAAAAAGTGTATGGCATGGACACTTAGGAAGCATGAGCCTCAATGTCACCAGTCTTGAAATCATCAGCACATTTTTCAGTGTAATTGCTCTGGTGACATTATAGTTACACTTTGTGATTATTTTTATCACTGAGAGTTTCCATATTGGGAAAGAATGCTAAAAGTAAATTTGATAATTGCTTCCATGGTTTAAGAGTAGTAATCAGAAATACAAAGTTTTTGTACAAAAGAATCAGAACTTGGAAGTATTGAGTCTCATGACTTTGAACAGGTGTTTGTATACAGCAAGTCTGTTATACATGGGAGAAAACTGAAGGCGTAGTTTTTGTGAAGCATGAGATTATACCAATAACATAACACAGTATATGTAGGAAATGTCAATGTGCTTTGCTCTTTCCCTTCACTTGGTAACTGTTATGCAACACTTTGCTGTCCCATGTTGCTAGTATTCAAAATTCCTTACCTGTTGATATTTGTGTACTAGATTCATTCTTTGAATTTCTTTATTCTTTAAATGTTAAAAGAAAAATTTTGAGAAATATAAGAATATAAGCCAACTACTAATCTTGACAAAGCATGATCATTGGCAGTTTTTTAGTTTTTGTTTTTTGTTTTTTTATGTGATGCGGTACTCTGGAAAGTTTAAGTGTAGCCTACATAATGATCATGAACATTTAAATATGGAGAACCTTAAAATACTAAGTATTTCTGCTAATTAGATTTTTCCTGAATTAATAGCATATGAAGAACAACTGGAATCTTGATGGTTAGTGTGTGTCACTTGGGAAAAATAATAACCTCACAAGTAAGAGGATAAAGTAATAATAAGCGTGAACAGTGGACTAAATTAAATTAGAATAGCCCTAGAAATCTTGACTGTATCATAGGAGCCAAGAACTTCTTTTCCCTTCTTATATGAGGTTTTGGCTTCTGAGAACATATCAAAGATTATTTTTTTAAATATGGTAATTTGTAAGAGGAATTGATAGTACTGATATTTTGCAGAAGTAAATTTAGTTTATACAGTTCTAAAGCTTTCTGAAAATATCTCTCACAAGTGTTTACTAGCGCTCCTGTACTCTGCCTCCATAAAGGAAAGGAGTACATGCTTCTCTGAATTTATTGTTTGTAGTAGTTAACATTTATTGATCAACTATTACACACCAAGCAGTATTCACAGTGTTTCATGGTCTTAAATTTCTGGTTAGCTTCGCAGCAGCTTATTAAAGCAGATGTTTTTAGCATCCCTACTTTAACTTAAGGAAACAGAGGCACAAAAGACTAATTAGATAACTTGCCCAATATCAAAGCACTGCTGTGTAGTGGAGCTGGTGTTCAAGAGTAATCTCTTAGGCACTGTGTGCTATTAACTGTATTAACTGGAAGGAGTAGCTTTTATTTATCATTTTTATGGACCTCTTTTCAAGAGCTTGCTACTCCTAACTTTTGGCTAGTAATTTTGAATTGAAGAATACCTTTACTTTTTATGCAAAAAGGGCTTTCCCTAATCATTTTGTTATAAATGTGAAAAAAGAGACTGAAAACCAAGAATAAGGAATAGTAAAAAAAAAAAAAAAAAAAAAAATTTAAAAAAATAATAAAACTGGTTCTCCTGAGGTCTGCTGGTGGGGAGACCCCAGGCCTGAGCCAGCAGCCTCCCTTATTTGAACCTGTGACTATGAGACCAGATAACAGTGTCCTGTTGGTAGCAGCTAGAAGGAAGGCTTTTGTTTGTGGTGGTTTTTTAATGCTTAGGTGACAGAAAAGGAAGTAAGAATGTGACTTGAACCTCTGTTGCCTTCCTGCTCTTGCTTAGGTTAACTTTATACTTGGAAGGGCAACTTCACAATCTGAGAAAACACTAGAAGAGTTCTGACACTCGCCAGGTTAGGGCAGCATCGCCAAGTCCTTTGGTTCAAGCATCAGCCTCACGATTCCCTTGGTTTCTTTTGTTATAAAAGAAGCTTTTTCTAGTACATGTCCCCTCGGGGCATCAGTGCCTGGGCTAGAGAGATGGGGGTCTCCACATCTTTCCATTAGAGTAGTAGTCTGGAGTCTTCTAGACACCTCCTGGCACAGAAAACCATTTCTGTTTACCTTGGCACACAGGTTGTATTTGCCTGTTATTTGTGTAGTTTGTGTTTGTTCCAGAGTAGACTGAAAAGTTTTGTTTTTAAATAATACTTACTAGCTGTGAAGTGGACTGTAACATCTACATGATGGGTTGTTACTGACATGATTTCTTCTGCTTTAGCCTTAGGATCAGCAGGAAAAGGAAGCCGATTGCCAGACCTAGGATCGGACTACAAACCTCCAATGAGCGGTAAAGCCCTCTTAGGCTTTTTCAGCTTGCTATGGACATTATGCAGTTTTGCATAAATTTTTCAAATATGTTTATAACTTTAGTGCTGGGTTATTGCATGTTAATGTAGTTTATTTAGCAGATCTGTCATTGGCTGTTTTGTGCCAGTGTTGCTGAATTACTGGAATTGTATTCATCATGTAATCCTGTTTCTCCACATTGCTGGCTGGAGACAAGACTTATTCCTAAACAAACGATCTGTCTCCTGTTACCTCTACAAAAGAGTTAGACTTTCAGTAATTAGCCCTCTGATAGGATTAGCTATTACCTGTCACCAGCCAGAGAACTGCTTCATAATCTCAACATCTCCCTACTGCACTATTCTTCAGGCTAGTGCCCTCAATGCTGGAGACATGGCTAAAAGGACTTGGGTTCAATTCCCAGCACCACATGACAGCTCACAACTGTCTGTAACTCTTCTGACCTCCTTGGGCTCTGAACCCTGTGTAAATGTGGTGCACAGACATGCATGCAGGCAAAAACACCCATACACGTTAAATAAAAATAAATAATTTTGTTTCTTTAAAAGCCACTTTGTTCGCAGAATATTGCTCAGCATTTGAGTTACTTTTACACTTCAACTTCCCTCAGTTTCTCCAATCTGGGAATTTGGAATAAAATTGCATTATTCCCAGTAGATAAAGTAAGAAAATTAGTGGAGAAATGCAATATCTGAGGCTACCGATTCTAGCATAAAACCAAAATTCAGACCTCTGTCTTCTGATTGTCACATGCAGCCTAAACTACAGGAGATTCAAGACCAGCTGTAAGAGTCCAGGGACAAAATGTCCAAAAAGTAGTCAATGGGATTGATTTTCAATGTTTCATCACCTCTACCTCATCGGCACATGAGTGTACAGTGAATGACTTTGCATGCTCTGGTTATCTGTCTAATGCACATAATTCAGGAAAATCAGCTGACTTCTAGAAGACCGAGACAAACTTGAATGCTTCATGAAGTTTTATACTAACCCAGTTTAGTGATTTCTTCTTGGTACATTTGTTGTGTGTTAGACTATAAGCAATACCGAGTCAAGGCTGTGAGAAAGTAATTTTTCTTTGTCTTTTCTTTCATTTATATATCCATCTATACATTGTGTTTTGAAGGTTCAGGCCCTATGGCAGACTCTAGGAAGAAGAGAGTAAAAAGCAGTTGATAGAAAATTAGGAAAGCTTTATAAAAGAGGTATTGTCTAGTCCACATCCTAAAGGATGCATAAAGATCTGTAGCTGGAATTCTTGTTCATGTGTAGATTGGAATTCAGTTCCCATCATCTAGATTGGTTGGTTATCAGTCACCTGAAACTCCAGTTCCAGGAAATCCAGTGCCCTCCTCTGGCCTCCACAGGTACCCACACATGCATATATAGACACTCACATACATATATAAATAAATATAATCTTTAGAAGAAGAAAAAAATATTCAGTGTCAAAATGGGCTCAGACATTCTAGGAAGCACTAACAACACATGCAAAGGCATAGCAGCATGACCTGCTTACTTTAGAGTCCTACTGTCTGGAGGCAGAGCAGAAGTGCACAATAGGTTAGAACTAGCCTGACAAAAGCCCAGATATCAGTGCTAATACATCTGGACTTTATTCTATAAATCACCTATGTAAAATGTCTGTTGGTACTAATAAACTAAGACTACCATTTATTTGATATCTAATTACTAGTCTAAGAACCATGAAGAATTGATTGAGAGCTAAGAAGATGAAGTCAGAGGGAAAAAGAAACTGTTCCTGTAGTCCAGGACACACATAGAGAAATACATGTAATATGCTCTCAGGCCAGCGTGCTGACAGCCCCTTGGTGGCCCCTTTTTATTCTTAGAAGTTTTGTCTAGCTCATAACATTAGAAGTTAATTCCAAGTAAATGAAAACTTATTTGTGTTGAATGCAGAAAAGAAACACTTTGACTTCTACTGTTCTTTATACCTCAGATCCCCTAGCATTTGGTTTGCAAGCTTGTCCCACCTTGCAAAAATCTAGCCCAATAGCTCAGTATTGTGTATAGCAATGTTAGGTTAACAGTATGGTTAATTTATTCGCTCTAGTACTGCAATCTTCTCCAAATATAAAAATGTTACCTCACTGAAGGTCAGTATGTACAGTTTAATTGTCTGCTTAGCTTTTTCTCAGAAGTGAGGGATAAAAATGATTGAATCAAATGTAAAAGAATAAGCTCTTAAGCCATTCTAAATCAACCTCAGATTTAGCCCTGTACTTAGAGGTCTATACAATCATAGAGTCAGAGTTGGAAGGTCAGATAATCCAGTGTTGTTGGAGAGGATTACCACACAACAAGAAAAGGTTTGGTTCAGAAACTTAGCACTAATTTTATCAGCTATACAGGCTGGCTGTCAAGCCCTGCGATCTGCCCTGTCCCACCAGTGCTGAGGTTTTTATTGTAGTCCACCGTGCCTAGTTTTATGTGGATGTCAAGGATTCAGACTCAGGTCAAAGCACTTTACCCACTGAGCAGTCACCCCAGCATTTTTGATAAGTTTCTTTTTACAGTATCCCGCTTCCTAAGTACTTTGTTTCTGGTTGATTGGTTGGTTAGTTTTTGAGACAGGATCTCATTCTATAACCTGGATGTGAGTCTGGAATCCGCTGGGTGACCGAACTGGACTTAATTTATTGAAGCAGTCTTCCTGCCTCAGTCTTCAAAGTGTTGTTATTACAGGCATGCGCCACTACCCAGTCTAACAAATCCTAGTGCTAGGCAAGGCACACCTCTTCCATAACGTTTTCTGAGCCTTTGGGGATCAGGACTAATAGTTTATAAAGATGTTCCATCTCTAGCCAAACATTCACAGTTGCTTATTTTTAGCACTTGGAATAGTAAGTAACACGTCTCTGCATTGACTTGTACATACTGCAGTGAGAGGTTTAGCCCACCAAAGTCGGGAGGTACACAAATCTATAAATATGACTCAGAGTCCTTCCATTTCCTGTTTCTTTCCTCTAGAGAAACAGTTCTCAACCTGTGGATCATGACCCTCACAGGAAGTCACATAACAGATAACCTAAATATCAGATATTTTACATTACAGTTCATAGCAGTAGCAAAATTACAATTAGGAAGTTGCAGCAATATAATTTTATGGTTGAGGTCACCACAAAATAAACTGTATTAAAGAGTCACAGCATTAGGAAGGTTGAGAACCACTGCTCCAGTGTGTCTTCCCTCAGGCTTTTGCATGTTGGAATCCTTCTTTAATTATAAGCTTAAAAACCATCTGTAAGAGAAGCTTCTTTTATAAAATTCATTTAATATAGTTGTACAGATGAAAACAAGTATTCTAGAAGCTGTTTTCTGTGTGGCTTGTCTACTCAGTCACTCCAGGTGGGTGAGTATGGGCTCCAGGTCTTGCTTCTCCAATATTGTGGAAAGAGAGACAGAGCCACATTAGATTCAGAAAGGCTTTTCACTTAGTCTGAGTCAGCCACCAATCACTTATCAGTGTCGCCCCCCCCTCCCTTTCATGGCTTTCTTAACCAGTTTCTTACCTGTTTATTGTTTATACCAACCTTCCACCCCCAGAATCTACATCTTTGCTATTCAAAGATATTATTGTAAATACAATAATAACTGGCACAGAGTAACCACTCAGCAAATAATTGTCAAAATAATGCATATGTCTGGACCTGCTTCTTGTTAAAGTTGAATAAGAAAATTGTATTGTCTGAACGCTTTTGAAAAAAGATTATTTTTCAAATAGTGATTTTGTATAATTTCAAACATCTATATGTCAAGGGAAAGTTTTTACTTTATATGAACAAGATATGTATTTTAGATGATTTTGAAAGCAAAAAAACAATCCTCAAAGAACTTAAAAATGGGGTGCGTGTGCGTGTGTGTATGTGTGTGTGTGTATGTGTGTGTGTGTGTGTGTGTGTGTGTGTGTGTGTGTGTGTGTGTACGTGTTACATGTGTGTATACAGAAGCCCAGGTTCTGTCCACATTTTAAGACAGGGTTTCTCACTGGGCTGCAACTATACCGGCTGACCCCTGAGCGCCAACGCTCTGTCTACCAGAGCTCCACCTGCGTAGCTTCCCTAGCACTGAGATTATAAACTTGTGTCACCATGCCCAGCTTTTCACATAACCCTCACCCACCCACCACCATCCCCACCCCCACCCCCGCACCCAGAGGTTTTGGACTTAAGACTCGCAAGACAAACATCTTACCTACTGAGCTATCTCAGCAGCTCAACCTAGGACTTTTAAAAATGAATTTGCACATCTTACAAGACACCAGAGAGGCAAGCCCTCTGACATACTTGTCAAAATGTGTCTGAACCTTTATGTTTTGAAAGCACTACAGTGTTAGTTCTCTTGAAGTTTTCATTGAATGCTATTCTGTGCTAATCCTTGTGTGGGGGCAATCTCATATCCCTAGGAACTTAGAATCTAGAAATAGTTGCCTTGAGTGGCACATGGTGTACACTATGATAACTGGTGTGAAGGAAGGTGCCATGAAATACCTTGGAATGGTTTGATAGCCCGATCAAATGTATAATTTTAAATCATCTGACAAATTAACAGTTGTACCATTTTCCCTGTGTAGGCAGCAACAGCCCTCATGGAAGCCCCACCTCTCCTCTAGACAGCAATATGCTGCTAGTCATCATCGTCTCTGTTGGTGTTGTCACCATCGTGGTGGTGGTGATCATTGCTGTCTTTTGTACCCGGCGTACCACCTCTCACCAGAAGAAGTAAGGATCCCTAACGTAACCCATAAACCTTATAGTATATCTGGTTTTGCGTTTTGTTTGTTTTCTTCTTATATATTGCTTGTGGTTTTGGTGTGATGCAAAGAGCTAAAATCCATAAAGTACATGAAAAGCCACTTTAAATGCAGCCATGCCTCTCCCTGTGGAAATGTCTTGGGGAGCATGTATATCATGACAGATTTTAATGGAGCTGAAATATTCCTGCCATCTACTGACACGGAGTTGAAGAGGTAAGAGAAAAGGAGACTGTGGAAGGAGGAGGGAAAAGAACTACCAAGAAGTTTAGTCAAAGTTTTCTGGGCTTTTGTGAGCCTGAACACGCTCCTTAAAAAGTTTGAAAACTGAGTGAATGGGGAAGCCTGCTTAGCAGTTTAGAACATGTATAGCTCTTGTAGTGGACCCAAGTTCTGTTCTCAGCACCCACTTTAGGCTCACATCCGTCTGTAACTCCAGCTTAAAGGAATCTGACACCCTCTTCTGATCTCACATAATTAAAAATATTTAAAAAATAAAAAGTTTGAAAATATCTTCCCCTGTCCCAGGCCAAAAAGTTTGCATCTATAAGCAGGAGTTGTGCTTTTTATAAATTTAGAAATCAAATCTATTGAAGAAAGGAAATAAAACCAAGCAGCCCACCATAGGCAGGGCAGGTCCTCAGAAGGGATTCTAGAAGAAACCACAAGACAGTGGCATCAAGGATCTGATTCTGTGCACAGCCTAGGCTAATAGTTACAGATATGTGTATCTATAGGTATATGCACATGAGTCACGGATGGTTGTGAGCCAACCCACAGTGGTACTAGGAAGCAGATTCAAGTCCTCTTCAAGAGCAGCTTATTTTCTTTATTTCTGAGCCGTCTTTCCTGCCCTGTGTCAAGTAAGGGCTGGGGATGTGGCTCAGTGAGTGAAGTGCTTACAATGCAAACATGAGGACCTGAGTTCAAGACCCAGTACTTGCTTTATAAAAACCAAACTCAGCAGTATGCATCTCTAACTCCACTAGTGTGGAGTGAAAGGAGGTAACAAATAGATCCTGCGAGCTTGTTGACTGGCCAGCCTTGCCAGTCTGTGAGTGCTTAGTGATGGACTCAAATACAGTGTAGAGTAGTAAAGGAAGACACCAGACTCCATATACACTTGCACACATGCATGAAAAAGTGAGAAGTAAAACACTGAGTTGATAAAAATAGAGCATTTGATAGGATGAAGAAAAAAATTCTACGTTTTACCACAAAAGCCATAAAGCACATCGATATATGACTAAAAACACTTAGAGTTTCTGATCAGACTGTTTCATAGCCTGTGTGTGAGTAAAGTGGGAGAAGCTATCTGTGAGCCTGATATAAATATTATATATAAGTCTGGATTGGCCTGGAACCTCTGTATAGACAGAGACCCACCTGCCTCTGCTTCTAGTGCTGGGATTAAAGGCTTGACCACCATGTTCAGCTAATATATTTGTTTCCCATACATAGGACAGATAATGAGTTATCCTGTAACTATTTGAATGACATTGTGTCAAATAGGTTATGTGAAATTTTAAATCTCTCTTATCAAATTGCTTTCTATGGTTTACATTGTATACCTTTTCAAAGAGAAAGAAGGCTCCTTTTATATATGACTTATCCACTTTTGATTATGGAAAACTTTTTCTTGAAAGCCTGAAAGACAGCTTTTAAGAACATTTCTGTAGGTTTATGTAGGTTGATTTATCTTTCTATATGAACTTGCTCTTATATCTAATGATAGTATTTTGGAGATCTTTAGTAGTACATAAGAAGCAAAATTAATATACACAGAGAGACAGGCAGGCACGTACACACACACACTGCAGAGAGTTCCACGGTGCTTTAGAGGGAATTAAAATTCAGGGTAGATAAAAATAAGAGTGTCTTCAGATTGAAACTAGGAAGATAGGTTCTGTATTCTCTATTTGAATCTATAAGTCCAACAGATTTGGGTCCCTTTGTTTAAAATAATTGCATCAAATCTTCAAAGAGCTGCTCCCCTTTTCCCCTTAAGCTATTTCTGGGTGCTTTATTAGCCATTGAAAATACAAATGAGCCTTTCTTGTTCTTTTTCTTCCTCTGTAATACTTGAAGGAGCTCCTGTTTGGGTAGTGGCTTTTATAGCAATTTACAATGTCAACATCGATAGAGACTTTAGAGTTTAGGCCCTCATTGTTTCTCAGCACATTCTCTTTAGTCCCCTGACTCTTCACAGATGACCCAAGATTCTACTTCAAGAAGATAGAAACTGTCAGATGATGTGTTGTTGTGTTATTTGTATTGTATTATTTCTACATCAAAATACTTAAGGGGTAGGCACTTTGTAGAGAGGTTTATTTGTTTCAAGATTTGACTGGAGTCCAAATAGCGTGTTTCTGACATATTGGTGAGAGTCCCTTGCCACAGGATAACAGAGAGGTAGAAAAGAGTTATATGCAGAAGTAGATGCCAGAAATGAGTGCTAGACTCCACACAACAGCATGTTCTTTAGAGCTATTCTAGTGCTATGAGAGCTGATCTCCACAGTGATGCTCATTGGCTTAATTTCCTCCCGCTAGGCTCCATCTCTTAAAGATTCCTTTACCTATTGCTAATAATGAAATTTCCAGCACATAATTTTGAGGGAACAAACCACATCCAAACTATAGGAGATGAGAGAGTTTTATATCACCATCTAACCAAAATTTTATGAATAACATTTTTGGTATTTTGAGGCAAGGTTTTGCAGCAAGCTGGCCTCAAAGCCATAACACTTATTCTGCAGCCTCCAAAGGGCTAGCATCACAAGTATGTGCCACTGTCCCCAGTGATTTTCAGGTTTTCAGATTAGGAATGCTCAATTTATAATGATACCATGTATGTAACAGTAATCCTATAAGATCACATCACCTAGTGACAGAACAGCCTTTTTATTTTGTGAAAGTAGACTCTGTGGTTCACCAAACAATGAAGAATTCATTCTGAGAAAGTATCTCCATCTTAATCATGTGACTACCAAGTAATTGCTGTACAAATGGTTTTTATACTGTATTACTTAAAGAATGATGACAAAGGAAAATTAACATATTCCATAAAATTTTAAAGCAATATATTTTCAGTCTGAGGTTGGTTGAATCTGAGAATATGAAACACAGATATGACGGTCCACTGTACATGTTTGTACAAGCTTGGAGTCCCTTTTTCTTCATACATGTTCAAGTTTTAGTCTTTTCTAATGTCCTATCTGCCCCAGCTATTTCACCACAGTTGCTCTCAGTGGGAGCACACATTTCCTCAGAACCTGAGACAGGACCTCCTCTCTTCTTCAAGCCCTTCCACGTGATCTCCTGTATCTCTGTGGTTTCATTTACTATGTGCTTCCCGGAAACTATTTCCATTTATAACCAGGCCTCTTTCTTACAAGTATCAGAAGAACACACCTTGTTGGTTCTTTCATATTTCTTTTTAAACTCAGCATGTAGCTTGGATGTGATTATGCCTACTTTCTTTAGGGTCGTGTGTTTGAGCACTTGGTCCATAGCCAGTGGCTCTATTATGAAGGTTATGGATCCTTGTTGGAGGAAGTGTCCTTGGGAGTTAGCCTTGAGGATTTATAGTCCAGCCTCATTTCTTGTGTAGTTTCTTACTTCTTGACTACAGGTGCAGTGTGACCAGCAACCCCTTGTTGCTGTGCCTTCTAGCCATGGTGGAATGTATTTCCTCAAACTGTAAACCCTCACTTCCTTAAATTGTTTCACACCAGATAGTTTACTATAGCAATGAAAAAAAGTAACTAATACACACCTGGTCGAACCAGTTTCTAGTTTTGTCAGTAAACCGTCTTCTAGACCACTGTTCTCAGTGTAAGCTAGTGGCCTGAATCAGAAGCCTTGACCTCACCATTTACTTCTTCATCTGAACCCAGTCTGTGTTCAGTCCTCACTAAGTCCTAATTATTTGAGTCCTAAATATGGCTTTCATATCTGCCTCTTCTGTTCCTACTGTCAGTGACCAGCATTAAAGGGCTCTCTCTAGCCTCCACCTCACAAACACATTCTTCACAACATGATAGGCATAAAGTTTTAACTCAAGATTGACCTTATGCTCTCTTGCTTAAAACCATTAAGTTATTTCTTCTTTCTTATAGAGGGAGGTTCACATTTTTAGTACTTTTGTAAAAGCTCTTTATGACCTGGTCCTTGACTGTCTTCTGAGCACTGTTTCTTATCATTCTCTACATGGCTCATCCTGCC
Organism: Phyllotis vaccarum; assembly: GCA_033318265.1. NCBI lineage: Eukaryota > Metazoa > Chordata > Mammalia > Rodentia > Cricetidae > Phyllotis > Phyllotis vaccarum. The sequence continues at coordinate 72,919,456 of JARWLC010000012.1, forward strand.
ATCACTCAGGACTTTGCAGAATCCCTCTAGTATACAAGGCTGCTGCTCCTGCTCCACTTCAGGGCCTTGACATAAGCTGACTTCACTGCCTGCAATGCATGTGCTGTCCCCATTATGTCGCAGCATAAAAGTCACTTATTCTGCACATTTTCCCTGTCTACCTGAACTCCAACAAACTCAGAGCATTTAAAAATAGTTTGGTGTTTTCTTCACTTAACCAAAGTGCTGAGGGCACAGCAGTGTAGCGCAGGATCTAGTGGGATCAAGGAGCCTCCTAATGTAGTTGTTGAGTGAGAAAGTGAGTGAGTGAAGGAGGAAACTGCAGCACAATGGAGACTGTGAGCACATTCATGACCTCACATACGTGAGAGTCCTAGTGGGTTCCCTAGGAAATGCCTGCTTCCGTGGTTAGGCATTGACTTTTTTACCTTTTCATGTTGTATTTTTACTTCTGTTGTCCATCCTCTGACTAGTGGAAACTTGTAGAAGAACCTTGTACTTCAGAAGTTTTGTTTTTAAATGCTATCTCAATCTCTTAATCTAAAAAAGACAATATTCAAATATACTCTGGCATAGTATCCATAGTATCCAATAACATATGAACAAAGCAGGACCACGTTTACTGTGCAGAAACAGGCTTCTTGTCTCTGGTTTCTGTTGTTGCAGCTGTTTGTTTCCGTCCCTGCCTTTGGCTACAGTATCTCTGAGTGATTTGTTGTTCTGCTTGGGTTGTGCTTCCGTTAGGACCTCTCAATGCTAGACATACACTCTGCTTCTCAGCTATATTTCCAGTCCCTTTTTTTACTTTTTATTTTGAGAGTAAATTGCATAGACTAGTTGCATAGACTGGCTTTGAACTAGCCCAGGCAGGTCAAGTAGTTGGGATTATAGGCCAGTGCTACCACACCTAGCAGAAAATCAGTTCTAATCACATAGGTTTTGACAAATATTTTTAAAAGAAGTCCATTTTAAGGACTACTCTTAATTGTGTGCCTAGGAAACGAGCTGCCTGCAAGTCAGTGAACGGCTCCCATAAGTATAAAGGCAACTGCAAAGATGTGAAGCCCCCAGACCTGTGGATCCATCACGAGAGACTGGAGTTGAAGCCTATTGACAAGTCTCCAGATCCAAACCCTGTCATGACTGATACTCCAATCCCTCGAAACTCTCAGGATATCACACCAGTCGACAATTCCATGGATAGCAATATCCATCAAAGGCGGAATTCATACAGAGGTACCATTTCTACTTTTTAAGATTGCCTAAACTTGGTAATTCCAATAAGATAGTTTTAAAGAAATGTGTATCTTGGAGGTTTTTCTTCCTTATTTGATGAACTGTTATTTGATAGCTGTTATAGAAAGGGGAGTTACGCATCATTTAAGAGCAGCCTTATAGATGTTTATAAGTCTCATCAGGCTTCAATCAAGTGTTGGACTTCAGCTGTCACTGGTATTCAGGACCCTTCTACACAACATCTCACTTAAGTACAGTGTACACCATCATGACATCCCTTTTGAATCTCAGCGGGAATTTGAATGATGCTATAAATGTAAATTCCTTGGCCTGGTACATTGTGAATTCCAAACCCTCGATTGGATGTGTTACTATTGAGGCTGCTTGGGTGTGCACTTGCTACTAACTTCCATACTTTCTATATAGGGCATGAGTCAGAGGACAGCATGTCTACACTGGCTGGAAGGAGAGGAATGAGACCAAAAATGATGATGCCTTTTGACTCCCAGCCACCTCAGCGTAAGTAGAAGCTTCTCTCTTTCCCTCAGTGCTTCCAGTCTTCCGTGGGAAATAGCGATGAGCAATCTCTTTAACGTCTCTTGATTACAAGAGCAACTGCCAATATTGTAGTGCCTTATGGGAAGAAATACCAAACTATTACCATATTTCATAATAAATGTTATTCTTGAGCTAGAGAAGATGGCTCAGTGCTTAAGAGCACTGGCTGCTCTTCCAGAAGACCCAGGTTCAATTCCCAGCACCAACATGATGGCTCCTAACTGTCTTTAACTCCAGCTCAGGGGAACCTGACACCCTCTTCTGACCTTCACAGATACCATCATATGCATGGTACACAGACATACATATGGACAAAACATCCGTACACATAAAGTAAAAGTTATTCTTGAGAGTAACATTTTTAAGTTATAGGTAAATGGACTCAAAAGTTAACTTCCCAGCAAGCAAGATGGCTCAGAGAAGAGAGATGCTTGTCTGCAGGTCTAAGAACCTGAGTTGGTTCTTGTTTTCCTGTGAGGTAGCAAGAGAAAAGCCATCTCTCAAGAATTGTCCTCTGACCTCTACACCTTCATGGTGACACATACATCATGTAGCACATGTATATCAACACATACACAAGATCATTTTTTTTAAAGAAATAATTTCTGTACTCTTCCCAGGAATAGGAAAGTTTCTGCTCCTCCTAAAAGCACATAACATGTCCACAGGAGAGACAGGAAAGAATTCCTTTGCAACTGGGCTTTGCCAAAAGTTATTCATGTGCTTCGGACCTCCTGCACAGGACCAATATTATTAAGCATCTAAGAGGTTTTAACTTTTTTATTTAATAGACTTTATAAAGTTGTTTCAAAATTGCAACATGAAGTTCTTAGAACATTTTCACTCTGTTGACCCATGCTTCATTTTGTCAAGCATATATGTTGCTAGAACGCCTTCATAATAATTGAAATTAAGAATAAGTTAAATGTTTCTATTGAGAATCAGAAGAGACAGCTCTGAAGAGACAGCTTAGTAGTTAGAGCAGAGGACTCAAGGTCAGTTCCTTAGCGCTCTTATCAGGTAGCTCACAATCACCGATAATTCCAACTTCAGGAGGATCGTTCACCTTTCGCCTCCATAAATATTGCACTCATGTGCACAAACCAACATACAGACACACATATAGCTTACAATAATATAATTAATCTTTTCAAAAAATTACAAAGTACCAAACATGATAAATACCTATAACCCCAGCATTCAGGAGGCTGAGTCAAAAGGGCTGATCTCAAGGGCAACCTTGCCTGCCAGTCATTATGTCCCCAAGTCAGGAAAAGGCAATGAGATAAGTCATCATTTTCAGTCTACTGTGCCCTTTCCCTTGCCTCTGTTTCAAGATAGAAAGGACTTTCAGATTAGCTGGCAATGTGGCTCTCCCAGTTAAGAAAGTGCTTAGCCATATATCTGCTAACAGATGATGAGATTATAAAGCTCTGAATGTCCTACACAGGCTCTGGTGCCATGAGATCCTCTACTTGGAAAAGCTCTTATCCATACTTCTGATGGAACCTCCACACATGCACATCCCATCTTCCCTCACTCAAACGTGTCTCACAGTGTACAGTCAGAGAAGACATTAGATTGGACAGGTAGATCAGCTCTGAATGAATAAGGCTTTTTATCTAAATAAGCAATTTTTACACCAAGTAATTTAAACTTAATGTTCATAACAGAATGACTTAAGCGTAAAAAGATACAGGTGGAGAAAAAGAAAACATATATTCCCTATTTTAGTGGGTTCTCTATGTGGGTACCCCCAGTTTAAAAAATACAAAAATGAACAAATTAATCTATTTACCTTGTGGTTTTTTTTTGTTTTGGGGTTTTTCCTTTTGTTTTGTTTTTTACTTATAAGAAGATGGTAATTGAGTATTCTAAGATCTCAGATTCTGTCTAAACTGGCGTATTTCTAAAACTTAGAAAATTGGACTCATACTAAATTTATTAAATGTTAAAAAAGACAGGATTCCAGTTGTGGTCATTTTCTCTCTGTTTGTTTGTTTTGGTTGATTGGTTGGTTAGTTTTGGTTTCATGAGGAAGAAATATGTATGAATACACTGTATTGCATAATTTGTGCTCAAATAGTTGGGTAGTTGTGAGAATCTTCCCTTCAGAAACCTAACGCCAGCTTCTGGGTACACTTGAGATTCTGAGAGTCCTTCTTAACCGCCTGGCAGCCATGCACCTTGTGTCCACATACCTAGGTCTGAAAAGGCTGACAAGAGCTAGATGGGCTTGCTGGCATCGGGGTGACGTCAGATCCAAGCCCTACACATCCCCATCAAGTTCCAATTCAACTGAACTTCATTCTACACCAACATATTCACTTTTTAATTTATGAATTTGGAAACAATTAAAATAGCTTTTAAGAGAAAACAAAATCCATTCTGGTTTTCTTTCACCATATGTCCCTAGAATGTTTTCAAATTGCACTTCCTAGGTCAAGCTTCACCCCAGCCCGAATTTTGGAAAATACTGATTCTGAAGCATCTCACTTTGAAAACTACTTCTCTTGGCCCAGGGGAGATCTTGATCTGAGACTAATGATCACCCATCTCAACCAACTTTTCTGGTTGTAATTTATTCCCATGGACCTACTAGAGCCTCTGGAGAAGAAATGCATCTATTTCATGGTCTGGGTTTCTCTTTCCAAGGTGATGTTGATAGCCCCATAAAGATCTGTGGATATCCCACATAACAGAAGATATTTTAATAGGTTCCAAAGAGCTAATTCAGTTTGACTATTAAAATTTATGAAAGCCTTGCTTAGAAAAGGGGACAGGGGAACCCTTTTGTTTCTTGTGTACCCTACCTGCATGTTTCCTTATTTGGGCAGTGCACAGCTAGGTATCTTGGTCATAAACATTGTTCTTCATCTGCTCTAAGGGATACCTAAGAAAAATGTATTTCATGATTCTAGGTATATTCTTTTCTTCCTGTTTATATCTCAGGTTAAACAGGAAGCTTCACTAAAGAGGCTTCATGGGGAAGTTACCAGTAGATATAGAGAAAGAAGAAACTAGGATTATCCATTTATAGCTTAAATGCTAATGGGTGTGGCTGAGCCCTCAGGCTGAATGTAGTAATAAATGGTGCTATACTGTTATAATTCATACTTTTATTACTAGATTGAGGTATGATGGTCAAAATTTTTATTTACATTTCTTTTAAGATATGAAAGTTAATTAAATAGCTACTTACTTATTAATAACCACTAATGGAGAGTGAATTGAGAATATGCTCAAAGGAGTTAAGTACAAATGTTATTTTAGCAGGACAGAAAAAAAATAGAAACATTATTTGCTTGTAGACTTATATTTATGACATAGTCAAATAGATATTGTAAATAGTCGTGTGATTTATGTTTACAGTAGAAGAATTCAGAAATGCAGATACGGCAAAGAAAAAATTATCCCTTAATTCTGGCCCTTATTCCCTGAAACATTACCACTGTTAACAGAATATATTCCTCAGACTTTCTTATTATGTACAGATAGAGATTATGCCTAGAAGTGTGTTATTTGTTAAGTCAAATATAAAATCGATAGCCAATTGTCCATGCCACCAAAAAGCCAAAATAAAGATTGGGTTAAATGGGAGGTGGGAAGGGTGACTTTTGTATGTGTCTGTGCAAGCATGTTAAGCATCTCTCTGTCTTGTGTTCATTCACAGCTGTGATTAGTGCCCATCCCATCCATTCCCTCGATAACCCTCACCATCATTTCCACTCCAGCAGCCTCGCTTCTCCAGCCCGCAGTCATCTCTACCACCCAAGCAGCCCATGGCCCATTGGCACATCCATGTCCCTTTCAGACAGGGCCAATTCCACAGGTGAGAGATGAGGATCAAGCCCAGATGTTGAAAGCATTTCAAGAGTTGGCAAGTGGAAATGGGGAAGGACTTGCCCTATGTAGAAACTTTCAGTGTTGTTTATCCTAACATTTCTATGATGGATTCAAATTTATTTCTGTAAAATCTACTGTATTTTTCTCTCTAAGTTTTAAGTACTCAGTGCAAGGTGCCATCTTAGTTTTAAAAAAAAAAAAAAAAAAAACAGGTAACTTGAATTGCATACACTTCTTTTCTTCCAACAAGCCTTGTTCCTTAACTCCCTTTTTGCAGCTTCATTTTTTTTTTTTTTTTATTCTACAATTTAAAAGGGAAGTGTGTACCGAGCAGTTTTAGAAGCCAGTGGTTACCTTAGTCTCCGTCACTGTAATGTTGGGGCTATCTGTAGGCCCTATGGACAGCATCCAGGAAGCAGCAGGGCCACCTTAGGTTGCCCAATAGACTCAAAATATAAGAAAGTGGAATGACAGTCTTCAGTGTGTCTTAAATGCTTTGCCAGACAACATGTTCTCATCTGGAAATCTTTAGACAGAGCTTCATCAGACAGCTTTAAGGAAGAAAGAATGAAAATAGACTGTTTCTACCCATTGACTACAAATTAATTTTGATCTATTATTTTTAAACTTCAAATATCAGTAACATTTTATATATACCAATTTCACTTTTTCATAATTTGAAATTTGTCTATTAATAGTTATTACTGGTTAAAAAAATTCGTTGGCAGTTCTGAGAAATGAGGAAAATTCTAGTGAGCTCCATTTTTTAAATAATGTATTTACTTTTATTTCATTTGAATTGGTATTTTGCCTGCATGTATGCCTGTGTGAAGGTGCCAGATCTTGGAGTTAGAGACAGTTGTGAGCTGCCGTGGGGGTGTTAGGAATTGAACCTATGTTCTCTGGAAGAACAGTCAGTTGAACCATCTCTCTAGCCTGAACTCCATTTTTTAAAAAGCCTCAAAACTTAATATTTAGAAGTTTGAGTCACCACTGCTAACATCTCCCTGTTCTCAAATTTTGATCAGTCATTAATACACCCACAATACCATAAATTAAGGTCAGAGCTTTCAGGCAGTCTACAGGGCTGTTTAATAGCTCTTGGCCAATGCTGTTACCTAGATTGTATGGTGTTTCTTGAGCCCATACCCAAATTTGGTCTATCTACTATCTCCTTCCAAATCTAGGTTTCAAGTGTGCATAAAGAATATATAATTGTTGCAGCCAGTTGCTTGAGAACCAAAGTGTGTCTTGCAGACCCAATGGCATAGAATAATAAGTGCCAGAACCAACTTTCTGACCCAGCCCTGTTCTGAGGAAGAAAGTTTTGTGTCCAGCCACACTTACATTTTGAAGGCTAAGGAATCCAGCCACAGTCTTCGCATAAGGAACTGCCTGAGTGTATGGCTAGCTCTCCTGGCCTAATTATCTCTCTTCTCCTTTGTCTTGGACTGGGAGTGACTAGGGAGTTAGAGAGAAGACTCTAAGTTCCCATCAAGTCTACTATTGTTGGTAAAGTTCCCGTCTGTATATGCTGAGACAGAAAGTGTCCTGGGAGAAGAAAGTGATAGATTCATTAGAGATCTATTTGAAAAATAGTATCAGTATTTAGAAGTGGTCCAAGTTCTGATTTATATTTCCCCAAGACTTTATGTCAGTAGAGCTTAGACTGCTATTTTCTAAGTCTTGGATTTGAAACTTGTGCAAAACTGGACCCTTGCCAAGTAGACTCTGCTCTAAAGACATTTGCTGCTGCTTACTACGGGGAGAGCACTTTCTGTTATACCATTATGAACATTGTGTGTTTCCTTAAAAGTAAGGAATTAGACTCCCCACCAAAGGAGACATTTTACAGAGCCTAGTGTTTTAGTTAGAGCTTAGTGTCTTAGTAGGTCCAAATGATACTGTACAGTGTTGAGCATCCTCTTTAAAGATGCAGTTTTCTGATGCCCTCTGGACTATACATGGCAACCCTAGTCTCTGTCAGTAGCTAGGGCTTTGACTCATGCAAGCAACTGAGCTTTTCTTTCTTACTTTGCTGTCATCTCTTTGGTAAAGATAATTGAGGCATTTAGGCCTTTGTACACAGAGCTGACCTATCGTATTGTTTGTTACCTGGTGACATGGTCGGGACCGGGACTCATCTCTTATTTTTCTTCATAACCAGCTTCTAGCTGAGCCTCGATAGTAGATGGTGACCAGCAGCTCCCCAGCCACAATGATGGATGGCTTGAGCAAGCTGAGAAGTGTCTAAACCTAGTGAGCCCACTTGGGGTGGAGGTGGGAAGCAGCACATGTGCATTCAATCTAATCTCTGGTCTTTTAAAGAGGCAGTCTATCCTGTCTCCTGAGAATCCAAGAGAACAGATTAAATCCTTTTTCACAAAAGCAAGGGAGTACATTAGATTGCTGCATGTGTTGTTCTTAAGGCTAAGAATTCATAAAAGTTAAGTCTTCAGACTATCTGCTGCAGCCTGTTGCCCAGGATTGTTTTTCTGCCTCTCTTCTGGGTGAGATGATGGTCTGTCCTGTTCACATTATATGAAAATCTTCCCTGAAATTTCTGCTTCGCTTTGCAGGGGGAGACAAGTAGCATTAGGTGCAGAAAGGCAAGAAATTGAAGGGTTTCAGAACCCTGAGCCTGGGAGTCAGAACAGGGATTCAAACTTTGCTCTCTTGGGCCTGTCTATGTATGACCTGCTTATTAACCTCCTAGTACTTCCGAAGTTACTCAGGAATAAATATAAAGTGCTTAGCACAGAATAAATCAAGTGGTCTATAAAAAGAGCTGCTCTGTTGATCAGGTACTATGTTTCAGCTCTTTTTATGCATCTCATTTAATACTCAATGATTTAGGTGTTTGTCTCCATGTTTTATAAATGAAGAAACTAAGACTCAGAGATTCAGTGACTTTGCCAACTTCACTCTTCTAGTATTCCCAAAGTAGAGTATAGGACTGGCTGACTCCAGAGCCGGTGCTTTTCCTACCCCACTGTGCTGCCTTCAGGATACGTTTTCCTCTTTGCAATCTTCTGAGATCATTGCCTTGTTCTTCCTGAGTATTCTCCAGGCTAACTCTTCTTAATCTTCTGGATAAGCATACCATTCATTTGACACATATCCAGCTGTATACTGACCTCTAGGCTACTGTGAGGCTTTATTGTTGTGTGCCAAAGCCATTCACATTGGTGATGGCCATGCAGTGCCTAAACGTTGGCCTCACCTGTAGATACCACCAAACCCTTGCTGGCATAGTCAATTCCAACTGCGGATCTAGGCTTTATTGCTAGATATGTTGTCTATAAAAGGCTAGTTTCTAAGACTGTCAGTCAGTGAATAAAATTTTCAATTTGTGTGCACTAGTCTTAGGAACCTTCATATGTACTCCATAATAAGTAAATCTACAAACTTAGAACTACCTAAGTATGTAAGTGAAAAAATTGAAACAGCTGGTTAAACAAGATAGTTTTAGAGTTCTTTGATTAGTTCATCCATCCGTAGTGTTGGCAGCAGTCCTGATCTGGCACTGATCTCCTCAAGTGCTTATTGAGCAGGTTTAGGAAATCCTTAGGAGTGCCAAAAATGCATATTTAATAGTAAAGAAACACTAACATTTATGCTTTCCTGCTATAGAATCTGTCCGAAATACCCCCAGCACAGACACCATGCCAGCCTCCTCATCTCAGACATGCTGCACTGACCACCAGGATCCTGAAGGTGCTACCAGCTCTTCTTACTTGGCTAGCTCCCAAGAGGAAGACTCCGGCCAGAGTCTTCCTACAGCCCATGTTCGCCCTTCTCACCCATTGAAGAGCTTTGCTGTGCCAGCAATTCCACCCCCAGGACCTCCTGTCTATGATCCTGCACTGCCAAGCACACCATTACTGTCCCAGCAGGGTGAGTAAGGAGAGCGCAGCACCGGGGGACCCTTTGGCTCAAGTGTGGGATGGACAGAAGTCTCCCACAGGCCTTTTTTAAACAACAAAGGAAATACTTCCAAGGCTTTCCTAGCAAGTTAGAGAGGCTCTGTGTCATTAGGAATTAAAAACCAGGCATCTTTCAGTATTTAATTAATTCATTTAAAAGATTAATAGCACATTTTGGGGGGACGCGAGGTCATTGAGTTATAGTTTCTCTAACATTGTTGGTGTCTGATCTAGTGGAAGGCAGCCGGATTCTCATACCTGTTCCTGCATTCAGTCTGCTGTAATAGCTTTTTTTGTTGTTAAAAATCTGTCTTCACAGATACATAGTTGGCAAAAAGTAGTGTACTTTTGTAACCTTTCAGATCCTTATGGACAATCTTTTTTGAAAAGAGGGATTTCTATAGTTCCCAGGCTGGTCTAGATTCTTAATCCTTCTGTTTCAGTGTCTGGATTTCAGACACATGCCACCAAGCCCAGTCTGGGTATTTTCTCATACAATGGGAAACTCAGCCAACTGTAGTTCCTTAAAGGTTGGTTTATAGTGTGCAGTCCACACTCCATTCCACTAGATTGCATTGATCTAGCGTGCACTTTGGATGTATAATGCTGAAACAGCACATTGAACATTTGGAAAATCCTCCAAGTATTCACACATTCATTGTATATAAGAAACTTCCACAGTCAGATGACAGAAACAGGTTTCTCAAAATGGTAATTTTCACTGAAAACTTTGATTTTAACATTGGCAGCATCCATTGTTTTCCTTAAATTCATAGCTCACTTCTTTCCATTTCTAGAAAATACTGAATGATTCATTTGTCGGTCATCTTTTAATTATAAGTTTTATTGTTACATGATAAAACTTAGACTAGCAGTGAGTCTATTATGGTGCCCTTCTTGAAGATTGGTGCCATGTGTGGTATACAGCAGAAACATTTGCATATGATTATACACAGTTGAGAGTTAAGATTAATAAAACAAATCATTTTTACTGCTTCATTATGGGTAATAAGTTGGCTTTTTAAATATAAGAGCATGCCTCTGGGTAAGTTCACAGTTTATTGCTGTTGCTTTTATTTCTAAGGCTCTAACAGTTTAGCCTGTGCTGCTGCGTACCCTTAAAAAAAAAAAAAAAATACAAAACAGTAAAAAAAGGCAAGTGTTATCATAAGTGGCATAATGAATGGTTTTGACTCACAGACATTCTGTGAGGAGTCTGTGGGTCACCAAACTCCGAGAGCCACTGGGTGAGGGCATTAGTTTATAAAGTAAGTGAGATGTTTTCTCTGGCCTCTTGGATGGCCTATTGCCTTCTTCCTTCCATCTTGCTCCAATAACTTAAGAACATGACCCGTGTCTGTGCCAGTATGCTTCCTTGTCACTGAAACAGCATTCAGACCTCTGGTGGACTTCTGAGGTCTTGGGGGTGCAACCATAGCCACAACCTGATAATGCCCTTTACCCCTCAGCTCTGAACCATCACATTCACTCAGTAAAAACAGCCTCCATCGGGACTTTAGGAAGGAGCCGGCCTCCTATGCCAGTGGTTGTTCCCAGTGCTCCTGAAGTACAAGAGACCACCAGGATGCTGGAAGATTCTGAAAGTGTAAGTTCATGGGGCCCTCAGCATAGCCAGAATGTCCCAAGGGAACTGCTTGCATGCTATTGGCTGACTGTACTTTTTTGTGGAATCAGGTCTTTGCCACCCATGGGTGTAAAACAGATTTAATCTCTCATTGGGCAGGTGTCCTTGGAGCACCTCTACATTCAGTGTGGACGTGCAGTGGTTTGGTTTGATTTCATACCTACTCTGATAGGTCTTAAAGTGCCTTCTCATCCTGTCAGTCATGCACATCTTTCAGTCTGTCCCTTCTGCTTGTTGTGAACCACACATGTTCTTTCACTCCTGAGCTCTGCTCTGTGCCTTTACTGAGGAGGATGCTGGAAGAGAAAGTACCTAAGATTGTTTTTAAATCACAATAAACACATCTGCATTTCTAGATATCGGGTTCTCTAAAGAGAATGCTTACGCCCAGAGATGCAGGGCACACAACTGAACTGGTCTGACAGAAATATAGAAGACAAAAGCAATAGTGCCTCTACTTTGAGAGGTCATTGTGGACTGAAAAGTGTGTGTGTGTGTGTGTGTGTGTATGTGTGTGTGTGTAGAAAGAGAGAGAGAGGCATTGTTAATTATCAGGAGACGACCTTGAGTATATATATCCTGCTTCTTCAGACTTTGTTGAAGTCAGCCTGGTTTCAGTAAGCTAGCTTCCGAGAGCAGTTTTGGCCAGGCCACTTGGTATTACAGCTCTTCAGATCATTCCTAGTAATGGTCTTCTCTCTGCTGTAGAGCTATGAACCAGATGAGCTGACCAAAGAGATGGCCCACCTGGAAGGACTAATGAAGGACCTAAATGCCATCACAACAGCTTGATGACCTTCACCCGGACATGAATCCAAGTCTGAGTCTGGAAGTCTTGGAACTTAACCTTGAAAACAAGGAATTGTACAGAGTACGAGAGGACAGCACTTGAGAGCAGGAGCCAGCAGACCAGCCAGTGCCTCCACCCACATGGGGCTGGCTCCAGGCACAGCCTTCTGGTCGACCTGGATGATGCTTTTGTTGAGGCAGCTTCCCTTTGCCTGCTGATAATCTGCAGGACTGGGCACCATGGGCCAAAATTTTGTGTCCAGGGAAGAGGCAAGAAGTGCAACCTGCCTTTCACTTTGTGGTCAGTGGCTGTGCTGTGTGCTGCAACTGCATCACATTTATGGAGTGTAGACATTGGCATTTCATGTACAATTTTGTGTCCTGTTTTATTTTACCTTAAAGAAAACACTATGAGAAGCCAAGGAAGTCCGTGACGTTCTCCACGAGCAGTTGACACTTAACTGCTGGTTCCAGTTACTTAGGGAAAGTCATCGACAGTGTGGTTGTTTGACACCATTGGTGGGTTGGCTTGTTTGGAGTTTTGTTTTTATTTTTTTAGTTCTGAAACATTGCATCTTCTGTCAGCTGCTAATCCATCACTTTGGGGAGGACATTACATTGCTGTTTGTAAGCTTTTTTATTATTTTTTTATTGTAATTATTAAAGGCCTGACTCTCTCCTTTCATCACTGTGAGATTACAGATCTATTGAATGAAATGTAACATTGGAAAGATGTGTTCATTGCTTTCTGTGCAGATTCAGTATTGGGGTGTGTTTGGGGATTGGGACTAGAAAGTGGAGGGGCTCCTGAGGTCCTATGAATGTTTCTCTCATTGTACTTTGTTCCCGAAGCCTGCAGAGAATGGAAGCAGCATCTTTAGTGTCCTTTCCTGGCATGTCTTGGTGTCAATACATAGCAACTGCAGTTTTGTTTGAATCTGGTTATAAATTCTTATACGATAGGTGGTTTTGATCTTTTAACTGTCCTGGTGTCTGGTCATGTCCTTATTGGAATGTCCACACTGAGGCCTCCACTGATGTTTTTAATTGTTTCACTTGAGAGGTGCCAACTAGAACCAGAGCCTGCCTGTTCTGAGAAGTCAGAAAGCACAGGGTAGAGACCCCGTGTGTTACTGTCATTTGTTTTCTTTGGAAGGTTAGAGGATAAGGAAGGAGATTGGTTTCCTATTTCAAATAGGGCTCCTGCTTCTCTGGTATCAGTCCTCAGCTGGACAGCTCTCATTTCTGCATTGCAGAGGCTCTCCTGAAAAGCATCAGCCAGGATGAGGGGATGGTGTGATGCCCATGAAGCCTCCCCACGTTTCTGAACATAATTCTGCAAGGAGCAGAAGACTGGGACAGTGGAGAGAGAGGGTCAGTGGAAGCAGTTTTGCCTCCCTATCCCAGCAGCTCAGCCAAACCCCGGTTAGAATGTGGCTTTGGGAAATTCCAGATGCCGAGGACTCAGCCAGACTTTGCAGAGTTCTTATCTTTCATTTTAAAGATAAAAACGGCTGAGATGTGCATTTGTTTTTGTTCTGGGATTTTTAATGTTAATATATAATGAAAAGTATAAGACTAACCCTCAGGCATCTTCTTCCCCAACAAACTCCTGGAAGACAACATAGAAAGTAGCCTGGGCCAGTGAGATTGCTCAGACCACCAGTGGATATCCTAGCCCGCCTGCCCTTGAACTTGGGTTATTTTACCTTTTTTACATTTCAATAAGGTAAATTCTTTGTATGATTTTTTCGGGGAGGGGGTGGCAATGACTTAACTCCCGCTGCTCTTCTAGTCACAGGATGGCACCAGGGAGGGTTCTGGGACAAACAGTGTGCTTTGCCCTTCCTACAAAAAGCAGTCAGAACTTTCCGGTCATCTGGAGTTTAGGTTCCTCAGAAACTGTCCAGCCTTTGCCCACAGAACACGCTAGATGTTTAGGGCATTTCTTCCCATAAACGCCAACACTTCTGTTACCTCAGGGCCCTGGTACCTGGATGCTGCCACAGAATTGCAATGGGGTAAGGGAGGGACATATTTTTAAGAAAAAAAAAAAAAACAAAGTAACTTAGAGAAGTTGGGATTTTTTTAAATTCAGAAAATGCAAAGCTATAATGTATTATGTCGCTTCACAGTGTAAAACATGTCTTACATTTTCCTGTGACTGGAGACTAAACCATTGTGTGTCTTGTGTCATGGTTGAGCTGTGGCTCAGCAGCTCCCTTTGGAGACTATGGGACTAGGGTGTCTGCTGCCTTGCTGTCTGCTCGAGGAGCCCAGAGGACTGCTGGGACTGGTTCTGTACACTTGTTTGGCCTTTTCTGTGGTTGATGCTGTAAAACTCTATGGCTTTTTAAAAAACAATTTCATGTTTTTATTTAGTATTGGAAATCCAATACACTTTTTTAATCCAATCAAACTGTGGTCTGGTCAAAAAGTTCTTTCCCTTAAAACTACTTTAGGGGATCTGTTCCCAGCCTGCAGTAACCTCCCTATGATCTGGAGAGGTGTAGCCAGTGATCCAAGAAGTGTCTGACTGCCAGCCCCAAAGACAAAGATGTGTCTTGTTCCTGTCAGCTTCCCACTGTTGCTGCCCTGAGGGATGACAAATGGCAGGAAAGCCACCCTGAGTAACACAGTACCTGCTGAACTGGTTCCCATGCTGGAGAGGCTGCATTCCCTATGTAAGATTCTTCAGTCCTCAGCAGCCCTGGGCCCCTGCCATCTGTTAGCTTGTGACAGAGTAAGGGCTAGATAAGAGTACATGCCCCTCCACCCAGTGTCCATCTGCTCTGCCGCCAGCCTGTACTTGGAAACCTAGATAGTGCCCACTATCTCCATCAGTGGTTCTGGATTGGCCTCAGGATAAAGTCTGAGCCCCCAGGGCTCAGGAATACTTGTCTGCCCTCACCTTTGGTCCAGATAGTCAAGCGGGTACCAGATGCCCTGCTATGCCGGCATGAGAAAGCTGCTTATGAGATTGTCTGCCTTCACAACTATTCCTTCCCAGCCACATGGATCATCTGAGCTATCCCCTCTGCATCCCTAGATGGCACTCTTGGCACATTTTGATGATTCTATGAGTCTTTTTGCAGGCAGCGGTCTCCATACAGACAAGAATTTCTCACTGCTTTCTGACTGCCTCCGGTTACCTGCAGCTTCTGACAACAGCAGATACCTGTCTCTTGGATGAGTGGACAAGCAGCCCTAAAGATAAGGTCTGGGGCCTGCTGGAAGACTTCTCCCATAGCCCCTCCTACTTTGCAGGGGCCTCAATTGGTCCTTAGTGTTGTGGTACCTGGACCCTCCCACATGAGCACCTTGGTCCCTTGGGAATCCTGGAATGCCCTTGAAAGATAACCTGTCTGCCTTGCAGAGTCCTAAGAAATAACTTTGGTGCCACAACAGTTAACTTGGTTCTAAGAAGTAAAATGAGTTTGCTCTCAAGACTGGCTCCAAGTTGCACATCATGGGCAAGGGGGGGGGGGTAATGTGAAAAAGAAGGAAGGATGCAGGAAGGGCTCCCTGATCCCCATCAGTCATCTACTTACAGTCTTGTCAACCTTCCTGCCAGGGATAGGGAGCCAAGAGGAGCCACCCTTGACTCCTCACAAGTTCCATATTTGTAACCTTGGGTTTCTAGCTACCAGTGAAAAGAAAGAACTGGGCCACTGGGGGGAAGAAGTAGGAGATAGTAACTGAAAGGAATTCTCTGGTTTCATTCTGCTGTTATAATAAAAACACTGACCAAAAGCAACTTAGAGGAGGGAAGGTGTTATTGGGCCACAATTCCTAGTCACAGTCCATCACAAGAGAAGTCTAAATAAATCTGCTTGCTATGTCACAGCATTATCTTCAAGCAAGGAATTCGCTTCATCTCCAAAGAAGACGCATGGAAGATGCTTGCTGGCTGGCTAACAGGCCAGCTTCTACTCGGCTAGTGTCCTATACAGCTCAGGACCACCTGCTAGGGATGGTGCCAGCCTGCAGTTAGCTGGGCCTTCCTGTATCAATACAACAACCTACATAGACCTGCCCACTGGCCAGCTGATTTAGGCAGTTCTTCCTCCAAGGAAGCTTTTCATCTCAGGTGACTTGAGGCCGTGTCAAGTTGGCAGTTAAACATGGGTATAAAGTAATACTTTAAATATTTCATGCTATGTAATTAATATTGAACTAAAATGCTATTAAGTCTACCAGGGGCTAGAGAGATAGCTTAGCAGTTAGGAGCACTGGCTGGTCTTCCAGAAGACCCAGATTGAATTCCCAGCACCCGTGTGGAAGTTCACAACTGTGACTCTAGTTCCAGGATACCTGACACCCTGGTGCAGATATAAATGCAGGCAAAATACCAATGCACACTTAAAAAAACAAAACAAAAAACTAGCCTTACCCTTAATGGATGATGTTCATGTTAAGGTGTCCTTTGTCCAACTTTCATTTGGGAGATAAAAGATATAGTTGAGTAGTTGCTATGTTCATAGAAAAAGTAATTTGAAATTTTCCTTGAGTGGAGTGGGCCTTGAAAGCTGTATCTTTAAGAATGGAGATGGTGTAACTAAAGGGGAGTCAAGAGGAAATGCTTGAGGCATCTGGAAGAACTTGTGAAAGGATCTGTAGTATGACCTAATGCTATTGACCTTGTATGAAGTAGTTCTTCCATCTTCCAAGTCTTACGTGATGTGCTCTGAGCACAAGGCGCTGTTCAAATGGAGATTAGAGCCTCTAGATATGGAGGAGGCAAGCGTCAAAGAGCTGGACATGGTGTGGGTGACCAAATGGAATGGGCTCTGGAAACAGCCTTCAGAGTGGAGCTAAGAAATCCATGGTATTAAAGGAGGTTCGGGAGCCTGTGGTTGGGACAGTTAGATCCTAGCCTGAAGTGTCCAGATCCTAAAAGGTCCTGCCTGAACCATTGCAGATTCTCGGGGTCCTGGAGGAGGGCTCCTGTCACCCAGCTGATGGGTCCTTGCACTCCGAACAGCTCTACCCTCTTGCAGATGGGAATGTGGGAATCACTTTAAGCTCTCCACACACGTTAGCTCATTCCTCAAACCAGTTCTGTCAGCCCTACCTCTCAAATGTTCCACAGAGTGACACTTCCTTGTCTGGTGATCCTCTATAGCAGGCCAGTATCTTTTCTGACTCTTAGACTCCCTTGCTCACCATCATGTCGTGGCCTGCAGAACAGCTAAGTGTGGCCCCTTCCCATCCCTTTTCCTACTTGGCCTGGCAACCAAGCAGACTGCCTCTGCATAATAAACCTTGTTTGTGTTCCTCTGTATTGTCTCTTCTTTCTTTCTCCCCCTTACCTCAGCACTGGTGCCCTCTGTCATCAGATATATGTTCATTTTTAGCCAGTTCCTGATCCTTATTTATTGTGTGTTTCAATATGTAATGACCTTAAGGAAAGACTGTTTGGATTCCCCACCTTGGTACTTAATGCACTGTAGATTTTTACTAAATGAGTTTCCCCTGTGAGAAGGATAGGACCTGAAGTCAGAGCTGATGCATCATGACCCAGCACTGAGGGAACTTGACAAAGCTCAAGTTCTTACTGCAAAGGACCATGTCCTTAGGAAGGCTCTGCAAAAGATGAATGCTATGCTGAGTGAGATATCAGAACTTAAATGCAAGAGACAGGCAGGTGGAGATGCTGCAGAGCTGCCTGCTTCACATGGATGCCTGAAAGAGGGCAACTTCTAGGCATCCCCTGTCAGGCCTGTGCTCAGATTCCTGTCCCTGGAGCTCCAGCCGGTCAGTGCAGAGGTTGATGCAGGCACTCAGATCAGGCCAGGCACCTTTGTTGGAGAGTAGGCTGAGTTATCCACTCAGAGTGTTTTCTGGAATACTCCAGGACATACGACCGAATCCAGTCAAGATACAGGTCAGATGCTGCAGGTTGGGGATTAGCCTAGTAAGTTAAGGATAAATTGGGTACCTTTCATAATCTAAAACAGGTGGGGCGATGGATCCGTGAGTAAAGCACTTGCTGTGTAAGCATGGGGACCCATGTTCAAGTTCCTAGAGCCCACATAAAGGTAGGCAGGGTAATACGTATTTGTAATTGCAGTAGTTCTGTGGGATAGAGACAGACAGAGATAGGTAGAGATAGAGACGAGGGATTCCCTGAAAACTCTTGGGTTAACTAGCCTGGTATATGCAGCGGCAAACAGCAAAGAGACCCTAACAAGGTGGGAGGTGAGAACCAATGTCTAAGCTTCTCCAGCCTCCATGATCCTGTAATCACAGCAGTGCACACACAGACACACAAAGGTCTTGCTTCTTCATCATAGGAGCCTGCTCTATCATTTTACCTTCAAGAATCTCAGCTCTCCTTTTTCAAAAAGCTATAAATGACTAAGTTACCTGGGAGATGGTACGTAAAAGAAACTGCTTACTAACAGAAGGAAAACTGGCTGGAACTGGAGCCAAGGAAAACATGGAGTGGGCATGTGATATGAAGAAAAGAATATTTTGGGCCAGTCAAAACGGGTTTTTCTCACTCAAAACTCTAGGAATTATACACTATTTCCAGATCCTCCTGTGGCCTACAGTATAGCGTACACTGGGGAGGCAGAATGAATTAGACAGTCTTTGGCTGATTGTTCCCAGCCTAGAGATATTTCACAACAGAAATCACTACCCTACCTGGAAGATGCTGAGACCTGAGCAGCAATCTGACAAAGGACACTTCCAGCTCTGACCAGAGGCTTAGGGCTCCTGAAGTAGGTTAACAGAATGGTGCAAGTCGACTCAAGAAAGGAACAGCTTCTTTCAGTACTGTTTGGACCAGACCTTAAAAGAAAACAACAAAAATCAGGTAATTAGATAAATTACAACAGAAATATTTAAGTGATTTTTCTAAAGAGAGTAAGGGATAATTCTAATGAAGGGAAAGAGAGAGAGAGAATCGTTCTCTTTGGGCCAGAGAATATAATTTATATGATTTCATCTCTTTTAAGTTTATTAAGACTTGTGGTGTAACATACAGTCTGTCTTGGAGAATGTTCCACAGGCACATCAGAGTGCTGTTCGAGGAAGTATTCAGAGGCATCTGTTAGGTGTAGTTGGTGTAAGTTGTCTACGGTGTCTACTTACTGTTTGGATCCTGAAGACAGGCTCTCCTATAATCCAGGCTGTCCTCAAACTTTTGACCCTCCTGCCTTTGTTTCCCAGGTACTGGATACAGGTATGTGCCACCATATCTGGCTTTAAGCCTTCTGTTTTCATTCTAATCTTCAGGCTATCTGCTTATCCAGTACTGAAAGTGGAGTACCTGTTGGTTATCTGCTTATCCAGTACTGAAAGTGGAGTACTAGTTGGTTATCTGCTTATCCAGTACTGAAAGTGGAGTACCTGTTGGTTATCTGCTTATCCAGTACTGAAAGTGGAGTACTAGTTGGTTATCTGCTTATCCAGTACTGAAAGTGGAGTACCTGTTGGTTATCTGCTTATCCAGTACTGAAAGTGGAGTACTAGTTGGTTATCTGCTTATCCAGTACTGAAAGTGGAGTACCTGTTGGTTATCTGCTTATCCAGTACTGAAAGTGGAGTACCTGTTGGTTATCTGCTTATCCAGTACTGAAAGTGGAGTACTAGTTGGTTATCTGCTTATCTAGTACTGAAAGTGGAGTACTAGTTGGCAGTTGTTAGTGTTGACTTGTCTACTTCTTTCAGGTTTACTTCATGTATTTAAGGAATATACATTTTTATAAAAGTTACATTTTTATTGATTAATGCTTTTCTCTTTATAAAATATCCTTTGTCCTTAGCAATAATTCTGTCTTAAACTATGCTTTGGTATTAGAATAACACTCTGGCCTTCCTTTGGCCATCATTTTGTGGTGTATCTTTCACATTCTTCTATTTTCAGAAGGTAACATCTATCCTTTGTAGACAACATCTACTTTGATGATCCGTTTTAATCCTTCTGCTAATCTGCTTTTATTTGAATGTTTAGTCTGTTTACATGTTATTGCAGGAATGAAAGAAACTCAGAGCCAGATCTCAGGGAAAGGCTGAGATATCAAGAGAGGAAACACCACAGTCAAATCTCACCCAGCTGTCTTCCAGCTTCCTCAGCCTCACTCCTCGTGGCTTCTACTGCCTGCTCTGTCTTTCTATGCCTGCCTTAAATACCCTCTTCACCCAGTTGTTTCACATCCAGGTTAAGATTAAAGGTGTGGTACCACCACTGCCTGCCTGGGAGCCTGGAACTCCCTCTGTAAACTAAGATGAACTCAAACTTAGATCTGCTGGAATTAAGGGTGTAGGTCACCATTTCCAGATATTCCCTGTGCTGGGATTAAAGGTGTGAGTTACCACTCTCTGATCCTCCTACAATGATTGTGGGTAGATCCCTCTGATATCTTAGACTGGTTTTATTAAATTTGAAACATATCCCTACAACATGTAATACATTTACTGATGTGGCTGATTCGATAGGAGTTATAGCTAGTATTTTCCTATTTTTTCCCCCTGTGTCTTGCTTTTTAAAAATACTTTCATCTCTCTGTTTCTGACTTTATTTTCTACTGGGCCATTTTTGTTATCTAGCCAGAAAACACAAATATTTTTTTTTAAAAAAATTGGCAAGTTGGACATCAAAAACTTGGAGGGTTGTGTTGAGCCAGCACCTCTCTTTGCTGGTCCTGAGAGAGTTGGCCCTACCCATCGAAGAACTGGCCCCACACTCAGGCTAGATGGTCCTACCTCTTACAACGGGGTGTGGGAGAGCTGGCTCTACTCCTTGCCTGATGGGGGCAGCTCCAGAGGCTTGGACTGACCTAATTGTCTACCATTCAGACCACATACAAGGCTTCAAATTGGCCCACACCAACACCTACCCCATCTATGACCTTCCGGAGTGCATGAAGGATATCCCAGAGGAGTTTGGGTGAAGGTTCAACACTGACAGTATTCCAGAAGCCTTGAACCAGCAACTCATTGCAATGAACATTTATTTGTAAGTAAAGCTGAGTGGACAAAAGGGTATAGCATGTGACCCACTGCAGGTCCCAGAGCCACCGAGACAGACGGAGAGGTGTCAGAGAAGCAGGAGAGACGAGGGAGAAAATGGGGGGTTTGTTCTGTTTTTAAATTTTCCTTTGAGAGGAACACTGTGGGGGTGAAGGACAGATATGGAAGGACTGAGGAAATGAGTGGGATTGGGGTACATGATGTGAAATTCCCAAAGAATCAATTTTAAAACATGATTTTTTTAAAAAAAATTTGACCTTTGACAGACATAACTAAAAAAATAAAAAAGTAAGCCAAAAACTCATAGAAAATATTTCCAAAAAAACTATTTTACCAAGTACTTATATGCTGAATATTTTAATTATAATTCAGTATTAAGTGTGGGAATATATTTGTGCGTACTGTATCTTTAAATAAAGGAGCTGGTTTGGACCATGGCAGGTACTTAGAATAAGTGGGAGGAGAAATCAGTTTAGGTAGGAGAAGCAGGGCGGAGTCAGAAGCAGACCGCGCGGAAGCCGCCGACATGTAAAGAACACTGGTGAGCTACGGGCTGGGCCCACGTGGCCCGCGGATTAATAGAAATGAGTTGATTTAAAATGTAAGAGCTAGCTAGCAATGTGCCTGAGCCATAGGCCAAACAGCCTAAAGTTAATATAAGCCTCTGAGTCATTTTTGGGGGCCTAGGCGGCGGTGCGCAGATAAGCGGTCCGGCGGCAGCTGTGGGTCCGAGACCTCTGGCTGCACGGGACCCGCGAACTTATTACAACAGATGGCGCCCAACGTGGGGCGATTATCCACTTAGAGCCTGACAAAGATTAAAAAGAGTTCTAGATCGCAGAAATTGAGCCAGGGCAGCTTCCAAATTGTGTGTGTGGAGCGGGTCTTTGTACAAAGAAAGCATGGTCCGGGTCACATTCAAAATGGCGCCGGCGGGCTGTCGGCAGTCAGTGTAAGCTGCAGCTACAACCAGTCTCACAAAAGACTCAGTAACATGTGATCGATTTTAGATTTCTGCCTATTTTGAACAAAAAAGAAACAAAGACGGTTTCTTAATAGCAATATTTTTCGGGGTGTGCTCTGTTTACTGGCCACGAATAAATACACGGTCCGTTTAAAAAAAAAAAACTTAGTGATTCAGCCTAATTTGCAAAAACTGTGCTTCTTTTTGGAGAATGTATTTTAAAAGCTCTTAAGGTTAGAAGATGATTAAGGATTCACAATAAAACAGATTCAGATAAAAAGAAAACCTGTCAACGGGTTACAATGTTTGTAAAAGGTACATAGGCCTCAGAGAGAAAATAAAGAGGTTAGAAAAAGTTTTTAAAGCGAGAAATAGAGTGATAAAATTATAATAAGCCACATAAAGATGGAAAATAGACACAAAATCTGGATTTTGGTTGTTATTGTGTTTTCTTTTAATTTTTTAACTGTTAATGAGCTAACTGCAAAAAGACAATGGATTGCAAAGGCTACTAAGTTAAACAAGAATGTATATTTTAAAGGTATTTTGATTTTGAAATTTGTGTCTAAGGATTTATTGCTTTGGAAGAGTTCTGTTTCTGTTTCCACAGATGAGAACCTGTGGATTGCTTCCAGGCAAATATGGTTTCATCAACCAAGACCCCCTGAAAAAACCTCTGATGAGAAGAGATGGCCAGATCAGCTTCACAGCTGCAGATTATGACCCAGTCTCAACAACCGTGAGATTTTCAACGCCCCTTAATCAGCAGGAAGTAGTAATGAATAACTTCGCCCAAATTCCCCAAATATTGTTTCTAAATGTTTGTTTTCATTATAAATGGTTAATGGTCATAGTCAATCTCTTTCTAAGAAAAAACGGGGGATATGGTATGTAAATGCTTTTTTAAAAAATTAGATTATTAAATTTACAGGTAATCAGCTGTTAATCTCAAAATGCTTTACATTGATATAGATTTTGGTTTATTGATACAAATTTAAGGTCAATTTTGTTATGCTGTATATGTTTTTCTATTCTTGTTTAAGGTATGATGTTCATGTAACTGTTTTAAAATTGTAATGTATAATTAAGAAATAAAGGTTAATAGTCACTTTTGATAATCAAACTTATAGTTAGGTTAGTTAGGATTTTTAGGTATACAAAGATATATTTCAATTAGATAGGTAATCTTCAAATACTTCTAAGACCTACAGAATATGGCATTTAAAATGTTTTAAGAGCTTAGACTTTTCTAGACAGTGAGACTGGTCTGCTCCTGGCAGCACTAATTTACTTCAACAGGAAGGTGGGCATTGAAGAAACTCCATATAGAGTCTCATCTATTTGTGGTAATGGTAAGCCACTGGAGAAGAAACTGTTTTTATATTGACTGCTTGACAATATGCTGTTTAAACTGGACATGCAGGTTCCATAAGAAGATGACCCCTGGACTTTGGCAGAACAAGCCAAGATCATCATTCGGGTTCCTGCTTTACAGAGAAAACTGTCAGACATTCTTCAAGACTCAAGGAAAAACAACAGATGAACTGTGCCAAAATGGGCAGAGCGGATTTCCTACTTCACTGAAATGAAAAGAGACTTTGGGCCTGTAGGCTGAAGATGAATGCCCCAACTTTATAAAGGAACTTTGGGTGACTGTCCAGGCAGATAGGTGTCATCTCTGTCCTTTCTAGATTTTAGAAGTCGTTTGCACTTCTGGTTTACTTGGGTAAATATTATATCCTTCTGTGGTCTTTGATGTAGTTGAAGATTAGATAGTTATATGTACAGTTTTTCTTAGTCATTTGAAAAGTATATTAGATATGAAACTTTAGATTCATAAAGATAAGGTAGATAAAATGTTTTCTTTAATTTTGCTAAGTGCAAGTGGACTAGATATTGTAACTGTAATTCTTGCTTGATGGCTATTTTGTTATATGTAATTTTGCTATGTTAAAATTGAAACCTTCCTTTTTGATTAGAGAAAAAGGGGGAAATGTGGGAATATATTTGTGCGTACTGTATCTTTAAATAAAGGAGCTGGTTTGGACCATGGCAGGTACTTAGAATAAGTGGGAGGAGAAATCAGTTTAGGTAGGAGAAGCAGGGCGGAGTCAGAAGCAGACCGCGCGGAAGCCGCCGACATGTAAAGAACACTGGTGAGCTACGGGCTGGGCCCACGTGGCCCGCGGATTAATAGAAATGAGTTGATTTAAAATGTAAGAGCTAGCTAGCAATGTGCCTGAGCCATAGGCCAAACAGCCTAAAGTTAATATAAGCCTCTGAGTCATTTTTGGGGGCCTAGGCGGCGGTGCGCAGATAAGCGGTCCGGCGGCAGCTGTGGGTCCGAGACCTCTGGCTGCACGGGACCCGCGAACTTATTACAACAATTAAGTATATCAAAGGCTTAATAGAAACAACCATGTAAAAATTTGAATAGTGATTTTTTTTCCAAAGAACATATATGGTTCTAAAATAGATACCTAATACAATGCATGATATCTTTAATACTTGGGGAAATGCAAATTAAAAACAGTTAACATTACATACCTCTAGAGTAGTGGCATTGCAGCTTGCAATTGCAAGTATAAGGATATGAAGTAACTAAGGCACTTGTATAATTGCTGATGAAATGCAAGAGTCCTTCCACTTTGGAAATAGCCTGGCAGTTTCCTATAAAATTACAAATACACTAATCATATGACTAAGGAGAGCCAGCCCTAGGTACTTATGAAAACTTATATTCATCTCAAAATTATTAGAAGAATAAATTTTAAGTGTCCTCACCACAAAAATATAATACATGAAGTAATACATGTTAATTAGCTCAATTTAGCCATTTCACTAAGTATGTATTTCAAAGCATCATGTTGTAATAATAATAAATATATTATAATTTGTGTTTGTTAATTTGTGTTTTTAAAATCCACATTCATATGACTTGAACACAAACATCCATAGAAGCTATATTCTGAATAGCCATAAATGGAATCAACCCCAGTTGTTCACTGGTGGTTGATGGATACAGTCATGACCATGCCATACAAAGGAGTGCAGTGTAGCATCCCACAGGCAGAGCTCAGAAGCATTAACTAGATGAAGGATCAGGCAGGCACAGACTACATGCTCCATGGGTCCATGTACGTGAAATTTCAGAAGCAGCAAAATGTGAGGGATATGATAACAGACTGCTGGGAATCAGGTGGAAGAAAGGCATTGAAGAGGGATGGAAAGAAAGCATGGAAGCATTCTATATCCCAATTGTTTGAGGTGGTTATAAGACCTCATGGAACTAGACACTTAAAAATGGTCAATTTAACTGCATATGAATTATACCTCAGAAAGAAGCAGATAAAATTAGCAATAGCAACAAAAATATGAGAAGCTAGGAACAAATCCAGTGTAAAAACCTTGATGAGGACAATTATAAAAACATATAAAAGAAAGAACTGGTCAGGGTGCTAGTTTGTTTTAACTATCAACTTGGCATAGACAGCCCAGAATCACGTGATGGAAAAGTATACAGATCAGGTTGTTCTGTGCTGGTGTCTGTGGGAGATCGCCTTGACAATGAATGTAGGAAGATGCAGCCCACTGTGGGTGGTGCCATTCCCTAAGCAGGGAGTCCTGACAGCATAAAAGGAGAAAACGAGCGGAAGGTAAGCAGTGAAGCCAGGGTCCCTGTGTTCTCTCTCTACTCTTGACTGTGGGTGTGACACTTTAAACTCCTGCCTTGACTTCCCTGTAATAAGGGACTGTAACCTGGGTTTGCAAGGCAAACAAGCCCTTCCTCCCCTGTGCTTTCAGTCAGGGTGTGTTATCACCACAACAGAGATAAAATGACACTGGTGAATATTCTAGGTATCCCCACCCTACATACACAACCTCTTTTGTCATGGCGTTGTGGCCATGTGACAATGGGGTATGAAAAGAAGTGAAGGAAAAACATAATATCATCAGTTTCCTAAGCAAAGAAGGCACTAGGGAACTTTTAGCATTTGAAATGTATTGACGGGAAAGAGCAAGGGAAGAAGAAAAGAGAGAGAGATCATACCAACCAGGAAGAACTGATATTTGTGACACATAGTTAATAAAGTATTTATTGTTATCCTAATAGATGTGTATAAAAGTCCTATAAATCAACAAAAGACAAAAGACAGTAGAAATGGAACAAAACACACGAACTCACATTTCTCAGGAGAAGCATAAATGGCAAATTAGTATAGGAACAAAGGCCCAACCTTACTAGTAATTAGGGATTTGCTCATTAAAACACAATTAACAGCACTAGGCTGGGAAAAGGAAGAAGGCTGACGACTCCAGTTACTGGTGAGCAAGAATAACTCATACCCTGCAGGTGGGAGTGTAAATTGTTTGAACTACTTAAATCAGGTTGGCATTATCTCATAAAAAGAATATTAATTTGCCCATGACTCAGCTATTCCACTACTGGATATGGAGCTTAGGGATGAGCTTCAACAGGAGCCTTGATCAGGAGCTTTGTAGTGGTGTCTGTCTCCAGACTGGAGTCCTACACAGATAAAGAAGCGGCCATGGGTTGTCTGCCTCTGCAGCATCCCAACGTGATAATATCAAATATGAAATGTAATAGCATGTACAGCATGGTGTCATTGTGTAACAAACATTTAACACTATACACATGTTCAGTGGAATACAGAGATAAAGGGAGTTTGACCTGCCCCATTACAGGCAATAGAAAGACTCTCCTTCTGTTGTCTGGGCTAGCCTCAGCTGATTATGTAACTGAGGCTAGTGTCACTTGACCCTATTACCTCCATCTCCTGTTACAGGCATGTACTACCACACCTGGCTGGGGATTAGACCCAGGGTTTTATTATACTAGGCAAGTACTCTGCCAACTGAGCAACACCCCCAACCTATAGATCAATATTGTAAAAAAAAAAAAAAAAAAAAAAAAAAAATTAAAACTTACAAAGCTGACAAACCCACACAGATCTTTAACACATACAGAAATTCTGAACAATATTAACAAAGTTCTTCTCCCCACCAAGCAGCTCCTTCTAAATTCTCCTTAACCATGGTATGCAACCAAGCACGTTATACCGAGACCTCATGTCTGTGGTAAGAGGGAGTGAAAGCGAGATCTCAGACAAGTAGTTTTGTCTGGGGAAGCAGGATTGATTGCCTTCAAAGGTATTCTTTGTTTTGTTTCTTAAACTGGGTGTTAGTAAATGGCTCCTATTGTTAATATCTTCATATGGAATATGTCTTCTGACATCTGAAATACACCACCTGCAAGGGAAATGATTGAAGGAGCAAAGTCAACAGGGGCAGGGGTCACCAGGGACAAGGATCAGCAAGGACAGGGGTCAGTAGGGACAGGGTCCACAGGGATGGAAGGCAGGAAGGCAGGGGCCAGCGGGAGCAAGCGCTGAGCTTCACTGGGAGCTGTGAACAGCAAAGGATGGGAGAGCCCTGGTCCATCAGAAAAGAATGAAGAAGTCCAGCCAAGGTTCAGGGAATGGGGAGCCTGGGTTGAAATGAAGTGTGGAAGGCTTTTTCCTGAAGAGGGAGAAAGCCCTGGGCAGGGTGAGGTCACCCTAGAAGGGTATATGGAGTAACAAGATAGGGGACCAAGATCAGAGGCCCCAGCGGCACCAACCTTTGGGAAGAAGAGGTTGAGTATAGAGGGACCCCTGATCTGGAGAGAACGTGACCAGTGGGGTCTGACATTAAGGAGAACAGTAGGACCAGGCCTGGACATCAGCCATGGATTCTCCTGTGTGAACCTAGAGGACTGGCTTAGAGGCATTCCCAGGGAGGAGACATAGAAGCCACTTGCTAGAGAGGAAGAAGTAATCCGCAGGGTAGGAAGTGAGGCCTGAGTTGAGGCCAGTCTTAGGCAGTGCTGCTGAGGAGAGTAAGGTATAGCGCCTGGGATGAGACACGGTTTCCAGGGAGGATTCTTTGTTCAAATTTTCTTTTGAACCAGACCTGATGCATATCTATAATTTTAGTTACTCAAGAGGAAGCTGAGGCTAGCCTGTGTGACATAGCAAGGCCTGTGTCAAGAAACAAAATGCAGGAAATGTAGCTCAGTGGTACAGCACTTGCTTAATGTGTACAAGGCCCTGGGTTTGATCCCCAGAACCACACAATACAAACGTAAATTTGAATTTTCCAATCTAGTGCCACTGAAGCCCAAGAGGAGCCTTGGGCCTTCTTACCATTCTGATAGCCAGAAGAACAGCAGTGGTCCCATGAGGCTGAAGTTGTGGGAGAGGTGGTTATCTCCAGATGTGGGGAGGAGAAGTGTTTTTATTCAACTCTTTAGAATTGTTAATCCATGATAACAAGGAAACAAACCAACTGCCATTTTTCACTGTGGGTTTTTAATTCTATACAGACCATCACTCTATACTAGAATCGTCTGCACCGAGGACCAGGGCACCTCCCACCCTGCCTCTGCTGAATAGCCAGTGCACATGGGCAAGGAAGGCCCAAGTCTCCTTACTGAGTATGCATTCAGCTCCCTCCGCCCTGGCTGATGGGCATCAGTAAGTACCAGCTCAGAGCCTCCCACCTCTTTCCTCACCTCATCGAGGCTCCTTCTGACTTTAGAGTTGGTGGGAGAATAAAATGAGACAGCAAACACCCAGGGCTTTATGTACAGTAGGCACTTGCTAATTGCTCCTGTGAAACCTAGGACCCAAACCAGCTAACTAGTGTAGCCACCCACTTTAATTTGATTGGGACCTGCCTCTAATCCCACCTCACCCCACTCTGCCTACACAGGCTTCCCCTCACCCCTGAGGGCCCTCCACCAAGGGCCACTGTGGTCCAGCCTAGTCTGCCTCCACAGCAGCTGAGTTTACCCCACCTAAGCCATGCCAGTGGGGTCCCTGGAGAAAGCACTGCCACCTGGCCACAGGGGGGCAGTTGTCATGGGGACGCTGGGCCTGCTGAACTGTCTGCTTAGCAACAGGACTCCCAGGTCTGTCACCACGGAAACAGCCTAAGCAAGCAGTGATGGGGAACAACTGGCCAGGTTCCCTGCTCTTTCCAGAGGAATCCCCCTCCTTAGGCAGACAAGATGGTATTCCCCAGCAACCAGGAATCTGAAAACTGCTCTTCCAACCCCAGACAGCCGCTGTAACTATCACAGTCCAAGGGGCCTCTGCAGCCAGACACTAGGTAGAGAGAGTGTGAGGTAGAAGTTGGGTGCTATACCATCTCCATGCCCCACACCCGTACTCAATTCAATGGTGCCCTTGTTGCTCTCCCCACAACTGGTTACCCCTCCCACAGCCCCTTCCCCTCTTCTGAGGGCCTGTCAGCAGCAAGAGGTCACTGCCCCTGTTGAGCATCTAGCTGGATGAAGTCCATGTGTCCATGTACTAGCCTCATCCTCCCTTCACAGAGATTGTGGAGTCTTGGCAGAGTCAGAGAGGAGGGCATGCATAAGGGTTCCCACCTTTGCCTTTCCCCTAAATTATTGACATTGGGAATAAACTCTCATCTTCCTCAGGGTTGGGCATGGGTACACACCTGTCTGTGGTCAGGCCTCATACTCACATGAACGGTTCTGCATACAACTCAACTCCATGCTTCAGGTGGGGACAGGCTAGTGCACATCTGTCCATGGATGCTCAAGGGGCAGTGTCCCACCACCATCCACACCCTCTCTGGAGACTCCAGGTTTCCCTGTGAACCTTACCACCCCCATCTCTGACCCCAAAATAAGTCAGCATTTGCTGGAATTTTTTTATTTAAATAAAATATACAAGACGGTGTGTTTAACCGTTTTCTGTTTTAAAAGTGGAAGATTTGAAAATTGCTTATAGAGGTTGGGGAAGTGGAAGGTCCTGCTGACTGGACTTGGCCTCTCCATAGTCACCAAGGAATTGGCCAGTGTGTCAGAGTGTTTATAAAATGCATGTGTCAGTAAGAACAGTGGCTCGGCCAGGCCTGATGACAAGAGCCTCCTCATCCCTTTTACCCCAGGCCCTCCATCTCCTCTCCTATGCCTCTGGGATGGACTACAGGTTTGTGTAGAGTGTCCTGCTGGTTCCCTGAGCTGCCTTCCTTGAAGGCAGGGTACAGAACTCAGGTCTGAGGACTGCCTGCATCTGGGAAGCTTCTAGTTCCTGTATAGACTAGGGCTGCTACCGATTCCCTAGGACTCTGAGAGGGGCCCTCATCCCTTCTCTCCTGAATTATTGCATACCACTCCCTGCAGGCCATCAACAGGGTTCCCTGGCCAGTGCATGGGGACCGTGGGCATGGTATAACCAGCCCTCCTCACTAAATGAGCATCAGAGTCCTACCTGATGGGGTCCTGGTGGAGAAGCTGATGAAGCCTCAGGAGACATTAGGGATGCTCCCATGTTTCTGGAATCTTCTCTAGCTGCTTTCTGCCTTCAGAGCCAAACTCACACACCAACTTGGCCTGTCATCCAAGGTATTCCTCTGGTTGCCAGACTGTATATTTCCCCCCTCATCCAGCTTTACATCACTGCAGTACCCCCCACACTCTCTCCTCCCTCATTCTTTACTCTCTTCCACTTTGTCCATATCTCTAGGCCTGGCTCAAGCCCAACACTGGCCATGCACCTTCCTCAGGCCATGACAGAGGCCCTGCCACCTCCTGAGTCCTGAGATTTTAAGTCTTGGAGCCCTCTGCTAAAGTTCCCTGGGCTCTCGCCATAGTTCACTGGAGCAATGGGCTAGGTTCATGAGGAGGGGGCGAAGAAACATGATTTACTGAGCACCTACTATGCTGTGTGCCAGGCACTGGCTGGGCATTGCATGCCTTTTTCTTATCTGCTTCTCACTGGTCATTGTGAAGCAGATCCGGAGCTGTCCTTATTTTACCAATGGGGGAATAGAAAGGTTGGTAACTTGCCCAAAACCACACAGCTAAGAAGTGGCAGAGCTGGGATTTGAATTGAAGCCTGAGCCACCAAGCTCCCATCTCCTCCCTGCATACTTTTCTGAGGGACCCACAGCTAGGGCTCCACAAAGCACTGCTTTCTGATGGGAGAAGACTTTAGCCTCAGGGGAGTGTTGATCTGGTGTTCAGCTCAACCCAGCTCTGCCATTCCAGGATATGTGATTCTGGAAAAGGGACCCAGACCTCAGTTTCCTTGTGTGTGAAATGGGAAAACACCGAAGTATCCACCTCCCATTCTGTGGGTATGTGTAACCAGCGCTTGGCACAGAACAGACTCAATAAACAGAAGTTCCCCTCACCTCCCACTGTACAGCCAAAGACACTGACAGCTACAGAGGTGGCAGGTGTGCTGGAGACCCTGGGAAGTGATAGGCTCAGCCTGGGATCTTCCCCTTCTGTGGGACTAGAGGTTGGACTACAACTGGGTTGCAACCCAGGGAAAGAGGGTCTGCTGCAAGGTTCCAGAGGCCTCCTTCCCTGAGGACTGGGAGAGAGAACTTCCTCCAGAGCCTGCAGTGCCCAGCCTGCTGGCCACAGCAGATTGCTGATGTAAGGTGATCTGGGTGTCCTGGCAACATGGGGTTAAACTAGACTGCACACGCATGTGTGCACGTGGGAGCTGATATCTACACAGCTCTATGGAGCACTACATAGCTATACATAGACACATCTTACATACATATACATATTCATATACATATCTTGCTACGTTTACAGTAGAAAAAAATGCAAGGCCCTCAAGGGCCCTGTGTGTCCCAGGGACTCAGGCGCAGGAGGCTTATGGGAATACACCCTAGGGCAGCCCCCAGCAGAGTGGGCTCCAAGTTCACAGCCAAGGGACCGATGGGCTCTTTTTCTAAAGAACAATACAATGACAGGTTTGTTCTAGGATCCTGAACATGGTTCACCCCACCCCTGCCCTGCCCCCCAGAAACCCTGCCTGCCTGCCTCTGGCTGCTCCCTCCCCCCTCTTCTAGTGCTGAGTATTAAAATAGTCTATAAAAGCAAGTAACCAAAAATCTATAGCTCTAAGAATACCTGGTTATTTTCTGCTGTCTTTTTTTTTTCCTGGGGTATTTTTTTAAATGGTTATTATTGTTATTGGTATATCTCCTAATCACAGTTAAACCTGAAGGAAGAAAGGAGAGAGAAAAAAGAAGAGGGAGGGAGGGAGGGCCCAGCTCATAGATTAGACGGCAGTTTGGAGCGCACAGGCTCAGACCTAGCCCCAGGTTCCCTCTGGTGTGCAGCAGTCAGAGGGGAACCTCCAGAAGAGGTGGCTCTTGCCCCAAACAAAGACAGCGGAGGTGGCAAAGAACCTGAGGATGTCTTCCGAGGCAAAGTGACATGCTGGCCTGGGATGGCACCATAGGGCCTCCCAGGAGGCCCGAGGCCCCCACTGCTCCCGCCACCACCCCCAGCTCTGGGGAAGAGTGGGAAGGCAGCCACTGACTCCCCTGAAGAGTGAGGCGAGGCCCTGCGGAGAGTCTGTGTCCCATCCTGGGGTAGCGCTGGCTGAGAGACGGAGATGAGCTTCAGGTCCTGTGTGAGGCGGCCGGGTGTGAGGGGCGGTGTACCCCTGCGCTGTGGGACCTGGGGAGGTGGAGGGCTGGATGCGGGTGGCAGGAGCAGGGAACCATGGGAGCCAGAGGCCCGGGGTGGGGCACTTGGGAAAGTTCTTGGCGGTCCCGGGCTCTGGCCCGGAGGGCTGAGACCTCCTCGGGGGGTAAAGGCTACAGGAGAAGCACCCCCAGAGGCCCCTGCCACGAAGGATGGCCGTTCAGGCCGTGGGGGTGTCTCTGGTGTACTTGGTGGACCAGCTGCCAGCCCTGGGGATAACTCTCCAGGAGGCTGGCCCAGCTGCCCAGGGCTGGATGATGGTGACCTAGAAGAGGGCGGGGGAGGCAAGAAGTGCTCCAGCAGTCCCAGGCCTCCTCGGGCCCCAGGCAGTGGGGGTGGCAGCTGGGCAGCCTGTGGGGAACGAGTGCCTGGCTGCAGTGGGGTGAGCAGCGGGGAGTCGGAGGATGACAGGGAGCCACCTAGCGCCTTGTGAAAGTGGCTGAACCCAGCTGCGGGGGCAGCAGCTGCAGAGGTGGATGGTGTGGGTGCTGGTGGAGAACCACAGGCCCCTGGAAGTGGGGAGGAGCTAGAGGAGGGCAAGAGAGGGCTCAATCCAGGAGGTGCCGAGAATCCAGCCAGCTGTTGGATGTGGAAGGAAGACGAAGATGGCGTGTCCACCTGTGATGGACTGCTGGCTGGCGAAGCAGAGCCCAGCGCCGAAGGGATCAGGGACTGCAGCCTCCTTGGGTGCCTCGGTGTCTGTCCAGCCCCGAGGTTGCCCAGTCCAGGTCCCGGAGGGGGCCGGAAGATGGCGGCTGGCAGGCGAGGGTGGTGTGTGAGGGCTATGGCCACCGACGTAGTAGCAGCCGCAGCCTGCAGCGGCGCCTGGATCAGCGGGGTCCATATGACGGGCGTGGGGGTCGGGGTGGCCGAGGCAGCAGCCTGGACTCGGTGCGCGCAGTGGGCCATCTCTCGGTCATGCCGCACGATCTGCTGGATGATCTCGTTCTCCTGGTAGTTGAAGACACCTGAGTTGAGGTCATGCTGTACCTTGTGGAGGAGGATGGAGTTCTTCTTGCCTGAGCCACAGAACAAGAGAAGACACTCAGGCCACTGTAGGGGTGGGTGGGGGGATGGGAGTGGGGTGGGGGTGGGGGCAGCGGCCGGGAATGCAAACAAAGTATGTGCCTGCTTGCTTCCCTGCCCTCCCTGCGGCACATCATGTCCCTCACCTATCCGGTCCAGGCGGTCCAGAGCAACAGTCTCAAAGGCCCTCCGCATCATGGGATATTCCTCCAGCACCTCATTAAAGTTGTCCACACTCAGTGAGTAGAGGCGGCAGTAAGTATCTGCCCTCACACTGGCTGTGCGCCGGCCCCGGGTCAACAGACAGATCTCTGTGAGCACAGCAGGATTCAGGGTCAGTTAAGCATAGAATGTCCATGGCCCTCAGAGCTGCGGAATCCTGATCTTGGTCCCCAGTACTTGGTACAATGAACTCACAAGACTGTCTGTTAGGTTGTAGCCATACTAGGTACCAACCCAGCACCCCCCAAATAGGTGTCAAGCTGTTTCTATCTCTGAGAGGCCAACCCCCTCTCCAATGGACAGAATGCCTGTGCCCACCCCATATTCCTGTGCTAAAATCTGCACCTCAAGACTCTCTGGGAGGGCTCTGGGAGGTGATTCTTGCTCTTATAGAAAAGGCAAGAGATGGTTCAGGAGAATGGCACTTCTGGCCGAGTCTGATGTTAAGTTGGATACTCAGGACCCACATGGTGAGAGGAGAGAACTGGTCTAACACCCTGGCCTGTGACTCTTGGCCTCCTGAACTGAGAAACCAAGTCCTGTGGTTTATAAGCCACTAGTCTTTTGTACTTTATTATAGCAGACCTCACAGACAGACAGATAACCAGAAGGGCCCTCTGTGTTTTTCATCTCAGGGTAACCCTCCAGCTTATCTCCTAGTCACTCTGGTTTTCCTGGGGCCCCGTGGCTGTCTCACCTCCAAAATAGGAGCCATCAGCCAGCTTAGTCTCTTTGTTGCCCTTAGTGAGCACACTGACAACACCATGCTGGATGAAGTACATCTTCTTGCCGATGGTGCCTTCGCGGATGATGTAATCCCCAGGCTGGAAGACCTCAAAACGCAACTTGGTCAGCATGGACGTCACAAAGTTGGGGTCCGCATTGGCAAACAGCGGCATGGACGCCACCAGCTTTCGGCAATTAAAGTTGATGATTTCCTGTTCCACAGACGGCAGGGGTTGGGACACAAAAAGAACCAGGTGAAGGAACTGTGTGCCAGCAAGACCTGGTACCCTCTCCTTGCCCGGGTTCTCTGTAGCTTACCTCCCGTAATGGCTCACTCAGTTCACCCAGGATGCTCTCCTCATCAAACATCTTGCCCTGGTACCGGTGTTCATAGTAGTCGTGAATGCGCTGCCGGGTGTCAGGCGGGAGCTTGTGGAAGGACATGTACTGCTCCACCTGCTTGTACTGAGATGGGCGAGAGAGACAGGCGTCACCTCTAGGCACCCAAGGCCGGTGACTAGAGGCGTACTCCAACCCTGAGGCCTTCTTAGCCAGCTTTGGCTTGATGTAATGAAAACACACTGTACCCAAAATAATGGCCCTGACTCCTCGCTCTGTGGGGTGATGAAGGTAGGGGAGGGAAGGAGGCTTTCATCAGTGCTGGAAACTACAAAGGTAAGTGGGAATGGGGACTGTCCAGGATCAAATTTCCTCTAAACATCTGGTATTTTTACATCATTTTGGAGTCACCGACTCTGGAAGAGAGAGTGCCCATCCCTGCCAGGAGTGACAATAGGTCCAGTGACAGGAAGTGCTGCCCTGAGCAGAATGTGGGAAGTGGAAATGAAGACACCTGACCCTTTGCAAGGTAAGTCCGTAGCTGAGACTTTGAGCCTTCCTTCCCCCCTCACAGCTCCAGTCCAGAGGAGACACTGGCCGGGCAGCAGTCTCCTGAGCAGCCATTGGGATGGAGGCAGCCTGCACATTTGGAGCTGTGTTTTAGAGATTGTACCTCAACAAACAGATGAAGGAACACCAGGCAGGAGTGAGAAAGGTGTTAAAATAGTCCAGGGAAGAGCAGGGGTGGGGAGAAGAGGAACCAGAGAGGTAAGACATTTGAGAGAGATTCTTAGGTGAACAGGAAGATTCAAAGAGCTGGGAACCCAAAATAAAATAATGCAATTCTCAAAGTCACAAGCAGGTTCACTTTGGCTGTGGTGTAACAGACCGCAAAGCCTTGTCTACATAAACCCATGTTCTGTATACCACAGGCTGGGTCCTGAGGCTTACTTCAGACTGATCCTCACCTAGGCCTGGCCAGAGTCCTGTCCTTTATGACCTGACCCCCTACCTGTCACACTTACTGCTGACCAGGAATGTTACTTTCTACCACCATCCTCCACATGATGGAGGCAGACCACTAGCCCAGAAGTCTCTTCCACTTTTTCCTTCTGCCTCCTCAGAGCAAGCTTTCCTACAATCCCCCCCAGCCTGGAGGCTCTCCTGAGCTTTTCTCCTAATATCACAGGACTTGTGCCTCCACACCTAAGTGAATGCCATGTGTCTGTCACCCTTCCAGGGGACAGTAGCCCAGCCAGGCCAGCAGCTAATGAATCAATGGATGCTGAGCTCTACCGTGTGTCAAACACTGTGAACCTTGAGGAGCCGTAGCCCGGACAGGGAAGATAGGCCATCACTATAGCTATATGTGATTATTTAGTTACAGGAGGCAAAGTGGGATGAAAGAGAGGTAGAGGGGGCCATGGAGTCACATGACAGACTGGAGCTAAGTGAGTCACAGAAAGTCAAGCTCAAGATAAGATGTGGAGATATCAAGTGAAGACAAGAGCTAGCTGTTGCTAGAGCCTTGTCTGGGCCTGCGGCAGGAGCACCTATAGAGACCAAGAGCATGCAAGACCCATATAAATTGAGTTGAACATTAGCTGGATTGTGGCCTTTAAGTGTAAGGTGAAAATACCTGTCTAGGAGGTCATCTTTAGGAGCAGTGAGAAACCTTCAAGAGTTTTACATAAGGACAAATTCTGTTTTATTCAGTGTGTGTGTCTATGTGTGTTCTATGTGTGTTTAAACATATACATATGAGGATCTGGTACAGAGTCTTACTATTAAGTGGAGGCTGGCCTGGCTTCATATAGGTTGGCCTATAAGTCCCTATAAGTCCCTGTGGGGCTAAGGATGGCCTTGAAGCTTCTTGCCTCCTAAGATCTAGAATTACAGGCACATACCACCACACCCTGTTTATAGGGTGCGGGGATAAAGTCCAGGTCTGCGTGCAAGCATGCATGCTAAGCAAGCACTCTACCAACTGAGTTATATCTCTAGCCTGATCTGAAATTCTTTATCCACCTACCTCAGCCTCCTGAGTGCCAGAGTTACAGAAAACCCTGGAACTGAGAATAAAAGTGGCTGGTATACAGGTGACCATGGAGCATGTGAGGGTGGCATGGTGAGTGGCTGGTGATGCACCTGAGTCTCCCTGCATACAGTGGCCATGGAGCATGTGAGGATGGAACAGCAGAACCTAACACCTGGGAAGCCTCAACAGTATCAAAGCACTTAGGGTCCTATGGTGAGAAATGAGAAGAGAAGCCAAGTGAAGTTAGCAGGGAGGACTGGCCAGAGACGTGCAGTCCTGGAAACCAAGCAAGAGCCAAGGAGTTGGGAACCTGTCATCCGCTGCTAAGTGTTGCTTGAAGACCTTACTAGATTTAGCAATAATGATGGCACTGGTCCCTCTGAGTTAAGAGGCAATTCACCCCACCCCCGCCCCCACTTCAGCAGAGAGGAAGTGCATAAAACAGAAGATTGAAGTCAGGGATTGACAAGGTTCTCATCTAGGAACATTCCTCAGGATAGTGTTGACAGTTGTGGGCCTGGACACCCACTTGCTGGCCATGTGTGCTTCCTCTTGCACAGGTCCAGTGAGCAGGTCCTCCTGAGAAAGCCCTGGGTAGACACAATGCTCAGCCTACCTTCTCCTGATACTGGCGCCGGGAGGAGTCCAGAGACTGGATAAGAGCAGTGGCGTGGCCGATGAACATGGCATAGCAGGTGGCACCCACAATCATGCTGAGCATGGTGAGCCAGACATCAGACATGCCTACAGGTGCCTGCCGTCCATACCCAATGCACAGCATGTGGCTCATGGCCTTGAAGAGAGCATAGGAATACTGCTTCCCCCAGGAGTTATTCTGCAGACAGAGCACAGAAGGTCAAATGGATTGGGATGGGTAGAGTAGACCTGGGCCAGTAACAGGGAAGGCCCTTCTTGTTAGCACCTACAAGATTCCTTGCTAGCCTTCAGACACAGGGCTCCCCAGTGTTGCTGTTGGCTGAAAACTTTAACTGGTGAGCAGGGAGGGAAGCTGGTACTGGCAACCCATGGTGGCAGTGAACAAAACCTAGGCCTTCCTATTACAATGGGGTAAGGAGGGGAAGCAAGGACCACACAGGAAGTTGCATCAAGGGGGTGAGCCAGCTGGCCCTTGTCTGACCTCAGTAGTAGGGGAGAAGAAGGCTAAATTCTCCTAGCTGGGTAGCATATGGCCCCAGGCTGAGCTACCCTGCTGTCTTTCCCTCACTAAGTAGTTTCATCCCCTATTCCTAAACAGCTGTCAAATGAAGCCCATTTCCCCACTGACCTCAATTATAAAACTACGATGTTTTCCCTGGGGGAGACAGCTCTGTAGGAGCCAACAACATCGCTGTCCTCATTTGGGGTAAGCAGCAGTTGGGGCTTGCTGCTACACTCAGAACCCTGCCCTCAGCTGGCCAGGGCTGGGACCCCTGATTCCCCTGCCATTGCCCTGAAGGTGGACTCTCCTGAGTACACAGTGCGTGGGCACAGAGGAGGGCAATAGGCAGGGAGTCTTAGCTATTTTCATCCCCAAAGCTAGTCCGTGTCCTGTGATCACTGGGCTTAGAGAGACCATCTGTTATATTTAGTGCCTGTGTAGGCCTGTTAACTTCATACACATAGAAGAAATGCCCCCATAGGAGGGACCAACAGATGAACCCTACCCCTGACCCTTTTCCCAGTGTCTCTACTCAGAAACCAAGGTGTTAGGACAAAGTAAGAGCCTCGGAGCCTGTAGCATTTCTGCATCATCTGGTCAGGCATCTGGAAGACGTCAAAGCAGGCCTGTGCCAAGTTCAAGGTCATTATCCTGGCTAGAGCTTAGCTCATCTGTGGAGTCTGTGGGAGTAGGGTGGGTAGGGCTGTTCCCCAGGGGTGGAAGAGCCCTGAGCCCTAGCCTTGAGGATTAGGGGCAGCCCCTAGCTGTCTCCTGTCAGGACTTCTGCTTCACTGCTGAGCCTCTGGGAACAAGGGAAATTCAACCCATATGGCTGATTCACTTACACTTAGCTCATCACAAGGCTATTTTGTAAAGGCCTGTTTGAGGTTGAAGATGCCTCAGGGTCTCTTTTGCCTCTTTCAAAGCCAGTTTTTCATCCCCTGGGGCACTGGGGATTTGGAGAATCAGGTTCACCAAAGCCAGAGAAATGCCCATAGGGGTCCTTCTTGGGAACCCTTCCTATTTGCAGCTGGGGGCTCTGTCTTTTAGCTTTTGGGGGCCCCATGCTCAATTCTCTCACACACTCACAATGTTGGAGAGAGTCACTCAGCTCTGCCCTCAGAGCAGGAAGTGGCTGTGTGTGTGTGTGTGTGTGTGTGTGTGTGTGTGTGTGTGTGTGTGTGTGTGTGTTTGAACTTAGAATCT
This sequence comes from Phyllotis vaccarum, assembly GCA_033318265.1. Taxonomy (NCBI): domain Eukaryota; kingdom Metazoa; phylum Chordata; class Mammalia; order Rodentia; family Cricetidae; genus Phyllotis; species Phyllotis vaccarum. The sequence continues at coordinate 72,958,670 of JARWLC010000012.1, forward strand.
GTCTGTGCTGCTAATAGTGCCCTCATAGCCTGTGGTTTTCTCAGCTCAACTTCTAGGCAGCACAGTCAGGGAGGCAGAAGCCAACAGCCCAGTTTTGTTGCACTACCATAACTCGGGGTAGCTGTATCTTAGTCTTCTTGGGTGAAGCCAGGCCAGTCAAAGCACATGACTAAAATTGAAAAAGTTAGAAGGTGGCAGGAACAGTTCACAGCCAAGAGCTCCGTGAATGGCTGCTTGTATCAGGAGGGGATGCTCAAACTGAAAAGAACAGAGCTGTGTGCCTTCAGGTACTGGGCTAGCATCTCGGGGTCCTACCCACATGCTGGGATTTAGGAGTCACACAGCCTCTCTACCCATCCCTGAGTTGGAAGAGCAGACTCCCAGCTCAGACAGAGGCAGTGATATGTACTTACCACCATGTCATTGATGGACACCCAGCAGTCATGGGGGAAGTCCTGAAGCATGGGCACCAGGAACTGCAGGCAGCCATCCCAGTGGCAGAGCAGAAGCATCATGCCAATAAGGTTTACGATGCGCACCACAGCACTGGCCAGGTCATAGGTCATGTGAAAGATCTGCGGAGGCAAGCCATTACCAAGACAAGTCAATGGTTAAGGTGTGTATATGTGCAAGCTGGGGCTGGGGAGGGAAGATGATAGGCAAGCCCCAGAAGAGAAAGGCTAGAGGTTACCATGGTAACCCTCTTAGCATCTATGCAGATACAGATATTCTCCTGTGGGAGGTGCAGCTCTCCAGGACAAGAAGTGGGCTGAGAGGCCACCTCATCAGCTTGCTGAGGGCATTTGGACACCAGGAAGAAGACACCTATACTGAAGCATGCTTTGAACCATGTTCTAGAGTCAGATCTTAAACTTGAGTCCTAAATCTGTTACTGGGATATCAGGGCCCAGCCCTGGGAGTAGCAGAGAGGGCAGCATGGACCTACAGTTCAGATAGGTCTTGATCCAAGGCCTGGTTCTGACCCAATTCATAGCTGTGCAACCTTGAAAAAGTCCCAGGACTTCTCTGATCATGTTTCCTCACATGGAAAATGGTGAGAAAAATTCAAGATTGAGTGGTTGTCAAAAGAATTAAATTATACATACAAAATACTTAGTACTGAGTATAGAAATATTCAATAAATTACAGGCCATTGTGAGACAATGTTATTAATAATTAATCTTCATGATTAGTTCACATGCATTAATAGTACTGCTTTTTCTTACATTTGAATCAGTTATGACAGTGCCTCCCAGCCCACTGCAGCCTGCCCACCCCCATGTGTGGCTCTGTCTGCCAAGCTGCAGTGTGGCACAGTGTGCCATGATGAGCTCATGGTAGCCTTCCTGGTCCTACCTCTATCTCCTAAGCTGTCATATACCAATGTATGGCAGAGATTTGAGCCTGTCAGGGATCCCCAAAGTTACAGGATAGCAAAGGATGGAGAGAGGTTAGAGGAAGCCTAGGAGGTTTACAGAAGGTCTGGTCTTGCCTCTAGTCTGGGAGATATTGAGGGCCCTCCAACCACCTGTCCCTGGTTCTGATTCCCTCCATACTATCCCCCAAAATACATTCCTCCTGGATGGGTGCCTTGAGTCCAAATTATAAACCTGTAGATGCCACAAGCCCATTTCCCCCTAATGCAGCACAAGGAAATTCCATGAACCATATGTCTTCATAGCTGAATTAGACTGACAGACTGTTGAAGAACATATTCTCTCTGGCCCCATTTAGACAGAGCCCACCATCACAATGCCCCAAGGAACCAGGCTTAAATCACACCAGAGGCTAAAGAGATACTCAGTCAGTAAATTGCTTGGCATATAAGCATGAGGACCTTAATTTGATCCCCAGAACCCACGTTAAAAAGCTAGGTGTAGTTGCATGCTCTTGTAATCCCGGCACTGGGAAGGCAGAGATGTAGAATCCTTGGGACTCACTGGCCATCCAGCCTAGTCTACTTGGTGAGGTTCAAGCCAGTGAGAGACCTTCTTTCAATAACAAGGAAAATGGCACCAAAGCAATTGACAGAGAGAGGGGGGAGGGAGGGAGGGAGGGAGGGAGGGAGGGAGGGAGGGAGGGAGGGAGGGAGAGAGGGAGGGAGAAAGAGGCACAGGGAGGAGGGGACCACATCAGCCTGTGGCCAAGCTCTGTTAACGACACTCCTGCAAACAGCTATATTAGGGTCATGTACAGGCACAGGGCCGCATCTTTAGAGCACAGATCTCACAGGCTCTGCAAGTCAGCTTTGAGCTGTTTATCTAGGGAATGCTAGCTTCCAAAACCACCGCCACCACCCCACTATGCACCGTGTGGTCTAGAAAGAATCTCAATGAACCTCTCCAGGTTCTTTCCTGCAGGTGGAGGTCCTTCTAGAGTGAAGGGCTAACAAAACAGTCTCAGGGCTGTATCCTCAGAAGAACTCTTGACTGTCTACTACTCAATGTTTCCAGGAGACCACTTCATGTCAGCTGGTACCCAAGAAAAGACACTTCCCATGTAGGGGGCAGGAAGGAAGCTTGCCCCTGTCCACCCAAGCTCAGAGTCAGTAACACAAAGGAAAGGAGATTTGGGAACATGCATAGAATCCCAGCAACAGAGAAGGGTGAGGTGGGGCCCAAAGGGGCTTGACAGACAGGCCAGAGACTGGCCACCAACACAACTCCTGCCCCTGGCTTATCAAGGCAGCATGATTTTGTGGAGGGTTTCTTGGCTATGGATTGTTTTAGGGGGGACTTCTCTAGCTATACCTTGAGTGGAGTCTCACTGTCTAAGGGACTCCCCATGGTGCATGTGTGCTGTCCATCAAAAGAGACCTCCAAAGGAGATCTACAATGCACCTCCTCACCCGAGAAAGGAAAACTTTCTTTTGTTCTCCCTTCAACCCCAGAGATGCCCTAATTTTTTGTTTGCCATGCCCAGGACACATGAATAGACAAGAGTGACAGATTGGCTTGCTTGCCCAGCTGTTTTCTGGTCTATCTGCACACGGCACATCTAAAGCCTCTTCTTCCCTGGCTGCACAGGTAAGCAACATAAACAGGACCTTCAGGTTCCTCTTCCTGTGGAGATATCTCTCAAGTATCTACTGCACTGCCATCAAGCAGGGACAATCTACACACCGCATGATCCCTCCAGCCCATTCTCCACCAAGCAGCTAGATTTAGTTCTTCAAGATGAGCAATATTTCATTTTTTTTCTGTTTTGGGTTTTGATTTGGTTTGAGTGACAGAATATGAATTTTGGCAAGTGGGGAGGTGGGGAGGAGCTGGCAGAAGGGAAGGATATGATCAGAATCTATTGTATGAAAAATAAAATTAAAAAAATAAGCAGGATGTGTCACCTTTGACTTGTAGCTGTATAGTGAACCCTATGAATATTTCAGATCACACACTACCTGCTGACCACAGCTTTAGCATCCTGGGCCCCAACCTCTCTCCTCTGATCTGCCTATGGTCTTTTACCTCTGGCTACAGTGGCCTCACTCAGGACCTCGAATGCCCCAGCCAGTTCTTGATAGGCCACAGGGATTCAGTGTTGCATCTGCCATCCCATCTGCCCATGTCCTTCTGGATCCTCACCCCCTGCCCCCCCCCATCTTACCACTTCATAGAAAGGCCTCCCATACTGCTGTGCGAAGTAGCCAGTGACCCTTCCTGCCCTCACCAGAACTTTTCCCTGACTGACTTCTGTGGCATTCTCTCTACCTAAAAGGAGATTGAGTCACTGGAATTCAACATGAGTTATGTCCCCCCCATCCCAACCCCCATTTTTGTGCCTGTATCTCTCTGTGGAATGCACAGGTAGGCATAGAAAACATCTGTTGGTTGCCTGCATGCATGCCCGTGTGCTTAAATGAATGAATAGATACCATATGGAAGCCAAAGGAAGCCTCAGGCTCTGGCTGCAAAGTATCTCAGACTGTCACAGCCCACAACCCCTGCCCTTTTCTACAAATTAGTTTGCAACATAAAGACAGAAACATCAGAGCTGGCATGTTTCACACAGCTTTTTCTATGCACCCCTGATATTTTATTTTAGGGCGCTGCATGTACCGCAGTGCATATGTGTGGATGTCAAAGAACAACTCTTACCTTATTGAGACAGAATCTCTTGTTTACTGCTGTTTACACCAGGTTAACTGGCCTGCACACTTCCATGGACTACTGGCCCCTCAGCTAGATTTAGGAACACTGGGATGATGAACATGAGCTACAGCAGCAGGCTGGCTGCATGTGGGTTCTGGGATCTGAACTCAGGTGTCCAGACTCACAATAAAGTGGAGTCTCAGGAACTGAGAAGAGCTTAATGATAGAGCTGAAGGTAACAAAAGAAGCTAAGGTAAACAGGTCTCAACCAGTACATACATGGCCGTCGAAGGGGGCGTGCAGCTTAGGCAGATGCAGCTCACAGGCAGCCTTGCTTTGGCCTCTGTGGAAAGAATAATGGTGCTTTTTTTCTTCCAGGTGGATGGAGAGCCTAGGGTAGCAGTACACGCTACTGAGTGAAGAGTGGTACGGATGCTGAGGTAAGCAGCAGAGGAGAGGAGAAGTATGTGACTGCAGAGCCGGGTGAACCAGCATGGCCATGTCTGAGCTTCCCAGTGGTCAGGGTAGAGGACACTCACCACACCTTCAGCACTGGATAGCACCCAGGATATGGTTGTCAAGGAGAAGCTGGTCATTGCTGAAGAAGCTGTTCTGTACTTGTGTCCCCACTGTGGGTTGGGACCACATGCCACCTGCCAGTCAGCTGCACTTGGCAAATATTTGCCTTGCTCTTTCTATTTCATTAAAGCATCCTATTACAGTGTTGGCCCTGACTAGGGGGTTGAGCACTTTTCCTTCTAGGCTGCTGGAGAGTCACCAGGCAGGTGGCATGTGAGGTCACCCTCTGCCTGCCTGGCACTCTGGGAACCTGCGTCTACTTTCAACTTTACTGGTGAAGCACTGTGTCTTCCATGTCCTAGCATGCCCCATAAGACCTCAGTTTCCTTGCTTGTGAAACAGGTCACTAACTGCCAACTCCTATACCCAAAGCTATCTCTGGAAGTAGGTGAAATAATGGCCAGAGGTGGCACACAGTAGGTACTCTACATACATTAGTTCCACACAGCAGGTACTATATATACATTAGTTCCACACAGTAGGTACTATATATACATTAGTTCCTCTCATCTCTTGCCCAAGACCCAAGAGAGGCCAGTGCAAGGGTGCCCTGGGCATGGCCTGGAGCTCTGGGCTGAGGGTGACACTGGGACCCATGATGGTATTAGCAGGAATGGCCAGCCCAGTCCTCCAGGGCTCCTTCCCACCAATGCCAACCATTAGAGTCTGAGAAAGATGGAGAACTTGAGACCCACAGGAAGAGGGGTTGGCCAGAGGCTCCTGGACTGGCCTATCCCAGCCCTCATTCTACCATTCCAGGTTTCTGAGAGAGAGTGCTTCTGGGATGGGTCTCTCTTGGCATGCTGGGGCCTGCAGTGGAACATCTGAAGGGGGCCAACTAAGGTTTCTAACAATAGCCTGCATGCCTGTGACAAGCTCACACCTCAGAGGGAGGGGAGAGGCTAGCTGGAAGAGGCTCTGAGGGAGGCTGCTGACCTAGATCGCCAGGGACAGAGAAAGCTTGTACCCAACCTAAGCCATTCTGCCAACCCTGCTTTCAGGTCTAGGGAAAACTCCAGGGCAGCTGGGCTTGGACAGCTGGGAAACCCAGGGGAAGCTGGGAGATCAGGTGCCTGAAGACTCCACATTTTCACCAGGGAGCTTTGGACAAGATGACTCCTCAGTCCCACCCTGGAGCTTCCTCCTTCAGGACCTGTCTGTCACAATCAGGCCCTCAGGATCAGCTAATACCACTTTTACCAAGAAAGACAGCCTGAGCACGTCAGCTTCAGAAAACACCAATGTACTCTTGTTTACTGGGGAAACTGAGCCTCCCACCCCCAAAAGAAAGAAATTACATAGGGATTTGAAGAGGAGATGGGTCAGGATTTTTCCAACTGTTCTGCTCTCTAGCTTTTTATGTAGATATGGGGTCAAGAGGATCTTCCTGATGCCACTGTCAGGAAGGCTGAGGCTGGGAGAATCCTAGAGGGCAGAGTGGGCTACACGGGACCCACAGATGAGGTTTCTTGGTTCATATGGGAAACCCCAATTCAATCCCAGGGGAGTCCTTGGCTGGGCAGAGTACAGGCAGAAACCAGCTCAAAGCAATTTCCTCCCGAGCTGGTAGAAAAGATAAGGGACACAGTGCAGGAGTGGGGAGCCATCTATCCAGCCACCTGGGATCTCCCTTCCTGCCCATACCATGTGGGAGCAGCGATCAGTTCAGGGCCTCGGGTTTCTTGGGATCACTGTATCCCCCAGAGAAGGCCTAGGACTATAGCCTGCCAAATAAGGTCTGGATGACCCAGAGGACCAGAGAATCAATGGGGACAGCAGTCCTGGGCCTGAGCTCCTAAAGCCTAGGGTGCAGGGACAGTAAAGGAAAGGTTTTTCTCTGTCCTGGGTGCAGCCAGCCCAAGCCATGGGCAACTCTGTCAACTTCTGCTGAGCAAGGAGGAAGGCTGGCCCCAATGGTTATGGGACCCTGGTGACCCAAACCAAAGAAAGGAAGGAGCTGCTATTCCTTTATTTAGAGTCTAGCTGTGGGCCTACGGCAGGCAGGGGTTTGCTCTGAGTCTGAAGGGCTAACCTGGGTCCTGTTTTTCCACAAGGAGAGAAGCCTGCCAGGTCATATTGGCAAATAAAGTGCTCTTTCTCCTTTCACAGACATTCAGGGTAGGTCAGTTCACCAACCCCAGAGGCACTGTGCCTCATATCATCAGCCTTGAGCTCAGACCTATACCTCTGCGTAAATGGATACCCCTTGGGAACTTTAAACACAGCCCATCATATACCACAGCCTCTACCCCCCACGATCCACCTCTCTTCTGGTATTTCCTATTTTAGCTGAGCCCCCGATGCCCTGCCCAGGACAAAGCACACAGGTATAGGAACCCAGCCTTCCATCACAGCCTACTAACAGAGGGGATGTTACTAGATGACAACTCATGGACTGGAAGACAGGAAGCCTTGGCCATAAAGCCTGCCAGTGGGCAACAAGGGTAACAAACCCTGCCATTTACCTTGCTGGCTCTGACTAAGACTGGTGAAAATGGACATTTATTAAGTAGCTCTCTATGACAGGCTTCATGAAAAGGTCTCAAAAAAACCCCAGATATTAGTTATATGCATTCTATAGATGAAAAGATGCAAGGTGATGCCAAGGTCACTGTGTGTCTTAAATTTGAAAGTCAGGTATTGTTACACCATGCAGAGACAACCACACCGCTGGGGGCCGAGAGGGCTAACTGGCTCCAGCCTCCTTTCTGCCAGTAGGCCACTTTGTGACCTTGGTGCAGTCATTGTCTCTCTTTGTCAGCAGGAATAATGCAAATTTTCCAAGCCCAGGAGAATTTCTGCTGCGGAGTGTTTCTGCCAAACTGGTGTAGGCACTTCTTCCTTAGCACGTGTGTTCATGACGCCTCTGACCTGAATCTGCCGTGCCCCGACTGTCAGCCAGGCTGCTGCTAGGCTGGAGGGCAGCGATGTTTTCAGCCCAGTCAAGCAGGGGTTCTGAAGACCAGAAGCCCGCAGAGATGAGCTTGGCAATGAGCTTGCTTAGCACAACCTAATCCACATGCCAAGGTGAGTGTCTCATGCTGTATATCTCCCCCAAACCTGAGAAAGCTGCCAGCCAGGCCTGCTTGCTATCACTAACAAAATGGGGGGACGGGGGACGGGGCTGTGTTGGTTAGTTTTTATCAATCTAACACAAGCAGGGGTCATCTTAGAGGAGAATCTCAGTTGAGAAAATGTCCCCATCTGTGTGGCCTGTAGGCAAACAGACAGGGAATTGTCTTGATTAAAGAGTTTTAGGGAAAGGCCCAGCCAGTCCACTGTGGACCACACCTGGGCAGGTCCTGCAGTGTACAAGAAAGCCACCCCGAAAAAGCCCTGTGGAGCAAGCCAGGAAGTGGTGGTCTTCTGTGACCTCGAATTTCATTTCTGCCTCCAGGTTCCCGCCTTGAGCTCCTTCCCTGATGGACTGTGAACTGTAGGGTGACATAAAGCCTTCCCTCCACGAGTTACTTTTGGTGACAGTGTTCACTACAGCGGTAACGAGGATGATAGGAAACTCAGCCCCCAACACCTGGCAAAGTCACAGATGTTCCTTCTTCCATGGCCTTAGACCTTCTCTTTTTTTCTTACGGACCAGCAATCCAGCTAGGAGTGAGATGAAGATCTCCAGAATACTGTGGACCCATCTATTTTATTTGAGATTTTTCCAAATTTAGTCTCTAAACAGATCCCCTAGACTCTTGAATTTCCTTACAGTTTTATTCACAGGACTCCAGTGCCCAAGAGGCTTTTTGGCTTCTACAGCCAGCGCCTGTGTGGAAGCTGGAAAATATTTGGCTGTAATCATAAGACCTAGGAATACCCTGGACCACTGACCCTTTGGCAAGGGAATGGAAACATTCCAACTCCCTCCCCTGGTTAGGACAAGTTCAGGGTATAATGTACACTGTGCCCAGAGCTCCCCATGGATCTTTGCTTGATGTCTCACCCCATTGACCTCTCACTTTCCTTGGCTCTCTTGCCCTTTTACCCTTACCACATTTTCCTAAAGATGCCCCCCTCCCCCGAGCCAAATAACTTTAATGAAAATTTTCATCTTGGAGAGCATTCTAAAAGAATACAATCTAAGCTATTGGCCAACAAAATCTGTACCCCTGAAATCTGGATTTCTGCATTTAACATGACTCTGTAGTATTTGCAACCAGATCCCATTCCTATCTAGGATGTACATGAGTGTCTACAGGTATTTGTGTGGTGCCCTTTGTGATTGTCATGGAATTAAATGAGATGTAATCTGGAAAGTGCTCTGTATAGAAACTAACAGACTAAGAAGTCATGAAACAGCTAATGCTTGTCCTCATGGTACAGGCATGTGTCTATAACCACACAACCCATCTCTAGTTCTCTGAGATTACCCACTGACTCTGCTTTCTTGGCAGGAGCTTAGCCCTCCTACAGGGAGGCTCTGTCCAACTACTCACCTCTTCCCACTGATGAATGTATCGAATGAGGCGGGAAAGCCGCAGGAGGCGCAGGAGGCTTAGGATCTTGGTGAAGCGAACGATGCGTAGAGCCCTTGCAGTCTTATAGACCTCTGAGTCAATGCGCGTCTCCACAATAAGGAAGATGTAGTCTACAGGGATGGAGGAGATGAAATCCACCACAAACCAGCTCTTCAAATACTTCATCTTAATCCGTTGTGGGTCAAGGATGATTTCTGTGTTGTCCTCCACCACGATCCCGGTGCGGAAGTTGAGGACCAAGTCGATGAGGAAGAATGTGTCTGACACCACATTGAAGACGATCCAGGGTGTGGTGTTCTCATCCTTGAAGAAGGTGATGCCCACAGGAATGATGATCAGATTTCCCACCATCAGCAGCAGCATTGTCAGGTCCCAGTAAAATCTGCCCGGAGAGACAAAGGAGTAGGTCACCAGGAGAGAGAGGACGAGATACAGAGTAGGAAGAAACTGTGTGAAAGCACATGGGGGATACAGGCATGTGAGTATCAGGGCGGGGTGTGAAGGTTGCAAACACAGGGCATGGCACAGACAGAGGCTCTTCAGTGAGCCAGGATATCCTCTCTCTCTTCCAATGAGCTCCCAGGGTGTCACATCCAGCCTACCTAAACCAGAGTCAAGCTGAAACAGGAGCCAAACAATGACCTCGGGGGGGGGGGGGGGGGGGACAGGAGACTCCTCTAGTGCCAAAGCAAACTCACAACATCTTCCCCAGGCTCAGGCCAGGCTGAGGTTCCCTGAGGTTTAGTTGTGGCTGAGATAGGCTGTCATCGGCCACGCCACAGAGCATGACCAGAGGCCAGGGGATGTCCACTCACCCAGCAGGTGTCTAGGAGGCAAAAGCTTTAGTTTCAGCTTGATTCTGTCACTGCTACCCTATGCCACATCAGACAGGTCCAAGATTTCTCATCCGAGGCCTCCATTTCCTTACTGTGTAGTCTTGTAATTGCAACCTAACTTCTCTCATATTGGCTTTCTAGCATCCCCCCCCCCCCATCAGAAAATGCCTTACCATCTCCCTGCCCAGTTTGCACATTGGTGTAAGTGTTACCCAGCCTTTCATACGCTTCTGTACACTTCATACACAGCATACACTCTATACACACAGCACATCCACCAGTGAGTTGTGAGTCAAACTTTAGCTTCTGTGAAGTGTTCCTGGTCTGAGTACACTCTGCCTTGTCACTCAAAGACAGCTGCATATAATCATTAGAAGCCACATCCAGGTATCCTCCTTCACACACACAGCATGCACACACACGTGCACATGCACGCACACACACAAACACACACATACACAGAGAGAGAGATCATTCCTTTCATTTAATCTCCTGAGGAAAACAAACAAACAAAAATACTGTGGCACAGAGGAGCTACTTAGGGCCATGTGGCCCTTCATACATAAATCTAATAATATACCCAGGCTAGAGGAGTTTCTAAAATTAACAGATTGGGTGCAAAGCGGCTGGGAATGCTGACACCAGCAAGCCTGCCACTCCAGCGGATTTCTACACCCTCCCCTCCCCAGCTCTTGTTCCCTCAATTACAGACCAGATTCAAGACAGTAATTAACAGGAGAATGTTTGCATTTAGTGGTCTTCATAAAACCAAATTGCATGAGGCAAAACCACCCATTTCCTTACATTCTGACTAATCATTTCAATCTTGAGTTTCCAGGTGCTCCAGATATTTCTGGCTGATCTGATCTGGGCTTGGGGAATATCGGCACTTCCTTCTCCCATCCGGAGCATCCCAGAAGTTATGTGAGGGGCAAATCAGCCTGTTGAAATGGATAGAGTTCTAGGGCCAACCTTGCATCTGTTCCTGCTCTAATCACTCTAACTCTCCTGCCTCTGTTTTTCTCATCTGCTTATCAACTCACACACCTCACCAGCAAAACTTGTCATAAGAACAAAATAAGCTGAGACCAGTAAAATGCTCTGACCCATGCCCATTCCCTCTGTTATTAAATGGGTAAATAAATGACTTCAATCAATTGACTGACAGAAATGACATGAGAGGTAGAAGATGTATCCTCCAGGGACTAGCTGGAGCAAAATTTATACTGGGAGTAGGGCCAGAGGGGAACCCACAATAAACAGGCAAGCCAGTGACAGAAGCCAGGGACTACAGCACCTGACCAATCAGATGACAGCATCTGTTTGTCTCAGCATCCAGATGCCTTGACCTCAGGAAACTTACAATCCCCTTCAAGGAGTAGCTTTGAAGTCTAAAAAACCCTCCCTTTCAGCTGGGCATCTGAAGAGATGGCTCTTGGTGACCATGATAGGAGAAACCAGGAAAGTGTTGCTGGAAAAGGTGAGAAGATACAGGCCCTGGAAACTGCCCTTGGCCTTGAAGACTCTTTCTATATTCTGCCAGATGGTTGCACAAACCTCTGAACGGAGCCCAAAATTGTGTTCAGCACCATGGACAGTGTCCGTCACGCCTGCCAGCCCCAGTCTGCAGGTCCAGCCAGGGGAACCTGGCAACAACTTCCCTGCTGGCATCTTCAGTACACGCCACCCTCTGTACACCCCAAGTCCGGGTGGCCAGAAGTACCTCAAGTGAGTCCCCTGTGACTAGGACCTTTTATTGGTGGCTCCTTGGAGACAGAAAAGCCTTTATTTGTAAAGAGCCCCCAAAAGCTGAACAAGGGCTGAGTACTTAACTTTATGCTTTCCATGAATTGGGCCATTTAACCCTCACGCTGGTGCTACAGCTACCACTGTCTGTGTGTTGCCGATGATAACACTGAGGCTCAAAGAGAAGCATTTCCTCAGGGTCACACGGCTAACAAGGAGCAGAGACAAGATTCAAGGAGGTCAGGGCTGGGACTAAGGCAGCACTGTGGGGTGCAAGGGACAGATGAACCTTCCTGGTACTACATTATGGTGGGGAGGATCCTACCAACGTAGGTACATTCCCTGTCCTAGAAACAGGAGAAGAAAGGGTTGTTGAGAAAATCAGAGAGGACTGAGCTTCTTGACACCAGGGCCTCCTGAGGTCTGGCCTTATGAAAGAACAGCAGGTCTCTCCAGGGTTAAAAGCCATGTGGTCATCAGCTGGCAGTCAGCCAGGAAAAGTTGTATCTATCCTTCAGAAGGGAAAACTAAAGTCCAAGGGAATGGGAGCGTTTTTGAAGCCACAAGATAGGTGTCCAGTGTCTTCACATCACCCACTGTCCCTAGAACCACTCAGAGACAACATTACAATCCAAGACACCCAACCATGGTAGCAGGCACCAGGCTGTGATAGGGAGGCACTAGGCAGCCAGCCAGACCAAGACACTGTGGAACTAGCACATGCCAGAATTAGAGGCCTGGGTCTCTCTGGTGCTCAAGTGTCTTCCCTCTCCAGTGCTCTAATGGGCCCTGGTCAGAAAGCAACAGTGGGCTCTGGTCAGTCCAGGTGCCAGTGTCCCCAGCCTAGGACTTTGCCTCCTCTTTGGCAGGCAGATGGCTGGGAGTGGAGGTCCTGAAGCTGACACTGTGTGGCCAGGACCCATGTGTAGAAGGACTTAGTAACAGCAGCCAGAAAAACAGCCCTTTGCCCTGGATTATTTCATGGGGCAGGCTGAGGGGAGGTGCTGCCCTCCGTGGAGATGAGGGCAGAGAAAATGGAAACTTCTGACTTGGAACTCAGAACTCTGGGACTAGACAAAGGACCCTTTCCTTCTGTGACTTCCTCTAGCCTCCTTGTTTTCTCACAAGCTCATGCTTGCCTGTGAGCATATATGTAGGCAAATAGACACGTGTGTGCACCACAGACTAAACATCCACAAGCATTCAAACACACACAAATGCATTTTTGTAACACTTGTCTGTGTCCCCATTTTGCCCTTATATCTACATCTCAGCAATATCCATTTGTACATTTTTTGGCACAAATGATTATCCCCTATGTCAGCCAGAAAAAAGAGAATGCCACCATCTTAGCATTCAAATCTTTGCCGTTATTCCATGTTCATCTGAACAGCTACCTCCTCTGGGCCTCTTTAACCTCTAAAGTCTTGGCCCACTTGAGACCTGGCTTCAGCTCTTAGCAGGAAGCAGGCTTCTGAAGGACAGGTCCCTGGATTCTGACTGTAGTCCTGGTCCTGTACCCTGTTAAGCAGCCCTCTGTCTCTTCGCACTCCTGTGTGCAGATGGTTCCTGCTCGACGCCCCCACCCTCCTTCCAGCACCAGACCTGCCTTCCCACCTGCCTGCAGAATGTGCCCACCTGGAGGGCCAGCTGTCTCTACACCCAGTGAGTACACAGCTGAACTCAGCATCGTCCTCCAAGCTGAGAGGTACCATCTGCATTTCCATCACTGCTCCCAGGGCTCTCCACAGACCTCCCTTACCCCACCTGTCCTAGCAAACCCCTCAGAAGTACCCAGTCTCTGACTTCCCCTGTGATACTGTCTCAAAGTGCCCTTTCTACCCCAGATCTGAATCTCTGCACCCTTGCCCTCACTTCTTATCCAGCCTCCACCCTTCATTCTGTTTGCCTCCAATACACATGCCCCTGCATTATCTTTCCAAGTCACTGTTCCAACTACCATTGGCTTAAACCCTATGGGGAACCTATATTAACAGAAGAAGACCAAGCTCCTTAATCTGGCAGCCTAGCCACTCCTTCCCTCTTCTTCCCCTCAGCTCCTTTTCGGTAGAAAACAGGACACCTGGTCCCTCCTCTCCAAGGCCCCTCCTCATCCACAGCCTTGTTTCTCTGAAGCCATCAGCTTCTGGAGTCCTTTCCCTTGTCCAAGGCTCAATGTCTTACCTTCACAGAGTTGGCCTGTTTCCCAGCAGATAGTCCCCTGCCTCACCTCATCCTCCACTTCTCTGCCTACTCTCCTTGATAGCCCTCCAACAAATCACAGAACCCAGGAGTCTTCAAGTCTTGGAAAAGTGACGGGAGCGGAGACAGTCTCCTTCAATTGTGCACTATCTGCCAGTTTTTCTGCTCAGCAAAGGAACTGCCCATGGTAACAGACAGTAATATGCGGACAGCAGTCAGTAGCTGTTAGGTGCTTGCTTCCTGCCAGGCTAATCTGTATGTGGGTTATCATCTTTTGTCTTCATGAAAACATTGGTTATGCCCTTTTTACAGACAAAGAGACTGAGGTCCAGTAAGTTGAGATCTTCAATATATATCACGGATCAAAAATTCAAGGGTTAACAGGACTCCAGAGTCCTGCCCTTAACCACTCCAAAGAAATAGAAGTTGGGCTGGTGGCATTTTTTACTCCAAACTCCACCTCCCCAACTCTTTACTGTACAGTCTTCCATGATTCCTTCCTCCTCAGCATCTTCGCTTTCTGATCCAACCACATTCCCTCCTTAATGAGCCTAGACCATCATTCTCCCCAAAGCCCCTCACACCTCAAGATCAGGGTGAGTCAGCATCCTCCTCCTGCCTCCTGCTGTCATACCTGCCTCTGGTAGAAATGTCTACCAGATCCTTTGGGCATCCTGTCACCTCTTGGCCATCCTCCAGCATTCATTTGCCACCCATGGGGACTGTGGCAGCCCCAGCACCTGGTTTGCAATTCCACTGTACTGTCCTGACGCCACCCTGGATGACTTCTGATCTACACTATGGATTTAGACAAACACAGGCTCATGGGAGCTGGAAGCCCCAATGCTAATGACTCCTCTTAATGTCCACTGCAGCCACACACCCTAGACCAGTGAGCATCCCCAGCTGCCCCAGCTTCGCACTTTCCGAGAACAGCCTCTCTACCCTCCCTTCCTCCTGCTTTCTACAGCTGTGCCTGGTTAGCCTAAGGGTCCCAGGAGCTACCATCTGCTGGTTCTCCAGATTCTCCCCCAGAGAGCCGCCTGTCCCAGACACGGTGGTCCAGCCCTCCCACTTCTCTATGCACATCCTCGGCTTTTCTTGCTGACCTTTCTGGAACAGCCTTCACAGAAACACAACCCTGGCCCGTGTGGGCATCTTCCTTTCCATGTCTGCATGGGGTTAGGAAGAGGTGCCCCAACCTCACTCAACTGAACATCCAGGCTCCTGAGCCTCCCCTATCCCACTGTCAACTGGGCTCTTAGCCCTGCTGGGTCCTTCCAGAAGACCACAGCAGATGCTCTCACACCCACGACCCCTCTTGCAGAAAGTCTGAAGTCACCTCATGCCCCCCCTAGCAGACACCACCACCTACTGAAGGGCTGCTGGTCCATTCTCTGAAAACACAAAAACAAAGCAGAGACAAAACTCATTGTTCCCTGGATCCCAATCGATTCTGGCCACACCCCATGGGGTCCTGATGCTCAAGAGCTACTAAAGTTTCTCTAAATAACGCCCAAATCCCACTCCAACCACATTCAGCTCTACAAAGAAGAGACAGACCATCAGAATATCCCTTCCCTTTCTAAGCATAGGGGAGCCTGTGGCTCTTCTACCAGCTTCTGGAGGCCAGCCTGCTCCCTCTCCAGGGGCCTTGGAGAAGGGACCCTCTCTTGCTCACATCCTCGGTACCTCCCTGTTCCAGACATCCTTTCCCATTGGTTTCATGTATCCCAGGCTAGACTACATCTAGACATATAGCAGAGGATGACCTTGAACATCCTGCCTCTATGTCCTGAGTGAAGGGATTCAGACGCATGCTGCCGTGCCTGGTTTTATGCTGTACTGGGCATTGAACCCAGGGCCTCATGCATGCTTGGCAATCACTCTACCAACCAAGCTGCATCTCCAGTTCAGTCTTTTATTTTAAGCTCTCAAAAGACTACAGCCAAAGCCATGAGTCCAGGCCACAGGCCTTGGTGACAGAACCTCCTGGCACCCTCATTCTCTCTGTCCAGGTTCCTGTTTCCTGTGCTTTTAGACAGAGCTGCCCCTCCCTATGCCTCACATCCCAATCATCTGTTGGCTGCCTGCTGGTGAGTAGACCCTGCTGGCTTCTGCCCTGGGCTTACATGTCAACCTCACCCCAATTATAGCTGACCTATTCATCTTCTATCACTCTCTCAGCTCAGGTTTCTAGAAGGGAGCATACTCCCTCTACCACCTCCTTCCTGCCCAGCCCCCGCCTCAGGCCCCAGGGTCTCCCCACAACAGTGGAGAAACTGCTTTTTTCCTCCACCCCCGCCTGGCCACCAGGGCTCTATTTTTAACCCACCTCAATATCTCTGACTCAGAATCACAGGGCTCCCAGGTAGCTGCTCCCAGCTGCCTAGGCTGCTGCAGACACAGATTCCAAACCAAGGGGTTGCCAGCTGGACTTGGGCTGTGAGCATGCTTTCCTAATGTTTCCTCAATTATCATTCACTTGAGTACCAATTGTTTTGTTCTCAAAGTAGGTCCCTGAATGACCCTTTAGTCCTTTTCTCTTCTGAGGCCCCCTGCTAGACTAGGCTAAGGTCCCAGGCCCTCATGATAGAGCGAAGGCTGCTGTCAGCCATTCAATAGGGTCAAGGCAAACTGTGGGCTCTGACTGAACAACCCCTTCTACACCATGATCCGTCAGCTGTGGGATATAGACACCTGGGGGTCTGCTCAAGATCTGGCCTTTAGCAGTTGAGGACAGGGCCTGATATCTGTATGACTGCTGGGTCAGGGGGCACACTCTGAGTAGCTGTGCTCCAGCGGGGTGGTACTCTGCTGTTTTACGGACAGGTTGTGCGGCCTTTGGCAAGTCATATAAACTCTCCTATTTTCTCAGGCTTAAAATAAGACCACTAGTCTCTACATCAGGGATTTTGGCAAAATTAGCTAAGATACTCTGATTTCCTGGGGTCTCTTGTAGCCTAGGCTGGAATGACTTTAAACTTCTGATCCTCTGGCCCCCTGCTCTGCAGTGTTCTGGGATTGCAGCTGTGCACCACCACATCAGATTAATGTAGTGACAGGGATTGATCCCAGGCTTTTGAGTATGCCATGCAAGCATTCTATCAACTGAGCTGTATCTTCAGCTCCTGAGATACTATTTCTCATACATTATATAGTGTGTATCATTGGCACATGCTGGCCATTATCTCCACCATTATCATTCTGTGCCAACAAAATACAGGGCCTAACCTGAGAGCTGTGGGGACCCTGTGAAGCCTCGTGGTTTTACCTCAAGGAGCACTCAGTCTGGGAGATGGGAAGATCTGTTGGGTCCCATCCAAGGGGCAAATGTTGTCTAAACTGGGGAAGAAGAAGGGATTTATTCGGTTCTGCAACCCAGAGGCTATGGGCTGCCAGAAAGGAATTCAGATGAAGCTCAAAGGGAAAAACATGCTGTGTGGCCTGCTGGGTACGACAGCCCCAAATATAATCTGGTGGGGAAAGGGGCAGTGTGTCCAGGCATCAGTGTACTGTGGCTTGAGGCCCATGCAATATGACAAAGATAGAAATAGGAGGCCAAGGGCCCCATTTCTCTTTATGTCTCTGTCTTACTCCCATCCCTCACAACCCTCCTCAGATTCCTCATAAGTACACAGAGAGGGTGAGATCAGGCACACTGAAGGCACCACAAAGGCTAGAAAGGCAGAAGTGTGGTTCAGAGGCCTCATCCCAATGCCCACATGGAAGAAAGATAGGAGCATCCTGAAAGGCAGGTCTAGAAGTCAGGGTTCTTCTGGAAGTTTCAGGAGGCACGAGGAAAACAGATTTCCTTGGGAACTGACTGTTACTGTACCTCTCGGTGATATATTCTCCTCCTGGCCTGGCTGCTGGGGGCAATTTGGGGGGATAACCCCTCGCTTTCCACGGGGATTGAGTTCTCTGAATGTTTTGTCTGTACACCCAAACATAAACTAGAAATATATATATTCATACATATGTACACACACACACACACACACACACACACAGCTGCACAGAGAGGGACATATGCTTGCTCTACAGTACTCCAAGTTGTCAGAATGCTGAACTCCCTCAGGCTAGTTCTTCAACACCCAGCAAGAGAAGAGGGTCTGAAGAAAATGGAGAAAATGACGAACGTTTAACAAACTTAGATCCGTTTACAAGAACCAAAGAAGTCTCAAGTCCCACTCCCCAGGAACCATCTGCTCTACTGTGCAGGAGAGTGGGCCAAAAATAGAGTATTGTTGTGGAGTAGCACATGAAAACCACCCTGCCCCCAAGGGAAATTAGGTAGCCAGGCTCATCTGCCCTTGCAAAAAGGCCTCTCAGGGTGAAGGAGAAAATGGACTCAATTTATACCAACCTCCGATGGGTCTGGACCACAGTGACTATGGTAGGGAGTACCCAATGAGGAAGCAAAATTGTGTTCTACACCCTGATTTGGCTGAGATATGTCAGTTGGGTAATAAGGATCCCGCTGAAGTACATGGGCTCTGAGGGCCTGGGGCCAGGTGGGTCTTTAGTTCTCCCCAGGAAAACTGTCTTAGCAGGGAGGCTAAGGGATGGCTGAGATCCTCTAAAGTCCTCCCAGGCTAGTTTTCATGATTCTGATTTATAACAACCTATGTTGGGAAAGGTGGGAAACAGTTCCCCGGAGAAGAGGGACCGGGTTAGGCATGGGGCAGAGAAACAGAAATGATCAGGGCTCTAGGGAGCTAATGCAAGACTGAGATGAGCTGATGTTATCACAGCAGATACTTAAGGCCAGAGGGCCTATAGGAAGGCCACCACACGGGTTCCCAGGGTATTAAGTGGTATGAGGCAGTAGGAGTGTGTGCTTAGTTATATTTTTGTTCACTTTGCACAAGCCAGGATCATTTGGGAAGAGGAACTTCAGTTGAGAACATGCCTCCATTAGATGCCTGTAGGCAAGTCTGTGGGTCAACTTCTTGATTAATGATTGATGTGGGAGGGCCCAGCCTACTGTGGGTGGTACTACCCCCCTGGACAGGTGGTTCTGGGTTGCAATGAAAAACAAAAACCAAAACCAGTCTGAGGAGGACATGAGGAGCGTCCTCCATGGCCTCTGCATCAGTTCCTGCTTCCGGCTTCCTGCCCCGATTCCCCTTCATGATGAAGGCATAAGCCAAATAAACCCTTCCTCCCCATGTCACCCTTGGCTGTGGTGTTCTATCACAGCAGTAGAAAGAGAATAAGACAGTGTTTCCTAGAATTGAACCTGCCTAGCCTCACCTGGAAAGGCCAGTCGTGTGATTACATAAAGACTTTGGGGACACCTCAGTGGCCACCATCTAGGTTTTGGGACTTTGCTTATTAAAGTGCGACCCTACTCCTCATATTCAAGTGGAGAGAACAGGCCAGAGAAGTAAGACTTTAGCTAAATCCACATGGCTAGACTGGCCTTCGATTCTCACAGTCTTCCCCGGCCATGTCCTAGAAGTCACCTTCCAAGAGCCACTGAGGTTGGAAAGGTTCCCTTCACATTGACAGTCTTACTGGTCCATGAGTTCCTCCATCCACAGCCACCTAGTATGACCTGCTGTCCCCATGATTCCTAACACCGAGAGCTCTTGACAGGCCATCTCTGAGCTCCAGGAGTAGACAACTCTCCGCAGGAATTGCCCCTAGGAGCTATGAGACCAACAAGGACCTTAGGCAAGAAGGTGACATTTCAGCTCATTTTCATTAAGCCCTTGCTCCAAGCTGGTCCCTGAGTAGACAGCCCAAGGAAGAAGGTCTTCGGCTGGGAGCTAATGGAGAACTTCTACCCTGTCCCCTGCACCATAGGGCTAGCAAGTCCTTAGCAGAACAATGCCAGAGGTGCCCCAACTACTCCAGGACCAGAGGCTATAAAACTGCAGGATCTGGCCTGGTGTGGCTCAATGGAGTCAAGTTCTTTTTCATCAGCTCCACTGGTCAGCAGGGCCCTGCTGGCTCAATTTGCACTAATGGGGTCAGGGTTGCAGGCTCAATACCTATTTGTGCAATTAGCTCTGCTCTCTTTTTGGGCTTAGCTCAAGACCTGACCCTGGATGCTGAGAGAGGAAGGAAACTTGCTGGGATCCACAGCAAGGCAGGACAAGGATTGGAGAACAAACCTTGGGGGTGGGGATCACACTTAGACCAACTCAGGGTGGTAAGGCAAAGGCTCCAGGTGAGCTAACCTTGGCTCATCTGCTACAACTTCTCAACTAGACCACAGTTCTTAATGTAATGAGACCTGGGTGCCCGCAGGACTTTACTGTGCCCATGGGAAGAAAGGGGTGTGTCATATCTTCTGTGGAACTGCAGAAAAGAGAAACCTATGGCTGGCTGAACACTCAGTGGCCAGGGACTTGTGTTAATCATTGACAGGGACTGCTCCAGCCTTCAAGGGGGCTGCAGGGTAATTACTTCTGGGCTCCAGGCCATACACTCAGTGACATAATGACAGTGGTGTCTGTCTTCTGGGCCTTGTGGAGAAGGAGAAGAGAGTATCCTCCAAGGCACTCCCTGAGAAGGCTCAGTGTGCATACACAGCAACAGCAATGGCAGGAACAGAAGCCACTGGGCCAGAGGCCTGGGAGTTGAGAAAGCAGTGCTTAAGGAGTGTGCAGAGTCAAAGTGCCATGGTCTGATAACCTGCTTTCTATGACAGACAACACCCACCCCAAGCAGGTGGCCCAACCACCTTCTTCCTAGAAAGCATGCAGGTCTATCCTCTGTCTTTCAGATCCAGTCCAGACTGGCTTCCTTCACTGGCCATCTATCCACACTGGCCTACCATTTTTCTGTTTCTCCCAAACCAGACCCAGAAACCTTATAAGAGCTACATCCTCCCCTGTCAGATGAGTGGTGATTCCTCTTTCTCAGCATATGGAAACAGTCCTGGAACATACAGACTCCTGGAGGGCATGATCCCTTATCTTGCTCCTCCTTAAGCTGAGAAAACAACGCATTAGCCAGCTCCGTTATGTATTAATTTCTGAAAGCCTCGTTCATGCAGACATAACACATCCACCCACATGGGTAAATGCTTAGACAGACACAAAATCACCAGTACAATTATCAGGCCCCCGCAGCTTCCAGTCAGACCTGGAAACCTGGCTGCATGCTCTCTAGAGTTCTAGGTGCCCTGGGCAGAGGGAGTCCCACCGTGGAACCCATAATCACGGCATGTCCATGTCTAGGCATTATTCTGCAGGCACCTCAGGCTTTGCTGCCTGGCAGGGAACACCAGACACCAGCCCCAACAATGAGGGTACTGAGCAGGGCAGGGAGTGGTCATGTGTGAGATTTGGCAGTTCCAGCAGTGGCGGCACTGTTGTTGCTTACTTATAATTTGTGCTTTGCCTACAGAGAGGACCAAAGGCAGCTGGCTCTGATGCTAAGAGGCACGAGAGCTTCGGGAAGGCAAGGAAAACACAGGTGATGAATGTTCTCAATCCGGCCCCAAGTGCTAGGTCTTCCAGGAGGACACTGAAATTGGTTCAGAGGTTTTTGCTCCCCAGCCCAAGCCAAGCCTTTGTATTATGAGCCCCCAGTCCAAGTTATAACTGACTTTATCCTGGTCATAAGCTGAGCCTTGATCCTAGTCACAACCAAGCATCACACCCTGAGTCCAGATCGCACTTGAAAACTAAACCCTGATCTTCATCACAGATTAAACTCTGACCCTGATCACAGATTGAGCCCAGGTTCCAGACATAGGCCTCAGCTGAGTCCTAATCTACATACCTACTCCACACCTTTATTTTTCTAATGAATTCAATAAACAGACCACAGCACTCTGTTTCTCTGGTGGATCCAGCAAGACACCCCTGACTATTTGTCCCTCCCCCACTCCTGGGATCTGAGCCATCCTCCTGGAATAGGGACCTACATGGTACCCTGGTTTGCTGCCCAAATCCCAAATGTCTATCCAATAGTCAAGACCTGCCAGGGGAGGATCAGTTAGGTAGGCATCTGAACTCCAAAAGTGACAGACCCGAAGTGGGGCTAGACTATGGCTAAGCCTCCATGCTCTGAACTGCTAGATAAAGAAAGATCCTGCTCTTGGGATAAACTTAAAACATGTTGTTTGTTTTTTTCCTCTTCCCAACTTCTTTGCATTGTCAGAAGTAGGATCCGGTGTAGAGTTCACCCCTGAGCTGCACCATAGTGCAGATGTACATTTCCATGAAGAATGACACTGGGCTGGGGACCATTCAGGAAGACTTCACTGGGAGCCCTGTTCTGAAAGCCAGAGGTAGGCTAGGGTTTTACGACCTTCATGGAGAGACATCACATAACCCAGTGGGTTCTGGTTTTGTCTTTGATGTGAACTTCCTTTGTGGCCCTCTCTGCTCCTTTACCTCCATACACACAAGGGGGTTTCCTCCGTCTTTCCTTTGGGGCTCTGAGACCTAATGGACGTTCTGTACCACTGATCACCCATTTTTCAGAGCTCCTCCATGATTTTTTTGATTCTCAGGAGAATATTCCCTAGAAACACTTGTATAATTAAATATTCAAAGCAAAGGAGAATGAGGGGTGAGAAGGAGGAAGGACGTTAGTTCAGAGTCCCACAGATGAGGCTCAGATGCCAGGCCTGGCTCTTCCCAATGATGTGAATGGGAACAAATTGCTCCCTGACCCCTATATCAGCCTTGTCTATAAAACAAGCATGATTAAACTATATGGGGCCACTTGGAAGAGTAAATGAGATAAAATGTACTCAGCTCCCTACACAACCTGGCATATGGCAGCTACTTCATCACGGTAGTTATTGGTCTATAAACCACCTGACTTTAGCCTCTCAATTTGAGTAAAGTATTGTGAACTTGGAGGTGATAAGGGTTTGAATAGCTAGATGGTGAATGGTGAGGCTGGATTCGAGATAGATATTATAGGAATAGCTAGGGTCCGGGGACTGGGAACAAGACAGAACATAGGCCCAACTAGAGGGTGAATCACTGGCTTCCCAGGGCTCTTGACTGTGAGGTAAGGATGTTGAGGCCAGATCTTCTGTTCTTAATATTTTCAAGAGAAGTCCGCAACCCACACCTTCCATGTGTGTATGCAGGGGTGTGTGTGTGTGTGTGTGTAAACCAAATGTCAGGCAGTTTCTTCAATTCTTCCCCACCTTATTTTGGAGGTATAGGGTCTCTAATTTGGTTAGATTGGCTGGCTAGCAGGTCCCAGAGATTCTCCTGCCTCTTCCTCACTCTGGAATTAAACACACAAACCATTACATGTGGCCTTTAAAAAAATATTACTAATGTGGGTGCTAGGGTTCCAAACTCATGTACTCCGTACTTACATAGCAAGTACTTTACTGACTGAGACATGTCTTCAGTCCCCTGCATTGCCATGTTCTATCTTGCTGTCTTAAAGCATTGACTCAGATCTGTCACAAGGCACTATGCTCACCAAACAGCTCATCTCGGTGTGTATTTGGTCCACTGGATGCTGTTTAGCAGTACCCAAGTACTCTGCTGAGCTACACTGAGCATCTTCAGTGCCAGAGAACTCACTGCCTCTCACTTCTGTCTCCTGCCCCAGCTTTGGGTCGTGGTGATGGTGGAAAGTGTTTCTGAGTGGCTTCCTGGCCCTTGGGACCACAGATTTCCAGGTCTCTGGCAATACTTTCTCAGCAAGGAAGCTTGGCTGGCAGAGAACATCCTTTCCAAAGCCAAAGACAATGCCCCTGCCCTCCAGTGGCCCTCTCTGGCTGGGAAATGTGGATTCTTCAGCATCCCCTGGGTCCAAGTAGGCCTGCCTGGCTGGCCTCTGTAGCCTTTCTATTAATTAGCAACTGACAGTACAGCTTTGTGAGAGCTCTCAAGCCAGGCTGAAACTATGGCTGCCTCAGTTATATGACAAGCACCCAGGGGACTGGGCCAGGACCTTCTGCTCTACACAGTTTCCCCCTTGGTTTCCAGTGTTGTGGCAGATAGGGCTTCTGTGACATTTGTCTTCCCTGCCATCTGAATGGAGGCAAGGGGAGGGAAGAAAGTTGACAGGTAAACCTGTATACAGAGAAAGCTGCTGTCCATGGCCAGGGGCAGAAAAAAACATAGGATTGGGGCAGATTCTGTGCTAAGGTACAAAGGCAGATGCTATTCAGGATGCCTCTGTCCGCTCCAAGCTAGACACTGTCACAGCTACTGCTGTCATGCCTGGAT
This sequence comes from Phyllotis vaccarum, assembly GCA_033318265.1. NCBI lineage: Eukaryota > Metazoa > Chordata > Mammalia > Rodentia > Cricetidae > Phyllotis > Phyllotis vaccarum. The sequence continues at coordinate 72,982,777 of JARWLC010000012.1, forward strand.
TCTCACCAGCAACGTCTACCTATTCTGTTCAGAAGTCTCATTGTAGAATGACATCTCTGTGTACCCCGTGCTTTCTCTCCCCCTCTCAGGCCTTGGCCTCTGACCCTTAGGACAGAAAAAAGCTAAGAAAGTGGTGACATGGAATCCTCTGGTCACCTGGTCTCCTCCTGCTATTCAGCCTCCATAGAAGCCAGCACACAAAGCCAGCAAACCCAAACCAGATCTTAAACAACAGTGCAGGAACCGGAGATGAGGCTGTGAGTCTGACACCCCAGGGTACAAGCTGATTTCTGAGGCATGGTGCATCTACTTTACAGCATCCTGCCCATACCAAGGGCTCCATCGCCAAAGGCAGAAGAACCAGGCTCAGGGCTCTGTGAGAGTAAGTGTATGGGCTGTAAGCTCAGGACTCCACACTTGGTCCAGGGCACCAGAAATATCATTACTCACAGGAAGCTGCATGTAACAAGGTCCCAGGGTGAGATGGCTAACATTCCAATGAGGAGCTGCATTTATGCAATTTGAGTTCCACCCATGACTCTATAGCCAGGAGGATTGATAGATGATTTGATAAGCAGAAAAAAGACCTGGAAATGTGAAGCCTTACAGCCTAGAGAGGAGATGAACAGAACACTGTTGGGTTTCGCAATGTGAAGCCTTCTACCTACTAGTATGAAATCCTTGGCTTATAAAACCAAAGGGACAGAGACAAGGCCAGACAGAAGAAGGCAGCCCCCCCACCCACCCAAGACCCATGATGCAATTACTAGATGTGGGCGCTAGAAGCTAGCTACATAGAGAACCAGATAGCTAAGGGACTTAGCCCTCTGGCTTAGTGGGTTTTCAGGCCCCTGTTCTTATTGAAGGTAACATATCCTGAGCTCAACTAGCTCTAGCCTTGTGAGGTTGGGCAAGCTGCACAGCTGGAGAGTCCGCTGCCCACTGTGCCAGCTGACAGCACCACCCAGGCAGCTCACCTTGGAATTCCCCTCTGCACCAAGGCACCTTCCCTCCCTGCTGCCTGTGCCTGCTGTGCCTTTCACTCAGCTTCCCACATTGCCAGCAGGAACAGCTGGCCCAAGAAAGGCTCTCCTATGAAAGGACCTCCAAAGCCCCAGACCTAGAGCCAGGCTGCCTCCTTCCTGAACAGTCCTTCCCAAGGCTGCAAGGGAATGCACACGGGCATGAGTCAAGTGATGGGTCTCTAACCAGACCTCCTTTCCTGTCTCAGGCGCCTAACTCCAACCCCTAACTGCTTTTGCACTCTGCTGGCAATGGAAAGTCCAAGTCCAGATCACAGAGAGACACCCCCCCACCCACCCACACACACCATACTAGATTCTAAGAAAGGCTAGTGCCCCACCCTCACAAAGGCCTAGACCCTCTTCCCATGCTACCACAGCCTGCAGTGGAATTCACAGTCATCAGCCTCCACATGATTCTCAATTTAGGGAAATCTCAGACACAGGAAATTGTGTGCCACATTGCATGTGCCTAGATACATGTGTATTTCTCTAGACAGTGACTTGGTAGTTTCTAGCAGGCTCTCGGTGAAGTCTCTGGCCAGAGTCCAGGATAGGGACCCATGTGGTCTACCCTGCACCAAGGAGAGGAAAGATTGAGGGCAGGGAAGGTATTTGACCACTCACTACGGACTCTCACCTCATCTGAGTGCCTACACTTGCAGTTTGTGTCTAACATAGAAATGAGCAAGAGGCGTCCCATGTTTTGGACAGGAAAACTGAGGCTCACAGAAGGATGATAACTCAATTATGGACTAATACTAAATACGTTGGGGAGTATGTGTAGTAAGCAATGCCATCGATCTGGTGCAGTGACTGGCAACAAGAAGTCTACTTAGGCAATTCCTAGGACCTACCATCATCTCAGCTTCCAGAGTTCCAGAGCCCAGCTGCTTCGGCCCCAATAAAAGGATGCTTTTAGATCTTTCAGTCTCTAGATCTTTTAGATCTTTCCATTTCTTTCCTCCTAGATTTAAAAGGATCAGGCCAGGAGAGGGCATGGAGATTCGGAGAACCCAGCTTTTGTCTGCTTGCTGTTGTTTGGGGCACGACAGTAGCCCCAGAGCTAATATCCAGATAAGAGCTTCACTGAAAACCACTGTGTCCACCCACACAGCCCCAAGACATGTCTCAGACACACAGCTCTGACACACACACACCCAGATCAATTCCTGGAGCCTAACATATGAAGTTTTGACCAATCATCCTCCAGGAAAAAAGCAGCTATACCTTATCTCAGGGTCCCTGCTCCCTTTTCCTCCTTTCCAACATCTTGGGAAACCAGAGTTATCTAGCTAATGTGTTATGTGTTCTTAGGTTCCAACCATCAAATCCAGGCTTCAAGGACAGAGCTCCCACAGGAGGAAAGACTGGTTCTGGAACCTTGCTCCATAGTCTGGGGAAAATGTCCTAAGGGTTGCCACATGCTGGCCCTCCCCCCTTAGCAAACTGTAAGTATGAGCTTCAGAAAGTCAATGGGCGGAGGAGAGGAAAGGACATCTGAAGCCTGTGAGAAGCTAGGTGAATACAGACAGTAAGCAAGATGGTCAGGAATAGCCTAGTCTCTCAGTCACGGTCCAGGTTATAGTAAGCCCATGACTTCCCAGGGAAAGGTACCCAGCCCTTTTCTCTTGGGACAGATGTCAGAAGCAGCCCATAATAGCCAGCCCTGAACTTCAAACCACAAACTCAATCTATCATAGTTTGCTGCTGATTCTTTATTAAACCAATTCTGCTGGATCAATGCTTCCTGCCAGTCAAAATGATGAATAAATCCTCAGTGGGTCTGGGAAGTGCCTGCAGAAGCTCTGATGGGCAATGATGTCTGTCTCTAGATAAAGGCCCAAGGCCAGTACCTGAAACTTCATGGTTCAAGGCTTGGGTTCTCCAGGGAGAGCATGGAAGGATGGATGGAGTGATGTGTTTTCTAAGTTTAGCAGATTCAGCTAATCCCTTGGATCTGTTTGGGCCAAAGAGGAAGAAGAGGCACAGCCACTGACCTCCAGAGACTTATGAACTCTGTCTTGGATTGTTTTCCATCCTACAGGCCCAGCAACAGACAGTTGCAAGGCTGGGCATAGAAGATGTACCATTCCAGATACCAGTCTCTGTTGCTTGTCACAAAATAAAACAAACAACCTCTCCCCGCACACCCGCCCACAAAATAACCTTCATCAAAATCCAGTTGGGCAGGGTGGTGGCAGCACACACCTTTAATCCCAGAGGCAGGTGGCTCTCTGTGAGTTCCAGGCCAGCCTGGTCTACAGAATGAGTTCCAGGCCAGCCAGGGCTACACAGAGAAACCCTATCTTGAAAAACCAAAACCAAAACCAACCAACCAAACAAACAAACCCATTTGAACCCTTGTTCTATTATTGTCTATCAGTCTTCTGTGTCCACCCCCTCCAAGATACACATCTCCAAAGCCTACATTAGTGGAGGTTTTACAGCTAGGGGACTGCAAACCAGCGTGCTATGAATGTCACAGCTAAGACTAGGAAAATTTTGGCAGTGTGTTGGGGGTGGGGTGGGGAGAGGGGGTGCTTAAGTCCCAGATCTTGACCATCTAAGGGAAGATGGGTGGAGAGGGCAAGGGTTTGCAGCCAGAAGTTTCTCCATCAGTGCTTGTAATTGGATGTAAAACATGCCTGGGGTTGACAATGGGCCTGAAGATAAGAACTGTGAATAGAAATTTTCCCATCACAGAGATGGGCAGAAGTTGAGTACTTGATGGGAATGCCCTACTGTCACTACCACTGGGGGAAAAGAAGCCTGGGATACCGAGGGACAGAGGGGACAAAGGAGGCATGGCGTATGTCCACTTCTCCCTGGTTTAACATGGTACCAGTCCTAGTCACGGGGATTCACTAAGGATCCTAAGGAGGATCCTTCTTTGCTCTCATAATTCAAAGGCTAGGGCTCTGTCCAGCAAGCCTACTGCCTCCTTGCTTTCTGAGAATATGAAGCATGAATATTAGGGTTAGAACAATCAATGTCTCAAAAGAAAAAGGAACCAAGAGAGGGTGCCTCTCTATTCACCACCTATTTTAAGCCACCAAAGTGTTGTCTGACTGGTCAATTCCCAGCCAAAGAAATCTCTCTCATTGGATGGAAAATAGCTTTGCTCTCATTACAAATCCAGCCTCCCTGGAGTTTGTAAAGAAGCTCTGGTCGGCAAAATGTTCCTTTATACAGGGAGGCCAGCAGGTAGGCAGGCAAGGGAGGACAAACAGGGCAGGACACAGGGAGGAAGAGAAAGAAAACCCAGCTAGATCTTCATCCTAATCTTGTGTGCTAGGACAGTCTCAGGAGACCATGAGAGAGTGGGGACTCGGAACCTTGACTGGGATTCCTGATGCAAACTAAGAGGCAACCCACAATCTCTCTTATATACAGCTCAGACCACAGGCCTGATTGGTATCCACTGATCATTACTATTAGACCTGGGAGATGCAAGGGGGAACAAGACTGCTCTCCCTGACTGGTCTAGGGATGGGGATGAGACACTGGACTAGTTGGGGATCGATAGACATGTCAGTCAGAACACCAGACATCTTTACTGACCACTGTGAGCAAGGTCATTCTGCCCTGCCAGCGTGAAAGCTAGCTGTATCAGAGTACCCGCTCCTGGTCTACCACTCAGCACAAGAGGTTGAGTAAAGCTGTGTAGTGGGCTTTCATCTTGGGCTTGAGGTGCCAGTGACCTCCTGGCTGCAGCTTCACAGGCCCAGCAAACATATTAAAACCTTGCAGTCAGCACCCAAGGAGCTGGCCCAGCTGCTCAGATGTCTATCTTCTTTCATGACCCTTCTCTGCAAGCTGAATGACCTGGAGCTGCCTCTGGGATGGCCACCTTGACTCTGCAGCCTCCAAGAGGGAGGTGCATGGCTTGGATAAGCAGAGCTCTACCCGGGCTGCAGGCAGGACTAGGCCAGGTTCAGAACACCTTTGAGCTTGTCTCCATGGCAGCTCAGACCCTGAAAGAGAGGTGTCAGGAGCCTGAAGACTGAAGAAGTTCCCAGTGTGCTGCAGGAGGTCTGGAGGGGGTGGTGGTGTCTGGGATGCTCGAGGAGCCCCACTTCGCTTTGAGCTTCCAGCACAAGAAAGGAAAGTTAACTCAGGCTGGGAGGCAGGATTGGAAAGAAAGCGGCGTGCCTACAATTGTACACGGCATCCACAGAATCCCCACCTAGACTCTTACCTGAAGTCGCTGTAGGGGTGGATAATCCAAAACCCAGCTGACTTAACCCTCTCCTGCTCACGTTCCACCGCTTTCTGACTGCCGAACATCCTTAGGGAGAATTTGTTGACCCCAGGTTGCAGCATGGCACCGAACTGGCGCTGCATGAAGCCGCTCTGGCCCAGGCGAACCTCGGCCTCCGGGAGGATCTGGTCGCCGGCGGCCGCGCCTCCCTCCACTTTGATAGCTGTGTCCGCCGAGGGCTGCTCGCAGGAGGCGGAGGCCGGCTGCGGCTGCTGCTGGGGCGGCGGCGAGGCTGCGGGCTCTGCCGCGGCGCCAGGGCGCTCGGGCTCGGCTGCCAGGCCCAGGGGCGTCCTGTCCTCGCCGGGGGACGCATCGCCCTCGGCGGCAATGAGCCGCCGCTCCTCCGCGGAGTCATGCAGGTGCCCGTGACTGCTGCTGCTCCCTGCTCCACCGCTGCCGCCGCCCCGGCTGCCCAGCGAGGCCAGGCTCCCGCGGAAGCGCCTGCAGTCACCGTTGGTGCTGGACTTGCCGGCGCTGCGGCCCGACCCCTCGCTGTCTGCCGTCCCGAGGGCCGCACCCCGGGACTCCGCACAACCGGCGGCCACCGAGGGAGACGGTGAGGGCAGTGGGCGCAGCCGGATGCTCCTGCGGCTCGGGTCCTGGCGGCCCCCGGCCCCCTCCTCCTCTCCATCCTCTTCCTCGTCCATGATCCACGCCTTGGCCCCCACCTGCTGCGGGAGGCTGTAAAGCCGCTTGCGCATGGACGGCGGCAGCTTGTCCATGGTGCCAAGGGGCTGGGCCGGGGGCAGCGGTGCGGGTGCGGCACAGGGGACCCGCTCCAGGTGCACCGGCCAGTGAGGACGCGTCCTTCGCTGCCGACTCGGGGCCGCCTCAGGAGCCGCCTCAGGAGCCCATGATCGCGCCCGCTGCACGCCGAGGGGGTGGCTCCTACTCCGGCCGCGGGTCCCCGGGTTTGCCGCGCTGCGCCTCCTCTCCTGCCCGGCTTGGACGCGGGGACCCTACGCTCCCTCCCTTTCTTCCCTCCCTCCTGCGATCAGGGGCGCGGCGCGCGGCCGGGCTCCAGGCGCCCCGCCCCCGCGGGGAACAATGGGCGCGGGCAGCAGTGGCGCTGCGACCGCAGCGCTCCGGGAACCGCTCCGGAGCGAGAGCGCACAGCCCGTGCGGCTCCTGGGAGTGCGTCCCGCGGGCGGCTGGGGCTGTCCGTGTGTGTGGCCGCCCGGACTCTGCGGCCGGCCACCCGCGATCTCTCCTGGTCTCCTCTAGCTGAGTCCAGCGGGCGGGTCCCGGGGACTCCCGCCGCAGCCAAGCGGAGCCCAGCGGCCCGCCGGGCTTACATCAGCGGCCGCCTCTCCCGGAGCGCCCTCCGGCAGCGCTCGGGCTCCCGCGCCCCGGAATATTCATGAAGCCGCCGCAGCTCGCGGGTTGCCATAGGAGCGGCTCCCGCAGCCTGGCCTGCCTACCTGGGCTTCTTAAAGGGGCAGCGGCACCCCGGCCCAGGCGTAGAGGGGAGCGGGGGCGGGTCTGGCGGGGGGCGCGGGGCGGAACCTCGCCAGACCTTGGGGACTGAGGTAGGAGGCGTCCTTACTCCGGTGCGTGCAATGATTTCTGCTGACCGAGGGCGGAGAGCACCCCTTAAATGAGGTCTCCTGCTGGAGCTCAATACTGGGGGGCGGGGTTTCCCGGTCTCTTCCACGAGCTTCGGGCTTTCCTTGCTCGGCCGGCTCTCCCTACGCTAGGGTCTCCGACCCTCCTCTGGGGAGGCGTGTCGGTCGCACGGCTGCGGAGCGGCTGCTTTCCCGCAACTCGCCTGGAGAGGGGGTTTCGGGAAAACGCTTCAAGTCCGGGCGGCTCCCAGGGCTTTCCTGAGCCACGGGCGGGGGGCGAACCCCGCGTGGGTCTTCCCCAGCGCGGCGCCGAGGGCTTGCGGGAAACTCTACAGGCGCGCACAGGGCGCGCGGGTGGACCCGGCCCTGCGAGGTAAGACTTCGAAGAAATGCGCGGGCAGCAGCAGCCTCAGGCGCGGGATCCCAGCGGCGGACTCCCCACCTTCCACTCTCCAGCGCCCTTTCCCGGAGCAATTCAATGTGGGGTTCCCGAGACCTGGCTGTAGCCAGAAGGCTATGGGCAGGCTCCCCTGGTGACCTGGCACTCTGGGGGGCTGGTTTTGAATCCCTCTTCCTATATTCCCATCCAATTGAGACACCTCCTGTGTGCACCAGCGTTAGAGGGTTCCACCTCCACCCAGACACATTCCTTCCCCAGCCTCAGCATCTGCACAGCCCAGCCCCCATTTGATCCCTCTCTTAAGGCAGTCCGGGATGAACCTGGGCTTCTCTCCCTGTTTTACATTCTGAGCTTAAGGGCAAATCCCTGTAGCTCAGCCTAAGGTATAGCTCACCAGGTACCAACACTTTAGGACAGCACACGTTAGCTGTCCTAACACCCCACATTAGCTCAAAAATTGGGTGAGGGGCGGTTCAGAGGGACAGCTGGCCACAGAAGGTTGCAGTCTGTTAGTGCAAAAGCAGACCCTCAGCAGAGCCCCCAACTCTCTGAGGAATAGCATGAAGTTTAAATTTGAATTCTTAGCCTGCTTGTGTTTATACACACATCCAGATTGGGAATTTTGGAGGCATCGGGGGTTTGGGTGGTGGGCAGCCTAGCGGGGTCTTTTCTTCCCTACCCACTGGACTGCAGGACTTCGCATGGGGGGTGGGGATAACTAAGGTGATGACATCACCGGAGCTGGCATTTCTACTTTTGAGCAGTTCTGAGCTGACAATTTCCCCGCACCGATGCTGGGAGGCATGATCTCTCAATGTCCTTGGGTCTCCTTGAGGAATGCTCTTAACTGCCTGAGAGCCCTGCCTGCCCCATATGTGAAGACCTTCCTTCAGCTCACTTGCTAGTTTCTCTGCTCACCAGAAACCACTCTGCAGTAATCCAGGAGCAGAACAGCAGTACACACAGAATGTCCTCCTCTCTAGAAACCTGATGATGAAGGGAACCCTGGGGAAAGATGGGGGATATCACTAACTTTCTGTTTCCTAGGAACCATTGTCCCAGGCTGGCCAGGAGCCTCCTGTTTTCTCTACCTTTAACACCTCACTCACTTTCAATATGATTAGCACCATTTGTATAGTGCCAACTTTGGGTATAGAATTGACACTTTGATAAGTCATAATAAGCCCCTACTGAGGACGAGCCTCTCCTGTGTCCATCATGTAAGAATATTAGTAGAGGATATCTTCGGTACACCAGCAAAATCTGAGGGATGGGGAGGAGGAGGGAACCTTTGTGGGCTCCATGTTAAGAGGTTAGACTCATGCCTTGGAATAGAGAAGCAAGCCAGCAGCTAGAAGCAAGACCATACATACCTTCCTCAGGAGAGATTTGGAGGCTCGATGAGCCTGGCCTAGTTAGGGGAGACTTTCTGGAGGAGAGCATTAGATTTAATGAGAAATATGTACCAACCCAGAGGAAGATGTCTGCTGCCCCACTCTATCGCCCTCAATCTTATTTTCTTGAGACAGTCTCACTGAACCTGAGAGTGGAGCAGCCTGCAAGTCCCAAGGATCATCCTGTCATCCTGTGTCTCTCACACTTGGGTGCTGTGATTACAGGCATGCACAGCCACACCCAGATTTCTGTGTGTGTGTGTGTGTGTGTGTGGTGGATATTAAAACTCAGATCCCTGTGCTTGCAAAGCAAGCACTCTTAACCACTGGACCATCTCTGTAGCCTCTGTGGCCAGTACTTTATGCTTTATTTATTTAAACTACCAGAAATTGTCGCTTTGTTGGGCCAAATGTGTCCAAATCTTGGCAGGATTCTTGCTCCTGTTTGCAAGCAAGAGAGGTTGAACAACTTACCAAATACCTCATAGCAAGAAAATGGTGGAGCTGGAATTCCAGCAAAGGCTCCACAAGGTCAGACTCTTCTCTCTGGCCCAGCTGTCTTTCTCAGGTGGGGAAGGGCAGACACTGGTATAGGAGAGAGGGCAGGCACAGGTGCGGGAGAGAGGGCAGGCACAGGTGCAGGAGAGAGGGCAGGCACAGGTGCAGGAGAGAGGGCAGGCACAGGTGCAGGAGAGAGGGCAGGCACAGGTGCAGGAGAGAGGGCAGGCACAGGTGCAGGAGAGAGGACAGGAACAGGTGCAGGAGAGAGGGCAGGCACAGGTGCAGGAGAGAGGGCAGATGCAGGTGCAGGAGAGAGGGCAGACACAGGTGCAGGAGAGAGGGCAGGCACAGGTGCAGGAGAGAGGACAGGCACAGGTATAGGAGAGAGGGCAGGCACAGGTGCAGGAGAGAGGGCAGGCACAGGTGCAGGAGAGAGGGCAGGCACAGGTGCAGGAGAGAGGGCAGGCACAGGTGCAGGAGAGAGGGCAGGCACAGGTGCAGGAGAGAGGGCAGGCACAGGTGCAGGAGAGAGGGCAGGCACAGGTGCAGGAGAGAGGGCAGGCACAGGTGCAGGAGAGAGGGCAGACGCAGGTGTAGGAGAGAGGGCAGACACAGGTGCAGGAGAGAGGACAGGCACAGGTATAGGAGAGAGGGCAGGCACAGGTGCAGGAGAGAGGGCAGGCACAGGTGCAGGAGAGAGGGCAGGCACAGGTGCAGGAGAGAGGGCAGGCACAGGTGCAGGAGAGAGGGCAGGCACAGGTGCAGGAGAGAGGGCAGATGCAGGTGCAGGAGAGAGGGCAGGCACAGGTGCGGGAGAGAGGGCAGGCACAGGTGCGGGAGAGAGGGCAGATGCAGGTGTAGGAGAGAGGGCAGGCACAGGTGCAGGAGAGAGGGCAGGCGCAGGTGCGGGAGAGAGGGCAGATGCAGGTGTAGGAGAGAGGGCAGGCACAGGTGCAGGAGAGAGGGCAGGCGCAGGTGCGGGAGAGAGGGCAGATGCAGGTGTAGGAGAGAGGGCAGGCACAGGTGCAGGAGAGAGGGCAGGCACAGGTGCAGGAGAGAGGGCAGACACAGGTGTAGGAGAGAGGGCAGGCACAGGTGCAGGAAAGAGGACAGGCACAGGTGCAGGAGAGAGGGCAGGCACAGGTGCAGGAGAGAGGGCAGGCACAGGTGCAGGAGAGAGGGCAGGCACAGGTGCAGGAGAGAGGGCAGGCACAGGTGTAGGAGAGAGGGCAGGCACAGGTGCAGGAGAGAGGGCAGGCACAGGTGCAGGAGAGAGGGCAGGCACAGGTGCAGGAGAGAGGGCAGGCACAGGTGCAGGAGAGAGGGCAGGCACAGGTGCAGGAGAGAGGACAGGCACAGGTGCAGGAGAGAGGGCAGGCACAGGTGCAGGAGAGAGGGCAGGCACAGGTGCAGGAGAGAGGGCAGGCACAGGTGCAGGAGAGAGGGCAGGCACAGGTGCAGGAGAGAGGGCAGGCACAGGTGTAGGAGAGAGGGCAGGCACAGGTGCAGGAGAGAGGGCAGGCACAGGTGTAGGAGAGAGGGCAGGCACAGGTGCAGGAGAGAGGGCAGGCACAGGTGCAGGAGAGAGGGCAGGCACAGGTGCAGGAGAGAGGGCAGGCACAGGTGCAGGAGAGAGGGCAGGCACAGGTGTAGGAAAGAGGGCAGGCACAGGTGTAGGAGAGAGGACAGGCACAGGTGCAGGAGAGAGGGCAGGCACAGGTGTAGGAAAGAGGGCAGGCACAGGTGTAGGAGAGAGAACAGGCACAGGAGAGAGAGGAGTGGCTGAGTATAGCCTTGATGGAGCACAGAGGATAACGGAGAAGGAATGAAGAACATGTCTTCCATTTTTCCCATCCCTCCATCCACACCTGTCCTTCCTTGCACCATCTAGGAAGCACAAGGTCACCTCTGGTCACCCCAACTGTGTTGGGTATCTGGATCTAAGAGAGAAGTGACCTGGTGAAGTTAGGCTTGCTCCTCTGAGGACTGAATGCTACTGAAATTCAGAAGACCTTCAAGAATTGAAGTGAGAGGTAGCTGATTGTGTATATCAAGCTCAGACCCTATTTGCCTATGGAAAGAGTACTGTTCTTGCTTAAAGGGGCAGTTCTGGGGTAGGGAAGCCCTTGTATAAGATGAGAAATATAGAGAGAGGTGAGAGGGAGGAGATGGTGAGGGGAGGATAGATAGATAGATAGATAGATAGATAGATAGATAGATAGATAGATAGATAGATAGAAATGAAAGAAAGAAAGAAAGAAAGAAAGAAAGAAAGAAAGAAAGAAAGAAAGAAAGAAGGAAAGAATAATGTAGAGTATTTTAAGCAAAGCATTGTCTCCTATCCTCTCGTAGAAGGCTGTGTTTTCTAAGATAATATCCTTGCTACATTTTCTGTGTTAAAATGCCATTTCATGAAATCATAGTGCTGGGAAATGTGTTCGGTTCTTTGTTTGTTTGTTTTTAATGTTCTTGGCCAAATAACAAAATTTGGCATGCTGTTCTGTGTTTGTTACCCCCCCCCCCAAATCATTTTGGAATTGTTATTTGACTGTGAATTACAGAAGTCTGGAAACAATAGAGGGGTGATAGGAGGCAAAAGTCTTGGTGTTCAATTATCCTCTGTGAAATGGGTTTGACAATAGTCACCTTGCAGGTTTTTGTGAAGACTAAATGAGGAAATGCACATGTGGAACATGCAATCCTACCTGTAGTGGGTGCTCAGTTAATATTACATGATGGACACTGGAATAAGACTGCATCAGCCAGTGATCGGGGAGACACCTGGCCCTTGGAATCCACTTTTAGATATGTTTATCTTAAAAATTCTTGTATGGATGAAAGAGGTATTTTACTGTATAGAGCTGTTTCTTTTAAATTGCCATCCCTGGTAAGCCCTAGCTGGGTCCCCAAGGAAGATCGCTCCGGGGTGGGCATTTACTTATCCCCAAGCCCTGCAGGCAGCTGCTAAGTCGGATCAGAGGCAGCTGGCTCAGAGGCCACGCTTCTGACCCTGTGCTCAGGGCCCCCCTTCCCCAGAAGACAGGAGTGGAGTCTCCAGACACATGGGCAGCTCCACCTTTTTATCCTGTGGGGATCTGATCCTATCCAGTGTACCCAGTGCTCTGTCAGGCTAGACAGCAAAGAGTGGGCTGCAGACATAGAGACTTCCTGCTGAGGGTCCTGGCTTGGAGTCCAGAGCGCTGAGAAAAAGAGTATGGGCAATACCCTTGCCCCAGGGCTTCCTGGTGAATACACTTGGAGGTGGTGGGGTACACAGGAGGGTTACAAAGGGACTGATGTAAAGTAAGTCAGCTAGCCAGTTTTGACCACGGCTTTAGTGCCCCACTGTGTGCTCAGGGTTCCATAGCTGTTGGTAAAAAGGCTGGTGGATTCCCTTGCTGGTTGACAACATGAGGCCATCCCAGAGTTATACGGGTGAGGTCATAGGAAGTATGGAGATGCTCAGGTCAATAACTTCCCTGAGCATAGTCAGGGTGGATGTCGTGGAGGAGGTAATAAGGGAGATGTGACCTTGGCTTTCTAGGCAGTGGAAAGAAGGGATGGGAGAAGGGGTAGGAAGCGATGGGGTAGAGGAGACTGTGAGTATGATGTTTGCTTTGTTCACAAAGGATAGGGTGAGAGGCAAGCACCCATCTTGGAGGGCTGCTTAGCTTTTGTCCTAAGCTGACTTTAAGAGGAAATCTATTGCCTTTATACGAGGTAAGTAGTGGGTCCTTCTGGTCCCCTCTTCCCAGCACCCTACAGGTCAGCCTCGGATCCTCAACTCCTCATTGATCAGCTTTCTGCCATCCTGTGCACCCACTGATCCCCAGGGATTCTGCTGGGGCACGGGTGAGATTCTAGCTGGAAAAAGTACTGTGAGCCAAAACACCCTTCCCCTACAGGCTCTCCATCTTGTTGCCTTGCCATTGGCTTTCTTGGCAGTTTTGCCTGGTTTCTTTAGGACCTAGCAGCAGATGCTATTGAACTGTCCTGTGCTCCATCCCTTGCCTGGGTACAAGGTGCCACCTGGAAATCCCGAAAACCTTCCACATGCATGCACCAGAGACCAGCAGAGCCCAAAGCCCTTCCTTCTGGCTCCAGGCCAGTCTTGGCTCCCATGTTCTCTCAGCTGCCTCCCAATTTGTGTACCCGTTGCTTCCTGGGGACTCTGCCAGGGCATGGGTGGGGTCTCATGCCATCTCCTGCCCCTGGATGGGGTGGAGAAAGATATGCTGACAGCTCATCCAGGCCTGGACTATGTCTCTGTGTCCTGCCAGGGCTCCAGGACGTCTGGGCCACCTGGACTGGGAGCCAGGCTGAAGAGGGGGGCACTGGTAGGGAAGGCCCCTGTGGTGCCAGCCGAGAAGAACTGCCAAGAAGTAAGTAGAAGAGGCTGCTCAGTCCCAAGCCTGGATCTTGCCATCTGTCAGGGCTACAGTGGGTTCATACAGTCACACACACACTCAGGAGGGACAGTTTAAACAGCTTGGATTAAAGGCTTGGAGAGGAGAAATAGGCAGGGGACAGATGTAGTGAGTGAGGACAGCTAGGGAGACCGGACGTTTCCAGGGACCCAAGATGATTCACAGGATAGACTTGGCTTGTGGACCCTTCACTCACCCAGGAAGGACGGCTCACACTCATGCTGTCCCCTGCTGTCTATGGTCCTTCTTCAGTATCTGTTCCTCTTCCCCCAACTTGGTATCATCCCTCTTAATTGTTCTGTCACTCAGCCCCTTAACTATCTAGCAAATGTGCAATTTCCCTAATCACAGAATGCAGGCGGGGCCCAAGGGCATGGGGTGTAGAGAGGACTAGAGAGCCAAGGAGGGGATTCCTGGAGGAGGGGCAAGGAACATAGGCTTGAGGCTACCTCTCAAGAAGTCAGGCGCACTTTGGAGAAGTGAAGATAGGCAAGCGAGGGAATGCCAGGGGAAGGGCACATTATGAACAGAGGATGGCCAAGGGGAACCCATGAATGGAGACAGGTGAACAGGCCAGGAGCAGACAGGCACAAACAAGGACACCAAGATTGGTTGGTTCTGGAAACAATGAGGAGCTACTGGAAGCAATTTAAGAGATGATTTTGGAAGAACCATTGAATTGTATGCTCTGGGAACCTAGCCTTGGGCTTCGCTGTGCAAAGTGAGCCAGGAAACAATACACTGAATCCCTGTTCCCTGGAGACTCAAGTAGAGTCAAGGAGATGGACAGAATGCTGTGGAGTTATTTTATCATACTCTAGAAAGTCGAGTTTGGAGCCTTGTGGGTACAGAGTAAGCCACAGCCAACCCCGCGTGCTAGTCAGGGAACTGTACTCTCCAGCTCCCATGAAGCATATCTTTTGTACAGGCTCAATGGCCCAGCCTCCCTCCCACAAGCCCTGCACATCAGGATAACCTGCTATTACATGAGCCTTCCGCTGGATGCCTTCCAGAGAGAGACAGTTCCGTTGTGTAATGAGAGCTGTGCCCCATAGGCCACGCTGTGGGGCCAGGAGACCTGGCAGAGCCAACAAGAGGGCAATGGAGACAGTGGCGTGGCTGTGATGAGCTGAGAGACTCTGAAACAGGAGCTGTGACAGGGCTGCAGCAAACACTACAGTGGGGACTATGACATTACAGCTTTGCACCGATACTATCTCTCAAAGGGGCTGTGACAGAGGCTGTATGATGTGCTGTGACTATGACAGCATCAGTGATAAAGGCTATGACATAGAGTTTATATGTCTAATGGGCTGTGATAGAGACAAGTGTGACAGGGCCTGTGACAGAGTCTGTGATAGAGGCTGTGACAAATATGGTGACGGGAGCTGTGATCCAACTGGACTAGAGGCTTTATGGGGCCGACAGGAAATCTGACAGGTGTTCTGGAAGGTTCTCTGACAGGGACCCTGACAGCAGACTGACAGGAAATAGTCCTATGATGGAGGCTGGGACTGACAAGGACTTTGACAGGCCTGTGACAGTGACTGTCACTGGTAGGGCTGTGGCAGGGACTCTTAACAAGTCCTATGTCAGGGGCTGTTCTGGAGTCTGTGACAGGGTCCTGATAGGGGAGGTGAAGGGGGCTTTGATGGGTCCTATCATGGATTTGACAGGAGCTGAGACAGAAATATGACTAAGTCTGGAGCCACAGTCAGAGTTGGGACAACAGTTCCTGGATCCCGGGTCCATACTCCCACGGTCGACAGAGCAGTTGGCGGTGACAGCAGCAACACACAGGCCCAGCCAGGCCCAGACATTTGTGGAAACACAGGCAGGCTGTGTGCTGAAGCTGATACGGGAAGGGGGGGGACGGGGAGGGGGACTTCAACAGGGAAGTGAGGGAGGCTGGTTCCTCTAGCGCTGCTTCAGACGCAGTGTATGCACAGGCCCAAGGCTGCTAGGCTCTGGATCTTAAATACCGCCCCCCCCCCCAAGTCACACGTTGAAGCCACAGTAGCCTGCATGTGGCCCTTCTGGGAGGTGGTAGAGCTCTAGAAAGGTGGAGCCTGGTAGAAGTTGTGTTATTAGCGATATGTCCTTGAAGGGAAGGAACATTCCAAAGCCACTTTCTTGCTTTTTTTTTTTTTTTGGCCCAAAGCTTTGCTGAGGTGAGTAGTGTCTTCCACCCTGTACACTCTCCATGGTGAAGTTGTCTACCATCACAGAGCCCTGTTGTAGGGCTCAGTGGCCATCCAGGAAATCTCTGAAGCATGCATTTCCCTTTCTGTCTTTCCTTCCTTCTCCCCCATCCTGTCCTTTCTCCTTCCTTCATTTCTTTCAAGATGGGGTGAGGGATCCATGCTATGTAGCCCAGGCTAACCTGAAACTCATGAGCTGAAGCCACCACTCTCCCATCCAAGATTCTGGAGTACCCAGGACCATCGGTGTCTGTGGCACTATACTGAGACCCTCTTTTAAAGGAAATTGACTTTGTCTGGAATTACAGCACTGGCAAGCCCACTACCACTCTGGCTCTCTGGGCCTTTGTTTTCCTGATAATGTTTCCTTTGGAGAATAATTTACACAATGGTCTGGGTGCAGGTATGGATTGGAGGGGCTCCTTGTGAAACTCCAAGTTATTTATTGCCAAGCCTTATGGGCAGCCTTCCTTCTGGTCAAGTTGGATGATGAGGTTTCCATAGTTACGAAGGGCCCTTCCCTGGTATGTGAAGATGCTTCTGTGAGTAATCAGACACAAACTTGTTTTAAAGAATAAATAAACTTGTGATCAGGAAAGCTAACATTCAGGAAGAGTGTGCACCGTACCAAGTGGCACGCCAAGCGCTCAGCATGGATTAGCTCATGTAATCCATGCAGAAACCCCGTCAGGTAAGTGGTATTATCCCCATTTCATAGATGATTAAATTAAGGCTCTAGAAGGTTAACTAAACTGCCTAAGCTCTGAGTTTAGACGAAGGGCATGGGGACTTGAGACAGTCACACCTGACCTGGCCTTGGCTCTCTCATCCTTGCCTGAAACAGTAGCTTTATCAACCACAGCTGCTATGGTCTCTGTATTTTGAAATGACTCAGAGAGATGTTTTCAGTGAAGGGGGAATCTCCATACCTGAACTGGATTGTGCTCACTTTCATGGGCTGTTCTTTCATTCTGAAGAATCTCTGGGACTATGATGGAAAAGACTATGGTTAGGTTTGGGGGGGGGGGTTCCTTGTTGTTTGGTTGGGTTTTGGTGTCTTGGTGGGTTTTGGGGGGAGGGAGGAAGTTGGTTGGTTTGGTTTGGTTTGGTTTGGTTGGTTGGTTTGGTCTGGTTTGGTTTGGTTTGGTTTGGTTTCCTTTTTTTGACAGGGTTTCTCTGTGTAGCCCTGGTTGTCCTGGAACTCACTCTATAGACCAGGCTGGCCTTGAATTTCGGGATCCACCTGCCTCTGCCTCCTGAGTGCTGGGATTAAAGGTGTGTGCTGCCACTGCCCAGCAGGTTTGGTTTTTATGTCACCTTCTCACTTTATAGAAGACCACTGGATGTGTATTCTCCCGACTGCCATGAACAGGAAGTGAGGTCAAAATCACCTTCCTGTTATATCCACCCAGCCACCTGTTCTTCACAGGCTCCCCTGGCTGACACACCATGGTTGTCTTCTGCGTGTCTTTCTCACCTGAATTTCTCCTCACCACATCCCTGCTTTCCTCGGAGAGGCTCTTTGTGATATCTGGCTCTGATTTTTTCTGATTTTCAGTGGCCTTCAATAGCCTGTTCTTATGGAGGTTTCAGCCTACAAAGACTCCAGCTTTAACACTGAAATTCACCCTTCCTGTCTGGGCTCAGACTCTCTTGCCCTGCTCAAGGGCATAGTGAGGACCTCAGAAGCACTTTAGCACAGGATGACTCTGTCTAAACCCTTGCACCGAGTGACTTAAACAAACACAGGCATGGCTTCTAATAGATCAGTACTGTGTCTCTAGGATGTTGACTCTGGCCCCATATGGCTCCTGCCTGGGAAAGCTCAAAGCTGTCAAAAGGGCTTACTGTGCATTCCAGCCAGCACTTGAAGATAGGGCCCCTGTCTCACATTCTCTGGAGGATGGGAGAAGCCTTACTTCCTAAATACCACTTAGAAACCCCAGGTGGTCCAGCTCCTTGGGGAAAGCCCCCACTTCTCCCATCATGGATTTCCTGTAGTGTACCCAGCCTAAAAAATAAGAAAAAAAAAAAAAACCCAACCCTCCTGCCTTTTGTTTCAGAGAAGTTGAGCCCAGTTCAGGCTGGATTCTTCCCTATTGCAAAAGTTATTACTGAATAAAACCTTCCCCACCACTTGGTGGGGCTCCAGTTTGCTCTATCCTTGCTCACTACTTGCCTGTTCACCCCTCTCACCCTGATTTCCACCCCTCCCCAGTTTACACCCCAAGATCCACCACCTCATTCTTTTCTCTTTTTTCTTCTTCTAGACTGGATTTCTCTATGTAACAGCCCTGGCTGTCCTGAAACTCACTTGGTAGATCAGGATGGCCTCGAACTCACAGAGATCCACCTGCTTCTGCCTCCCAAGTGCTGGGGTTAAAGGTGTGAGCCACCACTCAGCTCCTCACTGCCTTCACTCCCGGCCTTATCACTCACGTGCCTATCTCAACCTCCCCCCCCCCATCAGCCTTCAATAATCCCACTAGGGTCTCCCCACTGGACTAGGTCCTCAGCAAGACTCCTAAGGAGCTCCTGAGTACCAAGTATGCTGTTGGTCTTTGCTTACGCCGTGACCTCTGGGCCCTGTATCTCCCTTCTTGGCACACCCGTCCCTTGATCTAACCTCAGGGCCATCTACTCTGTCCACATATCTGACCAGTCCTTGGTTCTCTTCATGTCTTATCCCCTGATGGATCCTCAGAGATGTGAGTTCTGTTCTTGACTCAGTGAGTGACCTGTATTTTCCAATAAGTTCTCTGTCCCTGGTCACTTTTAGCCAGGTTCTCACCTCTGGTTACTGTCTCTGCTTTTGGCTAAGATATTTTCAATAGTCTCCAGACCTGTTCATTCAACAACCTCTTGGATGTCTTACATGTACCCTATTCTTTTTCATTTAGTTGATTTAGTGCCTGTGTGTGTGTGAACGCCATGTGTGTGCTATGCTGTCTCTGTGGAGGTCAGAAGGCAACTCTCCAGAGTCAGTTCTCTCCTACCTTGTGGGATACCGGGGTTCAAACTCATATCAGGCTTTGGGCCTTCTACTCACTGACTTATGTCACTGACCCCCTCTTCATACTCTGAATGTCTAAAGACTCCTGCTCTTCCCAGTCACTGGAGACTACCATCCTTCTAGGGGCTAAAGCCAAAAGCCTGAGCATCTATCTTGGTTCTGTCCTAAACGTCATACATCCAGTTAGTTCAAAAGTCCTCCTCCTCCATTAGCCCCCCACCCCACCCCTGTCCACTTCCTTTCAGGTCCCTTGACACAACTCCAGATGATTTCCTGCCTGGACTACGGCATCTGACCTCCTAGCTGTCTGTCCTTCCTGACTCCAGCCCTACTCTGCTATAAGCCATTATCCACCATGCTGCCAGAGTGGCTTTTCAGAATGTAAATCTGGCCATAGCTGCTTAAACTTTTCAATGAATTCCACTGGCCTTTGGATAAAGCCCAAACTCCTGCAAATAAGCTGCTTATGTCCTGGATGCAGTTGCATGCACACCCCCCCTCTCTGCTGCTAATGCACTCCCTGGTATACTCAGGCCCCTTTTTGCTAGTGATCATGGGGCAGCACTAGGCCTGGCTGTCATGTAACTATGGAGATCTTATGTGTAGAGGATGGTGTGTATGTGTGTGTGGATACAAGAATATGTATATGTATGGAGGCCGGAAGAGAACCTCTGATACCTTTCCTAAGGCATGCCCACCTTAGTTCTTGACAGAAGGTCTCTCCATGGCCTGAAGCTTACCAGTTAGGATTGGCTGGCTGGCCAGTGATTCACCTGTCTCTGCCCTTCCAAGCTGGGATTGTGAGCAGCATGTCTCCCCTCCCCCCCCCATGAAGGATGAAGGCAATGCACCCACTAAACCATGGCGGCTCTGCGGATGGAGGAAGAGCTCACTAGTCAAGAAATGCATATAGGATTGCAAAGAAATGAGGAATAGTCTCTCTTAGAGACTTGGAAGAGAACAAAACTGAAACCGTGGTCCAGTGAAATTTATTTCAGGCTCTGACATTCAGAGTTTTAAGAGAATAAATGTGAGATCATTTTCTATTCATTATTTATTCTTTGGCAATTTCATACAAGTATAGAATTTATTTTATCATATTCCCCAATATTCTCTTATCCCTTCCCACTGTGAATTTTCATCACCACAAAAGCCCCCCTTCCTACTTTCATGTCTGTTTTAGTTTTTGTGTGTCAGTATGTGTATGTCTGTGTGTATGTGTGTGTATGTGTGTGTCTGTGTGTTTGTCTATGTGTATCTATGTGTGTGTGTGTATGTGTGTGTGTGTGTGTGTGTGTGTGTGTGTGTGTGTGTGTGCACGCGCGCTGCCCCTGTCTCACTGAGTTTAGTTAGAGTTGCTTGCCTGAGTCTGAATGGAGGGTTAGTTACTGAAGTATGGGCATTTAAACACTGTTATATCACTTAAGAAAAATGCCCCCTTCCCCATAGCAGCTGTTAGGGGCCAATAGCTCTTCAACTGGGGATGGGGGCCTTCTGAGCTCCTCTCCCAGACAGGATTGAATGTTGACATGGTCAACCTTGTATAGGTCTTGTGCAGCTAATAGCTGCCATGAGGTCATGAATACAATAGTCATGCTGTATTAGAGTTCTCTAGAGTCACAGAACTTAAGAAATGACTATCTATCTACCTATCTATCTATCTATCTATCTATCTATCTATCTATAAAATGTGTATGTGTGTATATATATGATATAGATATAGATAAGGAGAATTTATTGTAATATTATGTAGGCTGCAGTCCGACAATGGCTAACTGTGAATGGAAAGTCCAAGAATCTAGTTGTTTCTCAGTCCCAGAAGGTTGGATGTCTCAGCTGCTCTTCTGTATATGCTGGAATCCTGAAGAAGGAGGCTCTAATGCCAGTGAAGGAATTGATGTGCTAGCAAGGCAAGGGCAAGCAGGCAAAGAAAAAAGTAACCCTTCCCTCTTCCATATCCTTATATAGACTTCCAGAAGAAGGTGTGGCCCAGATTAAAGGTGTGCCTCCCCATATCAAGATCTGATTAAAGGTGTGTGTCACCCAGCCTCAAGAGCCAGATCAAAATCCCAGTCTTCCCACCTTGAGATCCACATCAAAGGTAAGTTGTCTTCCTGTCTCAAGGTCCAATCACAGGTATGCTCTCTATTTCCAGATTGTAGTTCACTCCAGATATAGTCAAGTTGACAACCAATACTAGCAATCACACGTCATCTCCAGGAGACATCTTTTTATGACACATCCCTCACTTTCCAGCTACATCCTTTCTGCTCCTTCTTTCTGTGTTCTATGAGCCTAGGAGGGGGTGAGGGGGTGATATAGACAACCTGTGGAGAGTTGAGAACTCCTGCTCACTCATCCTCCGTGCTTTGACCAGTTCTGAGTCTGCACTATCCACTGCCTACTGTGAAAAGAAACTTCTCTGACCTAGGCTGACAGCAGCCCCGGTCTACAGATGTAAACAGCATAGTGAGTTTCTCCTGCTCCTGTGACACCCCCAGACATGAGGTATCAAACATCTCAGGTTTACAGTACCAGGTATTCTTGCCTTTTGTGAAGTGGGCCTCAAATACAAGCAGAGCATAGCTGGTCACCCTGTAAAAAATGCTACTTATGGGAACAGTGGTTAGTTTTGGGACACATAGTCCACTACTGGATGAGATCATTGATGACTCCCCCTATCCCATCCGCTGAATGGGTGTATTTTATACCTGGGATATGGTGACTTTGGAAACATTCAAGGTAATACCTTCTTGGGGCAGCAGTCACTCACAGGAAGGGGAAGCCCTTCCAGTACCAGGAGGAAGCTTCTAGTCAGTTCCAGCTTGATTTTTCTGTGTCCTGTAAGCACAATGTATGGTGTCGTCAGAAATAGGGTCTTACCTCCAGTTCTGGCAGCAACCAAGAATAATAGTAATAGGCTATGTTGTTTAGAGAGATCTCTGAGGCCTTCCTAACTGACAGCTCGCAGGAAGGCAGTTCACACATGGCATTTTGGATTTTTAATAACTCATGTCTTCTGGCATTGACATTATCCATCCATGCAGGGTAACTCTGTCCAAACTTTCTGAAATTATATTTTTATTAGCTTACAAAGTAGTATGTTTCCATATGTTTCTTCATGCATTTTTAGTTCTGGTTAGTCATCACCTCTCCCTAGTCTCCCTCATTCTTAATGAAACACTGTGCTATTTTAAAGTTATTATTCATTTTTTCATTTATTTATTTATTTGAAGATTTATTCTCTCTGTGTGTGTCTCTCTCTGTCTCTGTCTGTCTGTCTCCGTGTGTGTGTGTGTGTGTGTGTGTGTGTGTGTGTGTGTGTGTGTGTGTGTGTGTGTGTGTTATGAGCTGCCTGACATGGGTACTGGGATTGGAACTCAGGTCATCTGGCAGTGAGGACCTATAAGCAGCAGGTGCTCTTAACTACTAAGCCATCTCTCCAATTCTTGTTTTTTGGTTTTAGAAGCAGGATCCCAATCTGTAACTCAGGCTGTCTTAGAATTCACTGTGTAGCTGACCTTGAATATATAGTAATTATCCTTCTGCCTAAGCTTCTTAAGTAGTGGGGTGACAGGTATGAGCCACGTATCCCAGGTATAAAATACATATTCTATTTTTATTTTATTTATATTTATGTATTTATATACTTATTTATTATTGCTGTTGTCCATATTTTGAGACAGGATTTATCTGTGTAATAGCTCTGGCTGTCCTAGAACTCACTCTGTAGACCAGGCTGGCCTCAAACTCAAAGATCTACCTGCCTCTGTCTCCCAAGTGCTGGAATTAAAGGCATATACCACCACCATTCAGCATAAAATACATATTCTTTTAAGCCATCAAGTTTGTGGTAATTTGTTAAACCATCAATAAGAAACAAACCCTTCTGCCTTCCTCTCTGCAGATGGCTTCTGGATGGATTAAGCCCTGGGTTAAGCTGGCCACTGGACAGGAGAGAAACCATTTTTATCTCTACTTGGGCCAAGGAATGGTGACTTTGGAAACATTCAAGGTAATACCTTCTTGGGGCAGCAGTCACACCCAGGTCACCATCGTGGTAACGTGCTCAGGCTATTTCTAGGGGCTTTGTTGGCAACAGGGTTGAACTAGGGCAGAAGAATTCCAGATGGGTGAGATGGAGATGGAGCAATTGCACTCTGTTTTTGGAATTCCCAGAAATACTTGTGGCAGAGGAGGAAGAGGGCAGAGGTTCTGTAGGTGCCAGGAGAGAAACAGCAGGGGCTCTGGGTTGGAGGTGTTAATGGAACTTTATTTATAGACACAGATTGAGAGGGTCTGATAGCTTCATCCTGTGCTTCCCTAGCCCACTGCCCCTCCCCACGTCCCTCCACAATCGGACTGAGCGAATCTGTCCTTCCTCATCTTCATCAGTTTTTATCATTTTCTTGCTGAGGTGAGGGAACATGTCCTACGTGGGAGTGCATTGCCCTTTCCTCTGTCATTTATGGCTATAAATATCTATTTCCTCCCAGGGATCATTGCTTTTGTTAAGCACTGTTCACACACAGAACTCTCCTTACCAGCCTTTTCTGCGATGATCTCTGACTTAGATTTCACACCATTCAGCTTTGCCTCACCACGAGAGATACTCCCATGGAGGGTTTAGGGGCCAAGTTCAGAGGTGGGATGCTCATTTAAGCATGCAGCCCAAGTTACACCAAGCACCACAAAAATGTTACAAGCAAAAAACAAAACACCCACCTAGATCTCCTCTGTATAGATAATTTTTCATGCCTGTATATAATCCATCTTTCCTCTGTGAATTTGAAATGTCTCCTTTCTCACGTACTACATTTTTATATATAAGTGGATATATTTTCTCCTTACAATACTTTACCCTAAGTCAATATGACATACCGCTGTCGTCCAGCTTAGAAGGTTACAGACTACCTCACAGAAAAGAAAAAATTAAGGCCCTTTATTGATCAAGCAGTTGAGAGCGGGCTCTTATTCTGAACCAAAGCTCAGGGACACAGCCTTTTCAAAGGCAAAACTCACAATGAGATCATTGGCAGGTTTGGGTCAGGAGAACCTGGTAGCTAACATCTGTTTGAGCTATCCATCCAGCAGGTATTTTGACTATGCATTTGGGCCATGATCAGAGTCTTGAAAGTCCTAAATGTAGTGCCAAGGCAGACGAGATTGTTCAGGGGTTAGGGGCTGGAAAGCACCTGAGCAGACACAATGTGGAGTTAGGGTAAGAGCAGGACAAGATGGTGTTTCTTTAGTCTCTTCGATGCTATTACGTTTAACCGCACCCACGCACCCGTCTCCACACACACACTGCTGGTCAATCCTTTTGGAATTTGCCTAGATTTCTTACCAGGTTAACGATCTTATTAAAATGACTTGATTGTGTGTGTGTGTGTGTGTGTGTGTGTGTGTGTGTGTGTGTGTGTGTGTGTGTGTGTGTGTGTGTGTGTTTTTAAAAAATGCTATTTTTGATCAGGATCGCATTGAGTTTATCAGTTGGTTTCTGTTGGTTCTCCTATCATTGCAAGTTCCCCTCCAAGAGGAAGGCCTGCCTCTATTTAGATCTCCTTTTGTATTCTGGGAGAACCACACCATGGTCTCAGCCCTGGTTCAGCCTTTTCTCTCATCTTTGTTTCCCTTTGTTCTTTTCTGTCAAGTTCGGGGAGGGTAGTTTTGTAAACCTGCATTTAAGCCACCATGATTCCCAGAAGTCTTTAGATTTCGCCCTGAATTGAGGGTGAGGGCGGGGACGATGAGCTGAAACTGTGGGTGTGGGTGAAATTCAGAGGAGATTAAATGCTAACCAAGAGAACAGAACTTAACAAAGTGCCAGCGTTTATGGGGAAAGTGACTGTGGATGAGAAAAAGCATAGAAGCAGAGGGAGTGAGGAAGCAGCTGGGAAGGTGGAGTGTTCCAGAGCAGCTGAAGTCAGTAGACTTTACTAACATGGGGAAGTTTGGGGATTGGCTGTGGGAAAGCTGTGGGCAGGGCTCCTTGCAGCCTGGGAGAGGGGCAAAGAGAGAAGACTCAGCATGCAGCTGAACCTAGGTTACTCCTGTCCTGTAGGGCACGTGTGTCCCCAGGTAGAGGAGGCCTCTAAGAAAGTGGTCTCAGGAGACAGAAGGGTGTTTAGACAGCATGAGCTGAAAACCAGCCAGAGCAGACTGGTTTGGTGGTGCTGTTCCCTTGGGTATTGAAAGCAGAGCCTCCAGCATGGTAGGCAAGCACTCTACCTGTCTGTTGTCTTTAGAAGTTTACCCAGAAGCTCAAGTGTGTTGGGTCTTAGATGAACAGGGATTAAGATTGAAGGGAAGAAATTTTGATTATCGTTTGTTTAGGTTTAAATGATTTGTGTATCTGGATAGAGAAAAGACAAAGAAATTTGGTCATCAGGAAGGAGATAGAAAAGGATAAATAAGGAGAAAAGAAATGAAGGAATAAGCCAGGATCAGCAATAGACATCAGAAGTAATACCTGATACGTGAAAGAATTTTTCAGGGATGTTAATTGAAACCTAGTGTGAAAGGTTAGCAATGTAACTTAACTGATAGAACACTTGTCTATTATGCACAGTCCTGGCTTCAATCCCCAGCACTGCCTAAAAAACAAGAATGGTAGCATACACCTGTAATCTCAAGAGGTGTAATCTCACAGGTCTCAAGAGGTGGAGGCAGGAGGATCAGACGTTCAAGGTCATCTTCAGCTATATAGCAAGCTCAAGACTAACCTCAGATTAAATGAGACTATGTCTCAAAAAAATAAACAAAAACTAATATAAATATGATGATCTGATAAAGATTATTATCTACAAAAAATATGTAGCATTTCTTTGTATAAGACTGTGAAATACATACCAATTAGCAGTGGCTGTGTGTGTGTTTTAAACAACTATATTTTCTAGTTTTTTCAAAGGTGTTTGTATTGCCTTTAGGAAGCTCGGTAACAAAGTGTGTTTGCTTTGCCTTTTTTAAAAATAAGGATTATTATGCAGGTAGGGGATCCCAGCTGCAACCAAAGGAAGCATCTGTGAAGTCATGCTTAAGGTGTGTGTGTGGGGAGGGGGTCCTTGGCAGGTATAAGCTCCTAGCTGTGTAGGCAGAAGGTGAAGCAGCTGGCCAAATTTAGCACTTCACCCAGCCCAGCATGGCTCAGAAGTCACCCTGAAGACACAGCCAGGGGAGAGCTATCCTGCATTCTTCTCTCTAGGGCTCTGCAGACCACCCTTGAGCTGGTATGACCTGGTTTGGAAGACATCATGAGACTCCTCTGTTCTCTGACTCCTGCACACCGGTATCCTGACCCCCATCTGTACCCCAAGCCAAAGAGAAGAAGCGGAAGTTTTGTAAGGCTGCAATAGTTTGGGGGTTATTGGAAGGGGGCCCTGTTGCTGTAGCTGTGTGTTAGTGGATATCATATTTGATATGGTCACAAAGCTATGATTGTACCAGCATGGACAGAGCCAGACATTCAGATACTGTGCTCAACACTCAGTGGGAGGTCAGAGTTCACGAGGAGCCCAGGCAGCACCAAATCTCAGATGTCAGCAGTCACCTTGATGTACCTTTCTTGCCAGGAGTGAGAGACACTGTGCTCTCTCCCTTTCACTATCAGACTATTGAATCAACAGACCCCAAGAAATTGGAATTTCCCCGGAAATCTTATTCTGGAAGAAGGAACAGGCTGAACCTTGGTGCTTGCCAGAGGGAGAGCTTGTCTTCCGGGAGGAGATTTGGCGCAGTTTGACAACCTGTCAGACTATTTTTCAGAAGATACTGGAACTGACATGATGATGATGATGATGATGATGATGATGATGGGTGGGACCACATCTTAATTGCCTCCTTGCAGACGTTCCATGCTCTTTATTTAAACCCAAGCTTCACATCAGAACCTAGAAGAAAGACATGGGCAGTCACTGCGCCTCTTTGTTCCTCTTCCCAGTGTGGCCGCATCAAGTAAATCAGATTTGCCCTTTGTTCTAACCTGTTTAACCGACTTATTGAGGATAGGCAGCCATGCTTGTGGGGGTGCCTGAGCCCGGCCTCTGCCCTTAACTCTAACAGCCCTGGACTTAGGGCCTCTCCGTACAGTGTCGCTAAGTATGTCTCAGGAGGAGCCACTGGGAGAGCAGCACCTTTGCTAACAGAAGGGAGTAGGTGAGGAATGAGGGATTGATTGCTCAGGCTGACGACATGACTAGTACCTTCCAGCTCTCCTCCAGCTTCCCACAAAGACAGTGAAGGAAATATGATTTATCTCTGACTCACGGTAAGCATTCCATAAATATTTGGGATGGACAAATGAGGGAGCATATTGATTGATTAGTTTTGTGAGCACAGAACCCTTACATGGCTGGGTGAGGAGATGGGCTCTTTTTAGACCGGGAACATGCAGATAAAAATACCCATGGTTCCAGGCCACGAGCAGAAAAGAAAAGGGTAAGTTGGCAATGTTTGTGGTGGTGAGTCAAGATTCCTGTGCATTAATCATGATACTTTAAAAATCTTTTGTTGGTGCTAGGATTACAGGTTAGTAAGTATATCCATGACCAAGTTTCAGTTTTTTGGTTTTTTTTTTTTTAAATGAGGTCCTGAAAGAGAAGGTATCCACAGCTGCAGGTGGTTAAAGGGAATTTTGGGTACTGTGTCTTTCCATTCTGTGGGGCTTTCTCACACCTATACCAAGTCACATGGAACGCCCTTCCCAGATGGAGAGTGTGTGGCCTGTTCTCCTTATACACAGATGCTGGTGAGGCATCTCTAGATATGATGCACATACTCTGTGCCAAGCAATATGCTAGGTACTGGTGGTAGGATTTTGGACTCTGCATTAACTCACCAGGGAAGCAGACAGGCAGTTAAGCAATCCCAGTGAGGAAGGGCACCCAGCTCTGGAAGTCCAGAGAAAGGATGGGGCTAAAGGTCAGGTGGGGGTGCTTGAGATGAGGAACAGACATCTCACTTACCCTTCTTGGAGTTTTCCCAGGCACATCACTTCTCCCACCGGCACCCAGGCTGATCTGTCTCCTACTTGTTGTGAGTGCCTGCTCTCCAGATAAGAGTCACACTTTAGAGGTCAAGGAGACGGGTACGGGACAGGCTGCTCAGATGGAAGGGACCTCTAGCATGGGGGAAGCCCTAGGAAGGGAGGGATTGGGGGAAAATGTGGAGGACCAATGCATGTGTGGGCCTGTGCCCCAGGCCCCCTGAGCAGGTCCTCTTCGCCCTGTTATGAGACCAAAGCTTCTCCAAGACCATCCTTCCTGGCTTTTATCCAGCCTCCTATCTGTTACCTCACTGGCTACTCCTCTTTCATGCTCAGCAGCCCACCCTGAGTCACAGCTCCTGTCCTTCTTGATTGGATTGCTAGCTTGGGACACTCACTCTCTCCTGGAGATGTGTGAGGGTAGAGACAGATGGAGAGCAGAATAGCCATAGCCTCCCCCTCCTGCTTTCATTCAAGTGCTTCCATTGGGCTAGCATAGACAGGGACACATGTATAAGTTGGGGGGGGGCTTGTGGGAAATAGAGGCAGAAGAGTCCTGGGTCAGCAAACTTGTACAAGGGGTAAGGAAATGCCATCACCTTCTTCAGCTGGACATGGCTGGATAAAATAATTGGGTAATGGAGGTCTGGGCTTCTCTAAGGTTTTGTTGACATGGCTTGTTATACTTTGGATGCTTCTCAAGGAGCTCTTAATTTGATATCTGGGATTCCATGCATGGTTTCAGGGGGGTCTAAGACATCCTTGAAATTATGTACAAATCCTCTTGCATTTAAAATATTCTTTTGTTTCTAGAAAACCTAAAGATCCCATCAGACCCTAAAACATCTAGACCGTGCAAAAAGGCTCAGAGTCCATTCTCCTAGGCACTGGAAGAAGAACCTACTGTTCCTTTGCCCCTCCCCCGAGGCCCCCTCCACCCTCTGGGTTTCTTCCACTCCTGTGCTTCTGCAGGCAGCCTGGCCCCAGAGCCAGATGGGGCCATGTGCCTCTCTGCTCACCTGGACACAGTGCTACTGTGTCTCTATCGACTGCCCTATTTAGGAACTGCTGAGCTGACTGCAGAAACCAGGTCTGTGTTTGCCCCTCCAGAGGTGTCCAGCTTTGAGGAAGAGAGAGAGCCAAGGGTTTCCACATCTTTGTGTTTGTGGAGCATGGGCTCTGGGGTCATAAATGACACTTCAGCCCAGGCTATACTACCTAGACAAGGTAACGAGCCTCCTTAAGCCTCTGTTTCTTCATCTACAAGATGGAGGCAACAATACCTTCTTCCTCCAGGGGTGTTGTGAAGATGAGCAGGATAATGGTTATAAAACACCAAGAACTTGATGAATGTTAGCTGTTATCTGGCACAATTGGATCCAGAAATTTCCTCTGCAGTGTCCCCGGCGGGAAGTTGTCCAGCTCTTCCTGAGGAGCTGTCACCTCCCAAGGTGGCCCAGCCCCCATGTGGCCATGCTGACCGTGAGAAAGTTCTTGTCAGATAGATACTTTTTGAGTTGAAGTGACAGGAACTGAACACACTGACTCACCAGTAAAGGGTATTCATTGGTCCAAGAAATTGGGAAAGGAGGAAGGGAGGTGACTTCAAGGACTCAGGGAACCAATGTTGTGTGTTCTCTCTCTCTCTCTCTCTCTCTCTCTCTCTCTCTCTCTCTCTCTCTCTCTCTCTCTCTCTCTCTCTCTCTCTCTCTCTCTCTGTGACTCTGTTTCTTTGAGACTGGGGCAAGGTAGCCAGCAACTCCCAACACATGCCATGGTAAGTTTTGAACTAGGAGAGACATCTTTCTCCTAGTGACCACACATAAATCTGCAGGGAAGGAGCAACCTCTGAGTCATATGTTCATTTTCTAGCCAATCACTGTGCACAGGGCTATGGGAAATTTGGATTGGCTGGGTCATGTCTTGTGACTAGAAAGTAGAAAATAGTAGACTATGGGCAGTTGCTGTTTTGGAGCCATGTGGAGGGTGGGACGTTAGGTTGTCTCATGAGAGGAATGCTTTTTCTACAAGTCCAGCCAAATAAGACAAGCAAGTGTTTTATATCTGGGCCAACTTCTCTGGATAACCCTTAGTTTGGTACCAGCCCTGGCTCTGTATATCCCCCCCCCCCCAGGCTATTCCCTCACCTGAGTCAGCCCTGCAGGAA
Organism: Phyllotis vaccarum; assembly: GCA_033318265.1. NCBI lineage: Eukaryota > Metazoa > Chordata > Mammalia > Rodentia > Cricetidae > Phyllotis > Phyllotis vaccarum. The sequence continues at coordinate 73,012,714 of JARWLC010000012.1, forward strand.
CAGAAAGTGTCACTGGGACCTCTCCTATCTGGTTCTTCTATCTCTGCATAATATGGTCCCGCCCCCCAACACCCCCCCCCTGCACCTCTTCTCCCCCCTCAGAAAGCAGCAGTGTGCTCAGGAAGCTGGAATGGGGCCTGAGCATTAGCAACTGGATGGTAATTGACATCATGAGGGGTTGTCTCTGGTGTCCATTGTCACCCTGCACTGGTCAGGTGTCCCTTCAGCCATAGGGACAGTTGACTGTGCAGGAGGAAAGACCAGGGAGATAGGTGGATGCTGGGAGGATGCTGAGAGGAGGAAGAGGAAGAAAATGAAGGGAAGGGAGAGTGGCCAGCAGGGAGGCGTTTCAGCTCTCAGGTTGGGAAGCACACTGGCATGCTTTAGCCAGTGCTCAGTTTGCGTGGCGCTCACCATAGGGCAGATGAAGGTGTGGTTGAGAGTCATCCCCTTGGGTAGTCAGGGCAAGTATCAGTCTGTTTAGGCTACTATAACAAACACACCGTGTGACTTACAATAGCAAAGATTTATCCGTCATAATCTGAATCTGAGAAGCTCAAGATGGGATGCCAACATGGTCTATGGGGCCCTTTCAGAGTGCAGACCGATGTTTCCAGTTGCGTCTTCACATAAGAGAGGGGACAGGTCTGCTCACTCAGGACTATCTTCTGAGGAGACCAACCCACATAGTGATACCCCCCCCCACCCCGGACTAATTACCCTTTTTCCTACAATCCTACCTTAATACTGTCATCTTAGGGGTTGGTTGGATCATGGGAGAGCGTAGCAACTGAGCTAGTCTTAGCTTCCAGAGACCCTAGGGGAAGAAGGGGCATACAAAGCTTGGCTCTGAAGCTCACTGTAAGGTATGGAGGATGAAGACTAGAGGAAAGCTGGCAGGAGAAGGGGCCTCTCTGACCCCAGTCCTCCTTTTTCAGATGGACTGCACTTTGGCGGTCACCCCAGGCTAATGAGAATTCTTCCTTAAGTTTAAAACCAATTAAGCAATAAATGGCTCTGATTAGTTATTTCTCTTAAGGTGGATTTTGACGAAGTCTTCTCTCCATATACTCTGGGGGTCATCTAACTTTGGGTTTGCCTTGAAGGGCCCTTAGAAGTGTTTGGAGAGTCTGGGGAAAGAGCCAGAGGGACTGGAATGGGGTCCAAGAAACTTTCTGAGTACTGCGACCTCACAAAACAACCTCTTAACATTTCAGAATGACATTGTGCACCAGAGGCAGGAGGTGGTCCCCAACAAGTAAAGGAGTGTGGGGAGAGGTACAGAGACAGGGACAGAGAATTATCAAAATACCTTTGGACCTTTGCCGTATTATCTCAGCCAACAAGGTTGCGGCAAAACACATAGAAAGTTACCACAGAGAAAGAGTCAGAATTGTTCAGGAGGGGGGAAGCTAGGTGGGGAGCACTGAGCCACAAGGATGCACAGTGGGCAGGCTAAGTATACTGGGAAGGCAGTGATGTCATAGGGAAAAGTCAATTCTATAGGTTATACTGTGGATTCTGAGTAGGTGAATTGCTGACTTTAGTTCTTAGCCTTCTGAGATTATAGACATGGACGGTATTTCTGGACCTTCCCCCAGGGACTCCTGTGACCCTACCATGAGATAGCAGAAGGGCAAATGCATTGTAAGCCAGAAAGAGACAGTGGAGAGTAGTACACGTGGGGAGAAGGGGGGCTCTATGCTTGTTCCTACTGTGAAGTCCAACCATTCACACAACTGCTGATGTGTCCCATTTTTTCACACCATACTTTCATTTTGCATTCAGCAAACAGAGGCCAGTCCAGTCCTGAGCTGTGTCTCCAGAAGGACAACAGAGCCAGCTGCAGAGTCTTAGGGCCCACCTCTTTCCATCCTGAAATGGGCATACTCAGATCCTCACTTAGGTCAGAGAAGCCTCTAGAAAAGAGTCAAGACCCAGCAGGGCTGTCCAGGAGCTTTGCAGTCTTGTTACTCAGCTGGGTATCTGCCGTCACCTTCTGAATAGGAAGTGCTTTGTAGAAAGAAGGATCAGCCTAGGCTTCCAAGTAGGATGCTGTCTCAAAAACAAACAAAAGAGATGGATCTTTCTGTAGGTCCCTGGCCATTGTCTCCCAGAGCACTCTCTTCTCAGGTCCCTTTCCTTAGCTCCCTAATCACTGTTGACTCTGAGGACCTCAATCTAATGCTGGCTTCCTCAGGAAAGTGCTGTGATTTTCAGAGTGATTCCCTGAGATTAAGGAGGGACTCTGTGGTTCCTGGCTCTGACACTGGAATGATAAGCACCACTATCCCCCCCCCCCCACCTCACCTCTTTGGCTCCAGTTTTGGGTATTGGGAGTCAACCTGGCCTGGAGGATTGGCTTCTGACCCCACTCTGCAGCTCTGGAAGCAGCTGTTTCAGGCCCGAGATGCCCGTATTTGACACCATTTCACCTTCAGGTATCTGGAATCCTTCCAGCTGTCCCCAGTGCCTCACTTTTCTTGAACATGCAGATTATCTCTTCCGCATGAAGCAGTGCTAGAGGAAGGGATGATCAGATGGGTGATAAGGGACAAAACCCAGTTCATACTAAACCTTAGCACAGGACAGGATAGTGAATAGACTGGGGGGGTGTCTGGGGGGCTGAGGCTCATTTGTGGGCATCCAGGCATGGAATATTGCAAATATATCCCAAACAAAAGGAGAATCCCTAACAGAATGCTGGACCTCACCAGCACTTTCAGATGCTGATGAGCAGAGGCAGACATTCATTCTGTAAAAACCTGTCTTCTGATTCATCCCCAGCCATGAGATTATAGAGCAGGAGGGGCAGGGGGCAGAGTCAGGCAGTCAGACATTCTGGAACTCAGGCTTGCCCCTCTGCTCTGGTGGTCAGCCACATTTTTTTTTTCTTTTGAGACTTGGGATGTTTGTGTTCCCCTTCTTGCTCTCATCCTGTGGGCATTTGAAAGGTACAGGCTTATCCTGAAATGCTGAATCAAGCTAGTGGCTGCTGGGATCCACTTTGTATACTCATCTAGGGACATCTGGATCGGGAGGGAGTGAACCCAGAAGAAGCAAAACATGACTGGTGTGTGTGTGCCAAGCTGTTAATGAAATGAATGTGCCAGTTCCTTTTTATAATGTGGAGTACAACTGTGTCTCCATTATACAGAATGTAAAAGTGTCTCTGTGAGGCTGAACAGTCAACCTAAGGGACAAGGGTTGCTACTGCTGGGCTGCACAGATGCCCGAATACCTCTTAAATGCCACCAAGAACCTATCTTCTTCTTGCTCCTTCTAGCTAAGGATTGGCTTTCCAAACCTCCTAGGCTCTTCCTCGAAATCTCAGCTCCTGAAGAGAGGTGGACTCTGTCTCTGTACCAATACCAAAGAAAAAGCTCAGGAACGAAGTCATATTGGCTCAGCTTGCACTAAGTTTCCATCTCCGGATCTATCAACTGTGATCGGAGAATGGAGTAATACGGTGACTTTTTCTACTTGTCTGTGGTGGTGAACGCTGGTTGGGAGCCTGAGGCATGAGGATCACCATTCACAGCTTGCCTGGACTATATGGTATGGCCCTGTCTCAAAACCAAAACCAAAACACAACAGCAACAACAAACCCACAACAGTAACGGGGCTGAAGTTTCAGCCCAGTGACTGAGTTCTTGCTTCACATGCATAAGGCCCTGGCTTTGATGCCCTGACACCATGTCTGTTCTTTGCTGTGCCTCTGAGGAGAGACTGAGGGGTCACTTTGCTTGTCCCACTTCAGAAGCCCATGATTATTTCTATTCTCTTCAGTCGGTTCTGGATTGCTGGGAGTGCATGCAACAGGACATCTTTCCTCCCCTAGCTGTAGTGTTGGTTCATCATGCCCACTCAGGGGCTGTTCTCTGTCACCTCAGATGCTGAGCCTTGTAACCCACATCTCCTGTCTTTTTCTGGCATTCTCTTGTCTTGGTAGGTTTACTTAAAGGTTGGGGTGGAGGCTGTGTTAGTCAGGGTTCTCTAAAGGAACAGAACTGACGGAATGGGATGTAGTAGGGTTGCTTACAAGTTGTGGTCCAGCTACTTCAACAATGGCCATCTCCCAACAAAAAGGCCAAGAATCCCGTAGTTGTTTGGTACAAGAGACTGGATGACTCAACAGTCCCAATCTGGTGCTAGAGTCCACAGGAAGTCTTAGAAAGCGGCTGGTCTTCAGTCTACACTGAAACCCCAAAGTGGATTCTAAGGCTAGTGAAGGAATTCCTCAGCAGTGGGGTGGATGAACTCACCAGGGAGCATGAAGGCAAGGAGACAATAAAGAAAGGCTTCCATGTCCTTCATGCAGACTGCCACTGGAGGATGTGGCTCAGGTTTAGAGTGGGCTTCCCTACCTCAAACAATTCAGTCAAAGAAATCTTTCACAGGTGTGTTTAGCTGTTTGGGTTTTTAGTTGATTCCAGATGTGGTCATGTTTACCACCAAGATTAGCCATCACAGAGCCCAAAGATGTGATGCCAGGATTTGGAGTTGTGTAGATCTGGGTTTGAGTTAGAAGCCAACATTTACTGTGGCATGAATCTGCTTCCTCATCTGGAAAATGGAACAGATACTGACACCTAGAGAACAGATTGTGGTGCATGTTCAGAGGTGTGAATGTAAGGTCTTGGCTCATAGTAGATACTCGGTAAATTATAACTTAAAAATGTGGCATCAAGTAGAGAGTCTTCTTAGTCCCCTTTCCAAACAGCAAGATCCCTAAGAAGGAGCTATTTATGGCAGGTTAGACAAGGGTACTCAGGGCTGTACCCTAACTGTGGGCTGGAGAAGAGAATCTCAGTCCCTCCCTAGCTAGGTCCACACATACCTCTTGAGATGACTCTGTTCCCTGGGTGGATGGAAAGACCCTGGTGAAAGTTTGAAGATACACCATTGTCTCTTAGGAGAAAGATTGATTCCCAAAGTATATCATAAGGGTAAGAACCCTGGTTATATCCATCCGGCATCAGCATCAGATTCTAAATGCTTCAGACCATCTAGGTGGAATCTGAAGCCAGGGTCCATGGGACTGCATCTGTGCCTACATCTTCCTGGGTCAGCAGCAACTGTCCTTTCTGAGGTGCTGGCCATGATCATGCATGGGAATGAGTAAGCTCATCTCAGCTTCCTTTCTCCGTTGGGTCAGCGCCTCTGAACTACAGGTTGGTGGTATAATTATGGTGATTTCCTAGGACCACAAAAAGGATACATATGCTCAGACAGACACATTTGAACCATCTTCAGGTACAGAGGGAAACAGATGGCCAGGACCAGAAGCCTTACCTGACACTTCCCACATGCCAAGTAACAGTAATGGAGCTTGCTCGCTTGCTTGAGGATGAACTGCTCCATCAAAGACCTGTTCAGGAGCCCGTGTGGGTGGTGAAAGCTTTCTAACAGAGAGATTTACAGGGACACAAGACTCTCCAGGCAGGGGCACCCGTAGTGAGGCCTGGAAAATCATCCTCACAGTCACATGTGTAGTCAAGTTATTAGGGGCTTGTGCTTGGGCACCCTCCCCTTTCCATACACTATTTCTTTGAGTGCTGGGGAATGTGCACTTTTTTTTTTCAAAGCAAAGCATCTTTTTCCTATGAAAATAGCTTTCTTCCCCTACTTATTTTAAAAATACCATTAATTTTAGGATATTTTACACCATATTACTATAGAGGGTGGCTTGGGAATCTACATTTTTCACATATCCTCTGGGAGACAGTTCCATTCATGAAATTTACTAATACCTGCTCAAGGGGGTGACCACATAGGCTAGGAGGCAGATGCTGGGTGTCCTAATTTTATTTCTGTTGATGTGGTAAAAAAAATAATAATCTTGACAAAAGCAACTTGTGGGAGAAAGGGTTTAGTCTAGCTCACAATCTAGGGTACAGTTATTTGCTGCAGAGGAAGTCACAAGACAGGAAATTGGGACAGCTGGTCACAGCATATCCACAGTCAAGAGCAGAGAGAAAATGAATGCTTAGTACTCAGATACCATTTTCTGCTCTTAACACTGTCTAAGACCCCAACCAAACCAGGGAAAGGTTCCTTCAGCTGGGTCTTCTCACATGGGCTAACGTGCTCAAGACAATCTGTCACAGGCTTTCCCACAGGCCAGCCTGCTCTAGATAATCCTTCATTGAGACTCTATTCCTGGAAGACTCTAGGTTGTGTTGAGTTGACAGCTAACACTGACCCTCACTGATCCTTCTCCAGTCTGTCCCACACTTCTATACAGAGAGACTCTGGGAGCAGTTTGGAGTGTAGGGGAGTCAGTTTCCCAGAAAGGGACAGAAGGGACATCAAACCCTATCTATATAGAAGGCAGCTCCACCAGGCCTTCTCCTTCAGGGAAGACAGCATCAACAGTGTCTGCAGAGCCCTGTCCTCCCTCTGACTCCACTTAGGCTGCTGTCTCCTGGAAGCTTGGGGCTACCCTTTGGCTTCCGACACACTGAGCTCTTCCCACAACATTCATCCTGCCAACCTTACAAAGCTCCTCTTCCAAGAATGTCCTCCCCTGGGTAATTGGACCCTCAGGCCATTGACATTTAAAGAAATGTTTTTGACCTTTTCAGCGGTTCTATAAAATCACAAAATAGAACTCTAAATATTACTGCAGTCTCCAGCTTGCCCAGATCCTGGTGGAGACTCATTTTCTAGGCTAACTCAAGAATGAGAGAAAATAGCATAATTGGGAACAAAATGGGGGTTTCTTCTCAAACTTCTCCTTTTTGCTTCTTGCATCACGGGCTATGTCAACTGCACCAGGATGGCCCTCCTCCACCGCCATCACCAGCCATAGCCCGACACCTCGTCTGTCATGGCAAATGACATGATTACATTGAAGTTCGGGGTTTCCACTCTTGAACTGCCACAGTGACAAAGGCCACCTTGCATTTGGATGTTAGCCGAGCTGCATGAGGACCTCTTCCCCTACACTCATTCCGCCATCCATGTGGAACTGGAAATAATAGATACAGAAGGACCAGTGAATCTGAATATGCAGGAGAGGATGGGAAGGGACAATGAGTGTGCTAAGAGCTTTTTTTTTTAATTTTAGAAATCTGATAAATGTGAGGGTGAACTAGATATTAGACACCTCAGAAGAGCTTATATGAATAGAGGTTGCAATGGTGAAGAGTAGAAGCCCCTGTTGTTTCCTTGTTTCCAAAGAGCAGTTTTGCCAGCCAAAGTGGAGCTGCAGATTAAATCCAGCCCTGAAGTTGAAAATGGTTTTCATGGATTTTAAATAGCAGCTTCGTTAAGGTATACGTTCACTTCACAAAATCCACTACTTTAAAGTACATAATTTGGCGGGGCTTTGGAGCAGTCGCAGACTTGGATAACTGTGACCACGTCTACTATTCAGCAACGCTTCCATCGCCTCAGACAAAGCTGGTGAGATGGTCAGTATTTCATCAGTTTGACACGTGTGGGCTCATCTGAGAAATGTCTCCAGCAGACTGGCCTGTAGGCAAGTCTGTGGGGCATTTTCCTGACTGATGGCTGATGTGGGAGGGCCCAGCGCATTGTGGGTGCTAGACGGGTAGTAGTTTTGAGTTGTAGAAACAAGATGAGCTCAGCAAGAAGAAGTATGCCTTTTCCTCGTCTGTTCTTCCGTTTCTGCCTCAGGCTCCTGCTGGAGCTCCTTCCCTGACCTCCGTCAGTGATGGACTGTGACCATGAGTTGAAAAATAAAGTAAATCCTTCCTCCCCGGATTCCTTCCTTCCTTCCTTCCTTCCTTCCTTCCCTCCCTCCCTCCCTCCCTCCCTCCCTCCCTCCCTCCCTCCCTCCCTCCTTCCTTCCTTCCTTCTTTTCCTTTTCTCAAGACAGGGTCTCTCTGTATAGCAGCTTTGGCTATTCTGGAACTTGCTCTGTAGACCAGGCTGGCCTTGAACTCACAGCCACCTGTCTCTGCCTTCCTAGTGCTGGGATTAAAGGCATGCACCTTCATCACAAGAGTAGCAGACTAGGACAGATGGTCTATTAACAGCTGTTCTCATCACCCACTGTGTTTGGCCAAGTCCCTGAAAACCTCCAATCTGCTTTCATAGATCTCTATTTTGGAATTTTTATACGAAATTGATAGTATAATATACTACCTGTTAAGTCAGAATGGTTTTTTTATTAAGCATAGTCAAGAATTACTCATGTTGAAGCATGTACCCATATGTAAACAGCATGCCATTGTGTGAATACATATGCATCATTTTTCTGATACCAGTTAGGACATCAAGTATGTTTCTTGCACCCTCTGGCACCAAATACTTGGCTTTTTGTGCACCACCACCAGTCAGTTCTCTGATACTAACTGCGTATCAGATGACTCAGTTCTCACATTAGTTTTCCAGGATTAGCATAGACCCCAAGGTTTAAAGGCTCAGTCCCATTAGACCGCCTCCACTTTAGATGCCAGCTGTAAGATTTTCATTCAGTTATAAATTTTGGGGTCCCCCACACCTTCTTCACAGGTGTGCTAGAATGGCTTGTATAACTCAGGAAAATATATTTACTGGTATATAATAAAGTGAGGGCAAAGGATGTGACATAAAGTCACCATGTCCTGTCTGGGAATGCCACTCTCAATGTAATATAGTTATAATATATATAATAACAGTGGAACGGCCAACCTATATGTCCCCAGGCCTCCTGTTAGTGAGTTTTAATAACCAGTCTCTAGCTCTCTTCACCTGTTAGAGATGGTGAGGGACAGGGGAAAAGGTGCTGATGTTTCCTACTTCCTAATCACAGTTTTTGCCTTTCTGATTACTGGACCTCATTTGAATGCTATCTGACGGGTGTGTGTGTGGGGGGGGGGCTTTGAGTCGTTAACACAAACTCAAATGTGATCAAAGGGACACCTTACAGATAACAAATAAATTCCTAATCCTTGAGATACTCCAAAGGTTTTAGGACCTAAGTGCCAGAAACTTGTGATAAAGGTAAATATTTGTCTTTACTGTCCTTATATGCTGACTGCATTTTGAGATCCGTTCACTGGTTGATGGACAGTTGAGTTGTCCCCACAGGTTTGCTGTTTTGAATATGTACAGACACATTCTGTGTGACTTCAGTTCTCTTGGGTTTGAACCTAGGAGTAGAATTTCCAGGTCACATGTTTCCCTTGGTAAGGAACTACCCGTTTTCCAAAGAGGAAACCGTTTACATTATTCTGGACCCTTCCGTTCCTCTGCGCCCCTGCCCACACTTGCTATTATCTGCCTTCCTTATTTTAGGCATCTTTGCCATTATGACAGGCACCTCATTGTGGCTGACAGATACATCTTGAGAAGATTGTAAACCAAACACAAAGCAGCCTCTAGGTTTTATATGCCCTCTGTGGCTCCAAAGCCTCAACACTTTAATATGTAGATTTTACTGAAAATGCTTGCCAAATGCTGCCCTAAGTTATCAGTTGGATTAAGAGAGAAGAATAAAATCATAGTCATAATAAGTTGACATCAAAAGTTTAAATGCAAATTATTTAGGTGATACTGAATTTTTCTAAAAAAATTAGTAATATTTGAAATATTTGTATTAAAAATAATCACAATTTGGGGCTGAAAAGATGGCTTAGTTGGTAAAATGCTTGTTGTACAAGCATGAGGACCTGAGTTTGGATCCCCAGTTACCAGGTAAGAAGTGGGTATGATAGCATGTATCTATGCTCCCAGCATTGTGAAGACAGAGACAGGGCTCTTGAAGCTTGCCAACCAGCGAATGCAGACAAATGAATGAAAAAAAAAATGAGGCGAATGAAAATAGAGAGATGTTAACCTCTGACCTCCACACATATAGATGCAAATGGACACACAATTTTATACCTATTGTCAATGTGCAGTGGTTGCCAACATAAGAATCAGCATCATACATAGCTGACATTACTTCTAAATTTGGCCTGTTAGAGTCACGTGAATTGTTTGGTTTTGCAAAACCTTTCTCAGTCACCACATATGACTGTGCTCTGTTTGTTCCCGATGTCTCCAAAAACAAGAACTAGAATATAAAGACTAGCAAGAAAATGGTCTTTGACACTACTGCACTAGACACTTCATTATGCAAGGAAATACTGTATTCACAGTCTTTGAGAGAAAGGTTTAACGAGTTAATTAATTTGTCTTTCTCCTACCGAAATGTCCTGCTGCTAAAATCCACAGGCTCACAGCAATGGACCCATCTCCAGCCTCAGAAGCTGCACTGCACGAATGCCTACTCAGCACTTGAACGGAGACACCTTTTCTTGGGCAGCCTCCGGGTAAGCAGAGCAGAGAAGCAATTCTCCAGGACTGAAGTGCCGTTAGTCACAGAGTGGCTGTTAGGCCATGGGCTGTTGGTAGCAGGGTAGGGGCTTACTCAGGTCTGAAAGCCAGCCTGTATTATTGTATTAGAAGATATTGAGGGATTGTTATTCTTTTTCTTAGGTGTGATAATGGTGTTATGGTCATTTTTTAAAGTCTCTGCTAGTGCTGAGGTATTTATGGTTGAGATAAAATGATGCCTGGGATTTGCTTTAGAATACCGCAGCAAAAAGCATCAGGAAGATTTATGAGATCAGATTGGCAAGTATTTAATATTCATAATTGTTGAAACAAGTCGTGATTTATGAAAGCTCCTTTAACCATTCTTCCTACATTTTATGTCTCTAATGTTTCATAATATAAAATTAAAAATAATGAAATTGACAAGGACAGAAAGATCGTGGCACAAGGGGAGGCACAGCAAGGGAGGAAGGGAAGGGCCCCGAGATATTCCTCAGCCCCTGATGTGCTCTTCCTTGAGAGTCAAGGAGAAATACTGGACTCCCCAGAAGGGGGCTGGAACCCAATTGCAAGGATCTTTATGCTCAAGCAGCTCTATAAAGATATGATATCAGGCTTGGGAGAGCTCAGATACCTAGAATCCATATAAAGAGCTGGATGTGATGGTGTGCACGTGTAATCCCAGTGTGGAGGGGTGGAGAGAGGTAGGCTATGAGGCTCACTGCCCAGCCAGCCTACTTGGCAAGCTCCACTTAAGGACAATGTCTCAAAGAAGCAATGTGAATGGCCTGAAAAGTAAAACCTGAGGTTGGCTTTCATGCCCTAACCTAAAGTCAGAAAGTAGTTTAGGCACCAAAAGAAGTATAAAAAAAATACTTTAGCACATACCTAGGTACCTACTACTCTGCCTCCAAATTTAACATTTGTCTTCTTTACTGCAGACCTACTTTTTTCTTTTATTCTTCCTTCTTTTCTTCTTTCTTTCTTAATAAAAGGATTTATTTTTATTTTATTTGTCTGGATTTTTTTGTCTGTATGTATGTGTACCACGTGTGTGCAGTGCCCATAGAGGCCAGAAGAGGGTGTCAGAGTCCCTCAAACTGAAGTCACCCCTGATTTTTCTGCCCATCTGTTAGATGTGAAATAATGTATCATGTTCTCTTTGGTTTGCCTATCTCTGACTATTGTGAATGTTCATCTTTTTTTTTACTGACCACTTGATTTCACTTTTCTGTGACCGTCCTATTTGACCTCATCCTGTCCTAGGGTTTCTATTGCTGTGAAGAGACACCATGACTGTAGCAACTCTTATGTCATCATCATTGTGGCAGGGGGCATGATGGCACGCAGGCAGACATAATGCTGGAGAAGTATCTGAGAGTTCTACATCCAGATCCACAGGAAGCAGGAAGAGAGCGAGCCACTGCGCTTCTGAAACCTTAGAGCCTCCCCTCCCCAGTGACACACTTCCTCCAAACAAGGCCGTACCTCCTAATCCTTCCCAAGGAGTGCCATTCTCTGGTGACCGCGCCTCCATATCTATGCCTATGGAGGCCATCCCCATCGAAGGCACCACACTCCCTTTCATTATTAGTTCTTCCCAATGATTCATACAAGTTCTTTTTATAGTCTGTACACTGACTTCATAAACTTCATGCTCACACAGGCTGCCTCCCAAACAATAACTTGATTTCTCAACTGTAATGTATCTTGTGCGTGAAAGATTTTATTTTTAATGTGGTTGGACTTATCTATTTTAAACGTTATGATTGAATCTTTCCCCTTGAATCTAAGACACACTTTTCTACTTCAAGGTGATATAGAGTGCTCTCTCTTATTTTCCTCTAAAGCTTTTAAAAATTTTTGACTTTCATAATTAGCTCTTCAGCCTATCTAGAATGTATTTCCATAAGGTATAAGCATCAGGCATAATATTTTTAGTGACAGTAGCTCTACTTTAAACACTGATGGATTTTCTTTCATTTATTATTATTATTGGGGGAGGTGAGCAGGCCTGGGAGCATGTGTGGTGGTCGAAGGACAAATTTTGAGAATTATTCTCTTTCTACCTTGTATTCGAGGCAGGGATTCTCTCGTTTCTGCCATACTGCACTGTGCACTCCAGGCCTGTGAGTCCCTCTCTCTTCCCCTGTCTCACCATGGGAGCTCTGGGATTATAGATGTGTATCGCCACCTCCGCCTCCTTATATGGTTTGTGGGGGGACTGAACTCAAGCTCACGCATGGCAAACAGATTTACCCACTGAGCCATCACACCAGCCCTTAATCCTTCTTAGAAGGTGGATCAGGAACTGCTTTATTGCCCCCTCCTCACACATACTTCTTTTTTCTTTTTAATCCCTTGTTCTTGCCTGACACCATGGTGCTGCTCAAGGGGTCTTGGCTATTTTGATACTTCATTATTCCATATTAACATTAGAATCATGTTGTTTTCTACAGAAAACCCTGTTGCCTAGAATAATAATGATTTTATATGTTAGTTTAAGGATAACTACAATTCTTTTATCTCCTTGTTCTTAAAATTACTTCAACAGTGTTATGTAATTATTAAATGATCTCCCCCAAAGTTGGGTGGGTTGAAGTTAGGTTAGGCTTACTTACCTTTGAGTTTCGTCTAGTTTTGCTGTTTTGGAAACTGTTTTAAAATTATGAGACTGGGGAGCTGGCGCAGTCAGTAAAGTGCTTGTCACATGTGCACAACCCGAGTTTGGGTCCCTAGCTCTTATTTTAAAAAAATCTGGGTGTGGAGGTTCATGCATGTAATTCTAGCACTGAGACAAGAGGAGCCTTGGGGTACACTGGCTAGCTAGTCTTGCTGAATCCATCAGCTCTGAGTTCAGTGAGAGACCTTGCCCCAAACGATAAGGTGAGGACCAACTGAAGGAAACACCTGACTTCAACTTCTGCCCACTTAATATGCTCCCCCCAGCTCATCCATATCTGCTTCTGCTTTTCCAAGGGAATGAGTGAGACCCATGTGGACATGTGGTCTGCCTTTCTCCTTCCCCCACAAGCTGTCAGCTTGCCTGTCAGAACTGATTCATGCAAAACCATCGGGAATTAAAAATATTTACTCGTTGGTTCCTTTTCCACACTGGGGAAAACTAATCACAGGAAACATCTGCATTGCACCCTTTCCTTACCCACCCCCAAATGCTCTTCTTCTCTCCCTCATCTTGTCTCCTTCCTACATCCCTTCTGCATCCTCCATCCTCTGCCTTCTAGCTAGGGATATTAGAAATGCTACTTCTCATACTCCTTTGCATGTAGCCTGCTATCTTCAATGCATCTTTTACCAAATGCATGCATTCAAATGTTATTTGGAAGAAGTGAGGGGAGACCATCTTACTGCTGCTTCTGGTAATCAGTGTTAATATCTAGAGGTTGGAGCTGCAGTTGGCCATTCTGGTAGTTAGTGGCTAGTTTTGTAGGATGGGAATCAGTCCTGGTATCTGCAGAAGTGATAGCAGGGACTGGGTCCTGAGAGCTTTAGTGAGCCTGGTAGCAGAACCTTAATTCCACATCACAGATCATAACAACCTACCTCATTCTTTGTATTAAGTCTCTTTCTGCATAAAATAGTTGGAACAGTTTCTTTGGTCCACATTGAACTGATTGATTCATACACCATCTGCTAGAGAGCCTGATTATCTAAAGTGGTTTAGTTCAACTCAGTCTATACTGAGCCTACTCTGTGCTGAGCTCACCACTTTCTTGGGTCTGCTCTTCAGTAGTTTCTGTTTCTGCCTGCATGAACTCACGGCAGACGTCTGTAATAATATATTCTATGCATTAAGTGATCACCAAACACTAGACATAATGGTACATTGAAACCAATGTTTTTCTGATCACAACCCTATAATGTAGTGTATTAGGGAGGTTATCTGTTATAGGATATTGGTTAAAGATCTGTTGTATTTGTTGATGCTGTGAAACATTTGTTAAATGATGCAAAGATGTGTTGTGTTCTTTTATGTTGCATTTGTTTAACTCTGTGAAGCTGTTACTTTGCCTAAAATACCTGATGGATCTAATAAAAAAGGGTAGGAGAGACCTGCAGGTATCGAGAGTAAATAGGAGGAGAAATCTGGGAAGGGAAGATGGAGGCACGAGAAAAAGGAGGAGAGAAGACCCCAGGGGCCAGATACCCAGCTACCCAGCAAGCCGCAGAGAAGGAAGTAAAGAGAAGTATACAGAAGTAGAGAAAGATAAAGTCCCACAGGCAAAAGGTAGATGGGATAGTTTAAGTTAAGAAAAGCTGGCTAGAGATAGAACAAGATAAGGATGGTTATTCATAAGAAACAATGAGACCCTGAGTGTTTACTTAGGAGGTGGGTGGCGAGACCCCCAAAAGTCAAAAGAGCAAAGAGCTTAAAATCACCAGCTATGTATGTATGTGTGTGTGTGTCTGTCTATCTATCTATCTATCTATCTATCTATCTATCTATCTATCTATCTATTTTTAGTCATTTATTTAGATGGTCCATGTATTTATTTCAGCCTGGCCTTCAACTCAGAATGTAACCAACAATAACCTCGAATTTCTAATCCTCCTGCCTCTACCTCTGGACTGCCTGGATTCTAGACATTCACGATGGCACATAGTTTATAGGGGTCTGGATATTGAATCCCTACCACGTCTCCAGATCCAGGGAATGCTTTTAGTTATAGCATTAGATGATCCTACCACTTAAGGGAGTGGGGCCTAGGATAAAGCTCAGAGATGGAGTGCTTACCTTGCATGAGCACGGCACTGCCGGATGAAACCAGCATGAGTGAGAGTGAGGAGTTTGCCTTTCCCATTAGAAACAGATGTTCATGTTGGGAAATTCAGGACTATACGGTTGACCAGAGCCATCAGGAGGAACGGCGCTTCTTGTATCTGGTCATCTAGTGTGTGCGTGTGTGTGTATGTGTGTGTGTGTGTGTGTGTGTGTGTGTGTGTGTGTGTGTGTGCGTGTGCGTGTGTGTGTGTGTGTGTGCGTGTGTGTGTGTGTGTGTGTGTGTGTGTTCCTTAAGTTAAGTGGAATAGATTCTGTGCCTCTAAGCAACCCAACCAAGTTGTACAAGTTGTAGAGAGAAAGATCCCCTATGGGATCTCATTATCTCATATCTTGGCTCCATCTCTCTGATGGAGTGGGGATGTAAGAATTATGGCTTGGTGAGGAAAGCACTTGCTGTGTGAACATGAGGAACTGAGTTCAGATTCTTAGCACCCACCTAGAAGCTGAGAGCGGAGTTCACTCTAACCCCAATGCTGGGAAGATCCTTGGGACTTTCTGGTAACTCACTATAGCTGAAATGGTAAGTTCAGATTAGAGTTAATGGTAAGTTAGGTCAGAAAGAGACTGTCTCCAAAACAAAACAAGGTTAGAAGCAATTGAAGAAGATATCTGATGTAGATTTGTGGCCTCCACAATCACATACAGGCAAGTGCACCTCCTATACACACATACACACACATGCACATACACACACATACACACACATACATGCACATACACACACATACACACACACACACACACACACACACACTAAGAACTTCACTTGTTATATTTTGTTTTAGAGCAAAGTAGGAGAAAATATGGTTAAAACAGGTGCTAAGTTGGCTGACCTCTACTATCTGCCGGGAAAAGTGCTATCCCAAAAGAGCGATCACAGACTGAGAGAAGAGATGATATATATATTAGCACATTTATCTATAGGCCTAGATAGGATGCTAGTCTGTTTGCTTGGCACATGTTTTGCATGGAGAGGTGGCATTTTCAATGTCCATTCTAGCCTCCTTGGCCTCAACACTGCCGGGCACTCCTAGATTTTGGTGTCTTAGTTAGGTCTCCGCTGTGTGATAAAACACCAGGACCAAAAGCAACTTGGGGAGGGAGGGGTTACTTCAGTTTACAGTCACAGTCCTTCCTGAAGGGAAGTCAGGGCAGGAACTCAAAGAAGGAACCTTGAGGCAGGAACTGAAGGAGGGGCCGTGGAGGAATGCTGCTTACTGGCTTGCTCCTCATGGTAGCTCAGCTTGTTTTTTTATAACACCCAGGATCACCAGGGGGGGCAGTGCCCTCCCACATCAATCATCCACCAACAAAATGCCTCACAGGCCACTCTGGCAGGAAATTTTTCTTTATTGAGGTTCCTTCTTCCCAAATAACTCTAGCCTGTGTCAAGTTGGCATAAAATTAGCCAGTGTAGACAAGAAGTGTAGCTTTAAGGAAGCTGTAGAGTTCCTGACATCATTAAACCTGGAGGTTGAGAAATTTACCTTATCATGTGAGTGGCCTTCTTGGAGCTGGAGCGTTACTCTGACATACACAGCTGTGAAGAGTTCCGAGGGGAAGTCTCCACAGTCAGCAGCACCTACCGACTAGTCACCTGCCAAGGAGCATGAAGGCGACCTTGGAATTCTCTTTACCACTGAGATGATACAGGGTGTGTGGTAGATGTATTGATTAGTTTAGGAAAAAAGCAGGAACAGGTAAGTGGGTGGGAAAAGGTTATAAAAAGGAAGGTTCCTTGTTACATTTGATTACGTGCCTTAAGTTTGCAAGGACAATGTAGCTGTGGACAGAGAGACTTGGATAATGGCTACTTTATTACAAGACGTCAATGAAGATAAGTGTAAAAACCTGAGAGATATTTTAAAAGACAAAAAGGAGGGATATGCCATGTTCATGGATTGGAAGCCAATATTATAAAAATATTAATTTTTCCTAAATTAAACCCAGCTGAAACCAAAATACTTTTTTTTTTTTTTACAAAGTATTATAGTCTGGATTCTAAATTTTAGATATAAATGTAAAAGATTAATTTTCCAAGGTCATAAAAGAACAAGATAAGGGATGGAGAAGTGACTCAGTGATAAAATGCTTGCCTAGCACACCCAAGGCTCTGGGTTTAAATCTTACCACTCCTGAAAAATTAAGAGGACTTCTAGAAGAGATCAAGATGCATTATAAGGAGGGGCTGGAGAGATGGCTCAGTGGCTAAAAGTTCTTGTGCTTGCAGAGGATATGGATTTGGTTCTCAGTATCCACATGGTGGCTCACAAAATTCATAACTCCAGTTTCAGGAGATCTGATGCTTTTTTTCTGGCCTCTGATGGTGCTGCATGGCATATGGTGGTGCACAGACATGCAAACAAAATACATGCATGAAACACATAAGTCTAAACATAATTTTAAGAATATTTTCTATGAAGCTAGCTACGATAATTAATACAGTGTAATGTTAGTGTGAGGACTGGGAATTGAATCAATGGACTAGATTGTATGCAATATCTAAGGATAGCTGGACAGAACACTTGGGAGGTCACATGACACATTAAAAACATCCGTGCAGAAACATGTTTCCATATTGCTTGATGAAAATAAATTTTCCAGATAGTCTGGACAGTTCTCAACAGTTGGAGTCCTAAAAAATAAAGACAGACAATAAAGATTTTAAATGATAATTTAGTAAAATAATTCATAAGATACACAGCAGAACTAACTGTAGAAGTTTGTTCTACGTGAAGATCTTCAAAGGATGGTGGTACAGATGTGGGCAGATGAGCTGCAGCAAGGAGGGAGAGCTTGTCTGTGCACACGACTCCATGAAGGAATTCTTAGAAACCTGTAAAAAGAGAGCATATGCTTTTTTAAAAAGTCTTTTTCTTTTATTGAAAACAGATATTTTTTTTCTCACATAACATATCCTGATTATGGTTTTCCCTCCATCTATACCCACTCCCTTTCTGTCTCTCCTTAGAAAACAAATGGACTTATAAGGGATAACGCAAATAAAATACAATATAATAAAACAAAAACTAACATGCTTTGAAGACTATCATGCCAAGCTGCTATGCCTAAACAGACTGGCATATCTTGGTAGGATGTGAGTGCCATAATTACCGGAGTAGGGTATACCTGTTAGGGAGGAAACGGAGTTGTGAATAAGAAGGAATCATGAGTTTGCTTCAGCAGAGCTATAGATACTCTCTTCCAATTACCTCAGTGGCTAGTCCGTAGGAATGGTTAAAGTCCTTGTTCATGCTCTGTTCTTCCCTATGGTGTTGCATTTCAGGATAAAGAGGTATAAAATAATACACATTAGGTTTAGAAAGGAATGCAAGAAGCCTTCTGGTGTATCATTTATCAGGCCAGATGCCTTTTATCCCCATTTATCAGAAGGGGAAGTTGAACTGGAGAGCTTTAAATGGCATGTCCCCAGCAGTCAGGGGTGATAATAACAGACCCAGGAGTAGAGTCCATACCTCCCACCTGTTGTAAATGTTCTTCCCAACCTCCTTTACATTTCTCTGATCATGAGGACAGGCAAGGAAAAAGTATTCTTTTCTAGGAGCCTGGCCCCCCTTGATGATTCATTCAAGGCTATACAAAACGCTGTGACTGGTGTCCCAGCTGAAACTTAGCAGCTTCCAAACACTTCTGTGTCTCTGGATGGTGGAATTGTTCCTCTTGCTCTGTCCTGCTCCGTTCTCCCTTAGTGTCCTTAGTGAAGAACACCACCTAAAAGACACAAAGCCCATACTCTGAGAGGGCAGGAGAGGGCTCATGTCCACAGAAGCCCATGTGTGCCTAACCTGAGACATGACATCATGAGAATCTCAATAGTATTGGTTGGTCACTTGTTGGGCTATTGAGGAAGATGGAAATAAGTATGAGACAAGGATGACTGATGCTGAGTAAGGCTTTGTTTTCTCACAGGGTGGTCCAGCATATGGCCTTTGTGAGGTCCTATTGCCAGGGAGGGAGATCTCAGTGTAGGCTCGCTGCTCCATGAGATAACACCTGAACTGAGTCTGGTATGATGTATGGGATTTGATAAGCAGAAAAAGTAGGTTTTTCCAGCATGACCAGTGGTAATATTGTGAGGAAACTTCTGGCTATGGATAGGGACAGTCCTCAGCACAGAGTTCTGTGCATATATCAAAACTTCCTCTTTTAAAAAATTACATTTATTTATTTGTTCAAGGGCACATGACACATACGACACTACTTTCTGGAGATAGTATTCTATCCATCTTGTGGATCCTGAGTCCTCAGACCTGTCAGCAAGCACCTTTACCTGATTGACTATCTCGCCACCCTAAGGCTCCCTTTCTGATGACATTTTTGTGAAGTTTGTCTTGAAACTCCATTAAGCTTTGTGTCTGGGTGTGTAATGTGTTCATATGGTTATGTGCATGACAGTGTATGAATGAGGTGAGTGCGTGTGTGTGGAAAACAAAGGTTGATGTGGATGTTTTCCTCCATTGCTTACCATTTTATTATTTAAAACAGCATTCCTTACTAAACATGGAGCTGCGGGGATCTGTCTTGGGCACCTCACCCTTTTTATGTGGTGAGTGGGGACCTGAACTCAAGTTCCCATGCTGACAACTGCAGGTACTTTACCAGCTACCTCCCCAGCCCCTGCATGCGTCTTTTTATGGTTCACCCTACTCCACCTGCTCATCAGAGCAGAGGCTCCTGCAGGATCGGGCTATGCTTCTCCATGGGCCTCAGCCTGAGCTGTACTCAATAGCCTTGCTGAATTCCCCTGTGACCATCAGGCCATCAGCAGTGTTCTTCCGTGACCATCTTGGCTTAAATGATGGGTTTCCCCAGATGCCCTGCTTTTGCAGTATTTACAGGCAGAAGTACATTATTTCATCAGGACTGTCCCAGAGCCCTAACCCTTATGGAATTATTTGCCCCACCCCCCCATATTTTCAGCAACCAATGCAATTAATGTACTGTCTAATGTGTTTTCCTGGAACTGTGATTATGCTCAAGGTATCTCAAAGCTTTTTACAGTAATTACTGGGAAAAGGCTTGGAGAGAATTAGCTGTGCATGTGGAGTGAGCTGTAATCTGGCCCTTGGACACTTAGATATTAAAAATCACTCTGACGGTGTCTGCCTTCATTTGCATTTCCAAATTTTCAGGTTAGAGGGCCTTTCAATTGATTGAATAATGGGTTAATGGAATCCTCTCCCTAATTAAATCCAGATTGTCTCTTTGTAAAAGTACGCACTTGACAGTCTCCAGCTGGATCATCCTAATTGCATTCTGAGGGGACCATGGGGGCTCCCTTGAAGAAGCCACCGTCCTATCTGAGGGTAGAAATTCTGCAGGGGCAGAGGTGCAGGGCCACTCAGGCTGTCTATGGCTGTAATGTGACACTGGTAAGAGAGTCTAGCTGGGACTTGCAGGCTACTGTCCATCCTGTGGCTAGAACAATGGCTGTCGCTGTTTCTTATGCTGGATGGTTGATGCTTCAGGATCCACCTGTCTCTGTTCCTCGTCCCAACTCCAGGCTTACAGATATGTGGTGCTGTGTATGACATTTTTGTGAGTGTTAGGGATCCAGACTCAGGTCCTCATGTTTTCCAGACAAGAACTTTAGTGACTGAGCCAACTCCCAAGGACCCTGTCCTAGTTTGCTTCCTGTTACTATGGGAAATGTCATGTTCAAAGGTAGCTTGGGGTGGAAAGGGACAACTCATTGTCTATGACCAAAGGAACAGGACAGGAACTCAAGCAGGAACCTGGAGGCAGGAGCAATAGAGGAAAGCCGCTTACTATGCTCAGTCTGCTTTCTAATATAGCCAGGGACCACCTGCCAGGGGTGGCACTGCCCACAGTAAGCTGAGCACTCTCACATTAATCAACAATCAAGCCGTTCTCCACAGGCATGGCCACAGGCCAATTTGACCTAAGGGATTCTTAGATTGAGGTTGCCTTTTCCCAGATGACTCTAATGCCTGTCAAGTTGAGAGCACAAACTGACCAGCACACCGTTTATTTTATCTTGAAACTGATCGTGTTGCAACCCAGGCTAAACAGAAGTTCACCTATGGCTAAGGATTTGGCCTTGAACTCCTGGTTGCCCTTCACAAGGGGTATAATTTTAAGCAAAAGTCACCATATCTGGAAAAGACTGGGTAGTTTATAACAAACAGAACTTTATTTCTTACGGTTCCAGAAACTGGGAAAGCAAGATAGAGAGAGTACATCAGGGGAGGTTCTTGTTGTGGGTAGTCCTTTATGGGTTCCAGAGTATTTCACAGGACATTGTAAAGGGCTCATGAGAGATGATGAAACCCCTCAGGGATCTATTAATCTATGAATGCATTGATCTATTTTTTCATTGAGCCAATAACTTTATACAGGTTGTAATTCCAAATACCTCCAACATATGAATTTGTGGACTGTTTCCAAGCCATAAATTCTGAAGGACATATTGTCACAAAAGCATGATAAGAAAAGTATCATGGGTGTGCACACTGTAACGCTTAGACATAAAACACAATAGATAGGCTTTTAACAAGTATGACAGCTGAACCTTTCACCAGCCGCCAGGGAAATTGAAATCAAAACCAAAAGGAGACATCACTTCGTACCCACTAAGACGGTGTGTTACTGTTGATACCATAAAATGGAATAGCAAACAAGGAAAAGGTTGGCAGGTTTCCAAAATGTTAAACAGAATTATCATGTGACATAGCAATTCCAGCCAAGAAATCTGAAAACATACATTCAAACAAAAATGTATATATGAATGTTCAGAGCAGCATTCTGTGTAGCAGTAAGAAATTGGGACAACACAATTTCTGTTAACTGATGGACAGATAAACAGTGAGTCTGGCCATACAATGGGATGCTAATTGTTAGATCACACATTCTGTCGTCTTCTCCCCTCACCCCCAAGCTCCCATAGTGTATCTTTTTCCCTGCCTTTCTTCATGTCCCTCCCTCTCTCTCCTTAACCACAAAGAGTTGCTACTATGGCCTTGAAACTCTTACAAAGACTTAAAACTTCTTCCCTGACTTTGCAGCTGTGAAAAAGTCCAGCTTCTTGGTCATAGGCCTAAGACATCTGGATTATGACTCTTACAGCATATGTCTCCATCCTAACTCATGGCATATAGGCTAGCTCACGTGGAACTTAAACTCCCCTCACTCATATTAAAAACATAACAAAAACCAAGTAAGAATCAGAAACTGCCTTTGTCTAGGAAACTGAAGGCTCCCTCTCCCTTCAAGGCCCCCCCATGCTGTCTATGTTGCAACACTATTCTCTGGGAACTGAAAGAAACTGAACGCTCTCTTCTTTCTGTACTCCTGCCACACTTACCATGACAGCTGTCTCCTCTAAGGAAGCCCTTCCCAGATGTCTCACTCTCTACCTCAGGCCACAGTGCTGATGTGGCTCACCTGAAGGGTGATTCATGTCAGCTCCCTTCCTGGGAACTTGCAGCATCTCCCATTGTTTATAACACTAATACCCTTACCCTCAGCCACCTGTTCTCATCACAGATGTTAATGAGTAGATGTTCTGTACAGAGTTTAGCCTTCTAGGAAGATTCAAGCCCAGAGTGGGTGGTATGGCCCAGTAGACCATTTTTGGCTCACTTTAATCAAAACACTCAATTTACTAACCACAGTGTTTTAATACTGCATTACCTGGTTATACAAAATGCCTCATTGGTATAACTAAGGTAGGTGGTGTTGGGACACCCAATGGTATAAATAGTTTGAGCTTTTCAGTTTTAATTAGACATAATTTCCAATGCATCGGTTCTAGGTTATGATGGACTGCTGCTTGTGACTCTCTCATGATTTGGTGGAAGTGACAAGATCCAATTTAGAATGTCAGCTCTAGTCACACAGTACCAGAAGCCCATGGTCCTGTGTGGTGGCATATTGTATATTTAATAAAATAACAGAATCACCACAGTCAAGCTATGAAGATCAGGGAGTGATGACCTGTGCCTTTAATCCCATCACTTAGGAAACAGAGATCCTTCTGAATCTCTGTGAATTCAAGGCCTAACAGCCGGGCAGTTTTGGTGCCTGCAGTTAATCTCAGTGTGTGGGAGACAGAGGCAGGACGATCTCTGTGAGTTTGGCTTACAGAGAGAGTTCCAGGCCAGCCAGGAACATTACACAGAAAACTCTGCCTCAAAAACAAAACAAAAGGCTAGAGATATGGCTCTGTCCTTTGATATGCCAAACTTATTTTATTAAATATACGATATATCACCACGGTCGTGTACTCATTCTCTACCAAGGCCTACTATTGAAATGATGGCTGCCTCTGATATAGATGCCAGTCCTTCCTCAGCACCTGATGTTTGTACTGCTCCTGTCCTAAAAGAACTCAGAGACCCTGTGCAGCATCCTTCTCCTCTAGCCTCATTTGTGTGAGCTCAGAGACAGCACTGCCTTCTTAAGGTAGGTAGCCTGGGCCAGCTGAAGAGCCCACTCTTACTCTAGGCTCAGCTTGAAACCAGCAGCCTTTCAGTTCAGCTGATAAGCTGAACCAAAACCAACCATGGTCTGTGCTAGCTCCAGAATCCAGTGACCTTCCAAGTAAGACTGGGTTCTTGTAGTAGAGCGGTTTCTTTGGTCCCGGGCTCGGGCGGCCAGGGACCTGGACCCACAGACCTGCCGTGCCAGACCCCTTAACCGTCCAGCCACCCGCTGCTGCTCAGGCCCCCAGAAATGACTCAGACACTTATATTAACTTCATGCTATTTGGTCTATGGCTCAGGCACATCGCTAGCTAGCTCTTACATCTTAACTCAACCCATTTCTATTAATCTGTCTGCCACGTGGCCAGTGGCTCACCTGTGTTTCTTACATGTTGCTCCTTTGGGGCTTGCTTGCTCAGTCTGTCTCTGACTCCGCCCTTCCTTTCCTACCTATTCTGATTCCTCCCCCTACTTTTTCTATGGTGCCTGTCATGGCCCAAAACAGCTCCTTTATTTAAATATTGAGATTCACAGCACACAGAAAGGCATTCCCACATCAGGTTCTCTTTATTTGATGGGGCTATTCCAGCATATTCCACACTGTTGGGCAGCTAAAATATTATTTCATCACTGTGGGTGGCCTCTTGATATTTTTTTGTAGGAGTTTTCATTTACCCTCTGGTCCCAGTGTTTTCCAGAATGTTTATTAGATCCCCCTCCTAGATCTGATTAATGCGATTTTATCCATATGGCAGACCAGCATACATTTCTCCAGAATATGGAAAAGATATATTTTTGGCCATATTTGTTTGTGGCAGGGCTATATTGACAGAGAACAGAAGAGTTCCCCTGGCTGTAGAGCAATAGATGAGTACCTGCTCTTGGCCCTAGACAAATGCAAACTGTCATTGACCAGCATAACTAACAGGTTGAAATAACACTAGCTCAAAAGGCACAACCAGTTACCAAAGGTTATGTTGATATGTTTAACATAAACACTAAGTTTGGGGGCTACAGGGAAGGCTCAGTGGTTAAGAGCACTTTCTGCTCTTGCAGAGGACCTGGGGAGTGTTCCCAGCATCCATGTGGTGGCTCACAACCATCTGTAACTCAAAGGGATCCATTGCTCTCTTCTGACTTTTGTGGGCCCTGCATGTGTGTGCACAGGGCACTTACATACACAAAACATTTATAAAATAAAAATCAATATATTAAAAAAATTAAATACTTAGTTTGGCACAACAGCTGAGATTATGACTACCACTTTCTGGAGCTGTTATTAACCCACCAACTGATTTTAATATCTCAAGAGTGGGGCTCGTTTCTACAACTCTACCCAGGATACAGTCTCACTCCAATCTGGATGAGAGGAAGCTTAAGGAATTTCCATTTTGCTTTTCATACTGTAATTATTCATACTGATTCTTCTCAACTAAGCAATCAGGAACCAGAAAACGAGTTTGGACCAGAATTCCATGTAACACTTCTACAAAGCTCCCCTACACTAAGCACAAGGACAATGACAGTATTTTATGTCCTATATTAGTGGTGTCAGCTCAGACTCATGCTCAACAGTTTTCAAAATATCTAGATGTTCCCAAGATTAAAATCACTCTCATAATTGTCTCTGGGACCATTTGGGGGATGAAGTAAGGACGCCAGGTTCCTTTGGAAAAAGGGGTGAGGACACTGGGCCTTGGCAGGGGAAGCAGTGGAAACATTGTAAGGGTCTCTTTTAAAATCGCATACTTCCCTTAAATCAAGTCCTGAAAGCCACCGCAGGTCTGGAAATTTAATGTGAAATTATGAAATTTTCCCATTGTAATTGACCTTCTACTCACCTTCTCTTGGTCTGCTTTTGATCACACAGGTAAAGCAGCCTTCTCCTTGGCCAGCCACATCTCTCACCGCTAGAAACAGCACTGCTCTGGATCCCTGAGGTTTCAGACTTTGATTTCCTTGCAGTCTTGTTGTGAGTTGTGGTAATTACACTTCCCCAGACTTTGACAGGTGAGGCACTGTTCCTTGATTTGTGCTATTCCAGAATTCTATCATCTCATCGACACTAGGGACCCTGGTTTTGCAGAACATCTCTTACCATTAACCCTGGACCAAAGGCAGCCTCCACTGAGCAACTTCACCAGCACATTCCTTGTTACTTTAATGAGAAAAGTGTCGGCTGAAATTTCCCAGGGAACATAATCAGCTGCAGGGTTCTCTGGTTTTATATAATGCATTCACTCTGATATGTTTAGCACTCCGAGGCTTTTGACCTCAGAGATATCTGCTAAGATATCTCAACTTTATTTCCCATGGACCATCAAGATTCCAAGCTTCAAGGAGCTATTCTCCACTAGCATCAGGTCCAGCTAACCTGACCAGGAAGTTAAATCCCAAACCATAGAGGTGGCTGATGGGTAATCTGGATTATCATCTTGGACCTGAAAAAGGCTGAGAGAAACAACTCTGGGGTCTCCATTTCTGGGCAGGAAAGCCTTCCTCTAGAGTAGGCAGTGCCTTCAGATGGTGTCTATGAAGAGGGCTGGGGCAAAAACAGTTTTTTCCTTGTCTTGCTTATTTCTGTTGAGTGTGTCTGTCCCTCCTGCAGGATTCTTTTTTTAAGGAGATTTATTTATTTTAATTCTATGTGCATAAGTATTTTGCCTGAGTGTTTATCTGTGTATCACATGTGTACAGTGCCCAACGGAGGACAAATGGTGGCATATCCCCTAGAACTGGAGTTACAGACAGTTGTGAACAACCATGTGGGTGCTGGGAATTGAACCTGGGTCCCCTGGGAGAGCAGTCAATGCTCTTAATGACTGAGCCATCTCTGTAGCCCCCACAACAGCCATTCTTTATTGACATCATACTCCAGCTTCTTGGGGTTAAACCATGGATTCCAGTGGCTCTGTGGGAGTCCTCCAGGTCTTCAGCTCTATCAGTGGAGGTATCCAGTTTTGTAGATTTGCAGCCTCTCCAGCATGCAGCCATTGCGGTACTATTCAGCCCCTATTGTTTATGTGAACCGATGGAAGAGAGTCTTTGCAGGGTATATATCTTCTATCAGTTCTGTTTCTTTGGAAAGCCCTGACCAATACAGGGCATCCCATACAATGAAGCCTTCTCTGTCTAGCCTATGGCATGCCTTCCTTGGTCCAGCAAGCTCAGAAGCCCATAGATGTTTCCCACATGTGAGTCATGTCCTGCACCTCTTTTGGTTAATGATTCTTTTTATTCCAGTCTTGCCTCACTGAAGACATGCTGAAGCCTAACCCTTGCTATCAATCTAGAAGCAAAGAGGGGTGGTAGCCAGAGGCTGCTATCTTAACAACTATTTGGAAGGGGGAAGGGACACATCTGCTGGCCCAGAAGGATCCAGGTTCTTCTCTTAAAAATCAAAACTTTTTTTTTTTTTAAATGTGTACAAGTGTTTTGTCTGAATATATATGTCTGTGCACCACGTATATGCCTGGTGTCTGGGGAGACCAGAAGAGTGCATCAGATCCCCTGGACTGGAGTTATAGATGGCTATAGGCTACCATGTGGGTGCTAGAAACTGAACCTGCATCCTCAGTAAGAACAGCCAGTGCTCTTAACTACTGAGCCACCTCTCCAGCCTGGTTTCAGGTTCTTAAAGGCATCCACTTAAACAAAGCCCCATCCCACTGCCAGGTTCTGATCTCACCATACTATGACCCTCACCTTGGCACTTAGGAAACTTAAGTCTATGTGTCCTCTTCTTCCTCCTCCTCCTCCTCCTCCTCCTTTTTTCTTTTTGTGCCTTGGCTGAGCTGAAGGTAGGTTCTCACACAGGCGAGTACTCTATGTAATAGTCTACCTCTGAGCCATACTCAGCACTCATATTCCTGGTAATTTTACCACTCATGCAATCAAAGTTTGACCTGATTCCTTAGCACAATTTGTCCTCTAGAAAATGAGGATCACTTTGAACATTGCTATGCAGGCCCCGTGGCTTTCACAGTGTGTCCTGATGTGATGCTGGATGGATGGATATAAAAGGTTGCTACTTTTTTTCCTTCTAGGTTTCTATGGTAGGTGACGATAGACCACCAACTCAGCCATCCTTATGGTTACCGCTGTCCCTGTATCTTTCAGATGCTAGAGCTGTTCAATCAGCGTAGCATCTCCTCTGTCTCCCAACCCAGTCTATAGGTAAGAGCTTTACTTATTGTGGTAACATAACCGCTGGTATTACCACCCTGTGTACTTCTGACAGCCCTCAGTTTGGTAGATGTTATAATCTGTTTGCTTGGATCGCTTTAACACCAGCTTTACTATGGTAAAAGAAGGAATGTATGAATAAGTGGCTATTTGATGCTGTTCCCAAACTGCCGTAAGGTGGAAATGGTGAAGTAAAAGAGGGAAAGAACTCAGTAGAAGATCCACCGTGGAGCCAAACTCTCATCTCATTCGTCACTGGCACAGAATTGCTCCTAAAGACCTTCACTACTCCCAGACTTCCCAGCCCACCTCACTCGTAGGTAAAAGCGTAAAAGCGCTCACCAGGCAGTCACAGGTGTGCACAGTGGGGTACCATTCATTTATGTAATGCTGGCAAGTGTTCAGGGCAATTGCGTGTGTCACTGACGGTGTACATGCAATAGACTAGATTGAAATTCTTCACCACCAACTCCCTTCACACACACACACACACACACACACACACACACACACACACACACACACACACACACACACACGGGATGACGGGATGGTGTCAAGGAAGTTTGTCTTTTCTTACTTGGGAGAACCATCCCTTGAGAATTTGTAACTGTTCATACCTGACATTGGGCTTCCTGCTTGAATTTATTCTCCTTAACAATCCAGAAACCCAAACTAAGAAATTAGCATAAAATTCACCTCAGGCTACTGATACCTGTTGGAGGCACATGAGACAATAAAAAGTCTTCATAGGGCTGAAGAGACCCAGCAAAGGAAGTTGTATGATTAATCTTGTCAGTGTGGTGGGATTTACAGTCAAGAAAAGGAAGAAGCCATCTTAAATGTGGGTGGCATCCTGTGGCCCGGGGTCCTGAGCTGAATCAAAAAGAGAAAAAGAGCTGAGCTTCCACATTCACCCCTCTCTGCTTTCAGGCTGCAGATACAACATGACCTCTGGCCTCACACTCTTACCACACATCCCTCCCAGGATGAATTCCACCTTTAAACTGGGAGCCAAAATAAGCCCTTCCTTATGTTGCTTTTGTAAAGGTATGTCGCATTGTCACAGCAACAAGAAAAGTGCCAAAGACGGTGGGAGGGGAGCAATGGCTTTCTTTTTATCTTCCTCCTATTCTTTTTTATTAGGGAGCGGGGGAGGCGGGGTCTCTATGTAGCTCTGGCTGTCCTGAACTCTATGTTCCAGGCTGAGTCAAAGAGACCAGTCTGCCTCTGCCTCCCAAGTGCTGGGATTAAAGGTATGAGGCATCATGGCTAGCTGGGAATGACATTCAGTGAAGCTAAAAGATAAAATACAATGCTGTTAAAATGGTTCATAGAACCAGGCCATGGAAAAGGAGAGGTGGGGGGGGGGGTACTAGATGTGGAGCTTCAGTTCTGCACCACAGGAAAGTTCTGGTGACCCACAGTAATGTGTTTATCTCT
The DNA here is from genome assembly GCA_033318265.1 of Phyllotis vaccarum. NCBI lineage: Eukaryota > Metazoa > Chordata > Mammalia > Rodentia > Cricetidae > Phyllotis > Phyllotis vaccarum. The sequence goes on from JARWLC010000012.1 coordinate 73,041,883, forward strand.
CACATTACTGAGCTACATACTTTTAAATGGCTAAGAAGATAAATTTTATATTCTATGGTCCTTATTACACTGAAAAAAGAAACAGAAAATTCAAAAGCAAGAAGGATGCTTGTTCTAAGATGCTACAGAGAAAGTTGGATGCAAAATTGTATAATCTCATCTCATCTCATTCGTGAGAAAACTTTATTGCTACAGTGGAAAGGGAAGGTTTGGGAAAACACATTAAAATACTAACAAAAAATGGTTGGCAGAATGATGAGGTGATGAACTTTATTTTTCTAAACCTGTTTTAGTAATCTGTCCCTTAGGATTTCAGTTCGAGAAACGGAAAACTTAGTTTGAACTCTCTCTCAAAAAATAAGTAAGGGAATAATTGTTTGGCTTCTGTAACTAAAAAGGCCAGAGTTGAGGTGAGCTTAGGGTCTATTCAGTTCAGAAGTGGCCTTCAGGAACCTGTAGGTGCTTCTTTCTACCCTTCTTCCACGGCCTCAGCTTGGCCTCCAAGACTGGTTCCCTGCGTGCTGACAGCCGGCAATAACAGTGCCAAACACCTACCCATGCCATACTGACTGCTGTCTTAGTAAGCATCAGACAATTGATGCTTGAATCTCCTTGGCCACATCGGATTTCATCTCTTCATTTCTGACTCACCATCACCATTAATCTCAGTCCAAGAACAGCCCACTCAAGGTGCTAGCCCCTGAGGCTAATGACCGAAGTTTGAACCCTATCGTACACAGGGTAGAGAGAGAGCACTGCCCCCCCACACACACAGCTGTCCTCAGATCTCTACACATGTGCTGTGGCACGCATAGGTTCATGCATAGAAAAATGAATAAATTAAGAAATGAAAGTAAAAAATGCTTTTATTAGTTTTTATCATACTAGTAATATGTAGAACAAAGCCAACATTTTGAAATCAGCTTCAAACTCAGAATAAACTGGGGTAATATAAAACTATTTAAGGAGTAATATAGTACAGTTATGAATCTGGGAGGCATGAATTGCCATTCTGCATGGTGATTTGGGCCATGGTCACAGCCATTATTACTTAGTTACCATCAGCTCAGAGTATCGCATAAATCTGTAGAGTACCCATCAGCATGCCGGAACATAGGTTCTACTACCAGACACAGAGGTTCTAGGGAGAGCAGAGCCATCATTATCAAATACTAACAGAAGCATGGACCCAAGGAAGCAAAAATAGAATCTACCCAAAGCCTCCATGGTCCTCTGTGGCATTTAGTGAAATTTTACCTCACTGGAGACAAGACAAACTAAGTATCAAAATGATCTTGGTTATTTATAGAACCACCTTGCGAATCATCAGTGCTCATATCTATAAAATAAATAAGAATTGCCTCTAAAATAAGTTATGAAAATTTAGAATATATTCATCTGTTTTCCATTTCTATATCAATAAATCAAGATTTATCTGTCTTGTATTTTAAGAGACTAAAATCCAAAATCTGTGGCCTTCTTTAGTTTCTGATGAGGGTTTATTGACTGTGTCATATGATACATGACATTGTAGCTGGAGAAAAGGGAGGGGGTCATACGACAAAAAAAAAAAAAAAAAAAAGACCCAGAGATCAGACTCAAGCTTTTCTAACAACTCACCTCTCTGAAGTTAGCTGAGGGCCCATGAAAAACACCTGCATGGCTTCTGAGGACAAGACCTCAATGACCTAACCATGTCCCAATAGAATGTACCTCTTACAAGAATGTACCACTTCTGTGCCACCACTCAGAACACCCAACTGCCCAGAGCTGAAGCTCCCAGAACAAGCCACATTTAAACTGTGGTACAGAAGGAGTGTAAGTAAGGTGTCTGTCTCAGGGCTTGGCACATAGTGGGGAGTTAATAGATGCTGAAGACCACTTTTCCTTATCTCAAGAGACCACTGGGGGCGGGGGAGGCTCAGATAACTGAGGAGCTTATAAACGCCTTTGAAGGGTGATCAGCTTCTTTAATTTCTGAAGTATGGAAAGAGCCACTGGCCTGCTTCTCCATCATCTCACCCCCACTCGGGGCTTGAACCGTCCACTCATCCACACTGCTCCTATCTCTAAATAGAACAATCTGACAGCCACTAATGCTGGAAACAGCTCTTTCTGAGCTGGAGTTTCTGACAGCCCAACCTCTACAAGCTGTTCATGAGTTATTTCAAGGGACGTTTTCCTGTCAATCACATACCCCTCAAGTGGACTGCGCAGGCTAGGCTTGCGCCGGGGATCATGAGAGGGTGGAAACAACATTTGTTTCTTGGAAATTAGCACACTGGTTCACGACCCATAAAAGGAAGCCGAGAAAAGAAATTTCTTCTAACAGGGAGGAAACTATTCTTATCAAGAACCCCCGTCTGCGTCAGGCACTGAGCCATCCTCTGAGTCTAGCCAGAAGACAGGCCACAGGGCTGAGAGAGATGGCTCCAACAGTAAAGCCAGTTTGGATCCCATCTCAGCTATGAAGGGGGGATTACACCAAAGCATATACCCTTATTTCCACCCCCTTCCTACCTTCTGACTGGGAATCAGAGTCTGATTGTAGGCTTCTACTTGAAAGCCCATCCTCAAAGAGTGATCAGACCCCACTTCCATCTGTGGACGCTACCTCCTCTTTCCAGAGACCCTGCCATACTGTCGTCTCCCTGTACGCCCATGACATTAATAACTTATTTAGTAAACTTTTTATTGCCCACCAGTTCTTCTCAGTGTCCTCTTGACCCACAGTCTCCATCTAAAACCCACCCCAGTGTATGCCAGGCACTATGCAACCTTGCTGAAACCATGCAAGAAGGCAGATGTGCCAGCTTGCTTTTATGTCAACATGACTCAAGCTAGAGTCTTCTGAGAGAAGAGAGCCTCCGTTGAGAAATGCCTTTGTACAATAGGGTTATAGGCAGGCCTGTAGGCCATTTGCTTTGATGGGAGCAGGCCCAGTCCATTGTGGGTGGGGATCCCCTGGGATGGTGGTCCTGAGTGCTATAAGAAAGCAGATTAAGCAGGTCAGTAAGCAGCATTCTTCCTTGGCTTTTGTTTCAGCCCCTTTCTCCTTCCTGCCCTGTTTAAGTTCCTGCCCTGACTGTGATGATGAACTACAATATGGAATTGTAAGTGAAATAAACCCTTTCCTCCTCAGCTTGCGTTTGGTCCAGATGCTTCATCACACAATAGGAACCCTAACTAAGACATAAATAACATGGCTGGGGACACAGCTCAGTGGTGAATTCTCAGAACCTATGTAAAGCTCTCCCTGAAAGCTGAGATCCAGCACTCATAAGTTGGATGAGCACTCATTGAAGTTCCCAGAAAACAAGAGACTCTGTCCTGAACAATGTGGAAAGTGAGTACCAATTCCAGAAGTTGACCTCTGGCCACCATCATGTTCATGCAGCGGTACTCACAGTGTGTGTGTGTGTGTGTGTGTGTGTGTGTGTGTGTGTGTGTGTGTGTGTGTGTGTGTGTGTGTGTATGTGTGTGTGTGTGTACCTATAGACACACAGACACACACCCATGCACAGACACACATACACATAGACATACACACACACATAGGCACACACACACATAGACAGTTACACACACACATGGACACACACACAAGCTTGTTTTGTTTTAAAAAGAAGGCAGATGCTTCTTATAAGTGATGAAACTAAATTCTCAAGACACCAACTTGCCTCGGCTGGGTTCAAACCTGAGATTTCAACCACAAAGTCCTGCCAGTACTTCTCAGAAGTGGAAGCAGAACATTTTTAAAAATTGAATAACGTTTAGCATCTCTGGTCCCTGGACAGTAAAGGTCAATGGCGGGCCCAGGTCATTGTAACAATTAGGCCCTTCTGGCAGGGTGTGGTGATGCATGCGTGGAATTCCAGCCCTCTGAGGGTGGAGGCAGGAAGATTGTGAGTTCACCCTAGGATATGTGTGGAGTAAGACAGCACACCCTGGGCTAAGATCAAACTTAGATCATTCTCTGTTAGAGAATAAGAGGAGACAATTTGCAAATGCAACCATGAGGGGCATCCCCTAGAGTGGAAAAACATTTGCTGGCCTGAGGATGTGTATTCCTATCCAGGTTATAGATTTGTGTGCAGCAATGTGTGTGCCAACCGATGTGGTGTATGAGGTGTGCCCTTGAGTGTGATAGGAGTATGCAGGTCGAAGCCGCCCGAGACCCCTACCTTTCTTCCTCCACATCCAGCCTCTTCAGTCCTTTCCCCTCCTAAATGCATCTCACATCCACTCTGCTCTCCCTCCCTTCTGTACGATCCTGTGTCAAACCTCTGTATCTCTCACCCAGGCCCCTTCAGTAGCCCTGCCTCTAGGTGCAGATGGGCCTGCTCACTGTCCTCACCTCTGCCAGACTGATCTTTTTGGAAAGCAAATCAGACCAAGTCACTCCCTGTCTCAGGATTCCCCAGTCGTTGCCATTCTAGTGGATCTAGAAGCAGAGCCCTGTATCCTAGTGAAATCTTCAAACGGAAGTACCGAATGTAATGTACAGCAGATAGATGAGGAACTATTCTGTTAACTGTGTAGTCTCCTTAGAAAAGCATGTGAGGGCTTCCACAGTCTGTTCCCCTGCCTGTTTCCACAACAACGTGTGTGTGTGTGTGTGTGTGTGTGTGTGTGTGTATGTGTGTGTGTGTATGTGTGTGTATGTATGTGTGTGTGTGTGTGTATGTATGTGTGTGTGTGTGTATGTATGTGTGTGTGTGTGTTCATTAGTATACTGGTGCACAGGTGTGTGGATGTTCATGCACATGGAGGCCAGAGATAACCTCAGCTTTTGTTCTCATATTGCTCTCCAGATAGATGCTGGCCAGCCAGTGAGTCCAGTTTCTGCTTCTCCAGTGCTAGTACAGCCACCATGCCTGGCTTTTTTTCCTTCCCAAACCTGGGTTCTAGAAGAGCCCACTCAGGTCCTTATGCTTGCAAGTCATAGTTTATCAATGGAGCCATCTCTCAGTTCCATCTCTGACCTTACAGAAGGGAACAGGCTGAGTTTGAGAAGTCTAAAACCAAATGAGGTTCAAATTCTTTCTCACTAGCTGTGCAAATGGACATTGTTTTACCTCTGGGTCTGGGTTTCCTTAATGCTAATGTGGGCCTGATAAAACTTCATGGGGATTCTTTTGGAAATGAGCCAGGGTTGTACTTGTTAAACACTCAGAGTAAAATGGCTCCTGGTATGCAGTAATCACCCCATCAATATTAACTCTTTTAACCTTGCTTACACTTGACCTTGAACTGCTCCAAATATCTGCAAAAGACCTGAAGTTGGAAGCTGATCAAGCCTCTTACATGTATGCTGTATATGTGTGTGGTCAAAGGTGCAGGGCTTGGCCACTGGAAAGAAAAGGAACTTTATGTGGGCACAGGAAGACAGGATCCTGTATCACCAAGCTGTCCAGGGCCCAAGAGGACCCTAGGCACCAGCATAGCAACCAGCTTCTTTCTGAATGTTGACTTCATTACCCTTCTACATTCTACTCTGACATGTAGACAATCTAATTTTCATTCTCTAAATTCTCGAGGGAACCATTCTGATTGGCTAAACCAACTTTCCAATGCCTTTCTAATTGGGTAATGCCCCTAAGTGTCTGGCTACTTTATAGGCCATTAACTGTGAGGAGAAACCTTTAGTCCATCAGCAGCCACCATCCTTTAAAAGCTGGCCTTCTTTTGTAGCTGAGCTGATGGCAAGTTGAAGGAGCATGGTGATGTTTCTATAGCAGAGCATCCCACAGCCGCTGCCTGGACAAGTGTCCTTCCTATGTCTCTACCTGGCAAGCGTGTCTTCATATCACATTGCTGTTCAGTATCTACTCCTTGATGTTTCCAGGCAGAACCAGGCACTTTGTTTTTGTAGCCAGCACCTAGGTGCAATCCTACTATTAATCCCTGTGTGTCTGCCTGTGTTAGCACAGGAGTTCCTTCAGTATCTAGCATCTGACACAGTGGATGATTAACAAAAACTGTTTATCAGATGAATAAAAGCCACCTACATACTTATGTAAGAAATGACAGATTTCACCTTCCATTTGTTTCCTTTCCAAAACTAAAACCACATTCAAACTGAAGAGCATTGTTTGTTAGTGTTTATTGACAATTTGACATAACCTAGAGTCAGCTGGCAAGAGGGAACCTCAGTTAAAGAATTGTCTCAATCAGACTGGCCTGTGAGCATGTCTAGGAGAAATTACTTGACTGATGACTGCCCAGCCCACTGTTGGCGGTACCATACCTACTAGGAAGGCGGTCCTGGGCCGTAGAAGGAAGCTTGCTGAGCATAAGCCAGGGAACCAGCCACAGAGCAGTGGTTCTACAACAGTTACTGCCTGGAGTTCCTGTCCTGAGTTCCCTCTGGGATGGCTTGACACCTGGAAGCATTAGTCAAATAAATCCTTTCTTTCTCAAGTTGCTTTTAGTCGGAATGTTTTATCACAGCAACAGATGAATAATGACAGAAGATCAGGAGAAATGGATGTGAGGTGGCCTTCCCTCCAGATCACCTAGGGGCATCAGTTGCTCACTTGTCTGATTTCTCTGCTCCCTCTGACTGAAATGTCCTTTGAAGGCGCCCACACCCAGTGCCTCATCTGTCTAGTCCCCTACAGACTTCAAATTCTCACCTCTGCAGGAAAAACTCTTAGACCATCCCCTTTCCTATTAGTTACGTATTTCTCCGGCCCTACGGTAAGTCTGAAAAAGACTATGCCCACTTTCATGTTTATCCCAGAGAAAAGAGATTCTATCCCACGTGTCTTTTTTCCTTAGAAGGGAGCAGGCAAGGAGAGAGATTACTCATTTCTGTAGTTCCCCTCCTCCCAGAATGGTCCTCGGAACAGAGTAGGGTCTCAGCATACAATAAAGAAACACAGGGCAAGAAGCAAGGAGCTATTTGAAAGCAGCAGAACCTCCCCGTGGCTAGAACTTGGACTTTAAAATATAATTGGGTTTTTTCTTTGTTTGTTTGTTTTTCTTTTTTCACGGCAAACCTTTTCCCATCATTGTGTTTGGCTCAGACTGAAGGTATATATTTTCCTTTTTTTTTTTTTTTTTTTTTTTTTTTGTAGTTTTGGCAGTTTCCCGGAGCCTATTTCAACTGGCTAATGGATGTGAAGGAATCCAAAAACACTCACTAATGTGCCACCTGTGGACAACTGAGGCGCAAGGCAAACTTTCCAAAGTGGTTTTTGTATGATTGCTTTGCCCAAATAACATCTTTACATTGGGATGAAATGTGAAATTTTGCTGCCATCTCTGGCTTCTTTTCTTTCTTTTTCTACCATTCTCTGCCATTTCAAGGACTGAAAAATATAATTAAGCAAAATGCCAAGATGTCACCTGAGTAAACTTCTCAGTGCTTGCTAGTTAGAAAACAGTTCTGTCTCCTCCCATGTTTGGAAATAAATTTCAAATGTGTAAAGACTGTGAAAAAAGGAAAATGTAAGTCGATGAAAAAAGGAAAATAGTCAATATCATAATAAATACCATGACACTGATATCTATTAGATATCAATCCATAGAAGAGATTTCATAAGATATTTTTAAAAATTATGGTAGGAGCTGGAGAGATGTCTCAGCAGTTAAAAGTGCTTGCTGTGTAAGCAAGAGGACCAGAGTTCAGACATCCAGCATCTGTGTAATGGGTTGGGCATGTTATCATGCACACCTGTAACCCCAGCACTAAGGAGGCAGAGATAGGGTTGCTGGAGCTTCCCAGTTGCCTGCATAACCAAAAAAATATGTGAGCTCCAGTTCATTAAGAGACCCTTCCTCAAAGGAAGGAACATGGTGGACATTGATAGAAGAAAACATCTGACCTCTGTGCCCATGCATAAGCTTGCTCTCTCTCTCTCTCTCTCTGTCTCTCTCTCTCTCTCTCTGTCTCTCTCTCTCTCTCTCTCTCTCTCTCTCTCTCTCTCTCACACACACACACACACACACTTCTCTCTCATATGCACACACAAAAACATTACAGTAGAGAAAAAAGTTGAATTACATTAAAAATAAAAGATGTCTGAGAAGAAAGTAAGAGGCAGAGGCTGGAGGGGAGTTCTGAGAAACGCTGCCTTCTGGACATGACATGGCTGTCACACTCATGAACTCACCCACCACAGCTGTGCTTATCTGCTCACGAGCAAGCCAACAGGATCAGTGAACACAGTCAGCACTTACTAGACTGAATGGGTTAAAATAAAGAGACATGGATGGAAAATGGACATAGAGAGCATGTCTGGGGGAGTTGGGGGAGGGTTAGGAGTAGATAGAATGAAGGTATTGTACACATGTATGCAACTGTCAAAGAAAAAAGCAATTTGAAAAACCTAAGTATCAGAAAAATGAGAAAATAGTTGTAATATAACTAATAGGTATTAAAATAGTATCTAGAATATATGAAAAAGCTGCTATAAGCAAATAACAAAAATATGGAACCAATAGAGAATGACTAAAGGGGATGAATAAGCAATTCACATGGTGTGTGGGGGGATGACAAAATGGTGTACTTATAAAGTGATGATTAACTGAGATCATGATTAAAAGACTATATGTCAGAAATAATAATAGTCCATTTCTTAGTTACTGTTCTATTGCTGTGAAGAGACATTATGACTATAAAAGGAGACATTTTATTGTGGGCTTGCTTATAGTTTGAGGGTTAGTCCATTATCATCATGGCAGGAAGCAGACAGGTATGATACAGGAGCAGTATCTGAGAGCTTTACATCCTGATCTGCAGGTGTCAGGCAGAGAGACAGACAGACAGGTAGACAGACACTGGCCAGGCATGAGCTTCTGAAACCTCAAAGACCACACCTCCTCCAACAAGGCCACACCTCCTAATCCTTCCCAAACAGTTCCATTAACTAGTGACTAAGTGTTCCAGTATGAGCCTAGGGGGCATTCTCATTCAAACCATCACAGGTCATTACTGTCAAAGAATATGGGAACAGAGTTTTCCACACTGTGTGCAAGTGTTGAGCAGTGTTACTTATATAGGGAAGTAACTTGGCAATTTCAAATCAAATAAAAAGTGAACACACATGACTGGGCTGCTCTCCCTCTAGATTTATACCCCGGGGCATGAATACCCTTAAAGGTGCCCACCTGCTGTATAGTGTGACCTTTTCCAAGACCCAAGGGTTGAATGAGAACAATCACAGCTACATGAGCAGGACCTAGGGAAAAACTCATTCATGGATACAAAGAACCTAAGTAAACAAATAATGAAGGGTTTTGTGTTTTGGGTTTTTTTTTTTTTTTTTTTTTTTTTTTTCCTTTCTGTAATAGTGAAGTTTGAGAACCTTTTGTTTCGTTTATATTCCCTGTAGCAAACATCACAAGGTCTTTCTTGTACACAATTGCAGTCATCCTGTTAACCACTGAGGAGGGCTGCCAGGACCCCTACAGATGCTAACTTGAAAATGCTCAGCCCCTTAGATAAATGGCTGAGTCGTTTGCATATTCAAATCTTCTTAAATACTTTGAGCCATCTCTAGGGTACTTATGATACCTAATGCAACGTAAAGGTTATGTAAATAGTTGTGGTTCTGTATTGTTTATGGATTGATGGAAGTCTGTACATATAGATTTTATTTTTTCTTTTCTCTTTTTATTCATATCTTTGTATGTGTGTGTGTGTGTGTGTGTGTGTGTGTGTGTGTGTGTGTGTGTGTGTGTTTCTGTGCACATGAGTTAAGAGGCCAAAGGATAACCTTGGCCTTTACCTCAAGAGTGCCATCTACCTCATTTGAGATGGTGTCTCATTAGCTTAAAGCTCACCGATTAAGTTAGACACTCTAGCCATTGAGCTCTGGGATCCTTTTGTCTCTGCTTCTCAATATTGAGATTAAAGACACAAGCTACTGAATCCAGGTTTTTTCCGGGTTTTGTTTTGGTTTTGGTTTGGGGAGGAGGGTTGTTGTTTTTTAGTGTGCAGACTTGGCATCCACATTCACCTTCTCAGTACTAGCATAGCAAGTACTTTTCTGGCTGAACCGTGTCTTCACCCCCTACCACCATAGTTTGATGCCCTATCTTGCTATCTTAAGGCACTGACTCAGATCTGTCACAAGGCATGTGCCACTATGCACAGCTTTGTAAGTGGGTGCTGTGAGCCAAATACTTCCCTGACTTAGCCATTCCCCCCAAGTCTGAAGGCACAACTTTCTTGTTGTAATGTAAGCTATACAATTTGAAAACAGCATATAGAGTGGGTTGATTCTCACTGCATGAGGAATTCTCTTATGAACAATCACCATGCATGCTGAATTAGTGAACCATGAGCTGTTGTTCCTGAGGGAAACATGGGGTTCAGCTGCTACAAGCCCATTTCACCAACCAGGTAAGACATACCTTGTTTTATGTATCTTTCTGTTTAATTATGTCTTGTTTTATATATATATTTACTTACTTGACTTTAGTATAATTCTTGTCCGAATGAAGCTTAACCAATGTTTTTTTTTTTTTTTTTCCTGAAACGTATGTAAGTCTTGTAGTTCATATATACAAGTTAATGCTCAGGCTCTGTTTTAAACAGTGAATTATATATATATATATATATATATATATATATATATATATATATATAAGCAGTAAGTACACAGTGAAACAGACACATGCTTATAAATGCAGGAAAAATCCTCTTGTCTGACCTTTCTGGGGGACAGTACACTCTCCTTGAGGGGGCATCCAAAGATACCCACCTGCTGTCTAGTGTGACCTTTTCCAAGAAGGGCCAAATGAGAACAATCCATGAGCAGGCCCCAAACCCTGTCTTCTGTAAGCTCTGGGACAACATGCCCCCACCCCAGCATGGCAGCAGAAATCTTATGAACCAGAGGGTACAGAAGACTGGGCTTTTACTTCTTGTGAAAAAACCCATATAGCACAAGAGTCATTGTTTTAAAGATTACAATTATAATGTATTGGCCAACTTGTCCCCTGACCTCCAAATGCACACTGAGGTATGTATGTGCATGTAATAAGAAAATATATTTAAAAAATATATAATTTTTCCTAGAGAAAGGATTTCTATTTTAAATTATATTGTGATGCCCTCAAAAATCAAGTGTTGCCTGAGGGTAAACAGTTTAAATATCCCTGGCCATTCCCAGAGGTCCCCCTACAACTGACCTCCCAGCTTTGCCCATCCTAACTTAACATCTGCTGCAGATGCGCCTTCACTGGCTGCGGGCTGCATTATTCAAATTATGTCAACGGTGAAGCTCAGAATGCTCTTGCTGAGTCACTGTCCAAAGCATTTTCTTCAAGATGTATTCGTTTGTCTCTGAGGTGTGAATTGCAAATCTTACCATCCCTGTCTAGAGGTGGGTAAAATGATTTCTCCAGGGAAGGATGAAATAGGCTATGTATCAGATTGGAATAGCTTTCCAGAGGGGTCTATACTCCTCTATTTGACAGTGTAGTTGCAGGTGCATTTTAGAAATGTCCCAAATAGAAAAACTACCAGGACAAGATTTTTGAGATGTTAAATTTCTACTTTCCGGTTGCTCCACTATTTATGGCTATTATGATAGGAAAGAAGTCTTTTCCATGTTTGCCCTTTGTATACTCAAAGTATCTTAAATCATTAATTTCTTCCATATTAATATCTACAGTTCTTTACTAAGAAGAAAACCATGCCAGGAACTCTGATTCCAATATTAACACAACAGTCCTTTTCAAGGTGTGGGTTTGTAGTTTTTCGGTGGGGTTTGTTTTCAGTTCCTATTTCTGGTTCTAACACAGCTTTGCAAAGCATTCTCTCGCATTTACCAGCTGGCAAACATGTTTCTAACTAGCCTGTTATTCTTGGGGCTTTTAATGAATGGAAAAAGTCAGCCTTAATCTCTTTTCATGTTGTGCCAATGAGCGGCAGCCTGAGAACAAGTTGGAGTTGTCTGTGTCACACTGAAGTCCCTTCAATTACCTGAAATAGGACAGCTGGTTTTTGCATGTGAAGAATAGAGTAGAAATGAACATAATTGCTTTCTAGCTGTGAGCGTAAGTTCCGCGGGGAATATCCCCTCCACACACAGTCACCTGGGGTCTGACATTATGGAGACACATCATCTGCCTATATTGATGAGAACAGAGATTTTCTGGAACACCCCCAAGCCCCACCCCTTGCTGCCATGGACAGTTAGTTCTCTGCAGTTCTCAGAGACTCTGTGTGCTGTAGCTAAGGGACCCAATAGGCAGAGCAAAAGTGCAATGTCAGGGACTTGAGGACACTGAAGCCACATCCTTTGCCAACTTAATATCCTAGGGAGAAGGGATATCTAGTCTGCTTTGAAAAGGACATGATCAGATTCTAAAACTATTTCCCCTCTCTCCCTCCCTCCCTCCCTCCCTCCCTCCCTCCCTCCCTCCCTCCCTCCCTCCATCCCTCCCTCCTTTCTTTTGTAAGGTCTTGTGTATTCTAGGCTTGACCTCAAATGTAATCAAATGTAACCTTATCCTCTACCTCTTGAATGCTGAAATTACAGCCTGTACCACCAAGTCCACTCAGCTTTGGCAGAGCTCAGGAATCCAACCTAGGGCTTTGAGCATGTTAGGCAAGTACTCCACTAAGCCACATACACAGTCCTCCACAAGCAGTTTTGCAGCACACCTTGAACAATAATGTCAACTACTCAAGCAGCTAGTGCCTCTCTGGGCCGAATGTCACCTGCAAAATAGTTACACATAAAAAGGATTTTAAAAAAATAGACATTTTTAATGAAATAAATACTTTTTTCTTTTACTTTCTGGGATTTTATTTTTCTGTCTGGTAACCATCTCAGAAGAGGGGATGGTGTAGAGAGCTAGCCTCCAAAGCATTCTCAGAGCAGCTGTGACCTTCTGCAGGCAGCCCAGGGAATGGAGCCTGTAGCTTGTTGAGATCTCCTCATAAAAGGAGAATCAGGAAGGGATATTAGACTCCCACCTGTTATATCAGCCACTCCCAGCTAACTGCATGTCGGACCTGCTTACTCATGGTCCCATGGTCTGGGAGTGTGAGGATGCTGGAATCTAGAGATTGTGAAAAGCTAAATGAAGAGAGGATTCCATCCATGCAGCTGTGGGAAATTTTCATCTGTCATGTGGTGAGACTTTACAGTGGTGTGGCTGCTTTGGGATCACTCCCATCTTGTAAATATCCCCTTGCCCATGCTTTGAAAGAAAGCACAATAAAATCTTTGGTTTACCAACTCAAACTTTAGTCTGTCACTGGTGCCCTGTCGGGGGGGGGGGGGCAGGCATTTGTTTATTATCCCCCATACACATATGCTCATGCACACACACATACGTGCATACACACATGTACACACTCACACACATGCACACACATATACATATGCACATACACACAGACACACATACATACACATACATGTGCACACACACAGACACACAGATACACACACATACATGTACACAAAGACACACATACACACACATGCACACACACAGACACACATATGCACACATACATGCACACAGACACAGTCACACATACACACACATGCACACACACCCCAGAAGGAGTTCATGCAGCAGCATGTCACCTGCCATTCAGTACTTTAGGTCACAAATCCTGCTGTGACTGCAGACTCAGGCATGGAGGGTCTTCCGACTAAGAATGAGTGTCCCTCTTAAATACCTCTTGCACCTTCTGCTTCTCCACAACTATCTTAGAACCAAATCTGAAGCTTCCCGTCTTGTTTGTTACTTCTTAGTTTGTTTCTGAAGCAGATCCTGGGACAAGGATTCAAGTACAAATAATTTATTTTGGAGATGATTCTAAAAAACCCTGAGAGGGAGGGAGGGAGAAGAGAGTTAGACGTAAAAGAATCATTACCAGCTGGAGCTGAATCTCACTAGGGAATGCTGGGAAACAGGGCATTGCACGAATCTCAGCATTATCCCATCTGAGGAGTGAGGAAGAAAAAAGACAATAGATTCTTGGGACATATCAATAACTTATTACCTTCTGAAAGTCAAAGTCAAAGTCTACTTGTCCCCAGTGTACAGGACGTGTCTGCTCCTTATTCCTATGCCCTGCTTTTCCTCTCACCTCGGGGCAGAACGCTCACTATAGGTGTTGGCACTTGTTCAACGCAGAGATGAACTGGTCACTTATCCCTGTCTTACAGGAGAAATGGGCGTGTGTGTGTGAGTGTGTGTGTGTGAGTGTGTGTGAGTTTGTGTGTGTGAATGTGCGTGTGTGTGCACGAGTGTATGAGTGTGTGTGTGCGCGGGTGGGGATGGGGACAACAACACATGTATATTTAGGCTCGAAGCTGATGTCAGCTGTCTTCTTGAGCCATCCCTCACTTTATGTTTAGAGATCCCTAGGTTAATGACAGCATGCACTAGAAAACAGACTTGCATGAGAATATTCATAACAATTTTTAAAAACTGGAAAACAATCCTAAAGGTGAAGAATTGTCACAATATGAGCTAGGCATGTCTGAAGTAGATGCTTTTCTAGCATCCATGAGGCCCTGGCTTCAATCCCCACACCACTGGAATTATTTTTTAAAAAGCAACCTGTGAACTAGTTATAGAATAGAATGCTGTTTGGTACTAAGAAAGAATAAATTGTTGATAAAGCTGCCTAAAAATGAAATTACAAAGCACAAAAGAAGCAGGTCTAAGCCAGGGGGCTTGGAAGTGTATGTCTATAACACCAACATTTGGGAGGTGGGAACAGTAAGAGTTCAAGGTCATCTTTGGTAGAGGTCAGCCTGGACTACAAGAGCCCCTGTCTCTAAAAAGAAAAGAAAATGATAGATGTAATGGACTCACCATGGGCCCCTCTTATATATTGGAGTTTTGGGGGAAGAAAGCCAAGCTATGGTGATAAAACAGACAAGACTAGCTGTTCATTCTGTCGGGTGACATTAACCTAGAAGGGGAAGGAATTTTAAGAGTTTTAAAAATGTTTTATATCTTATTTTGAGTGTTACATGAATACTCAACCTAATTGGTTGGTTGTAGTGGTACATACACCCCTTTAATCCCAGCACTCAGGAAACAAACAAGTGGACCTGTGAGAATTTCAGGCCAGCCTGGTCTAAAGGGCTACATATTTAGCCCCATCTCAAAAACAAAAATAAAAAGTAAAGCACAAACTTATCTAACAATACACCAGAGATCTGTGCTGTTTGTTGTATAATGCTGTTCTTTAGTAAGCATTCATTTGTATCTTTTAAAAGAAGACACTTTAGTTTTTAAGAAGATGCAATGGTTTGCTCAGTGATCTGACCTCCACCAGTTCAAGCCTTAGAACAAGGTAGAAGCCTTGTAGGTTTTACTCTCTACAATCCTTGGGTCTCCTGGGTGTTCAAGTAATTCTCATTCATACTGCACGTTTGTGCACGCTTCCAAGCATTGGGCTGTGTGGTTTTATCATCTGTCTCCCTCTGCAGGCATGACCTGCTCTTGGCAGATGCTGGTGGCCCCAGAATCTGGATGTAGGTATATTGTCTAGGAAGGGAGCTTGCAGGTGGGGACTCAGCAGGACTCTGAGTGTCCTTGGGCACTGACAGGGTCCCAACTGTGAGCACCATCTGTTCCTGTGATGGGTGTCTGACAGCAGCTGTAACCCTAGACCTGGAAGGTGAGTACCCCTGAGACCCAATGTCAGGCTTCTGTTCCCTCCTCTCTTCCTGTAGCAGGCCGTGGAAAGTCACTTTAACCCTGGAAACGGCAAGGATCAACAAGTGTACCACTTTACAGTTTACCCAGTGTTTCCTCCCCTATGCTCCCATTTCATCTTGTCAAATCTGGTTAGGGAGTTGTTTAATGGCCCTATTTTACAGAGAAGTTGAGTGATTCCCCCAAGGTCACACAGCTGATAAGCCATAGACCTGAGATTCAAACCAAGTTTTTAGCTGTTTACTACCACATTAAGCACAGTACTGCTGTGCCATTTCAGGACCTTCAGAAGCAGTCTCTGAAACCTGAGCCTAAGTGGATGAAATGGTACAAATTCTCCTTGCCCTTAATCCAATTATCTCATTTGTCCCCTTCCCCCACCAGATTAATCTGCCTGGACCACCACTGGGGTAGTGTCACTTGCTTATGCAAAACTTCTGCATTTTTACTGCCTGCCAAATTGGGTGTTCTTCTGTCCCCAGCTCCCCCAACAGGACTGACTTTTACTTTCTAGCAGCCACACTGCCATCTCTGTATCTCTGATCTTGAACCCCGCCCACCATGGGATGCCAATTTCCTCATCTTTCCTTAGGAAATCTTCCACCTTCAAACCCTAAGTCAAGCTAACACCACTCCCTCTTGGTATACTTATGATGACAGCATTTCCTGTCAGTTATATGTATCAAGCTCTTGAGTTGACCTAGCCTTATAAATACTTAAATTCTCTGTGTGGGGGGCTGGCACAAGGAACAGTTGTGAAGCCCATAGTCCTCTGGAGGCTCTGCTGTTCACTGGGCACGTAACCGTAGACAAATGAGCTTGTTTGCACCTGCTTCATGTTTCCTTATCTGATCCTGAGTACCCAGAGGCTCCATGAGCATCAGAAGAATGGGTAACCATTTCTGTAACCAGTTGCTGACTAGAATACTTTTTTGCACACTATAGATGGTTGATGCATCGTACTGAACAAATTGCCACTTTCCCAACCATTCTCTAAGTTTACTGTGTAGTTTAAAAACTATTTACATTGAGCCAGTTTGATGGCTCCTAGCTATAATTCCAAAATTCAGGAGGGGAGGCAGGCACACTACAAGTTTGAGACCAGCCTAGGCTACATACAGGGTGAGATACTACCTCGATACGGAAAGAAAACAAAACCCAATTTATAAAACTTTTTTAATTTTCAGTTTATTGCTATTTTGTGTTTGCTTAACATAGCCTCCGTTCTCTGTGTCCATTGTTCTGACCTGACACAGATTGTATAAATACTTAAATTCTTTGTAAGTAGAGTAGACATATGAAGAGTCTCTGGGGTCTACAGTTCTCCTTTGGCTCTGCCATTCACCAGCTTTGTCCATAGATAAATTCTGTCTGCTCTCTGGACCTTATTTTGCCACCATCAGTTCTGGGGTGGGGTGGGAGTGTTGTGTTTCTGTAACCCACCCCAAGGTTGCTGGGAGGAAAAATGAACTAACAGATGTGGAAATGTTTTGCTGGCTATAAATCATCCAGACATGCCATTTGCTTGCTGTTTGATGGAGGAACACCTTTCGCTGCTTGGCTGCCCCCTACTTTCTCAGGTGTAGAAAAGGGAAAATATGTCCAGGGGCATAGATTAATGAGAAAGTAGCCATGGTTCCGGAATGGTTCCTGCATGGTTGTGGTGGGTTTGAGGTATGGTGTGAAGAGAAGCCATGATCTGAGAGATTGCTGTGAGGACGGAGACACCCTAGAGAGCCAGCCTAGTCCCAGGGTTTAGTGGTTATAAGGAAGTCTGCCAGTTTGGGAAAGTTCTCAAGGCTCCGGTGAATGAAGGATAACATGGGCTGCCTTGAGGGAAGATGAAGCCTCCCATGCTGGCGCTGAAATCTTCCAAATTGTGAGCATAATAGCCTCACTTCCAAACATAAATCACCACAGTCTCTCTCGGGTACCCAATGTCAAAAAAAGAAAGAGAGAGAAAGAAAGAAAAAAGAAAAGCCGCAAAGACCACACTTCCGGTAGAAGCACCCTTCGCTTTCGATTAGGGGAAGGGTGGGCCTTGAACCACCGCGCTTCCTGATTGGCTAGCGGATTGTCGTGAGGTGTCACGTGGAGGCGGGCTTTCCAGCACTGTGGGCAGGCATGGCTGAGGCGGGAAATGTCGCCTCGGGCCTCGGCCTTCCAGGGGAAGTCTCCCAGTGGCCTCTGAGGCGCTATGGCCGCTTCATGCTCCTAGACGTCGGAGAGTCGCCTGGACCTAGCTGGGAAGCTGCTTCATCGTCCTCGCCCACATGGAAGGTGAGGCCTGAGGGTGGGTGCAAAGGACCGTCAGCTGCCCCATCCCCAGGGAAGGAAGGAGGGAGGACCCTGGCTAGCAGCCACATGAGGCCAGTGCTCCATCCTCACACCTCTACCAGGACCGGAAGGATGATAGCTAACATGGGGAAAAGTGTCTGAGTAGGAATAAGAGGCATAGTTGTAGTTAATTTCATTATCAAACCAATTATGCAAGGGTGAGATAAAATTCATAAATTCAGATATGGATTGAAGATGGGTTGCATGCTAGACACTGCTCAGTATGCTAGGGATTTAGCATAGAGCAAGGCCTAAGTGGTTCCTGCTCTCATGTATGGTTTTGTTTGCTTTTTTTAAGTGCTGGGAGAATCTAAGTGCCCCATCCCTGTGCTGTCTCTTGACCCATTGACCCTAGTTACCTGAGGACATAGCATTTACCCAGATAACTATGTAAATTGCAGCAGGGATCATTAAGTCACCCATAGCTAAGTTATCATGCTCCTTGGTAGTCAGTCACCTACATAAGACTAAACTTTGATTCTTGATGTTTGAGTTTTGGTGCCGGGGACTTTGGTGCTGAGCCTGTGCTTTACCACTGAGCCACACTGCCAGCCCTTGATATTCAGCTTTGATGCTGAATTTCTGTTTTCTTGCTTTCTCTGGATCTTATTTATTATAAAGTAGAATCATATCTTGATGTTACATTGGAATAAGTGTGGTAAGACAGAACAGGAAAATTACAGTCTTCATAGGACATGTATGCATGTACAGAGTTGTTTGTTTTTAGATTGCTGTGAGAAAGATAAAAGTAATGAGGAACATCTATTCTGGGTGGAAGATGTAACACGTGAAAGGCTCCACACCTGAGAAAACCTTAGCAGTATGTAGAGGGAAGCCAGCAGGTTGGCGCTTTGAGAACCAAGGGAATGGTAGTAAGTGATGTGGATGTCCGGAGAAGAGGACAGGTGTCTTGTGAATATTGTGTTAGAACCCATGGCGAAGCCACAGGAAGGATTTTAATCATTTTCTTCTTTGACAAATTACTCTGTCTTTGTAGCTGGAATTAGAGGACAGTATCAGTGAATTCAGGAAGACTAGATAATGACACCCCAGGGCCGGGGGAGGGCAGTAGAGATGGGGACGTATGCTTTGGAGGATAAAAGTGAAAGAGTCTGGTGCTTGGTTGAATTCAAGCAGTGAGGGTAAAGGGATTTGGTTTCTGGCAGAAGCAACAACAGGGCAATGGGATGCGCTGCAGGAAAACAGGAAAGTCCAAGACTTCAGATTTGTGTGTGTTGAGCTTAATTTGCACAAGAAAATGCCAGTTGTACTCAGTTGGGTGTACTGTTCTGGACTCAGGGCAGATCTGGGCTGCATATGTGGAGGTGTGAACCAGCATCTGAAGGGGATACAGTTATGAGGCTAGAAGAGATTCCAGGACTCATTCCCAAGCTAGTGCAACAATTATAGGTCATTAGAAGTGTCAGAACCTACCTCACAGATTGACAAGGGCTAGAGAGTTTGGAAGTACCTAGGAGAATGAAGGGAGTTCTCTCAAGAGGGAGAGAATATGAGGTTAAGTTTGTTAAATGATGCTCTCAGGTAAAGAAGGATGCTTAGGGAGTGGCCATTGTATTTAGCTACATGAAGGGTTATTCATGGCCGAAGAGGAGTTGAGTGAGTGAAGGCGGCCAGAAGTGGATTGAAATGTGACTGATAGGTGAATAAATAGAGCCCAGTTTAGTTTTGAGAGCTTTGTCTGGGAATGTGAATAGAAATGGGGCATTGTGAATTATTCATGACATTCAGAAATATTAGAGTAAACGGTACTCTAAAACTGGAAATCAATATATTTAGGCCCATTTTTTAAAAAATCATTAACCACCTTGTTGTACTCTTGTAGAACTCTGTATTCTAAAAGAAGATAGAGGCCAGAAATGCAAAATGGAGTTAGGAGATGTTAAATGCGAGTGTGTCGGATCTATAATTGGATCTTATAAAAGGCCAGGGATGTTGGAGGATATTTAACTTTCAACGCTGCTGTACTAGGCTTCTTGATAATTTCTCCTGGCAACTCCTTAATCCCTTTCAATCCTTTCTCTGTGTTGGGTACATTGGCTCCGATTCAGCCAGGTAACTTACATTGCAACCCGGTGCATGGGCATTTTGGCCATTTTAAGGACTGTTATTACAGTTTTTACCTTCTCTTTGCAAAACTCTTCACAATTTCGTATAGGGAACAGCTCTTTCCAGCTGTTTTCAAATGATTAGCATAACACCATGACCACAGTGGCAAGAGATGAAGTTGGTGTTTGGAGGGATTTTGAAAACTGGACATGTATCCCTTACTTTGAATCTGTGCCCAATTGTCCTGCCTGCTGTGATCAGTTTCGACTTAGGTCTGTCATCTTTCTTTTAAATGAAAGAGAAACAAGATTTGCTCCATTTTATAGGCACTGCAACTATTGTATAATAGTAATAATAATGTTGCATTCTCTAAGTCCCCCGTGAACTTCTTTTAAAAACATGTGGTACCTACAATAAAACTATGTGTTAGGTGATTCACAGAAATTTGTTATCATAAACTCATTCTGGTGGGCCCTTTTTTTCCACATGGAATGTCTAAAATTCAACTATGGATAAATCCATTTTGATTTTTTTTAATTGCCCCCCAAATTATTGAGCAGCTCTGTTCTCTTGATCGTGGCCACTGTGTAGTTATTTAGCTTCAAAGAGGATGTTCATCACAGCTGCCACATGCTGACAAAACTGTCCATTCAAGGGAGAGATGAACAGTGCAAGATTTCTCAGACTACAGGTCCCAGATGAGAAATGAGGTCAAATCAGTAGACATCAAGGTTACAGTATACAGAGAAATGTCCTCATGCTGATTCCTGCTTCTCTGAGTTGTTATTACATATCACACAATTTGGCAGCAAATAATTTTTTTTTTTAACAGTGAATAGAACAAAACAAAATAAAACGGCCCAACCCACCACACTGTACAGCTTTGCTGTTCAGGCATTTTGTTAAAATGCAATTCTGACTCAACCAGAATCGGCTGCTGTGAGGATTGAGATTTTTGTCATCATAGTAAGCTCTGGGTGGCACTGGTGTTGGTTCAGGGACTGTGCTTTGAGAGGCAGGGATTTGGAAGACCTTGAGTGAAGTGAACAGCTGTGTAGGGCAATTAATAAAATGAATTTATAGAGGAATGACTAAGTTAGATTCAAAATGAATATGCAAATACTTTACTAATAAGGTTAATACTTAAGCCATATGTCATCATCTAAGAGGAATGAGCAAATGGAATACAAACTTGAACTTGATTTCAGTTCCTTATATCTATTAGCCCCCAGCCTTTCTGACAAAAAATTATCATAATAACAGATTCGTCCATTTTATGTCTGTATATAATTTAGTCTGTTAATTTGAGAATTTTGAAAGGTGATGTTAATTGCAGGTTGCTTTTCAATTAAAGTTTTACCCTGTTTTTCAGATTCTAAATATTACCCAGACATGCCTTAATTGGTTGAACCTGACAACTTCTTAGATTATTTTTTCAAAGAAAAAAAAAAAGATCCTATAATTTTTGTAGAACCTTAAAATAATTGCCCTACTTAAAAACGAAGAAATGGAATATGAAGTTTGTACTTGAGATGAACTTTTAATGTGGTTCAATGTAGAGTATGATTTGAGGCCCGTTTCCTCTCATATTTCTAGTGAGTGCCTCAGTACTGCTCACCACATGATAAAGCCTTAGTAAGGTTTGTCTCAATGTGTGGTGTGGCAGCCTTTTTTTTTTTTCTTTCTGTTTTTGAGAAGGTCTCGCTGTGTAGGTCTAGCTTCCCTGGAACTTAGGTAGATCAGACTGGTTTGAACTCACAGAAATCTGCCTGTCTCTGCCTCCCAGGTGCTGGGATCAAAGGCTTCCACCACTATGCCTGTCTCTTACTGCAGCCCTAAGAAGCAAATATTGTCTTTTGGATGAATCAGCTGAAACTGAGGGATGTTCTGTGGCTTTTGTAAAAATTGAGAGAGAAGTTGGAAGTAATTCAGACTCTAGTGTTCTTGTCTGTAAAGCTTGTGTTTTTAATTATGGATCATTTCAGGAGTTTTCAAAGTAGCATGTAAGGTGAATATGATTAAGATGATTTTGTTAATGTCTTGAGGACAGTTTAAGATTCAGTAAAATCTCAAGAAAACTATTTTAAAGAAAGAGCAAAATAGCAGTTCTCCTTTGTATGCTGGTGATTTTTTTTTAAAGTACTTATTGTTGTGAATTTTAAGTTGTTGAGTCCAAGAAAATTTTATGTTCCTACAAATACTCCACAAGTCCCCATTCCCCCCACATTCCGCTGCATGGGACAAGTTACTTGGAAACAGTTGCAGTCTCTCAAGTCTGTTTTTAAACCATGTGATGATCGGCAGAGTATTTGGTTTATTACTAACCCTTACCAACTCCTAAAGGAAAATACTTGAAAGAACGCTACTCATTGCCTCATAAATGAAGTGTCTTTCCCAATGGCTGCTGAGCAGTAGGCAATGTTAAGTGCTCTATGTGATTCTAGGCAATGCTTCCTTAAATATCTGGAGATGGTTCTTCCCTAGCCATGTGTTCTGAGCAGGACTTGACTGAAGTGACTGGTGTTCATCCTGGGCGTACTCTGGTATTCTGTCCCATGTATTCTTGCCTTTGACCTCCTTGGCCATACAGCTCCATCTCTTAAAACCAGGGAGACCTCCACAGATCCTGCTTGGGCTGGTTTTTGTTGGTTTTCCTTGTACTTCACTATGGAATTTCTCCAAGCAGTGAGAGACATTGTTGATGTCTATATGACACTTTATAATTTTCATTTTTCCAAGTTTTTCATATTTATATTTTACAACTCTTTGGGGTAATGGTAGGAGAGCTCACTTCATTTCTTGTAATTTCTCAGAAATCCTACCCTTCATTTTCTGTATCCGATAACTTGAAAATGGATACTCTGTAGTATGAAGTTTCTGGCCCAGACTTTCGGGCCTAGCCTCAAGGTTTAGGCCCACAGACCCACAGACCTGCAGAGACACACAAATGTTTACAATAGTTTTAGGCTGATTGGCCTAAGGCCCAGGCATATAACTTGCTAGCTCTCTACCTTTAATCTAACCCATGACTCTTATCCTGTTCAGCCATGCGGCTGGGTACCTTTTCTCAGAGCAGCATAGTTGTCCTCTGTTTCTTCTGGCTTCTCTCTGGCCTTCTGCTTTGTTCTTCCAGTTCCCAGAGTTCTCCTAGTCTGGTAGCCCTGCCCACACTTCCTGTCTGCCTTTGGCCAATCAGGGGTGATGACAATTATTTGCAATGGAATAACAGTCTCCCTACACTACTCCATCTGATTTACTCAGTATTTTAGTTGTTGCAGGCAGGAGAGTAAGTTCGACCCTCACTACTTCATATTAGCTTGAAAAGGAAGTCCATGGTGGGCCTTTGGGTTGCTTCTAAATTGTCTTTCTACACTACAGGTCATCCCCTTACCACTGACTATTTCCGTGGAGACACTATGGAACTGTCCTGGGGATTCACTCAGTCTGTTGTTTGTTTGAGACAGGTTTTACCGTGTGGCCTTGGCTGATCTCAGTGTTCCTACTTCAGCTTCTCCGATGCTGGGATTACAGGATGTTCCACCATGTCTGATCTTTCACAGTCATATATATATATAGTCATGTTACCCTTAACAATATACTTAAATTCTGAGAACAGCACCATTAGACAATTTTGTTGTTAAACTCAAATCATAGTTTATAGTTAGACAAGCCATGCCATTAAATGTTACTGTTTTATGGGACAGTTGTTATGTATGTGGTCTGTGGTTTGTTTTGACTACAGCACCATTCTGTAGCTGTGACTGTATATAGTGTTGAGCTAGAACAGGTTGAGTGGATTACTACAGCCACATTTCTCAAGGTAGACAGACAGCCTTCAGATGCTTTCCATGCATTTCCTTTCATGTGTATCACATGTACTTCTCATAATTCTTTGGGTCTTTGATGATACAGACAAGAAGCTAAAGCCTGGCTAGTTAAATAGCTTACCAAATGAAGCATTAATCTAATTAATCTTTATCAATAAAAAGTTGGGAGTCATATATTGTGCTAAGAACCTGAAAGATCAGAGAACTTGGAGCAGCTGCCAATTGCTCCCTACCTCTTTTGGTTCTTTGTCCAAAAAGGCCTAGATCCCCTCTTCACCCTGCCTTATCACTTCCTATCTCCTCTCTGCACAGACCTCCTGACCTCTATGGTTAACTGGTGGCTAGCTCCACCTCTGACTCCAAGCAAACTTTATTTGTCATAACACAAACAAAATACCACACAACATCCCCCTTTTAATCTAAATAAAAAGCAAAGGTTTTAACTAACATAGATAAACTATGTACAATAAGTACAATAACTATATACAAATATATACAGGTGATAATTACATTAACAATATCTAATCCATAGCATTTGACAAAATCAGAGAAAATAATTCATTATCTATCCTATCTTTGTGAGTCCAAAGTGTTGTACCTAATTTACTTTCTATTCTAACTTTCATTACCAACCCAAAACTATCTCTTTATATCTCTCAACCTTACACACTTTACATCTCTTTTGTGAGTTTGTTTTCTGAATTTGTTAACAAGGAAAACTATAACTAAAGCTTTCCAGTCGCCAACTCTTATCAGAGACCGGAAAAGGATATATACCTGAGTAAACAGGATGTGCAGAGCAAGCACCTTCTGAAAGGAAGACATGACAGAAATAGCTGGATGCCTGAACAGCCACCTAAGATTCCTCTGCAATGTTGGGGCATCCATGTTCAGCCTGCAGGCCTAGAATATCTGACAGACTTTTCTGTGAAGCAAGATTTTTGAAGGACTTAGCAAGGTTCAGCAGTCACTCTCTTTTGTGTCCTGCTTGTCTGATTTGGACAGATAATATCAGCAGCTGAGGCAGAGCACTTTCTAGCCCAGTGGCTTTTGCCACAAAGAAATTAAACTCCTTATGGAGTTTCTTCAATGCCCGTCATCTTCTCTGAAGTAGATTCGTCCTGCCAGGAGCAGACATGTCTCATTGTTAGAAGAGGAAGGAGGAGGAAGAGGAGAAGCATATGTTATTAAAAACATCTTAAATGCCATAGTCGGTAGGTCTCTGAAGTGCTTGAAGACCACCTGTCTATCTAAAATATATATCTATTTGACCTTGAAAATATACCTAAACTGACTACAGGTTTAATTATAATAAGTGAGATTAACTACTAATCTACATTTCTTTATTGGCCTAAATAGTTTGAAATAATAACTTTCAACTAGAAATTTACATTAAAGTGTTAAATATTAATCTTTATCAATTTTGATGGTATCCATAACTTTTCTTCTCCTGTGGAAACAAAAGCAAAACCTCTTCTCAAGTGTGAGAGATATCCTGGTTTCCATTCTGAGGTCAACACATCTTTAAAATATACAAGCTGATTTAATTCAGTCATTTTTTCCTATTAAATTTTTTCTCTAATTTTGCCAAATGAAAATGGATTCGATATTGTTACTGTAATCCTTACTTAATAACTTTTGTTGTTTATAGTTTTCCTATCTTAAGGCTAAAATCTTCCTTTTTAGATAAAAGGGGGAAATGCTGTTGAGAAATCCTTTTCTACACTGTGAATATGTATTACTCTCATTGGTTAATAAAAAGCTGACAGGCCAGTAGCTGGGCAGGAAGTTAGGTGGGAAAGCCAAACCAAGAATCATGGGAAGAAGGAGGGCATATTCAGGGAGATGCAAGCCAGCCGCTGGGCAAGCAGGATATGTATAAAATGAGGTAATAAGGTATGAGCCACATGGCAAAGCATAAATAGAAATATGGGTTAATTTAAGTGTAAGAGTTAGCTAGTAATAATCATGAGCTATTGACCAAGCATTTATAATTCATATTCAGCCTCTGAGTCAGTTTTCTGGGACCGGGCAGTTAAGACAGGAAACATTTGTTTATAGCCAAAGGTTGACACAGGAAGTGGAAAGATAGATTCTAAAGCCCAGATCTTCTTCATTCTGCTACTGCTTCCTGTGTTGGTGTATTTTATCCTAAAAATATAGAATTACTATCAAGGGTTACTGTTCTCTTAAGAAACATCCATTTTTTAAAAAATTAATTCTTCTTTCATATATAATATTCTGACCACAGTTTCCCCCTCTCCCACCAGTCCCTCTTCCCCTCAAAAAAGAGCAGGCCCCCCAGTGATATCTGTTGAACATGGCATAACAAGTTACAATAAGATTAGGCACAAACTCTCATATCAAGGCTGGATGAGGTAACCCTTTCCCAGTAGGAGGAAAGGGTCCCAAGAGCAGGCAAAGGAGTTAGAGACAGCCCCAGTCCCACTGTTAGGAGTCCCCCCAAGAACACCAAGCCACAGAACCATAATATACATGTAAAGAACCTAGGTCAGACACATACAGGCTCCATGATTATCACATCAGTCTTTGTGAGCCCCTATGAGTCCTGGTTAGTTAATTCTGTGGGCCATGTTCTTGTGGTGCCCTTGACCCCTCTGGCACCTACAATCCTTCCTCCCCCTCTTCCACAGGATTCCCTAAGTTCCATCTAATGTTTGACTGTGGATCTCTGCTTCTGCTCCTATCATTTGCTACATGAAGTCTCTCTGATGATGATAATGCTAGGCTCCAGTCTATGAGTGTAGCAGACTATCATTGGGAATCATTTTATTGACACTTCCCACCCATCCCCCCTCCCCCCCCCCCCCCCCCCCCGCACTCATGTTTGGTTCTGTCTGAGGTCTCTGAACTATCCAGCCTCTGGTTCCTGTCCTTCCAGGCAGTGTCAGCCTGGCTTCTTCTGGTGGCCTGGGTCTCAAGTTGGACCAGTCATTGGTTGGCCACTCCCACAAATTCTGTGTCACCTCTTTTCCAGCACATCTTCAGGCAGGATAAATTGTACTTTGAAGGTTATGTGACTAGGTCAGTGTCCCAGTCTCTCCACTGGAGGCTTTGTCTGGTTACAGAAGATGATCATTTCAGGAACTGATAAATGGAACCTCATGAAACGGAAAATTTTCTGTAAGGCAAAGGACACATCAATAGGACAAAATGGCAGCCTACAGAATGGGAAGATTTTCACCAACTCCACATCTGTCAAAGGGTTAATATCTGAAATATATGAAGAACTCAAGAAATTAGACATGAACAAACAAAATAATCCAATTTTAAAGGGGGGGGGGGTAACAGGTCTGACAGTGGTGATGCCTTTAATCCCAGAACTTGGGAGGTAGAGATAGGTGGATCTCTGTGAATTTAAGGCCAGCCTGGTCTACAAATCAAGTTCCAAAACAGCAAGATCTGTTACAAAGAGAAACCCCGTCTTTAAAAGGGGGGGGGGAGAGACATCATGAAATTGCCTGGCAAATGAATTGAACTAGAAAAAAAAAATCACTCTGAGTGAGGTAACCCAGACCCAGAAAGACAAACATCTTTCATCTTATGTCCCAGAGCTAGAGTGACACTCCAGTGTCAGAAATTGAATCTTATTTTATTTTGTTCTTCTTCCATGCCCGACTGTTATAATGGCTAACATTGTCGGCTTAACAGGATCTAGAATTATCTATACTTCATACAAACCTCTGGGCACACTTGTGGGGAGTTGTCTAGATTTGGCTAACCCCTGGTATTCCCATGAAGGATTTTCTTCATCCCGTTGATTAAAGTGAAAAGACCTACTCTGAATGTGGGAGGCACCATCTCATGGGCTTGGTCCTGGATGCCATTCATGGCTTTCAACTTCCTGACTGGGTACAGCATGACCAGCTACCACAAACTAATAACCTCATGATTTCTCTGCTGTGATGAACCTGTTAATCTTTTCTTTATTCCGTTGCTTTGTCTCAGGGTGTTTTATCACAGCAACAGGAAAAGGAACCAAGACACTGTGATCAGTGTGAGAAAAAACCAGTGTTCTACAAACTGAGGGAGAGATGATGTGCGAAGTGTGGTTTCCTAAGAAGTTCTCTGTAAGCCACCATGTGTTGGTTCTCCTTACAACATGGTAGACAGAATTTAAATCTACATGGATTATTGATGCATGACACAAGGTTGTGTGTCCTCTTACCATGTAAAAGGAAAATGAATATTTGGGGAAAGTTGGCAATTAGTTAACATGCTCTGACTTTGATAACTTACTTCTGAGTCCATGGTTGGAACTCAGAAGGCATTTGTAATGACAGTACTATTTACATATGTTTCTCAAAGATTGGTGTTCTAGAAGCCTAGTTACTAGTGTGATGGAGGTCTAGTGCATGGTAATTAATTAGCACCATACTCAGAAGGGATTAATGCTTGGATTAGTTCTCATGAGAACTGAAGGCCATTACCCTGTGTATCTGTGCCTTCTATGCTAGGCTGTTTCCTTTCTTCTTCTACACAGAGTTATAATATGTCCAGGGGAGCCTCACTGGAGTCACGCTTACTGAGCCACTTAATCTTAGACTTTGAGCCTCCAAAATCATGAGCTAAAAGAGCCTGTTTATAAAGTACCAGTCTTGGGAATTTTATTATACCAACAGAACATGGATTAGTAGAAGTAACAAAATTAACTGTTACTCAGCATGTAAATCCTGTATGTTCATTTCTGGCGTGGTGCCTAGCTGGTTTTCCTGAATGGGTGAATCAATGCCAAGCATTTTTCTGAGTGTCTAACCTCACAATGTCCTTTAGTCTTTGAGAATTCTATAAGCAGGGCATCTTAAGCTTTTTCTATTCCCAGCCCTTTGTGACCAAGTAATTTTTATACAACTTTGGGTGCACAAGTATAAAAAAAGATATAGAAACAGAACATTTACTGATGATAAATCATAACTTACTTATTTTAAAACAACTCAATTTTGCAATAGAATTAAATGTTAGCAGTTTTTTATTGTAGAATGTAGAGCATCATCCGTGTTTTTTACAATTGGTATGTTGGTGTTGGAATTGTCAGTGATGAGATGCTGCTTCATATCAATAAGGAGAACAAAATGGCATAAATATGTTTAAGGCCGTTTTAAAACATGTTGGAAATTTTGTTCTAATTCCAAACCAAAATTCATTTAATGAACTTTTTCTTGAAGTGTTTTTATGGAACCCAAGCCAGCAACTCAAATGTCAATTTTTAAAGATTTATTTATTTTATATACATGTGTGTGCCTGCACCTATGCAAGTGTACCACGTGAATGGTGTTTCCATGGAGGTCAGAGGGCATCAGATCCTCTGGAATTGGAGTTATAGATGGCTATGAGATGCCTTGTGGGTGCTGGGAATCAAATCCAGGTCTTCCATAAGAGCAATCAGTAATCTTAACTGAAGAACCTCCTCTCAGGCCTTCAAACAGTAATTAATTTTAGAAATTAATTTAAAATGTATGTATTGTGCATGTAGAGTATGTGTGTAAGTGCAGGTGCCCATGGAGACCAGGAGTCAGGAGCACTGGCTCTCTAGTGTTACCCACAATTACAAGATCCCTGACATGAGTGCTGGGAGCCAAACTTTCAGGGGCTCTTAACTACTGAACCTTCTCTGTAGCCCCTCATACAGCATTTTTTTTTTCTTTTTTGGATTTTTGAGACAGGCTCTTTCCTAGTTACTATGATGAGGCAGTATGACCAAGACAACTTATTAAAAAAAGCATTTAGTTGGAGGTTTGTCTTTAGTTTCAGAGGGTTATAGCCTGACCGTCATGGCAGGGAGCATGGTGGCAGTTAGACAAGCAAGGCCCTAGAGTGGTGGCTGAGAGCTTACATCCGATCCTCAATCTGATCCAAAGATAGAGGCAGAAAGATAGTGATACTAGACCTGGCGTGTTTTTGAAACCTCGGTGCCCACCCCAGTGACACACCTCTTAACCCTTCCTAGAAGTCTACCAATTGGAGACCAAATTCACATGTAAGGCTGTGGGGGCATTCTCACTCAGACAGCCACAGTCTTTTTAGGTTGCTCTGGAACTTACCGTGAAGACCAGACTGGCCTTGAACTCACAGAGATCTACCTGCTTCTGTCTCCCATGCAAACAGCAATGTTAAAATCAGACATTCTAACACAGTATAAACTAGAGATATACTGAGGAATGACAGTGGAAAAATACTAGAAGTAATTGTTTCCCGATACTAAATCTTATTGCTATAAGAACAGAAGATTTTGTACGTTCAGTAAACACTGCAGTCCATAGCACACAGTAGTCCCAAATCCTAGCCAGGGAGTTTCAAGCAGTATTCATCGTTGCATGGCATAAGTACCTGCGGAAGACAGAGTGTACATATGGTGTGTTCAGGAATAAGCCTGCAATGAAGTCTCATCATGCACCATGAGTGAGTGTTGTCAAAACTTCAGATTCACTACTCGATTAATTTAGAATCATTTCCTGGGTGTTGGTGTTCAACAACATTCTGCTGTTGGTAGATTTTTTTTTTTCATTACCTCCATATTCAGTTATGGGACAAAAAGTTTGCATGGTAGTGAGTACTGTTTCTATTTTACAGATAAAAAAATTAATTATGCTTGTAGGAGATGTGGTAAGGTTGAGATTTGACCCTAGGTCTACCTAACTCCAATAGTGTCTTATCAAGTGGTGCTGTTGGTGCTGTCCAAATATTCTATAATTTACTGCGTGTGTGTTAAGTTACATGCACCTGGGATGTAACTGCTCTGGAGCAGTGAAGTGGGAGAATAATGGACAGGTCATGGGCAGAAGCTCAAAGAGCCCATATGGCATTGCTCACTCCTTTTCCCTTTGGCACACTCGTCAGTGCTGTGATCAGAGTGGCAGGCAGTGTGAGCTGGAGTGGGGGAGCCAAAAGGACCTGTGGGCAGCGAGCGGGCGGCCAGGGCTCCGGAGTTTGGAGGAGTGTCAGTGCCCATGGTGTGTGCTCGCACGCTGCCTGACACAGAAGTGGTTCATACTTGCCTCAGTGGGGCTACCCACGTTGTAGCCGGCCTCAGATTTTGAGAAAGGATCTTGTAAGCGATGTTCCAACATTTTTTATGACAAAATTATTACTTGTTCCAAAATCTAGTTTATAAATACATATTTCTACCTTAGGGTCAGACTTCGTTCTCTGTCTTCAAAAACAAAAGCTTAATTTTGTACCGCAGACATAGTTTCCATGGAGGCCATGGCTTGTTTTCATAACATTTAAGGTGGAATTTATCCGGACAGATACAGTGAAGAAGTGTTTTTAGCTTGGTGGTTTAAGGAGTCTTAGAAGTTACAGTTTAGAGGGAGGCCCGCTAGTACCCCAAACCCACAAGTACCAAAAACTCCTCAGTTCTTTTCCCACCCACCACATGCTGGAAGGCTCTGTTACAGATCAAAAAGGCTGCAACACTGGGAAGGCCAGCCAGTCATGCCCAGCTGCCTGACCGTGTAGAGTCTTCCCAGGGTCTTTTCAGTCCCCGGTGACAGTCCTGCTCCTGAAACTTGCTTGTAATCTTTAATTCCCATTTAGACTGTCGGGTGCTTCCCTGGCTTTGGCTTTGTGAATGGATAGAAGATACGACAGGAAAGTGTAAAAGTTACCTAAGCGCGCCAGTGGAAAGGAACCTTCCTCGTCCAGTTGGTGTTTCTTGGTGGTGGTGGTTTTGTTTGTTTGTTGTTTTGGTTTTTGTTTTTTGAGAGTCTCATTATGTAGCTGGCCTCTAACTATGATCCTCCTGCCTCAGCTTCCCAAGTGTCATTACAGGCATACAACCCCAGACCTGCTTTGCTTGATGAATTTTTTTGGTGGGCTTTATTAGTCTGCACAGATTTTCTTGTGTGTGTGTGTGTGTGTGTGTGTGTGTGTGTGTGTGTGTGTGTGTGTGTGTGTACATTCCAAGGGATCCAGGAAGGCTTGCCTCTGACTGAATATGGAGTTTATCAACTCTGCTTGTCTGACCAATCATCTCACTTTGGTCTCTCTTCTCTGCCCTGGGATTGCAGGTGCAATGCCATGTGTACTCAGCTAGTGTGGGTTCTGTGGTTGTTGGGGGGGGTGTGTTCTTTTGAGGGGCACCACCCAGCTCCCAAATAAACACATGGAAGCTTATTATAACTTATGAGTGCCTGGCCTTATTTTGGCCTGTTTCTTGCCCATTTCTCTTAAGTTATCCTGTCTGTCTTTTGCCTCTGGGCTTTTCCTTTCCTATTCCTGTATTCCTTTCTTCCACTCCTACTCAGTGGCTGGCCCTGGTGTCCTCCTCTCCTCCCAGGTTTCTCCTTCTGTTTATCCTCTCTGCCTACCGCCCCACCTATTTCTCTCCCCTGCCTCACAATTGGCCGGTCATCTCTTTATTAGACCATCAGGTGTTTTAGACAGGCACAGTAACATAGCTTCACTGAGTTAAATGCGTCATAAACAAAAGTAACACATCTTTACAAACAAATGTTCCACAGCAGAAACAGAAGTAACACACATCAAAATAATATTTCACAACAACCCTGGGGATCTGAACTCTGGTCTTCATACTTGCACAGCAGTGGCTTTGCCATCTGAGCTGTTGCCCCTGCTCAGTCTGAGAAGCTTTTGTTTTTCCTTTTTGTTATTATTGTTGCCAAAGTGTCTATAGCCCAGATTAGCCTCAAGCCCACTGTAGCCAGGGATGGCCTTGAATTCCTGATTCCTGCGTGAGTAGGTTACTTCAACTCCAAAGCCAGGCTTAGAGGACTCGATAATTTCATGACCAGTAATCTTATTTTAGGAGTATGTGGTAAAAGATGGAGAATTATGTCTCATGCCACAGTACACCTGATTTGTTTTGTAAGCTCAAGAAGAAAAAAAAAAACCCTACATTTATCATTACTTTTGCGGTGTATGGGGAAGGTTTTAGGGTTAGTGTTTTCTTATAATTATCTTTTATTGTTAAAACTATTTCTGCAAGATAAAAAGCCAAATTGTACCATTTGTAGTGAGTATGTGGCAAGGCCAGGTTCTAGCCTAATATACTCTAGAAATCTGGAGAAGTGACTTAGGAGACTCCTCAACTGACAACGGTCAGCGGGGAGGCATTTGGTAATCTATTTAGCACATTTTCACAGGCTTTGTATTTTATAATATATAAATCAGCAGTTTGGACCAACAGTCAATGTTAGGACATTTTTTGGGAGGTCTTAAAAGCAGAAAACAACCCTTAATTAGGTATATAATTAAATTTGTCACTAGCCTGAATATTAATTTATTTCATCCTTTAGATAAATAGAATTTAGAATAAGTGTATTTGAAATTTTTTATATTTTTGTATAGTTCTTTTGACTTTTCTACTTCATTTTATGTTTCCCTTGTGAAAATTGTATCAATATATGCATTAGACTATGAAAGTCCTGTGTTAATCAGCTTTGAAGCTGCTCTCTGGTTATGTAACATACATAAACTTTTGATGGGCAGACTCAGTTCTCACCATATGGTTTTATATTGATGGTGAATTAACCCTTGTCTTTCAACACCTTACAATAAATATTTTTATAGCTTTTTCTTTGAACTGTTCATATTATGTTGGCTGGAACATTCCAGTAAAATGCTAAATTATCAGCCATTAATGGTATTTCTGAAGAGTCAGAAATAAACAGCCTACCTCATACTTAAATTATAAGTTATATGATGTTGGAATTTCTCTGTTAAATCTGGGCATGATATTAAAATTTTAAACATAGTGTCCTTGACCTTTACAGTAAGATGTGTGCCTTATTTAGCCTTGATTCACTTAGTTATCAGAAAACATGGAAACCTATTGTAATACTGTGTGTGTGTGTGTGTGTGTGTGTGTGTGTGTGTGTGTGTGTGTGTGTGCAGCGTTATGTTCTTGTTAGTGTGTAGGTGTGTGTGCACAGTGGTGGAAGCCAGAGGAACCTGTAATATGGATTTGGCTAACCTGTGAGCTTCAGGAGTCCGTCTTTACACACACACACCTCTCCACCAGTGCCAGAGTTACAGGTGTGCCACTGGACGTAACTCAGGCCCTTATATTTGTGCAACAGGTATTTTACAAACTGAGCTTAATGGTTTTTATTCTAAATAATTTTAAATATAATCACAGGCAGAAAAGATAGTATGGTGGGCAATGATAAGATTCCATCCTTAGATAATCCTAAAGACTGTGCCAGAAGAATTTTAGACCTGGTAAGCAAAGACTGCAAAGTAGCACACGAACTGATAACAAACTTGCCGGGAAAGAAATCAGGAACAATCACATTCACAGTCGCTTTAAAAAAATGGTAAAATTCATAAACCTACGAAGGTGAAAAACTTCTTTAGCAAAAATTATAAGGCACTGAATAAAATTCTGAAGGATAGATAAATGATGGAGTAGCAGAATTGATGTGGTAAAAATGCCGAACTGTTGAAGGTTATCTACAGAGTCAGTGTAATCACCCGAAATACTGAAGTCATTCTTCAAAGAAATTTAAAAAATAAATAAATAAATAAAATCTATTGTAGAAGCACAAAAGACCCTGAATAAAATCTTGAGCAGCAGGGTGGTTGTGGAGCGGCTTCCTCTGACGGTTTGCCATCCTTTCTGGGGTTATCAGTAGCATCTAGAGGCTGATCAAACCCTCAGAGTGTTTTGGTCATCCTCGGCTAGGAGGCCATCGCGTCTAATTTTCTTTTTATGTTGTTGCTCTTGATATGTGGTGCCTACATATATGTTATAATTTGTAAAATTTCGATACAGTAATTGTTGTTTTGATTTTGTTTTCTGGACCGTTCTGTAGCCCACCCCACCTTCACATTTGCCCCCATGGTTACATTACGTAGCAAAAGTAAACTCAGTGCTTGCTTCTTCCGCTTAACTTGTCGCTTAAGAAACGGGTTCCCCAGATTCCTCAAGCACTAAATTGTTGTTGTGTTTAATCGGCTTTGAAGATCTTTCTCTAAGCCTGGAACTGAGGAGCTTCACTGGGATGTGTCCAGTTCTTGGTGGGTTGGTTTGTGGTTGTTCAGTCTGTTTCTTCCGTGGTCTGTCCCTCCTGTCCCCACAAACATTTGTCTCCTGACTGAATCTTTGTGCTCTGCATCTCACACTGTCGCTCATGATTTCTCCCTCTTTACTTTCCCCTGCAATCCCAAGTCTCTCTCCTTTCTGACCATCAGTGTGGCCTCTCTGACCCGGCAGTTCTTCAGTTCCCTATTGAATCTTTTTTTTTTCATAAACCATAGTTTAAACTCCAAGACTCTACTTAATATTGGTGGTGATTACTTTTGTTTAGGCTATTGCTCTCCTCGGACTGTTTAGCTCCTGCAGGTTGTCCTTATTTGGGGTCTCCCCCCCCCCCTTGTACAGTAATAATGGTCTCATCCTCTGCAGAGGATGGGGGAGCGCTTGTTGAGCTTGGGAGGTGGCGGGAATGGGAGAGTCCACTGTTCAGCGCTGTTCTTCTTTAGGGCAAGGCTCGCCAGGCACTGAGATATTGTCCTTTCCCAGGGTTCCACCTTCAGCATCTCACAGCTTCCTTCTAGAGAGGAAAACATTCTGCCGGCTCCTTACCTGGCCCTGGAGGCCTCAGCCCACACTTCAGAACCATTTGAGCGCTGATCTTGACCGTGCTTCAGGAAGGTAACTGGTGTTTGGATTGCACCGGGGAAAGGAAGACCACAGGATAGAATCTAGATACCATCTCCCCTCCCTCCCAAACCCTGTAGAAGTTCTTAAATTAGACATTTTAAAACTGTATGGACTTACTGTATAGAGTTTTTAAATGAGGGATTATAGCAGTTCTCTGAGAATTACAGGCTCACACCTCTAATCCTAGCACTTGAGAGGCTGAGGTAGTAAGATTGCTGTGGGTTTGAGGCCAAGTTGGCATCATCTCCTGGTACCTGGCTATCGCTCTCCTGCTTCTCAACACGGTTCCAGTTCTCACCTCCCTATTCATGCTTTTATTTATTTGTTTGTTTGTTTGTTTGTTTGTTTGTTCGTTCGTTCGTTCACTCACTCACTCACTCACTCACTCACTCACTCATTCACTCATTCACTCATTCACTCACTGGGATGTGTCCAGTGCCCTAGAGCTAGAGTTACAGGTGATTGTGAGCCAGCTGACATGGTTTCTGGGACTCCAGCCTGAACCACCTTCCAGCCTCTCTCCAGACTAACACTTGTGTCCTGTCTTCTCATTCATTTTCTATATTTCTCTTCCTAGGCATTAGGATTATCTTACGAACCAGACAATTATTTGCTGTGCTCAATATTGTACCCAGAATATTTGATGCGCAGAATGGATAATTTTTGACACTTTCTTTCCCCAAGGAATGAAATCATTTCATAAATAAATATGAAATTAATTGGATATTTGTTTATTATGCCAGCTGGCAATTTTTAGTTTTGTTATAATCATGCTAGTTAAATAAATAGGAAGTACACATTACAGCAGAAAGTAGTAAGAGGCTCATGGCCGTGTACGCAGTGAGTGTGCTTTGTTGTTGCCAGCTATTTGAACTATGATCCCTGGTTGCAGGTTGATGTATTTCACAAAATTATCTGCTTGTTAATGAATAGAATTATTATTTAGTAAAAATATATCTGTAAAGGATATAGTAAAACTATATATCTCTAAAAGGTTCGATGTAGGCAACTACTCATAAAAATCACAATTTTTCTCTATTTAGTTTTAAATCATTTAGAAAAATTTTAAAATTGTGTGTGTATGTGTGTGTGTGTGTGTATGCTCAACCATGATGTATATGTAAGGTCAGAGGACAGTTTTGTGGAGTCCATTCTCTCCATCCACTTTTATCTAGGCTCCAGGAATCACGGATCACACTTTTGTCAGGTTCCTTTACCCCCCAAGCTGTCTTGATAGCCCAATAGTTAGTAGTTTTAAAGGAATATATTTTTCTGGGCATGGTGACTCATATCTGTAAGCTCAGCACTTGGAAGGTTGGGGCAGGAGGATTGCTGTGGGTTTGAGACCAGCCCGGTTTACAAAATGACATAAATTTATTTCAGTGATAAAGAATTGTTGCAGTGCGGTTTCTTTGGTCCCGGGCCCACAGACCTGCCACACCAGACCCCTTAGCTGCACGACACTGTTGCTCAGACCCCCAGAAATGACTCAGATGCTTATATTAATTTTATTCTGTTTGGCCTATGGCTCAGGCACATTGCTAGCTAGCTCTTACATCTTAAATCAACCCATTTCTATTAATCTGTCTGCCACATGGCCCGTGGCTCACCCATGTTCTTTACATGTTGCTCCTTCGGCAGCTTGCTTGATCTGCCTCTGACTCTTCCCTGCTTCTCCTACCTACACTCTGATTTCTCCTCCTACTTCTTCTATGGTGCCTGTCATGGCCCAAAACAGCTCCTTTATTTAAAGATTGATATTCACAGCATACAGAAAGGCATTCCCACATCAAAGAATGTTCAAATTTACTAAACTATTGAATTGAAAATTACATTTAACCAAAGATATTACATCTTATTATTTATATTTCATTCCAGTGGTTTGAAACTTTAAACACAGAGATAAATACCACAAGGTCTCTTAAAATGAGAGTTTGACCATCACCATGCCGTATTGGTTCATTGTGAGTCTACCTTTCAAATGTAGAAGTGAGTCCTGAGTACCACAGGGCTGGAGAGTTTTGGGGAGAGATTTGCAAGATTTGGGGAAAAAATGTGAGCTAACTGTAAGCCTATGGAAAAAAATAATAGGAAAATTTGGTATATTATGTATACATAAAATTTACATAGATAATAGATTATTTCATCATTTGTCATTATAAAACATATCAAATCTGTAATAAAAAATTACAAATTTGGGGGCTGGTTAGATGACTCAGCAGTTTAAGAGCACTTAGTATTCCTGCAGAATCTGAATTGAGTTCTGAGCACCCACATCAGGCTACTCACCAGTCTGTAATTATAGCTCTAGGAGGTTCAACATCCTCTCCTGACATCTGTGGACATGCACACATGTATGGCAGATATACATAAGTAATATATATGACACTGTCCATGGTAGAGAGAAGTGTAATAATGCAGTATGACATCAGAACATCTAAAATTAACTGCACTGTGTCCTGAACTGCTGGGACTAATGTGACGGCACAGCTCCCACCTGCTACTGTGCAGTGAGCTCAGATAATGCCAGCATCCACTTTAAACAGAGTGCAGTGTTAAACTGTCTGAGCAATCCATCTGTCAGGAAATTGACTATCACAATAAAAGTGGTATATCAGTTCCCACACATTTTTTACAGGAGAAATATGATATTCTCAGTAAAAACTGATTTCTCAGGTTGTCCCACATAGACAGCGATGTGTGGCTTACAAAATATGTGTTATCCAACTGTTTATGTCATGGGAAGGTTTCTGGTCAACACAGCCCGGCAGAAGTTAAGCTTGAAGGACTTAGAAATTACAGGCAGAGTTTAGTCAGCAGCCAAGAGCAGGACTCAGAAGGGCTGGGCAGCTCTCCTGGACCCAGTCACTGCTCCTGGCCACATCACACTTGGTTCTGTTATGCAAGGCAAGAAGCAAGGGTCTCAAAGCAGTTGAGTCTGTGTGCAGAGACAAGCAGGCCATGGGGAATGGTAAAATAGTTTCATCTGAGAAAAGAATATGGTTTCATCAGTAGGAAGGATTCCAAGGGAGATGCATTTGTGCACCAGGCTACCATGAAAGGTAGCCCCAGGAAGTACTTTTACAGCATAGGCAATGGAGAGGCTGGAGTTTGACGTCTCTGAAGGAAAAAGAAAGGTGTGGAAGCAGCAAATAACACAGGCCCTGATGGAGCTCTAGTTTGTGACAATGAATTTGCACCAGACCATGGCCGTTGCCAGTGCTATCCATACATGCTAAGGGGTATTGCTAGAAGGATTACTAGATACGGAAAAGAATGAAGGACTTGGTGCATTTTCATAGGCCAGCCAACAACTTTACCCTTCTTTAGGTAAAATCCCCACCTTGTCAGTTATCAAGACCCTGGGAGTGCTGATGCAGTACTGCAACCCTCTTGTGAAGGCAAAGTGAGGGAGGCTGTTAATAACTAGCACAGGGTACAGTAGATGTTAGAATGGGGTTCTCTAGGAGCACTCGTCACCAAAGAGGATAGGCCCGGAGGATAGGGGTAAAGAAGATTACGAAGTGTAGGCAGAAGGCACCTCTCACCTCCTTATTCTTCATTCAACGGTTAGCAGCATTTAGACTTCGGATGAGAACTGGTACTCATCATAGTAACAAAAGCAGGTGCAATCCTCAGTTTGAGTGTTTGTCAATTCCCTGTAGACAAAGCCCTCCCTGATGCCCACACCCAGGATGGACTGCTCCCCTCCCTATCCTCAGCATGTCTGAGTCACCTTCATCACTGTTTGTCCCCTTGCTGTCTATGCCACGTAGCTCAAGAGGGCCAACCGTTTGCTTTGTTCAGTGATGTTCCTCATCCTGAATAATGCTTGGCATTTAGTGGGTTCTAAGCAAAGATTTGTTGATTCCTGTCCTTTCCCCCCTCCCCCGTCGTTTATAAGAAGGGTCTGTGTGTTGTGGGTACCTTGCTAATGTTAACTGGTTTGTTTAAATGCTTAAATGAGGCCAGAGAGATGGCTCAGCGGGTAGAATGCCCACTGCTCTTGCAGAAGTTTGGTTCCCTGCATTCACATGGTGGTTCCCAACCAACGCCCTCTTCTGGCACCACATAGTCATGCACACATGTGCACATATTTACACTCATGTACACAGACCTACACATAAAATATTTTTAAAAGTGTAAATTCTTGATACATGTTCCTTGTGCTTTAGGCTCTTACATGTCTATATAAATTTTAGAATTAGTGTAATTGTCTATAAAATTAGGAATTAATTTTATTTTTTTATTAATCATTATCATGTGTTGTATGTATATATGTGTGAGAGTACTGTCGTATGCACACCACAGCACATGAATAGAGATCAGGAGACAGTTTGGGAGATGAGTCCGTTCTCTCTACCTTTATATAGTTCTGAATCAAGCTCAGGTCATCAGGCTTATGCAGCAAGGCCCAGAGTTTTGATGTGCATTGGCCAGATCAGTCTGAGGAGACCTGGCCTACTGCAGTCTTCTTCTGCTCTGCCTGTAACAAATTACTACACATTCGGTGGCCACAAACAGCATAAAACATCTTATAGCTCTGCAGGTCGGAAATCTAAAATGATATTTTGTGGAGCCACGGAGATATATTTAATGTAAGGAAGACTGAATTCTGCGTGGAAGCTCTAGAGAGGATCCTTATTTTGCCTGGCCTCTACCTCAACAGCAGCAGTCATAATATTCCTTTCTCTGGCTGGCACCTCTTTCCCATAATGACACGCATGATTGCACTGGGCCCACTTGGATAATCCAGGATAATCTCCCTATCTCAAGGTGCTTAATCACATTAGTAAAGTCCCTTTTGCTGTGTAAGATAACATTCACAGGTTCCAGGTATTAGGACATGGACACCTTCAGCTATTAGCCTGCCTGCTACCATTTTAATAAAACTAAATCTTTCTGTCCGTGAGCAAAGCTCTCTCTGTGTATTTATGATTTAATTTTATCTCAACTTGTAATGTGCCATTATTTCACAGATTTTGTCATTTATCCCTAAGTAGTTTATGTTTTTGATGATATTATAAAGTTTAGTGCTTTAAAAACCAAATTCTAGTTTCTTACTAAGCTCATTGGTTATTTTCTCTGTGACCAACTGCCTGAGAAGAAAAAATTCAAGAGATGGAGAGCATATTTTGGCTGCAGTTCAAGAGGCTGTACAGTTCACTGTGGCCAGGAGGGCATGCTGGACTTGAGTGGCTGGGCACATTGTGTCCACAGTGCAGAACCGGAGAACAGACAGGACGTGGGTCTGGGCTACTAAACCTCAAGGCCTACTTCTGGTGACCTGTTTCTTCCAACAGCACCAATTGGGAAATAGTGGACATCCAAACCACAGCAACTGGCTCGCAGAAATATAATGGTTTCACATATTATCTTGTAAATGTAGCTTTCAAAATCCACGTATTCTAGTAAAGTCAACTGGGTTCTCTGCATAGACTATCATTGTCTGTGATTAAATACCTTTTAATTCTTCCTTTACGGGCTTGGTGCTTTGTGTTCCTTGTCTTCTTGTGGTAATTACAACTCCTCAGTAAAGAACACTGACTGATGAGGAATGGATTGCTCATCTTGTTCCGTGGGCAGTGCTGTCACCACCGAGTGTCATATTAACTGTCAGTTTCACAAAGATACCCTGTCATCCAGAAAGTTCCATCTAGTCTTCGGTTTTCTGGACTTCACACTCAGGAGCAGGTGATGAGGTTTCCAGTGCTCTTCTGTAATCTTGGTTATTGGCCACACAGCTTTTTGTCGTGTTAGTATGGCCTATGACATGAAGTTTAAAATACTTCATTCTTTTATTTTTTTACTTTGTTCATATGCTATTTAGAAATGCTCACTACTTCTAAAAAATCTGAGCAGGTTTTTGGCACCTGTTACTGAATTTTTGCTGTGCTTAGAGAATATTCTTTGATTTGTTTTTCATGGACATATATCCATTTAATGGGATATGGTGTGATACTTTGGTAAGCATATATGATATAACCAATCAGGGTATTTAGTATGTCAGTGCAAACATTTATTAGTTCTTTTTAGTGAGAGCAATTTAAATCACCTCTTGTAGATATAGTGAAATTTTAATGCAGTATTAACTGGAGTCACTTCACCTTGCCCTGTCTCCAGTGGTTGAACCCAGAACCTTGCACATGACAGGCAAGTATTCCACCACTGAGTTATATCCCCAAGAACTTTGTTCTTTTTGAGGTTAGCTAGTGTTTTGTTGTGTATATAACCACATTTTCTTTATCTATTCACCCACTGGTGAACAGCTAGGCCCCCCTGAAGGTGGTGCTGTGAACAGGGATGTGCACCACCTCCAACAACTGATCTCATTTCTTTTGGATGTGTACCCAGTTGTGGGATTGCTGGATCATGAGTGGAGTTCTGATTTTAGTTCTTGAAGGAAGCTGCCCACTTCTTCTGACAACAGATGAACTCATTCACATCTGCACCAAAAGGTGGATTCCTTCTCCTTGCCTCTGTTAGCTTTGTTTTTTGGTGACAGCCAGTATTTTTTTTTCTTTTCCTTCTTTCCTTCTTTCCTCCCTCCTTCCTTCCTTCTTCCTTCCTTCCTTCCTCCCTCCCTCCCTTCCTTCCTTCCTTCCTTTCTTCCTCTTTATATCCTAACTGAAGTTGCTCTCCTCCCTCTCCTACATTTCTCTTCAGAAAAGGGCAGGCCTCCTAGGGATAGCCACCAGCAGTTGGTATCAAGTTGCAGTGAGGCCAGGTACTTCCTTTTCCATTAAGGCTGGACAAGGCAACTCAGTAGGAGGAAAGGGTCCCAAAAGCAGGCAGCAGAGTCAGAGACTGCTCCTGCTCCCACTCTTAGGAGTCCCACAAGAAGACCAGGCTACAGAACTGTAACATGTGCAGAGGTTCTAGGTCAGTCCCATGCAGGCTCCCTGGTTGTCAGATGAAAGCCATTCTTGTTAGAGTTTGTTAGGGCACTGGAGTGGTGACTTGATTTATTAAGGATGTTAAGGATTTCATGTACCTATTTGCCGTGTGTGTCTTTTGAGAAATGTTTACCCAGGCCTTCTGCCCATTTTTATTGTTTTCTATCTGAAGTGTTTTGTATCTGCTGTTGATTGTTTGAATTCCTTGTGTGCTCTGCATAATTGACCCCGATGAGATGTGCGTTTGCAGATATTTCCCTCTCCTCTGTGGCCGATTGTTACCTTTAGGGGCAGCACCTCTTAGTTACATATTTACATTTGCCTATTTCAGCTTTTGTCTGTTGTCTATGCTCTTAGCTTTACTTGTGTGTGTGAGAGACATTGACAGAGATTGTATGTACATGTGTGGGTGTGTACTTGGTGTTTGTATGACTGAACCTGGACTTGGCTAACAGCCTGCAAACTCTTATCACTTGCAGCACTGAGGTTATAGCTGTGTGCCCACCCATGCCTGGTTTTATGTGGGTGCTGGGGATTTGAACCATGTCCTTGTATTTACACAGCAAATGTTCTCATCCACTGAACCATCTTCTCAGCCCCATAGAGCATTTCTTATGTCTTCCCTGAATAGTTTCCTAGTTGTAGGTTTCGTATTTAAGACTTTAATTCATGTTATATTCCTTCTTTTGTTTAATAAAATTTTATTTTTCCAATGGTGCAGTTGACTATACTTGTTAATATGTATTTTCTGGCAGCTATGGCATCTCTAATGCTGTGGATAGTGAGCACTGGCTGTGTACTGAGGACACTAACCTTTCTATAGTTAAACCTGTTGGCTGTAAGTGTGAGGGCTTGTTTCTGTGCTCTTGTACGTTTCCCCGTGGCCCATGTGTCTGTGCATACCAGGCTGTGTATGTTACTGTGGCTATGAGGTATGGTGGCATGATGCTTCAGGCTTCTGTGCTCTTGTACGTTTCCCGGTGGCCCATGTGTCTGTGCATACCAGGCTGTGTATGTTACTGTGGCTATGAGGTATGGCGGCATGATGCTTCAGGCTTCTGTGCCCTTGTACGTTTCCCGGTGGCCCATGTGTCTGTGCACACCAGGCTGTGTATGTTACTGTGGCTATGAGGTATGGTGGCATGGTGCTTCAGGCTTCTGTGCTCTTGTACGTTTCCCGGTGGCCCATGTGTCTGTGCACACCAGGCTGTGTATGTTACTGTGGCTATGAGGTATGGTGGCATGATGCTTCAGGCTTCTGTGCCCTTGTACGTTTCCCCATGGCCCATGTGTCTGTGCACACCAGGCTGTGTATGTTACTGTGGCTATGAGGTATGGTGGCATGATGCTTCAGGCTTCTGTGCCCTTGTACGTTTCCCGTGGCCCATGTGTCTGTGCACACCAGGCTGTGTATGTTACTGT
Source organism: Phyllotis vaccarum (assembly GCA_033318265.1). Classification (NCBI taxonomy): domain Eukaryota; kingdom Metazoa; phylum Chordata; class Mammalia; order Rodentia; family Cricetidae; genus Phyllotis; species Phyllotis vaccarum. Next base: position 73,085,736 of record JARWLC010000012.1, read on the forward strand.
GGCTATGAGGTATGGTGGCATGATGCTTCAGGCTTCTGTGCCCTTGTACGTTTCCCCGTGGCCCATGTGTCTGTGCACACCAGGCTGTGTATGTTACTGTGGCTATGAGGTATGGTGGCATGATGCTTCAGGCTTCTGTGCCTTTGTACGTTTCCCCGTGGCCCATGTGTCTGTGCACACCAGGCTGTGTATGTTACTGTGGCTATGAGGTATGGTGGCATGGTGCTTCAGGCTTCTGTGCCCTTGTACGTTTCCCCGTGGCCCATGTGTCTGTGCACACCAGGCTGTGTATGTTACTGTGGCTATGAGGTATGGTGGCATGATGCTTCAGGCTCTGTTTTTTGTACTTAAGGTTGTTTTTAGATGTGGACTTCATTGCATCTGTAGGTTGTTTCGGTAGCATGGACATTTGGACATTAATGTTCCCAGTGCGTGAACATGGAATGCCTTTGCACCCATTTGTACACCTCTAGTTTTGTTCACCAGCATTTTGTAGCTTTCAGTGTAGAACTCTTGCATTTTCTTGTTTAAACACATCCTCAGATATTCTGTTTTTCTAGACATTTAAATAGATTGTTTATTTTGTTGTTAGTGTATAGAAATATTACTAATTTTGTATCATGTCTTTACTGTGCATATTAATTCTAACAGTTTTGATGAAATCTAAATTTATAAAATCATATTCTATGGCCTGGAATATAGTTTGTCCTGGTGAATGTTCTGTACATGTTTAAAGAATGTATTTTGTGCCGATGTTGAGTGAGGCACTGTAGAGTATGCGGTACTAAATGTCAGTCAGGCCATGTTGGTTGGGGTGTCTTCCAGTCCACTACATGTTTGGTAGTTTCTATGGATTTTTTAATAGCGTAATTCTTTATTGATTTTTTGGTAATTTCACATCATGTACCCCAATCTTGTTCACCTCCTAGCATCTCCATATCTAACCCCCATCCCTCCAGCATCCCTCCCAAATGAATCCCCTTCCACATTAATTCAAAACAAAACAGACGACTGTCCTCCATCATTCCCACCTCTCCAACACCTATTCATTCGTCCTAGTGACATTGAGAGTTGTGATGTGTCATACAGTAGACTCTTGTCCATTAGTCCCCTGTTCATCACAATGAGTCACTGGTCTGGCTCAAGGCCTCTGTCCTCTGTTACACCATTATCACTGAAACTTCTCTGGGATATCCTGCTATTGCCCCAAGTCATGGAGGTCCTATGGCGATTATTCTGCAGGACCATTTCCTTCAGGAGCTCCAGCAGGTCATAAATGGGTTAAATGTTGGGTGAGCCAATCTGAGACCCAAGATGTGGGCCTGGCTGGTAGCTGAGCTGGTCATTCCAGGCCACTGGAACCAGCACCACCCCCCTCCAGTGAGGGGCAGAGCCAGATCTCCTATGCCCATGCCAATAGGGGCCACTCTCCCATGCCTGTGGTGATGGATGGGACCAACTCTTCTGCTACAGTGTTCAGCAAGGGGCAGAGCCAGCTATCCTTGGGCTAGTGAAGGGTGGGACTGGCTCAGCATGGCATTTGGATATCAACACATGGTTCCTTTGTCCCCTATTGTACCACAGGCCATGGATATCAACACAGACCCCAATTGCAGCAGGATTATGGACCCAGACATGGCTCTTAGCAGTGGCTTGGGCCTGGATATCACCATGGCCCTGGTAGCAGCACAGGTTACCCAGATCATTAAGGCCCCAGTCACAGTATGGCCCTTGGACACCAACATAGTCTCCGGTGGCTGACCAGACCCTAGGCATCCTTGTGGCCTTTGCAACATGGGTCATGGATGTCAACATAGACCCTGACTGTGGTAGACCCACAAACCCAGATCTGGTTCTTGGCAGCAACCCTGGCCCCGATGTCTTCCTGGCCATGCGTGGCAAGCAGACCACCAATATCAGCCTGTTCTCACCACCCTCACTTCTTCAGTTCTGCCTGTTTCCATAGCACACAAACCATTCTGCTTCTCCTTCTCCCCCATTCTCCACCATATATTTGCTCATCATAATGGAACCAACCCATCCAGTGCCTCAAGAACTGTGAGGATCCAGGCTGGCCTGTGGGTGTTTTATATCCACCTGGACGGAGTGGTCCTATGTACTTGTTTATTAGTTATTAAAAGAAGAGCATTGAAATACGGCTATAATCATAGACTTACATAGTTCTTTCGTATTGCTCCATGCACTTTTGGCTGTTATTGAAAGCGTAGGTGTTTAGGATGATTATGTTTCTTGATAAATTGACCACTTGACAATATGAAATGATTTTATGTATTTTTTCAATATTCTTATCAGATATTATTATAATCATTGCAACTTTCTTGTGGCTAGCATTAGTATAGGATGTTTTCATCAACCCCTCCTTCAAGGCTCAGGGATCTATGCAAAAAAGGAGGCAGAAAAATTATGAAAGCCAGAGGTGATGGATGATTGGAAGAAAACAATGTCTTCCAGCTACAACATGACTGATGCACATATGAACCCACAGAGACTGTGGCAGCACACACAGAAGCCCCATAGGTGCAGTCAAGATAGGGTAGTGGACATGGAGTCATGGGTCCACTGCCCCTTTATCAAGAAACTGTCTGCAGTTGACACTGGCTAGTAGCAAAGGGGAAATCAGTTGGAGTTTCACTGTGGATGTCAGCCGTACTTCAGGACAGATCCAGTACCTGGGAATAGTTGGCCAACACAAAACAAACTCGGTGCTGTGTTTGTGCCCCCTTGTTTCATGTTGTCGTTGGCGCCTCCCCCCCCCCCCACCATGCCCTCAGACAGGGATTCTCTGTGTAACACTGGCTGTCCTGGAACTCACTCTGTAAACCAGGCTGGCCTCATGCTCAGAGATCCACCTGCCTCTGCCTCCGGAGTGCTGGAGTTAAAGGCGTGCACCACATTTCCTGTTTGACTGTCTGTTTGGTTTGGTTTTATGTCTTAGCGGTCTGTGCTGGCCGCCTTTACGGCAACTTGACACAGACTAGAGTCATCTGGGAGGAGGGGACTCAGTTGAGAAAATGCTTCCATAAGACTGGGCTGTAGGCAGGCCATAGGCCTCCTCATTAGTGATTGATGGGGAGGGCCCAGCCCATTGTGGGTGATGCCATCCCTGGGATGGTGGTCTTGAGTTCTATAAAAAAACAGGCTGAGCAAACCATGAGGAGCAAGCCAGTTAGCAGCACCCTCCATGGCCTCTGTATCAGCTCCTGCCTCCAGGTTCCTGTCCTGCTTGAGTTCCTGTCCTGTAATGAGCAATGATCTGATCTGAAGTTTAAGTCAAATTAACCCTTTCCTCTTCAAGTTTCTTTTGGTCATGGTGTTTCATCACATTAGCAGCCCTAATTAAGACCCGTTGGTACCAGGATCATAGGGTATTGCCGTAACAGACCTGACCTAGTTGTTTTGGGGAGGATTGTGGAAAGACTTAGGAACTTGGGGCTAGAAAAACCATGGGGTGTTCACAGAGTTTAGTGAGCTTTTTTATGGGAGCCTAGAAGATAATGTTGAAAGCTGTGCAAACGATAGAGGCCTGGCTTGTGAAATTCTAGAGCAGGTGTTCTCGACCTTCCTAACGCTGCCACCCTTTAATACACTTCCTCATGTTGTGGTGACTCCTGATCTGCAAAATTATTTTTTGTTTCTACTTCTTAACTGTAATTTTGCTACTGTTATGAATCATAATTAAAGTATCTGTGTTTTCCAGTAGTCTTTGGTGACTCCTGTGAAAGGGCTGTTTGGCCCCAGAGGGGTCATGACCCAGATCGAGAATTGCTGTGCTAGAGGGCCATTTGAGAGTAATTTAAAGACTCAATCAGGGTTGTTTCCTAATTTGTTTGAGAATCTGCAGTTCTGGTCAGCTGGGGCTGAAGTAACAGCTGTGCTTAACAAGAGATCAGAACCACTGAAGTAAAACCTTTGCTTTCCTGGGACAATTGCACTGAGGCAAAATCTTTTTGGAAGTGTTTCTTCATAGGCAGCCAAGGTTGTACCTCACACTGGCATTCACACTTGGTGTACATAAGAGTCACCCAAGTGGTACTGGTTTTGAAGGCATGAAGAAGTCATGAAACACAGCTGAGGCTTGGCACTATGAGAGGCCAGGCTAGGCCACTGGAGAAAGCGCAGTCTCAGTAGCAGCGGAAGCCCCAGGATTGAGGGGCCATGGAAAAGACCTGAGGCTTGGGTGAAGAGAGGCTATTGCTAAAAGTGCAACCCAGTTGCAACACAGACCCCAGCGTTTTGGAGATGTCAGAACTTTGGAATGACCATCTGAAGAGGGATCTGTGCATCTGTGCGGGGAATCTGCAGGACAAGCCGTTGTGCTGCAGAAGGTAGAACCTTAGAAGTGCCCCAGGCCCTGGAGGAACCCTGAAGATTGGAGTTTGGCTTTGCTTTGATCTAATTGTGACTGTGTTCTGGTACTTCTCTCTTGAAGTTAGGAAGTATTTACCTTTTTTGTTTTTTTTTTTAAACAGTATCCCGTAGTTGAGAGACGGAATTTTAAAGAAATTTGGGGTTTTAAAAGAGACTTCGGATTTTTAAAGAGGCTGAACTTTAAAGCGTTTTAATTTATAAAGAGTGTAGGAGTAAAGTTTATAAAATGTTTTATATTGTGATGTTGATAGTAGTGTATAATCTTGGAGATGAGCAAGAAAGGAAAGATGGCTTATCTGTAAAGTGTCTGTGTGTCAGGTTGACAAGGGGTCAGTTATTCTAGTTTATGTCAACTTGTTACAAGCTATAAAGTCATCTAAGAGGAGGAAACCTCAATTAAGAAATTACCTCTATTAAATGGAGCTGTAGGTCATTTTCTTAATTAGTGATTGAGAGAGGAAGGCCCAGGCCATTGTGGGGGATGCCATCCCTGAGCTGATGGTCCTGGGTTCTATAAGAAAGCAGAAACCTACAGAAGAGATGGAGGAAGGGTTGTAGGAGCCAGCAGAGTCAAGGACACCATAAGAATATGGCCCACAGAATCAGTTAAGCAGGGCCCAAATGGGTTCACAGAAACTGATGGGACTATCATGGACCCTCTATGGGTCTGAGCTAGGTCCTCTACATAATACATTATGGGTGTGTAGCTTGGTGTTTCTGTGGGTCTCCTAGCAGTGGGAGCGAGGGGTGTCTCTGACTCTTTGCCTGTGCTTGGGACTTTTTTCTCCTACCAGCTGCCTCATCCAGCCTTGATATGAGAGTTTGTGTTTTGTCTTATTGTAGTTTGTTAGGCCTTCCATGTTTGATTGATATCCTAGAAGGCCTGTTCTCTCTCCCCAAGAAACAGGGGGAGTTGGCCTGGGGGGGAGGGAGGTGTGGAAGATCACTGGGAGGAGAAGCCGCAGTCAGGATGTAATGTATGAGAGACGAATTTTTTAAAATAATAATTTAAAAAAAGAGAGTGGGCTGAGAAAGCCATGGGGTGCCAACCAGTAAACAGGACCCCTGCATGGCTTCTTCATCATCTCCTGCTTCCAGGTTCCTGCCTTGAGGTCCTTGATGATGAACAACGATGTGGAAGTGTGAGCCAAGCAAACCCTTTCCTCCTGCAGATGCTTTTGGTCAGGGTGTTTTATCAGAGCAATAGGATCACCGAATGAGACGGGATCTTTGCTTGTTTGATTCTGTCTGTCCTCCCTTCCTCCCTCCCTCCCTCCCCCCTCCCCTCCCTCCCCCCTCCCCTCCCTCCCTCCCTCCCTTCTTTCTTTGAAGAGAGAGAACAAAAGGTGAGTAAGGAGATGGAAGGGATTTGGGTGGAATTGAAAGTGAATATGATCAACATATATTGTATGAAAAAGTGTTAATATAACTGAGATGTTTGAATCATTTACGTTATTGTGGATATTGATATAGTTAAGTTGGCCAGTTGCTATTTGCTGTGTTATTTATTTATTCGGCCCATCTATTCCTTATTTTGCTGCTGTTGTTTTTTAAAAAATGTTTTTGGAGACAGGTGATTAGGTGGAAGCCCCACCTCTCTCTCCCCAGACCCTGGCCCCTCAAAGCCCACCAAACCCTCTCCTAGAGCTGCCCTCCACTTCCAGACCTCCCCCTCCAAGCCCTCCAAAAGCCAGTCCCTCCCTGGTGCTGCTCAAGACCAGGCCTACAGATTCCTTAAGGCCTGGTAACCATATTTGCCATGTGACTCTTCCCCCGCCTTTACAAGGGTCACCCAGGATTGCTTCGCTCTGTACATTAAACCTGGATTTATTAATTCGGCTTGATTGGCTTATTGCATTGGCGGTGGCAGATGCCCAGTAACTGGGGATTATCCATAGGTTCTTACTGAATAGCCCTGGTTGATTCTAACAGTCTATGCTGGCTTCAGACTCCCAGAGATCTGCCTGCATCTGCCTCCCAAGAGCTGGGGTTAAAGACATACACTACTACTTCTGGCTTACATTTAAATCTTATTTTTATTACATCTATTTATGTGTTTGGTGGGGTGGAGGCACTCCAGAGGTTGTAGTGCACTGTGTGTGGAGGCCAGACGGGGTCAATTCTCTTTCTACCATGTGGGTTCTGGGCATTGAACTTGCATGCCTTCCATCTCAGCTGCAAGTGCCTTTACCCACTGAGCCAGCCCAGTCTCCTTTTTTCTATTTATTCTTCCTTCATTTGGACTGAGAATTCCTTGTAATGTCAGTCATTAGCTCTAATGATTTGCGAATAAGAAATTCCTATATAACTACCCAGGCGATTACTATTTCCAATATTCTGCACTCCTTTATTGGGATCCCCATTTTCAACAGCTTTTAACATTTTCCCCCTCGTGCAGTTCTCCTAGTGATGAATTCTTTCTGGAAACATCTTTGTCTCCATTCAAAATGGTACATTTTAATATGGTGCCCCCTTTGGGAATTTTCAAACTTATTTATCCAGTGAAAGAGATGCTGTATATGTCTGTATACATGCTAAGTGTCAGGCATATTCTAGACATTGGGATATGTATTATATATAGCAGTGATCCATCTCAGTCGTCTTGGGTAGTTGTTTTTAGTATCAGTAAGGGCTATGGTGAAAAATAAAGGTGAGAAGGGGATGCGATGGGGAGGGGCAACACTGAATTGGAGATCTAGAGAAGAGAAGGCAGGAAGCACAACCTGAAAGCACGGAGGGTTATAATTCTAAAGATGCCCAACAGGCTCGGGAGGCAGCAAGTAGCCGATGTAGAGAGCAGGCAGAAGCACGGAGGCAGGAGGGTCTGGAATGGTGGTCACTCAAGGGCTTCGAGGTAGACGTTCAAGAATGGACTTGAATATTTTTAGGATCATTCTGGCTACTCTACTGGGTGGAAATGAACTGTATTGAAGAAGGAGAACAGAAGTAAAGTCAGTCAGGAGCTGGTTACAGGAGTCCAGCTGGCAAGGGGAGACAACCAGACCTGAGAATTGTCTGCTTCTGTATATTTTGACATGAAGCATTTACTGATGGATTGGATTTGGATATTGCAAAAAGGGAGGTGGATGATTCTGTGGCTTTCTCTAAAGAACTGGAAGGATAATTTGTTTTATGAGGCAGGAAAACTATGGCTGTCAGAGCACATCTAAGTAATTTAGGAGAAAGTAAGGAGCTCAAGTTTTGAACTGTTAACTCTGGGTGTCTATGACACTTACATAGAGATGCTGCCTGGGCAATTATAGGCAGAAAGCTGGGGAGCAGAAAGAAATCTAAAAAGTCCATAGCCATCACTTTAAAAAGTAGTTTAGAAAGAAATGGCATCTTTGGCATCTTTAGGATGAGCATTCCTGTCTATTAAGAGACTAACAAGAATGTTCATAACGGTGTACTTTGCTCAAAACTATTACTTGGGGGAAATCACTAACAGAAATGAAGACGTGATGGCATAGTTATAGAGTGATATCCTACAGTAATGAAAATGTGTGTATGTGTCTACTCACACCCATGCCCCTGTATGCACACGCAGCAACATTGATAAAGCCAAACATAGAAACTATGTAAACTGAGGCTCGGTAGATGGCTTAGTGGTTAAGGGCACTCACTAGTCTTTCAGAGACCCAAGTCCACATCCCAGCATCCACATCAGGTAGCACACGATTGCCTGCAACTCAAACTTCAGGGGAACTGGGCAGGGTTTACAACATCCCTCCTGACAGCTGAAATGTTTGCTTTTGAAGGGTAGGATTTAAAATGAATTAGAACTCAGGAGATTGTGAATTTAATTACATAACTAAAATTCTGAAACCTATATAAGAAACTGTAAAGTAGAAATTGCAGAACCTTATAGAAATAGTCCTAGCTAGAGTTATTTGTATGTTAACTATTTGAACTTGAAGCAGTAAAGTTTGCTATACAAAGTTGTTTACAGTGTTACCTGTTTTTTGTTTTGTTTTAATCATTCAGTCCTTAAGATGTTTGTTTGGTCATACCTTCCCTGACACTTTGGTTTCAGTGCCTCCATTTTCTCTCCATGACTTCAGGAAAAGTATACATAGTAAATCTAACAAAATAATCTACAAAGTGGATAAATCCAAGGCCTTTTATTTAGGTACAAGATGAGGGAAAGAAGAATAACATTTCCCAACCAACACAGGGTGGTGATTTCACATTCAACTCTTCAGTGGGCTACCCCTGAAAAGGTTAATGTATGCAGAACTGTTGTAGGGATCACTAGACCACACCCAGATGCTCTGGTAACTGTACCTGAGGCCCCCTGCTTTAAGAGGTCAGGAGAGGAAGGCAGCAGGTTTGCAGTGTGATGGAGGTGAGGAGCTTGGCTGAGCATACCGAGGCCCTAGGACTCGAAGCCTCTGAAGGGATCATCTTCATTTTGTAGGAAGGAAGTTTAAGCCCTTACAAGAGATGATTTACTAAAATCCAGCTGAAAAGGCATTGCTCAGAATCCATCTTTATTAATCTGGTCTAAGTGTTCAAAATACTGGTTTTTTAATTTTATTTTTTAAAAGCACGTCTTACACTCACATGCACACATGCACTCATCAAGGAGCTTGGAAATATACAAGAGAACTAGTTACAGAGTAAAGAAAAAGTTCAGAGAGGAGCACCATGGTGAGAAGGCAGTCTGTTTACAGGGTTGTTTTATGTGCATCGTAGAAATGCTTTTCACATTTTCTCTCTTGAAGGTTTTTGAATCCAGTGAAGAATCTGGGTCTCTTGCCCTCACCATTGTTGTATCGGGGCACTTCTTCATTTCCCAAGGACAGACTCTGCTGGTAGGTCATATTGCTTGACAATCCAACCTGCACTTTTTCTTCATGTTTGTAGTTTTATGTCATTTTCTTATGCCTTCAGGCTTCTTCAGTCTTATTAAAATGCATTAAGTTCAGCCAACTAAGGTTTTCCTAGTGTGTTTTAACAATGGGATATAAAGAAACATACTGATTAATTCCTGACAGTTTTGGATCTAGTGATCAGAGTAAATCAAAGGATTGTGATTAACTACTTTGATAAAGGACTCTCGATTGGAAACATTGACTGCAGGTAGGCTCGCTTGTAGAGAAGACTGGAGGCTTTTCCAGATAGAGGGAAAAAAACAAAAACAAAAAACCTCACAGTCAAACAGCGAAAGGAAAGCAAAGCATGGTGTAACTGACTTACAGGAGTCTGGCCTTCTAAAGAAGCACTTCCTTTCTATTCTCAGTAGGTAAGCGTTATGTCTTTAAGATAAAGACATAAACATGCATGTAATTCCTATGTTCAGGAGGCAGAGGCAGAAGAATTACTGTAGGTTGGAGGCAGCCTGAGGGGGGTCTACATAGGTGAGAGCAGAGGGAGGGAGGGGAGTCACCCACACACTCATCACTCTGCTGGGAAGTTCAGGTCCCATTCAGTATAAACAGTGTGAATAAAGAGAAGATAATTAACTCCTAATCTGATCAAGGAAATGGTCTTAGAAAGAGAAGGTTATATGAGATGATTACATTATTTCTGGGGATAGTGTCTTTATAGATGCGGTAAATTCGTTTAACAAATATTTACATGGGTATAATTCATTCATTAGTCAAATATTTATTCAGCCATTTTCTTTTTTGTTGTTATTGAAGGAGGCTGAGAGTTATCAGAGCACAGAGTGTAGGCAAAATCCCATCACTGGGGAGTATCACTTCAGTGAGAAGAAACATAATAAGCAAGCAGACCAAGTGTATTTAAAGGCCTTCACTTCTACATACTCCCTTCCAATTTCTGTTATAACACAATGGCAGGATCCCACATATGTGTGTTAGAATGGTTTATTTTTCCTACTGAAATGAAATACAGTGCCATCAGTGGTTGTGAGGAGATCTGCAAAGCCAGCTTTGCATTCTTTGTGCCTTTAAAAGTCACAACATGTATATGTCTACCTGCTACCCTAAGGGCCAGCGTCCATTGCTCGACACTTGACTTCTTCTGTAGCTGCTCTAGCCAACAGCCTTGCTTCTGAGAGATGTCTGGCTAGTTCTTTCTGTCAGTCATAGATCTTGCTGAATGGTGGTATCGATGCAGTGTGGTTTCCTCAGATGCAGGGCACTACCTCATGCTCATTCTTTAGATCTGCCATTTTATAGGCATTGGTAAAATCTGGTTCATGTTTCTTTCTATCATGTATGGAGTGTTTTTTTCCACTCAAGTTGCAAAAGCAAGCTTACTAAATTCAAAACATCCCCTGCTAAGAAATAGAAGAGGAGCTCCAGCCCTGCAACTATTTTATGCAGGTTATACATAATTTCAATCATACTTTTAATTCTTCAGTGTCTTTTTTTCAAAGTTGTTTTGACTATTTTGTTATTTGCATTTCTGTGTGAATTTAGGAATGAGCCTTCTACCAGAAAGCCTGCTGGGTTGTGCTTAGAGTTTCTTTGAATCTGTAAATGAATTTGGGAAGAATTTACTTGCTGCTGTTGAGTTTTCCAAACTGTGAGCACATTTTAACTCTCCATTTATTTATATCTGCTTTAATTTTTCACAGCAGTGTCTTATAATAGCTAGAGATTCTGTGGGTGCATACAAACGTGCACATTGTATATGTGTGTGTGTATGTGTGTGTGTGTGTGTGTGTGTGTGTGTGTGTGTGTGTGTGTGTGTGTGTGTGTTACTAATCAGCTTCCAGCTGGCCAAAATTTTTATTCTCTGAGACTACAAATCTTGCATAAATAAAAAGTCCTTTCATTGTATCACCCAGTGTTTGGAGCAGCTTATAGGTAGAAGCAGCAGGAACAGATGGCTCCCTCTAGTGTTAGAGTTCTTGTGTAGGTCTCTGGTACTGGTACCCTTAATCCTGGACAAGTGTTAGAGCTTAGTACAGGCTCTGGAAACCAGGATTCCCCAGCTTCAGGCAGTGGCTTCTGGCTCAGTATTGGGATTCTGCTGCTGCTCCCTCCCAACACGGACAGCTCATGGCCTTGAAGTCTCACCTCTGGTGTAACAACATAATTGTCTTTTCTACTTGTGCAGGTGGCTGCCAGCTACTCCCTCATCACAGCTACTTTCCCTCCAGTCACAGCTGCTACTTCTTTTTGTTTTACTAGCTCAGCACTTTTCAGAAAGGTGGGCAAGAAAGGCCATTTAAGACTCTTGAGCTTAAAATTGCAATCATGGGTGGCGGCAAAGGAGGCTCTTCCAGCTCACCAGTATAGCTGAATGGCTTGCTTTGTCCCAGTTAGAGTCCTGCTAGGCCACCTTGGCTGGGCCACACCTCGGGAGCTAGAGCAAGCAGCCATGATTGTCATGTAGCTTCCTCAAGGCATTCTTGAAATGCTTTGAATAACTGATAAAGAGTGCAGTTTAACCTGTCTGCTCCACTAACAGTTTCTTCAAAGGAGCCAGAGCAGCAAGAAAACCCAATAGCTTGCAGTGGGTTTGCCTATTTATAGGAAAATAAACACAGAGGGAGTGTTTATAACTTATTGTTAACGTTATATTGATTTTTAGTGTTTAACAGTGCTTCTAACTATTTAACACCTGCTCGGGATCTCAGGGAGAGACATAGGTCCCACTCATTTATTTCTCTGTTCTCTGGGGCTAGGAAGATGACTTCATGGGCAGAAGCACTTGCTATGAAATCAAGAGGACCTGAGCACCTGTATAAAAGCAGGCATGCCTGTGTGCCTGTAACCCCGGAATTGGCAGGTGGAGATAGGCAGAGACCCTCACTGGTTAGCCTGCCAGCCTAGCTGAAATGATGAGATTCAGACTGAGTGACAGACCCTGTTTCAAAAGAGAAGGTAGAGGGTCATAGAGGTATTCACATACATGAGCAAATATGCACTTATATGTATAAGGAAAAAAGATATGCTCTCTTAGCAGACTGCAAGTGTCTAACTGGTCACCATGCTATAGAACCTATGTGTCTAGAACGTGACTCATTACCTACCCTCTGTTGCTGTGAATCCAGTCTTTTGTTTGTTTAATTTCACTCAGCCCAGACTGAACTTGAACTGGTAATGCTGCTTTCTTCAGTCTCTCAAGTTCTGGGATGACAGGCAAGAGCCACAATTCCTGGCTTAAATTCAGCCTTTTTAAGATTGTGCACATAGGGCTAAAGAGATGCTCCTCCAAGTCCTTATGTTTAAAAGGTAGAGTATGGGACCAGAGAGAAGGTTTAGTGGCTAAAGAGCACTCGTTGCTTTTACAGAGGACTTTGGTTCAGTTCCCAGCACTCACCATTCATAACTGTGGCTTTAGAGGCTCTGACCTCTGTGGGCACTAGGCACATACACAGTGCACACACACACAGCAGGCAAAACACTCATACACAAAAATATTAAAAAAAAAAACCAAATCTAAGATAAATAAATTGGAGAATTTGTAACTCCTTTGGGCTGTTTCTTCAAATTTAAAAACACACTGTGTTCATCTCCCTCTTCACCTTAGAAGTTAGGAAGCCTAAATCTCAAGGAAACATTCTAGAAATGGCCAGTGGGAAATTATTTCCCCAGACTTTGGCACTGACTCCAGCTAGTCCTTTTTTGTTTAGTTAGTTCTGACCCACCTTGTTTGTCTTCACTTACATGAAATTTTGCCTTAAACTCGGAAATGAAATAGTTTTGAGGCAACTTTAATTCTGTTTGCTTGGGGGGACTTGGCTCATCCTAGAAATGATGGAATTGAAGGTTTCTAATTTTTGACCCCTTTTATTTTTCACACCCAGTGCTAATGTTCTTCAAAAAGAAATCACGTCTCTGTTTACCTTCAGGAAATCTTACATTCTTTTTAAGTGAACCCTCTAGCCTTCAGTTTTAATCCAGCTAGATTTTTAAGTCCTCTTGTTTCAACCTGCGAAATTTCTAAGAAAGAAGATTTAGCACACTTTTGAAATTAAGTTATTTACACAATTAAGCTCTCTCTCCTCGGTAGCCTTAGACTAGCCTTAAGTTCACAGTCCTGCCTCAGCCGCCCCAGTGCTGTGCCCGTCATCACAGTACTCATCTTTTCTTCAGCTACTTTTACCAGGAAAATAAAACAATTACCCATAGTGGTGTTATCCTTTTACGTGTTGACAACCGTTGGCATCAGTTGTGAGATAGTTGGGTTAGCAGAAGTAAAATATTTTGCCATCTACATTTATAGTTTCCCAGATCTGAATAAGCTTTAGAGTATAAGCAGTACGTAACTAAGTTAGAAGTTTCAGATCTTTGTCTGAGGTACCCGAGCTCAGGGTCCCGAGACATGGCTCTCTGTCTTGCTTTTCGGCTTCCTTTTGAAATCTGAAACCACCCTCACCACCTTGGTGAGAAGCCAGTGTGCTGCTGTAACAAAATACCATAGACTGTTGAAGTTTCCTTCTGGTGGTGTTAGGGGATTGGCGTATAGCAAGGGTTGCCCTCTGCTTTCAGATGGTGCTCCAGGGGGAGGAGCACTGTGTCCTTACACCGTGGAAGGGAATGAGTGCTCTACCCTTACATTTGGGAAGAGTATAAGTGACCGAACTCACTTGCGTCTTTCCCGGGGCCTAATCTCATTGGAGGGCACTGCCCTTGCGACTACACTTAATCCCTGCTTTGAGGCTCACCTCTTTCTGCTGTCATGTTAGAGATGTAGTTCCAAGATTTGAATTTCTGAGCATGAAATCCAGTCCTAGCAGAGGGTATAATAGTGCATGAATTCTACTTGGCCTTATAATGAAAACCCAGAGCCAGATATCAGGGGAAAACTGAAAGGTCAGCAAGACAGAAACAAGCCACAGCCACTTCTCACCCAGCCACACCTCACAGATCCTCAGACTGATGACAAGCCACAGCCACCTCTCACCCAGCCACACCTCACAGATCCTCAGACTGATGCCTCTGAAGGGCTGAACTCGTGCCTCCTCCGCCTTGTCTTTCTTTCTCTGACCCAGCTATCTCACTTTGTGGCTCAATTTTCCTAGTGCTAGGATTAAAGGCCTGTGTGTTTCCCAAGTACTGGGAGCAGAGGCATGGGATCCCAAGTTCACCACTCCCTGACCTTCATGGCTAAATTTGTGGGTGGCTCTGTCCTCTGATCTTCAGGCAAACTTTATTAAATATATAATAAATGTATCACCACAATATAATCTGTCAGCTCAAAAAAAAATTCTCATTTATCTGCTTTGTCACTAATTTCCAGCACCTAGCTGTCCCCAGACCATAGTCTCTTCTGTGCTGCCTAGCCCCCCTTCCAAACTGGTGATGAAGATGATGGCTTTGCTGGTGGCATCCCCACATGCTGACTGTGGCATTTAAGGATACAGGAGAAAGTGCATTCAGTGCCCTGGAATTGGAATTAAGTTCCTTTTCAGTTCAAGGGGGCTGTCATGGACTGTCGAGGCTGTTGTGGTTGAAGTGAGGTGGCCCTGCTGTTGAGTGTATCATGGTATTTATTGTTGGCTGCATTTCACTTCATGGTGTACCCTCTTCTCCTGGGGGTGGGTATTTGGATTACTTCTAATTTGGGACAATTATGAATAAAGCTACTGAGAACATTTGTATATAAGCTTTCATGTGTTATTTTAATTTCTTTCATGTGTTATTTTAATTTCTCTTGGGTAATACCTAAGTGTCTGATTACCGGATCAAATGGTGAATGAGTATTTAACTTTCCAAGGAACTTCTGTACTATTTTAAAGGGATTGGAAGATTAAGCACCAGGTATTACTTAAATGACAGAGTCAATCTTTATAATTTCACTTGCTCTGTCTCCTGTGCCAGGCCACTCTGGTTTAATTCTCTTCTCCTGGGTGGCCGATGAAGCACATTGTTCATATAGACATTGGCTAGTCTTACTAATTCTGTCTCCCAGAAGCTTTCTAGGTTCCTGTCAGTGACAGCTGCATCTCTGTCTCCCCAGAGGCCAGCTGGCAGTGTGGCTTCTAATCAAATATTAGCTTCCTCTGTGTTTGTATCATATAGGCAGTGGCTAGTGAGGACTCACCTGTGTCTGAGTTCTGTTTTTAGGAGGCTTGTCTACATTGATGTGTGCAGTTTTTGACTCTGTTTTATGAACGTGTCACAGTGCTGACCTGTCATGTTTCTGGGGTTTAGGTAATTTCTAGTTTTTAACTGTCAAGTAACACTGTTATAAACATTTCAGGATGTGCCTTTTGGTAAATGTTAGATGCTGTTTTCTTGATAATAACTAGGAGTGAACTGGCTGACTTTAGAGCAAAATGCCCGAGTTATAGATCCTAGTGAATACTTGGCTTTTAAATGCTGATTATGGGCTGAGGAGATGGTCCACAGGTAAAATCACTATTCGAGCCTGTTGACCTAAGTTCCAATCCTGGAACCTACATAAAAAGCTGAATATTGGAGCTTTAGAACTTAGCAGTGGTAAAGAGCATGGGCTGTTCCTGCAAAGGGTCAGTGTTCAATTCCCAGCACCCCACACGGTAGCTCACAACTGTAACCCCAATGCCAGGGGATCTGATCCCTCTACTGACCTCTTTGGGCACATGATGTACACACACACACACACACACACACACACACACACACACACACAGGCAAAACAACTACAAAAATAAAACGGGGTGAGAGGAGCTGGATGTGGTAGCACACATCTGTAACCCAGCACTCCTATAGCAAGAGAAGAGGCAAAAAAGAGAATTAGTCTGGAAGCTTGCTGGCCGGCTGTCCTGTAATACACAGTGTTGCCGTAGCAGAACAGCAAAAGAGCCTTTGCCATAACACAGTGAAAGGTGAGGATCAGCTCATGAAAGATACCTTCCATCAGTTCCCATACCGATGCTGTAGTGTACGCACACACACACTCACACACACATTCACACACACACACACTCACATACACACATTCACACACTCACACACATACACTCACACATATTTACACACACATTCACACACATTCACACACATACACTCACACATTCACACACATACACTCACACACACTCATACACACACTCACACATATTCACACACACATTCACCATTCACACACACATTCACACACACCCACACACACATTCACACACATACACTCACACACACTCACACTCACACACACACACACACACACACACTAAGTAAAAATTTTAAGGAATGCTGAGTTCAAGTCTGCAGGTTTGAGTATCCTTTGAGATGCAGTGGATCTGGCAAACTCCAGGGTTATGCTGAGGCCACGAATGCAGGAGCCCACCATTTGACAAGGTGGTAGACATACTTGTTTTCAGCTTTGTAGATACTGCTGAAGAATCTTCCCAACTACTGTGCCTAATTTATATTCCTGTGAGTCACAGGGAGAGTTCTCCATATTCTTGGCAATCCATTTCTGAAATTTTCTGTTTTCATGTTGGCCACTTTGGTAGCTATGTTGTGATTCCTCCTTATGGTTGTAATTCACATTCTGGCTAAACAGTGAGGTGACTGTTGGTTGAATCTGGTTGTCCCCACCAAAATATACATCGAGACTCGGTCCTCAGTGTGACAGAGTTGTGAGGTGGAACAGAAACAGAAATTTAATAGACGCTACTTTTGCTAAAAAGTATTGATTCTTCACTTGGGTCCACAAGGAGAAAATACAAAATAAAAGCCTGACATTTCTGCTTTTATTCTGTGTTTCTTTTGGCACCTGTTTACCTACACATAGGCCTGTTTATCACTATGGAGTATCTGTCCAACCAGTCTCATTCCTCTTCAAGGCTAAAGAGGCTCAGGGAAAAGTTGTTAACCTTAAACCTGTTAAAGCCACCTTGGACTCCAGGAACAGCAGACCAACCCAGATGAGTGTGGTTGTCCATGATGTGTAAATGGACATTTCCTGTTTTTAGTGCCTGTGTCCAAATACCTGTCAGTTCCCAAATTACCAGAGGCTTATATTAATTATAAATTATTGGCTGATAGCTCAGGCTTGTTATTAACTAGATCTTACAACTTAAATCAACCCATTCCTGTTCATCTATGTATTGCCACATGGTTCATGGCTTTACATGTCCTCTAGCGTGTCTTGTTTCCTCAGGGGCTGGCTCTTATCTCTCCTGACTCCACCTTCCTCCTTCCCATCATTCTCTGTTATTCTAAATCTGTTTAAGGGGTATCAGGGACTTACTAAGATATGAAAAGGGGGAAAATATACTCACGGCTACAGAACCAAATATACAGCCACCATTTTCTTCTGTTTTGTCCAGGAGAGAATGGAACCAGCCATCAAGACTCCCAACTACAGAGAGAGGGCGGGAGGGAAGGAAGGAGAGAGAGAGAGTTTTCTCCTCCTCCATTTTAATTAGCAAAGAGGCCACACCTAAAAGTCCAGTACTCCAAAGCTATTGGCAGAATGAATACGTACTACATTTCTTGGTTTTGTTTTCCTGCTTAACTTCCTGCCCAGCTACTGGCCTGTCAGTTTTTTACTAACCAATGAGAGTAATACATATTCATAGTGTAGAAAAAGATTGTTTGACAGCATTTCCCCATTTTTGTCTAACAAAAAGGGAAAGTTTTAAACTAAATATAGTAAAATTATATACATCAAAAACAGTTATTAAAAATTACAGTAAATATATCCAATCTATTTGCATTGAAAAAATTAGAGAAAAAGATTATCTTATCTTGGTAAGTGTAAAGTTTTGTCTCTAATCTACTTTCTATTATAACTAAGGAAAACTATAATTATTACTGTTTTATAGCCAGAAATTTTCCTGTCCTGCAACCACTTGGTCCCAAATAAACACACAGAGCCTTATATTAATTACAAACTGTTTGGTCTATGGCTCAGGCTATTACTAACTAGCATTTGCATCTTAAATTAAACCATATCTATTAATCTATGTACTGTCATGTGGCTGGTGGCTTACCAGTACTTTCTTCACATATTGCTTCTTAGGCAGCTGGATTGCATCTCCCAGCCTCTGTCCTTCTCCTGTCTCTCTACTTGGATTCCCTGCCTCACTGTCTCTGGTCTTACCCTAGGCCAAAATGGTAGCAACACATATTCTCAGTGTACAGAAAAACCATCCCATAGCACTGTTTAGTCTTCAACTTTATCAAAGACCCCAGAAGGATTAAATGTTACCTAATGACAGAGACATCAGGCTTCCCGGACAAGTCACCCAAAGTTCCTCTGTAATATTGGGGCATCAACCTCTGGCCTACAGGCCTAGCATATCTGACATACTTTCCTGTAAAGAAGGGAATTCTGAAGAACTGTCCTACCTTGTCTTGATAAAGTTCAGCAGTCACCTTTCTTATGCCCTGCAAATCCAGTTTGGGCAGTAACCATGAGCAATTGAAAAAAAAAGTTTGCCAACATAGCCAACTTTTGTAATAAAGAAAACAAACTCCATATGGAGTTTCTTTGATGCCCATCATTCTCTTTGAAGTAATTGGTGCTGCCAGGAGCAGATGTGTCATCCTGTCAAGTCTAATTCTTAAATTTTTAAGTGCCATATTTTATAGGTATTTGAAATATTTAAAGATTACCTATCTATCTGAAATATATCTTGTATAATCTTGAAAACCTGGCTAACATGGCTATAAGTTTGACTATTATAGGTGACTATTAATCTGTATTTATTAATTACAAATTGTATTCTTAAATAAGCTACATAAACATAATACTCTAAACAAGAGTAAATATATATAATATACCATATATTATATGTATATATGGTATAACAAAATTAACTTTAAATTTGTATCAATAAACCAAAACCCATACCAATGTAAAATACTTAAGATTAATAGTTTTGTAGATTAAAGTAGATTTAATAATCTACCCTTTTTATCCTATCATTATTATATTCTACTTTTTTCTTTTCAGAACAAGATTCCTGAATCTAATCTTTTTTGTTTAGCTTTTGTTCCTGACCATTATTCATAACAACTTGTAACCAACCCCTGTAAACAATGATAGACATTCATAATTTATTTTAGAGAATGTGGGCATAGTTCTCTAGACTGCTTTCTGCTGTTTGGAGGTGCTGTTTGGAGGTGCTGGTAATCTTTGAGGACCCTTAGAAAATTCAGGAGATTAAATACGCCTTGGATGGAGTAGTCTGTGAGGCTAGATCATCTCAGTCAGCAGTCTTGAAGCTGTTCTGGATGCAGAACTCAGAGGAAACTGCACTCTGAAACGTTGGGTCCTCTGGGCCATCTGTTCCCACTGGAGATTTTTCAGGGGTCTTCCTCAATCAAACCTGATTTTTCTTAGCTCAGAATGAATCCAGAGCCTCTTATTTCTTGTGGAAACAAAAGCATAGCCTTTCTCCAAAGTAACATATCTTTTGATTCTGATTTTGAAGTCAAGGCATTTTCAAAATGTATAGGTTGGATTAATCCTTTAGCATTTATAATCAAATGTCTCTTAGAAGTTATTATTCCTTCCTCAAACAATTCAAAGACAACACAATAACATACAGTATCCAAACTCTGTGTAATTTCCATTCTTACATGTTTTTTTAAAAATGTTACTCTACTCTTTCTTAAGGACTTTATTATTTTAAAACTATATATTTCTTTTTTATTACTCTACATATACCTCCTCTTTACTCTCCCAAGCTATGTATATTTTATTTTAAACACACTGTAAAACATTTAGAGGTGGATGTTTTTCTGTCTGAATCTGTCTTTACTGTATATCTCTCTCTTTTTCTGATCACATGAGTCTTTAGTCTGCTAATCAGCATGGCTAGGACTAAAGCAGTGGCTTTGGCAGTTGACTCCTCCCAGGTCCTGGGTCTGTGAGAGCTTAGCTTCATGGCAGAAGTACTGGCAGGAGCCACGTTTACCACTGGGGAGTTTCTGGGTCACCATGTAAGTGTTTGGTAGCAGTGCCTCTTAAAAGAGGCTCTATTTTTGCTGCTAATGGTGAGTCAGGAAGCCTCTCTTTTTAAAGGAACCGTGCCTCTGCTTGCTGCCAGTAAACAGGGCCCACCAGAGAAAAAGCGGTTACCAAGAAGCCAAGTTTGACTCCGTTTTTGTGTGTTTAGAATTGTTTTATAAGCTTTCTAAGTTTTTATGTGGAAATTTCGGCCACAGGTTGGTGTTCAGGTCTTGGGGTAGAACTCTGGTTGATGGATTAACATCCTCCTGTATGAGTTGCTCTCAAGAGACAGTATTGGTTGCAGCAGGTGTGGTTGTAAAGTGAGTGCCGCCTCCTTACGTTTCTGCCACAAAGTGAAGCAGCACCAAGGCCCTCTCCAAAAACCAAAAAAATAATAATAATAATAATAATAATCCAGCCTCCATTGTATGCCCAAACAGTCCTCTGCTCTGTGCATGTTGTTGGTCTCAGGTATTCTGTTACAACTACAGAAAACAGACAAGGATTGGAGTTGAATGGACACTTCTGATGTTTAGAGACCAGCAAAATATCCTTTCTGTGTCAAATCTTCCAGTGACTTTTCTGTCACGTTATGTTTGGTACGGTTTTTACTTCTGCTGTTTTTTCCCTTAATTCTCCCAGCCCTGCTTTTCTCTGTTCCTGGCTAACCTTAACTCTGTTGTTCAAGATCTGATGTACTCTATAGCGTCAAAGCCTGCACCTTTGCAGACTTACCAGTCTCATAAAGTATAATCTCAACTTATCCCCATTTCACCTTTGCAGGTTTATCTAATTCCATACATTTATCTCCATTTTTCATCCTGTTTACTTATTAAAAACTGAGTTTTGGAGTTAGCATTTTACCCCAGTGTTAAGAGTGCAGGCTGAGCAAGCACAAGATCCTGGATTTGGTCCTCAGCACTGGAAGAAGAAATTTAAAAATGACAAAACTTGCCTGTTATTTATTTTCAGTTTCTGTTTAAACTCTTGTGTTTTCTTTTCCTCTCTCCGTGTTCTTGTGTGCAGTTCTTCCCCTTTCTTCTCCCATCCCTTCCATCACGTCATCACTCATCCTTATCACAGAGACATCACACCTGGAAAGACCCGTGGGCAGGTCCATCAACAGTGACCTCACCGTCCTTGAACACTAGTAGATTTCCTATCAAATATTACAAAAGAGACATTTCTAATGTAAGTTTATGTCCTTTACCAACCCAGAAGCCTTTGAGGAATGGACTGAGAGCCAATCATAGCAGAGAATTGTCTCCTTTTCCGTCTGGGAAGAATATTTTCCAATCATGAAGCCAGTTGCATACTGTAGATCTTTATCTATGTTTCCAGTGTCTTCCCATTGCTGCTATTTCTAGACGTTTTGTTGTTATTGTTTGGTTTTTTGAGACAGGGTTTCTCTGTGTCTTGGAACTCAACCTGTAGACCACCCTGGCCTCGAACTCAGAGATCTGTCTGCCTCTGACTCCTGAGTGTTGGGATCAAAGGTGTATGTCACCACCGCCCGGCCACATAGACTCTTTCTGATATCTTGGACTATAAACATCCCAGGACACTGTTGTTTCAAGCGTTCATGACTGACAGTAACACAATGGGTGACTGTCAGTGCAAATGGAGAGCGCCTTACTTTTCCCATGCCCCTCCCCTTCCATCCCTAGCTCTCCTTACAAGAATTCTTGCCAGCATCTCCTCACATTCCCTTCTCACTGGACTCTCTTCCCCTAAAGCCAAGTCAGTAGTGAACTCTTGACATCCTTTCTGCATCTAGACTTATCTTACCATGTCTTCCATAAATTCTTCAACAGTTCTATCACATGAATGACATTACTTCCTAGCACCAATGCAATTTTTTCCTATCTGACATTTGTTTTAACATGTTAATTTTGTTAGGAGAAATACTATTTAAGGTGACCCTCCCCACCATGTTGGTGGTGGTGGTGGTATGAGTGTGTGTGTGTGTGTGTGTGTGTGTGTGTGTGTGTGTGTGTGTGTGTGTGTTTATAGCTCCCTCGGTTGTTATTTTAAGAGTAGATTTCTTGCTGAGCCTATAGCTTGTTGATTCAGCTAGATTGGCAGGCCAGCAAGTTCCAGGAATCTGTCCTCACCTCACCTACTACTTTCACAGAACACTCCTCGGTGCCTTGCTTTTTGCCTGAGGTTGGGGATCCAAACTCCGATTCTCATGCTTACATGGCAAACACTTTATTGACTGACCCAATCTCCCCACCCTTAAGGTCTTTTCATACTTGGGACTCTAAAACGTTTAGATTGTATTTCTATTTTTTTCCTTTTTAACTAAAATACCTTTGTTTATCTATGTAGTTGCATGTGGGGACTTGTGTGTTTGTATGTGTGGAGGCCAGAGGACAGCCTCAAATGTCATTCCTCACGAGTCATCCCAATCTCTTGTTGGCCCGAGTAGGCTAGGAAGGCTAACTGGTAAGCCCTGAATCCAACTGTCCTCTCCTTCTTCAGCACCACATTGCAGACTGAGCAGTCACATCCATCTTTGTCTTCTTTATGTGAGGCCTGAGGATCCAACTGGTGTCCCATGCTTGTGCAGCGGTCACTACCAACTGTGCTGTCTCCCTAGTCCTTAAAATAACTTTATGTATTAATGTGTCCCTTTTCTCATTGTAGGGTAACAGCTAAAAGTTGTGTGACTGGGAGGCTTAGTAACTCATGGTCTCTCAGATGAATTGTTAATTTAAGTGGGCAATCTACTGTGAGTGGGCTGGAATTATATATGATCAAGAACATTTCTGGAGATGCAAATAATTCACTCACTGTAAACAGAGGCACTCTAACTGGGGAGTGATCTTTGACCCACACTTGTTATGCTAAGTGTTCTGTGGAAAGTGTCTATATCCAGCTTCACTGATGGGTAATGGCTCTGATAAGTAGTAGTTCAGAGCCTTCTCTCTCCACTCAGCTTTTAAAACTGTAATTGCACGTTGTGTTATATTCACATCTTGATCTTATAGGTACTTCTGGTGCTCCTTCCTTTTCTCTCCCTCCCTCCCTCTCTCCTTCCCCCCCCCTTGTCCTCCTTTTCTTAGGGACTGTAATTGTCTTATACTTTGTGCTTAGAATCAAAATCTTAAAAATGGGAAGCTAGTGATATTGACTGTTTCATTTATTTTCCTTGTCTGTCTAAAGTGAGTTGTAACTTTGGGGTAGTGCTTTAGAGGGGGAGTTCTGACCTTGACATCACGTTCTGTCTAGAGTCATGCCTACTTGCTAGTGTTTGTGTCCTTGTGTTTGTGTCCTTCTTTTAGAGTTGAACAGAAAAGTGCCTCTTTTGAGACTAAATTCTATTTGGTTTGTGTGTTTCCTGATGTTTGCAGTAGTGTATTGCTTACTAGTCATCATTTTATTCATATCATAATCTGAAACAAAAACATCCCAACTATTAGAGCTCTGAGGACCCTTTGCAGTGGGCTGATGGTTCTGTGGTCAAACCTGAGTTTGGTTCCCAGCACCCATGTCAGCTGTTCACAACAGCCTGTCACACCAGCTCCAGGGATCTCGTGTCCTTTTTGGCTACCTGCACTCACATGCACAAGCCCACATGCAGATACATACTCATGCACATCATTAAAAATCAAATACATCTTTCAAAATGTTTTCATGGTTTTCGTACTGTTTTTGACTGTGACAACATAATTCCTGGATCCATTCCTCTTTGCTCTCATCAAATTACAGGGAAGGTTATTTTATAGTGCTCTGATGGCTTCTAGAGTTCTGCTCTCCTAGGAGCTTACACATTTGGGGTCTCACCTCCAGTAGTATCCAAATGTACATCAGGTCCAACCAGATTAGTTTTATCTGGACTATTTTGAAACCGTGAATCTTGTATTATTGAAGAAAAGCTATCTGAGATGGCTAATGTTGATTGAGAATCAAGAGAAGCCTCCGCGCACACCTGTGAAATTGTTTAAACAGGTTAATTAAAATGGGAAGCCCCACCTTGACTGGGTGGCAGAATGAAAAGGTGTTACACATTGTAACCAAGCTACAGATGTCACTCAGATCTTAACACTTGTTTTATTATCTCTTGTCAGATTTAGGATCTAAGTAGCGTTTGGATATCAAATTATACAGCGTAGATTAACATGATGTTCGTGCGCATACATTCATTTCATTTCTGTGGTTCCTTGGGCTCTCCCAATCTGTGATAGCTGCTTGGTTTTTTTGTGACCTTGACACCTTCAAAGAGTACTGGCCAGTTATATTGTTGAGTACTTCTGAATAGTGAAGAGCTGTTCAGTCTTTCCTAGTCCTTCATCTCAGGGTGTACTGGCACATCTTGTTGCTGAGGCCATTGACCTTGGTCACTTAGTTAAGATGACATCTGCTATGTTCCTCTATACTCTGGCCATTCTGTCTCCTATTGCAATTAGTATCTTCTGAGGAGACAATCTGAGATATACAAATCGTATTTTCTATTCTTTAATTCTAATTTCACTTACTTATTTGGTGGTGGTGATGTGTGTGTGTGTGAGTGCCATCATGCCTATATGGAGATGAGAGTTGGTTCTCTTCTTTCGCTGTGGGTTGTGGGGCCTGAACTCAGGTCATCAGGCATGGACAGTAGCACCTTTGCCTCCTGAGCCATTTTACCAGCCTTCTCTGTACCTTATTGTCCACTAATTTTAGCACCCATTGTTTATTGTTGTCTGTAGTCGTTTTATTCTGTCTTCTGCTCCTGTTAATTCTGTTTATATTTTTAATAAAAATTCTGCTGGAATAAAGGTCTATATCCTCTCTCCTGTTTCTCTCTATGTTCATTTATTTGATGGAAGGACTTGTGGATAGGCACTTACCAGTAGAGTTTATCTGTCATTACCATTTGACCCTAACACTGTGTCATTAATGGAAATATCATAGCCCATATTGGACTCTTTTCTATCCCCAGTGCCCTCTATGGTACAGTGAGAAGTAACGTGTTCTCTTCTATGTATAATAGATTTGTAAACAACAAAATACAATACAACAATAATACCGCTGGCCTTTGGTTATTCATCATTTATCTATGAGTGAACAGAGAACTGAGTCTCTTCAGGCCCTCCATTTATTTTCACATGGAGGGTGTACTGGCTGTTTTTATATGTCAGCTTGACATAAGCTAGAGTCATCATAGAGGAATGAGCCTCAGTTGAGGAAATGCCTCCATGTCTAAGACATTTCTCAATTAGTAAGCAACGGGGGAGGACCCAGCACATGGTTGGTGGGGCCATCCCTGGGCTGGGTTCTATAAGAAAGCAGGCTGAGCAAGCCATATGAAGCAAGCATTAAGGAGCACCTCTTCTGGCCTCTCCATGAGCTCCTGCCTCCAAGGTCTAGCCCTGCTTGAATTTCTGTTCTGACTTCCTCCAGTGATGAACTATGATGTGGAAGTGTAAGCCAGATAAAACCTTTCTTCCCCAACTTGCTTTTTGGTCCTGGTGTTTTGTTGCGACAGAAGAAACCCTAACTAAGAGAGGCCAAGGTGAAAGGAGAACCAGATATATAAAAGTCAGAGGCAGAAAGAAGCCCAAGTATAGAGACAGAGCACTGCTTACAGAGTAGTGTCCTTACATTTTGCTGTAAAACTTCCAGAATTCCCTAGAATATCATGCAGTTATTGATTTCTTTGAATGTTAGTTTTGAAAACTCCCCTATTTCATATAAAAATAAATTGCCAACCCAACTGTGGTTTATGAAAGTACAGGTTTTAAAAATCTGCCATGTGGATGATGTGGTACATGTGCCTGTGAGTGTATGTATGTGTGCATGCAGGTACATATGCAAGAGGCCAGAGGCTGGTGTCAGATGTTTCCCCCAGTGCTCCCCACCTTGTTTTCAGGACAAGGTCTCTTCATTTTAGGGCTTGTCTATTTAGCCAGGCTGGCCGGCAGTGAGCTTCTGTGAACCACCTACCTCCACCCTTCCCTGATGCTGGGGTTATGGAATCACACCTCCAAGCTCTGTGTTTGAACTCAGGTCCTCATGCTTGCTTGGGAGGCGCTTTACTGAGCCATATCCCAGGCCCCCAAACAGGACTTTTCCTGCCTCTTAAACAGTTTCTTGGTTTGAAGTATTATCTCCAGTGTACTTGATTAAGGATTTGTAAACACACAAAGCCATATGGTATTATGACTGTTCTTTTTCTTTGCATTTTTACAGTTTTGCTTGTGAGTCCTTTTAGATACCTGTGACAGCTCTGTGTGTAGAAGTCCTTGGTGTGACTTTTTCTCATTAAGTTTCTGAATCAATACATATATCCTTGTGACCAAGATCATGAGTCTCCATCCTGTTTGCTGTAGATATTTAGAGGAGCTATTGAACCCTAAATTTGTAATTTAAGAAGGCCTGTTTGCTTCTTCTGTCTGTCTTTGGCAAAGAAGGCTTTATTTCTTCCTGTAATAACAATCAGGCAAAAAATAGTCGCCTAAGCTGCTAAGTAGGTCGGCCTGCCTGAGCACCATGAGGTGGCAAATCCTAACAAGGTTTCCCGACTTCAGCAATTGTCAGCGATGAGAACAGGGCATAGAAATAATGTACTTGAACATCAAATATCCAAGGAGAGTGAGTCTCCACTTTGTTCAACATTTCTAACTGAAGAAACAGCTTTTAGACCATAGTGTGAGTTTTTGTGTTTTTTTAAATTTTATTTTAATGAATATGACCAAAAAAGAAGCATGGAACCAGGGTGTGAAAAAAAAAAAAAAACCAGCATATCACAGGAAATGATTGTATGAATGGATCTAGGCTATTTTGTTCCTTAATACAGTAAAGGGTTGGAAGGCCATTTGCCTTGATGTTGTATTGTATGTGCATGAAAGCTAGGAGGAGTCACTGAGACTCTTACAAGGGAATCGTATGCTTGTAATAGTGAGGATAGACATCGCTGGTGTGGACTTGGAAAGTCCTCTTCGATATCAAGTCTGCAAGAAAGGTTGTGAATGAACTTGAGACTTGGGGTGGTTTAGTTTAGCTTTTGATTTGTTGGAAACTGTGTATTTTTCTTGTCTTTTGGCTGCTGACTTATCTGCTCGATTGAATCTCAGCTCCCTACCCCATCTACCATTGGCCTACCAGTGACCTAAGCTCTCATGGTGATGACAACAGGGGAGTGGCACTCCATGAAACCACTACAAAGGTGCTTACACTTCTGAATTAATTAAGCTGAACTTTTATTTAATTGAGCTGAACAAATTATGAAGGGCAAGCATTATGAAAACCATTTTTGATAGCTGCAAAGTCCAATGAATGTTATAAAAAAACAAAATTAAATATGTATGCACCAAAGCTCACTTTTTCTGGTTGATATCTAATCTAGCCCTTCTTGCTAAATCTTCTAGTTTGGTTGACAAAGAACAATATTAATTAATAATATTGAAACTAAGTGTTTGTGACACTGGATTGTCCTGTTCCTTGGGATTGCCATACCATGTTTAGGCCCTTACTGTCCCTTACTGTCTCCTGTCCATGCCCCTGCAATGGCTGCCCTCTGATCACTTTCCCTAATCTCCTACCCCGTGTGTCCTGTGTGAGAAACCACTGTAAATGCGAGTGTGATCAGATCGTGTTCCTGCTCACTCTTCCTTTCATGGCTTTTCATTGCTGTAGGACAAGGCATAGAGCAAGGGGCCCCTCTGATCTAACCCCGAGGTTCCCCGGGGACTGCAGGTTACCTTCTTTGCTTACTAATGGCCCTTGTCACACTTATAAGACACAATTTAAACTTCTAAAGAACCTTTTAATCAAGGTTCTGTCAAACATACACAAGAAGTTGGAATTCCTCATCCAGTTCTTGGTCTCAACATTTTTAGCAAATCCTTCAACTGGACTTTTCTTCTTCTTTAAATTAGTCTTCAATTGAAGGTTTCCAGGACGTCACTAAGCAAAGCCACTGTGTGCTGTGTTCTCCTTAGCACCGTGACAGTCCTTTACTCAGATGCTGTGGCTCACCTTGCTGTCTGCCCCTCTGGGTTGTAAGTGCTGTAACAGTATGCTTTCACCGGGCAGTTTTTGTACCTGACATGGACACTGGAGTCAATGAATAGGAAAATGAAAATCCATCTCCATCTGCTTTACCCTTTCTCTCTGCTTCCCAAGGATACATGCAAAATATCACACAAACATTTCTCCAAAGAGACTAGACATACAAGTGTAGAAGCATGGATGTATGAGGGAAGTGTGTGTATGTGGTGTGTGTGGTGTGTGTGGTGTGTGTGTGTTTGTGTGTACGGTGTGTGTGTGCTGTGTGTATGTGTGTGTGTGTATGGTGTGTGGTGTGTGTATGTGTGTGTATGTGTGTATGTATAGTGTGTGGTGTGTGTGTATAGTGTGTGGTATGTGTATGTGTGTGAATGTGGTGTGTGTGTGAATGTATTGTGTGTGGTGTGTGTGTATGTGTGTGTGAGTGTGTGGTGTGTGTGTGTGTGTGTGTGTGTGACTATCCCTATGTGCACCACATACATGCAGGTGCCCTGATGACCAGGAGAGGGATCACATCCCCGAGGGATTACTGTTGCAGGCTTCTGTGATCCTAGTACAGGTGTGAGGAACCAGTCCTCTACAAGAGCCTCAAGTGCTCATAACCACTGCGCTGCCTTCTTCTGATGCTGTCTTTCTGTGTGGTGTGACTATCACTAGATGGTAAAGGAACTGTTTTGGCCTACAGCACGGCATCTTAGAAGCGGGCAGGGAAATCCGAACATAGAGAAAGAGAAAGGAGGGCAGAGACTATGCAAGCTGCCTCCAAGAGAGCAGCATGTAAAAGAACAGGTAAGCCACAGGCCACGTGGCAAGACAGATTAACGGAAATGGGTTAGTGAAAACTAGCTAGCAAAAAGCCTGAGCGATAGGCTGAACAGTTTGTGATTAATATAAGCCTCTGTGTGCTTCTGTGGGACTTTGGGACTGCAGTCCAGACCTCAGGGTTCAGCAGAGCTAAGCAGCTGCAGGCAGGTCCAGACCTTGGGCTAGTCTGGGCCAGAAACTCATACTACGTTCAGCCCCACATACATTGCTGTGTGGAAGCTGCGCCTCACTTTGCTTTAGGCTTCTTTTATAAACTCCCATTAGTTACTTCTTTTTAAAAAAACAATTGTTACTGAAGTGTAAAAACTGGAGCTGTTGCGTTCTGTCCACACCACTCCTCTCAGTGTACATTTTATAATCCTTCTCCACTTTCTGCCCACAGCACCTCTGTCCCCAGAGCAGATCAGCTGTGGGCAGCTCAGATTGTATCAAGTGTCTCCCTGGTTTTAAGATTTGGGAGAGGACCTAAGCCCTCTGCATATATGTAACAGTTGTGTAGCTTGGTCTAATCGTGGGATTCCTAACAATGGGAGCAGGTGCTGACCTTAACACTTTGGCTGGCTCTTGGGAACCTATTCCTTATACTGGGTCACTTTGCCCAGCCTAAATACAAAGTAAGTGCTTACGCTTACCACAACTTAATATGCCATGCTTTGTGGATACCCATGGAAGGGCTGCCCCTTTCTGAGCAAAAACAAAAGTGGGGGGATAATAAAGAGAGGTGGGGGGATAGAATGGGAAGAGAGGAGGGAGAGGAAACTTCGGTTGGGATGTAAAATAAGTAAGTTAATTTAAAAAGAGTTGGGAGAGGAAGTCAGCTGCCTCACTGCTTACTTACATACATTTGTGGGTGACTTGGGACTCAAAAAATTTAATACCTTGGGAAGGCAATGAGTTAACAGAATTAATAGGGTTACATGAGACTTTAGTAACATCCAATAATTGTTTATACCTAAATATAATGGTTAATGTCCAGCTTGATTGGATAGGGAAGTGCCTGCAGTAGTAAACACCGGCTGTTCTAAGTGTGATCCCAAAACTTGCCTCTGTTGAGTGGCTCAATCCTTTGATGGGGTGACATTATTGTAGTGTAGGAAATGAGTCCTGGGCAGAAGAAGTAGGTCACATGGATGTGCTGTTGGGTGCTACTTCATCTTGTCCTGCCCCTTTCTTATGTTCCTTTTTGTCAACTTGCTGTCAGCCGGGAGATGAAGCTCCTCCTGCTCACACTCCTGCTACCATGATATTCTGCTGAAGTACATGGGCCAGTAATCATGGGCTGTGGGCCAGAAGGTGCTCTTCCTCCCTTAATATGTTTCTATCCAGTATTTTGTAAGCATGACAAAGATCAATATACTAGACAAACATATCCATGTGCAGAAGGTATAATGCTATGAAAAAAAATGTACTGTTTAAAGGAAAAAGACAGCCCCAAACATGCATTGGTAAGCATTATCTTACTGTAACATATTGATGACGATATAGTATATAAGCTGAGTAGGTCACTATTAACTGGAACCTAAAGGAATCAGGTTTGTTTGTACACGCCATGTGGAAATTCACAGCACAATTTAGGGTAAGGTGCATTTTATACTGTTTCCTTCTGTTGCATAAAAGGTAGTTGAAGCATAATTCATAGGAAAGTCTTTAATCAGAGAGACTTTATCTCAAGGGTCTTTGCCAGTTTTATTATTGCAAAGAGACAGCTGTGTTGTGGGATGTTTGTACACTGTGTGAAGATGTGTTGCTGTGATTGGTGTAATAAAAAGCTGAGTGGCCAGTAGCTAGGCAGGAGGTATAGGCAGAGAGAGAACTCTGGGAAGAAAAAAGGAAGGTCACCAGTGAGATGGGGAGGAAGCAGGATGGGCAGTACAGAGATGAGGTACAGGGTTAATTTAGGTTATAAGAGCGAGTTAGGAACAAGCCTAAGCTGAGGCTGAGCCTTCATAATTAATAATAAGTCTCCATGTCATTACTTGTGAGCTGGCAGTCACATAGGAACGTCTAACTAACCAGCTAGTTTTCTGTTGTTTCCAGAAAGTGGGGACTAAGAGGCTGCGGCACTCAAGCTGTATGTGTCAAGTTCGTTTTCTTGTGAAATAAAGATTATATTCTTACTGCTGTTGTTATACTGTTAGAAGAACATTCTCTTGTAAGTGTTCACAGGACTTGAGAGCAGCACAGGAACTGTTGAGGTTTATCTCCGAGGGTGAGGGTCTTGGCAAGGAGAGACGGTGACCTTGCACGTTAGCTAGCAAGTCCTATGGAAAAGAATGAAGATGTCAAAGCTGATGCTCCTGCAGTATTATTTTAATTAGTCTTAGATTTTATTTGACTAAATTTTATTAGTTAAAATTTTATCATGGCATAAATATTTGAAATGTTATGATTTGGTGAAATCTGAGCCCATTCTTGAGAATCCAGTTACCTCCCTCAAAACCATTCATGAATGATGATTTGCATAGAAGGAAGTGTCTTTAAGGCATGCACTGACCGAGACTGAAGTTAAATAACTTTTTAAAACCATGTATAAAGAACTACAGAAACAGATTTAAAGGCTAAAGAAACTTTTTTACAAAATTATTTCAAACATAAAAACAGAGAAAAGAAAGGACATGTCATCTACCCCCAGCTTTTCATGTTGTTTAGTGTGTTTCTGTGTTCCTGAATATTACCGCTACAGATCATTAGAATGGCAGGATTGGACATAACTCCAATCTTGTTCGCAAGGGTGCCAGTCAGTTTATCTCTTATACTTCTGCTATTAGAAACACAAAATAGTATGGCTACTTTGACAAAAAGTCTGGCAGTTTCTTCTAAAGTTAAATAATGCTCTTAGCTGGAAAGGTTCTTGGATATTCATTCAAGAGAAATCAGAATGTATTTTCACACAAGTGTTACTTCTCAAAGGCTGGCTATAGTTATGTAGTCCTCCCAAATCTGTGACCCAGTGAGGTCATAGAGAGCTGTGTGGCCCATCTTGCTGCTCTCAGCAGTATGAGGGTTACTGATGCAAATGTGTGTGGTCACCCATGCTTTGTGTAAGAGAGAGAAGCCAGACTCTGGAGCATGGAGGGTGCTATGCCATCTCTCTGACATTCTGAATAGGGCAGAAAAGAAGACAAGTGACTGGCAGCAGGGAGGAGCAGGGTGGAGGTTGATTACAGGGTCTGAGCAGGTAATTTAGAGAGATGATGAGCATGTTGTCTTGACTGTTTTGAGTTCATAACCATAGTTATTTGTCAGACTCAGAACTGTACACTAAGAAGGTGAATTTTACTGTGTATAAATTCTTCCTTGAGAGGTTTGATTTTCTGACTTAAGTTTTTTTTAAGATATAGCTAAAATGTTCATGAACAGGCACACATGCACGTGTGCACATTCCCACACAGAGAAGAGGGGAGAAGGAGGAAGGTGATGGGAATGAATATGAAGAAATACCCTGGTGTCTTGGTTCATTCAGAATTATCCAGTAGAGATGAGATGGGCTCCCCTGGGAATGCTGGGCTGTGTATGTAGGTGTGCCTTTCTAAGAGCTAGAAAGCCATGCTGTGATGCTTGGTGGGTGGTCATGTTTCTCCACTTTGTTTTTCTGATTATAATAATCTTTAGCATCTTTTCATGTTGAAAGTCGAGGTTTCTTCACCTCTGAACTGTATTTTGTTCTGTCTTGGTTCTGTGCCCATTCTTCTAGCTTCTTCTTTCTCAGGAACTTTTTCCTGGCCCGCAGCTGGCTTTTCAATTAATTTATGGCAGCTTTCATATTATGTGTTTTAATTTTTTATATAGTTAGATTTGTCAGTTATGTGCTTCATGCTTTTTTAAAATGTTATGTGTATGAGTGTTTTGCCTCCATATACTTATGTGCGCCACATGTATATCTCATGCTCACAGAGACCAGAAGAGGGCATTGGATCCCCGGGAACTGGAGTGACAGATAGTTGTGAGCTGTTGTGTGGGTTCTGGGAACTCAGCCTGGGTCCTCTGAAAGAACAGCAAGTACTCTTACCTCCTGATCCTTCTCTCCAGTCCTCATTATGCCCTTTATAACTTATTAAGAGATCATTTTGCAGAAAAATTTCCATGTTTATGTGTTTAGCGTTTGCCTCTAATCCTCTTGGGATCTACCTTTGTGGATAGTGTGACACTGGTGTAGATGTTGACGTCATTTGTCCAGACACCATCTTATCCTTAGCTGATTGATAGCTCTTTCTCGATTCTGTGGGTGGTGGTGCATGGCCATTTTTAGTTGGTGGAGCTATTATATTAAAAGGTACAATTTGCAGCTATTCACATACAATACTCAGACCCAAACTGGGCAGCAGGTCATGTTGGCTGCTCATGGGCTGTGGACTGTGAGAAGGTAGCGGCATGCAGTACAGAAGCTTCATGTGGTAAGAACCTGCCTCAGTGCCTGTGCCCAGTGACTGAAATGCTGAGGGCTAGGAGCTACAGGGGCAAGCACAGAGCCTCACTGTAGTCCAAGCAAGAGGCCATGGGTCAAGCGTGGAGAGCAGAGTCTGCCCCACAGTTGAAATCTGCTCCATGTTGGGTGCCAGATAATATGAGAGAATCCTGAGTAACTGAAAGAAGAATTATTTATTAAAAGAAGGCAATTCACTGATACCAAATAGTGAATACAGTTGCAAAGTTCCTAGAAAGCTGATTTGATCCCATGCTGCAGATTCTGTCCTCACCATTCAGAAGCATGAGTGAGATGAGATGCATATCCAGAGCCATGACCTAGATGCTGTACTGTAAGGTCAAGGTGAGAGGTAGTGTTCTCCACTACAAGGAAGTGCTGTCTTGCCTGCTGAAAGGTTCCCTTCCTGGACTCTGCTTGGCAAGGACCCCAGCACTCCCTTCTTGCCCACAGGCAGCAGTTGCTCCCTTTCCTTTGTTCTGCTTAGGAGCAGTCACAGATATGCCTTTGCTTGCTTGCCTTCAGAAAGAAGTTGAAATAAGTTTCCCTCAGGAAAGTATTTGGTAGAAATCAGAGTTTTAGGCACAGTTTTGTTTTGTTTTACATTGGGCAGGCTTGGAGTGGCTTAAAGTTACTTTTAACTTATTAGAACACTGATTATGTATACATCATATGCTATGTGAGCACTTGGACATGACATGAATATGGACAGTTAATTTGGGTCTATTTTAGTTTGGGTTTCTAAACAAAACAAAACCCTGGACCTCAGGTTGCCTAAATTTGTGTTTACACTGTCTCTGTAGCCCTAGCTGCATCTTCTTATTTCTCCTTCCTGATGCCATACGTGCTTACATCTATGGATTCTCCTCGTTCGTGCCTTGTCCCTTTGTCCTTTGTACATTTGTATTTCCTGTCTCTGCTTGGGAACTGTTGGCTCTTCATCCTCACTTGTCTTTCAATCTGAATTAACCTTGCACAGCTATTAAAATAATAGCAGCTGGCCTACATCTGTTTGTGAATGACCTGATACTTATTTATGTAATTGTTTACAATTTTTATATTAACTAGTTCAACAGTCTAATAAGTTTTCAAATTAAATGCATATGTAGTATTATTATGAGGCCCTGCTGTGTATGCTTAAACTGCTTGTCTCAATTGCTAACTCTACTAAGGTTCCTATGGAAATAGTTTTTGTTGTTCTACCTGTCTTTGATACAACTAGTTAGGACCCTCTTTTTGTTTACCAGGCCCTTTGCCCTGCACATGATCTTGTCTTTACTCACCTGTCACTCAGCAGCAGCTCCATTACCTGGAGTTCACAGACGTTTTCTGGTTGTTCCTTGGCTATTGTAGCTATGGGAGAATCATGTTCTTGGCTTGAGGAGCCTCTTTTAAATTTTTGTTGTTGGGAAGGACTTTGAAGAAGATCTGCCAAGAGCTTTGGTTCACATGGAGAACACACACACATCCTTTTCAAAATGAAAAATAATAAACATCGCATGGCCTTTTCTTTTTGTAAGTAAACATTTCCATATTGATGTAGTTGTCTTGTAAAGAATGCCTCCATAGAGTATTAGTGATTGATCATTTACTTACTGAGTCCACGGAAATCACCAAATAAAAGATCAGTAAGCGGTGGCTATATAAAATGGAAAGCTTTGATAAATCAATCAAATAACAACTATAACCAAAGTCAAACAAAACACAAAAAGCTCTAGAGTAAGAAAGCCTTCTATCTGGGTGGTGGTGGCACACACCTTTAATTCCAGCACTAGGGAAGCAGAGGCAGGTGCATCTCTGAGTTAGAGGCCAGCCTGGTGTACAGAGCAAGTTCCAGGACAGCCAGGGCTACACAAAGAAGCCATTCTTGAAAAAAAAAAAAGAAAGAAAGAAAGCCTTTTAAAATTAGAAATGAAAACCTACAGTTTAAAGTTAGGTGCATAGGTGTTTTACGTTAATTCTAACACTCCAGCACACTGGAGGCAGAGGCAAACAGATCCAAGCCAACCTGAGCTACATAGTGAGATTCCTTCTAAAATTAAACCAAGCCTTAGGCTATATAGATGAAAGATTGATTGATGCAGAAAAGACATAGAGAACAAATAAAAAAGAAAGAAGGAAAGAAAGATTGATACGGTTTGCTTTATGAATCCATCCAGACTTTTATACGAAGGAAGCAGAAACAAGGAGGTTTGAAGGCAAGAACTCACAGTAGAACACTAGTTGTGTATAAATGGCTAAAACTCAGTGAATAAAGTATAACCCAGCTAAAATGAGCACCAAAGATACTGCCTAAAGCCATGTGTGTGTAACTTACTTGAAAATACACCAAGCACCCAAAGCTCCTGAATGTGTGTTAGGTATAGGTTGGAACTTGACAAGAATTTGAATTTAGGGTTGTTTTGAGGAAGGGCGCCTGGGTGACCGGATGGCACGGCTAAGACTTACTCTTTCAAAACAGAATACTCTTTACCTTTTCTCTCCACTCAAAAAAAAAATATTAGATGACTGCCTCGGTCAGCTATTTCCGTTTTCTTGGCCCTTAGTCATTTTATCCCTCTCTTTCTAAAATCCCAGTGTCTGTGCCCTTTGAATGTTTTCTGTGAGTAGAGCATGTTTCCAGTTATTCTTCTGAATTATGCGTCCTGAGTTTTGTCTAAGTTGTTCTTTCTGAGAAACCTTACTGTGAGGTTGGCGATTTGAGCGGGGGCTATAATGCCTTGTTTTATACCATTTGTATTTTTTTCTATGACACCGAGATATATGGAGTTAGAATATTGTCTTCCGATGTGAATTTATGTCTCACATTTTGAGGGCAGGGGAAAATGTTTTGGAGAGTCTCTGGGGGTAGTGCCGAGGGGCAGGAACCTCGATGGAGGAGTAGGGGTAAGGTTTCTTCTAGGTCCAGGGTTGCAGTATCTGCGTAGAGCATTTGGAGTGTATTAGTCTAGAGGTGGAATGGGCTGAGTCCAGGGTAAAGCACCTAGGGTGCCTGAGATCCAGGCACTGAAAAGCTGAGGTCCAGGGCAGGAGGGGTACAGGGCCTATATCACCCTTGAATGCTGGGGGCATGTGGATCTGGAGGTGGCCAGATTATTTTAAAAATATATTAATTCATTAAAAACAACTTGTATTATATTAGAGTTAGGTAGGTCTTGGAGGGCTTTTTTGAAACACGTTCTTACAATTACGTTTTTAAATAGAATGTTTCCACATTTCAACAAATATAGTTAGATCTGTGTTTTTACTGGGTTGCTAAATTGCACAAGGTATATTGGCAGCTGAATTTTAAGGAATGTTCTGAGCTGAACCAAGTCTCACCATATATTGAATGAAGCTCTAAGCTTCCAGTGTGGTGGTCTTTGAAGGTCAGGCCTTGGAAGGTGATTAAGTATGAATGATGTCATGGAAGAAAGTCCCTAGTGAAGTTAGTGACTTTGTAGGGAGAGAGACAACTCATTACTCTCTCAAGTGTGCACCAAGAAAGACCATGTGAGCACAAGTAGGTAAATCTTTACTAACCCCTCACATAGCCTGCCTGCTCCTGAGTCCAGATGTCTCAGCCCTCAGAACTGTGAGAAGGAACTGCCTGGGCCATACCCAGTGTACTAGCTAGTTTTATGTCAGCTTGGCAAGGCTAGAATCATTTTGGAAGAGAGAATCGTAATTGAGAAAATATCCCTATGGGCAAGCCTGTATGATACCTTGATTGATTGATTATTGATATGGGAGGACCCGGCCCACTGGTGGTCTTCAGTGCTAGAAGAAAGCAAGCTGAGCAAGCTGAGAGCAGCAAGCCAGCAGGTGGCATCCGTCCATGGTGTCTGCCTCAGCTCATGTCTCTAAGCCCCTGCCTTCCTTGGATGATGGACTGCAAACTCTTAAGATGAAATAAAGCCCTCCCTCCCCAAGTTGCTGTTGGTCATGGTGTTTTAGTTCAGCAATAGAGACCTAAGACACCCAGCCACTGAGGTAAGTGTGGGAAACTTTTCATGAATATGAAATGCTGTTGAGGGCACGTGATATATACTTCTATATTTTCCATAATTTGGTTATTTTGTATATATGTCCATGACTATGCATATGTATATACATGAGCTGAACATATGTATATGTGAAGGCCACAGGTATCTGTGTCTTTCTCAACTGCTCTCCACCTTCTTTTTGGCATAGATTCTCTTACTAAGCCTGATGATTGCCTATGTAGCCAGCAAGTCCTAGGGATCCTCCTGCCTTTATTTCCTGGTGCTAGGATTACAGTTGCCTGCTGCTACGGGTACTGGAGACCTGAATTTAGACCTTCTTGTTTGCCCAGAAAGAACTTACTGACTGGGTTATTGTCCCAGCCCCTCCTCCAGTCCACTTTATTAAGAAGAATTGAACATAAAGATCACTTTCTGTAGCTTTAAGCTTCCAACAGATTAGTATTCTGATTATTAGTGTTCTGAGTATCTGAGGATTTTAGATAGACACCCTAAGTAAGCCTAAAAAACAACCTTTGGTGGACTTTTATGATCTTAGAAGTCTGAAGCAAAACTAGATCTCCTTGGGAGTGCTAAACCATAAAAATAAAATCCAAGATAGAGAAAGGTCTCTTCAGGAGGTTAGAATGCTCTCAGGCTAATGCCTAAGAGAAAATAAACTCAGGTCATCACAGGAGCATTGGAGAATGTACGGGCGGAGAGCTCAATGCCAGGAAAGTTATATTCAGGGAATGTGCTGGAAGATGTTGACAGCCAACACCCTGGCGTTTTATGAGACTACCCCTTAGATTCTCATTCCTTTCTGGGAGCTGATAACAGCACCAGACATGGTGTTCTGTGAACTTGACCCTTCCTTGTCTTAAGGGGAATCGGGATTAGAAGGTTCCTGGGACTTCATGGAAGTTGATGGTCTCCACATCTCCTATTTACGAAGTCAGGTGTGCAAGTTCATCTGCTTCATTCTTCCTGTGGATTCCCTGGCAGGTCATAGAAGAGATTTTATTGTTATCAAGAAAAATAGGAAACTGTCGACAGATTCAAAGCCAGCGAGTGACAGCCTGCTACATTTTAGATAGAAACATTATTTCTTGAAGTTTTGTAAGAATAGGAGAGGTGGGCAAGAGGACGTAAGAGACCTGTGGAGGATGGAGAAGGTATTTTAGTGAGTCAGGAAAGAAGATGGCAGTGTCAGTGTGGGTGAGAGGGCATGGAAGAAGAGCTGTGGTCAAGGGAAAAGCAGCAATTCAGAAACGAGTCTGAGGTAGGAGACCTCATCCTCCAAGGTTGGGAATTCAGAAAAGAGCCAGGCCAGAAGCAGATATGTGTGCTGACCATGGCTCTGGCCATAGGTGGTTTGAGCTGGAGGTGTCTCTGGCCCCTCAGCCAGGACGACCGCCCCATCAGTTCTTTGCTCTTTGTTAGCTTCAGCCTGCTTTGAGGGTCTTAGAAAGCTGTGAGCTGGCGGCCTGCTCTTTAAACCGTGATTGAGACTGGGGTGAAGACAGAGCACCAGATAAGGTGGCAGAGGAGTCATAGAGGCCAAGACAGAAGTGGCACGTGGTCGGCTATGCTGCAGCCATGGTGTCGAGTAAGATTTAAAAGATAATTGCTATATTGTTAAATGAGATGATGTGGAATTTTGAAAATACTGTGGCATTTGTGCAGGGAAATTTGGATGGATATTTGAGCCAGGGGCTCACACACTATCACACTCTTCTAGTTTACTTTCCTGCAAGGAAGACTTGCCCCCAAGGGGTCCCAGCAATGGCAGGCTTATTTATCCCTCAAACAACCCTAATGGAAAGAGCCTCTCTTTCACTGTTAGAGCTTATATGTCCCACTCATAATGTAGCGCAGTGGTCAGAAGAAGCTAATGGTCACCTGTCTACCTCTGGAGCAGGGGCAGGTAAGACACTAGCCTTGTCTGGAGCCTATGAATGGGGCAGCTGATTTCCCACAGGAAAATGAAGATGGTCCCATAAAAAAGATACATGCTATGTAGGCAAAACCAACAGGTGTTCATTTTCTTGTGAAGAAGC
The DNA here is from genome assembly GCA_033318265.1 of Phyllotis vaccarum. Taxonomy (NCBI): domain Eukaryota; kingdom Metazoa; phylum Chordata; class Mammalia; order Rodentia; family Cricetidae; genus Phyllotis; species Phyllotis vaccarum. Next base: position 73,125,206 of record JARWLC010000012.1, read on the forward strand.
CTTCAGTTCAGTGCATTTGAGCACTTGCTTCTGCATGGGCTCTGTGTGCTCTCTTTTGGACCAAAGGAAACATAGTTCTGTGTGCTGGTATAGTGTTTGGAGCACCAAATCTAGTTCTGATGTTTGGGAAGGGTCATATTTAATCTGGCGTGTGTTCGCTATTTATTTGTAGAACTGGACAACAAGTAATTTTGAAGACAAATTTGGACCAGTGTTTAAAACTTAAAAACTATTGTATTTGCCAGAAGATGGAAAATGATATTATTTTGATGTCTAAAACCTTTTAGCATAACAAGAAGGCTTTTTTTGAGAAATTGTCTCTCTGTTCTGCTTGCTGCTTTCACTACAGCCATGTGGGGTGCCCTGCACTTCCCCAGTCACATCTGCCTTCTCCCATACTATACCACCCGCTTCTTTACTTCGGCTCTTATACTGTTCCTTTAAATGACAGCATAGAACAGCATGGGAGGATGCTGGCAGCTTCTCTTTATTGAGGTCTAATTTACATATACTGAAAGTCATCTGGGTGCTCTCACCCTCGCTGTCAATATAAATAACCCTTCCCATGGAAGGCCATAAAATGCATACACACACACACACACACACACACACACACACACACACACACACACACACACACGATATTACATTTTGTTGCCTCCTTAATCATAGTCATGTTTTGTTTGTTTTGATGCCTGAGCCCATATAGCTTTTTAAACATCCAATCCCTGTCCATAGGATGAGCACTTCAATTTCAGTTTGTTATTGGCTCACTTTTCTAGGTTAATTGTAGTTAGCCTGTTAAGCTGTATTTCTCTTGCTGGTGATTTCTGATCAGACATGATCCTCACATTGTGAAGCGCAAGTTATTTTTTGTGCCCCTTAAAAGAATTTTTAGAAGTCCTAGGTAAGCAGTTAAAGTACGCATCATTTTGATCATTTGGAAACTTGTTTTGATTCTCTCTAGAGTGGGTGTAGAGTGACCTTCACCCTGCCGCTAATTCAGCCGCATTTTGAGGTGTGCTGTGTCCTGAACAGCCTCTGCATTCCGGGAAGGCTCTCAACTCTAGCTGCAGAAAGTTCTCGCCGCCAGTGGGACTCTGGGACTGCGTGGCCGTCTCCCTGGTGCTGTTCCTCATTTTGAGGTTTCTCTTGAGCAGGGTTGGGGTCACATCTGCAGTGCCCAGACTGTAGGTCAGCCAGAGGCTCCAGGACCCCTGAGGCAGGTTTCTGAAGCTCTGCCAGAGAGCAGTCTGCTCTTCCAGCAACCCTGTAACCAGCTCCAGCCACTTCAGACTTTCATTAAGACTACAGGCTCAGTAGGTTCCCTTTTCTTTGCCAGTCTGAATTTTTTTCTTATTAATTTTTAAAGATTTTTGATATGCGGGATTGGTTGGAGAGATGGCTCATGAGTTTAGGGCACTTGCTTCTTTTACAGAGGACTTGGGTTTGATTTCTAGTTCCCACGTGGTAGCTTACAACCATCTCTAACTCCAGGTCCTGAGGATAGGAACCCTCTTTTTGACCTCTGGACACCAGACATAGAACATGATGCATGTAGATACAGGCAGGCAAAACACTCACACACATAAAATAAAAATCTATGAATTGTTTTAAAGTTTGAGACAGGGTCTTATGTAGCCCAGGCTAGCCTTGAAGTTGATAAGTAGCCAAGAATGACCTTGAACTCTAATGTCTCTTCCTCCCAAGTGTTGAGATTACAGATGTGTAGCAGCATCTACACATAAACTGTGATCGCAGGCTCATTCACTCTGCATGTTTCCCTTTCATCAAGTCCCGAAATCCTACTCCCCTTGTTTTCGCCTCCGTGGGTACATGATTCCTCTAGTAGTTGGTCAGCCTGAGTTGTTTATAATGAGTAGAATTTGTGACCCTCTTAGGCAGAAATGGCACGGTGGTTATTTAATTTCCACTATCTACTAAAACCAAGTCAGTGCAATTGCAAACTGAAAGACCTAGGAGTAATGTCTTCAACAAATGAGATAGCCTGCCATTCCTGTGACTCTCCAGGTATGAGTGGATGGAGCTAAATCACTGACAGAAGACCTGTAGCAGAATTTCCCAGACCTTGAGATCACCAAAGTCACACCCACAGGATGCAGGACTCAACTTCTCTGAAAAGGTCCTTGATCACTGGAGCATCAGTATCTACAGTGATCTGACACAGCAAATGATCTTAGATTTAGGTTTCAAAGTCCTCGCTATCTTCGGAGAACAATAAGGAACCACACCATTATTTTGAAACCCAACAAAAATGAGAGATAAAGCAAGCATTTGCCCTGCCTTTCCTGTCATTACCTAGAATATCAGAACAGTTGATGGATTTCTGAAATGTACATATGCGTGCATGCATTTGCATGTGTGCACTTGGAGGTCAGAGGTCAGCCACATATTTAGAGATAGAGCCTTACATTAGGACCCCGAGGCTCTGTGATTCAGCTAAGCTGGATGGATGGTCAGTGAACCCCAGGGAGTGTGTCTGCCTCCTCCGCGCAGGGATTACAAACACACACCATGGTGCTGGGAATCACATTCAGACCTAATACTAGCACTGTCTGACTACACTATCTCTACAGCTCTGATCTCTTTTCTTCTATGTTTTTGTTTGTTTGATTTTGATTTTTGAGATAGTGTCTCACCACATAGCCCAGGCAGGCCTCAATCGGAAACCCCTGCCTGGGCTGAAAGTTCCTCTTTATAGATATTCAAGTGCATATGTGAAGAAGGAATAAAAATTCCATTTTTTTGTAAATTCTAATGAATTAATGATTATAGGCAGTGCTCATAATAACCATTAATTCACACACACAAGGACAGAGACATGATGTGTCTGTAGTAGAATAACATAACCAAATCCAAAGAAAGATGATAAGCCTAAATTTGGTTAGACATCTTGATCTATAAGGCATATAGGAGACAGGATCCATGGAGTTACAGGAACAGAGTTCAGTGGGAGTGAGTCTAGGGGAAGTGACAAACATAGGCTGAGTGGCCTTTGCTTTCCAATTGCCTGTAGTGTGCATGTATTTGTGTGCGGATGTGTGTTAATGTGTGTGGGTACACATGTCTGCAGGTAGAAGCCAGAGGTCAACCTTGACTTAGGTTTGCTGATTTGGCCAGCCAGGCAGGGGTCTGCCCACTTGTCTGCTCCTCACCAGATTAGAATTATAATTGTGACTAGCTTTTTATGTGGATTCTGCCCCTAGCTGATATATTTTTAAATGGTTAAGCATTCAGAAAGGAATAATATCTTGTGAGTTTCGAAAAATTCTACGCAATTCTGGTTTCAGTGCCTGTGGTAAAGCCTCGTTAGATAGCAGCCACACTTGTTTGTCTGTGGCTGCTTGCTTTCCCATACAGGCCTGAGTTCATGTGGGGTCTGCCTGGAGACTTCAAAACCCAAACACCTAAAATATTTACATGGCAGCCCTTTAGAAGGATGTTAATCTTTGAACTAGAGACCTCATAAGTCAACTTCTCAACAGAGATTGCAAGAAATGCAGAGAAAAGATGGAGCCAACTACAAGACTGACACAGCAGCCCATGTCAGTGTGTGGATGGTGTCCTGTCCTGTGTCACAGTGTGTGGATGGTGCCCTGTCCCGTGTCACAGTGTGTGGATGGTGTCTGTCCCGTGCCACAGTGTGTGGATGGTGTCCTGTCCCATGTCTCTGTGTGTGGATGGTGTCCTGCCCCGTGTCAGTGTGTGGATGGTGTCCTGCCCCGTGTCACAGTGTGTGGATGGTGTCCTGTCCCGTGTCACAGTGTGTGGATGGTGTCCTGTCCCGTGTCATAGTGTGTGGATGGTGTCCTGCCCCGTGTCAGTGTGTGGATGGTGTCCTGTCCTGTGTCACAGTGTGTGGATGGTGTCATGTCCCATGTCACAGTGTGTGGATGGTGTCCTATCCTATGTCACAGTGTGTGGATGGTGTCCTGTCCCATGTCACAGTGTGTGGATGGTGTCCTGTCCCATGTCACAGTGTGTAGATGGTGTCCTGTCCCATGTCACAGTGTGTGGATGGTGTCCTGTCCCGTGTCACAGTGTGTGGATGGTGTCCTGTCCCGTGTCACAGTGTGTGGATGGTGTCCTGTCCCGTGTCACAGTGTGTGGATGGTGTCCTGTCCCGTGTCACAGTGTGTGGATGGTGTCCTATCCCGTGTCACAGTGTGTGGATGGTGTCCTGTCCCGTGTCACAGTGTGTGGATGGTGTCCTGTCCTATGTCACAGTGTGTGGATGGTGTCCTGTCCTATGTCACAGTGTGTGGATGGTGTCCTGTCCTATGTCACAGTGTGTGGATGGTGTCCTGTCCTATGTCACAGTGTGTGGATGGTGTCCTGTCCTATGTCACAGTGTGTGGATGGTGTCCTGTCCTGTGTCACAGTGTGTGGATGGTGTCCTGTCCTATGTCACAGTATGTGGATGGTGTCCTGCTCCGTGACACAGTGTGTGGATGGTGTCCTGCTCTGTGACACAGTGTGTGCGTGGTATTTGTATACCATTCACAGAATGAAGGAATATAGAAAAAAACTCAGGAGACAGGGAAGGGATAGTGTCAAAAGCATTTTATATATGTGTGTGTGTATTTTGCTACTACCATCTGGCAGCTGTTAATTTTTAAAGATTGATTCTGTGGTTATGTTTTTTTAAAAGACCTTAGCTTTGAAGAAATACATCCTGTGATATTTACGGATATCTTAGCATCAGAATAGGATGATCCAGGGAGTGGGTGGCTGTCTAGTGGGTGTAAATGAAGTAACATGGGCTGTGTGATGACAGCCATAGCCAGATTCCTTCATTGTGCTTTTCTCCACTCCTGCATTTGCGTTTGCAAATTTATATTACAGGATCCAGAAAAGGAATCTGAGGTGGGAGCACCGGTGGAAGTTTGCAGGCAGTCTGGATTGTGTGATGAGATCGTGTCTTAAAAAATGAAAACAGAAAGTAGGTCTCCAAGCAAAAGGTTTCATTGAGGAATAAACGGGGACTAAGACTGTACTCTGGAAAACTCTCCCAGTGCAAGGGACCTCTGGTGTGTCTCAAGGATTTATTGGGAAGAATAAGGCTTTGTAGGGTGCTTTGAAGAAAGCCCATGGACACAGGGTCCCAGGCGAACCAGAAAGAAATAGCTGATTGGATCAACCTGCAGTTACCATATGAGGCCAGTCAGAGAGTCATAGCAGGTGGATTTGTTGGGGTGAGCTTGTAAAGCAGCTATTTATGACCCAGCCTCTTGACTCTGGTCCAGTAATGGACAGTGTCACATAGTGGTCACTGTTTACTGTTTATTTGTCTTCCCCTTAAATTACCTGTGGTCCAGCATAAGACCAACTGGCTGTATTTCTGGTGCATGCCATGCACAGCATCCAACCCCAGAGGCTACTGTGTAACATCTCAGCTTGCATGTGATCATCACATGATGTTTATTTTTGTGGGAAGTGTGGGGTGGCCCTTTGGAAATTAGGCTACTGTTTCTTCTCTGTCAAACATTGCACATTCAAGTCTTTAGACTAAAATCTAAATCCTGACTCAATTATACTTTTTATTGCCTGTCTTATTGCTCTTTTTTAATAACTTAATAATCATTGTAACTGTTGAAAGCGCATGTTTTTCGGACCCTAATTCCTTTTACTCCCCTTTTCCTCCCTCACGGTGTTGCATCCTGCAAACTCTGCTGTTGTGGCTATTTTCTGTTTTCAGTGTAATTTGAACCTCATAAACACGGAGCTTCTGAAGTGAGTAGAAACACATTCCTGAAGCTTCAGGCAGGATCTCATTTTTTAAACATATCGCCTGGCACATGAGTGCCTGCTCCCCTTCATCAAGAAGCGTTTGGCACCCAGAGCTTGGGACTGAAAGGATTATCAGCAGTTAGTCACTGAGCTATTTTTGTACCCACAGTCTCCTATGCTGCTTCCCTTGGATTCAGGGTCTTTGTAGCAGGTAGGAACGCTTTGTCAGTGCCATGAAAGTGAAGTGCCATGTTCACTTCAAAGCTTATGAAGTCACACTTGGCATGGGCTTAAAGCTGATTCATCTTGCTCAGTACCAGTGACCCTACCTGCTATGATGTCCTCCTGGGTAGCACCGGCTTATACTGGTCAGCAGAGGTGGAGCCAGGAAGCCCCTGAGGCTGTGTGGAGAAGCAGGCCTATAATCTCAGCATTTGAGAGGCTGAGACAGGAGGACCCCCAAGCTAGAGGCCATTGTGGGCTACATGACAAGACCATAGAAAGGGGTGGAGGGGTGCATCTGAGTCATTGAAACTGATTCAGTGAGGGAAAGAAACCTGGGGGGGGGGGGCAAAGATGGTCCTTGGATTAGCTTGTTCACAGCTGGGCTCAGCACCTGAGGCTTTGGGTGCTTTGCTTCAATTCTTGATGGCTTCCACTTTGTTTATGGAGACTTTTTATTGTTATTATTTTTGAGATTGGGTCTCACTCTGGACCTCGCTGTGTAGCTCAGGCAATTCTGCCTCAGCTTCCCAGAAACCGGAATTATAGACATGAACCATTGTAGTAAACATTAGGTGTGATATGGGGGCGTCAAAGACCACACAGTTACTCACTCTGGAAGTGAACTGTAAAACACATGGTGCAGGAAAGCCAGTGTATGCAACTGTCCTTACAGAGATGTGCACTGCAGGGCCCCTTGGGGTCCAGTGCCATTCTAGCCAAAGGGTCTCTGGGATACTTGGCCCAAGCTCAGCAAAATAAAAGTGGTCAGTATGTGGAGGAAGGAAGGGGGGAGTCAGGCATATGGCCTTTCCTGTGCTGCAGACAGGCAAAACAGAAAAACCTAACCTCCAAATATTATTTGATTTTAATATGTATTTTTAAATGTTTGTTTATTTTATGTATATATGTATGTGCCCAAGTGTATGTACATGTGTGGAGGATCCCACAGAGGCCAGAAGAGGAATTGGATTCTCTGGAACTGGAGTTACAGAGAATGTGAGCCACCATGTGGGGCAGGGAACTAAACTCAGGTTCTCTGCAAGAGCAGCCAAGTGCTCTTAACCTCTGAGCCAACTCTCCAGCCCTAATATATATTTTTAAAAGTATACATGATATAAAATATTTTCTTATTAAACTCTACTTTTTTTAATACTACATTTCACCTTAACTAGCAAAACATAGCATTCTTTGGGGCAATGATGTGGCTTAGCAGGAAAGCTTGCCTCATAGCCCTGACCATCTAAACTTGACCCCTGGAATCCTCATAAAAGGTAGAAGGAGAGAAAACAGTCCTGTCAGTTGTCCAATGACTCCACATATGTACCTTGGCATGTGAGTACACACATACACACACACATGTACACATACACACACATGTACACACACATACACACAAGTACACATACATACACACACAGACACACACATACATACACAGACACACACACATACACAAACGTATACACATGCACATGTGTATGCACACTTCCCAATAATAAAGAAAACCATATATAGTACCCACAGTGAATGTAAACATGCTGGATTTCAGACCAGTTTTAATTATTTAAAAATACTACTTCACTGTTTACTTCGTCTAGATATTGACACATTTTCATATACTAGGCTAAACAAATTATAAAATTATATGTAAAAATAATATATGATAACCAAATTATTAACAAAATATAAAATATTAAAATTACTTTTACCAGTGTCTTTTTAAGCTAATAACTAGAAAATTTTAAGTTAGGTATGTGGTTTGAATTCTGTTTGTACTGGACAGAAGTGGTGAAGATTTTATTACCTTGCCCAGCATCACACTTGCGTTGTTTCTTACCTTATAGAAATGCAGGTGAGGTGGCTCAGCAGTTAAGAGCACTTAGAGCTCTGACAGAGGACCTGGATTTGCTTTTCAGTGCTCTTGGCTCACAACCTACCCTAACTCCTGTTCCAGGGAATTCAGCACCCTCTAATGGACTGTGCAGGCACTGCAGGCATGTGATGTGCATATACCCATGTAGGCAAAACACTCATACACATAAAATCATCTTTAAAATGCAGCAGGGGATAATATACAAGTCAGCGGACAAGGTGCCTATCACTTAGTCTAATAACATGAGTTCAATCCCCAGATTCACAAGTAGGAGAAGACTGGTCCCTGCAGGATGTCTTCTTCCCCCACACCTGCATGACAGCACCCCTTCACCGTCTCCCTCCTGCCAAATTAAGTAAATAATAAATAAATGCAACTGAATGTAATGCCACAGTGCCTATCCTCTCCACGTGTCATGTCAGGATGAGTGCAAACAGACCTATAAGCGCATCTCCAACAGTAAAGGACGAGCACATTTCCATTATCAGTATTATCAGATTGTCCTGCACTAATGTGTACTCTTGGCCTTCCCCACAGCCTGCCACCTCAAACGACAGCTTATCATTTGGGGTGTAATCACTACATATTTACTTTTACTAATCTGAGAGTTTTTATTTTGAGACCAAGTGTTATTATGAAACTTGGGCAGGCCTCACATTTGTGGCGATCCTCCAGTCTTAGTGCTCCTGGGTACTTCAGTGGTGGCCACCATGCCAGCCTAGGGAAACTTTAGGGAGAAACCGTAAGTGCTGTGCCTGACTTCTAGTTCTGTTTTTAAAAGGAAACTATCGGTGACTTCCCAGGGATGTTGGAAAGTTTGTCACTAGGGACTTAGAGCGAACTGGGGAGGCTGGATGGCCAAGGGCATTTAGTTCACCTTGACCTTTGAGGCCTTGAGCTTCTCAAGAGAAGAGACTGTGTCCACAGGGAGTTTTTGCACATGGTGGGCAATCAGGCTGAACACATTCCAACTCAGGCTGTGTCCCTAGCAGTATGCAGGCAGCTCAAGTGCTGCAGGCCGCAGGATACTTCCTGTCCATTCCAGACAGTCTAGGTCCCCCTGGTGCTCTGAGACCATGTGCCCTCTGTTGCCCTCTCTGCTGGTTTTTCCTTCCCCTTATTAGATGTAAGGAAAGAACTGAATACTCAAAAGTCCAAATGGCCTCATGTTTTTCATTATTGAGAAAATAAGGTTCTCCTGATGAGAAATCTTAACCATGGTGTTAGCAGTGGATCTGATAAACTCAAAAACAAGAATATGAAGCCTGTTTCTCGGGACTAGAAGGTTGTTTGGGCAAATCCAAAAGCATAGAAATACGTTTTACAGCAAGTGTGGATGTAATGTTTACCACTTTGGTATCATTTTAATACAAAGTTAAGAACCTTGTTTCAAATGAGTACCAGGACTTGGCACTGGTGAGGTGTCAATTAAGAATAGGCAATGGTTTGTAGGAAGTGGCAACACCATATCTCCAGTGCCCCTCTCTGTTTCTCTCACTAACCCCACCTAACTGCTGTTTCAGGAGGGGTTTTCACTCATTGGCAGCAGCAGCTGGATGAAGATTGTGAGACGCATGGACTGTCTTCTGTTTGGAACAACGATAAAGGCAAGATGACACAGCTCTGGCCAGCCATGTGGACCCCAATGCCCCTCTCTTCCAGTACTGTGTTTGGTGGGGTAGGATATGAGGAGCCTCTGGGTGGGGGGACCAGGGATGGGAAGATAACGTGTTGAAGAAAGGTTTGCCCAGTAAGCAAAACTCAAAGCAAGCTGGAGCTGCCCCTAGTGTGCAGGCTGGCTGGTGGGTATGGTGCTAGGCTGTGCAGCCCTCTGCTCTGAGCAGTGGGAGCACGTGGTTGGTATCTGCTTAGTTAGATGTTTAGAAGGGGATTTTTGATGGTTCCATGGAATATCTATTTTCACTTTTCTCCATATAATATTAAAAATTAAGATCTGGGTGGTGGTGGTGCCCACCTTTAAGCTCAGCACTCAGGAAGCAGAGGCAGGCATATCTCTGTGACTTCAAGGCCAGTGTGAGTTAAGTCACCCTAGGCTATGTAGAGAAACCCTGTCTCAAAACAAAAAACAAATAGAAAATTCCCTGGCCAGTAAGATGGCTAGTGGGCAAAGGTGCTTGCTGCCAGGCCTGATAGCCTGTGTTTCAATCTGTGGGACTCATAAAATGAATAGAGAGAACCCATGTCCATAACCCTGACCCCCATTGGATGACACCTTGGACAGATCACAGCCACCTGTAACTCAGCTCCAGGGGATCTTACTCTGTCTTCTAACCTCTTGGGTACCTACACACATAAGCACATAAATAAATAATGCAAGTAAATCTTTAAAAAATAAAATTCCTTTTTGTTTGCTAGCTGTGTTAAACATGAAGAAAGAAACATGCAAACTCATCACCTAGATAATGCCCCTTAAAAAAGTAACCATGGTAACTAGCTTGTTAACATCCACTTAGCATATAATAAACTTAGTGGAAAGGTGCTAGTTTTTAAGAAACTCTCACACCCTAGGAATTAAAGGGATCCTCAAGAGTGGACAGATCTTAGCCTGGAGAACAGACTCATAGAGCCTGAGTTCAGGGGGCCTATGAGCCTATAGGGATTGTCAGTGGCCTCTAACTTGTCAGTTCCTTCTGCCGTGGATGCGAGTGACAAAGCACGGCTCTTCTCACAGTGGACCCTGGGTACTTTCTTGTCACAGTACAGTTGTTGGTCTTAGATGTATTTATGCTCAAGATGGCTACAGTCCTGACGTTTGAACTTTGCAATAATTAACAAGAAACCTACATAAGCAGTTAACACTGTAATATGTGCCATAAGAGTTGGGAGCCAAGACAACAAGGGACACAATACAGAGACCGACAGTCTAGCCCCGCACCAACAGGTGCTATGTTTTGCTTGCACTAGATTTCTACCTCATCCCCAGACCCCATTCCTGTATCTCTCCTAGTACTCTCCTCCTTCCCTCCCTCCCCACCAACCTGATCTTTCCTGTTCTCATTCCCACCTGCCCTCAGTCTACCAACAAAATCTTTTCTACGTTTTAGGAGAGACCCATGTGTCCCCACTTGAGCTCCCCTTGACATAGCCTGCCTCGGTCTTTGGAAGGTAGCACGATTATCCTTTAGAGTTAATACCACTTAAAAGCGGAGATCAATTGGGAAAAGGAGCTAAGCCCTCCAAGGGTAGGCAACTGTCGACTGGCATGGGTAGTATGTAGAGCCTCGAGGGGTGGGATCAGACTGTGTTCCTGTGCGTGGGCTGGCACCTTGGAGCCCATTCCCTGCAGAGGAACACCTAACCCAGTCCTGACTTTGGGATGAGGAAATCGGACTTGCCTGGAGTGGATGTGCCATGCTGAGGTGACCCACCATGGGACTTCTTGCCCTTTTTTTTGGGGGGGGGGGGTAGGCTGAAGGCTGACTGGGAGGTATTTGGAGAAGGGAAGGGAGGGGGAGCAGGGGGGTACATAGATAAAAATGACATTTTTTAATTTAAAAAAAAGTGAGTACACACTACATTTGTCTTTCTGGGTCTGGGTTGCTTCACTCAGGATTTTTTTTTTTTTTTAAGTTCCATCCATTTGTCTGCAAATTTCATGTCATTTTTAACAGCCAAGTAATTCTCATTGTGTATCCATTCTTCTGCTGAGCGTTATCTAGGTTGTTTCTAGGCTATTATGAATAAGGTTGCTATGAATACAGTTAAGTCCTTGTGGTGTGATGGAGCGTCCTTTGGGTATGTGCCTAGGAGTGGGATAGTTGGGCCTGTATTGCTTCTCAGTTTTCTGAGAACTGCCATGTTGATTTGCAGAGCAGCTGTGTGAGTTTACACTCCCTCCACAATGGAGGAGAGCTCCCCTTGCTCCATATTCTTGCATGAGCTTCACTTCTGCCTTTGCTCTTAGCCATTCTGAGGTGCAAAATGGAATCTCAGTAACATCTGTATGTGCATTTCCCTGATGGCTAAGGACGGTGAACATTTCTTAGGTGTTTCCTGTTACAAATTCTCTGTTTAGATCTGTACCCCATTTTAAAATTTGATTATTTGGCTTGTTAGTGTCTAGTTTCTTGAGTTCTTTATATATTTTGGATGTTGGCCTTCTGTCAGATGTGGGGTTGGTGAAATCTTTTCCCATTCAGTAGGCTGTCGTTTTGTCCTATTGACTGTGTCCTTTGCTTTACAGAGGATCTTCAGTCTCACCAAGTCCCGTTTATTGTTGATCTTAGCGCCTGTGATGCTGGTTTTTGGTTGAGAAAGTTGTGTTGATGCATTCGGGGCTATTCTCTTCTGTCAGACTCAGTCAGTGTATCTGGTTTTCTGTTGAGGTTTTTGATCAGTTTGGACTTGTTTTGTGCAAGGTGATAGATACGGATCTATTTGCATTCTTCTACTTGCTATCATCCAATTGGACCAGCACCATTTGTTGAAGGTGATTTATTTTTCTATTGTATATTTCTAGCTTCTTATCAAAAATCAAAAAATCTTCTATTGGATTCCACTGATGAACCTGTCTGTTTTTATTCAATACCATGTGGTTTTTAATTTCTATAGCTCTGTAGTATACCTTGAAATCAGGAATGGTGATACCTCTGGAAATTCTTTTATTGTACAGGCTTGCTTTAGCTAACCTGGATTTTTTTCCTTTTGAAGTTGAGGTTGTCTTTTCAAGTTCTGTAAATACTGTGTTGGAATTTTATAATGAAAGTTGCATTGAATCTGTATATTGCTTTTGGTAAGGTGACCATTTTTTACTATATTAATCCTACCAACTCATGAGCATGAGAGATCTTTCTATCTTCAATTTCTTTCTTTAAAGACTTGAAGTTATTGTCATACAGGTCTTCCAGTTGCATGGTTAGGGTTAAGGTATTTTTATCACTATTGTAGGGTGTGATTTCTCTTTCAGCCTATTTTCTTCTGTATCCAGCTACTTCAGTGAAGGTGTTTGCCAGCTGTAGGAGTGAGTGCTCTGGTAGAATTTTTGGAATCACTTATGTATACGATCATATCATCTGCAAATAACAATACTTTCACTTATTTCTTCTCAGGTTGTATCCCCTTGATCTCCTTTAGTTATCTTACTACTTGAGCTAAAATTTCAAGTGCTATATTGAACAGGTATGGAGAGAGTGGACAGCCTTGTCTTGTTCCTGACTTTAGTGGGATTGAGTTTCCTCTTCATTTAACTTGATGTTTGATGTCAGCTTGATGCAAATTGTCTTTATTATGTTTACATATGAACTTTCCTCAGTACCACTTTTCCTCACCAAGACCTTTATCCTGAAGAGGTGTTAGATTTTTTTTTCAATGACTTTTTTTTTAGCATCTAATAAGATAATTATGTGTTTTTTTCTTTCGGTTTGTTTATATGGTGGATTACTTTGATAGATTTTTGTATGTTGAACCATTCCTTCATCTATGGGATGAAGCCTTCTTGATCATGGTGGATGATATTTTGATGGATGTGTTCTTGGTTTCAGTTTTTGGGTGTTTTATTGAAAGTTTTTGCATGAATGTTCATGAGTGAAATTGGTCTTTAATTCTCTTTTGAATCTTTTGTTTGGGTATCAGGGTGACTGTGGCCTCATAAAATAAATTTGAAAATATTCTGTTTCTATCTCATGGAATAATTTGAAGAGTATTGGCGTAGCTCTTTTTCGAAAGTCTGGTAGAATTCTATGCTAAAACCATCTGGCTCTGGACTTTGTTCAGTTGTCCAATTTTTTCATTACTATGTCCTTCTTTACATTTCTGATTTTGTTCATGTGGATATTCTCTCTGTATCTTTTAGGTAGTTTGGATAAGGATTTGTCTATCTTGTTCATTTTCTCAAAAAGACAAGTTTTGTTTCATTGTCTTTGTATTCGCTTCATTTATATTTCATTCATTTTCAGCTCTCAGTTTGATAATTTCTTACTGTCTGCTCTTGGCTGTGTCTGCTGCTTTTTCTTCTAGAGCTTTAGGTGATATGAGATCTCACCAGTTGTTTTATAGACATCAGCACCATCAGATATAAGGCCTTCCCTCTCAGTAAGCCCTACCTGTCTAAAGTGGTTCCTGCATGTGCTCTATCCAGATCATTACTGCTGTAGGTGTCTGTGTCTGTTTGCAGCAGTTCCAAAGTTCTAGAGTTCGGTGCCCGTGACTCCTAAGGGTAAAGGAGGGCACAGAAATCTTCCTACAGCCCAGTAGTAGGATAAGTTAAAAATGACCAAGTGAGCAACCAGGCGTCTAATGTACCATTTCCTTTCCTCACAGAAGGCCACTTTCAATAACTGGATAATTTGGGAATTATTCACCCAAAAGACTCAATGGCTAAAGGCAGTAATAAGCACACACAAAAGAAAAATTAACTAAAGGAAGCTTAAGGAAAATCTTTAAGTTCAATTATAAGCAGAGAAATGTAAGTTTGAAAGTCTGTTTATGTGACAAGCATGACTACACATCTCAGTGCTGGAATGCACAGGGAATGGACACACGGGCAAGGCTGCATTTAGGCTTTTTAATACAAAGATACTTTCAGAGTTTATAAAGCTCTGTGTGTGGTTTGTGATAGGGAAAGGCTGGGGTAACCTGAATATCTGTCAGTAGGAGGCCAGTTAAATAAAGGTATATGCTTCGGCTTTTAGAAGTAACAAGCTATACTTCTATTTTTACACACCCACTTGAATAGAAAATTAGGCTACAGCACCATAGCTTAAAACTATGCACAAAATATAATCTATATATTATATGGGAGCTCTAGGATGTATTCTCACAGATCTGAATACACAAGACTGTCCAAGGGAGAGATGACAATTAACTCACACTCAGAAAGTGGAGTAAATGGAAATACAAAGAGCAGCAGGATAGTGAGGGGACATGCTACACACTCCCTAGAGTCCAAGACCTTGGCTCTGTTTTGATGAGTTTTATTTACACAGAATAAATAATTGATCCAGGGAAAAACAACAACTTGCTTTTAGGAACTTTTAGAATTTTGCTGAGGTTAGAAATGTTTTCACACTAACATATGGTTGACATATTTACACATAGGAAAAAGGGTGGTCTACATGCTGATTCCAGCTCCTGCTTTCTACAAGGGGGAAAAACTGAATAAATGCATTCAGTGCTGCTTGGGTCGCTTTATGTAGGTTTACCTCATCTAGACTGAACACCAGCCTGGAAGAAGGAAACCATTACTAATGGTTTCATGTTATTACAACCCAGGTCAATCAATATTACAATCAGATAACTAAGAACTGCCACAGCCAAGTTTGGGGTTTTTTTTTTTTGGGGGGGGGGGGTGTTTGTAGTTGCACCTGTCCCAAGTCTATCGATTTGCCAGGGAATGTAAGTCATAGGAAACTAAAGCCATCTCCCCTGTGTAACTTGTGTAGCAGTCAGGCGTCCTAAGGATAAAGGGCTAGAGATTATTGAGGTACACATGCTTTGAGCATCTGCCTGTACCCTCCTGCCCAGGATGTTTACATTCACCACCTCATTTATGACAGCAGCTTCCTCTCCTCTGCTCACCTCTGCCCTCCTCTCCCCTTTCCTCCCCTCCCCTCTCCTCCCGTTTTCAGATTTTTCTATTTAAGGAATTAGATTTGTGCAACTTACTACTGTTGTATGCTAACCCAAGACTTTATTAAAAATTTAAGAATATCAGCTATAATATCTGTATTAAAGGCAAAATGAAACACCAACCCACTACTCAGTCAGTAGAGTGACCATCCAGTTTGCTAGTGTAGTTGCCTGGGGGAAATACATTCCAGCATGAGGAAAGGCTTCTAAAAAGGCACAGAAACACATTCTGGCTTCTCTGTACTTGCCCCAACAAGCAAGAAAGTGCTCACCAGAAGACCCAGCAAACAACACTCAGTGATGACATGTTTTTCCACACAGAACAAGAGCCGCATGTTCCGTGTACAGTTTAGTGGGGAGTCCACGGAAGAGGCGCTGGAGCGCTGCTGCAGCTGTGTACAGACCCTGGCCCAGTACATCACTGTTCAGGCACCTGACAGCATCATCCAGCAGCTTCAGCAGAACCCAAGTCCATTGGGAGCAGGCGAAAACCAAGGGAAGGACCCACTGCAGCAAGGGGTGAGTGCTGATGTGCTAGCTATACCACAAACCTGATGATGTAGTGCTCTGTGAGGACCAGGTAGAACTGTTGGGTCTGCTAGACTATTCAGTCACCTCTAACCCCAGCTCTGAGCAAGCCAGTATGCTCTTCTAACTTTCTCACATATGCTTGAGTTATGTGTTCACTCTCTCTCTCACACACACACCACCATACACACTCCACCCCCAACCACAGCACACACACACACCCACACACACTTTTTTAAAATACCTAATGTTGAGTGATCTTTTAAATTCAAGGTTCATACTTTCAAATTACCTGCCTAAACATGAAGAAATAAGACAAGGAGCCCGAGTCATCACAGAACAGAGGTTCTCAGAGTCTGATCTGGGGCCTAAGGTCAAAACCATTTTCATCACAGTAAAACATTATCCACCACTTCCGTCAGGCTCCTGACACTACCAAGCAGCGGCAGACAGAACTGCCAGCTGCCACACTCTTCCTTCACAAGGCATGGAGAGTAGAACAGGCCCACAGCAAATGCTGGTTGTTTCTAGAAAGCACCCAGCCGAGACACTTGGCACTGGCAGCCAAACTGCCTCTGCACTCACATCATGTGCATCACAGAGCCATGGGAGCCCCACAGCCAGCAATGAGCATTTCAAAGGGAAGCTGGTCTTTCACCCCAGAGGAGGTGACAGTTTTGGTTTTAGGATATGTTATCATTCTGCCCCAGCCTCCAGAGTGCTAAGATTACAGGGTTGTGCCTGTGTGCTAGGTCTAAAATCTAAATTTAAGTTAGAATCTTGGAAAACCTGCATCTGCCACACAGGTTTCAGGCCTTCCTTATCCAAAGGATGTTTCTGAGCCTAAGTGAATGTGATTTACCCTTTATGAACAAGTGACAGAATTGTGTTGACACCTGGAAGTTAGGTGTGGTTCACTGAGCCAGTATCTATAGGCTGACCAATGCATGGTGCTGGAAGAGCCATCCAAGTACAAAATGTAGGTGGCTGTGGTGTTGGGGCTATGTGTTCACTGCTATGGTTCAGTCTGTGCTGCTTGTGTACAAGTGAGGTGAGTTACGGCTGCACCTGTGGGAATACATACAGACTGACTGTGAGCTGAAAGAGCAGGTGAAGGCTGCAGTGTGCTGACTTAAAGACTGGTCCCAGACTGTCTAGGTAGAAACATCCTTAAAGTACTGAGTCTATTTTCAGAGACTTGTCTCATCTGTAATTTGGTGTTCTGGATAGCTGAGACAGCCTGGTGTTGTACAAAGGCTATAAGCTCTGGTATCTGAAGAAATCTAGGTTAGAGTTCTGACCCATTTTTTGTGGTAGCTGTGTGATCTCAAAGCCATGAACCTCCTCTGGTGGTGATCAAGAAATGCTGGGAACACTGAACAAAACTGTCTACCACAACCACTATTGCCAGGATAGCTACCTTCTCAGCTCTGCGCTGGTTGCCAGTGAGCAAAGATTAGAACCTCAAGAACCCAGAAGGAACAGAGACACACTGAACTGGCAGAGCAGAAAGCAAGGTGAAGCCACTGTATACAGGCACAGCCTAGAGCAGTCCTGTCTTAGACCAAACATTTCCCAAGTTGGCAAGCAATATCTGGCATGCAAATCTACATACATGCCTTAAAAGTCTACCTTCAAAGATGAGACATGGCCAAATTGAGGTCATGCTGCATTCAGGCATGTACCAATACTTTGTCTTTTAGTGGAAAGTAGATGTTCCCTTCTTTGCATATAAGGATAATTCTATCTTTTCTATTTAAAGTTCTTGAGTCATTTCTTGGCTTGCTTTTTCCTCAGCCTTGTAATTTTGTTAATTGTGGTCTCACCAGGTGTTTCTCAACCCAAGGGCTTTTGAGGCAACCCACCCCACCATAGGAGAAGGCTGAGCAGGGAACGAGGGGAGGCAGGAGGAAGGTGGTAGTTCTTATGACCTTTTCTCTTAGTGAGCACAGAGGTAAAGTCTGTTACTATGCACACAAGGCCTTCCTCTCCTCTGTTGGTGAGGTGGACCACCTGAGTCCAAGAGCCCACCAGCTTCAAAAGTTTGGCCACCATCAGGTGCTCTTCAGTGCTGGGAATGGTATTTTGGCTGACCTGTTTCTTGCTGGTGCAGCACCATGTGAGCAGACCTGGTAGGTGTGCCAGGAAAACACCAACAGCAGAGATGGAGGGTTACTAAGCACCAGAGTTTGACTTCTGTAACAGAAACTGAAGTGAACATGTGAGCCAGGTTTATCTAAGGGCTCCTGACTACACAGTCCCATCTCAGTCCCCATCCACATTCCACTCCTGTCATTTGGATTTTGGTAGCCTTCTCATTGTGTGTCCACCAAATCACTAGCAAGTCAACTTCCACATGGGACAAAAGGCAGGCTGAGCAACCTCTGCTTCTGGTAGACAGACATGTTTCTGATGGACAAGAGGAGTCTCAGAGAAAATTTTGTTTTCTTTCTCTATTACACCCTCAGTTCCCACCTAGCACGGGAACATTCCTCTCAACATTAGCAGTATGGCTACAGGTTCCCAGAGCACAGCCAGGCCCATGGATGTGCTAGAATACTCCAGGATAAAGCCGACACACTGGCTATGCATGCTTCTGCTTGGCTCTTACCAGGCTAGAGTTCTAGAGGGGACCCCTGTCCTGTTCATCCAATACCTGTCCTACATCACTCAGTATCTGGGATAAAGTAGAAACAAACAGTTGCTAGAATTATCTAAGGAATTGTATTTATTGAAAAGCTCAGAACTGTGCATGTTCAAAATGAGATACTTAAATGTACTCATATTTAAAATCTTGTCTCACAGTATACAGGGGTTCCATTTTGCATTTCTGTGTTTCATGTGAATGAAGCTGAGGGCTACACTAGCATACAGGGTACACAGGGCAGCACATAGTACTGCTTCCTTGGGTGATAGTTCTGAGTCATGCACGCATAGGTCTTCTGGACCAAATGGTGGCTAATAAAGCCCTAACTGCCCATTAGCCCGAGACCACCAAGTAGATGGTGGTAGGTGCCTGTGCTATAGCACAGAATGTAAAGCCTTAGCAGGAGTGTCCTTCCCAAGTGTGATTACAGCTACTTTCTTTAGGTGTTTGTCTGTCTCCAAAGATAAACCCTTGGAGTGGAGGACTTGGGAGTGTACCACCACTAAGATAATTCTCTAACCCGTTCCTCTAACTGCATGTTTCTCTGCAGTCCTACCTGAACCTCAAGCAGCACGTGTGTGTAGCAGCCGGCACTGGTGCTCTGGAAGGAAGGGCTTCAGTGACACATCTAGCTCAGGTAGTTCTGTGCTGAATCTTGTCAATGATATTCCGTATTCCACAATTCTTTTCCCTTGCTATAGAAAAGAACCCTAAAGTGTTATTGAACAGAAGGCAGAGGAATTGGTTCCTGCCATTTACCTTGTCCCAAGAGCACACAGGATGGCATGTGTGACTGCCTGCCTGCCTTCCTGAGGAAATGAGAGACTGGCTCATTGTGCTAAAAAGAACTTAAATCACCACCCCCTGAAAAGAATAAAACAAATCAATTTAATTTTGGAATTAAGATTGTAAGCTATTCAAGAACAGATACCAAAACCAAATCTAGACTCTATAATTCCTTCAGAGCCAACTCTCAGTGTTACAGTCTCAACTAAGGAGTGCTGGAAAGCAGGAGGAAGGAAAAGAAAAATTCCCTATTGCTGTTTTCCTGAACATGGACTCTGATAAAGATGGCCCTGGAACCATTTCCAGAACATTTAATAGGAACACCTAAGTTCCAAGCACACAGGAGGCTAAAAGCCGGTAAAATGAGCTGCCCATGCCTACAGTCCCACATCTTCTACCCGATTCTTTAAATCCTTGGACCAACAGCTGTTGCCACAGCTTATAATCAAGTTTCACTGGCTACACAGTGAACTTGGTAACTCTGCCTAAACCCAGGGAGCCTCCCAAGCCCTTTAAAAAAAATACTACAGGGCCCTTTAGAATCTTTGGCTTACTGACTTCAATTGCTTTGCCACGTACACCTTGCAGACAGCTCCTGTCTTGGACAGCTCCTGTCTTGTAATTTCATTCACATTTACAGTTGTTGGCTATGCCCTATGCTGGAATCCCAAGGTTTTTTTGGTTCACTATATCCTGGCTATACCAGGCAAAGGCTTGTGCCAGCAGTTCATGCTTTCCATAGAACCAGCATATTCATCAATATGCAAAGATAAGTAGTCTCTTTATTTAAATAGAATCTATAAAGAAAATAAGAGCTTTGGGAGGGATATCTTGCTTACCACTAAAAATAAAATGGGACAGTTAAAGAACTTGAGAGAAGGCAGCAGGAAAGCAAATGCTTATTATGTATGAGACCCTGGGTTCAATCCCCAACCTACACCCACAGAAGAGGAAAAAGAATTCTTAGCCTTAATGATCCAACAACTGTGAAAGTAAAAATCCTTGTCCAGCAATAGGCAGACTTCTGGGGAGTGACTAAGCATAGGAGAAGGCTGCTGTCAGTAGTGTCCCAGCAGCTGGTCTACACAACATTGACTGACAGGACCAGAAACAGCGCAAGTTTGCTCTGGCCTTTTGCACATATCATCCTATGAATACATAGTTGAATAAACTTCTTGAAAGCCAGTTAATAAGTCAAGTTTAGTATTCTATTTTATTAAAACTGCATTTCAGCTATACAGGTGTCCATAAAGAATGCTTATCATAATATTGTTTACAATTAAGAATGGAGTCAACATAAATGCTCACTGTCCTAAGCGGTTAAAGTGCAGTATTATTACTACACATATTACAACTGGGATCAGGGCTAGCAAGTGGTTCAGTGTCTAAAGGTACTCTGGTGCCTAGCCTGATGATCTCATTTTGATTCATGGCACCCACAAGGTGGAAGAAAAGAACTGATTTCATCAAGTTGTCCTCTGACCTACATAGGTATGTCATAGCAACCTCCCAGCAACAAGTAAATCAAACTGATATCAAGCCCTGCCATTGCTTGGAAAAATATTCACAGCACACTGATTTTTTTCTTAAAACTATGAAATATTATCCCATTTTGTAATATACTAAATTCGAAAACATATACACTGTTACATGTTAACAGTGGCTCTCAATGGTGAATGTGATGTCATAGTTTTGGTTTCTCTTTGTTTCCTTTAGGCAGAATTTGAAAACCCAATTTAAATTTTAAAAGGTAAATTCCTGTATCGATATAGTTCTTAGAGAAATACTCTTGCACACTGGCACTAAGCCATGCAGTCTACCCACAGAAAGAACATTCACTGTCTTTTTGATCTACCTAACAGCATTAGTGGGAGGGGTCTGCCAGACACATGAGCCAAGGGGCAGAAACTAAGTGTTCTCAACAGAACTCACTGACTCCATGTTGGTCAGGGGAAGACTCATTTTTCAAACTGACAAGTAGTCAGACTTCAGTTCAGCCTGGGTTCCATCTGCACCCCTGTAACCCCAGTACTCAGAGGTAGAGGCGGGAGGACCATGAGTTAACATCACCCTTTGCAACCCAAGGGGTTGAGACCACAATGTGTACTTGAGGCCTTTAAAGAAATAAACAGCAACAACCCACAATCAACCCCAGTGCCAGGATTGAAGGTGTACACTGTTCCTTCACATGGGTTCTGGCACTTTACCAACTGAGCTCATCTCCCCAGCTCCTTAATTGGTTTTAAAATGCTGCAAATTACCCAGAGTCATATGAATTTCCAATAAGCTCATGAACTGATGCTCAGTATTACTTCTGATCAGGGAAATACAAATTACAACTAAAATGAGACGTCCCTGCATCTTTATCAGAAAAGCTAAAATTAAAACCAAACTCACAGGGCCAGTCCCAGGAACCCTACAATCCCAGCATTCCTATGGCAAGATGGGAAGCAGAGATAATAGAAGGTACTGAAGTTCCAAGGCCAGAAACAAAGAGGTCCTGTCTCAACAGTGTGGCAGTAAAGAACTGACTGCTAAGTGGTCCTCTGATCTCCAGGTAACATTGTGGCAGTATGTGTCCCTGCATGTCTGCACATTCACAATACAAAGAAAAGCTGCACTAACTGCTGAACTTCTAAGTGCAAAATGATATGGCCCCTAGCAGTTTGTCATAAGTTAGATATACGTAGTATATGACCCAGCCATGTACTCCTAGATATTTCCCTATTTTAATAAATGAAACTCTGAATTTAAAGAGGCACAGTAGCACATGCCTGCAAACCCATTATTTATAAGGTCAACACAGGAGGATTTTGAGAGAAAACTGCCTAGGCCACACGGTGAAGTCCCATCTCAAGCCTTCTGAACAAGTATAGCAACACAAAAAACAACCCAGGCCAACTGAAGGAGAACACGTTAGTTGTGGTACATCTGCACAACCGAGTAATTTTAAAAGAGGGAAATAAATTACACATACACTGAACATTAAGTCAAAGAAGCCAAAAGTACAGATGTTCCCCAGCTTATTGTGGCTAAATCTATATCAAGTCATTCTAAGATGAAATACAACATAAACACAGAGTACAGGCTGCTGACCTTCGTACCTGGACAGGAAGCCAAAGCTCACCAGAGAGAGTTCTCATGTTACTGCCGAAGGACAGGACAAATGCTGAAGAACAATTTCTACTGGATACATACTAACTACCTTTATTCCACTCCACTGTCAAGTCAAAGAATCCAGGGACTGACTCATTAAAAAGGGACTTTTGTACTATGATTTAAGGTACAGAATATGACATTTTTAAAGAGGCAATGTGAAAGTGGGAGAAGAAATTCATAGTTATCCAGCCTTAAGGGTTTAACAACAATATAAGAGATTTTTTTTTTTTAGGACATAAAACATTATTTTGATTGTGGGAGAGGTTACATGTTTCTATCAAATAACTACTTGACTACCTCCCCCAACCCTGCTTTGTTGGTGACACAGGGATTAAACTCTGCATTTTATCCATGCTATGCAAATATTCTACCACTAAGCTACACCCCAAGGTAGACACCTATTTCTTCCATTCAGAATCCAACTTCCACATGAAGAATGTTAGTAACATAGTATTTGTTATCTGGATCTCAAGTTTATGCATAGACCAGTACATCTCCTTACTAAGGATCCAAGTTTATTTCACATTTTGTATATATCCAGAAACTGTAGAGCCGCATAGTAAATACTATCTGCCTATAATCCAGGCATTTGGGACATAGAAGCAGGACCATGGATTTGAGACCAGCTTGGGTGACACAGTGAAACTCTGGTTTGTTTATTGCAGGGATGGGGAGACAGGAAGCTTGTCAGAGGGATGGAGGAAGGAAATGTAAACAAAAACAGCTAAGTGTGAAACAGGAGTGTAGAAAAGGGCTTTTGAGTTTTGGGGTGTTTCTTTAAACTTTAAGGCACTCTTTCTTGTGTCATATCATCTGGGATAGTGTTCCTACCTACAGTCAACCACTCCCTCCCTCCCTCTTTGGCACTTCTGCAGACTATCCTGGCCTCAGAGGAGCTGCCCCTAGCCTACACGCAGTCTTCATGGGGAGCAGAAGAATTGGGCCCCTTTCTACGCTTGTGCCTCATGGATCAAAACTTCCCAGCGTTTGTGGAAGAGGTGGAGAAGGAACTTAGAAAGATCGCACAGAGCTGAGGAACTAAGACTAAACTGCACACACAATCAAGGAACCGAAGGTAGTGAATAAAGAGTATTATTCCAAGCACCTTTTATCAATGTTTTATTGTTAAAAACAGGTGAATCCACTTTTTTTGTACACCATTGCACTTCAATTACACAGAACACAAGTACATGCATCTACAGTTAGTACCGCATGAGAACCCAGTCAGGTTATAAAATCTATCATCAATCATTAAATCAATGTGAAAAATACAGTGTCAAACCAAAAAGTATATCTAGAGTTGCATAGAATATCACCATGCTATTAACATTTCAGGGTCATTGAAAACAAAAGGGAAATTATAAAAGTTGCCTTGATCGAATGTACAAGAATAAGGTTCAACACACATCAGTGCAAAAGATTTCAGAATTTACATGATTTGACAAAAGGAAAATAGTCACTTAAAAAGCAATCATACATATATACTGCAATTCATTATAGCTGTTCAGTGGACTGTTCCAGGTTCTTAAAAGTTATAGGGTAAGCCCTTAGAATGACAGACTTAAGTTTACACTCTCATCTTTATGTACCACAACTGCAGCTTCCTCATCTGACAACAGACAATAAGGAATGAGTATCAGCAGCTTAAAAATGAAACAAGCGTTTACTTTATTTGGATTTCTCCCACCCCAAAAATATAAATATATATATATATTTATATACTGTATATATCTGTAGGTTTGCTGTACTTTACAAAATGATCACTAGATGGCAGCAGTGCATTTAGAGCTTTGCCAATTTAACAGCTGGATAAGTAAAAAATGGCGCATGCATGATCTGATGATCCTCAGAGGACCTTTCACGTCTATTTAAATATTTTAACAAAGGGAGGGGAAGCAACATTCACAGCACATCAAGCCCAAAATAGTTTACACCTTCTACACTGAAGCACTGTTTAGAATGTACCTGGCTAGGTCACCCTTATAGGAGAGGCTAAATAAGGCATGCTTTAGACGGTCGTTGTGGTGTTGCTCACTTGAAAGGGAGAGACCAAAGAGGTCCAAGCAGAAAATTTAGCAGGTCATGTTGCCACCGTTTTCAGGAACCTAAAGAGCTGTAAAGAGAAATATTTAGAATTGAAGCTATGCACTTGTCACAGCTATATCAGCGCCACATCAAATAAAGCTTTGGTTCACACAGCATGCTCAGGGATGTGGTATGAAATCCTGCTCTCCATGTGTGTAAGAATGCAGCCTTATGGCCACCATCACCATCGCCGTCTTGCCTTCAGCGGAGCTCATGCGTGGTACTAATAGGCCTTTGGGAATAATCTACCTAAGAAGGTAACAATCTATTTCTTTAAAATATATATATATGTATATATATATATATATGTATATATATATATATGTATATATATATATATATGTATATATATATATATGTATATATATATATATATATATGTAAGTAGACTGCAATGCAAGGTATTTGCTGTGAAATGAACCTAATATAGTGGGTCAACACAGGTTAAATACATCCCTTCCCATACACTTCAGTGAGATAAAAACTTGTCCATCAGTATTTGGCTATTCTGAAATCAACAATAAGGTCTTACCACATAACACCAACTATTGAAGAATTCGTAGCAAGGTGAGCAGAGGCACAGTTCATTTGAATAGATTTTTAAATCTCTAAAGAAGGCCATACTTACATTATAAGCAGTACTTAATTTGTGTTTCTCTGGCGCAAGTTTTTATCTTTGTGATTGTTGGTAGAGTTGGTTTTCCTTTGAAGGAAAAATTGCACCGTATGAGTTTAACTAGTCATATCCTTTGAATAATGCAGCACATGGAAACAGACTCTTCACTCCCTGTCATCCCTGGTGTCCCAGCACACTCTACTTCTAACAACACACCTCACATAAAGTACCCCAGACTCCCAAGGCAGACAACACACAGTAACTTTTCCTTCTAAACTAGTGTCTTACAAAAGTGAGAGAGACTTACTTTACTCCTTTGAACACTTAAATCCTTTCTTCCCTCCCCCTCCCCTTTTTTCCTCCTTTCTCCAAGACAAGATTTCTCTCTAGCTTTGGAGCCTGTCTTAGAACTTACTCTGTAGACCAGGCTGGCCAGGAACTCACAGAGATCCTCCTGTCTATTGCCTTCCAAGTGTTGGGATTAAAGGCATACCATCACCACCGGGCTTCCCACACTTAATTTCTTAAATGACAAACTATGACCAGTGACTAGCCATGCTATGCTGAGCCCTTCGGATATTAACCCACCAAGTGCCCCGTGGCTGCTTATAAACTCCAACTCTGGGAAAGCCTGGTAACCACTGACTCACTCCATGTTATAGCTAATCTTTCTTGTCAGTAACTATTAGTACAAATAGGAGACAGTTTGTCTGATTCTACAGTCCAGTCTGAAGTTGACTTGGTTGGTTACACTGCTTACTACTTCTCCTTTATTATCAGTTTAAGCAAATGCATAACTAACTTCTTTTGCATACTATTGACTTGTATGGCTATAAATAAGATCTCGCCTAGGAATCAAGGTCACCAGTCAGAATTATATTAGGTTTAAAAAGTATACATTACAACTTTTATTGTAAGAGAATTGCCTTCTCTTACAATCTTTAGTTTTCCTTCTGAGTAAACTGCAAACACAACACAATCCAATCAAACTGTAAAGTCATATCCCATGAGGTACTCACATTGGCCCGGCTGGTTCATCATCTATATGAAGTGTTCAGTTTTTAATAATCCATGAGATATAAGAGAAGAAAGGAGAAAACCATTAGACTCTGCATTAGAATGAACAGAACAGTAAACTTCGAGTGGCAAACATGGCTATTCATAGCATTTATTAAAGGCCATTCCATCTGGAGGTGCAAAACACTCATGAAGTTATTTCTAGATTGTTTTAATGGCAAGTATGTTCTTTCAATGGTTTTAGTTAACACTTTTGAATGTTCGTCATGAAAAACTGCAACTGTAGTGGACAGATAGGCTGTAACATCATTGTACTCATCTTGTCCCCAAGTTCCAGTGGTTCACTCATAAATAGATGAGAAGACAAACCAACATTTCAGTTGTAAAATCCTGCTGTTTGTTTTCTTGTGGAGAACATATGCAGTTCTTCAATGTGAACGGATGTGCACATTCTACACATTTAACCACACATCCTCCCTTCCCCAGAGGGCACTGTTTTTCTTGCTGTTTTATAATCTTTATGAGGTCACTGATCTGAAGCATTAGACTGAGGAAGATGAAGCCATAATAGTTCAACCTAACACTTGGCTACCCATGCTCAACTGGGCCAGCAAGAGGCCTATGAGAAGCAGAGGATGTTCTGTGACATCACAAGGAGAGCTGAACAGTGGCACCTCTCTAAAAAACTCTACACAAAAAGATGGGCTCACTATTGTGCCCTGGCCAAAACAAGAAAAGCCGTGAGATGTTTGTTTATTTTTTTAATTTAAAAAGTTATTTGCAATTAGAAGCCTTATTAATACCTCATAATTCAACAACTTGGTCTCCTCTTAGTAGATATGCATACATCGAGAAAATGTTATTTAAAATTAAAAAAGGTTATTTAAAACCCCACAAAGGGAGGGCATGAGTAAGCACCCTTTGTTTTTACTGTATGTCAGTTGGGTGCTTTTGCTGAAGGCATTTAGAAAAACTCTCAGCAGGATTCCACAAGGGGGCTTGGTGCACATGAAGCAGTTATGGAGATTACAATCTTGGTGTAGGCATCTGCAGGAGCACATGTCGGGAGTAATGTCTGTTAGGGAGACATTGCTCCACCTGTTCCTTTCAGGCAACGGAGAGGCAAAGCCACCGCCAGCACACAGTGACTGGAGCAAAACAGGATTTTTAAAAAAACAAAAAACAAAAAAAAAAAACTAACCACAAACCAATGACTCATCAGCAAAACAAGAGGCTAGCAACATACCAGTGTCCAACAGGAGTCCACTACTAACAACAGTGCTATTAAAACAGGTACAGAGAACAAACTAGGACTCAGGACACTCCAGACATCTGTTTGCTGTGTATGCAGTGGAAGGATACAAGGACATACCAGGAACTAAGACACACAAGCCCAGCCTGAACCCTCCCCTCTCCACAGCCTACTGCTTGGCACCCAGGGCAGGCCAATCAGATAACATGCTAGAAGCTAAGCACCTTGGGAATTTAAAGGAGAAGACAGAGGAATGAAATGATTAATTTTAGTGTGTACCCCAAAATACAACATTCTAATGCAAGACACCCAAATCTCCCAACTTTAAAAACAGGAAGGGGGAAATCACAATAGCAAGGCCAGTCTTTTCCTAGCAGGACATTAGACTAACTCAAGAGCACTTCACACCACAGTCCTTTCTTTTGGCAGGGGGGTATACCCTGGTGTCTAAATGTCATCTAACAAGCTGGCCACATGCAAGGGTTAGCATGTGAGTATGTGAGCAACAGTGTCTCTGGTGTAGCTGCCATGCCTCAAAGGAGGAGCAACTGTGACTCACACTGTGTCTAAATCCCAGGAGCCCCCTTCATTCCCAAATCCACTTGGACACCACAAAGAAGAGGACACCCCCCCCCCCCCCCCCCCCCCCGGCCCCGTGCTGAGCCACTGCCTGCAGCATCACTCTCCCATACAGGCCAGACAAAAGAACAACTTGACCTCCACAGGAAGGTCAGGAGAGAACAGGGCTACAGAGAAAGGCACAAAATAAAGTAAATGAGGACTAAACAGCAAACTAAAAAATCCAAATTAGTTGTGAAAGTGGATGAAGTAAACTTGAAGAAAAGTGTTAACATTATGAACTGTGCATTGTATAGACTGAAGCGGAGATTAAACAAACTCCAAAAGCATGCATAGCGCTCACTTACCACCATGTTTTAAGGGTTTGATGCAATTGAAGGGGGAAAAAAAAGAAGTCACAGTAACCGACAAATATCAACATAGCCCCAAACCCTCAGGTCAAAGCCGGCTGCCTTTGACTGTTCTCTCCAGCTGGGGATAACTCACAGCCACTGGCTAGATGAGAGGAAGAGGACTGAGGGAGAACGCAACAAGATGCTTCAGGAATCCATCTGATGAGTGTGACGCTCCTGATGGAGTGGTGCATATCCTGATTTGCCTCACTGAAAAGTATGGCTGCCCTCCAGGACCCCTCACCCTGACACACACCTCATTATCTAAGGAGGGCACTCTGAGATGTGGTGAGTAAGATACTGTACCCACTACACAGCATAAAGTGATGCTTTAGATTCAAAATAGCCAAGAGTTTGATTCTGGTCAAAGCCCCTATGCCTCGAGGGTAGGGCATGTGTGTAAGTTCCCTTTTTGTGTTTGGGGTGTGGTAATAGGATCTTACATCCCACGCTGGTCTAATTTCTTACATGGCTGAAGATGACCTTAAACTTAGGGTCCTGCCTCCACCTCCTAGATATGCACTGAATGTTGCTGAGGATCAAAGTTGGAACCATGCCTATCAGGCAAGCCCTCTACCAAGTCACATTCTCAGCTACCACCACCTCCTAATTAGCCTAGGCTAGCATCAAACTCCTGCTCCAAGTGCTAAAACTTTCTGTTTCTAAACCCACTTGGATGTTGCCTGATCTCTGAATCTTTCTCCATGTTTCATCTGTATTTTCTCATAAGGTACTTATGACTGACCCTCATTAAGCACATGGAATTTTTTTTTTCTTTTTTGTGTTAGTTTAAAAAGTCGTCTCTTTTCAAACATCTTTGGCCTTCTGTGAAGCTCCATATGCTACCAATGCTTTGACCAACTAATACATTTTGGACTATCAGAACAATGCTTCAGTTCAATGTGTCTGAAATAACTCAGATCACAGGTACAAAACAGTGCTCTCCCTCCTCTGTCCCTCAAATGTGCTAGCACCTCCTCCACCAGGAACTTCAGGAAGAATCCTTTTGACCAACTTAAAAAATCCCCAGTGTGAAAATAGAAGATTCTGGTATTAGTGTTTTCTTTCTTAAATCAGCTGTTGTATCTCACTGCCTACAAGGACACTAATATAGCTAATAAAACTGAAGACCCCAAGACTGAGCAGGCTCCCCCAGTCTCTGTCTCCCAGGGGACAGAAGAAATCCTGGGAGGGCTGTAAATCAGAGAGGGACTCTAACACAGATGTGGCTCCAAATCGGAAAACTGCACTACTTAACACTCTCAGAGTTCTCTCCATGGAAAGACAAAGCTCTGATCTGACTTTAGTATTGACTTGTTACTAAGAACACTAAAAATGAAAATGTGTGTGTAAATAATCTACCTATGAGATAATGTATTCGACACTGGTCCTCAAAAAAGATCTACCATGGCATAAAGGATGGTGTGATTTCTTCTATAAAATGGCCTGAATACTTAGGAGATGAAAGGACCAAAGCTGTTTTAAAAGAAGAAAGTTAACCTCAACCATACACATTTTCAGTGAGAGAGACCTAAAGGGACACATGCTTTTCTAATTAAATGTGTTTTTTTATATTGTTGCACTGTTCACTGAGTGTTTTTCTACTTAGGGAGAAAAGTTACCAATGACTACTGACTACTGAAAATATGAGTTCCTTTTTAGAGAGTTCACTGATGCTCAAATCAACCACAGATGTTGGTAATAAACTGCCTATTTGGTAAAGAAAAAGCACACCAGACCTACAAAACTTCATAGTTTTCACAGCAACATAAATAGGCCAATAGACACGATTATAGGTAAGATTTCATCACTGACAGTCTGAGTCTGTTGTTCATAGCAGGCTAAAATCCTGTCTGTGTATCTACAAGTAAACCTAGGCAGGAGCAATTAGGACAATTAGGAAGTGTCTGCGGTCCCTGTGAACTGAGATGGAGTTGAGGAGAAACTTAACAAAGAAAAGGCCACAACATAAGGAAAATTCACTGAAGATCAACACACACTCCTCTTCCAGAAGAAAAGCCAAAAACTGAAAAAGGAGATGGAAGCAGGAGAAATCTGAGTATGCTGGAAGTGGAGATGGAAAGTGGACCCTGGACCATACTGGCTGCCAGGAAAGGAGAAATGGTAAACACTGCAATCATTTCAGAATCCCAGATTTTCACCCAATCCAACAACAAAGAAGTAAATGCTACTTGCATGATAATATTCTCCGAAGACCAGTGCAAGGAGGCTTTACTTTGCACTTACCCTGCAGTCATCTATTTTATGGAGAACTCATTCACTATATATAGAAACTTAGCTTTATTATTCCATCCAGGACGCTATTCAGAAGACTGGCTCTGCCCTCCCACCCCGGCCCCCAGTTTAACCACCAAGGAACCCTTAAGGGGACAGATCGCTGCTCCCATGCACAGGCATCTGCTTGTCGGACCTGCCATCAACCACTTCTAAAGTCTAATCTGAAACATGCTGGGACAAAAACGTTAACATAAGTGGCTTATAAGACTGGTACCTCTCTGATGGAGACAGGACAAACTGATGTGGAACTGCTGTGAAAAGCACCTATCCTTGTCTTAAATTTAAAAACCAGGCCTTGAAGCCCATCTTTGTCTTTTCTTATCTAATTGTTGGCTCCTCAGCTCCATAGAAGGTGAAGAAGGTGGTGTTTGGCACAACTAGTGTTCTGCCTGCCTCAGTCCTCTCTCTCTAGGCTTCTGGGGATCCCATCTTCTTCCAGTGCTGAGGAACAAACTCCAGGTCTTGGTCTAGGCTCCTAACTGGCAATGTTTGAAACATTCTGAGAGGATGATGGCCCCTTTTAGGAATGAAATGTAAGTTCCCAAACAACCAAGCTGTAAGCATCTGTGAAAGCAGGCAACCTTCTCCCTCTCTTATTCTCAGGTCTGAATATAAATACAGCACTCCACCTTGGGAGTCCTTACATTTAACGAGAAAAAGGAAAAATTTGGAGAAAGGGGCATGAGGGACACATGAAAATCCCAAGAATGTCAGTTCAGTTCACAGAAGAGAAAGCAAAACTGGGGACTCCTTTATTGGAAAAAAATGGACAAAGTCCCCTCTGCCTGCAGCTCAAGTATCTCCCTCCCATGCTTCTATCTGGCCCACTGATGAAGAGAGCCCAGCAGGTCTCCTCTCAGAGATGAATGTCAAAGGACCACTTTCTAACCTCAAGTGCTCTGGACTCCTCTACTTGGTCCAAACAAGAGACTTGGAGCTGGTGAGAAGGAAGGAAAACAAAGGGAAGATTGTGTTGCTCTCAAACATGTCCTATCAGAGTCTAAAGTCATGCCATGCCTTTAAGGCTGTACACTCTCCAAGGGAGTACAAGATCTCACTTGGTGCTGTCTACTGACAGATATGGTATATTGTGGAGAGAAGGCAACACACTGCAGTCCTACTGCTCAGCAATATAGATCCATCGAGTCTGGGGGAGGACACTGTACCACAGTGCAGATTAGCTAGCACCACCATTGCTCCAGGCAGTCTACACTGAGCTTCGAGTACATCCTCTAGTCTAGTCAGTGATGGGCAAGGGGTAATTATAGCCCTTAGGGGTGAAGATGAAGGGCTTTTTAGGATTCTGAAATATTAGTGATAGATAGTACAACTTCAATAAGTTCTATGTTCTATTCACAGGATTATACATGAAAAATCTATAATATACAAGACTTTTCCCAAAGCTTTTCTGATATTAAGCACATCCCTCAATGTAAGACTTCAAGTCTTAAGCTTTCTAATAATGGTTTGAGGTAGTTCTCCATTTTATCTTCTGTAACTCTGGGTCAGCTGGGGGACATGCCCTGGAGTGTGGGCTGAGGAGTTGGCACTTAGCTTTCTTACACCTAGAGAGTAAGCTACATCCTGCCTACTACTCTTGTCTGTGGGACACACAGAAAAGCCAGAAGAAAGCCTTGAAGACCTATCAAAAAGACCAACAAAAGGAACCAAAGTTTGGCTTCTTCTAATGGCTTTCTGAACATAGTCTAGACTGGGCTGGGACAGTTACCTACAGGGACTATGCCAGGTAATCATGTGACAACCAATTATATACCTTAAATCTGCCTGAAAGGACAGGTGGCCTGTGATCTTGGGGTGGCTTCTAGGCTTGACTTGGATTCTCCTCAAGCTCAATCTGCCTGATGATCTGTATTGAAGGAGGACAGAGCTGAACAAAGAGTTTGACAGCTGCCCATTCACCATATGGCCTGAAGGACAAGGCCTAGGGTTTGGAGAACACCTAAACAGGGAGAGAGCTAATTATATCTCTAGGTGGCTAATACAAAGTATCATGGGTAGATTAGTAAACAGTATGAAAGCTTTCTTTCTTTCCTTATGGTACTTAATTCAAGTCCTTACATTCCTCTTCCTTATATTCCCTTTACTTGGAAACTACCCAGGGAACCAACCCCAACTTTACTGTTTTGTTGGGATGCTCTTACCATCAGGAACCTCATCTGGCCTCTTCCTCTTCTCATACACAACAATGATCACCACAAGGATGATGATTTCAGCCAGAATTCCCAAGAAAGGCCAAAGTGGGGCAAGGTGGCTCCGTACCCTGAGGACGGTGAAAACAGAGGCAGAGCCAATGGAGTTGGTGGCATTACATTCATATTCGCCAGGATCTTCTGTGATCTGGAGATTCATAATATTCAATTCAGTGTAATTCTCCTTGTTGATGATGAAGAAGCGACCAGAGTTATTAGAAATGTCCTGTGGGGAAAGGCAGGTCAGAGCAGATTAGCTACCCAAGAGAAGGTGACACTGTCCTCATTATTAGGATAATGGATGGAATAAGATAGCATCTTTGTTTAAAGAATTCTGAGCACTTAACTGATAACTGCCCTTCAGGGTTCAATACACTTCTGGAAGAAAAATAGGGTACAAATTTCCATTATCCTTTGAACTTCTCCAACTCTCATACTGAGGGCATGCTGCTTGCAGGCCCCCACAGATAGACAAATTAACAAATGCTGCTTCAAACAGAAGGGGGGAAATTGTAGCAGTAAGAAATTAAGAAGCAAGATACCCATTGCCTGGCATGTCTGAAAACGTTGGGCCTGTCTGGTAAGTGCAGAGTCAGCACATTTAATTCTTTACTTCATCAGTCCTGACAAGTCTTTAAACTTCTCTCAGGACTCTGGGATTAAAGAAAAGTCTATTCAACCAATTAGCAAGTATCTACTAATTAATATATACCCATATCCCATACCCTGCACTAAAGGGAAGATACACATGGAAAATCATGACACAAAATACGCAAGAAATCTAGCTTCAAGAAGGAAGGAGAGTGTTCCATAGGCAAATACATTTGTTAGGCAAGCCTGTCAGCCTGAGTTCCATCCCTGGAACCTAGGGTGGGTCTGCCTTCCGACCTTACTATGTTTATGGTATGAGAAGATGGGGCAGACATCCAAAGATGACTGACTTCAGGAATATGGTTTAAAACAAAAAACAAAACAAGCAGAAACCAGTACAGGATGAAGAACTGTGAAGTGCTCAGGAGCCACTTCAGGACAGCCAGGAAGAGCTTCAAAGAGCTGGCCTTAATACAGCTCATGGAGGAAGGGTAGCTGTGACAGTCACGGAGCACTCTATGCATCTTCACCCTGCACTAGCAACAACTAACAATATACAAAAATAGCACAGACAAAGAGGAAGATCATCTTTCCTATGATCGCAGTTACAGCATGTTTGCATTTTCAGTATGGGTACACAGCTCAAATGGGGAACTCAGCTTCACAATGAAATCCCAACTTTCATCTTTCAAGAAATAAAAATCCAAAATAATTTCAATCAGTTTTGGCAAAAGCCAGATGTCCTTTCCAATGACCAGAAAAGAGATAGATATTCCTTTCTAGCATCTAAGGAAACACAATGGCTTTCCCTGAAAATACTCTCAGCTCAGCACCTAGCTTCTTGTCCTGGTCCTCTTTATTAATGCAGTTCTAAAATCACTGTTGATTGCAGAGTCATTGACATTTTGCTAACAAAGAGATCACAAAGTGAGAAATATACAGAACTTGAAATAAACTACATGTTGTCCTTGATTTTGCCAATAATTAATGTTGTTTAGCATGTTACTTTTCCAAAGAAGCTGGATTAAATGAGCTACACGGTCCTTTCTGGTTCTGAGGGATAATAATAAAAAATGATACCTATAAAGTATAATCTGGGCATAAAGTCTGAAATGAATGTTTGAAAATCACCTGTCAGAAAAGGAAATTGGCTAGAAATCACTGAGTCAGAGAAGATGGCTGAGCAGATCTGAGTGCTTGTGCAATCAAGAGAACCAGGATTCTGACGCTAGTGCACATGAAACACTCTAGGCATCCTGCACATACCTGTAACCCCAGTTCTATGAAGGGAGGGGGGAGACAGAAGGATTACTGGGGCTTGGAGAGGCACTGCCTCAACATGTGGAAACTGATTAAGATACCTAACACCCTCTTTGACCTCCACAAATATGGACAAGTGGGTGAACCCCACCCCAAACAAATAAAGGTTAAGAATTATTTGGGACTGCAGAGATGACTCAGCAGTTATGAGTGCTTGCTAGTCTTACAGAAGACTGGAATTCAGTTCCCAGCACCCATAACAGGCAGCTGTACTTCTGCTTCTGCTCCAGATGACGACACCCTCTTGGGGCTTCAGGAGGCACCCACACAAATATATACTGACACATTAACACAATCACAGAGAGAGAGAGAGAGAGAGAGAGAGAGAGAGAGAGAGAGAGAGAGAGAGAGAGAGAGAGAGAGAGAGAGAGAGAGAGAGAATCATTCCACAGACAGGAAAAAAATGATTTTTGACTTTTTTTTTAGTATCTTCTGGTCTCTATTCTTTTGAAAAACAAAAACCCATTCCAAAATCAAACCGGAGCATTTAAATTAGCTTTAGCTCTGTGTTCCACTGTGAAGGCAAACAATCTAATCCCTGAACAGACAAACAACTTTAGCAAATCACATACACAGTCAATGCTGGATACAGACTAATCTTCATATTCATGGTGTAAACTGTAACTCACTCCACAGTGGCCCAAGCCATCCTACATTTAAAAAAATAATTGTTGCAGTAACTAGGCCAGATGTCCGGACCTCCTCAGGAAAAACTCCAGTAAGCACAAAGATTTAGGTATAGATACAGGGCTACCTCCTACTCACCTGGAACACACCATTCTCCTTCTTGCGCCATATCCATTCTGGGTGCGGGTAGCCAACAGACTTACAGTACATCATGGCATCCTGCCCTTCATTTTTGTTTTCACTCCGTTTATGGCCAGTGATGTCAGGAGCAGCTGTAAAGAGGTGTTAAAGTGTTACCACCTGAGTAAGCTGCCAAAGGCTTGACCTGCTACTGGCTCAGAACTATCATCTGAGCATTTATCTAATTATTCTTTAGAGTCAGCTATTGGGGTAAGAACCTGATTAATCAAAGAGGCAGAGGAGAAGCAGTCAGTAATCTCCCCTCTCTCTCCTTTCTCTATCCAAAAGGCCAAGAATCTTTCTAAGCCCTTCCTATTACTTTGCTATGTCTCTCTTGGTCCCTAAAACCTCTAGAGCTAGTTCTGGTCAGCTAATTGCTAGCTCCGCCTGCTGACTCATAGTAAAATTTATAGGCAGTCTCAAGAGTGTCAGAATATGATCAAAATATTCCTCAACAATCATCAGTCTTTATCAAAGCTGAATATGAAGCTGGTGCTAAAGAGCCTTCCAGATAGGAATAGGGTAAAAGGACCAATTCTATTCCCTACCCTTGCTTACCAAAGCATCAAGAAAATATCAGGGTTATTGATATAAAAAAATTCTACCAGTGTTGAACCTACTAAAAAATACACAAGCTCAATTGTCCTGTGTAAGCACCTTTCTTAGAAAACATATAAACAGAAGCCATTGTCACTTATATTAGTGCAAGTTTTCTTCTTCAAACTATACATGTCTTTTCTTAAGGAAGTAAAAGATCAAGCTACATAAAATCAAGCCTATTCTAAGATATGTGAAAATGAATGCAGCTTGAAGAGTTTGACCAATGAGAACCAAGGACCAGAGAGTTCTTCTAGGAAAACCAACATGGAGCCCATTAGGCTTAAAGGGGAAAAAATATTAATAATAAGAATAATTAGGGACCTCAAACCAACACCCCCAAGGGTCTTATTAGTAGAATAAAAATGTGACTTGAGACATGTCTACTGGAAAGGAGAGGAAGGTATATGGAGATTTCAAAGGAAGACTAGGACTGCAAAATGGTAACAAACAACCCTGATAGCCTGATTTAGTAGATCCCTGGGGCCCACATGTATAGGGAGATTGTGTTGTTTCACTGTAAATAATTGTCCCACCCACTGGTTTAATAAAAAGCGCTGATTAGCCCAAGGCAAACAGGAAGTGTAGGTGGGGCTAACAGACTAGAAGACTCTAGGAACAGGCGGAACAGAGCAGAATTTGAGAGAGAAGCCGGAAGAAGCAGAGGACAACTATGCTGCTCTAAGAAAAGGTACTGAGCCACATGGCTGAACAGGATAAAAGTCATGGGTTAGATTAAGGGTAAAGAGTTAGCAAAGTATATGCCTGGGCCTTAGGCCGATCAGCCTAATGCTATCGTAAGCATCTGTGTGTCTCTGTGGCTCTGTGGGCCTAAACCTAGAGGATAGGCCCGAAAGTCCAGGCCAGAACCCTCCTACTACACACATGGTAGAAAGAACCACACACACATGTTGCCACTCCAACACTGCCCCCCAACACACACACATAAGCACATGCCCGCACATCTTCATATTTAAATAAAATTAAAAACCAACCAAACAAACCAAAACCATACTAGCTTCATACAGAAGCACAGAAGACCCTGGATGGCCAAGATAATCCCAAACAAAAAGAGGAATGCTAGAGACTGCCGTTCCAGACCACAGTAATAAGAGGCCAATATGATATGAGTACACATAATGTCGGTCATTTTATAATTGATAAAAATGCCAAAAATAAGCCGAGGGAAAGAAAGCACCTTCAACAACTGGCGTTATTAAAGAGAGATGTGGAAAAATGAGATAAGACTTGTACCTATCTCCTTGAACAAAAACTAACTCCAAATGACTGATGCCATAAACCTGACATCTGAAACTGTACAAGAAAATATAAGCATACCTTATATGATACAGGAAAAGGGACTTTGTGAATAGGGCTCCGTTTGCCTACCAATTAAAGGTAACAATCGACAAGTGGGACATTTCTAAAACTAAAAGCTTCTGCACAACTAAAGGAAGTTCACAAAATGGGAATTTTTTATCAGCTATCCACGATTAATACCCAGAATATATAAAGAACTCAAAACAACAAAAGGGCCTGG
Organism: Phyllotis vaccarum; assembly: GCA_033318265.1. Taxonomy (NCBI): domain Eukaryota; kingdom Metazoa; phylum Chordata; class Mammalia; order Rodentia; family Cricetidae; genus Phyllotis; species Phyllotis vaccarum. Next base: position 73,163,066 of record JARWLC010000012.1, read on the forward strand.
GGCCCGGTGGTGGTGCACCTTTAATCCCAGCACTCAGGAGGCAGAGGCAGGGGAAATCTCTTTGAGTTCAAGGCCAGCCTGGTTTACAGACCAAGTGCCAGGACAGCCAGGGCTACACATAGAAACCCTGTCTCCAAAAAAAAGGGGAGGGGGAGAAAGGGGACACTGGGACTTAACTAGAAATTTTTAAAACAACAGCAGCAGCAACAGCAAAAAGACAGCTAAGAAATAGCTACAAAATCATCATCATCTCTAGCAATTAAGGAAATGCAACGCATGCATCAAAACAACTTTGCTATTTCATCTTATCCCAGTCAGAATGGCAAACATCAACTAAACAAGCAAACCTATAGGAAAGCCTGAAGGGAAATGGGAAAAGAGGAAATCCTCATTCACTGATGGGAATGAAAATTAGTGTAGCTTCTATGGAAATCAATGTGGAGAATTCTCAAAAAAAACCAAAAATAATGGCCTAGCAATACCACTCCTTGGCATGTATGCTCAAAAACCTTGACATCCGACTACACGGACATTCGCTCAGCCATGTTCACTGTTGATTGCTAGAAAATTTAAACAAACCTAGATATCCTTCAACTGATGAACACATAATAAAATGTGGTACATATGTACTATGGAATACTATTCATCTGCAAATAAAAACGAAATCATGAACTTTGCAAGTAAATGGATAGAACTAGAAAAGATCATATTTTGAGTGAGGACACCCAGATCCAGAAATACAACGAGCTTTCTCATTGGAAGCTCCTAATTCCAACTCTCCAGATGTGAGGACTTATCCTGGAGTAACTACAGAAAAGTAAAAAGGGGACCATTGTGGGGAAGGTAGGGAATAACAGAGACAGGTGATCTGATCTGGGAAATGGGAAGGGGGCTCTAATTAGAGAGGAGGAGATAAATACAGAAGGAGGGAAGATGAGATAACAGGAAGGATGTCTGAAAAAGGAGTCATTCTATGAGCAACCTGAAAAGCCTGTAACACATGTATGTATAAAGAGTAGATAAAATTTTCTCATCTGGGCTGACAATCTCCCTTCAAAAGTCAAAGGCCATCTAACACAGAATCCAATACCAAGCATGTGGTTACTGGTCAGGGCTGTCCTTCACTGCCCCACAAAGTGGAAGTTACATGACTGCTGCTGAAGATACTTAAGCAAGGACCAGAGGCCCTGAGCTGGAACTCAATGTCTGTTTCTTCCCAGAGGACTAACCTTCAGGCAAACTTCCAAAGGAGAAAACAAGTCAGAAGTCCTATGCAGCCATGATTTCCATGAGACACACAACAACCAGCACGGCATGCTGACCAGAAGGTGCAGTAGAGGCTTAGCAGTACCCAACAACTCTTCAGTAAAGCTGAAAAAAGTCTCAACAAGACACACCGTGCTTTGTACTGGAAACTTAGCAAACTACTCACAGTGCTAGTGAAGTCATCAGTCTTGGAAAAGAATCTACAACCACCACCTTGTTAACAAGCCTAAGCTGTAACTACACTGTAAGTACTTGTTTTTCTACCTACAGATAAATGGAGTCCTCATCCCTCATCAAGAGAACTTCTCTTTGTAACAGATAAAGACCATTACAGAAAACCACAACTGATGAAAATGTAGAGCTGTAGAGCCCAGTACCAATGTATACATCTACAAAACATCCCACGCCCTTAAGGCTCAGGGATCACTGCAGAAGAGGAAGCAGAAAGCTTCTAAGACCAAAGGACCAGGTGTTTGCTGAGACTGTGTTGCACAGTGATGCCAGAAGCTATCAAACCTCATCAACATGAGCCTAAACATGAGCTTAACAAGGAGGACAAGAGATACAACAAAATGGACAGGGAAATACCACAGGTCCTCAAGCCTACACAAAACTACAGGAAGCTAAGGAACACTGACAGTGGGGAAACAGCCTCCCCAGGGAAGAGCACAGCAACTGGTTATACCAAGGGGCCAGGCCTGAAAACACACACAAGCGACATTATACAGACTGAGCAACTTGTGTTTGTGTGCAGGTGTGTATGAATATATATATATATATATATATATATACACACACACACACACACACACATATACATTTATACATACATGTATAACATCAACTAATGAATTCGGAAAAAAGGAGAGATATTTGGAAAAAAGGCGGAAATGACATAATTATAATCTCAAAAGAAATTTTTTAAAAAGTGAAAAAAATAATAACACCAGGTGTGGTGGTTCATGCCTGAAATCTCAACACTTAGGAGGTAGAGGAGGAAAAAAAAAAATAAGAGATTTGAGGCTAGCCTCAACTACATGAGGCCATTTTGGAGACAGGGAGAAAAAAAATGACAACTCTCCACATCTAGCCAATATTTAAAGAATTTCAAGATTATATATGCTAGATTATTCTCCACTTTCTGGACTCACTTAAGAAATAAACAGCACCTGTTTCAGATCAGGCTTGAGGCAGCAAGAAGCCTGATGTGAAGCTAATTCTTTGAATTTAAACCTCTTTTATCCTAATTATATTTCCACGAGGACCTGAGAAGACATCTGAGAGCAATGAAATGAAAGTAGGCCAGCTGTCTCTTTGTTGGTCAGGTTAAGAAAGAATCAAAAGGCACTGCTCCAAACTCCAGCTGAGCTGAAGCTTTCTTCTGTACTTTGATCTATACTTATCAAATGGAGATAATTCTTATGTCTGCCTAGTTCCCAGTAGTCTTAAACATGTAGGTGAGATGACCAATATCCACTGAAACTGTAGAATCCTGGAGAACTGTATCACTTCATAGTCTGATGCCACATACCACCTTTGAACTGTTTGACTTCTTTGGTTTAAAAACACTCCGAAGTCCTACAGTACAGACTGTTTCCCAGGCAGATCGGACCCACCTGAAACTTCAAGAGGTACCTAGGATGGCAATGGAATAGGTAAGGCCCCAAATTGCATTGGGTTCCTGGCAAAGCCAGGTCTGCTTTGGTAGCACTCTCTGAAATGCTTTCTGGGTTGGAAACTATCAAGGAAATGTCTTTGTTTTTCCTTTGCTACCCCAAGGAATTTCAAAGCTGCCTCTATTGCTTCACTTTCCCACAGCTACTTTGCCATTTCTCTGGCCTACTGATAACTTTTTCTCATAGATTTTTTTCAGCCAAAAAATATTTAAGGACCCACATCTACCCACAGGACCCACTGTGCCACCTCAACCACCCAACTTCATACCCAGACTTCCCAATTCCTCCTCCAGGGTCTAACCTGATAAGTGTAGGCTTCACCCCTCATCAAGGAAACCTCTCTTTGCAACAAAGAGACCACTACAGAAAACCAAACCAATCAAAATGCAGAGTTATGGAGCCCAGTCCCAATGGGACTGTGTTGCATAGTAATGCTAGAAACTACATCCATAAAGTTTCACCAACACGACCACCCAAACTTAAGCTGAACAAGGACAACACCAATGAACACACCAAACTGGATGAGGAAAAGCCCACAAGGCCTCAACTCTACACAAAGAACCACAGGCAACTGAGTAAAGCTGGGATCTGAAAAGATGGTCCTCCCTAGAGAAAAGTACACTAATTGGTTGTCCAGTGCTAAATGGTCAGCCTTGAAAACATACATAAGCACACACACACACACACAAATGCATATATGTATGCAATAACAATGAAAAGAGAGAGCATGAATCTGAAAGAGAATGAGGAAAGTTATATGGAAAAGGGGGGAAGGGAAAAAAGGAAAAAATGTTGTAATTTAATTACAAGCTAAAAAAATTGGCATTTCAAGGCAAAGAAGGTTATACAGATACATGTCAACCAGGACACTACCAGAGATCAAGATATACAAGGAGCAGAAGAGCAACTATCTTCTCCAGCTGTGTTTTCCTAACTGGACACATTTAGTGCCTCCTACAAGCCCAAGGCATGCCTTACAAAAGTCAAATAGGCCTTTCTCCTTATGTGAACTTTAGCACCATTGTTTAATGGGGGTAGGGGCTGAGGAGGTCTGTACTTGTTTCATTAGGAGTTTGCGTATGACCAATCCTAAAGGTACTCAGCACCCGACAAGAATGAGATCCACATGATGGTAGTGGCAGAAGAGAGGAGTAGAGGACTTGGGTACAGTTTACATGCTCAGTTCACATATTTGGTAATAACTGGATGTGGGCCATCAGAGAAAAGGCTTTAGGGACAACTCTAAGACCTCTGCCCTGAGTAACTCCAAAAACAGCTGCCAGTTACTATGGTAAGAAAGAGCACAGGAGGAAACTTGGTTTTTTGTTGTTTTTGTTGTTATGTTCTTTCTCAAAAGAAGAGAGCAGCAGTGATGATAAAAACCAGGAGCTCAAAATTAAAATGTTAAAAATATGCATGCCCATCCAAGTTGAGTTATCACGTAGGATTTTCAGGTGCTTATGGGAATGACGTAAGACAAATAAGTATCAGAAAGCAATTATTTTCCCCCTTTCATCTTCTTTGACTTGTTCCCCACTCTGGGTCATTATTGCTTAATGCCTTTAGATATGTGAATTCGGTGATTTTTTTTTTTTTTTGCTGTGGTTTGAATCTGAAATATTCCCCATGTCTTTCGTGTTTTGAATGCTCAATCCCAAACTTGTAACCCTGTTTTGAAGGCTACAGAGCCTTTAGAATACACTGTTGGATAAAATAGGTCACTAGGGGTGGAGCTAATCCACCCATGGTTCTGGTTTATACACAGCTTCCTGTCTGCCACAATGTAAACAAGTCAACACTTGAAGCTTGCCACAAATGGAACTGTCTCACCCTGACTTCCCTGCCAGGATGCACTAAGAATATGAGCAGTAGAAAGCTTTCTTCCCTAACATTGTTTCTGCCTGGTATTTTGATTACAGTCACATAAAAATAACAACATGGAAACTCATTTCTAAAGTACACATCAAAACCACCTAGAACAGTACTTCTCACCCTTCCTAATGCCGTGACCCTTTAGTATAGTTGTTCATGTTGTGGTGACCCCACACCCATAAAATTATCTTCAATACTACAACTGTAATTTTTCTGGTAGTATGAATCATAATGTAAATATGTGACTATTGTGAAACAGTTGTCTGACCTCCAAAGGGATCACGACCCACAAGCTAAGAACCACTGACAGAAGACTAAAAGTTGATTTTCTATATAGCTCCATGGCCTCTTGTCAAATTTCAATTTTGAAAGGCCTCAAATTTAAATGGTCCCCACAGAAAGAAGGATAAAAATGGTCTTCATTCCTGCCTTGATGTTTAAAAAAAAGGACAGGACCACTTTCTGTTTCATTCACCTTTACTAGGACATTTTATAGAGGCTTCTATTTACATATGGGAACATGATCTTAAAGGCTACTACTGGCTTAGTTAATAACCCCACCTGTGCTTTGTCAGTCATGTTTATAGATATATGCCTACTAAAAGACTGTTCAAGGGTTAGACAACTGCTGCCTTCTCCTTGTCTTACCAAAAACCACTGCATAAAAATGTATTCCAAAGAATAATGCCCTGGTTATTCACCCTTTTTAGAAGGTAGAAGTATCACTACTACACTAGGAAGAGAGAAAGTTAATCCAAGCTAAACCATTCTATCCATGAAGGTAGTGACTTTAATAATGATCACTTTAACCTTGGCTCAATACAAAGACCTATCACTTGATCTTTTATAGTAGCAGCTAATCAGAGAGCCTGCTTCAGCTTCACCTGCTGGGGAGGACAGTATACCCACAAGACACTCAGTAAGTACTCTGTGAGAGCCTATTAGGCCCAACCAAATTCTCAGATGTTGCCATTCAAGAGATGGAACTTTGGCAGGACTGGAGAGGTGGCTCAGTAGTTAAGAACACTAGCTACTCTTTCAGAGGTCTTCCGTTCAATTCCTAGCAACCACACGGTGGCTCACAACCATCTATAATGAGATCGTGTGCCCTCTTCTTCATAGGCATACATGCAGGCTGCTCTCTAAGGGTGGACATTGGTGCCATACATAATAGGGAACAGTCATTTGTGGAGGACCCCAGAAGAAGGCCCTGAGAAAACAAATATAAGTGAGCCATTCTGAGAACAGATCCATAAGTCTCATTTAGTGTAACCTTCAGGTAACTCTAGAACAAGTAACAGATAACAGCTATACCAAATGATAAAGCATACATTACCCTACATGATACATACATGAATTGGAAAAATCAAGTTTGGAAGTTATCTGATATCTCCAAATAGGCTGCTAATAAAAGGCAAAGCTAGAATCTAACTCATGACTAACTGCACAGACCATGCATTTTGTGCTGTATTGAGGGAAAAACTAGAACAGATTACACCAAAAAAAATTACAATATATTATATGAATAAGTGAATAAGCAAAAACCAATTTCTCACATTATTCTTACTTGTATATATGCTGGAATATTCTGAATATAAAATGAGACTAATTAATCTCTCAGTGTTTAACTATAATATAAAAAGCAATGTTTTGAATTTGGAAATTAAAGATACCTAGACGCTACCAAGCCTCTATTAGTTTACTAACTGAGAAACCTACACTGGTCGTTTAATATCTTTTGAATTTCAGTGTTTCCTCTTGTAAAATGGAACCAACATCTACATATTACTTCAGAGGCCTTGAAAATTAACTCCAACTCTACACTAACCTAACAGAAGGTGAGAACTCAGTCAGAAATAAATACTATATATAGGTAAGCATAATGGTACATGTCTATAAATTCCAGAACTTGAGAAGTGGATGCCAAAGGACTGAACATTTGAGGACAGCCTACTCTACATGGTAAAGATACAAGCCACTAAGGTACATATTGAGACCCTGTCTCCAAAAACAGAAAACAAAAAATAACAGAAAAAAAAAAATCACTTAGACTAAACTATCATTCTAGGAAGAAAAAGCCTAGCCTTAGACTTTAGAGTTATTATTAGCAGGGATGAAAGATGTGTCCTTCCTGCCTGCTGTTCAAGAAACAGGACTTTGACTGTAGCTCTAATAAAGCTCATTCAGGCCAGACACTAACAAAATATTTGTAAGACACTACTATTGTGGTATGTTACTTTATATGGGCATGCTTTTTAGTAGTACTTGGTTGGTTCCTATTGGTCTGAGATGGTTAATTAAACCTTCATATGACAAGAGAGGAAAAGACTCTTTCCTTCTCAGGGAAGAACAAATTGAGTGGCAAGAATCAGGAAAAGAGGCAAGAAAGAAAGACTTCCTTAGAAAAGCTTTCTGGCCCAACCTGGAAATTAGCTTGCTCTCTGCTTTCTTAGTCACATGTTCTAATCATACATTGTTTAATGGGTCCCAAAAGTGACCTAGTCACTGAAGAGTACTTGACATGATTTCATTACATTGGCAGTCTGGGCCTTCCTTTAACAGAGGGCAAACACACCTTTCTCTCAATCTTCTGCTGCCCAACCTGCCTGATCTTAGAGCAAGACAACCAACTTCTCTATTATATCAGGTTGCAGGCTGAAGAAAAGTGTCAATTCAGGCAAGAGAAGCATGACCAGATGGGAAGACTTAAGAAATGTATAAGTCTTCACATGTAGGACCTTTTGGTATTCATCTTTCAAAGTTAACTTTTAACCTACCAAGAACTCATTTTCAAAGAAAATCTACTTGTAGGTGTTGTCAATGAATGCATTGTTTCTAAGAAAACACAATCTTTCTCCTTCCTTTATGCAACCTATCCAACCTCAGAGACATCTTATCTCTGCCACACACAAAATAAAGACTTGACAGAAGGTAGAGGGAGAGTTAAGATTTAACTTAAGGCTGAGAACCCCAAAAGGAATATAAGACTGGTCCCATGGAAGCAAAGATGTAAGCCCTGGTCCAACCACCTTCTCCACACTAGACTTTTTATTGGTGTGAACACTCAAAACAGCCTAGGGTGTGTGTTGCCTTCTATAGCACCACTGAGATATCACACTAAAGACAGTGGTTCTTTAGCCTTGGCCTTTTTCTTTCTTTCTTTTTAAAAAAAGTATCTTAACTATGTTGCTCAGGCTCCTCTCAAACTGGTGAACTTGAATGCCTCCCAAGTAGCTAAGAGTACTGGCATGTGCTGCCATGACTGGCTTCTCAATGTGTTTTCAAAGTTCTGCTGTGCAGGCATTTCAGAGGAACTAAATCAAGACTGTGAACACTAGTCTAACTATTCCCTATTAAGAGGCATAGCTCAGCAGACTACTTGTTCAGCATGCATGAAACTCTAGGTTCAATCCCCAGCACATTAAAAACCAGGTACAGTGATGCACGCCTATAATCTGAGCACTGTGGGAGGTAGATACAGGAGAATGCAAAATTCAAGAATGCAAATCCTTCACTATAGTTAAGAGGCCAAACTAGGATACATGAGACTCTGTCCACTGTCCACCAGCCCCCCCCCCTCTAATAATTAACTAAAAATAAAATCATTTCTGGCACCAATGTTAGAAGCTGAGGACTATAAGAAAAAAATGTCCCATTAGACAGATAAAGTACATTGATGTCAGTGCTCCCCATCCTGAGTAAGTGATTATTGCCATGAGGATAACAGGATCAGAATTTATTTCTTCCAATATTAAACTCTCTCCCATGTCCAACTGAGAGTACCACTGACTTAAAAGACATAAAAGAACCTTAAAAATTACTGTCTTGATTTTATTTCACGTAACACTAAAGAAAACTGGGGCCCAGAGGCAAAAAGAGGACTGGGTCAAGCTTGTGGTGAATTTAATCTTGGCAGGACAAGATTAGAATTCATTTGCTCTAACTCTCAGTCAAAGACCTTTCAATTGTCCTGTGCTGGGCATGGCAGCACAGCCTGTGCTTAGGAGCACAGGTTTTTCTGATGCTAGGGTACCTGAGTGAAAATCTGGCTCCAACTAGTTAACTCAGCAACACTGGACTTAATGTCATTTTAAAAAACTTCTCACCTGACTAGTAGATATAATAATATTTACTTCATACACTTGTGAAGATTAAATGGGAGGAGAGAAACCATCATTACTGCATGCCTGGCATACAGTAAGCATACAATGTTAGCTGTTCTTATTATGAAAGGTCAACAGCATCCTGAGAGTAGAGCAGGAGTAGTTATTTAGCTGAAGATGATGCTCATTATCGCCCCAGTGATACTATGATTATGCTTTCAAAGACTTCTCATCAGTTACAGCCTAAAATGCCTCTGGGAAGCTTCCTGAATTAAAGACCATGAAAACAGTGCTTTTGTTCAAGATGCTACACAGATGTGAGATAGTGTTATCCCTTTAGTAGCTCTCATCATGACCACCCAGTGTCTTGTCTAACTGGCAGCAGGGCACGTTCTTTTCAGAAACACTGGGATTTCACCATAAAGAAAGCTAAGTAGGGAGGACAGAAGAACTGCATCATTTTTTTTTTAAAGTAGACAAAAAAGAAAAGGGCAATGTATTGAGGAACTGTATGAAGAAATCAAACATCTATTCTCCAGTGAATCCTCTATATGCACTGTCCCTGCAATCAAGAAGCTAGAGAAATGTTCTGTCCCCCTGAACAAACTTGGCAGACCCCAGGGAAGGCAGACCACCCAGGACATTATCACAACTCTTTCTCCTCTCCTGGGCTTTCCTGTTTTTTCAAGTCCCAACAGTTGTTGAAGATGCTTGTCAAATACCTAAGCTATGTGGCAGGATTCTGAGGCAAAAGGATCACACGGTGAGTTGGGGCTATAGATCCTACAAGAGGAGAATAGGGAAAATAAATATTACTTTTGGGGGATACAATTGTGTATATATCAGAGTGTTTGTGTGGGAGTGGTCTATGCTTGAGTGCATTTCTACATGAGCATGGATGGAGGTCAGAGGCCAACAGTGGGTGTTGACTTTTATAACTCTTCACCTTATTTTTTTAGGCAGAGTTTGTCTTACTAAACCTAGAGTTCACTGACTGGCTAAAATTGCTGGTTGCAAACCACAGGGATTTTTCTGTGTCCATCTCCCAGCGTTAGGGTTACAGGTTCACACTACCATACCCAGCTTTTTGTGTGGGTACCAGGTATCCAAATTCGGATCCTCATGCTTATGAGCAAGTACTTTACCCACTGAGCCCATCTTTCAACCCCAAGTTACTTAAAGGCAATCTATATACTAGAGTGAGAAAGGCATGGTCACCCAAACACATTTCCTTCCATTACTGTGATGAGAAATGACTTTCATTCAGAGAACAAGTATTTATGTATGGTCTGAATTCCACTGTTCCCAACTGCTCATTCAGTTAAATCCATACATAAGGAAGAACCTCAGAGATTCTGTCAGCAAAGAGATCACTTATATTCCCCCAAATCTTAGAGTTTTTTAAGTTTAATAACCTCTTACTGTTCTGCAGATTTTTACATCTCTATAGCTATAAAATGGCAACTGTCTCTAACTCTACCCCAAAGACACTGATAAAATACAGTATACTTTACAGTGATGTAGAATTAAAGCATAGTCCCCACTAAATTTGTCAGTTTCCATACCCGAACACAACTGGAAGCTAGCTTAGAATATGATCCTGGCTTTATTAAAGTTCTTTGAACTTCTAATAGAAAAATCTCACTAATCTTTACCAGACTAAACTATCAACAAGCTTAAAGACTCAACATATTACATACTCTGTTTTCTAGTCACATGTTAAGGAAGAAAATACAAACACGTTTAAAACTCCTTAGGAATAGACTGTTGATGGGATTGTGTATTGTTATTTATCTAGCCAATGTAGTCACAGACAATACCTAGGGATTTCACATAAGAGAAATGTCTGTTTTCTTCCGTCTTCCTCGCAGGGTTATAGTTCAGTAAAAACAAACATTCAGTGAAGTCAACAACTTAAACATGACACATGAAATAATATGCAGATACATATCCAAGGGTGTGCATGCAAGTGGGGCTAGAAGTCAATGCTGGTGTCTTCCTCAACTACTCTCCACATTATTTTTTGAGAAAGGATCAAAAGCCCAGGAATCCTCCTGTATCTGCTTCCATAGAGCTGAGATTTCATAATCATGCCATTCTTCATGTGAGTTCTGGGAAGTCAAACTCAGACTTCATGTCTGTAAGAGCAAATACTCCCCAAACTACAAGTTGTAACTTCTATATCAAAACACTAAGCAGCAGCCCTCCATGTTCTACCCCTTTGCACTAAAGCTTCATATCTGCTATAGAAATCTGAAGGATACTTCTGGGACTACTAAACTCCATCTTAAAACAACAGAACAAAACAAAAACCACAATTTACTACTGTGTTTGTTGTGTGCACTGGGGACAACTGAGCATGTGGAGGACAGAAAATAACTGTGGAGCTAGTACTCTCTTTGTAACTTTATGTGAGTTCTGGGGATTGAACCAGGTACCAGCTTAACACAGCAAGCAATTGTACCTACTCAGCCATCTCACCATCCTGAACCCTACATCTAAGCTGGTTAAACCAAAAGGAAAAACTTTCTATTGCATTTTTGAAATGCTGCTTATAAAATATCACTGCCAAATCCATAAAGATTGCAGTTATTCAGTACTTGCAATTTTGTGTGATTATCTCAAAGGTGTAAGGAGAACCACCAGCTAAATACTGTCCCATAGCTCTTGGAACTTTGTACCATGAGTTCAGCAGGAATAATGCAGAGCTTCAACTACTAAGTGAAAGTCTCTCCACATAGCTCAGCTCACTTGCAGTAGGGAAGGTCCATTACTGGCATAGAGAAAATGTTTTCCCACACCTTTCATCCTCAAGTTAAATAAATGTGGCATTCTTTAAAAGCAGAAAGGAATCAAGCACCAAGTACTGACCTGATGTATGCAGTGTAACTTGACAAGTCAGAATGTAATCTGAAAGCTCTTTAAGTCAGGCCTGTATCATCACGACACCACTTTCCCTTCATGTTCAGGGGATGCCATACGTGGCTAACTTTTTCTTCAATATACATGTTTAGTCTTCCAAATATTTTAAGAAAGGACCTTACATAGTAGTTCTGCCTCTTCTTAGACATTATAACAATGGGAAATATACTGTATTGATGAGTTAAGACCTGAGCTCAAGGCTAGCTCTAACACAAACTCATGAAAGCAAACAATGGTTTCACTTTTAGGGTCTCAGCTTCTCCTTGTGAATAATGCATGAAAACAGATATTAATGTCATTAGGTAACTCCCAACTTGTATAGTTCTATTTGCCCATGAAACTTTCTGTTATAGCCTCATCTTTGAGATGCCATGCACTCACAGGATTTCATTAAAAACAAATAGCTTTAATTAGCCTTGCACAAATGTAGCCAAGCCCACTGAAGACCTATGTAGTCACAACTATAAGATAAGGTTTAAGAGCTTACACGTGTTGGGTTATATAAAATGTTACTACTGGCATATGACACGGTAATATCACATAGTAAGTCTACTATAATTAATGTTTCTACCAAATGTATCAAATGTTACTGACATCCTTACTTTACAATTAAGAAAATGGAAACATAGAAGTTAGGAATTTGCCAATATACAGTTAGTACATAATAGAGTCGGGTTTTAAAAATAGGCAGTCAGACTCCTAATCCTGTGGTCATAGCCATAAATTACATTGCTTCTCAAAATGGAAATAAAAAGAATTAAGAATAAGGTAGTATCTCAGAAGGACAAGGAGCTAACACTTTGATAGGTTGTACCTTTCACTTCAATGGTGGCATTGGCTTTAGGAGCACTGACAAAGTGATATACACAGTGGTATTCGCCTGAATCCTCAGCTCTTGGCTTATTGATCCTGCAGAGATAAGAAGAAAAATGAAATGAGGTAACTGGGAATTGTCAAAATATAACAGAAGGCAAATCAAACCAGTAACAAGATGGGAGCATACTTTCCTGATCTTCATTGTAATTCACCTCTTCCTCATAAAAGCCTTCCGTTATGTATTCCCAAATACTCCCTGCTGGGTGCCAGTAATAGAAATGGAATGGGCTTCTGGTCCTTAATTTTATGCTACAGTTTAATGGGAGAAACAAACTACAAAATAAACAAGCAAAACCAGAAGGCTTCACCAAGCACAATTTATACTGAAATACAGAACCATCAATGAAAATTTGTTCTCCTGGGGGTTCCAGACAAAGAGGATAAGGTGTTGCATAAGCTTCTCTGAGAGTATCTGAAGATCTGATTTAGTAGCATGCCTTCCAGGAAGTCAACACACAAGAAGGCCAAGCATGATTTTCTTTTAAAAAGACAAACAACCAAACCTATCAAGGGAACATTTATCCACTGAAATCCAACTTTTTAAAAAGAAAACAACTTATACTATTTTCAAGCTCTATTGGGCACTTTGTAGTGTTTCAATAACCAAGCTGTTTCCACCTCACAATCTCCATATATAATACTTCTTTACTGCTCTTCCCAATACCTGGCATATTTAGTCCATTTCTGTCAGGTCTGACTCACATCTTCCTCCCCATCTACATTTCCTCCTCCTCCATCACTCCCATTTGGTTCTTCACGGCACTTACCACAATGTATAATCATGGATTTGTGATACTGCCTGATTGATATTCACAACAGACCAACCATTACCTAACGACTCTACCCTCGGCCCTCACCTGGTACTCATATTGTAAAGAAATAAGTAAGTGAACAAATGAACAACCACACAGGAGAGCAAACAACTGTGTGTTGACCCAACCAAGTTAAAAAGCTTACTGTAAGAAGCATGTGTGGCCAGGATATTAGTTCCTCTCAAGTATCACAGCTGATATCAACCCCACACACACACCTGTGGGGTGGGGGTGACAAGACAGAGGCTAACTACAGCAAACAAAACAACCGCCCCCAGGATAGAGGAAACGCTAATATAGAGCTAGACTCATATTCTTCTGAACATAATTTAAAGGATAATAAAGCCTCCACTGCAGAAATTAATGTTTAATGAAAACTCCTAATCTTAACTACTTACTGGCCCAACAAATTTACCCATCTTATGATTCATTACAAAAAAAGAAAGAAAAAAGAAAAGAAACAAGTTAAGAAACCACAGAAAGAATTGACTCAGCATACCTATAGCAGCATAATATTCTAAAAGGAGCAGTCAAGATGTCTTCTCAACTTGACACAAAAATCTCACCTTGAATCTATACTCTCAAAAGGAAAACATACACAAATCAGCTGTTCTTAAGTATTCCAGAGTTTCAGGAATGAGCAACAGCCATATCCTCAGGGTTTAGCTGACTCCATAAGGAATACTTGGGGGGGAAAGACTCCCCCCCAAAAAAAGAGCTCAAGGATATGCCTATGTGTTTATAATCTCCCAAATCCATTCTCTTGTACTAACTATTGGAAAGCAAACTGAAGCAAATACAAAATGTTCCCTACATTTTTGCTTTTGCAGAACAAGCTTCTGAAGCTGGTCCAGTAGCTAACTTCCTAAGTAGCCCAAGAACATCTAAGCTGTTATCTCATAACCTACAGACTATTAAGTACACTGAGACAAAAGGGGAGCAGTGGCAAAGAGACGGTTGATAAAGTCAAGCAGAAACTCCATTTACTTACAGCTCACCCAGAGAAAAATTCTTGAAAGAGGTATGAAGTAAATACCACCCAACAACTCCAACTGGTTAACACTTTCTAAACTATGAAAATTTAGTAGAGGCTAAATTCTCAATTAGCATCAGTGGAGACAGATTAAGATGCACCAAGTGTACAGTATAGGTAGGGAGGAAAGTAGTCCACAAATAACTCAAAATAGACGTGGAATCTAACACTGGTACTAAAAAAATATATACTGTAATATTTGACCTCAAAGGTAGCCAAGACTTACTACTCAAAAAGATCTGACTGCCTCTACCTCCCAGGTGCTAGAATTGCACCTACCACACTCAGCATATCTTTTAAAAATATTTATTTTAATGTATGTGTACACACACGTACACACAGAGGGGTGAGGGTCAGGCTTGGTGGAAAGCACCCTTAACTATTGAGTCATTTCAAAAGCTTCACAATGTTATCTTTTAAGTAGCATTTTCATACTCATAATTACATCATATAAATGTAAATTGCTAATGATTAAGGTTTATGAACAAGTAATTTTATCCATACGCTCTCCCTTGTTCCCAAGAATGTTAGTTCCTCTCACCTGTATTCCATGTTGCTGGCATTCTTACGAGTGGCAGTGAGTTCTACACCATTCTTTGTCCAGTAGCTGTGCATAAGGGTGTGAGAGCTGGAAGTGAGGTTACACTGCAGGATAACAGGAAGGAGGCTGTCTCGAATAATGACTTCTTCACTGGTAACAATTCTTGGCTCTGTAATTAGAGTACACAATGACAGAGTGCCATAGCTTTCTGGTGTCTGCAGCCCTGACTGGAGAGTTGGATGGGGTAGGATGGGGAGACTAGAAAAGAGGGAAGGCAGACAGGACTACATTAGGACTTTCACTTTACCACTTTGGAGAAAGTTAAAAAAGGAAAAACAATGATCATAAGCAAATGACCACTAGCGCAGACAACAGCCTGAAGACCAGCTGGCCTAGACGTGAAAGAATGGGAGTATTACATGTGCTTGCACTGGCAACAATCCACTTACAGTCGGTTTTGAATACCACAATTTTATCAAGTAAGAACCACCAGCCAATTCAGCATCTATAAGAATATGGAGCTCTGCCTTGCAGTCTGAATGCAAAGGCACTGTGTCATTTATGTGAGATAGTCCTTATGGGGAGCCACTGGCCTTGAATCACAACACATAATACATGTATGATTGTCCCACACTGAAATCTTGTTAACCTAGAATAAACCAACCATGACCTTCATATAAAAGAGTAAAATTCTCATTGTAAGTCTCTTGCACTCTTTCCAATTCTGAATAGGGTAGCTTCTAAAAGAATGACTGACACTTTCTCTAGCCCGTTATTTATTCCCAGAAGAACCTTTTCAGAATTGCACTTTAACACACACTCACTCAAGACAACAAGATTATACTAGAGTGTAGTATGTTTTGGCATATGGGCTCCTAGGAACTTAGAACTGCAAGCCCTTCTTAGACTCCATTCCTCTCTCATGTGGACCAGAAAAGTGAAACCAACTGTTTCATGATTACTATTGGTGGGTTAAAAAAAAAAAAAAAAGAGTCCTTATCAAACACATCTGACTGAGTTTATTATCCTGTCCCCACTCCCAACAACTCCTAGCCCCCCAAAAACCTTCACCATAATACAAGGTCAAGGCTTTTTTTCTTTATGGTTCTATTCTGTGCTTGGTTCACTTAGTCTACAAAAATAACCTACAATTAATTAGATTGAACCCATTAAGCAGAAAATTTATAAGTCACATTCTGGAAGGTTTATTTTGAAAGAACTTTGAAATAGTCAGAAAATGTTGCTTGTGTTTTGTCTTTTCCCAGGTTTAATTTTTTTTTGTTTTTCTACTTTGAATCAAACGGTTTCTTTCAGGTGACGTCTCAACCAATCACTTTTCTCCATTCACATGAAGAGGTATTTGCCTCCTCTGCACATCCCTTCTCAAACACCCATAGCTAATTTCCCACTTCCCTCTATCTTGCTACTTCTAGTACAGATTTCCACACCAGCTCCCCTCTCATTTTATACAGAATGGTTCTAAGTCCTGAGGACAGAACTGTCTCCCTCTTCTGAAACTGCTTCTTTTTATAGTTCGGGAGGGAAGAGGATGATTGAAGTCGTCACAGGATCCTTGGAAAGTGTGAGGCCTTAATGACTTCCTACCCATACAACATTTCTGCTTACAATCTTATGATAAAGCAATCCTGAAATTGCCTCAATTAACAAACTGGTTCTAACTTGTTTCCAATTCTGACAACAGGATAGTTGTTATCTTCCATTCAGTACTGGTCCTATTTAGTAACACCAAACAGGCATAGCAGCCACTAAGACAAAAGCAGATGCATGTAAACACGCTAGCGCAGTGCTGTCCCATGGTTTCAAGACACACTGGACAGAAGCCAATTCCCTGGGCTTTAATAAGTCAAGCAGAACAGCTGCAAACCCTGAAATGGAAGGCGCACATACACCATCAGCAGAAAGCATCACAATTTCAAGAAAAACTTAAACCGGCAAAAACATAAGAGAAAGGGATAGAAGCAGTACTCCACTGGAGAGAAATGTAAAATATATATAAAAATATCAAAAGCAACATTAAACCCAAACATACTTTCAAGTTTTCACTGATTTTTTATTGTCCAATTTCATTTTCTGTCCCACTTGGGAATCTCCCAGTTCTTCCTCTCAGATTGTACTGAGAATGAGGCCAAGAGTTTCCAGATGTTTATATACAAGGAGGCAAAGTAAATGCTACGCTTACCTGTGACGATGCAAATGATCATTGCAGCTCAGGGGGATTAAGAAGGTGATGAAAGCAATCTGGTAGACTTTCTGCCAAGAAATCTTAGAAGGCAAAAGAAAGTACTTTTCCCCTTAAATGTTAAGGATCCAGGAGAGAGTCAGCTGGGAGCGAGTTGATTAGCTTTACATCTGAATCTGTATCAGAGGAGGACTGTAAGTGTGCTGACCTGACTCCTATGGTTACTGTGTTCCTTAGTTGCGGTACTCCATTTGTATTCTACACCAGGATGAAGGTGAGACATTTATTTCTGTGGCCCAGTGTTACCCAGTGAAAAGTCCAAGAGAGATAAACATTTAGAATTCAAATATTTTTACCTGTCACTGACTCCTATTTAGAAGCATCAAGCCACCGTGTGTATGTAAAAAAACATATTATAGCAAAGAAAGCCTAAAAACTGGACTCATATCTCTTCTGGTTTACATTATTCAAAGACCTTTGGGGGAAGTACTACTGCTGGTATGTCATTCTCAGAAGATTCCAATCTTTCAGTGGAGGCAATGTTTCTAGGGAGGCCTAAGATCACAAAACAATTCAATTAAGTTTAAATTCAAGATGTTACAGCTAATTTGTGTTAATCAGCTGATATGGATATCCAGGGAGAGACTAACTAGGTAGGCTGTGACTTAAATGCCCATAAGCTAATAAACTTATGTCTAAGTAAATTGGGGAAGTACTATATGCTCTTAGGAATAACCCCAAAGACTTATTTTTATACTCCTTAGACTTGGTCTTTTTAGCTACAAGATAAGGTTCTTGGAAGTAAACTACCAAATGCCCAATCTATAACTATAAACTTCTACAGGACTTTGTGGCCATTTGGATAATTCTGCTTTGTTTAAGGAAAGGAGCAGGGGAGAGGGGAGGGGCAGGAGAAAAGAGGCGTGCAAGGGAAGGAAATTGTGAAATAAGAAAAAGAAAAAGAGAGAGAGAGAGAGGAGGGATTGCTGGGCTAATATTCCCCATTTTCAGACATTCTCAGAAGCATGTTCTCTGATTCAGCAGTGCCAACTGCAACAGCTTCTCCTGCCTCCCTTTCACACCGCTCTCCTAGTGTTCCAAGTGGATACAGAACAGACACTAATTCTCCTATTACTGTGTTATCACCAAATTGCTCAGGTGTGCTCTTGCTCTGACTGACTGACACATACACACACACACACACACACACACACACAGAGTAGTATATTTTACTACTTAAACTTCATTCTTTCTGAATCAGTCAGTTCTTCACGCTAAATATGGCTACAGGCCTCTCACTCAGCCATCATTAAGTCTAGAACCCCTCAATCCTAAATCAAAAGCAGGACTGAACTAACTCTTCCTGGTGAGAGCACTGATTGTGTAGCGGGTTCTGTTTCCTTCCACGCAGGTTTCAGAAAGAGAACTGGCCACCCAAACATAGCTTGTACAACAGACAAAGGAAAAGGACTCAGGAAGACTAAGGCTGGGATTTAACACCTTTCTTTGTTTTTTGTTTTTTTGTTTTTTTTAAAGACAAAAAAAACTGACAGTGTAAATGATTTCCAGACTACCTTGGGGTCTATCATCCATTGGGATAAGGAACCTTTCAAAAAATCGGTGTCAAGCTGTCTGTGAACAGAAATCAGATGCAATTCTGACTTTCAAGACAGTGTGATAATGTTTTAAAAACAATGTAATGTGCGGCTTCAGACCACCTAGCTTCTGATAACAAAACTAAGGGAGAGAATCTCAGGCAGCTACTTTTAAGGAAACAATCTCAGTAAGAACTGTGCTGTTGCATTGGAGGGCTGCTGTCAGAGAAGCACATGCCACTGCTTTAGAAAAGAAAAAGAGCTGGAGCTATGGAGTATCCAAGCTTACATGCCACCCAACAAAACATACACTACCACACTGCACCATGGCAACATTCCCATCAACAGAACAGAGTAACACAAGTCACAGTGAGGGAAAAAGCTGGGCAGACACAAACTTAAAACCACAGAGGTGAAGGCAGCTAGCTAGTCAGAGAACTTCCAACAGATGAACAGGAAATAAAAAGGAGTTACATGGAGAGAGACAAAAATAGGAGGCACCAGAGAAGCAGTCAGCAAAAAGATAGCAGGAAACCTACTCCAGAACTAAAGAGGAAGGCGAGAAACAGTTTCAACACCACCCTCTCGATTGCCTGGTATTTGTGTGTTTACAAACTGTTTTGCTTTCCCAGTTCTCCCTCCCCACCTCTTCCCAGTGCAGCTGACTTTAGACAGCCATGGATTTGAGTTCCTTGTTCCTGAGGAGAAAGACACAGAGAAGGGTTGGGAGGAGCGGGAAGTAGAAAGGACGGCCAAAAAAAAAAAAAAAGAAGCCACAAATGTTTTTATACACTACAACCAGAAGGGTCGTGGATTTGAAAAAACGAAGACAAGGGGTGGGGGTGGCGATCATACTGGGGTAGAGAGAAAGGAAGCAGAAGGGAAGGGTCATTGGGCCACCTCTAAAGACTACAGTACTACTACTGTAGGGTGCTGGACTCACTCTGAAGGACGCTTATGGTGGCCTGGGCTCGAATCCATGTTATGGAAGGGTTTTGCCTCAAGTCATTCCTCTTGGGGTCGTTGCTGGCCCTGCACTCGTAAGTCCCAGAGTCCTCCAAGGTGAGCCGGGTTATTCTCAGCACACTCACGCCGTTTGACCCGTAGGCGGTGTTTACGGTGACACGGCGCTTCCGAGCACCGTCCCACAGCTGTCTGAAAGACTCTGCCCGGTTGACTTCTGCGTACCACCACTGGATCTCTGGCGTGGGGCTCCCGACCACGTCACAGTACAGCTCAAAGGCGTCCCCCGTGAGCTTAGTTTCTGACATGGGCGACTTGACAAACCCAGCTAGAGGGAGGGGGAGCAGGAATGCAGTGACAGGCCAACCAGAAAAAAAAAAACAAAAGAATCAACAGGTGTTAATAATTTAAAGGAAAGAAAAGAAAAGAAAAAAAGCAAATGAGTTGCAGAGAACAAAAAAAAAGGATTCATTTTTAAACTATAAAGAGACAGTAATAGCAATTCATACAAGCTTTTAGAAGAAGAACCACCCTGGGAAGCTTATGAAGCAAAGGCAGGCCAATTACAAGCTGGGGCAGCCCAGGTGCTGGCCAGGCAGAAGCAAGCCCACTGGAAAGCATTTTAGCAATGGGCCCAGCTGGTAGGAATGAGAAAGCCTTAAGGTCCTGGGAAGAGCATCCTTCCATAGAGCACAAAACCATTACCTTTCCAAACTCAGGCAAACGATGGAAGTAACAGGAAATGGCAATGGGTTTTTATGCCAAGGCAGGATCTTTTTTGAATGGGTAAACATTTCATTAGAAAGGCAGTATCTTTCCTATGCCTCAACAAGAAATATTAACTATTCTACTGGTAACTTCCCTTGTTATTCAGAATCCAAATTTCAGCTGAAGGGCAGCAAAATTCTCACATGCAGGATACTATCTTTAATTTAGTATTTTCCCATCTCCTAATTCTCCCTGGGCCCAAAGCAAACAAACAGCCCAACTGTCTATGCCACCTATCTGAACAGACCCCGAGGAACAGAAAAATAAGGTGCAGTTTGTACCTCACAGCAAAGTGAGAACTACTGAGCTCAATTCAGGAGCTGAACCAACACTCATAGTGACCCAGTCATTGCCAGTGAAAAGAGGGACAATGTTCTTCATGACCGTATAAATTCTACTAGTAAAATCTCAACAGCCAGTCTTTGAAACAGTTGTGGTTCTTGATAGGGTCTCCCTACAAAGGGTATCTGTCTAGCTGCTAACAGTCAATTCTAAAAGGATGAGAACTGGCACTGATGAATCAAACTGTGAATGTTATGTCTCAACTTGCTTTGGAGGGACTGCTCAGAACTAAAGCTAATTCCTATGTCTACCTGCCCAGAACTTGCTGTCTATAAGGGAGGGTAGTAAGGAGGGGGGGTGGGGAGGAGATGGGAAGGAAAAGAAAGAGAAGGAGAGAGGGGAGGGAGAGAGGGAGAGAGTGAGTGTGAGTTTAATGATTATCATCACTCAAGCTTATTTTAAAACCTGAAGTAGAGCTCACAGTGGGAAACCACGGTAAAACATCAGTTTATTTATTTATGCCCCAAGTCTGTCCAAACTTCTACCAATTATGTAATATCCTGAAGTGTAAGTCAAGAATTTAGAGGAGGGCATTCTGAGTGGCTTGGCTCATGAGCTAAGCACGCTCACCTGCAGTGAACAGATTATCAGGTCAGAATCTGCCAATATTAGCCTTAAGAACACTCCAGAGGACAGGGAGAACAAAATACAAGTTTTTCTATAGCCTAAAAGCCAAAGGTGTAATTAGCTAACTGAAAATGGAGGTTACTAAGTTGACAGATTCCTGTTTATAACCGCAGCAGTATCTGCCTTTGGAAATGAATCCCACTCTGGGAATCTAAGAAAACTAAGGATATCCTGACTGTCAGGAGAGTACAGGTCAAGACCTCTAAATTTGTTGTGACCTGACCTTGCAACTAGCTTTCAGAGTGGATAGTAGAGAAATGCAGTAACCAACAGGCTTATACTAAAGGATGTACTTTGAATATGCTAATACAAGCCCCCAACAAGCCAAACAAATGTCAATGTTAAACACAGACATTGTTTAATAAACAAACAAGAGAGACCCAAACGTCCTGTATAGAGCTGAGCTTGCTGCTAGGTAAAATGATGATCTAAAGGGCCATGTCTCAGTGAGCTTCTTAAACTGCTTTAAGGTCAAAAAGTCAATACCTACAAATAGAAGAGAGGTTAAGGAAGCTGGTTTTTATTACTAGTGTAATCACCAGTGAAAACTAGTTATTAGTAAGTTCTTGAAACACTATCAAGATTGTTTTAATAATATTCCTAACCACTTAATAGAAATCACATCTTACTCTGACACTGTCCATCTTATATCCCTCAGATGCTGTAACTATGTACTTGACAATCTCTGAGAAACTATTAGTGGACTTGCATATTTTCTACTTTCTTCTAAATAACACAAAATTATTAAAACTAAAACCTGCTTACCAAACTGTTGACCAAGCTAATATAAAAAGGATGCTCCAAAGCAACAGAACCCATGAAACTCCAGTGCAAACCCCAAATCTCAATACATAATTCAAGGTATCAAGAAAAGAATGTAAATATGGTTCCCACTGCACAAAACAATTACTCAGCCAGCTCCTGTCATCCCAGGCAAAATGTCCTACCAAGGACAAAATGTAATCTAAGTCAGTTCAAATGCCTACCTGTAGGTCAGGCTTAGATTAGACTTGCTGGCACACACCCTTGATCTCAGCACTCAGAAAGGTAGAAACAGACAGATCTCTCAGTTCAAGACCAACCTGGTCTACAGACAGAACCAGTTCCAGAACCAAATGGGTCTAGTTCCAGAGAATCCAGGGATTCAAGCTCCCTCTTCTGGTCTTAACAGGATCTGCATATTCATATTGTACAGACAGATAGGCAAAACCATCCATACACATAAACAAACCCTGAAAAAAGAAAAACGAATAAAACTATCTTAAAACAAACTAGGAATAGGGGCTTATTCTTTTATTTAAAAAAATAAGCTTCATGAATTAAAGATTAGAGAATAAACCTGAGAGATCCGTGGAGCAACAGAGGACGATCACCTGACCCTCTTTTCCACCTTCCTTGATAGAAACTAGCCACTGGTCTCTTTAAGCTCCTCTTTATTCCTTCTGTGTGTTCCTCTATCTTTCTCTGAGTCAGTCAGAAAACACTATGGTCCACTGGTGATCTCAGAGTGATAACACAAATCTTCCGCAACAAGGAATACCCTTCTACATTCTAAAGCCATTAACATAATCTTTAAGACATATTAATAGGTAATGTTTTATTTCCTTAATATTTTCTTAAATTTTTGAAAATTTCATTTTAATCACATTTACCCTTTACTCACTATATTCCCTAAATCTCCCAGATACCCTCCACCTCTTTTCTTTTTAATATATAATTTATTTTCATTTTATTAATTTATTTTCATTTTATATCCACTGATGTTTTGCCTGTATATACATCTGTGTGAGGGTGTCAGAAACCCTGGAACTGCAGTTACAGATAGGTGTGAGCTGCCACATGGATGCTGGGAATTAAACCCAGGCCATCTGGAAGAACTGCCATCTCCCAGCACACACCCCCTCCCCACACTCTTTTTTAATGCCCCACTGGGTCTACTTTGAGTTGTCAATGAATATGGGGCCATCTACTTGATTATGCTCCAGTTAACATGGGCTACATTATTCCCAATACTGCCTTTTGTTTGTTTGCTTGTTTTTTGAAGAGAGTTTCTCTGTGTAGCCCTGGTTATCCTGGTACTCACGCTATAGAGTAGGCTGACCTCAAAATAAGAAATCTGCCTGTCTCTGACTCCTGAGTACTGATATTAAAGTCATGTACCACCACATCCAGCTTTCCTACTTTATATGACAAGTATTGTTGAAACCCTTAAAGACAATCTATAGTCAAAAAAATGTTAAGTGTTACCAGCTGGGTTTATAGCTCAGCATTAAGAAAACTTGCCTAATATACACGAGCCCTTGCTTGGGTTTGAATCCCTTGCACTGGAAAAGTGGAAGAAGGATATTTTACCCATCATGAGAGTCTAGAATAGAACCCAGATTATGCCCAAAACCAAAACAGGGTCTCATCACACTGTCCACAACTGCAACCAACGTGTCTTACAAGACACATTTCCGTAATCATTTAAAAGTAAATTAAAGATATACGTTTATCATTTAATTTAGAAAATTAATTGGTTAATTCTCAGACACAAAACACTAGACATCCTCCACTAGAGTGACTTAACCAAGATTACTTTAGTGGCTAAGCCTGAGTATACCTGGAATCTTTAATTCTTACTCTGTGGCTCTTTCCCACACACTGTACTGCCTCTACAGAAACAACGAGAAAATATTTTCTCTATATAGTATGAGGGAAGGTAATTTGCAATCATCCGCCTCATTATCTACTGTGTCCTCAGCATGAAAATACACAACTGCCTGAAGTTAGAAACCACCAAAAGCATTTACTTGAATAATGACATAGGACTTTCAGAAAGGAAAGGAGGGAATAGAAAATGGAGGCAGAGAAACCAAGAAAGGAGTAATAAGAATTGCACAGCTGAGGTTTGAGGATGGGAGGCGAAGATGACAACTGGGGCTAGCAGCAGAAAAATGAGGAGCTCTCCGGCTCAGGAAAACTGGATGTGTAGATCTGAATAGAGTGCAAAGAGAAAGGGAACACAGAAGAGCCAAGCTGAACCCAATCAAGAAAACTATCTCCACATACACACCTTAAAAAGAGAAAGGAATTGTACCACCAAAGTCTCACTTGCCTGTGGGATAATGCTCTTGTACACTGAAAAGATTTTTCACTTGTATTGGTTTAATAAAAGGATGATTGGCCGGTAGAGATGGGGCAACCAGACTACAAGAATTCTGGGAAGAGGAAAGGCAAAGCAGGAGATGCTGGCCAGACATACTGGAAGGAATGCTGCACTGAAGCAAAGGTACTAGCCATATGGCTAAACATAAATAAAATAATGGGTTAATTTAAGCATAAGAACTAGTTAGTCAATATTCCTGAAGTACTACTGGTCCAGCATGTACTATAAAATTAAGCCTTCTATTCAATTATTTGGGAAGTGGCTACTAGTTACTTAAAAGTTTCTGGCAGGACACAGGAACTTCTGGCCACACTTGCTTTCAAGGCAACCACAGCACAGGTAATATTAACTTCTCTCCCTTGGCTGACTGCTCTGACTACTGCTGAGGTCAGTCCTTTACATCTTGTCTGCAGTCGCCACTTTCTAAAAAAAGAAAGGAAGGAAGGGAAGGAAGAAAGGAGGGAAGAAGGAGGAAGGAAGAGAAGGAGGGGCTGTTCTCTTTAAACCCCTATACCAGTGATTCCTGTGGGCAGCTCAGGCTGTTCTCTCCTTCATATCTCCTTCAAAAAAAAAAAAAAAAAAAGGAATGATGGCAAAAGATTCAAGAAACTGTGTCTATTTTCTTCTCTCTCACACACATACACAAATTCAAATCACCTACATCAAAAATACTGAGCAAGACCTACTGATAGCTCAATATGGTTACAGGAAATGAGCATTCAAATCTGCATGAAAGTGCTGTAAAAATGCCACAGACTTGAGCCTACACAGCTTGCCTATCTTTACTGTTAATTAAGGAGACCATGTTATCACTGTCAGTTAAAACCAAACTGGTCAAAAGTCCACAGGCACTCATTCCAAGTATAGCAGCCAAAGTAAGGCAGTCCCTCAAGACCTCAAAGTAGCAGAAAGAAGACAACCTCAGTCTCTGACACTGAAGATGCTGGGGAAGAGGAAGTGCTGGTCAACTGCTGGATTATCTTGATGGCAGCCAGCACAAAACATTTTCCAAATTCAAGCATGTGCCCTTTCAATCAAGCAAACATGTCATAACTGTAGGTATTAAGATCATTATAAACTAAAGCCCACCTCTGATTCTGAAATTATACCATCCAAAATAGCAATAGGATTTTAGTTAGCCTAAATTAACTAGCTTTTCTGCTGTGGAAAAACAGGGAAATCTACTTGGTGCCAAAAATAAATAAATAAATAAATAAAAGTCTACATAGCTTAGTGATTAAATTTAACAAACAATAAAATCAGAATGTCTGGGTTCACATGAAGTTCTGTTACTGTCTAACCTTAGGCAAGTGGCTAACTGCTCTGAGCTTCATTGGCTTAATCTGTAAAAAAGGAGCTAGTAATAAGAGTTTCCTTAGAGGGTTATTGAGTGCTTAGTGTGTGCTATGTGCCGTTGTAAGCTGTGTGGTTTTATTTAATGTGGGGATATGTTTCAAATTTAATAAAAGCAGTCTTGAGATATCAGAAGGATTGATTGCACGAATAAAAGAGACTCAGAGCCAGATCTCAGGGAAAGGCTGAGATCTCAAAGAGAGGAAACACCAGTCAAGTCTCTGTCTTGCAGCTTCCTCAGCCTCACTCCTCGTGGCTTCTACTGCCTGCTCTGTCTTTCTACGCCTGCCTTAAATACCCTCTTCACCCAGTTGTTTCACATCCTGGCGTGGCATTACCACTGCCTGCCAGGGAGCCTGAAACTCCCTCTATAAATAAGATGACCTCAAACTCAAGATTTTCTGGGATTAAGGGCGTAGGTCACCACTCCTGGATATTCCATGTGCTGGGATTAAAGGTATGAGTTACCACTCTCTGATCCTCCTAGACTGACTGTGCGTAGATCCCTGATATCTCAGACTTGTTTTTATTAAATTTGAAACATATCCCCACATTAAATAAAACCACACAGCATACAACAGCACATAGTACACACTAAGCACTCAATAATGTTGCCTATTATTGTATGTTTTCAAAGAAATAAATGCTAAACAGACTACATACATCAATCTTCAGCACTGCTTTACAACAGCCTGGGAAGCAGAACTTGACACATAACAAATTTAATTTAGAATACAACTTTTAAAAAAATTAACTAACTTTTCAAATAAAATGAGGACCACTGTGGCAATGTTAACAAGACAATGTAAAGTAAGAGAATCTTCAATCCTTCCTATTCTTAGAGCAAACTAGATTCAATAGATTCAAACAACAGATACACATTGACACAAGAAATTGGCAGGTGCTAAGAGTTGTAAGCTACTGAGCCTGAGAGATTATAAACACTGAGGAAACCCAGTAAGAACAGAGTGAGTACAATATTCTAGTCTAGTCCAGACTACAAATAAAACCCTGCGTCAAAAACACAGAAAACAAAAAACAGTACATATTCTTATGAAAGAAGGTATTCTCTTTAAAGAACAAGCCTAGTTTCAGAAACAGATACCCCTTCATGTGTGTGCATGCATATATGCTCACGTGCGTGCGCTCTCTCTCTCACACACACACCACACACTCTCACACTCTCTCTCTCTCTCTCTCTCTCTCTCTCTCTCTCTCTCTCTCTCTCTCTCACACACACACACACACACACACACACACACACACACACACACACACACACACACACACGAGATGACAGTTGTGTTGTATGCCATGTGGCGGTCAGAGAACAGTTTCATTAGTCAGTTCTGTCCTAAGATGTAGGTCCCAGGTAACAAACTCAGGTCATCAGACCTGGTAGCAAGTGCCCTTGACTACTGAGGCATCTCACCAACTCAGAATAAGACCTATTAGTAACAAGTTGGCTTAACAATTGAGATACAGGAAAACATTAGATATTGGTTAGGCCACAGTGTAAATTCACAAAAACTTAAGATAAAATCAGCTGTGAGATTTTTAAGATCAAATTAGTTTAACTTCGGCCTGAAAACAGTGTGACAGTGTCTCTACAACTTAATTCCTCTTCACTTACAGCAGTTTCTTCAAAAGGAATGATGCTATGAAGATCATTTAACATGTGTGTAACAGTTCTGTAAAAACTGTAAAGAAAATCCACATCTTAAATAACTCCAAGACAGACAAAAAAAAAACAACTACAACAAAAAATAAAAACTGGACAGAAGTGATCTTCTGATTCTGATTTCAGTTTTGCTATCGATTCCCACTGAAAAAGCAAGCCTAGCCTTCTGAGCCATTGTGGGCTTTAAAAAGGGTGCTGACAAACATGATGCAGGTCTCTTACTCAATATGGAGGAGAAAAGGCAGGCAGATCTGCAAGTTTGAGGTCAGCCTGGTAGACAGTAAGACCCTTGTCAAGAAAATAAAAAATAATCACTAACAAAGAAAAAGTTAAAGTATGACTAAAAGGCCACAGGCTTCTCTCACAGGAAAAATATAAGCACAGAATTTCTGTAGTATTGCAGACCCCAGGTTTGACACCCCGAGTCTACACTGCACAACTGTTAGATAAATGGACATCTACGGTCTCTCTATGAAGCCAAGAGCTCACCTTATAGGGAAATGGATGGGAGTCTTCCATTTCTTCAATCTCAAATTCCCCATCTGGAAAATGGGAACAATAATTCCTATCTTAACTGTCATGGTACAGTGAAGTTCACATGAACTATGTATATAAAATACCTGTAACCTGGGAAGCTACAAATATTTTATAAAATGGAATATTATACAAACATTCTACTCTATAACTTAAAGAATAGACCAAACCAGTCCTAGGTGTTCTGTGGAGGCACTTTTAAAAATGTTGGAAGAATGCTGAGTCTTCACTCAAGAGACTCACTCATTGGAGAATGGGGAAAACTTATCTAGACTAATTGTGTTGTATGAGGTATCCTTACTATATATCTCTGGTTAGTTTGGAGCTTGCTTTATTTATCTACCAGGCTGGATTCAGGTTCATTCAATAGATCCACCTGCCTACTGAATGCTGAGATAAAGGCATGCACCCACATGCCCAGCTTTGAACGTTTTTAACCTTTACTCACTGTGTATTTAGAGTGTGAACACCACGACACGTATATGCCAGAGGACAACTTTCAGTAGTCAGTTTTCTCCTTCAGCTGAAGGGATCTGGGGGTCAAACTTTGGTTGCCAGGCTTGTGTGGTAAGTGTACTTGCTGGGCCATCCCAGTGGCCTAACTAAATTTTCAATTTTCCAAAAGAGCACTGAAAGCCAACAGGACAAAGAATTCTAATATGTTTCAAACAGAAACTGACCAACCTTTAAATGAAGTAAGATTGTGAGGAAAAATAAAAACAAATTATAAATAAGTCGGTTTTTTTTTTTCTTTTAATGGTCTTATGAGGCTGGAGAGAAAGCTCAGTGGTTAATCTGACTAGCTGCTCTTCCAGAGAACTGTTTCTGTTTTCTAGTGCCCATATAGACGTTTACAATTGTCTGTAACTCCAGTTCCAAGGAATCCAACACCCTCTTCTGGCCTCCATCAACACTAGGCACACATGTGGTATAAACAACCATGGAGGCAAAGTACCAATACAATGTACATAAGACAAAATGTCTTACAATATAGACCCTTTTACCAAATCTAAGCAACAGACTGAATTGATTTTGGTTTCCCACCTCTGCCCCCGCCCCCACCCTTCTGAGACAGGTTCTCTAAGTGGTTCTAGCTGTCCTGGAACTTACTATGTAGATCAAGCTGGCCTAAATTCAGGAAAGTCCACCTTAACCTCACTCAAGTGCAGGGATTAAAGTTATGCTTTATACCTAGCTGAAATAGAAGATTTTAATAACAAAGAAATTGGAGTGATCTCTTAAACAGTTCCAAGGGCTATCTCAATATAATCCAGTAGTCTTGGTAAACGTTCTCCTTAATAAGGTACTAAAAAAGCAAAGATGCTTGGTCTAGGCTTCTTCAGTCTTCAAGCAAACAGTTTCATTCACCTTGAAACCAAAGAAACATTTCTTCTTTAATCCAGAAAGCAAAGAAAATCAGATTAAAGAAAGGGAGAGCAAATATAAATCAGGTCCTATTTGACTTTGATCTTGGCCTTTTAAAACTAGTAACGTGCAGGAGGGAAAACGAAGCAGCCACAAGCAGTTATCAAGCCAGTTTTCCTTGAAAACTTTCAGTAACCCACTTTCTTGGGAAGTTTTGTTTTATGTTGCTGGCCTTGACCTATCAGCCTATTGCCTCAGCCTCTTAAGAGATGGGATCACATGGGCCACCTGGCATAAAGGTGACTCATATTTTAATTCCATAAATAATTCTCAAGCAGCTGGTACAAAGCTTGTTTTGTGATCTGTTTTATAAGCCAAAGAACATTCACAATGAAAGGTTTGGCTCAAAAAGTAAACCCTCACATATTTATGGAAATGCTTATTATAAAAGCCTTTTTACCACCCCCCCCCAAAAAAAACCAACAAATATAGTCATGAACCAAAATGGTGCTCCTTGAGAAAGCAATTTAAAAATAATGGGGAAAAAATGTAGATAAAGGGCATTTTAGAAATAATCTTTAACTAGCCCTGTGGCTAAAAGCAAAATGTGAGTGATATGCTATAAAGGTTGAAATTTAGCTATTTGACAAATTTTTGCATGACTAACATTAAGTCATGCTTCTGATTCTTCCAGGATCAACTTTGTACATCCTTTTAATATTCACTTTTAGCAAAAAATTCTACTAAGTCAGACTAACAAATAAATTCACCTATCTTTAGTATCTGCCAAAACTCAGTACATGATCAGGCATCCTCTACCAGGCCTCAGGGAAGGTCTGATCACTCTGATGTCTCTTCATGAGAATTCTGTTAGAAATCAGGCAAGGTGTCACAAATTTAACCCCAGCACTTGCAGTCAGAGGCAGACCAGCCTGCATATATAATGTGTTACAGAACAGCCAGGGCTATAGCCTGTGTCCATAGAAAAGAAAGGAGGAGGCGGGGGAGATAATAAGAAGGAGGGAAAGAGGAGGAGGAAGGAAGAATCACCACCACCACCACCACCATCATCATCCTGTTAGGTTGGTTTGTTCAGAATCCTCCACTGATCACTATCATTCTCCTTAGCTATAAATTCTAGCTTGCTATGCTGTATTGAGGGTAGAACCCTAACTCTATACTGTAAAATACCACTGAAGCAGTCTCTATATTTACTATCTAAACGAAGTCTTCTTTATCATGATTTAACAAGCGGCACCAAATAATTTGTCCATAAGTTAAATAAACCATTCTCAGAAACTATGAGAAATTCAAAACAAAAGCTCGTCTCCACTACTTTTTCTGTCAAACATAACTTTCTACAGTGTTGACTTCTGGTAACAAGTTCACCATCTCTGACAACTATTTACAATCAGTATCAAGTGTTAAGGTAACCGTCTATGATGGGCCTGATGGTTGATATTTACAGTTCTAGAACTCTGATTACTGAGGATGGAGGACTGCAATGAGCCAGCTGGAGCTACAGAGACCTTGCCTGCCTCAAAAACTAACAAAACAAAGTGCTGTGCATAGAAACAGTTAAACTTGTTCCTTAAAATCCAAGACACAGCGTTTTGATAGATCCCAGAAAAAACTTTTGAGAGAAAAAAAAAAAAAAAAACAGCATTCTATTCAGTTAAAAGTCCTACAAAGGGCTGGGTGTGGTGGCTCATGCTTTAATCTCAGCACTGGGGAGGCAGAGGGAGGCATATTTCTGAATTTGAGGCCAGTATCAACTACACTGTGAGTTTCAAAAGACAGCCAGAGCTACAGAGTGAGACCGTTAAAGAGCGGGGGAGGGGCAGTTCACAATAGAAGGAACACATCTCAACATAATAAAGGCTATAACTACAAGCCTACAGTGTTCATTAAGTAGGAGAAAAACTCAAAAACATTTCCCCTAAGATTAGGAATGAGGCATAGATGTCTACTTTCTCCACTCCTATTCAATACAGTACCAGAAGTCTAAGCTAGAGAAATAAGACAAGAAGTAAATAATAGGAATACAGACAACAAAGGAAGAAATCAGAGTATCTCTATTTGCAGATGGCCTTACAGATTCCATACATAAGAGATCCTAACAACTCAAAACTCTTAAAACTGTTAACACTCAGAACAACATAGCAACACATAAAATTAACACACAAATTACTAGCTGCTTTACATACCAATGATAAGCTGAAAAAGAAATTAAGGAAATAATCCCATTCACAATAACCTCAAAAACAGAAATGATGACTGCAGAATAAGCCAAATGTGAAAGATTCTATAAGGACACTTTAAACACTGAAAAGGAAACTTGAAGATAAAGATCTAAATTACTATTGTCAAAACTTATCATAAGCAATCTACATATTCAATGCAATCCTAATCAAATTTCAAGTGACATTTTTCACCAAAATGGGGGGGGGGGATATCTCTTAAAATTCATATAAAAACACAGGAAAACCAAGATATACAAGGCAATCCTGAACAAAAAGAATGCTGTTGAAGGATTCGCTATACACCTGAGCTCAAGTTCCCTACAGACATACCATGGTATTGGTGCACACACATGAATCAGTGGAATAAGAACCTAGACATACCTGGGCAGGATGGTGCACACCTTTAGTCCCAGTGTTGAGAAGCAGGCAGATCTCTGTGAGTTCCAGCACAGCCAGAGCTACACAGACAAACCTGGGGTGAGGGGGTGAGGAGGCAGTGAAATATAAAGCCATGTGGCTACAACCACCTGGTTTTTGGCAAAAGATGCAGGGAAACTGAGTGTCTACACGGATGAAATCCTTCACTCTCATTTTGCACAAAGTAAATTCCAAAGGAATCAAAGACCTCACCATAACACCTAAACCTCTGACAATGCTAGAGGAGGAGAGCAAGGGGCACATCAAGATACAGGCACAGGTAAAAATAAGGCCAGTAACCAACAATTAGGCCACTATCAAAATGCTTTTGTACAGCAAAGGCAACTGCCATCAAGTGAAGAGACAATGAGAGAAAAATTTTCACCAGCTATTTATCAGAGGATTGATATCTAAAATTAATAATAATAATAATAATAATGGCAAAACATAACATCAAAAAACAAACTTAAAAAAAAATACTGTGCCATGGTACTAAACAGAGAATACTGAACTCAGAAGAAATAAAAATGGCTAATAAACATATTAAAAGGTGTTCATCATTACAGCCTATGCCAATGTTCTTAGTTACTGAAGAATCTGACACCTTACTGCTGAAAGTACCTGAGTCGAGGACCTGAAGAAATGAAGCTGGCACTCACCAGGAAAGTTCATCCCTACTGGCCAGTTTTCACAGTGTTGAAAGGTGCTATGAAAATTCCTATGAAAGTCCATTACTTTGCAAGTTAGTTAAATTATATAAACGTGTGTGTGAGTGAGTGTGTGTGTGTGTGTGTGTGTGTGTGTGTGTGTGTGTGTATAAAAGGAGTTTAAACACAAGTACTTTGCATGGGCAGACATGGGTATTAACTGAAAATTTCAGGGCCAGGTGTGGGAGACTGCCCTACATCTTACTGACCAGAGGAGATCCAGAGGCCTCCAAAACAACACAAGCTATTATTATTGGTCTTGGTTGACAACCAAAACTAGATAGGGTAAGACCCTACTATGAAAAACACAATATAAA
The DNA here is from genome assembly GCA_033318265.1 of Phyllotis vaccarum. Taxonomy (NCBI): domain Eukaryota; kingdom Metazoa; phylum Chordata; class Mammalia; order Rodentia; family Cricetidae; genus Phyllotis; species Phyllotis vaccarum. The sequence continues at coordinate 73,196,427 of JARWLC010000012.1, forward strand.
TCTAGCTGAAATTCACTTGAAAACTTGCTTCCTGCTGACTCATTTTCATAATGATAGAGGCTAAGAGAAAAAAAGCCATCAATGGTAAACCTTGCATGATACAATACCAATCTGTCAGTAAGATACCCACTGGTCCAAGAGTGGCATGATGGTTACAGGAGAAAACAACTGATTTCTGATTAAATTTGAAACCCGAGCCACAAGAGGAAATTCAAACCTGATACTATAATACTGGCCAAAGTCCCATGGCTGAAGACCTTTTCATAGGCCCTGGGCAGGGATACCTACTACTGTTGTTTTACTAAATGAACATATTGCCACACAGCCTTTAAAAGACTTATGTTTATACCAACAGATCAGTGCTAATCTCTAAACTAGCCAGAGAAGCCATTCTCTGCAGTGGACAGCAGTAATTAATGTCAAGATTCACAACTAGTCAAAGTGCTGAGAATGGCTGCTGAGTGCTCAGCTCTAAAAGGGTCACCTTGATGGTGACCCCAAAAAGAACCCTGCAGAATGGATGGGTAGGCTGCGGGAGCAGGAGGAGAGGAACCCTGAGAAAGGCTAATGGCTGCCACATGCATGAGCTCACTGCAACTATAGTTTCCTGCACACGAGCAAGCCAACATCAGTCAACATTCCAACTGGCAGCACCAACTGGACTCAGAGACTTGTTTAAAGGAAAGGGGGCATAAAGGTGGGAGGGCACATGGGCAATGCCCCCAGAACAGAAGAGGGGAGTCAGGGCTGGGTACGATTGAGATGCATGTACACATCTAAAAAACTGAAAGAATTTTTTTTAAGTCTAAAAAAAAAAAAAAATCCCACAGTACACAGTACTCATCAAAATACAATATAAATGATAGTGGCCATTGTAGAACAAGTATATATAATAAAAAGTAAGATGTTAATTTTAATGTGCTAAAATCTGAGTTGAGCCTTGTAAGTGCAGAAGACAAAGACTGATCTGAGAAAAGGTAACAGCATGAGCAATGTTTAAAAAAAGAGTCAGGGATGTCTAGTTCTTTAAAAAGAAAAAAAAAAGTGGCAAGGGGTCATCATTTTTTGAGTGCTATTACATCCCAAGTACTTGTTAATTGTTGGTGTTACTCAGAAAAGTAAGAATGAAAAGCATCCTGCTGATTATGAAGAACAGCCTGAAATTCCTTCCTATGAACAAAAATTCTAATCTGAATAGCGACCACACAAAGTATGTCAAAAATGAAGAACAATGTCAGAAAAGTTTTGAATCTCCTTCAATAATCCAAATGAGAAAAGAAATGAGTCTCAGCTAAGTAAGAATAGCTTCAAGGTGTCAAGAAGGTAAGGAATATGAGAATATTTTTAAGACAGAATGAAATGAACCTGAGAACTACTGATTAGAACATTATAGCATAACAAAGAGGGAGGCTGAGGTTTGTTTGGAGACCTACATACAAGACAAGGTTCCTGTTGAGAACTAACAGCAGGTCCGCTCTAGTAGCAGTTGAAACCAGGAGCAGAGGTGACAGGGAGAATGGAAAGGGGATACAGAAGGGAACTTCTTACATAGCCATTCTTTCCAAAACAGAAGACTGACCACTAAATACAAAAATATTTTCACTAGGATAAAATGCATCAAAATGAGAATTATCTTCCTAGACAACACTTTCAATAATGTAAGTTACATTGTTCTGATACTTTTCATGTACTTGATACCCATGACTGGAGATAAAGCCTACTATCTAAACGAAACAACACTGAACTTCACCTGAGTAGAATATATGATGAGATTCTTAGCTTTTATAAAGAATCCTTAAGCTCTCAGAAAAACATTTCCTCTCTGGAAATGTTGATTTTTTTTTAAAGAGATCTCACTATGTAGCCCTGGCTGGTCTGGTGTAGACTAGGCTGACCATCTTCCTGAATGCTGAGATTAAAAATATGGACTACCATACCTGACAAATCTCAATTTGTAAGAAAGGAAATATATAGATTCTCAGCCTAAAGCCCAAGCTAAACAAATTCTTTTCTATACTCTGAAGTAAAGAGTACTAAAAAAAAAAAAAGAAACAATATTCCAAACATTTCTAGGGAAAAATATCTAGAGAAACAGTAACTTCTATCTTAAATAGTAATTATTCAAAAAGTTTATTAGGTATCATAATAGTACTTATGTGTTTTTTTCCCTTACCTTCTTGGCCTCTCTGTATTTCTGCAAAGATTAACTAAATCTGATTCTGAAAAATACAGGGCACGGTGGTACACAGCTGGAACAGGGCTCAAGAAGCAGGACCTCAAATTCAAAGCCAGCCTAAACCACACAAACCCTTCTCAAAAGTAAAGAAAACTGGTGAGATGACTTAATTAAGGCAAAGGAACTGAATGCTACAAAACCATGAGGACCCAAGTTCAGTAACCTGTACCCGTGTTTTGTTTTGTTTTTTTAAAAAGGGGGGAGGACAAAACAAAAACAGAGTGCTAGCGAATGCTTGAAATCCTAGCAGTGTGAAGACAGAGACAAGTCGACTTCTGGGGCCAGCTAACCAGCCAGGCTTAACTTACTCAGCAAGCCCCAAACTAGCAAAAGACTCTAATTAAAAATAAATAAATAAAATAAATAATAATAATAAAAGAAAATAGCTGCTGTCTGAAGAATACCTCAAGTTGTCCTCTGGCCTCTGCATGCATGTACAAACACATACAGGTGTTTGTACATACGTATGCAGGTGCATACGTATGTTCATCCCATACATGTAACATGCATATACATATGTTCCCCACTCCCTGTACCCAATAAAAGACAAACAAAAACAAAAGGATGCGTGTGACATAGACTTTTGACCAGGAGGCTCTCCGTTTCAATAATGATACAGAATGCGGTTTCCTTTCCCCTCCTGGGCTCCCATGGTCTCTCAATTTTAAAAACTGAGGCCACTAAAAGTGTTCCTTTGAAACTGATTTAATATACTGATTGACCACAGTACTGAAGACAGATGCTAACCCTCAGATGTAGTATGTAAATGTGATGCTACTGGGATATATCCTTAGGCCTGTTTCTTCCTTCATTAACTTCCCCAGGCTTGCCTGGGCATGAATTCATTCTATAACACAAACTTTCCTTGAAATTGCTATCTTCCTGCCTTGGTGGGATTCCTAGCCTGACTTACTCTGAATATTTAAAAGTAGGTTATGATGGGCTAGTGAGGTGGCACAGCAGGCACCAGTGCTTCCTACTCAAGCCTGGCAACATGAGTTCAAACCCCCATAGTAGGAGAAGGAAACTAACCACAATGTTGTCCTATGACCTCCACACATTTGACCCCTTTAAACATAATCAAGCTAAAAACAAAAACCTATAAAATGAAAAGACATTTGTCTCCTTTATGTAAAGACTACATTAGCAATTATATCAAAATATCAAAATTTACCACAACTTAAGTCAGACTAGGGGCAACTATTTTTAGATAGTGAAATTAAGCCAGATTCCAAGAATATCTGGTATAGTAAAAAGCTGTATTTCTTCCCAAACTCAACAATTTATATAATTACAGTTCATTCAATAACATGGTAAGTCATGCTTGAATAAAACAATTTCATCCTCATTAAATAGGAATTTATCATATATTCATCCTAGTGTTAAAAGACCCTACTTACAAAACTTGTTATTCAAATCTAAAGTCTATCAGTAATACTTCCTTAAAATTTAACATACTTACAGAAAAAAATTAAATATAGCACATGCTTTTAATCCCAGCACTCAGGAGGCAGAGGCAGAGGCAGAGACAGGAGGATCTCTTGAGTTTAAGGCCAGCCTGGTCTACAGAGTGAGCTCCAGAACAGCCAGGGCTACACAGAAAAACTCAGTCTTAAGAAAAAAAAGAAAGAAAAGAAAAGAAAATTAAATATTATTCAGCACTAAAAAGAAATGAGCTACCAAGTCATGAAAAGACATTAAGAAATCTTAAATGTGTGCTGTTAACTAGAAGCCAGTTTGAAAAAGCTATTATACAGAATGATTCCAATTATATGACGCTGTGAACAGTAAAACTATGGTGACAGTAAAAAGATCAGAGGTTACCAAGAGGTAAGTGGAAGTGAGGTATACAGGTAAGGTATAGAGCAGTGGATCCACTCTCTGGCCCTTTAATACTGGACACACACATATATGAATGTTTACATATAGAACCAGTATTTGTGTATATATAACAATACATTCATAATAAAAATTATATTACTGTTATAGTCTTAATTATTGTGTGTGTATGGTGTATGCACATGTATGCATTTATATACATATCTGAAGTCAATACTGAACGTCGATCCCAATTAGTCTCTCCCTTAAATTTTTGAGACAAGGTCTCTCACTAAACCGGGAGCTGTCCTATTCCGCTGGTGTAATGAGCTAGTTCTTGCATGACTCCACGTCCCCAGCATTTCCGAGGTATGCTCTCACACTAGGCTTTTACCTGGCCACTGGTAATTCAAACCCAAGTTCCCATAGCCATCTCCCCAGCCCTCATTATTTTTTTTTCCTTTTTAAGACAATAATTGATTATATAGCCTTAGTGGGCATAAATTCACAATGTAGACCAAGCTGGTCTTAAATTCCTGATCATCCTCCAGCCTCTGCCTCTCAAGCTCTGGGGGTTATAGAAGTGAAGCCACTACCCATCTTTTTGTTTTGTTTGTTTTGTTTTTTAAGTTTAAAAATGTTACACAGGGCTGGCTCAACAATTAAGGGTACTTGCTGCTTTTCAAGAAGAGTGAAGTTCAGTTCCCAGAACTCACACTGGGAAGTTCACATTCAGATACCCTCTTCTGCTTCTAAATTCTCCTATCATATGGATATTCTTAGATTGCAAAGTCAGGCTGGTCAGTCCTAGTGGGACAGGCTTGGAATCCCAAGTACTTGGGAGTCAATGACAGCAAACTCAGGGCCCTCCTGAGTACTTTAGAAAGACTTTTTCTCAAAAATAAGCAAAAGAGGGACTGGGGGTGGCATGATGGCTGACGAATAGCACTAAGGCATCACTGTGGTATAAAGTAAATTGGAAACCAGCCCTGGGCTAAGACTGAGACCCTGTCTCAAAAACAAGTAGGGCTGTAATGGTGGCTCAGCAGTTAGAGTCAATGGCTGTTCTTTCAGGGGGCACAGGTTGGATTCTAGCCCCCACAAGACAGCTCATAACTGTCTCTAACTCTTAGTTTCAGAGATTCAATACCCTCTTCAGGCACTGCACACATGTGGTGCATATACATACAGGCCAGCAAAACACTCATTGATAGGTAGGTAGGTAGATATAGATATATACACAGTGACTTTAAAGGGGGGAGGCCGACCAGATAGATGGTTTAGTGGGCAGAAGTACTTGCCATCCAAGTATTGAGTTCAATACCAAAGACCCACATTAAGGTGGAAGAAGTGAAACTATTCCATAAAGTTCCCTCTGACTGCCACATGCCCAAGCTCAAGTAAGACTCATGCACTCTAGTTTTTAAAGTTAAAAAAAAAAAAAAAAAAAAAATGTAAAAAGGGGAGGGAGGGAGTGTGAGGACACAGGCCAGTGTAAGAGTACTTGCCTAGCATGGGCAATGCCTCAAATTAAATCTTCAGTATCACCAAAATTTCAAACAAAATGTCTTGATTCCACCACATAAGACTATTTTCATGCTATTCTATTGATTCTGTCCTTAACTTTAAAGGGTTTGTCATATACTTTTTGTCAGTGCAACCATGCGCACATGAGCATAAGTATTTTAATCACTGACTTTGCCAAAAAAAAAAAAAAAAAAAAAAAAAGCCTATGACCACATCCATAAAGGCATCAAGACTGACGAAGCAAATCATAAACTTTAAGGATCTTTTATAAAATGTTATATAATAAATGTATACCAGTGCTGCCTTAACTCTATATAAATGAAAATGTCACTCCAATTCTGTATCCAAAAACTATATATGACAGTATGAACTTTTAAATTTCTGCCCCAAAGTACAGACATGCTAAAATATACAATACTTGCTACTGAAACACAAACACCAAGGAACTTTTAGTTATGATCATTTGACCAAAGTACAACTAAAAATTTAAAAACCAGAGTACTATATTATTCTTTTTCCACTAAACGATACCATAAGTCCTCTCAGTAGGCCAGTTTCAGTATCAAGATGCATTCATCATTAACATAATTCCCTTTCAGTGATAATAAATGTGCACCAGCGCTGCCCTAACTGTATATAAATGAAAACATCAATTCTGTATTCCAAAACTATATATGACAATATGAACTGTGACATAGTTAATACTAGTAAATGTAAAGTATCACAGTATATAAATAACATGTCTACAGAGAACAAGCTTGGAAGCATATACAACAGACTGTGTAAGTGGTAATAAGGGGAAGGGGAGAAGTTCAATTACTTCACTTGAAGCACCTGAAGTTTCCCTGTTAAGTTCCATGTTGAATTTTTTATGTTTGCATTAATAATTTTAAGGAATCTAATAACCTTTCCCCTTTGTTTTGAAAAGTGAAATAATTTCATGTTGACAGTTTGTTTCACCACCACTCAATGCAGAAGGGTTTATCCTTGCTGTCTGCTAATGTTTCTGGTTAGTTCCATCTACTCTTAAAAGTTCAACCCAATGAAACACTAGAGCTCTACGCACTGAACTTAACGGCAAGCTTGTGTATCTGGTTACCTAAAGCTCACCTAGGTCCTGCCAGGTCTGTCAAGGTTTTCCAGCGGTGTTATTTTAAGAGTTTAAGACTTGATACAATTCTTGAGCTCCTTCATCAGCAAACAGATATTATCGTACAGAAGGTAAATGACACCTCATTAACTACCACTAAAACACAGTCCATACACTCTTCCATTCTGCTTTGAAAAGATGCTTAAAAAAAAAAAAAAAAAATACTTGCTACTGAAATACAAATGCTAAGGAACTTAGCTCTGGTTATTTGCACAAAAATTACTATTCTGTACACTCCACTTAATTTTTCTTTCAGCTAATGTTAATCAGAACTTTCACTTTTCTTCTTCCAGATGTAAAACTGGGTTACTCTCTAATATCACCCTATCCCATAACTCAATTTTTATATTTACCTGCCACAAATAGCAAAGTATATGCTACATGGCAAGGCAATTCATAGGCACAGTATATGATAACCAGGAAAACACTAAAATTGACCAGCCCACAGCCAAGTCCCAATCAATGTTCACTTCTAGCGTCCTGTCTGGAATTCTTTCTGCTTGATGTCCTTAGTTCCACTAGGAATTAATTTTCTTTGTGGCCTCAGAGACTAGCTGAGCTGTTTCTGAGAAATATGAACACTATAACCCTGTGGGGATTAAAAGATTTTAAAAGCATGTTAGAAAAATACCTACCAAAAAAGAAACCACTAAAAAACCATTGGAAAACAGAAAATAAAGTGTACTCACAATCATCAAAAATTCTTGTTCAAAACATCTAATTATGTAAATTAAAACATCCGTCACATGTATAGTACAATGTCAACTTCTACTCAAAATCATCCAAAGATGCAAACTAAATGTTACAAGTGTAATACAATGTCACTTTCTACCTAAAATAAATGAAATAAGCAATGTAACTCCAAGTGTTTACCTAGAAATAACTGAAGATAGGAAAGAATTGCTTAGGTGTAGAAAGGGAAAATAAAATCAAAATAGGAAAAATACTTTATAAAAAAATGTACATTTAACTAAGGTGCGAAAGCTCTTTAACAGGACTCAAAAAATATACTGTGGAAGAAAATGAACAGAGCTATTAAAAAATGAAAGTTTTTATTGCTTTTATTATTTAGATCATTGTCATATTTCTTAAAGTAAAAATTATGAAAAAATTCTGTTAAAATTTGATAACACAATGGCTACATGGGAAATTCAAAGCCAACTAGTCTACATTATTTAATAGAAAGGTGACTAACACTCCCTGTATTAAAACTTCAAATTTTATTAATAATTTCCCTGAAGAACACATATCTAGCATTCAAAAGTTGATTTAAAAAAATAAAGTGTTATCAGTGGCAAAGATAAACTTTTATCAAGCATATGTCACGTCAGACACTTGCCAGGTACTTTATGTGTATGATGTTATTTTTACCATCCTATGAAATGTACATTATACTGGTAAGTATATCAGCAAAGAAGCTGAGGGGCTGGAGAGCAGCAGTTAAGAGCACTGCTGCTCTTCCAAACGTCCTGAGTTCAGTTCCCAGTAACCGCATGGTGGCTCACAACCATCCATGAGACATGGTGCCCTCTTCTGGCCTGCAGGCAAAACACTGTATATATAAGAAATAAATAAATCTTTAAAAGGGGAAGGGTGGAGCAGCAGCTGCTGATGATTAAGAAATCTGTCAAAAACTTATACTTTGAGTCAAAGCAAGCACTTACCCATATATCAAACATCATTTATGCTTTGGTCCCAAGGTAAATGAATTTGCAATCCCTACTTCACTGCAATTCACCAAAAAAATAAAGAGAAGCAAACATCAACTACCCTTGTCTTTCTGTTCCTAATTATGGCTCTGACAAGTGGCAATGAGGGTGACTACGTGTTGTGATTTTACATGGGCACATACTTAGAAATACAGGGTCAAAATAGAGTTGCTCTCAATAATACCCACACTGTCTTTATAAGGCATTCTGGAAATTTGTGGATAATTTTCTTTTAAATTGCAGACAGTCTTCAAGGGTCCTCAATATGCTCCGGGGGGGGGGGGGGGGGGGTAATACAACAAAGGACTGTGGTAGACAACTTTAAATGAAAGCCAAGAAGATGAAAAACTTGCTAGGAGCCTAGAACCTAATCCTGTCTTAAATACAAGTATTCTTGCTTGGCTTTAATTATCACTCAATTTTCCAAGAACCAAATTCCTGTGAAAGGTGAGATCAAGACTACCTGCTACTCAAAACTATTCATCTTCCTCGCCAAATGCCCCCCCCCCCGAAAAAAGAAAGAAAAAAATCATTTTATTAACAATGATGCTACCTGTAAAACGTAAGTCTACACATTCTGAGCACAGTTGTATCAGCACACATTTGGCATTACAATCTTTGTTTTTCTATATGTGTATATGTATATATCTCTAAATATATTTAATGTACATATATTACATACATACATGCATGCATATGTATTTATAATGATTGATCTAAATATTTAAAATTATTCTCCCTCATAGAATATCATATAGTTTGAAGCTCTTTTTAAAAAGCTAGGTATAATAAAACATGAATTTTACTTCATGATAATAAAAGGGAATTATATACAAACTGGCTGTAAGAGATAAAAAGAGAAACACCTAAGATTTTACTTTTGTCTATACATAGGATATAGAGAAATAGGGGAGAAGGATAACAAAGTGTCTCTGGAACTACAATGAACTTGAGATAAGAACAGTAGACATACTTTGAAGATTATGGAAATTCATTTGGATTGAGGCATTTGAGAGTCATATGGACCTCTTGTGAGTTCAAGAACAGTCTGGTCTACAAAGAGTACCAGGACAGCCAGAGCTTTATAGAGAAATCCTATCTCAAAGACAAACAAAAATCCTAAGAACCTTTCTCAGTTGACAATAACACAATGGAAAGTCTATTAGTCTATCAACACCATCTAAAATGTGCAACCTTCTACTATCATCATTTTTTTAAAGTGGATGTGGTACAATACACTGCAGTAAAGACAGGATTGGTGTAAATATAAGGCCAGCCTGATCTACATAGTGAGTCCTAGTCTCAAAACATAAACAATGAAATAATCTGGTCCTTTTCGATAATACATTATTTTCTCTAAACTATCAGTGCTGCAGTAAACTTATAGGAGGGCTGTAACTACAGGCCATTAATCTTAAAAGCAAACAAATATGCCATTTCACAACGTAGAGCAGTTTAAGTCCTTTCTATACATTATCATTTGTTCTCACAAAACTTTATAAACTATCTTTTTCATTTTATTATTTTGTATGAAAAAAACAGTCATTTTTATCGATGTATTTCCCTGCTCCCCCTCCCTCCCCTCTTCCCAATCTCTCCCAGTAAGCCTTCAGCCTCCCCATCTACCCATCCTTACCCCAAAAAGGGCAATAAGTCCCAAGGTGGTCAGCTCAGTGTGGCACATCCACTCCAGGCAAGACCAATTTACTCACTCCAAAGTTAAGACTGAGTTCACTGTTATATAAATATATATAATAATATATATAGGTGTTATATAAATATATAATATAGGTGTTATTTATATAAATAGTATATAAACTATCATACTCATTTTTTGAAATGACATAGGAACTAAAGTGGAAGAAGAAAATTTCAGGCACCTACCATGACCCATGCCTTCCTATTCAAGTTCACTGCCTCACAGGTTGATCTTTTTTGACAGAACTCTTACTCATGTTATATTTACAATGATCAATTTACTTATTCTATAACAATGTCTGAGTTTAGACAACAAATTTAGAATACACTTTCCTAGTTTTGTAAAAACATTATTTTAGCTAAATACTTAAAATTACATTAAATAGATTTCACAAAAACGTGTAAGTTCAGCTGTGATTAAGCTTCATTCATGTTATGCTTAACTCCACTCTTCCTGGAAAGCTATGTTCTTATTCCTATATTCACTACACTTTTCCTGGCTCCCAGAAGAATCCTAAGAGTACTGACACACAGTGACATGCCGCTACTCAGAAAACCTTTTTAACCAAACTCAGGGAAAACCCTTGCACATGTGCAAGCCTCTAGTCTCAATGCTCCTACCACAAAAAACAAACAATAAAAACCCTCAGAAACCAAAGTTTCCCTTACTGCGAATTTTAAGTGCAAAGAAATTACATCCCTAGTGTTTTAAGAGCTAATTCCACTTTCTTTGATTCTTTAGATCGGATGGTTACATTTTAACAAGTAAAAATTACCCTGTACCCTAAAAGGAGAGGGATGTGATCAGACATATTTTTATAAACCTTTTCTTTCTAAAAAGTTATTAATATGAATATAGCATGTTCCAACCTCTAAACAACGTATGAAAAAGAGCCTATAGCCCCAGAATTAGACTTGTCACCTACTCGGGCAATAATGTTCTAAATTTTAAAATATTTTAAGCAAAAGACAGAGTAGAGTGTAGGTAGAGCTCAGTGAGGTCCTCTGATTATCTTCATAAAAAAGAGCTTTAATTTTCACAGAACTTAAAAATGACTATCAAACAAGGTAACTAAAGAAGATACATTCCTCAAGGTAGTCAATACACACAGAACTAAAGTGTAACTCAAATAAATCTGCATGATATCTAAACTGTATTTTCTCACACAAAGCATGCAGTATAACATAATTTTGCCGATACTAATCTACTTTTAGAAGACTTTCTAGATTGGTTTTGTTTGTTTGAATCTCAGGTAGACCAGCAGGCTGATCTCAACTCCATATATAAAAGTGAGGATGGCCTTGATCTAAATATCCTGCTATCTCCTTGCAACTGCTGAGACTACAAACCAGATTTTTTAATACACAAAAATCACATTACAAGATAAATAAACAAAAATACTGCTTAGGAAAGTTATAGTTAAACAAAATCCTATTTTATGTACTACCAACTTTCCTACAAACTAATAAATTTTTATTGAATACATTGGTGTAGAACTTTAGAACTGGAATTTATTTCTAACCCTTTAAAACTTGTTTATTATTTTTCTCCACTGAGTTCCAAAACAAGCACTACCTGCAACAGAGATTTTGTTTTGTTTTACCCCTTCAGACAGCTCTTTGCCCTACTTATTATGGGTCTGACAATAAGCGCAAATAACTATATTCTGCTAGTTTCATTTAAAAAAAAAAAAAAAAAAAACCATCAAATACTAAACCTGTTTATCTTCCCCAAGCTCTAGGCCTTTGCTCTTTCATATGGCCCATCCATCTTTGGAGACTGCTTAATTCCCTTACTTCATTTACACTGCTACCTTGAAGGTATTAATAGACAACCACATCCCCCTAGTGCTCCCTTTTCCTAACTTTAGCTCCTGAATCTTGAACTACCATCAATGCAGAATTATCCAAACTCTCTCCTAAATGTATCTAGAAGGTATTATTATTTGTAGGTCAATCTTAGTAAGAAAACACTGTTACTGTAGCATCATTCTGTTATGGGTCACTATGCTGCTCGCTCTTCTAAGGGTAATTCAATGACAGTTCACTGCGGGCTATTTGAAACCTCCTTGTACTTGCTCTTCTCCAGGTAGCAGTTTCCTGGTTTGCATTAAGGCCAGTCTTTCTCCCTTGGTGAAAGATGAGATACAGCATTAATGAATATAATTTCAATGCTGGAACGGCTGTGCTATTTTTTTTTTCAGATGCCCTGTTATGGTTCCCAAACTGGCTAACCTTGTATAATTTAAAAATAGGAAGTTAAATCTAACTTATTCCTTCAAACTGTACATTGAAAAGCATTCCACTGACAGCTGCATCTTACTGTATTTGCCCCTAAAGTACCAACACCTAAAATGAAGAAAATGATCCTGAATGTAAGACCGTTTCATGAAAGGAGAGGGTTCTTCAATGATAACTGGAGTGCCTGACTGCCTGCCTGCCCGCAGCAGCATCCCAATGAGCTTGCAGCTCAGAAGACAGCAGTGCTTCCAATCCTGCACTCAAATCACTAACAAAGAGGCACACAAGGTGATGGTGGGGAGGTGTGTGAATGCCTAGAGAGGAGAACAAATCCTAACTTAAGACAACTAAATATACTAAAGTTATGTTTTCATCAAAATACTCAAAATGTTGTGACTTCACTTTATCACTATCGTCCCAGATCCAAGTTCAAACAAAGGAGGGTGGAAACCCCAACTTTTAAAACCCTTTATCAGAAACATACTAGTAACAGTATGTGCTGAGAGTACTGATAAATATGCCTTGTGAAAATAATCAGATTGTTCAAGACTAAGATGGCATACAAAAATAAAAATAGGTTGGGATGATGGCTCAACAGTTAAGAGCACTTACTGATTCCCGGTAACTTGAGGACCAGGAATTCTGTGTGGATACCAGGCACGCACACGATACAGAGACATGCAGGCAAAATACACACATACACAAATATACAAATCTTTAAAAAATCAAAGTATGAAGGGCCATCCATGTAATCCCAATATCCTGGAAGCAAAAGGAGAAGGACCACTGCAAGTCTGAGGCCAGCCTAGGTTACACAGCAACACTCTGCTGTCTGGAAAAAAAACAAGCAAACAATCTAAAAACTGAATAGGGCAGCATTCTTCTGTAATTCCAGTAGCCAGACCGCACCGATGGTGAAGGGGGGCTTAAAAATAATAAATAAATTCTAAAATGACTCTGTACCTAAAAATATTTTTCTTTTTTATTGCATTAAAAAACGTAATCTCATTTAAAACAGTGGTTTTCAATATTCCTAATGCTTCTTAGTGACCCCCAACAATAGAATTATTTAGTTCCTACTTCAAAACTGTAATTTTGCTACTGTTATGAATCATAATGTAAATATCTGGCATGCAGGCTATCTGGTATGGGACCCCAAAGGGGATCACGACACACAGCTTGAAAACCACTATATTTAAATATCCAATATACAAAGCCAAATTAACCCCAAGTTTAAAGCTACATTTAGAGATCTTCTGAACTAAACGACATTGTTCGAGGTCATCTATCATCACTATTTTCCCAAAGTTATTTTTGTGCGAAATCTGATATTACTGAAAAGCACACATATCTCAAAATGTCACCTTTCACGAAGTTAAATGCTAAAAGGCTTTTCCCTTCAAGCCAGGTAAAAACACCACAGAATCAGGTCCAGCGCTTTTCCCACAATAGGTGTATGTAATTATAAAGTACCTTGTGGTATTGTGCCTTGTTTGTGTATTTATTCCAAATACTGGTGATGGTCAACACTTTCTGGGGTAGTAATTCAGAAATCCCCTCTTCAGGTACACACCTGAAGTGGGTTGCTCAAGTCAGGGACAAACTACCACAAAGCACAGGAAGAGGTGTCCTAGTTGGCTGGCAACAACGATCTCCCAAATGTTTTCAGTTATGGTATTATTCACATAAAATAATACAGGATCTATCTACATACATGAAGGTAAATTAAAACATGAGTTTGTTATTTTAGAGCTACACCTTGCATTTCATTAGATGTGGAGATAATGTGTCTATCGAGTTCTTCAGTAAATCACTGCAGCAAAGGAGTCAACAATTTGTCAAAGAGAAGATGTGGTATAGAAGGTAGAAGACTCATCCTTTCAACACCCTCTTGGAGGAAGAGCTGACAGAAGTTACCAGGAGGCCTCCTAACAGAGCTGCTCAACAATGAATGCACAGCTTGTGAAGCAGTCACTGCAAGTGTTCACAATAGAAAGACAACCTTTGAGAAGGGATATTTGTTAACAGGTTAGACTAGATGAACCTCGGGTCTCTTTCAATTCTGAGATTCTAGAAAATTCCTAAAAAGAGAAGGCACACATATCCTATACTTTTAGAATCCTCTTGAGTTTTTCTTTTTTTCAAAAGGTGTAATAGAAAATGTAATCTGTAGTCTTTAAAATGTATATTTACTTTTCTACTACTATTAATTAGGAAGCATTCATCACTTCTTTATATTATAAAAAAGGTGGAGATATTTATAGTTTTTAAATATTTTAGAAAAAATGTTTAAGATATAGTAGTCAATGCCCTAGAAACTATAGATTTTTAAGTAATATGCACAGATACAAGTACATTCTTCACAAACACAACTCACATCTGTGTTTTATTATACTCTAAAATACAGAAAAATCTTGATGTCCTGAGAGAGTGGAAGTAAAGACAGTACAAGCAGTCCCTATTTATACTGAAAATATGATTTTCAAACTGGATGTCATGGCCCATTAATAAACTGTCAAATTAAACGATGTGATCACTACAATTGTTTTAAAGGTACAACTTCATCAAATATTAAATACACTGCATAAGTTGTGAACTTTATTATACTATTTATGTGGGCGCATATAAGGGGAAGAGGCATGTGTGCCATAGTGCACATTATATAGAGGTCAGACAACAGTTTGCAGGAATAGGTTCTAGAAACTGAACTCAGGTTACCAGTCTCAGTAGCAAGCAACTTTACCCATTGAGCCATCTCACTAGCCTAATAAACTTCTGAGTCACAGACATAGAAAGACACACACAGACAGACACACACACTTGATAACAAAGTCTTGCTATGTAACCTAAGCTCTTCTCAAAGCCTTTTCCTTCCTGTCTCAATCTCCTTGGTTCTGGGATTAGAACATATACCAACAATCCTGCCAACAGTAACTCTTACAATCTTAAAAGTTTTGTAAATATCTTGTGAGCCAAATACACTGCTGTACTACAAATTAAATCCTAACTATATTTTAGATCGTGAAAAATTCTGGTTTGTAATGCAAAATTGCACTCCTTTTCAGTTAATAGGCAACAACGATGTGACTGACAACCACTGAAACTAGATGAGCACATAGGAGAACGTGACACACTCTCTTTTAGTGTTGTTTTTTTATTGGGCTGATTTTGTTTTTCTGAGCCCAGCTAGTCTCCAACTTGTTAGGTAGCCAAGGAGGATTTTAGACTCCTGACCTTCTCATCTCTATTTCACAGCTACTGGGGTTACAGGCATGTGCCAGCATATGTAGTTTATTTGCTGTACATTTACAATGCTAACAAAAGTGGCTAAGAAGAAACAGACCTACCAAGCATGATACATAAGCTGATAAACTGTGTTCTTTAAATTTGATGTTTTGGACAGTTGTCAGACAGTGAGTAGAGTCTGACAACCTGAATCCAATCCCAGGAATCCACCTGGTAAAAGTGCACAATTCCTAACAAGTTGTTCTCTGACCTCAACACATACACTGAAATATGTAAGTGCTCATATATGCACATTATATGAACACACACATGTGCATGCACATTAAATATTTTTTAAAGTTTTATGTGTTGTTCCTTTACCCACAATGAGATTTTTAGTCTTTTAGATATATAATTGGTAAAAACAAATCATATACTGTTGCAATGGGGTTTCTTGGTCCCGGGCGGCCAGAGGCCCAGACCCACAGACCTGCCGTGCCAGACCCATAGCTGCCCGCCTCTGCTGCTCAGGCCCCCAGAAATGACTCAGATGCTTATATTAATTCTATGCTGTTTGGCCTATGGCTCAGGCACATTGTTAGCTAGCTCTTACATCTTAAATCAACCCATTTCTATTAATCTGTCTGCAACGTGGCCCGTGGCTCACCTGTGTTCCTTACATGTTGCTCCTTTGGGCTTCAGCTCAGTCTGCCTGACTCTGCCCTGCTTCTCCTACCTATGCTCTGATTTCTCCTCCTACTTCTTCTATGGTGCCTGTCATGGCCCAAAACAGCTCCTTTATTTAAAGATTGAGATTCACAGCATACAGAAAGACATTCCCACATCAATATACAAAAACAGACTTCCTCAAAAAATAAAATTAAACAATAGTTAAGTGTTATTTCATTGTCTCTTTATTAGCCAGTTTCCAACTAACAGAAAGAAATACAAAATACCCACCTGGCAAGAATGTTCATTTCTTAATTATCTTAAAATCACATTGGCAATTTCTACACTAAACTACAATCTCTTTTAACAGACACTCCTCTGCCGTCCTTAAAACGAAAGCTGCAAGTACTGCTTAAAGTCTACTTGGAGAAAGTCAGATTTCAAAACAGTACGTGTCTTGATTTATCATCTTCCTTAAAATAGGTTTCTGAAAGCTTACAAAACATAAACTTCTCTTGTAGACAGTACCTACACTGTAAAATCAACAGAACTGAGTCATTTTTAGAACTGGAAGACAGTTGAGATAGCAAAGCCAGCAATCTAAAAAGGCAGGGAAGAAAAGTAGAGTCAATAACAATAACCAAGCATGCAGCATTTTTACAGTTTACTTGTAACTCTCTGTATGAGCAGCAGTGGACCTGGTCAGCATTCTATCAGGAAGGTTTTGAGGTTTTTGACATATATTTTTGTTTAATCATTTTTAGATTATGGGTATACACCTGGATGTGATTAAAATTGTCGGTATAATCTGATACTTAATGTTTTTTAATATAATGTTGTGATTTCACATCACCTCATACGTCTGACCAATTTGAAACAATATTTATAAAGTGCAAAGGAAAGGAAATCATAGCCAACTTGATATGGTCTGGAAAAAATATAAAGCACTAAAAATTAACATTGCTTAGTAAGGATTAGTTGTTTTGTTTGCTTGTTTGTTTTGGTTTTTTAAGACAGGGTTTCTCTGTGTAGTCCTGGCTGTCCTGGAACTCGCTCTGTAGACGTGGCCGGTCTCAAACTCACAGGCATGCACCTGACTCTGCCTCTCAAGTGCTGGGATTAAAGGCATATGCCACCACTGCCTGGCCAAGGCTTAGTTTTTAAACATACTGTTTTTCAGAAATGCAAAGATACTACCTCATGCTTTATTAGCATAAGAAATTTAGCACAGAGTATTACCACCAAGTAGATCATATTCTGTTTTAAGTGACATCAGATATGAGTTTTGTTTTGTTTTAGTTTGAAAAATAAAAGAAACAAACAAAAAAGCAATCAGGTATCTGAGAAACATAAATACTGTCCAAAAATATAGACACTCGGGAAATTCTTCAAACACTTAAGAAACCTCATTTCCATACATACCAATTAAAAATCCTGAATAATCGTTCAGCCTCTAATTAGGTTTAAGATACAGTTTGTCTTGCCTTTGTATATATGAAAAATCAAACAAAGAGATCACTAGAAAATCAAGTCACATATTCACTTTTAAATTTAAGCATGTTTTAACACATGACCACTTTTAAATAAGTGAGCTTATTTATGTATATAAGCCGGTAAAGTTTACCAGGTTATCAATTCATTTTGTTAAGGAAGTTTTCGGTTTTTCTAAAACTAATGCTTACCAGCTAAAATTAGAAACTCTAAAAAGGTAGTCTTCAGAAGCCTCACAAGTGAGTCTTAAATGTATTGTCTAAGGCTGTTAAAATTAAACTCTACAATATCAATGTCATTTGTTCATTTATGTAAACTGTTTTTGTTCAGAGTCATTATCAAAGTCAAGGTGTTCACAGGAAGTGCTTTTGCACCACTTATACAATTTTGATGTGTAACTAACTTTATTTCAAAGGCTCTACTCGTCTTTAAGATTTATTCTTATTATTTTTATGGGGTATGTGCCCATGGAAGCCAAAGGTTTTTGTATCCCCTAGAGTAAGAGTCAGAAGCAGTTGTGAGATACTGGCATCCTCTAGAAATGCAATAGCTGGGTGTTTTTTTGTTGTTGTTGTTGTTTGTTTTTGTTTTTTTGGTTTTTTTTTTTTTTTTTTTTTTTTTTGAGACAGGGTTTCTAGCCCTGGCTGTCCAGGAACTACCTCTTTAGACCAGGCCAGCCTTGAACTCAGAGATCCACCTTCCCTTCCCCTGCCTCCCAAGTGCTGGGATCACAGGCTCCCACCACCACACCACCAGGCACAGTATGCATTCTGTATACTGCTGACTCATTTCTCTAGCCCCTATCCTACTAATCTTTCCAGTACCTTCTATCATATCATTCCTGATGCTCCTCAAATTAAGATCCCTCCATTCTTTACTTATACATCCAACTTTTTTCTTTGTCCTACTGCAACCTGGTTTCCCTTTTTCTCAAAATCTCACTCACTATGTTTGATCCTGTCCAGACTGTGCTCTTGTTATAAACAATGAGTTCAACAGAGTGAGTTAAACATCAGAAATTATTTCACAAAGCTTCTGTGTAATTTTATTATAAAACTATTTATCAAAATTTCACTAAACACCTTTTATATGGTATCCAAAATGGTCACTCATTTTTCTATGTTTCATCTTAACAGATAACAGCACCCAATCTCCTTCCCAAAGCATAAAAAATCCTTACCCATTCTAGCACCCAGGCTGGGGTAGGACTGAGTTCTAGGACAAAATGGGATGCCCGCAAGAATCTGTCTCAAAAAACAAAACTTGACCTAGCTCTCAATTCTAAACAATACTTTAAAAGCATTCAAACTCACAGAGCACTTATTTTATAAGTCACATCTTTGAAGGCCTACTTAAATTCTTAGTTAAAAAATAAAACTGGGGGATGACTCAAAGGGTAAAGGCATTGCGACCAAAGCACCAGGGCTGACAACCTGAGTTCAATCCCCAGATCATCTACACCATAGAGGAAAAGTAACACTGATCCTTGCTTGCCCTGACCAGCACAGGACTACCAAGAGACAACGCACCCACCCATATACATTTACACAGGCAGCTAAGTATAAAAAAGGTGCTTTTTAGATTGATTTATTATGCGCATTGGGGTTTAGCCTGCATGCATGTCTGCGTGAGGAGGCCAGAACCCCTGGAACTGGAGTTACAGATAATTGTGAACTACTATGTGGGTGCTAAGAATTGAACTCGGGTCCTTTTGAAAGAGAGGCCAGTGCTCCTAACTGTTGATCTATCCAGCCCCAAGAAAGTTTTAGATGAAAAATAAGATAAGGGGTTTGCTTAGCATGTGTGAGACCCTAAATTTAATCCTGCCACCATTAAAAAATTAAAATGATAGTACAGTAACATCACCTTAGAGCAGAGGTTCTCACCCTTCGTAACGCTTCGACCCTTTAATGCTCATGTTGTGGTGACCTCTAACCATACAATTATTTTCCTTGCTACTTCAGAACTGTAATTTT
The DNA here is from genome assembly GCA_033318265.1 of Phyllotis vaccarum. Classification (NCBI taxonomy): domain Eukaryota; kingdom Metazoa; phylum Chordata; class Mammalia; order Rodentia; family Cricetidae; genus Phyllotis; species Phyllotis vaccarum. Next base: position 73,216,167 of record JARWLC010000012.1, read on the forward strand.
GCTACTGTTTTGAGTCATAACGTAAATATCTGATATGCAAGACATCTGATATACAGTAACCCCTGAGAAAGGGTCATTTGATTCCCATAGGGGTTTTGACCCACCTGCCTTAGAGCCTACAAGGAAATGTTTCACAGCAAAACTAGATTGAAAAAAAGCAAGAAATTTCTTGTATAGTCTAATTTCTCAAAAAAATAAAACTCATGCAAAATCAGATCTACAGTGAAATCAAATCTTATTTGTGGCAAGTAAATTAACTGTGGGGCACATTTATATTTTAGAGGGTTTTTTTTTTCATTCTCTGTTAAAACACTGGCATATTCACAGGTTAAGCTCTGTGTTTGCCAATACATAAACACAAAAATCTGTCTCTCAAATATGGACTAAATAACTATATAAAACAAGCCAAAAAATAGGCTCTAATGTAGTGGCATGGCCTTTCTTGCCAGATTCCTAACAAATTTGTGCCTGGTGCTCCATTCAGCCAAAGAGATTAAAGAAAAGAACAGATAGGTTCCTTGTTCTGGTCAAATAATACTTGAATTACATTGAAATCTGCTGCCTGACATTTGCCATGCCATTTGTACCCGGGCTACCACTGATAAGGTTTATCTTCGAACTGCTCACTTTGGTTCATCCTAAGTGGGAAGAGTCACTAGCAAACTGTCAAACAAGGGAAGCAAATAACACCTGACAGATTCATGAGTCACCTGGAGAAGATACTGGCTGTTATGAGCATAATGTTCACAGCTATCTAGAATCACCTAAACAAAATGGCCTCTCCAAATTCAGCTGTAAGAAGGAAATTCATTAGACTCTATTTGTCCCCACTTAATAGTGTTATTTATCTAATTTGATAACTATTGAGATGAACATGTTACATTTTTTACACTCCATCCACATTCATTCTTTCAGCTAACATCCGTAAAGTTCTGGAGTATCTTCAAGGTAGTGCATTCTACTTTTCTTACAACAATGGTATCCTAAGAAAAGGCAATACCTGACCCTTATGAAAATGTGTTCATTTGCTGGGGTGGTGGGGGTCAGGAGAAATGGTCATTAAATTCTCCCAAACAATCAAATAGAAATATGAACTTCTTCACCAGAATTTCAATTGCAGTCACATGGTTGATACAAATCTCTGTAAGGGACCTTCCAATGACCTATTTATTTATATTCATGATGACAGAAACCTTAGCAAGTGTTTAATATGCACAAGAAGAAAAACAATCATGCTACTTCTTAAGGATAATATCACTGAGACTTGCACATTGCCAAAATGAAATCCAACTAGCCTCATTACCTCATTTAATCCTCACATCATGCCTAAGGGACTAACGCTGTAATCCCCATTTCACAGATCAAACTAAAGCTTGCCTTACTCAAGGTCAACATGCTACAGAGAATTAGAATTTAAACCCAGTTCTTGGAAAGATAAAACTCAATGGTAGCATGCTTGCCTAATATATACAAAGGTTTGAGACTGAACACAGAGAGAGAGAGAGAAACCAAACATCTGTATCTGTGTTCAAAGCCTGTACACTACATATCACATATCACAACATATCACATATACTTGGTCTAATACTCAATTTTAACCTAACACTTTTGAATTTCTTAAAATATCTGCCTTAAAATTGTATTGTTGGTGAGTGATACATACAAAACCAAACCAAACAAAACAAAACAAAAAACAGATAATCTGTCTCTAACATTTCAGTATTATCTGGAACATGGTATCTCTTTCTGAAACTCTGTAAAAACTGAAACTTAAGATATGAAATCAGACTATTGCGGGGATATTATCAACAGAAAGCTTATTTATCACTGAGACACATTACAGAAAGCTTTAGAATGGCATCCTTAACAATTTAAACTCAAAAGTAGCCATTTCTTCCTTGAATTCAATTTACATTCATTTGGATCAACTATCATCACTTTACTAGTCTTGTGACATGACTAAACCCAAGCTCATTTCAAGGGAAAGGCTGTACTCTGCTGTATTTAGAACATATTATCACTAAGAGCAGCCAGATGAGTCTTTGTAGGCCTATCCAAAAAAAAAACCTTGCCTTAGTTGCTAAGAAACTACAATCTACCATATTATAAATCATTAGAAACAACTTATGCCAACAGAGATTAAATATCTACAGTCAAGAATCTCTCTCACCTATAGGACAAAATGAAACCATGCTTTTCCCACAAATAACTGAAATCAGAATTAGACTTAACTCATATTGTTATCACATAGAAAACTGATAGAGCAAGCAAATTAGGCTAACTCTACCATTTCCCTTCCACAGCTTTATACTTAAGGAAAAGAGGGTGGGAGTGCCCAAATCTTTAGGATATTCAATTTAAGAAACAGAAAGAAAAAAAAAAAATGTTTCTTTTCTGCCTCATGCAGAAACAAAGCCATGGGGCATAAAATTCCCTTAGTAGGATTTAATACTTAAAGTGATTTTTTTTTTCAATTCTGTAGTATGTTTTCACTGTAACCTCTAGCATTTTAAGGTCGGTTTCTCTTCAGAACACGCAATTCCAGTGACTCTAACTGATTTTGTTTTAATGAAAGCCGTTTTAATTTCAGACAAGCGCAATTTTAGTTGTTTAGCATAACAACGAAGACTACGAAGATTAAACCTAATCTTTTAGTTTTAATTCTGATAATTTTTTTCATATAAAAAATTCTTTAAATCTCTTAATAGTTGTTTCCACAACAGCTGAAATAGGTTCATTACCCTTTCAAGTTTGTTTCTGAAAGATCAGTTCAGCAACAGAACTGTGGCAACGCTGTCAATCAGAATCTGTCATGTTTAGCTCTCCAAGGCCTACAATCTTGCACCATCTTCTCTAAAAAGCTTCAGTTCAAAACCCAAGTCTCAATTCCACTGTACCTTGTACACATCTCAGAGGCACATTCACATTCCTCAGAAATAACATCTTTTCAGTCTTGAAACTTTTAGATCTCAAAAGCCTACTTCCTCCATTTCCCTGACATCACCCAACTGCCCTCAATCCCACCACTGCAGATGTGACTGTGTCCCAGCTCTCCCCACAAGACGACCAACATCATACAGCATTTGCCACAACTCACCCTCTTTAATGTATCCGCCACGCTGCAAAGCAACATTACACCCCCGACTTCCCGCATTTTACTCCCTTCCCCTATTTTTCCGTTTCCCCCCCACACCCACCTCTATTCCCAGGCATCCTTTACTTCTCTGATATTTCCTCCACCTCAGTTCCAATGATTTCCCCCATTCTCTGCTCATTTTCCTCTCCTTATTTAGAAACTCCCTTTTGCTTTCCCAACCGCTACCCTAGAAAGCCCAGCACTCCACCCTCTTTGGCAAAACCCAGCCCTCTTCCCCCAGCTCGTTTGGAGACACTGCTGCTTCTCTTTTCCAGGTCCCTACTGCAGTCAACCCACTCCATCATCTTTCCGCCCACCTTCCCTCTACCCCCAAATCCAAGGTTCTCCGAATCCTTTACTAACCCCTCTCCTTAAAGACTCAAGTAATCGGCTCCCGCTAGGTGTTCTTCAGGATTCTTTTCACCCCAGCTTCCTCCCATTTTTCAGGATGTCACTAGGGTTCCAGGGCCCCAGTAGAATCCCGGGTGTCAGAGCCCTCGGAGCCCGATCTCTCGTCGCCAACACCCCTCCGCCGGCTCGAACTCGAACGCCTGTCTCCCGCTGCCTTCTCCAGAGCCGCCCCCGCTACTCCAGCTCCTGGTGAGCGAAGAGCCCCACGCCGCGGACCTGTCTCCAGCGCCCCGGGCTCGCAGCGACGCCTCCACTCTCAACGAAGCGCCTCCTCGCCTCAGCCCGGCCGCCCGCTCCCGGGCTTCGGCAGCCCCCTCAGGCCTGGGCCCGGCCCCTCTAGTTGTCGGAGCCCGGCGCCCCCGCCCGGCCCACCCCTGGCCCCTCGGCTTACCGTTCTGAGCAGCTCCTGGCCCTGGGAGGAGCGAGCCCGAGACCAGCAAAAGCGAGAGGGCCAGGGCGCTGGGGAGCTGAGAGCCCGACATCCTCCCTAGCCGGAGAGCGCGCTGCGAATGGGCCGGGGCCGGGGCCGGGGAAGGGAGGGGAGGGAGGGAGGGGGCGGGCGAGCGTGCGAGGGAGTGAGCGAGGGAGGCAGCGGCGGCCGAGCTCCGTCCTTCCCCGTCTTCCTCCTACCGCCGCAGCGCCCAAGCCTCGCGAGACCTCCGCTGGCGGCCGTGGGCGGTCCAGGAGCTCCGACGGCAAGGATCGCGAGAAGAGGCCCTAGCCCGAAGTCCCCGCCCCTGCGGAGGTTGATTGGCCTAGAGCAAGGGAGGTCACATGCAAAGGGCGCTTCTGGCCACGTGATGGGGCGAGGTGGGGACTCCACCTACCCGCTCTTCCCACGGGGGAGGATGCAGTAGCGTGCAGCGCTGTACGGTTTGCCTTCGCTGGAATCCTAGTGCCCATAAATTAGAGGAAGCATTGAGAAAACAATGTCTCTTCTCCACCCATCCTGCCTTTCATGCATTACCACTCTAAGCTTTAGAAATGGATACACCAGACCCGGCTTTTAAGCTTCCTGTCATTGTTCCTTATCAAAAACCTGCAATATATTCTTCCTTCTGGACTTTGGCCAGAAATAGCTAGAAGTGGTCCCTGGCCACAACCTCTCTGCCTCTCGTGGGGTTTAGTTTGGTTTTGTTGAGGGGGGATGTTTTCCCCCTCCCAGGCAGTGTTACACGTTTGCTGTGCCTTCCTGTGCGGACATCTGTTCCTTCTGCCTTTCAAGTGTCCTCCTTTTCCTTCCTACCTATGCCCTCCCCACCCCACCCCCCTTTGGCCTTATTTTAGCTTCACAGGCTCTGAGGGCTCAAAGTCTAATTGTAGGACCATAGATATAATTCTACACGGAAGTCCTTATGAGTCAAGTGATAGGCAGAGTCTTGGGTAGAGAAACTCTTAAGGAAGTGGTTTCCACAGTTCAGCCTAGTCTATCAGGGATTAGGAAGGGTCAAATGACCCATAGGAAAGGGGTCAGGAAAAAAAGTCTCATCATGTTGCATGATATTTTGGGGGGAGGGGGATATTGGGGAGATACCATAGTCGGTAAAAGTGGTTGCTGCACAGAATGAAGATCTGAGTTCCGCAGTGTAAAAGGAAAGATGGCCAACAAGGCCACCGCTGTAATCCCAGTCTGGAGAGGTAGAAAACAGGAGGACCTGGAAATCCCTGCCTCAAAAGTTGAAGTGGAGAATAGTTAAGGGAGATAACGAGAAGTTGCCTTCTGGCCTCCAAGTATATCTGGCTCACACTTGCACACAAACACAAGTTTGGGGGAGTTGGCTTCTTTTTTGTTTTGTTTTGTTTTTCTGTACCACCCTCAGCTCTTGTAGTTAGCAAAGGAGTGTTTTCTGTGGCTTAGCTCATCCCTGAGTCAGAACAGGCTTCCCCGGGTGTGTCTGTGACTTAAAAGTGAGAAGTAGTAAACTGGCCTGCTGACCTAACTTTATTCAAAGTTTAGAGAATCTGGAGGAAGGAGACCCTCACAGTCTCTCCAGCTTTCCCGGGAACGCAGCAACTAGTGGCTATAGACTGAGCCTTCCGGCAAGGGCTAACACTGCAACTGCGGTATGCTCATGGAGGAAAGAGGTTCAAAACCTCGTGTGTGTGTGTGTGTGTGTGTGTGTGTGTGTGTGTGTGTGTGTGTGTGTGTGTGTGTGTGTGTGTGTGTGTGTGTTATAAAAGAGCTGGCAGGTATTTTTGTCTGAACAAAGGCCATTCTGGGGACATCCTGTAAGGACAGTTACCTGGCTGCCTCTAATGAAGCCTGAATTCTCAGCTGACGGAAGCTTTGATTAAATGCAACCATTCTGTCTCCTAGAAACCAGAACAGACCTAACTCATCCTTGCAATGAGGAATCCTTATAAAATGTTCATTTGTGGAAGGGGAAACTGAGACTGGGATGGCATGGTTTGCTCAGAACCTCCAGGTGTAAGTGCTGATGCCAGACGGGCTACTTCACTCGCTTCTCGGCTTATTTTAGAAGTACATCTCCTTGTTCTCTTGAAGTTGGGAGTGGCATGTGGCTGACTCAGCCAATGAAATTTGAGAAGTGGCATGCATCATTTTCCAATTGTATTCATTTCCAGGGTTTCCAGCTCCTGTGCCTTGGCAATAATGAGTAATGATTATGATAGTGAAAAATGCATGTCAACAGAAAATGTATATACACTTGGATCCTTAATTTAGCACAATAAGCTGAGCCCTCCTGTCCACTCACATGGAAAAAATAACATCTCTTGAGGTAAAACTATTGAGATTCAAGGATTTGGATCTTTTCCACTTTAAAAAAGTTTTATTTTATGTGTATGAATGTTTTGGTTTCAGTATGTATGTGCATCATGAAGTTCCTGTGGGGGTCACAAGGGGACATTGGAACCCCTGGAACTGGAATTACAAATGGTTGGAAGCTTGCATGTGAGTGCCGAGAACTGAACCTGAGTCGTCTGCAAGAGCAGTAAGTGTTCTTAACCACTGAGCTGCCTCTCCAGCCCTCCAGCCCTCCAGCCCTCAGTGTTTGTTCTTAAAGCCCAACCTAAACAAACTGCCCCCACTGCATCACTACTATCTACGAACTGGGCATCTTTGCACAAGTGACCCACTAATTTCTCTTGACATATCTGTCAAATATGGACAATAATTACTGCAGCCTCAAAAGACTGTGGTAAGAAAAACTGGGTAAGTTTATCAAACCATTTCTGGTGCACAGCAAGACTCCAGTGTTGATCGTGACACCCCTAGAATGCAGACTCCAGCCTACAGATCTCCACGGCTGCAATGTCATGATTGCAAAAAGTGAATCAGGAACAGGCTTTAACTATGAGTGCTGCCAAACAAGTCTCAGAACGTGGCTATGAAAAACCCTTTTACCTAGAAGAAAATGTCAGAAAGTCCCACATGAGCGTAAAAACATTATTGCTTTCTTTTTGACATCAAAATACATAACTAAAATCACCCATTGATTCAGTAACTCCCTTAAAGGAAGTTAGAAATGATGGAGTTGTGTTGTTGATGATGGCTTGCAAACTGGCTCAAACCAGACTAAGTAGCTCACAACAATATTTGAGAGGCTGAGTGAGGCAAGAGGATCACTGCAAGTTCAAGGTCAGACTACGCTAGAGAGAGTGAAACCCTGTCTTAAGACAAAACCAATAATTATACACCTAAAGAGAACTATAACTGCAGGTGAGGACTTTTAAACTCCTTGTAATATATCAGAAGAGCCCTAGGGGTCCTCGGAGCCCCGGCCTCCAGGGACTCCCTTGGAGGCCTTCTTCTCAGTGTTCGTAGCGCCCCCTGGTGGGAAAAGACTGAAAAGCTTCCCTTGGTTTTGCTTGACTGGTTCATTGGAAGGTTGGTCTACTGCAGTAGGTTCTTAGAGATGACCTTGAACTTCTAATGGTTTTCTCTCTTCATCCTGCAGAGATCTCTTTCTATTCACATATGCTCCCCCACTCATCTTGATTTATGTCATCTGACCTTCCAATCAATGTAATCTTTTCCTTGCCTTTCCCAGCTCCTTGCACTGCTTTTGAACTCCATACATGAATTCAACAATCGTGCTGACAACCTCTTCAGTACTTAGTTGTCTCAGTTCTTTTACCTTTTCATTGCCAACAACCTTCTCACCGGAACCGACGGAGGTTCCACCCGACCTCTTTGATCATCCCCCTCAAGGGGGTCTATGAGAATGTAATGTCCTACTCTCTACAAACTAACACCTATGCTTTCATTTCCTTGTGTGAGTACCCCATCTCCTATAATTCTTCATTGAGGCTGCTGATCCACAGATCCCATCACGTTCTCTTTCTTCCATTCTATTTTTCTCTCTTGGTCAAGTTTGGATGGAGCCCATGATTCATTAATATGACCCCTCACATCCCCCTCCCAATCTCCAGTAATTTCCTGAGGTAAGCAAAGCCTGACTGAGGACTAACTAATGTGATTTCATTGTCTTTGTTTTAAAGAAAAAAAAGATTATTTATTTATTTATTTTTATTTTATGTGTATGTATGTGTACCATGCATGCAGTGCCCATAAGGGCTACAAGGGGGTGTCAGATTCTCTGGAACTGGGCCATTGTTAGCCAGCATAGCTGTTCAGATAACCAAACTCAAGTCCTTGACTAGAGCAACTGTGATTTTAATGGCTGAACCATTTCTCCAGACTCTGAATTACTTCATTTTCTATGTACAATCACATACCTCCAAAGGTCACTCTCCTTCACCCGGCAAACCTCTTCTGTATGGTAGCCTGAACATGCATTTACAATGACCACATGCAAGGAATGCTTTATTTTCTACCCCATCCCAGGTTGAGTTTAATCAGTTCCAAGTATCTGTTTGCTGAGAAGACAAGAGATTCTGTTTTGGTCGCTATGAGCCTTCCTCCGTTTCCAGGACAATAGGTAATTCTTGAGTTTATGTTTGATTGGTTGTTTCGTTGGTTTGCAGTTATCATTTTTTTGTTTATTTGTTTGTTTGGCTTGGTTTTTTTTTTTTGTTTGTTTTTCTTGGTAGCTTAAGATTCAGTATTGCTCAGGGCAGTGGTGGCACATGCCTTTAATCCCAGCACTCAGGAGGCAGAGGCAGGTAGATCTCTGTGAGTTAAAGGCCAGCCTGATCTATAAAGTGAGTTCAGGACAGCCAGAGCTGTTACACCAAGAGAAGCTCCATCTCAAAAACAAAACAAAACAAAAATGAACAAACAAAATAATCAATCTTGCTTTGTTGGTTAGCCTCAAACATTAGGTCCTCCTGCTTCAGCCTCCCAAATGCTGGAATTGCATCCATGCACCACCAGTCCTGGTGACTCCTCCATTTTTTTATGCAGTCTATATGTAGGGATGAGACTCTGCAACCTAACAGCTGGGGTCCTGGGGTCAGCTCTCTATAGTTGGGGTTGGATTTTAGGGGCTAATCTTTGCTCAGATTTGAAAATAATTAAATGAAAGACATAAGTATATGCCTATAGAGATTAAAATGTCTCTTATAAAAATTACATTGGATAACATCCAGTAGTCTGCTGGTCATATCAGCTTGGAAACAGTTTGCTCCTGAAAGTGACCAGCCCTGCGTGAGTGGATACCCTAACTTTCCCATTACATTTGGAAACTTAGGGAATGACAGAGAAGCAAAACCAAACACTTACATATCTTTGGTAAGTAGCAAGTCTCAAACTTGCTCAATTCCTTCCCACAATGGCTTGGCAGAAACCTCACTCAAGCCCACAGTGTGAGAAGTGAGTAAAAGGAAGCTGTGAGAATTACAATAATGAAATGATCCTTTGTGGCTACACATTAGAATCAACTGGGGAGCATGAATAAAATGCCCACACTAAAAGGATAGGCTCATCAGCATTCAGATCTTGGACTCAAGAGACTTCAATTCCATTGTCTGAGGTGGGTCCCGGTTTAAGTAGATACATAATGATTTGTAATGTGCTATTGTACAAATGCTCTGCATTTCAAGATTTGATGCACCTAAGAGCAACCAGAGAACTATTAAGCAGTTTCAAGCCTGAGATGGAACAATAGCTCATTGGGTAAGGGTGCTTGCTGAGAAGTGGTTGGATATAAGAAAAACTTTTAAAAAAAATTAGTAGTCTTATTATATACAAATGACAAATGAACTGAGAAATATACCCTTCATAATGACCACAAACAATATGAAATGCCTTGTAGTAACTCTAAAAAAGCAAGCAGAAATACTTGTATGATAAAAAATACTTCAAGTCTTTGAAGGAAGGAATCAAGGAAGACATTAGAGGATGCAAACACCTCCCATGCTCATGGATAAGAAGGATCAACACAATAAAAAATGGCCACTCTACCAAAAGCAATCTACATATTTAATGCCATCCTCATCAAAATCCCAACATAGTTCTTTACAGATCTCGAAAGTCAATACTCAACTCCATATGAATGAACAAAAAGCCCAGGATAGCTAAAACAATCTTATACAACAAAAGAACTTCCAGAGGTATCACCACCCTGAATTCAAACTGTATTATAGAGCTATTCTAATTAAAAAAAAAAAAAAAAAAAAAAAAACCTGCATGGTATTAACATAAAAACAGAGTGGAATCAAATTGAAGACCCAGACATAAATCCACAGACCTACAGACAAACTGACTTTTGATAAAGAAGCCAGAAATATACAATGGAAAAAAAGCATCTTCAGCAAATGGTACTGATCTAACTGGATGTCAACATATAGAAGGATGCAAATAGATCCATATCCATATCTAGTGAATTTAGAGACCTCGACATAAAACCAAACATGCTGAACTTGATAGACGAGAAAGTGGGGAATAGTCTTGAATGCATTGGCACAGGAGACCATTCTGGGACAGAACACTAATAGCTCAGGCACTAAGATCAACAATAAATAGGACTTCATGAAACTGAAAATCTTCTGTAAGGCAAAGGACACCATCAATAGGACAAAATGGCAGTCTACAGAATAGGAAAAGATTCTCACCTCCTCCACAACAGGTCTAATGTCTAAAATATACAAAGAACTCAAGAAACTAGATGTCAAGAAAACAAATTATCCAATTTAAAAATGAGGTACAGATCTAAAAGGAATCCTCAATAGAGGAAAACAAAATGAGAAACACTTAAGGAATTGTTTAGTGACCTTAGCCATCAGGGAAATGTGAACCAAAACTACTTTGGGACTCCATCTTACACCTGTCAGAATGGCTAAGACCAACAACACAAGTGACTGCTCATGCTGGTGAGGATGTAGAGCACCGGGAGCACTCCTTCATTGGTAGTGGGGCTGCAAGTTCACACAGCCTCTATGGAAATCAATGTGGCAGTATTGTAGAATATCATTTTAAAGTGTGCTACATTTAGGAGCTGGAAAGATGGCTCAGCGGTTAAGAGCACTGACTGCTCTTCCAGAGGACCCAGGTTCAAACTGCAGCCCGTACGTGGCAATTCACAACTGTCTGCAATTCTAGTTCCAAGGGATCCTACACCCTCACACGGACATGCAAGCAAAACACCAATGCAAATAAAAATAAAATAAATTATTAGATGTGTTATATTTTTTATGCTGTGGAACATTTGTTTAATGATGCAAAGATGTGTTCCATTCTTTTATGCTGCATTTGTTCAACTCTGTGAAGCTGTGATACTTTGCCTGCCTAAAACCTGATGATCTAATAAAGAGCTGAACAGCCAATAGTGAGGTAGGAGAAAGAATAGGTGGGGCTGGCAGACAGGATAAACGGAAAAAGAAATTTGGGAGAAAAGGATAAAGGAGGAGAGAAGAGGACATTAGGAGCCAGCCACCCACCCAGCCACCAGCCTGCCACCCAGCCAGCCACCAGCCAGCCACCCACCCAGCCACCCACCCAGCCACCCACCCAGCCACCCACCCAGCCACCCACCCAGCCAGCCAGCCACAGAATAAGATTTACAGAAGAGAAATGTAAAAACCCAGAAGCATAAGGGATAATTTAAGAAAAGCTGGCAAGAAATAAGACTAGCTAAGGTTGGGCATTTATAATGAAGAATAATCCTCCATATGTGATTTATTTGGGACCTGGGTGGCAGGCCCCCCAAAAGAGCAAAAACAACCAACAACATATACAGAGATAGAGAAAGGTAAAAGCCCAGAGACGAAAGGTAGATGGGATAATTTAAAACAAGCTAGAAACAAGCCAAGCTAAGGCTGGGCATTTGTAAGAGAGAATACGTGTCTATGTATTTGCGGGGGAGCTGGGTAGTGGGCCCCAAAAGAGTAAAGAGCCCAAAGAATAAAAAACAACCAACAATATGGTGGTTCCTCAAAAAACTGGGAATCGATGATCTACCTCCAGACCCAGCTATACCACTCCTGGGCATACACCCAAAGGATGTTCTCTCTTCCGAAACACTTGCTCAGCTGTGATCATACTCATAATAGCCAGAAACAACCTAGATGTCCCACAACAGATGAATGGATAGAGAAAATGTGGTACATACATATGGACAATGGAGTATTACTCGGCTGTTAAAAAAATAACAACATGAAATTTTTCAGGCAAATAGATGGGACTAGGAAAAAACCATCCTGAGTGAGGTAACCCAGAACCAAAATGAAAAACATGGCATGTACTCATTTATAAGTGGATATTAGCTCTTAAGTCAGTGATAATCATGCTACAATCCACAGACCCAGAAAGGCAAGTAACAAGGAGGGCTCTAAGGGGGACACATGGATCACCCTGGGAAGGGGAAAAAGAATAGATTTTTTGGGAGTGGGCTGGGGGCGTGTGGGGATGGAAAGAGGAGGGATCAGGGAAGACGACTGGAACTGGAGAGTATTTGGAGGATAGGGAGTGATGTGGAAACCCAATCCAGTAGAACTCTCAGGATTCTACTAGGGTGGCCCTGTCGAGAACTCCTAGTAATTGAGGATTCAGAGCCTGAACTGGCCGTCCTCTGTAACCAGGCAAGGCTTCCGGAGGTGGAACTGAGACACTCAGCCACAAACCTTCTACCCGTAATCTATCCTACCTTCAAGTTGTACAGGGGCAATGGAACACAGGACTTGGAGTGATGACCAATGACTGGTCTAACTTTAGACCCACACCACGAGAGGGAGCTCACGCCCAACTACCTGGATGACCAAGAATTGGAAGCTGATTGGCTAACCAGAGAACTATGATAGGAAAAAAAATCAATAAAGTAATTCCTAATGACATTCTTACATACTCAGAGATCAGTGTCTACCCCAATCATGAAAGAGGCTACAGGCAGCAGCTCATGGGAGCGGATGCAGAGACCCACAGCCAAACATTCAGAGAGCCCAAACCGAAGATCTCCACTGATCCCACTTGGAGCTCAGGGAACAGAGTGGAGGGAGTGTTGCATGAATTCTATTTGGTATTTTAAGAAAAACCCGGAGCCAGATATTGGGGAGAAGCTGAAATATCAGAGAGACAGAGAACCATCCACAGCCAACTCTCACCCAGCAAACACCTCAGTCTTGTGCCCTGATCACGAGACACCCCCCCCCCAAGAGACCACCAGAGATGTGAACTCTCCAAAATGCAAAAACAAGGTTTATTGAAATGCAAGTCACAACAAGGACCTCATCCAGCGCACAGACAGGGCAGTGGCCAGAGAAGTAAAAGCAAAAACCACAACGTTATACATCAAGTGGGGTGTCTTAGTATGCATACAATTCTGATTAGTTCATTTGGGGGAGGGTGCGTTTCAGAATTCCTCTGTTATCTTAGCCAGCTTTGCCAAACTTTCCTCTACAGACTTTCTTGGGGTTGGGACATTCCGTGGCCATCAAAAGGCCCTAGACTATATCTGGTGCTGGGACATTCCATGTTAATTAGCTGCTATTAGATATCCCCTAGACGATTTCTTGTTTTGTACTTTGTTCTCAGCAGAACTCAGGCCTGTTTCAAACTGGGGGTTCAGGGACTTTTGCTCAAAATGGAGGCACTCCTCTGGTTCTTCATTCAGGCCTGTCTCCCCAAATCCTCTGATTCCAAACCTGTCTCTTCAGTCAACCAGGGAAATGGCAGGGAAAGCTGTGCTCCTCCATTCTCTCCCTCTGCCCAGCTATCTCACTTCCTCCTTGAACATTCCTAGAGCTACGATTAAAGGTGCAAGCTACCACTGTCGGGCTGTAAGGCCTAGAACTCTCAGAGATACAGATAGATCTCTGGGATTAAAGGCATGGGTCACTGTTCCCTGACTTTCACAGATTGGCTCTCTGGGTGACTCTGTCCTCTGATATTCCAGACTATTTTTATTAAATATACAATATATCATCACTTGGGAGGAAGAAATATGGGAGCCAGAGGGGTCAAGGATACCTGGAGAACTTGGCCCACAGCCTTCAGCTAACCAGGGCTCATAGAGGGCAAGAGACTAAAGCAGTAATCATGGAGCCTTCATGGATCTGCACTAGGTCCTCTGCATATGTGTTATGGTTGTTAGCTTCATATTTTTGTGGGACTCCTAATAGTGGGAGTGGGGGTCTCTTGGACTTTTTTTGTCTGTTCTTGAGACCCTTTTTCTCATACTGGGTTGCTTTGCTCAGTTTTGCTTATGCCTAGTCTTTTTGTAACTTGTTATGTGCTGCTCGGTTGATATCCCTGAGAGGCCTGTTCTTTTCTGAAGGGAGGAAGAGGTGAAGTGGATCTGAGGGAGAGGGAAGGTGGGAGGGAAATCTAGGGGGAGTGGAGGAAGGGAAAATTGTGGTCAGGATGTATTGAAAACAAAAATAAATAAAGAATGAAATTAGATAAACAGCAAAGAGTGCTTGATGCACAAACGTGCAGATCTGAGTTCAAATCCCCAGCATCCACATAAAAAGCCAGACATTGGATACATGTGCTGGTAATCCTAGACCTGTGGAGAGCAGAGACAGGAGGATCTGTAACATGAGGTTTCTAGCCCCATCAGGCCAGACATCCAGACCCACAGACCTGTAGTCCCAGAGAGCCTAGCTGCCCGCCACTGCTTAGGCCCCCAAAATGACTCTGACTCATATTAAGTTCATGCTGTTTGGCCTATGGCTCAGACATATTGCTAGCTAGCTATCTCATCTTAATTCAATCCATATCCACTAATCTATCCTGCCATGTGGCCCGTGGCTCACCTGTGTTCCTTACATGTTGCTTCCTTGGGCAGCTGGGTTGCGTCTCCATCCAACTCTGCCCTCCTTCTCCTACCTATGCTCTGATTTCCCTGCCTACTTTTTCTATGGTGCCAGCCATGGCCAAAACAGTCCTTTATTCACAGCATATAGAAAGACATTCACATATCAAGGATCTCTGGGGTTTACTTGAAGCCAGCCAAGCTCTAGTTTCAATGATAGACCCTGTATCAGGGAAGTAAGTCTGATAGAGCAGGACACACAGCATCCTCCTCTGGCTTATGCACACATCAAAATACACACACACACACACACACACACACACACACATGCACACACACACACACACACACACGCACACACACGCACACATGCAATAGTCCGCACACACAAACAAACCCATAAAGGAATAAATAAATAAATAAAATATTGTCTATGTCTTCAAAAAGAATCTTAATCCCTAGAGGAGGGAAATGTATTGTTAAGACTCTATAATTGTGGCTAGAGAGATGGCTCCAGTGGTTAAGAACACTGGCTGCTCTTGCAAAAGACCTGGGTTCTATTCCCAGCACCCATATGGTTCTTCAAAGCCATCTGTCCTTTCAGTCCTGGAAGAGCCAAAGTCTTCTGACTTTCATCGGGACCAGCCACACACATGCAGGTAAACACCCATACACATAAAATAAAAATTTTAAGACTACAATTGATTCCAATTCATAATCAAAACTGAAAATATGTGTTCAAATGGATTTGTATTATTATTTCAACATTTTATGCGGTGTTAAGGACAAAACACATGAATTCACACATGCTAGGAAAAGGCTCTATCACTGAGCTGCAGCCCCAGCCCAAACCCCAACCTGGACCCCTGTTGCTTCAAATTTCAATAGAATTATTTTGAAAACTGTCCAAAATGGATTGTGGGGCCTCACTTCCTACATTTCTGATTCACTTGGCCTGGGATGGGGCCTGAGAATCTACGAGTTCCTTAGTGGTCCTTACACTGCTGGGGTCACTGGGATTTGAGGTCTGAGCCACCGTGCCTGGTGTATGTGGTACTAAAAATCAAACTGAGGCTTGTGTGTGGGATCATAATCCTTTCTAGCAAGGATAAGCTGGTGTCCACTCTTCTCTTTAGATACCTTCTCAGCTAGGGATGGGTACATGAGCCCTCGTTTGTTTGTCTTAAAGTGTTCTTGATTCTCCATCAGTTTTAAAAATAACTTTGTTGGGAATAGCATCTCAGTTGGCAGTGATTTACTTTCAGAACTTTAAACATATCATTCCATGCCTTCCCAGCTATTGGGCTGCTGATAAAAGAGATGCTATTATTCTAACGTGTCAGCCTTTGTAGGGGAGTTGGATTTTTTTTCTTATGGCTTTTAATATTGTTTCTTTGGTATGTATTTTGGTTGGTTAGTTTTTAATTGTTGTTGCGAGGGATTTTTTGTTGCTGTGGTTTTTGTTGTTGTTGTTTTTGAGACAGAGTCTCACTATGTAGCTGTGGCCATCCTGGAACTCACTATGTAGACCAGGTTTGTTGGTTGGGGTGTTTGGTTCATTCAGTCATAGAAGAAACAGGATGAATTTCAGCCCTCTCAGCTGCAGGGGAAGTCTGAAGCTTTGCCAAGGGCTCTTTTATTATTAATACAATTTACATCTTTTCTGATGCAATCTACAAGTCAATTTCTGAATACCAAAACCTCTCTTATCTGAATCTCCCAAAGCAATTCCCAGTCACAGGACTTCTCAGTTTGCTGAACCCTACCATTCTAAGTTTTGCATAGGCTTTGAACCTTTTGGAAACTCTCAGATAAAGTATACACACTTCAAACACAAGAGGTAGTGATCACAAAAGGCAGATCAAAGCCAGGTGCTAACACACTGAAATCAAACCAGCTACAGAGCCCTGTAGGCACTCAATACACAGGCTGGCCTTGAACTCAGAAATCCACCTGCCTCCGCCTCTCAAGTGTTGGAATTAAAGGCGTGCACCACTAGGTCAGAATTGCTTGTTTGACATTTTATCATAGGTCATGGAGAGACTCTACTCTGGTCATGTGTCTTTGGGACCCTAAGTGCTTCCTGTGTTTAAGGGTGTATTTCTGTAGATTTGGAACAATTTGGGGGGGAGGGTGCTGAAATTTCATTGAATAGATTCATTATGCTTATGAGAATTGTTTTGTTTTCTCTTGGCTGTTTTTTTCTGTCTCACAGATTATTAGGCTTGGCCTCTTGATTGTAATACAGAGCTCTTGGATATTGGGACTTTTCTCCATGCTTTCAAAACCCACCGAGTGTTAATCACCCTGCTGAGTTAATGCAGCAGGATGTCAAGTAGCTCACTGCAGCTTCTGAATTTTCAGGTTCTGCAGCAGGGAACAGCAGCTGGGGGCTCCAGAGGCTGATCCACCTGCTGACCTGAGGCTCAGAACCATGGAACTCTAGGTTCCTTGTCAGTTGACTGCAGTAAGGGCATTTCCTCAGTACGCACTGACTGATCCAAACAAACCCCTTTTGACCATCTCCTTGGCTCTCCCTCTCTTACAACTGCTACTCAGAGCTGTCTCTCACCCTGACACTGCAGCAGGTTAAATTCAGACTCCCCAATTTCCAGGTGTTCCTTATTCTCAGGCTGCCAAGGTAGTTCAATTTTAAATGACAGGTTCTCTATCAAGATATCCCTGATCACTGCCCTCCGGGACATGAGTAAGAAGACAGACTAGGATTCTGATCACCTGTTGAAGTGGACCCCAGATTCAAGGTTTGTGAAGGCTGAGGGCTTGTCCTGAGAGGTAGGACTTCCTGTCACTTTTTGCCAAGGCTGGAAGAGACTTTAAATCTTTTATTTTTATTCTAAGTCTCCATCACTGGGCCACAGGGAGGCAGCTTCTAGTTCTCTGACTTACCTGGAAGTCAGCCCCCTTTAAGTTAACTTTGTTTGAGTGGCTGATGAGATAAAGCACTTGCCTGATGAGCTGGATTTGCTCCTCAGAACCCAGGTGAGAGGGTAGGACCATCTTCTGCAAGCTGTCTTCTGTCCTACACACATGTTGGGGCACATGTGGGCCCCCACACAGGCACACAAAGTAAATAGAAATGTGAAATTAGACTGATTAGCCTTCATTTTTCCTTCATGTATTCTGCTCAATACTGCTGGGATCTTTTAATCTGAAAATGAATGTGTAACAATCGAGATGGAGTCTAACATTCCATGTTCTTTGTTCTCTTTCTGAAATGTTTGATTTTCTGAATCCGTTCTCTATCTTTTATCTCATAATTACCATCACTTTTATTTTTGATTTATTCTAACAGATTTTCTTTATCTGCCAATTTTTCTCTGACATTTCTAACTTCAGCAGCTAGACCTAACATTCTAAGAGAATTTCTTACTCCATTACTGTTCTTTTATCGTAACAATTTGTACCATTTTGTGGCTATGCTATCACTTTGAAATCTTTCTAGAAATAGAATGTTTAAAGGTTTTCCATCCCCAATATTCTCTATTTCTTTTGGACCAGAAGTTTTTTTAAAAAATATTTCAATATAATCCTTTTATTTATCTGTGTAGTGATCTACATTTGCTGTTTTATATTTATAAAAGAGAAACCATATATATATATATATTCGTCTGGGTTGATAGTATGCATTCCTTATATATTCTATGAGTCTACCTATATATTTTTTTCTATCTCTGTCACCATTAAGAAAATGCTGCCCAGAGATTCTCTGAACAAACAGTGCCATTTTTTAAAGAGTGGCCCTGGGATTGAATGCTGGTGGTATAAGTGGCTCTGGGGTCTCAAGAAGATGACTACACAGACCAAAGGATTTTGACTAGGAAAAATGTTTTATTTCTGAAGAAAGGTTCTAGCCACACTCAACTGAGTGAGTACACACAGAAGGGATCCCTCTGTGTTTTTATTCTTAAGAAGAAATGTCCTGTGCTTCCCTGAATAGTCAGAGTTCTGCTTTACTTTCTTATGTGATTGACCTAATACAATGCAGTGCACTTTCTAGGAAGAAATCAAACAGACATGTTCTGATTCCAAGAAGAGCAAACCCTGGTGAGATTCAAAATTCTGCAAAATAGCTTCTTTTTATTTTGTATGTTTATGTGCACCACATGTGTGCCTGGTGCCCATGGAGGACAAAAGAAGGCTCTGATCCTCTAAAATTGGAGTTGCAGATAGTTGTGAACTGCCATGTGAGTTACTAAGAATCAGGTCCTTGGCAAGGTCAACAAGGGTTCTTAACCTCTGAGCTACCTCTCTAGCTTGCTACTACTGTGTAAAATGAAACTTTGTCATATTTAATCTTTGTCAGAAAAGCCTACCTTCTGCTTACACAGGGAGTGCCTCAAAAAGGAGAAGGCTGTGAGATTAAGGTTTTTTGGTCTCACTGGCCAGAGTTCTAGACCCACAGACTTGTAGTCTTAGACCGCTTAGCTGCCAGCCTTGCTTAGACCCTCAAAAAATGACTTAGACACTTATATTAAGTTTATGCTGTTTGGCCTATGGCTTAGGCACTTTGTTAACTTGTTCTTTTTATCTTAATTTAATTTATTTTTATTAGTTTGTTTCCCATGTGGACCGTGCGTGGTTCACTTGTGGTTTTTATGGTGTTTTTTTTTTGTTTTTTTTTTTTTGTTTTTTTTTTGGTTTTTTTTTTTGTTTTTTTGTTTTTTGTTTTTTTGTTTTTTTTTTGGCTAGCTTGATCTGTTTTAGACTTTTTTTTAAAAAAAAACCTATACTCCAATCCCTCCGCTTACCTCTAAGGTGTATGCCATGGCCAAAAAAGTCTTTTATTTATAACATATAGAAAGACATTTTCATATTACCTCTCTGTTTTTGTCTAAGCAAAAAGGAAGGTTTTAATAACAGTAAAATTACATATAACAAAATAGCTATCAAACAAGAAAGATATTAACTATGATTATTAACTATTTATAATGAAAACAAATATTTATAAACAGTATTTTGGGAATCTGGGCTTAGTATTTTATTATTATTTTTTGTTGAATAAAGGGTGCTGGCAATTTTATAGGTTTTTAAGACTGGATCATCTTAGTCTTAAAGCTGATGTAACTATATCTTCTTATCAGTGAATTTTTAGGTGGTTTTGGTTGGTGAAATCATAAGAACCTGGAAGCAATCTACCAGTTTTCAACTTTTGTGGAAATAAAAGCAAAATTCTTTTAAAGCAATATATCTTTAGACACAAATTTTAAAAGTCAAGATATCTTTAAAATATATTTTTTGTTTAACTTAGCAGCCTTTGTAATTAATTGTCTTTTTAAAGTTAGTTTATTAACAGTTAAAAAATTAAAAGAAAACACAATAATAATAGACTTTGTGTTTATTTTTTATTTTTATGTAGCCTATTATATTTTTATTATTTTATCTTACATTTTTAGGGACTTACTCTATTTTTTTTAAGCCTATGTATATTTTATATACATGGTAACCCGTTTATGGGTTTTTTCTATCTGAATCTTTTTTATTGTGAATCTTTAATCATTTTTTAACTAGAAGAGCTTTTAAAATGCTAGCACTCACTTAAAGAGCCACATAGGTTTTGCAGATAAAGCTGAGTCAGGAAGTTTTCTTAAAGGGGTCGCGTCTCTGTTCACTTCCAGAAAACAGAGCAGACCCAAGAAATGCTGCTATTAAGAAAATGTCTTTGATTCTGGTTCTTTACTTTCTTTCTTTCTTTCTTTCTTTCTTTCTTTCTTTCTTTCTTTCTTTCTTTCTTTCTTTCTTTCTTTCTTTCTTTCTTTCTTTCTTTCTTATTTTGTTCAACATAAACAGAAACCTTAAAGTCAATCATATGTTATTGAGTCTTTTGTTGTGAGACTTTGGGAACTGGCCTGGCTGCAGCTTATGTTTTCTGTTGCCAGTCTGCCGCCATTTTGAATGTGGCCTGAATATTACACTATCTTTTTATAATGACCTACTTTAGACTTTAGATATACAATTTGAAAGCTGCTTTGGCTTAGTTTTTGTGCTCTAGAACCTTTTAAAATCTGTTTTAGGCTGTACGTGGGTGTTTGCCCCACATTGGGCGCCATCTGATATATTGAGGTTTTTGGGCCTCAGGCGGCCAGAGGTGTAGACTTGTTGACTTGCTGTCTTTCAGTGCTTAGACACCCATTGTTGTTTATGCCCCTAAAAGCGACTCAGACACTTATACTAACTTTATGTTGTTTGGCCTATGTCTTAGGCACATTGTTAGCTAGCTTTTTTATCTTAACTTATTTTTATTAATCTGTCTTGCCACGTGGCCCATGGCTCACTTGTGTTTTTTATATGATTTTTTTTGTGGGGGGAGTATCTTGCTCAATCCCTTTTTGACTTTATTTTCTTTTGTGTATTTATGTTTTATTTATTTATTTTTGTCTATCTATATGTTGTCTGCCATGGCCAAAATAGTCTTTTATTTATAACATATAGAAAGACATTTCTACATCAGAAGGCTTTATTCTAAAATATAGGTATCCATTATGATGGGTACCATTAATTATATATGTTGGGTTAGCCTGTCTGTGGGGTAAGAGGAGAAGTTAATTGATGTGGGAAGACGCAGCTCAGTGTGAACAGCACCCTAGGCAACGTGTTTTGGATTGTGTACAGGTAGAGAAATCTAGCTGAGAACAAAAAGGCATACATATATTCATTGTCTCTTCAATTTTGAAGATGATGGGACTGGCTATCTTAAGTTCCTGCCTTGACTTCCTTACAACATTGAATTATTAGCTGGGATTGTAAGACAGACAAACCCTTCCTCACACAAGTTGTTTTTTGACTGGGTATTGTATCACAACAACAGAATGAAACCAGGGCATTCACCTAGAAACCTGAGTGAAGGTTCCTATAAATATCAGAAAAGGGTATAGAATCCCCTGGAGCTGGAATTACTGGCAGTTGTGAGCCACCCTATGTGGATGCTGGGAGTTGAACCCAGTTTCTCTGCAAGATCACTGAGCTCTCTTAATCACTGAACCATCTTCCCAGCCTCTTAATATTTGACTTGTAATTTATATGCATTTTTTAGAATTGGAGTGTCCTATAGACTTTGTTTTTTTTTTTTTTATTTCTTTTGTCTTTTTTGGTTTTTTGAGACAGGATTTCTCTGTGCAGTCCTGATGGTCTAGAACTTATACTTTCAGAGATATGCCTGCCTATGTCCCTTGAGTGCCGGTATTAAAGGCATGTGCTACCACTGCCCTGCTCACATTATTTACTTTTTAAAATGATCTCTAAATAAAACTTCTAAAATGAAAATAAAATACTTTATGGAGAAAATTCCCAGGCCAAATTTTGGAGATTTTTAGTTCATGGAGTCTGGGAAGCCAAGAAATAGATATATTTTTAAAACATTTTCTAGGAAAAGGGTGTGGCTTAGTGGTAGATTTATACAAGCTTTGGGTTTAATCCCCAGCACCAAAAATTAAGCAATTAATCAACCAGTAAACAAATATATAAATGTGGATCCAGAAAAATCAGGCATGTGGTTGAGCTCAGAAGTCATTAGTATAAATATTATAGAAATTATCTCTTTTGAAGTCATGAAAATATTTGTTTATAACACTTTGTGGGCCTGAAATTTACTGGGGGAGGTGGGACAGAGGACATAGAGTCTTTTAACTTCCCCTCCCCCTTGCCTTCCTCTCTCCATTTCTCTCCCCTGGACTTGTGGTATTTTTTAGATGAAATTTTTAAATTTACATTTTATTTTATGTGTATGGATACTTTGTTTACATGCATATCTGGTACCACATATGTGCGTGGAGACTATAGAGGCTTGAAGAATTCACCAGAACCTGCTGTGGAATATTATTTTCAGGTGTGTCACATTTGTTTCTGCTGTGGAACATCGGTTTTAATGATGCAAAGATGTGTTATATTCTTTTATGTTTCATTTGTTTAACTCTGTGAAGCTGTGACACTTTGCCTGTAATACCGTATTGCTCTAATAAAGAGCTGAATGGCTGATAGCTGGGCAGGAAGTATAGGCGGGGAGGCAGGCAGAGAGGATAAATAGGAAGAGGAATCTGTGAAGAGGAGATTAAAGAGCAAGAGTAGGAGAGAAAACACCAGGGGCCATCAGCCACCCAGCCAGCCACCCAGCCACCCAGCCACCCAGCCACCCAGCCAGCCACCCAGCCACCCAGCCACCCAGCCACCCAGCCAGCCAGCCACCCAGCCACCTACTCACCCACCCAGCCACCTACTCACCCACCCAGCTACCTACTCACCCAGCCACCCAGCCACCCAGCCAGCCAGCCAGCCAGCCAGCCACCCAGCCAGCCAGCCAGCCAGCCACCCAGCCAGCCAGCCAGCCAGCCACCCAGCCACCCAGCCAGCCACCTACTCACCCAGCCAGCCAGCCAGCCAGCCAGCCAGCCACCCACCCAGCCAACCACCTGCCCACCCAGCCACCCACCCAGCCAACCACCTGCCCACCCAGCCACCCACTCGGCCACCCACCAAGCCACCCACCCAGCCAACCACCTGCCCACCCAGCCACCCACCCGGCCACCCACCCAGCCACCCACCCAGCCAACCACCTGCCCACCCAGCCAGCCAGCCGCCCAGCCAGCCAGCCGCCCAGCCAGCCAGCCGCCCAGCCAGCCAGTCACCCACTCACCCACCTAGCAAGCCACCCACCCAGCCACCCACCTACCCACCCAGCCACCCACTCAGCCAGCCACCTACTCACCCAGCCAGCCAGCCACCCACCCAGCCACCCACCCAGCCAACCACCTGCCCACCCAGCCAGCCACCCACCCAGCCAACCACCTGCCCACCCAGCCAGCCAGCCGCCCAGCCAGCCACCCACTCAGCCAGCCAGTCACCCACCCACCCACCCAGCAAGCCACCCACCCAGCCACCCACTCAGCCAACCACCTACCCACCCAGCCGCCCAGCCAGCCACCCACCTACCCACCCAGCCAACCAGCCTCCCAGCCAGCCAGCCATCCACCTAGCCACCCACCCAGCCACCCGGCTAGCCAGCCACCCACCCAGGTAGTCAGCCACCTACCCACCTAGCCAGCCACCCAGCCGCCCAGCCAGTTAGCCACCCACCTAGCCACCCAGCCACCCACCTAGCCACTCAGCCACCCAGCCACCCATCCAGCCAGCCACCAAGCCAGCAAGCCACCAAGCTACACAGCAAGACACAGGGTAAGAAGCGAAGAAAGATATACAGAAATAAAACAAGGAAAATCCCAAAGACAAAAGATAGATGGGATAATTTAAGAAAAGCCAACAAAAAACAAGCCAAGTTAAGACGGGGCATTTATAAGGAAGAGTAAGACCTACACACAACAACAGGAACCCCTGAAACCAGAGGTAGAGACAGTTGTGAGCCATTATATTGGTGCTGAGAATCGAACCCCAGTTTTCAGCAACAGTAGCCAGTGCTTTTAACTGCTAAGCATATTTGCAGCCCCTTGAGAGAGGATCACACTTTGTAGCCCCAGCTCGCCTGGTACTCACTATATAGGCCAGTCTGGCCTCAAATGGCCATGTATCCAAAGATAATCTTTAACTCCTGATATTCCTGTCTCTATCTCACAAGTGCTAGGATTAGATATCTTCTGGTCTCTGTAAGCATTACATGAACATGATACACAGACATATATGCAGGCAAAATGTCCATACACATAAAATAAAAATAAAGGAAAAATCAAATCTCAAAAAATAAAAAGTTTGTGTGTCAGTCCTTTTGTTTTGTTTTTGAAGACAGGGTTTCTCACTCTGTAGTCCAGGCTGGTCTCAGATTCACAGAGATCCTCCTGCCTCTGTCTCCTAAGTGCTGAGATTAAAGGAGCATGTCTCCCCCGCCCCCTCCGCCATCTAGCCTTGCTCTTTATTTTTAAGGTATAAAATTGTGAGAGTTAAAACACTATCAGTCCTATAAAGTAATACATATTTGTATATAACATTACACACATATATAAAATCTAGGTTCCACAAATTAGAAAAAACACGTGATACCTGAGGCTAGCTGTTTCACCTGATGTGATGATTTCTAGTTTTATCCATCTTCTCCAGATGGTATAACTTTATTCTTCATTATGGGTGAATAAAATCCAATTGTTTATATGTAAATCAAACAAACAGGGTGTGGGCTGGTGAGAGGGTCTCACACTTGGACAAGAAACACTTTACCCTCTGTACTATCTCCCTCGTCCTATGATCTGCATTCTGAGAGATACCTTTGACTTTTTCATCAGACATTTAACTGGTCTTCAACCATGCCCGGCTGCTTTTCTTTGTTGTCTTTGGTTTTGTCTAGGACTGCTGACCTACTGCCTCCAACTCTCAAGTTCTGGGTGGGATTGTATATCACCAAGCTCTGTGTTTTATTACATTATTGACTTCTCATATTTAACTTTAAATTTATCTACTAATTACTCAGAGGGGGTCAGGGAGTTGAGACACAGACTCACTACGTAGTCCTGAGTAATCTGTAGCATGCTTTGTGAACTAATTGGCACTTTCTGCCTCTGCCTCCCAAATTCTGGTGTTATAGGTATAGGCCAGCTAGACAATTCATCTTATAAATGTCAATATTGGGGCTAGAGAGATGGCTCAGGGGTAGAGCACTGTCTGTTCTTCCAGAGGACCTGGGTTCGATCCCCAGAAACTACACTGTGGTTTACAACCATCTGCAATGAAATTGGATACTCTCTTTTTGCATATATCTCTGCAGGCAGAACACTGTGTGCATAATAAATTGATAAATCTTTTTTAAAGTCAATATTTCCTCAACTCTCTTTTGAAACACAAATTCTTTTAAAAATGCTTTTTTTGAATCAAAGTCTCCTGCATATCAGGTTGACCTCAAATATAATATGTAGCTGAGGACGACCTTGAACTTTTCATGTTCCTGTGACTACCTGGGATGCTGAGACTAAGGGCATCTAACACTACATCTGGTTTATTTACTGCTAGGCACTGAACATAGGGCTTCATGCAAGACAGGTGAGTGCTCTAGCCAAGCGAACTACATCTCCAACGCAAACTTAAAAAGATATTTTTTAAAAGTTCTTCCGCTCACTGAGTTAGCTCTGGGTCTCTCCAGGTTGAGGACTCATTCACCCTGATTCTTCTCATCTGTATTGTTTATTTTGTCTGCTGCTCTTCTGGTGTTGTTCTGAGACAGAACCTTATGTTGTGGCTCAGGCTACCTTGGAACTCACAGGGTAGTTCAGGCTGGTCTCATACTTGGGTCAATCTACTTGCTTTAGTTTCTGGGGTGCTGGGATGACAGGTATGGCATCTAGCTATCTACTGATCCTTGCTCATTATATTTCATACCTGTCAGACTAGGCTGATAGTTTCCATTCATTTATTCTCCACAGTTTAAGCTCCATGTCTGTGATTGGTGACTGGCATTTTCCCTTAATTACAAGATTGAGGGAGGGCTCTCAGCATGAGGCCAGAGGTCAGAAGCCATCCTTAAGCTCCCAACAAGTGTGTGAAGAGAAGGGGACAGGTTTACAGAGAAGTAAGTGCTTATGTTAGTCGGGGTGGAACTGCCCTCCCACTTTCCTCCACATATATTTTGAAATTACAGAATTGTCTTGGGCCTAGGCAGCTTTTTTTTTTTTTTTTTTTTTTTTTTTTTTTTTTTTTTTTTTTTTGGTCTCAAGAGCTGCTGAAGACTGCCTGTCAGGAAGATTCTCCAATCTAAGTAGAACTGCTAATCATAACTGAGTCGTGCGGTCTTGGTCACACTTTGTAGTTAGTTGCCAGCCAGAGGGACAGGGGAGAGAGAAGGACTGACCAGCTCTTTGGAACAGAGCTCTAAATACTGACTACAGGTTCTACTCCTGTTTCTAGTCTTACTGACCCTTGAAGTTCTTTGGAGGGAAGAATCTGGACTAGAGAATGGCTCAGCAGTTAAAAGCAGAGGACCTAAGTTAGGTTTCCAGCATCCACACGGTGGCTTACAACCCTCTGTAGCCCTAGTTCTGGAAAAATCTAATGACCTTTTCTTATCTCCATGGGCACCAGGTACTTGCATACACGCAGACAAAACATTAAAACATATCAAATGTCTTTGTTAGGGTTTCTATTGCTGTGAAGAGAAACCATGACCACGGCAACTCTGATAAAGAACATTTAATTATGTGGCTTACAGTTCAGAGGTTCAGTCCATTAACATCATGGCAGGACATGGCGGTGTGCAGGCAGACATGGTGCTGGAGAAGGAGCTAAGAGTTCTACGTCTTTGATCCTCAGGCAACAGGAAGTGAACTGAGTGTAAACATCAAAGCCCACCCCCTCAGTGACACATTTCCTCCAACAAAGCTACACCTTCCAACAGTAACATTCACTATGAGCTTATGGGGACCAATTACATTCAAACTACCACATAAAATAAATCTAACGACAAAGACAAAAGTCTCTAACTTATTTAAATCTCTGCTATATATTTAGCATGTGAATGCATCTTCATTAACGCCATCTTTATTAATTGGTTTTTGCTTTTGTGGACTGTTGCTGCACTGGATTCAATTAATCTTCAACTTGTTGTAACCAAAGTTTCAGCCTATAATGTTCTTTTTTCATTATCATTACTAGTATTTTTTTTGTCTTCATATATTACAAAATCACCCCAATCCCTGCTACCTCCTTTAGAGCTGAGACTGAGTCCAAGGCATTTATGTATTTTGAATGCTAGGCAAGCAATCATGCCATCTTGGGTACAAGGCATGATGAAAAATACCCATACAAATAATACACTTTTTTAACCACCCAATGCTGTGAAATGAGACAGTGGCACATGCCTATCAACTTAGCTACTTGGAAGACTTAGGAGAGAGCATAGTAAGTCTGAGGTCGGCCTTGGCTATACTGTAAGATCCTGTTTCAGAAAACCACACCCAGAACATCCTATGTATAGTGGGAGATCACTTTCTTCCGCTACCCAAAATCTTCATGCTGGCCCAATCTCAGCCTATATTTTCTTTCTTCTCAATAGATGGTGTTCTTGCCTGAATGTAACAGAGAAGAAAAAGAAAAGAACTTACCAGTGGCATCCATCGGTTTCCCCTTTCACATTCTGTTACCCATCTTCTACCCTTCCTGAGCCCATGTAAGGGGCGGAGCTTCCTGGCCCTGGGTCATGTCCTGTCATCACACACTGTTTCACCATTAGGAGTCTTAAGGTGGGTTGGCCAAGAAAGAAAACGCAACAATGACTGCAAAGTATTTAGTCTGAGCTGCTGAGAAAATGGGGCTGCCATCACCAGACAGGGAAAACTCACCCACTGCAAATGGCTCACTTTGTTTTGTGGACAGTCCTCAGGTCTGTGAAAGGTCTGGGAGAAAAAAGTTCAGAGAACTTTGATATGCAAATCTCAATGACTAGTCTTTGCTGGAGATTTTTCTTAGAGGAGTCTCACTTAATTTCAGTGGAAGCTGCTAGACAGGACAACAAAGGAGTGAGCAATCCCCCACCCCACCCCACCCCCGCACCCCCGGAAGAAATCTGAGCACTCAGTTCCAGGATTTCCCAACATTAAGGGGCTATGGAGAGGAACCCAGCATAGGAAACTTGGAGGAACCACTACCGAGATGAATGCTACCTTCTAGATGCCCTTGCCTCACATTGCTAGTGAGATACTGGATTTATTTAACTGTGCCTCGGTTTGAGTTAGAAAGAATCCTCTTCAGCTGCGTTTCCACCTATCACCACTAGGGGACTCATGGGAGCAAGTGCCCCAGTTAACCTAAACAAGAACTTGGAAAGTTGGAAGCAATCATAATCTATTCCTGGCCTTGTAGGCTGCCTGCCCAGTGTGCTGTCCTGCTTCTCGTGCTATAGGACCAAGGAAAAGACTCTCCTGGTGCTCTTGGTGAGAAATGGTCAGTGACTCAACAGGCTGTAGGCAAATCTGGGGAGGATGCACAGAAGAAAAGGAGACAAAGGGCTGGAGAGATGGCTCAGTGGTTAGGAGCACTGACTGCTCTTCCAGAGGGGCCCAGGTTCAATTCCCAGCACCTACATGGCAGCTCACAAATGTCTATAGCTCCAGCTCCAGGGGATCTGGCACCTTCACACAGGTATACATGTAGGCAAAACACCAATGCACATAAAATTTAAAAAAGAAAAAAGAAAGAAGGAATAAAGGAAAGAAAGAGAACAGTACAGGTAAGTCACCTTCCTGGCCATGTAGCTCCTCCATAGCCGGCTGGAGAGGTTAGCCTAGTACCCTGGTCTCCAGTCTGCTGAATCACCTACCCTTCCATTTCTACCAGCCAAGGGTAGGACAGATCCAGAGTTTGAGCTTTCGGGAGCCTATAGAAGCTATAGCATTAGCAGTGAGAAAGGGAAAGGTATGGTGAAATATGGAAATGGAGGAGATGAACCAGTGTAGTAGGAGGTTTCTGGCCTGGATTTTTGGGCCTAGCCTCAAGGTTTAGGCCCAAAGACCCACAGACCCACAGACCCGCAGAGACAGAGACACACAGATGTTTACAATAGTTTTCAGCTGATCGGCCTAGGGCCCAGGCATATCACTTGCTAATTCTTTACCCTTATTCTAACCCAGGATTCATCCTGTTCAGCCATGGGGCTTGGTACCTTTTCTCACAGCAGCATGGTTGTCCTCTGCGTCTTCTGGCTTCTCTCTGGCATTCTGCTCTGGCATTTCTCTCTGTGCTTCCTGTTCTCAGAGTTTTTCTAGTCTGGTAGCCCCGCCCACACTTCCTGCCTGTCTTTGGCCAATCAGTGCTTTTTATTAAACCAGTGGGTGGGGCAATTATTTACCATGAAACAACACAATCCCCTACATATCCCTTTTTCTCTTTTTAAAACAAAAAGAACTCCAAATCTAATATTCTCCCCCCCCCCCATCTATAGCAACTTATAAACAACACTGTAAATAAACACAAACATCCATAATCCATGTTTTGGGATTGTGGGCATCTATCTCTAGGCTACTTCCTGCTGAATGGGGGCATCAACAATCTCATGGGAATCCAAAGAAAAATGTAAGATTATGCACAAGTCTTTAGTGGAGTAGTCTGTAAGGCTGGGTCATCACAGCCAGTCTCCTTGAAATTGTTCTGGATACAGAGCTCGGGAAATTTCAACAGAGGTGCTCTGAAATGCTGAATCATCTGGTCCATCCATTTCCATTGGAGATTTTTCAGGTGGTCTTCCTCTATCAAACTTTATGTTCTTTATCCAGGAATAAATCCACAGCCTCTCATTTTCTGTGAAAATAAAAAGAAAACCTCTTCTCCAAAGTAGCATATCTTTGGATTTCAAGTTTAAAGTCAACTCATTTACAAAATATATAGGTTGAATTAATCCAATAGCATTTGTAATCAACTGTCTTTCAGCAACTTTTACTAAGTCATTTTCAGTCAAGAGGCTTAAAGATAAGACAATAACATACAGTATCCAGACATTCTTTGTATTTTCCATCTTTACATGGCTTATTTATTTATTCATTTATTTTACTGTATTTCTTTTTTAAGAGCTTTCTCTACCTTTTCTCTCTTTAAGCCTATGTATATATATTTTCAACACACTCTAAACCACTTAGACTTTTTTTTTTAAAAAAAACTGTCTTTACTGTATATTTATTTCTTAACTTTTTCTGTCTTTGATCACACCTTTGCTTGCCTAGGGCTATTGACTCCACCTAGATTCTTCTATTTCTTTCTGTTTCTGAACACACCTTTAGTCTGCCAAGGATTCTTCTATTTCTTTCAATTTCTGAACACACCTTTAACCTGCCAAGCTTCAAGGTTGGTAGGGTGGATGGATGGCTCCACCCAGCTCCAGCTTCATAGAATTTAACTTTTTAGCCCAGGCACTCTGGGAATTTTAGGGTCCATATAATTGCCAAGTCAAACTTTGCCATCTGCTGCTCATTAACTCCATGTAAGTATTAGGCAGCAGGGCCTCTTAAAAAACTCACAAGTGTTTTTCCTCTAAGGCTGAATCAGGAAGCTTCTCTTCTAAAAAGCCAAACCTCAGTTTGCCTCCAGCAAACAGAGCTGATCCAAGAAAACAACACCACTAGAAAGCCATCTTTGATTCTGTTCTTTTTTTTGTCCTTATGAATAGAAATCTTAAATACATCATTTACAACTTTTTCTTATATTGAGGGTCCTGTGAGACTTGAGGAACAAGCCATTTTCCACCTTAATCTGCACTCCAAAAGCCCGCCATTGTAGCTCAAGCCCATGTGCCTCACCAGGGCATCTCTGTACCACAGCTCATGTGGGAGACATAATTCAGAGGCTGCTTTGGGCTCTAGACCATTTTTTAAGCTTTCTGTGGCTTTATGTGGGCATCATTGCCCCACGTTGGGCTGCCATTTGTAGTATGAGGGTTTGTTTTTTTTTTTAAATTAAACCAGTGGGTGGGACAATTATTACCATGAAACAACACAATCTCCTTCAAACCAGGGTCTGTGCCTTCACGGAATTCTGTCTTTTAACACTTAGGTATTTAGTTAGTAGTGTGTGTGTGTGTGTGTGTGTGTGTGTGTGTGTGTGTGTGTGTGTGTGTTGGGATCTGAGTGTATGTATGTATGTGTGCCATGACAAGTGGAATTTAGAAGACAGCTTGCCCAAGTTGGTTCTTTACTTCCAGCTTATGGGTCCAGGATATCAGACTCGGTTGTCTGTCAGTCTTGATGTCAAGCACCTCCAAACCACCCTGCCAGGTCCAGTGCCCTCAGGTAAGTCACGTGAATAATACAGACCAGAGAACCCTGGGCAATACAGATCTAAACAGAGCAGGGCTAAATTTGGGGGCTGTGGTATTTTGAATGAGAATGGCCCACACTGGCTCATGTATTCGAGTGTGTAGTCAGGAGTTGATGGAACTGTTTACGAAGGCCTAGGAGATGTGGCCTTGTTGGAGGAGGTGTCACTGGCTGGGCTTTGTGCTGTTCCTTGCTACACTGCTGCCTTTGGCTTTCAGATCCAGATGTGAGCCCTCAGCTGTTCTTCCCACCCTGTCTCCACACTGCTATCATATACTCTATCCCCTGAAGCCTTAAGCCCAATTAAATGGTTTCTTTTGTAAGTTGTATTGGTCCTGGCGTGTACCCTGAAGACTGATAGGGAAGTGAATTTATCCCCTAGTGAGACCTCCAATGGTAGAATTCCTCCCTGAGGGGAGAGGAAATGGACGTTATTTGTGGTGAAGTAGGAATGTTGAGGAATAATGGAAAAGCAACACTGACAGCAATATAGACCCTAAGAGTGTATTGAGAAACTTATTAGGAACTCTTTTGTGAAGGGGGTTGGCCTTGAACTTGCTACGTAGTCAAAAATGAACTTGAACTTCTTATCTTCCTGCCAAGTGCCAGAAATCTCGTTTATGCAGGGCTTGGGAATGGATTCAGGCCTTCATGCAAGCAGTCCTCCAATGGTGCTGCATCCCTTTTGAGCTGCATCCTTTCCCCTAACTGGGGGGATTTTTAGAGCTAGGGGAGAAGGGTTCATTACAGTTAAAGTTCTCCATAGGAGGGCAGAAGCTCACTGCTTGCCTGGGGATGCTGTGATTCCTCTGAAAGAGGAACTGTAAGAATTTTAGAAGGTACGCTTGTAATAATCTCATGGGAAACGGGGGACAAAGAAGAAAAGCCAAAACCACTATTGTGCTAAAAGTTATATTTTAAGAAAACAAGCATAATATTGTATTCATTATCAACTGCTAGCCACAACAATTAACCGAAGCAGTTAAACAATAATGGCCTGCATCTATTGGGGTAACTTTGAGTGGGCAGAGAGCCCCACTTCTAGTGGCAGAATAGGGTAGGAGGGAAAGAGTGTGAGGACTGGCAGGTTAGGAGTGTTTCATGAGGGAGCACTGGGAATATTCTCCCTATGGGGATAGCCTGGTGCCTTCCCTGAGGGCCAATACTGTGGTAAGATGTGGTGATATACCAGCTGGGCAGGACAGAGAAACTTCCGACTACAGTAAGATGTTTTGTTTTGTTTGAGATAGGGTCTCATTCTTTTGCCTTAGCTGGCCTAAAATTCTATGTAGACCAGGCTAGCCTTGATCTCAAAGAGATCTACTTGCCTTTCCTTCTCCAATGCCAGGTTTACAGGTGTGTTCCACCATATCTGGCTTCCAACCTTACATTTTGAGATCCGATCTCCCATTTAACTGGAGCTCAGTATCCAACAAACCCCAGGGGTCCTTCTATCTCTCAGCATTGAGATTACAGGTGCACAATCCTGTCCTGAGCATTTCATGTAGGTGCTGAGCATTGAGCTCAAGTCTTTATGCTTGCACAGCAAACTCTGAACCAACTGAGTCATCTCCCCAGCCCCTGTTCTTTAGTTTTTTAAGCACTGTCCTAGGCCTCTGACTTGGGGGATTTCTTAAACCTCCAGCAGTAGAACCTCCAAGAAAGTCTAAAATAAATTGCTGGTATGAGGAGTATTGTCAGTCTGGG
Source organism: Phyllotis vaccarum (assembly GCA_033318265.1). NCBI lineage: Eukaryota > Metazoa > Chordata > Mammalia > Rodentia > Cricetidae > Phyllotis > Phyllotis vaccarum. The sequence goes on from JARWLC010000012.1 coordinate 73,249,280, forward strand.
CTCTGAAAAACTCTTGGGGAAAGGAAGGGCGGGTTGAATGAATGTCTTCACAGAGAGTGGGGAAGGAGAACAGATAGAGAGGGTAGTGAGTCAGACAGAGGCAGCTAGCTATACAAGCTGAGTTATGGTTTGTTCGGAGTGTATGTACTGAGGTGGAATGGAGTGTCTCAGATGATCCTCTTTAGGCCATCGGTTCTTTCTTGAGGTTTCTTCTGCTATTTTGCCTTCCAGCTGCTTCCAGCTGGAAGCATTTGGATCTAGACACTTGAAGCCTGTTCCAAGAATCAATTCCCAAGAATAGGAAGCCAGAAAGAAGGAGCCTACAATGGCCACCACTCACTGTTTCCAGCCCTGCACTGGTCTTGGCCATTTGGAGAAATGTGGTTGCCTCAGTTGGGGTTGGATGTTGGAGGTCAGTCCTGTGAGCCCTACTTCAGTCCACAGGGTGGAGTGATGGCCCTTGCCAAAACTCCAAGGACGTGGGGCCTGAAAATGTAAACGACTCCAGGCTGAACTTGGAGGCCAGGGCCAACGTATTGGCTCAGTGGCACAGTAATTTTCTAGAAAATGCCCAGACAGGGCCTTGGGCTCTGGCACTGCCAAGGTTCTATTTCTCTTTCTTATAGAAGCAGCTAAAACAATTTTTGAGTATTGAGGCTTTTTAAGACGGGATTGGGATGCAGCTCAGTGTGAGAGCGCTTACCTAGCATGCACAAAGCCTAGGTTTGATCTCCAGCTCTGCATAAAACTGGGCAAGACAGCACATGCCTATTATCCTTACTCAGGAGGTAACAGGAAGAGAATCAAAAGCTAAAAGTTATGTTTGGCTGTATAACAAGTTTGAGGCCAGCCTGGGCTATGTGAGACCTTGTCTCAAAAAAACCAACCAAACAAACAAAGGTGGGATGCTTAGCTGTTCTAAAGAGCCAGAACCTCTTCATAGCCTTCATTTTAAAGCTAGGTAAAGGAACCCATTTTGCTCAAGCAAATTTAAATAGATAAGGGAGGTATTTGTCCTTTTGAAAAAGATGTGATGCCAGAAAAGCTATTTCTTAGTTTTATCATTAACTTATAATATCTGCCTTGGTGTGTTAACCTTCTGTTATCATAAGAAACATCTGAGACCCTTATAAACAGAAAAGGTTTACCAGGTGTGCTGGTACATGAATTGGGAGGCTGAGGCAGAAGGGTTGGGAGTTTGAAGCCAGCCTGGAATATATGGTTAATTTTGGCTTATAGTCTTGGAGGTTTATGTCCATAGTCAATTGGCCCATTGCTTTTGAGCCTGTGGTGCACAGCACATCATGGTGGCAAGTACACGGAGGAAATCCCATTATCACTTTCAAAGGATCACCTCTAATGACTGTAAACCTCCCACATGATCCAGCTCTGAAAATTTTCACTACCTTTCATCAGTGCCAAGGTAGGGGCTAAACCTTCAATGTAAGAACATTTCTAGGACATTCAAGATCTCAAGGAAAGTATCTGAGAAAAGTAACCAGAGTGTTTAATAGTATGGGATGACATTTAGCTTGCCCATTTAACCATCAGTGGAAATTTTGTTTGCTTTTGGCAATTGTGAACCGTGCTATTGTGGACATAAATATATAGGCAATAATTTGAGACTCTGCTGTTAATTACTTGGGGGAATAAATGCAGGAGTGGAATTACTGGGTTCTGTGATTATCCTATTTCAATTGTTTAGAAACCCCCCCTCCCCATACAAGCCTACTACTTTAATAAACTCTACCCCCCAACCCCAACCAGAGTTTCACTTTCATCTCATTGGCTACACTGGGTCACATGCTCACTTCTAGCTGCAAGGGAGTCTGAGAAAAGAAACATTTTAAAACTAGGCATAGATTTTTTTTTTTCCTTTCCTTTTCCTCCCCCTCTTCTTTAGATCTTATGTATTCCAGAATGGGAATCAAATTTGCTATCTATCAAAGGATGTCCTTGAATTTCTGACGCCCCCCCCCCCCATAGTGCTGGAATTTGGTTTTTATATAATGCTGGGGATTAAACCCAGGATTCTGTGTATAGTAAGCAAGCACTGTGTCAACCTAACTACATCCACAAGCCTGGCTTAAAACTTAAGAGGACAAAAACTGTACTCTATTTTAAGGAAGAAGAGGAGAATACATCTTAGGTGATAATTAACTGCCTAAGGATAAGAACAGAGAAAGGAGTACTAGTTGAGAAGGAACATGTAGGAATTTATATTTTAAAAAAAATCTCTGGCAAATAAGAATTGATGAGTAAAGTCAGGGGAATCAGTGAAGAGACCCCACAGCAATCTAGTGATGAATACAGGGGGCCCAGAAGAGTGTGAGCAGGGAATAAGGTATCTGAAGGAGGGGCAGACACTGGGAATGTTTGGGGGCATCCTTTAGTGCCTGTCTGGGTTTTGGCTGCAAGGAGGTAAGAGTAGATTGAGTCCTGGTTTGGATCTCAGGTCCTTTTGGTTTTAGAAGGAACAGGTTTCAAGGACAAGTGATAGTTCACTTTTGTATTGTTGAGTCTGGAGATGCTGCATGATGTAGAGGTAGAGAATGTAGGGAGGATTTTCTGTCTCAACCTGGGCCTTTCAGGATTGGTTTGTGACTTCCTTGGGGACTCTGAGGCAAAACTAGAGACTTTTGAATCATTTGTTTGTGCTTGTCTGTTACTTTTCTGCTGTGGTGAGGAGACACCATGGCCAAGGAAATGTGTAAACGAAAGTATTTAATTTGGGGCTCATGGTTCCAGAGGGTAGTAGAGTCCATGACTGTCACGGAAGGAATCATGGCAGCAGGCAGGCAGGTAGGCATGCACTAAAGCAGTAGCTGAGAGCTTATACCTGATTCACACACACACACACACACACACACACACACACACACACACACACACACACAGAGAGAGAGAGAGAGAGAGAGAGAGAGAGAGAGAGAGAGAGAGAGAGAGAGAGAAAGAACTAGAATGGCTTTTGAAACCTCAAAGCCTACTTCCAGTGACATACCTTCAACAAGACCACACCTTCTAATCCTTCCTAGACATTTTCACCAAATGGGGACCAAGCATTCAAACAGATGAGCAATGAGCCAGTGTGGTTCAAACTACCACAGTGTTGGTCCAGGAAACAGAGGTGGAGAGTGGGAGGGCAATTATCAAGACACAATGTGTAGAGAACACCCTCTATCCTGAATGCCTCCGCTTCAGGTGGGACTCTGTTGGAAACACCCCCAATGTCAACCTCCCGGAAAAACCAAACCAACATTTTCTGAACTAAGAGACTCTTGTGTGTTAGAACGGTCACCCTCGCTTTCTATGTCTGTGAATCTGAGTGAACCTCAGCTGAATGGTCCTTTAGACATATCATTTATGCCTTGTTTAAGTTTTTCTGTTTTCTGGGGGTGTCAGAGCCCCTTGAACTGAGAAACGATGTTCATTATTTTCTTCTTTCTTAGACTGTGCTCTTGAGTAAGGATGACAAAAACCTCCCCAGTATAAAGCGCTCCTTCACCACCTGTCATGGTGAGTTGGGAAAGTAATCATCAGCTAACCCAGTGAACACAGCAGAAAAGCAAAACATTCTGTTGTAAGCAAGGTAGAAGTCAAGGACTGATACCCAAGGTTATCCTCTGACCTCCACATGAGCGCTATGGCTCACAGGCAAAAACATGCACAAACATTTTTATTTATATTTATTTATTTTATATATTATATAAATAGATTTATTTAATTTATATTCAGAAACATAGACATAGCTATGTTTGACCTCAGCACATAAATTCCAAGAAGTAAAATAATTCTAGCTCTTCCGTTAATAGGCGGGTGTCCTCAGTAAAGTTACTATAAAATTTCGTTCTGTCTAAATCTTCTTATCTGTAAAAATCGAGAATGACAGCATTGACTTCACTAAATTTTGAGGATTAAATGAGATAAATTGTGAAAGCTTAAAATAGCAACACAAGCAGAGACTCACAGGGATTCATGCATATTTCCTAAGCCCTCTCAGATGGCCGCTGTCACTCGGTGCTCAGTCTGGCAGCAGTACAAGGTTAGAGTCTCTTCATTCCCCAAGTCTCAGCTTTTTCATCTGCAAAATGGAAATAATATCTGCCTGGTGGGGTCCTTGGAAGATCTACAGAGGTCAGCGTGGAAAGCTTTCTGCCTAGACTTGAGCTCTCAGAAGGCCCTGTGCTCTGCTGCTCTTTCCTGTCTGTATGATGGGCGGATCCAAGCACAGGTGTAGCGATGTTGGCAAATTTCAGGCAGGCTTAAACACCCCTCTACCCTCCTTTTAATAGCAGTCTGGAGCTAGATCTTTTAAGGACTTGGGAATGGATAGGTGGCAAAGGTGGGGGCTGGGGACCAGCCATGCTTATTCTTTTTGGAATCTCGTCTGGCCAGAATTTGACATGGGGCTGGGGACAGGGTTGGGGGGAGGGCTGGTCCAGTGTCTGTGGGTGTAAGAAAAAGAGGAAAACCATCTCAGTGGAAATTGCCCTGCGGTTGGCTCAGGCGCCCACAACACTGTATTTATAGAGAGCTCCCAGCAACTCTGGAATGCTTCACTGGCGAGTTAACCCTTTCTGAGCCACGGTGCCAGCCTAGTGTCCAGGGGAGAAATACAGGACAGATGGACAGCTGGATTGCAAAAGAACTTGGAGCCAGTAGCTTGGAGGATGGGAGTGGTCAATGGCCAGTCACCTGTCCTCTCTCACCGAAAAAGAAACTTTGGCTCCTGGAAGTGTGAGGATTCATGTGGGGGATGGGCAGTGAGTAGTCCAACTACCCCTCCTTGGAGCACCAGGTCTTTCTCTGCCGGGGTCGAACTGGGGTCCAGGTCGGGGGCGGGTCCAGGTCCAAGGCCCTGCCCAGCAGGCGGGCTCAGGCCTTGTCGTGGGATCCTTCGCGGGGCCAATTCAGCCTCTGGGGCGCACCCAGGTGGCCTTTCCGGGCCCGCAGCTTCCTCTGGCCGTCCCGCCCCTCGCACTCCCCCCTTTTCCCCCGGCCCTCGTCTGGCGGGGCCTGGCGGCGACGGCAACACCGATGGTGGTGGCGATTGGGCTGCACCCTGCCGTGTCCGGGAGTCCCGGGAGTCGGCGCGGCGCGGTGAGTGTTTGCGTGGCGCAGGGCGGCGCGGGCCCGGGCTGCCTTTGTGTGGGGCCGCGCCTGCACCGAGCGCGCTTAGGCGCAGGGTGCACGGAGCTGGAAGCCCGCGGCCCTTTCCCACAAGGCACCAGCACCCTGATCGGGGACACCGCTCAGGGCTCTAGGGTCGGGAGTTGCTGAGAGCAACCGCTGCCCGAACGCTCCTTCCTTGGGATTCAGACCCGCTGGGATTTGTGGGATCTGAAGACTCCCCGAGTCTGGGACTTGTGGGGCCCAAGACTGGGTGGGTTCAGGCCCTGGGTGTGGAGTGGGCATGAAGGCAGGTAGGTCACTGGGTTGATGGTTCTGGAAGCTTAAGGAAGCTGATGGCCAAGACTGGGAGGTAAGGATTCCCCCAACTTTGAGGAGGAAACACCATGAATGCCAGCTCTGAGAAGGGAAGCTGCGGGGGAGGGGAGCACGAGGTTGGACGGCCCTGTACTTGGTCCTGAAGAGTGAAGGTGTAGATGACTGGCCGACTTCTACAAGCTGCAGAAGCAGGAGGGAACAGGTTCTGGGAAAAGCTTTAAAGGCTCTCCCCCAAATTAAAGATTGAAGTGGAAGGGATGTTTGTAATGTCTTAGCTTAGGAGATGGATGTAGAGGAGATTCAGAGGAAGGTGGGAGAAGCTGAAGGCCTAGGGTGGGACACAAGATAGATGTTCCCAGTGGCCCTTCCTCACTAGGGCCTAGCCAAACAATTGCAGATTTGGGAGCTTAAGGCAGTGAACTGGCAGAAAGGGGTTTTTATTTCTAAGCCAAACCTGCCCTAATAAGAAGTGCATGATGGATGACTCAGACCTGAGAGCTTATCATTGAAGAGAAACATTAAGCACATATTAAATCATAAGTTTGTATATGTACGTCTGGTTTTTTTGTGTCTGTTGGGGGGGGCACTGATTTAATTGTGAAAAACTACTTTCAGATTGCAGACAGTCTGTAAATGAGTACTAATTAAAGCCCAGATCCTTTTTATTTTATTATTATTATTTTTTTAAGATAGGGTCTCACTGCGTAGAGCTGGCTGGCCTTGACTCACAGAAATCTACCTGCCTCTGCCTCCAAAGGGCTGGGTTAAAGGCGTGCTCCACCATACCAGGTTCAGTTCCTTTTCTTTTAAGTGTGTAGTAGCTACTTTCAGTTTGAGAAAGTGATGAAATTATTTGAACTGTATGAGTTATTTATTTATAGGGCCCCTCTTTTCATCTCCTCTGATGCCCAGAAATCCCCAGGGCTGCTGCTGAGCAACAGCATTCCTTGTAGTTTGGAAACCTGCAAATAGGTGAATTTGAACTCTGTATTTGAAACTGAAACCTAAACCTGCCTTATGGACTGGACTGTTTGAATGGCAGACAAGTGTGGAGCTAAGTGGTGCAGAATGGTGGGCCATATTTCCAACCTGGTTGGGAATGAGAATATTTTGGATGTGTGCATTTTTCTGGTGGCTGGAGTTCTGAAGCACTAACTCTTGGCTAATTGTGGCCCATGGATGTCTTTCCCCCTGGTGTTACAAATATATCACAATTATATTTATATCACAGAGAGTCCGGATGACACTGACATTTTCATCATGTCACTGGGGATATAGCTCAGTGTATAGAATGCTTGCCTAGCATGCATTGAGCCCGAGTTAGCTCTCGAGCAACCAGCATTACACAAACTGGTTGTTGTGGCTCATGCCTGCAATCTCAGCGCTTAGGGGTAGAAGCAGGAGGCTCAGGAGTCATCCTAGGCTACATAGTGCAAAGCTCTTCTGGGATACATGAGACCTGTGTCAAAAAGAAATACTTTTTTATTACATCATCACTTTGGGTAAGTTCTATGAGCATCAGTTTTGCCACCAAGTGTCATGAGGCAAAGGGACAGTAAAGAGAAAGAATATTTGTACATGTGCAAAGTAGCCCCAGTGATGATTTCATTGGTCCCATGACTGCTCTGCAGAGTTCTGTGTGGTCCTGGCGTCCACCGTGGCTTCTTCCTGCTTGCAGAATATTGCTCATGCACTCTCAGCTTGTGCTACAAGAGGGTAGGCCCCGCATCTTGGGAAGGAAGAAGACTGATTTCATGACAGAGTCAGAGGAGAGTTGGGATTTTTGACTTACTTTTTCCCCCTCCCATCTCTGTCCTTCTTAAGTTCTGTCCAGGCACCTAATGGGAGCAGGGCACTGGAATGTCCAAGATACTCAGATGCTTGGCAGCTGGGTGCCTGGCAGCTGGGCTGGATGCTTTAATGTTTATCTTCAGAACAGTTATAGAAGCGGTGGCCTTTCTGAACAGTCCTCTGGGGACCCTGCATCCTTATTCTGGAGAGGCCACACGTGACAGTTTCTGCAGCAGTCACCCTCCGATGCTGACCCCTAGGAAGAAGCCTTCATTCTTTTTGGTGGGATTTGGGTTGAACACCAAGATGAGAAACCCAGTTTGATCTGCAGTGTTATCCCGGAGCTGTGAGTTGCCGTTCCACATCCTCAGAGAGACTCCTAGAAAGTGTTGAGCAAGTGTCTGACTTGTAGCTGGATGCTTCTGGGTTGGGCTCTGTGCAGAAAACAACCCAAATCCCCTGAGACTATGACCACATGGGGGCTATTGAGCTGTGAATCTGAGTCATGGGGGTGGGAAAGAAGAAAGGGGGCAGGGAGGATGATGTCACTGCTCAGAAGCTTATCCTCTGAGTGGGTGGGGACTTTGGATTGCTATTGCTGTCCTTTCCCCCATACCCCCAGGGCAGGAGTTGTAGGAAAATCTACCAGCAAAAGTGGGGGGGGGGGCTTGATTGGGGAGACTGGGCTCAGCAAGGCCACATAATAGCAGAGGGCCACATCCACTGATTTACAGCCCTTGCCACCCACCACCTAGAGGTCAACCAAGCCATTCCTGCAGCGTTCAGGATAAGAGCATTGGATTTTCTGGATTTAGGGGTAGGGCTATGCTGGATGAACACCATGCAATTGTCTTGACATCATAGGAGAGAAGAAAACCAAGCTTGACAAGAGCACATCCCACAGACACACAATAGGCAAATGGTGAGGGCAGTCTATTGTCTGCCTTCAGAACTGGCTCTTTCTGCCTCTCCAGAGGCAGCTTTAGGTTTGATTTATTTTGGACCCTGGCAAATGTGCCCAAATGTTTCTTTGGGCAGAGAGAACTCATCTGGTGAGCCAAGGAGAGAATAGACCCGACCACAGAGACTTGTGGACCCTGACAGAATATTCTTTTGCTGTCAGAGGCCTAGTCTTTGTCACACTGGTGCTCTCAAGTCCTAGAGAAGAGATCTGCCTATACCCTTCAGTTCTGACTAGTTCTTCCAACCAGCAGCCCCTGTTCTTGCCCTCAGCTTCTCTGTGGTCCTGGGAAAGATGCCTCCGCACCTTTTATAACTTTGGTATTAGCCCTCCCCAGGGAAACACTGGAATATTTGCTTATGAAGAGGCTCTGACCTGGGGATGACAACAGTGGCAAGCAGACTGTAACTCTTGGAGCTATGACCCAGGTTCAGGGACAAGCACATGGGAAGGAGAATAGGATGAACCATACCCAGAGGTGAAATTGAACTGTATGTTTGGGGCTCTGGAGTGTGGTGATGGTGGGGTCTAGGTGGGAGGGAGGGCATGAGGACTAACAGTCTCCAGCACCTAGATGTATAGCCCTAGAGGGGGTCTTGGTTGGGAAAAGATGGGAAGCGCATGCAGAAGAATTCTGGAGGCCTAGTTCTCCATGCCTGTGGCTGTAATAACCTACCTGAGTTTGCGGGAGCAAACAACTAAAGCCACTAAAGCCGGCTGTGTTTGCAATTCCAGAGTTGCTGTTGTGAGGTGGGAGGTGGAGACAGAATAATTCCCAAAGGCTAGCCTTGTCTCAAACAAGGTGAAAGCCGAGGACTGACACCCAAGGCTGTCCTCTGACCTCCACACGTGCTACGACACCACTGTGCCCGTATCACACATTAAAATATATTACTCACACATAGAGCAATAAAATTTACCACTGATTTGGTAGTAAGCACTTTATCTTTCTCCGCTGACTTTATTTTCATAGTGGCTTTGTGGGTTAGAAATTGTCAGTCCTATTTTATAGATGAGTCTTAATAAGTGGTCATTGACATTGGTTGTGACTCTTAGCGGGGCTTCTGTGTCAGGATTTAAGCCCAGGGCTACTCCTGAGTCTATGATGTGCCCTGGGCAGTAAAGTGGCCTGGTATTTCCAGCTAATAGGTGAAGAATCCAGGCCTGGGGACATTCATGAGCTAGTTCTAATACTCATTAATCACCCTTGCTGGTGATGGGTGACTGTGAGCCCTAGGGCAGCATCCTTTCTTCTGGGCTCACATTCTCATATGAGCCTGGCCGTGGGCCCAGACTAGATGTATTTCAAAAGGCCTCCTACTGCTGAAGACTGGCAGAGCCTGTTACACTGCTGAAACTTGTCTCTGGTAGTGGCATGGGGGCATGCTCCAGAAAGGAGGAGGAGGAAGAATTATTATTTTATGCTAGGCAGAGCCTCTTTCAGGGCAGAACAGAAAGGATTTGGAGGCAGAGGGGCATTGTATAGAATGCAAGTAGACCCTTAAGGAATCTGGCATGACTTCTGGCTGGGCTGGCATTGCCAGGTGTACTTAGAAGGACACCTGACAAAGCTCAACAGATCTTGAGTGAATTCAGGTGTATGTTTCATGGTCTGCCAACATCTGGCCTAGGATCTGCCTTCTGATTTGGGCTCCTATTCCTTTCTTTCCATTCTGGCTGATCCTTCTCCAAGCCTAGCATGGCTTTCAATTTGTTCAGATCTCTGGGCCTCTGATGATATGGATGTGTTCACATATGTGCCCCCCCCCCCCCCCCCCGGTACGTCCGGGTCAGCATTTCACCTCTGCAGGTAGTTCTGAGTTCAAGATGGTACCATGATGCTTTAAGTGGCTGCTAGGTCCTAGAAGATGCTCACTTGAGAGCTTCTTCCTGAGCAGAAGGGCGTGAGAACAGTGGGCTGGTGCTGTAGTTAATGCCTCACCATGCATACCTACCTAACCAAAGCCTGTGGTTTGTCTTATTTGGGCTTGGAGCTTTGACCTTCATGTGGTAATGATCATGTGGTTGGAGAAGCCAGGCACCCTGGCCTATGTTCTGTTTGCCTATCCTGTGTGCTTCCTGCAGTCACAGGGGAAACAGGGTGAGGATGCTGGAAAGACCTTGGGCTGCTCTGCAGGCGGTTCTGATGATTTACCGCAGTCTTGACTCATACAATCATTTTGAGAGGAAGTCGGGTTGTTCTGTTGGGTAGAATTACAGGGCTGGGGCATGGTATCCAATGGGCAGCCCTGAGCATAAAAGGCCTGAACTGACTCATTGTCAGGAAAGAAAGCCATCTTGAGGCACCTCCCCAAAGAATTCTAGAGACCCTTCTTCCCTTGTCCAGGTTCCTCAACCACTTATAGAACATCTGGTTATTTGTTAGGTCAGTTTATATTATCTTATTCAGCTAAGCCCTAAGAGCACAGGAGTTATTGTTCTCATTTTATTAATGAGTAAACTGAGGATAAGCATATACCCCCAAAGTTACATGACTTTGGGAATGGCAGAGTATGGATTTGAACTTCCAACTCCAAAGCTACCTTCTTAGACACGAAGGCCCACTTCCACCAGACCTTCAGTGCCGTCAATAGGCCAGAAGATAACTGTAATCTCAGCAGGGGTCAGTGACCCGGACCTTTCTTAGGGAATAAGAATGGGAGCTTAGCAAGTAAGTAGTAGGGCCAAGACTTACGGCCTCACCTGTCTTTGATATTGCTGTTTTCAATTTTCCATTCGTGTATCGCAGAAGAATTAGACAGTCACTGTAAAACAACAAACAAAAAGAATGTGTTCAAGTAGAAAAAATATGGACTTAATTCTAAGTCCCACCTTCTGGGCGTGGGTTTACCTCTAACCCTAACCTAACCCTAACCATAGGTTTCTAGAACTTTCCTTCATGTGTGAGCATCTGTCTGTTTATCTGAGCACAGGTTCACTCAGCCATTTATCCACCATTGAGCAGAGAACACTGAGCTCCCTATGGGCTAAGCCTTTGTTAGGATTACAGATGTAAGAGTTAAAAGAAGCACATGTTGCTACAGGGAGGCTCTGAGGTACTGATCAGACGAGGGGCAGAGAGCAGCAAAGGACCTCTTTGGAGCAGCAGGGTTTGTTCTGGCTTTGCTGTCAAGGGGACCTTCAGGGTAAAGAGATATTACTCATGTCATCTCAGAAGGGACTCCAGTGACAAAAACAATCTCTTATGAGATAGGGAAAAGGGTCTTGTGCTGTAGACACTGGAAGCATCTCACTGCGATGAGAACACGTGGGAAGAAGTGAATGTGTGGAGGTGAGCAGAGCCAGGTCAGATGGGACTCCCTTGAAGCTGAGCCATTACTTTAAATGGATGAGTAAGCCTGGGTTCCCTGTGGAGGGGGGTGATTGGGTACAGCGCATGATTTATGAGTGCGTGTCTACATAGGTGAGTGCGTTCATATAGGTGCAGGTGTGTGTGTGGGCACATGCATGTGTGTGAAAAAGGGAAAGCCAGAAGTCAATCTTGGCGTCTTCCTCAGATATTATTTACCTTGCTTTCTGAGGTCTCTTACTTAACCTGGAGCTCACCGATTTGGTAAGCCTGCTTGGCCAGTGAGCCCCAGGGTTCCACCTGTTAGCCCCTTCTTAGCACTGGGGTTATAGGTAGACTACCACACCGTATGCTAAACTGAGGTCCTCAGCCAGCTCCCAGCCCCTGGATCAATTCCTTTAGATCGTTAATAGCTGACAAATTGATTGCTAGCAGCCCAGACCATATCCTTCCTAGCAACCTCAGTAAGAATGTTTTTACTGAGGGTTTCTGCAGAAAAGCTGAGGAAAGACTCTGGTTGTGGCTCGGCTCTCTTCCAATCCCTGAACTAGGGGTGAGTGAGGCAAGGGTTCTTTCCTGAGTCAGATCTGGTCACAAGCCCAGGCGTAGGGTTGGGAGCAGATCTTCCCACTATCATATGGGCTGAGATCATTGAGAATAAGAGAGTGGAGGCTAGCCCTTCAGAGTGTGTGTGTGTGTGTGTGTGTGTGTGTGTGTGTGTGTGTGTGTGTGTGTGTGTGTGTGTGTGTGTGTGTGTGTGTTACTCCATTGCCAAGGAGAGAAATGACAGTTGTCCAAGAGGAACTGAGCAAGTCAGGTGAGGACGGGGTGGTCTGTTTTAATTGCCTGCGCCCCCTGGGATTGGCTGTCCCAATGCTGAGTGAACTTAGAGTCACTATTTCCAAGAATCTGTCAGGGGTATTTCAAGACAGTCTGGGGTAGAACATGGGAAGAGGGGGTGGAGGTGTGGGCCACAGCATCCCAGATCCCCACTGCACAGAAGCAATCTGGAATCCTTAAGTGACCTCTGCCTCATCTTCCCACAGCCTCTCCCAGAGCATCATCTTCCCAGAATATGCTGTGACGTTCACTCCTCCATCACCTTCTCTGCCACCTCCTCTCCCAGACAGAGGAATGTCCCCTTCTCTCAAGCAGTCCTTTCTAAGCCTCTCTGAAAGCTGCCAAGGAGTTACTAATCAACCATGCCCATATTCCCTATGTGCATCTGTACCAAAGAACTGATCATGCCATACTTGCATTATACATTTGTGCCCCAAACCTTTACCCTATATTTATTATGAAAATGTAGTATTTTAGGGGTTGAGGAGATGGCTCAGTTAATTAAGTGTTTGCCTTACAAACATGAGGACCTGAGTTTAGATCAGCAGAACTCAAGTAAAAGCAGGGTGCAGGGGTACCCCTACAGCCTCAGCACTGGGGGAGGTGGAGACGGTAGATTCCAGGGGCTTGCTGGCCAGCAGGCCTAGTCAGTCATGGAAGTTGGAGGATGGGCTTGGATGGGCCCAGTGAACTGGCAGAGCAACCCAGGACCTCCAAGCTCTGGTCCTCTCCAGCTTCATCAAAAGTGGGTGGCTAGACATGGGAAGGTGGCCCTGAGTTCAAGGACTTATGGTTTTGAGTCACACATTTGATAATCTATTGTTTTCGTGCCCAGTGGTGACCCTTGTCAAGGAAGAACAATCACTTGCAGGGCCATCAGAAAGGGCACATCCTTGCTCTGTGTGGTCGTAGGGACTTCATGAGAACCCATATAGGCTGTCCTGGGAGGTTGAGTTTTGGCTCAGAGTAAGGAGAACTTCCTCAAAGCGAGCAGTTTGCCTGGGGTTGGGGGTAGCTGGTTCCCATCCCCAGAGAGAGCATACAAGCTGGCAAGGGTGGCCAGGGAATGGTTCCCTGTTCTGACACCTAACCGTCTACTTTTGCACTTGCTCCAGATTTTGCTTGGGGTCTCTTCTCATTCTATTGGTGTCCCCCAGGGAATCCGGCTCTGGTTTCTATGGTCACCGGTGTGTGAATGACTTCCCTTGCTTCTCACTCTGCTGTGGATGAACCTAGCTTAATTTCAATATTCCATATGCACGCCTCTCCCTCCTTCCCATTCTATTCTGTGGGCTCCCATTCGCCCATTTGTTCTAAGCATTACTCTTCTTTCCTTCCATACACTCCCTAGGTCACTTCCATCCCTGACATGTTTCTTAGCTGGACTCTGACATCCATTGGTGATTGTTGAGACTGCCTATAGCTCAAATTTTGAGACACCTTTCTAGACGGTTTCTTTTGTGGCTCCGAGCACTAGCAGTTTTCCTAGTTGAGAATTGGAGAGAAAGAAGAGGCAAGCAGAGGGGTGGCTCCTTAAATTAGTTCATTCAGACGCTGTAAGGAGGACCAAAATACCCAGTGACTTATGCTAGAGCAGATGCTTATTTCTCACCCATGTGTCAATCTGGCTGTATCCAGGGCTCAAGCCATAGCCCCAGGGACCCTCTGTCCTGATGCTTTTTAACGCTTCGGTATTGCCCTGCAGTGTGGTCCTACAAGGCTTGCCACATCTCTATGCCATGCATTGGGAGGGGGGGAGGAGGAAAAAGAGGGCACCCTCCATTTAAGGACATGACCCAGAAACTGTACATATTAGTCTCTCTGGAATCTTATTAGCCAGAAAACGATCATGTGGCCACACCCAGCCAAAAGGGAGTCTGGGATCTGTAGTCTTTAGCTTGGTGGCCTTATGTATGCCTGACTAAATGCTACAGAAGGAGAGAACAGAATTAAGAAAATAATTGGTGACTTCTGTGGTAACACAGCTATACGAATTTCAGTGTGGGTTGCATGATAGTACCCCATAAGGATTAAAATATTGAAGAAGGTCCATTAGGTTTGGCAAAATTTTTCTTTTGGAAACATTAAACTCGGAGAGAGGAAGTTGGGCCGGCAAGATGGCTCAGCACGGTAAGTCGCTTATTTCCAAGCCTGATGACCCTGAGTTCAGTCCCCAGGACCCACATGGTGAAAGAAGAGAACCCCCCCAAACTGTCCTCTCACCCCCATAATGTGCGGTGGCACACACTTAAATGTACACAATACATGGATGTAAGTAATTACATGTTAAAAAAAAAAAGATATATCATCTGGTTCATATATATGGATGTTTTGCAACAACGTATGTATGTGTGTGCACCATATATGTGCCTGGTACCAGAGGAGGTCAAAAGAGGTCAGATCTCCTGCAGTTTGAGTTATGGATTAGATGGTTGTGGCCCACCATGTGGGTGCTGGGAAATGAACCTGGGTCCTCTACAAGAGCGGCAAGAGCTTTTAACCACTGAGCGTTCTCTCCAGCCCTGTAATTTTTTTTTGTTTGTTTGTTTGTTTTAAGAAAGGTGAGTGTAGTCATTTTTAAAATATATATATATAATACCTCAATCAAAGCAACCTATAAAATAAAGAGTTATGAGCTGGGTGTGGTGGTGCATGCCTTTGATCCCAGCACTTGAGAAGCCAAAACAAAAATAAAGGGGGGGAGGTTTGCTTGGGCTTACAGTTTACTTTTTTGGAAGTTTAAAGTCCATGAAGGTATGGTGGCAGGATCAGCTGAGAGTTTACATCTTGAGCTACAAGCAGATGGCAGAGAACACATTGGCAATGGCACCAATACCCATCTTTTGAAACCTCAAGCCTGCCTCAGTGGAACGCCTCCCCCAACAGGGCCACACCTCTTTGTGTGTGTGTCTGTGTCTGTGTCCAGCATCGGTGTTTTGTCTGTGTGAGGGTGTCGGAGCCCCGGAACAGGAGTTACAGACAGTTGTGAGCTGCCATGTTGGCTCTGGGAATTGAACCCTGGTCCTCTCTAGTCCCCGTGAGACACACCTCTCAATCCTTCTTGAACAACTACCTATCGGAGACCAAGTATTCAAATATGAGCCTATGGGGGCCATTCAAACCACCACAGTGGGAGACCTTATAAAGACTATACAGTGAAGTGTTAGAGCTAGGATCAGAACCCCAGACCTTGAGCTCATTTTCTGCCATTGTTTATATGTCTGTGTGCAGGTGTGTGTGCTGTGGTTACTAGCTGTGGAAGCCAGAGGACAGTCCTGGTTGTTGGCCCTAAGTTGTCATCCATTTTGTTTTTTGTTTGTTTATTTTGCTTTGAGACAGGCTCTGACTGACTCACCGAGTAGGCTGGGTTGGTTCACCAGTGAGCCTAGGGATCTTCCTGTCTTCATCCCTTGGCCCTGGGATTATAAGTACCTCCCACCATGCCTAGTATTCCCCCCAGGGTCTGAAGATAAAACTCAGTTCCTCCTGCTTTCGAGACCTTGGTCTTCATTTGCTGCCATATCAAGGAGATCTGCTTGAAACACAGCAGATGGGGCTAAGATGAGTCTCACCTTTCCCAGCCTTACCTGGAGAGCTGTTCCAGGCCCTCAGGACACACTTGGAGGCTGTGATGACCCTCAGGTGCCACTGAGTAGCCCTCATGGTATTTTAAAGTATGCTCTACTGAAAGGCATATCTGCCTTCTCTACTGGAGTCTTCTACTTGAGAACATACACACTGGTGAGTCACCCTTGTCCCCATGGCCTCCCCAGCAGGTAATTCATGCCCTATTAAAGGAATTGTCTAATACACAGATGAATCTGTCCTTTACAAGGACTCCTTCAGTTGTACATGACATAAATTTAGTTGGAACTGGATTATAGGGGGAAAGATTGGCCCATCTAGGTCTGCAGCTTCCTTCGGGCCTCTCTGAATCCAGGAACTTAGCTCTTGATTTTAGAAGCTCTGTGACTCTCACTTTTGTTCTTTCTATGGGAGGTGGGGGGGGGGGTAGACTCTGGGGTGGGGCTAAAGAGATGGTTCTGTTGTTAGGAACATGTATTGCTCTTGCAGGTAACCTTGAGTTTAGGTTCCAGCACTCACATGGTGGCTCACAACTGTCTGTAACTCCCACTTCAGGAGATCTGACGCCCTCTTCTAGACTTTGTGAGCACTCACTTGTGCATGTAGCCACACATGTATAAACCCACATGCAGCTATGCATACTAAAACCAAATCAGACTGGAGAGATGGTTCTGTGGTTAAGGGCACTTGCAGAGGACCTGAGTTCAGTTTCTAGCCCCACATTGGCCCACAGCCATCAGTTTCAGGGGATCCAACACTTT
Source organism: Phyllotis vaccarum (assembly GCA_033318265.1). Taxonomy (NCBI): domain Eukaryota; kingdom Metazoa; phylum Chordata; class Mammalia; order Rodentia; family Cricetidae; genus Phyllotis; species Phyllotis vaccarum. The sequence goes on from JARWLC010000012.1 coordinate 73,265,976, forward strand.
TAATAATAATAATAAACAATAATAAACATTTTAAAAAGAGATTGGGGTGATGCCAGTGGTTATGGTAAGGTCGAATCCCTATTGAGTACCCCTGGGTCCAGGGCATCCTGGCCCAGAGCCCATTGGCAGTCAGGTTTGCTGTTCTCAATGTGTGGGGTAACGAATCTTGGGTGATGCCCTTGGCTCCTAATTCTGCTGTTTGGATCAGTTGTAGTAGCTTTAAGGTGAGGGTGGTTGACCCTTACTCAAGGAATACAGGTCTTCGCTTGTAACTACTGGGAGCATGGGGGATTTGTCAGCAGGGAAGACACGAGCCTGATTTCCTGTCTTAGGTCTCAGGAGAAGGCACCTGAAAGAATGAATTTGCTAGAAGGTGACATGTGGGACTTATGGGATCAGTGAGGAGGACTCAGGTGTCCCCAGATGGTAGGCACAGGCAGCAGTGAGAAGCTGAAAGATATGAGGCCCAAGAAGCATCAACAGACCATGGGTTTGTTGCCCAGACTGGCCTTGTCCTCACTGTGTAGTTAAAGATAGCCCTGAACTCCCGATCTTCCTGCCTCCACCTCAGAGTACTGAGATTACAAATACACACCACCATACCTGGTTGTACTTGGAAGGTAAGCCCTCAACCAGCTGAGCCATGTCCTAGCTCCCAGGCCAGAGAACAGAAGACTTAGAAGTTGGCAACTCTAGAGCTGTAGCTTCCTGTGGCATGTAGCCAGCAGTCCAGGCAGCTGTCTGCTAGGTTTTCCTGCTGGCTATGGTTCTTTTGTCAGACAGGAAGTGGTGTCCCCAAGGATGCCTCTGTGAATTGGAGATGCTGACTCAGGACCTAGGCAGAGAGGCTTTGAGGCCACCAGACTTTGGGCTGGAAGCATCTGCAGAGGAAGTGGCTGCCCTGGACTTCTCCGCAGTGGACAGCCAGGGAAGGGGGTGGCTGGCCAGGATGCTGGATTTGGCTGAGGGACTCCCTCTGTGCAGCTTCCTGGCATCGGGAGTGGGGGGAGGGGTGTGCGATAGGATGGAAGGGCCGTCGCTGGATACTTAAGGCTAGATAAGATCCTTGGCTGTCCGTAGGATTTGCTCCATGAAGGGTAGAAAGGGATTGTTACAGGATTGGGCTCTAAAGCTCTCATTAGTGACAGGTGATGTGACATTAAGAAACTTGTGTGCTTGGGTTGGTTTATTTATTTATTTGTTTGTTTGTTTCTTCTGCAAAAATGTGACCAAGGCATACAGTCTGTTCCTGGGAGTGGTCAGGAGGGTATGTAATGCTCATATTCTTGCTGATCATTGTTAAATGGAATAGATGAACACGAGGTCACGTGGCTTGAGCAGGCAACAGTGAGGTATGCAAATAGTGGTACATGCAGCCTGCCTGAGTCAGGAACTTGGAGGGAGCCAGAGTACAAGCTGAACCTAGGGAAGTCTGGGACCCCTCAGGCCCAGGCCTGATCTATTGCAGTAGACTCAACTCTTGCCCAGGTCTGACACTGACACCAGCTGTACCCTTCCCTCTTTCATTTTTGTCGGTGCTTGGTTGCCTGGTAACAGATGACCCTCCCAAACTCCACATCCATACATCCCGCTGCTCCCAGGACTCTGCCCTGAGGTTTCTTCACACATGCTCCTAAGCTGGCACACTCCAGACCAAATGTTCCGCATTTCCTGTCCCAGTGGCCAGGGCTGCCCTGACTGTTGCTGTCCTCATTTCCTGAACTCTTAAATGCAGTCATTTTTTACCCACATCTGCTTTGCCACTTGGCTGGCTTCTCATTTATTCTGCAGATGCTATCCAACTAGCCCTCACAATGCTGTTTCTCTATTCCAGAACCCTTCTGGCTCCCTTCTTCCTGTTTTCTAAAATCTGTTCTTTTACTCTCTCATTAGCCAAAGTGACCTGGGCGTAGCTTGGACCTCAAGCTCATCAGCCTGTCTTGCCGGCTGCCTGGCATCTTCCCTCCTGGATTTGGACAGTCCCGAGGAATTAGGAAGGTTCTGGGAAGGGACTTGGAGACCAAGACCTCTCTTCCTCTTCCACAGGCAGGAAAAGTCATCCGCCACGGAGAGCCCAGCTGTCAGCTGCCTCACAGGAAGATGCTGCGTGGATGTGGATGGGGCAGCTCCAGTGTGGGTGTGTGTATGCGCACGGCCCTGGGAGTGCTGTACTTCTGCCTCTCAGGTGAGGGGAGGGGAGATTGTGGTCACAGTGGTGCATGGGGATGTCTGCTTCTAGGGTTCTAGCCAGGCTGGCTGTCATGAAGAATCATCCTGATTTCCGTGTCTGGATCTACAGGCAGCCTTCTTTACCCTAGTCTCTACTTTTTCGTCTGTGAAATGGGACTTGAGCACTGTACTATGATAATGCAGGTTCCTGAATACACTGTGTAAACTCTCTTCAGGACTCTTACACATGGGGCTTTCTCTACCCAGAACTTTCTGCCCTCAGACAGAGGCGTGATTCCACTCTATTTGTTGCAAGTGTTTGCTCAAATGACAGGTCCTCAGCACGCTTTCTTGGTTACATTGTATAAAACAGCATAGCACTCTTCCTCCCTATCTCTGTGCTTCCTTACAATCTTCCTAGAATTTACCTCCACTCGATGTAAGTTCCTTTGTTAATTGCCTGCTGTCCCCCTGCTCAGAAGGTTGGGTCTATCCTCATAGATGGGATGGATGCTTGCTATGTAGTCAGAGCTCAATCACCATGGTGAATAAAAGAAGGTACTTTCCATGTAGTGCTTGGCTAAATAAATGACTTGTTTGAGTAGTCCGGTAACCAATGGAGAAAACAAAGCCAAGTGTCTGGTGCCATCTAGTGGTCACCAGAGGCAACACTCATCTCTACTCCTAGGGGTTGACTTCGTTTTTTGTTTTGTTTGTTTGCTTGAAACAGAGTCTCACTATATATGCCTGGCTGTTCTGGAACTCACTAGGTAGACAGGCTGGCTTTGAACTCACAGAAACCCACTTGCCTCTGCCTCCTGAGTGCTGGGATCGAAGGTGTTCACCACTACCACCGCCACCGTCATCACAACCATTCTGTTCTCACTACTTTAGAAAGAAAGGACTTTGGGTGACTTAAGCTTCATGTTCCAGATGTTCCCTGAAGGGACACTTTGGTCTAGTTGGCAAGGATGAGAAATGGCCTAAGCTTCTTGGGAGTATTGAAAGCTATGTAGGCCCAGCTTCAACCTTTAGACATCACACACTAAGAAAGTGTGGAGTTCCTGGTAAAACGCTAACCACAGAACAAGTACAATTTTCCAAGACTTCTGTGGGTGCTGTATTCCGTTATCATCATTTGAAGGCTGTGCCTGCTTTCTATGGGTACCTAGAGCTCTCAAATAATCTGATCAAGCACAGCAAACCTCCCATATCCTACCTGACTTCTCGGAGTCTCTGAAAGAGAGATGATGTACAGACAGAGGTTCCTAGCAGAGAACCTTCTAGGAAGTCCAAGGGATAGAGGGCACATGTGGCTGCAGAGGAGCCAGTCCCAGGGCTCTTTTCTCTGGGATCTTAGAGTTTCTTTCAAGATGGAGTCATCTTTTGTGATTATATTTTGTCAAATAGTTAATTTTCTATAGCTCTGACAAAACACCATGGCCAACACAACTTACACAAGAAAGCATTTCATCTGGAGCCTTCTCTCAGTGTCAGAAGGTGAGGCCATGACCATCATGGCAGGGATGTGACAGCATGGAAGAAAACGTGGCACTGTAGCAGCAGCTGAAAACTTACATCTACTCTGCAAGCACAAAGCAGGGTGAGGGATGGCTGGGGACTTCTGAAACCTCAAAGCCCACTTCCAGTGACATGCATCCTCTAACTAGGCCAGACCTCCTAATCCTTCCCAAACAGGTCCACCAACTGGAGACCAAGCATTAAGCATGAGCCTATGGGGGTCATTCTCTTTCAAATTACCATGGATTCCTTCCTTCTCACCTGCCATCAATCAGCAAACATTGATGATTCATCTGACTGCCTCCTTAGATCTGTCTGATGCTATGGCCACTCTTCACTTTTTTTTTTTTTTTAAAGACAAGGTCTCACTATGTAGCTCTGGCTGGCTTAGAACTTGTTATGCGGTCCAGACTGGCTTTGAATTTACAGAGATCCTCCTGTCTTTGCTTCCTGACTGCTGGGATTAAGACCTTGTAGCTGACTCCTATGCCAGTGGCCTCATGTGTCTTTCCTCCACTGCATCCCTCTGAGGTGGCCCCATGACCGCTGTCCCCCTTTGTAGAGGAGCCATGGTGAGCCAGGGTGAGCAGCAGGCTTTGCCACCCACGTTACATCTAATAACTAGTGCCCTCCATAATAATATCCCCTCAAAGGCGGAAAAACCTCTGGTTTCTTCCAGTGTCTCTCAAAGCCCTGTCTGACCTGCCTCCAGTGGGCTTTCCCACCAGGTTACCTTCCCATATAGTCTCACTGGCTTCCCACCTCAGGGCCTTTCTATTTCCTGGTCCCTCTTCCTGACACCCACTTACACAAGCTCTGTGTTTCACAGAGCTCATGCTTCATATCTTATTTAAAGACAGGAGTGTTCTTTCGTGTATAGAAGTTAAATGTGTTTATTTAGAAAGTGAAGAAAAGAAAAAGCACCCGTGAAGTTCTCTCACCCAAAGAAAATGGCTAAGAACACTGGGTGTATACTTTTTTGTAGGCGCCACTACGCAATTATATGAATAGAGTGTGTCTGTGGGAAAATGGGAGTGACCTGGCAGGCGGAGAGCACCCGCCCGGCTTGAAAGCTGTCTCTCTGCTTCCCGTTCCTTGCTTCTTTGTTATTTCTTTCTTTCGCATTTTCCTTTCTCCCTCTTTTCATTCCCCCCTCTTAGGGGGTGGGGGGACAGAGTGGATCCAAAGCTGGACAAATGCTCTACCACTGAGACACATCCACAGTACCCCCCCCCCAGTTTAATCAAACCCAGATAAATATCAGTATGTAAATATCGGTTCATCACAAAATGCCTCTTTCTTCCATTAGGATGTAAATAAGCTCTAGGGTGTGACTAGGTCTCTGTCCTTGTTACCTTCCTAATTCATCTTGACACATAGCTGCTTGTAAGGAGGAGCATACTTTGAGCCTCAAACCTAAAAGGAAGGATAGGCAAAGCCTAGAGATAGTTGGGGAAGGAGAGAGACCCTAAAAACCCTACCTTTCCTCACTACCCTGCCTCCTCTGACTCACCCCCAGGAGCTGTGGAGGTCCAGGTCTCTGAAGATCCTGTGGTGGCCCTGGTGGACACTGATGCCACGCTACGCTGCTCCTTTTCCCCAGAGCCTGACTTCAGTCTGGCACAGCTCAATCTCATCTGGCAGCTAACAGACACCAAACAGCTGGTGCACAGCTTCACTGAGGGCCGGGACCAAGGCAGTGCCTATGCCAACCGCACTGCGCTCTTCCCTGACTTGCTGGCACAGGGTAACGCATCCTTGCGGCTGCAGCGGGTCCGAGTAACTGATGAGGGCAGCTACACATGCTTTGTGAGCATCCGGGACTTTGACAGCGCTGCTGTGAGCCTGCAAGTGGCAGGTGAGGACGGGCACTCTTCACTCTTCTGCATGCAGCCTCTCACACACTGCCACATCACAGATCCCGCTCCTGTCCTAACAGCCTCGTGCATCATTTTTTCCACTGTATCTGCTGCACTGAGCCTGTAACCCCTGCCCTCTGCTACCCTCCAGCCTTCTGCTCAGAGTCCAGCATGATGTTATAGCCCTGCAACCTGGGGACAAGGTGATAATTATATGCTCCAGCTCCCAGGAGCTGCCCTGAGGCTGTGGTGTTCTGGCAGGGATCACCCTTGACTGGCCTTGCGACCATATCTTAGATGGCCAAGATGCAGGGCTTGTTTGATAAGCACAGCATGCTTAGGTTGGTGCAGGGTGCTAATGGCACCTACAGATGCCTGGTACTCAACCCGGTGTTGCAGTAGGGATGTGGACAGCTCAGTCACCATGACAACCCACAGAAGCCCCACCTTAAAGGGAGGTTATAATCTATCAATTGCATTCGAAGTTAAAGGAAGCTATTTCCCTGTCTTCAATCTTGCAGACAATGGGGACAGCTGAGAGTACTATGAGAATGATGGGGCAGTCAAAGGCCTTCTTGACCCCCCAGACTCCGAGGCTGTAGACATTTCTGGGGAGGATGGAGGAAGTCAGGGGGCAGAAGAGCCTAAGGAGCTCTGCTAGGGAAGGGTTGCTCCTGCTGGAGCTCTTGACAATCCCATTGCAAGTCTGGACCCCAGGGATGACTCCTGACTGTCAGACATGGCCAGCCTGCCCTGAAAGTCAGATATAGACTTGATCTGTCCAGAGAAAATGAGGAGGCCCAAGCCTGGGTTTAGAAGAGGCCGTGGAGCAGCTGGAGAGGCCCTGTCCTTCCTTACTGCTTTGTCTCTATCATTCTGACCCAGGAGCCCTGGAGGTCCAGGTTCTGAAGATCCTGTAGTGATCTTGATGGACAGTGACACCACTCTGTGCTGTTCCTCCTCTGGGCCTGGCTCCAGCCCGGCACTGTTTAACCTCATCTGGTGACTGATAGACACCAAGTAGCTGGTGCGTAGCTTCCCCCGAGGGCCGGGACCAGGACAGGGCTTATCTCAGCAGCACAGCGCTCTTCCACGACCTGCTAGCAAAGGGCAATGTATTCTTGAGGATACAGTGCATGGATGTGGCTGATGTGGCTCCACCGGTTTTGAGAACATTGGGGACTTTGGCAGTACCGCTGCCAGCCTGCAGGTGGCAGTTCAGTATCAGGAGGGAGCTCCTTACCAAGTCTGTATGCAGCCCACCCACTGTCACACTGCTGATCCCACCATCAAAGAAAGCCCCAGAGCTGACTTCTAACCAACAGCTCCATGTGTCCCTTTCTCCACTGTATCTCTTGAGCTGACCACTATTGATCTCTGCCCTCTGTTACCCTCCAGCCCCCTACTCGAAGCCCAGCATGACCCTGGAGCCCAACAAGGACCTGCGTCCAGGGAACATGGTGACTATCACGTGCTCCAGCTACCAGGGCTATCCCGAGGCTGAGGTCTTCTGGAAGGACGGGCAGGGACTACCCTTGACTGGCAATGTGACCACATCCCAGATGGCCAATGAGCGAGGCTTGTTTGATGTTCACAGTGTGTTGAGGGTGGTACTGGGTGCTAATGGCACCTATAGCTGCCTGGTACGCAACCCGGTGTTGCAGCAAGATGCTCACGGCTCAGTCACCATCACAGGTAAGGGGAGGTCAGCTGAAGAAGACTACATTGGAATATCAATGTAAAAATTCTCATTTTGTGTGGATTTCAAGCATCCCAAAGCCTCTCCAGTGAGAAGTCTTTACAGCACTCGTTTTTTTGAGATGATGAAAATCGTGTATAATGTTTACTTTCCTGAGTATGCTTTCCAAGGTACTTATGCCTCTTACTTACATGAACCTAGAATCTAGAGGGGATGGGTAGAATTCTGGGGCAGTCCCAAGGCTTGCTTAGAGATATAGTGAATGAGGGTGTGCTTCCCAGGTATGAAGGTATTGCAATTGTGAAACCCTGGGAGACTATGGGATCTCCCAGGTGACTCCCACTTACCTGGGTCAAGGGTAACCCTTCTTCCTGCAGACTAGAGCGCCACAGTTGGAGAGCCAGAGTTGTCTCTACTGCCCCCATGTGGTCAAATGCTGTATTGAGCCTCTAATATTGGGGAAAATCACTTAGTCTCTGGTTTCCAGGTCAGCAGTAGTCCAGCACTTCAGTGCTTGAGGCTGTAAAGAGGGCTGAGGCTCACCCTCATGCCAAAACAGACAGTCACCCTCTGTTTGTCCATGACCTGTCTCAATTCAGTCCTTTAGAAGGCCTGGGTCTAGCTCCCTAGGCCCTACCTCTGGGCCATGTGAGCTCTCCAGGGACCTCCTACATCTCTGAGACCAGGAAAGCAGGTTGTTCATCACTGGCCTAGTCTTCCCTTTTCCCACAACTTCTGCCTCGCACGCCCCCAGCCCACGCAGCTCTTGACCTCCAAAGGTTGCTGACGTCTGTGTAAACCTTAGGCGTCTCTGTAGAGAACCAGTCTAGGTATCAACTAGGGGAGCCATTCTCCACTCTCTATGTTCTGAGTACCACCTTGATCTTATAAAGAGCACCACAGGGAAAAAATGTTTCACTAGGGCTGGAGAGATGGGTCAGTGATTAAGAATACTTGCTGCTCCATTATGAAGACCAGAGTTTTTACATCCTGGCACCCATATCAGGTGGCTCTCAAGTGCCTATAACTCTGAGTGATCAGACACCATTTTTCTGGTCTCTCAGAACCCTCGCATACATGTGTGAACACACACACACACACATACACAGTAAATCCCTTTTAAAAAGACAAGACATGTGAAGGTTTTATCAGGAAGGACAGAGGATTCCTGGCCATCTTGCATCAGGTGGGCTGGACTATCTGTAGTACTATTGCTATAAAGCAAAGGTTTATATGTGGAAAGAATGTTTGCCCCACTTCAGAGAACATTTTTAAATACTGCAGTCGCTAGCACTGAGAAGGAGTTCATTTGGGTTAGCGTTACCAAGCACAGTTCATACAAGAAGCCGAGGTCCAGTGAAAAGGACTCTCCTAGGACCCTACACTAACACAGTGTGGCTCCAAACATTTTGGGGGCCAGATAACACTTTGAAAAATGGACAAGTGATAAAGGCAGTGGTTTGCCCACAGCTTGGAGGATTCCAAGCATCTCTAAATTTTATCCAGGGATCATGTTGGATCTTTGTTCCCATATTCTGCAGCAAGCAGATGACCCAGGACCTGAATCCAGCCCTGACCTCTTAGCCCAGTTTCCCCCCTCCCCGTGGCTGACCTCCTGCTTTCATTAGAACAGAGCTGGCTTACCTTGGAGCCCTTGGCCTGCATTTTGCTTTGGGCAACTGTGCCTTGTTCAGCAATCTGGGATTTTCATGCGCAGTCCTCCATCTGCCGGAAGGGGTTACTGACACTGAGTGTGCTGTGCTGGGCCTCTCTGGAGAGAGCTTTCTGGAGCAAAAACTGGAGCTATAGGTCTGAGCCCCAGCCCACTGTGTCCTTCGCTAGAGGAATGAAGTCTGACCATGTTCCAGGCAGCTTAGGGGGCAAACACAGGGAGACTTTCCCTTTGAGTAGTTAGCTTATACAAATTATGTGTAGAATAGATTCGTTATGATATTTCATACATGTACTTAATGCATTTTGATGATATTCATCTCTAGTACCATTTCATGTCCCCCTCTTATTCCTGCTGATTCCCTTCCTCTGCCCAACTAGTCCTCTTCTATTCTGATTATTTTAAAGCCTTATTTATTGTGTGTGTGTGTGTGCGTGTGTGTGTGTGTGTGTGTGGTGTGTGTGTGTATAAAGGTCAAAGGACAACTTCCTGAAATTGGTTCTCTCTTTCCACCATGGGCTTTAGGCAAGAACACAGGTCATCCGGCGTTCACAGTAGACTTTTTTAACAGCTGAGCCATCTTGGTGTCCCCCTCCCATTTTAATGCCTGTTTCAGTGACACAATGACTTATAGCCTGGAAAGCCATGCCCAGTTCCTGTAGTGCTGGGGACTGAACCCAGGCTTCATGCATTCTAGGCAAACAGTCTACCCACTGAGTTACATCTCCAGAGTGTTGTAGCTACCCCCCCCCCTTTGTTTCTTTTCTTTTCTCCTTTATTTTTTGTAGCTCTTTACAAAAATAAAAGCTAATACTATCTCATGGATTTTCAAAAATAGGCCACAATCTGGCTCATGGGCTGTAGCTGGCTGATGTCTGACCGCCAGGATCATGTAAACCAGGTGGGACTGCAGCCGTCAGGGAGGCTCTGGAGAGGTGGCTCTCAAGCCAGGTGGAGAATTTGGAAGCCCCTGCTAGGAAGGGAAAGTGACAGGGATGTTGCAGAGGCTGGAAGGAATCAGGGTCTCAGTAGAGAAGGGCTGACGTGGGCTTCCTGTGGTGACATTAGACAGAAAAGCTGCAAGAGTAGAAGCTGGGCCAGCTTAGAGATCCCTGAGACACTGTTAGGAGGCAGAAAGATGATTCCCAGTGTGTTTGTCCCTATCCATGCTAGCCACCCTCAGGCCTCTTAGCTCTGCTGCTCCCCGCTCCTTTCTGTGGCATGTTTACATTACCCATAGCCACAGTGGCAGGGTTTGGTAGGGTGAGTGGAGCTATGGCCATGGGAACCTGAATGAGCTTAATTTATCTTGGTGGGGTTCAGAGAGATTAAGAGCTGCTGTTCACATCTGGGAACAAGATGGCCTCATTTTTCTGTCTTCTTCCAGGGCAGCCTATGACATTCCCCCCTGAGGCTCTGTGGGTGACTGTGGGGCTCTCTGTCTGCCTTGTGGTACTGCTGGTGGCCCTAGCCTTTGTGTGCTGGAGAAAGATCAAGCAGAGCTGCGAGGAGGAGAATGCAGGTGAGTGTGTGTGTGTGTGTGTGTGTGTGTGTGTGTGTGTGTGTGTGTACATGCATGTAGTGCACACATGTGCATACATGCCCACATGTCTTGGGGCATGTCACTGTTTTAATTTATTGGGTTAGTTGTAAGAAAATACCTAAGTCAGGGTTGGGTAATGAACAAAAAATTTACTGGCTTGTTTCTAAAGCTGGGAGTACCCTATCCAGGCAGCAGGGAGATCAGAGAAATCACCTGCCACAGAAGAATGAATGCTGGAGTTTGGAACCTCAGCACCCACACACATGTCTAGTGAGCATGGCACCTTATTTGTAATTCCAGTTCTTAGAAGGGGGAGACAAATCTGATCAGCTAGACTAGGCATATCAGTGAGCTCTGGATTCGATTGAGAGAATCCTTAATGAATAACATGGCGAGTGATTAAGGAAGACTCCTGATAACAGCCTTGTGCCTCCACATACATGTGCACCGACATGTGCATGCACATGTAAACAGGCATGCATGAATGCCACATACTCAGACACAGGCATAAAATAAATGAGTCAATATATGCAGGCACCAGCATCTGGTGAGGCCTTGCTTATCACTAGATGGTGGAAAGTGAGAGGTCAAAGATCACAGTGCCACCTGCAAAGGTGGAGCTGTCAGAGCCTAATCACCCCTTAGAAGTGTCACCTCTTTAGAAAAAAATAATTTAAAATTAAAATTTAAAGTTTTCGTGTATGGATGTTTTACCCTGCATATGTGCCTGGAACCAGGGATACAGATTATTGTTTATCGGTTGCTGTGTGAGTGCTGAGAACAGAATCTTGTTCTGTACAAAAGCAGACATGCTCTTAACTACTGAGCCATTTCTCCAGCTCAGAAGTCCTGCGCCTTGATACTGTTGGATGATGGATAATTTCAGTATGCATTTGGGAGAAAACAGACATTCAAACACAGCAATTGCTGTTGAATGGGGAGAGGGTACACACAGGACCCTAACCTGAGATCTTGTAGCTAACTACCCTTTCTAAATCAGTGTAAACCCGCCTGTCAGTGCATGAGCGTGGCAGCATGGCAGATACGTGTAAACAAGAGAGTGAGTTGTCACGAAGAAGGTGTGTAAGGCTGCAGTGTGACAGGGATGAGTTTGGCTGTGGAAACAAGCATGAAGCTGGATGTGTAAGCCTTGTGGATGTGTCTGTGAGTGATCCTTGTGAGCATTTAGCTTGTGTGTCACTAGAAAAAGGGTGTGTCTTCCTTGGAGTGGAAGCATTCAGAGCTTCATGATGCTACTGTCTGCTGCTTGAGGGGGATTATGAGTTGGTATTGGTGATTGTAGTTGGGTAATTGGGCATTGGTGGGTAGCACATGAGTAGAGGTATGAGAGCAGACTGGTAGTTGAGGCTGAAAGGTGTCCAGGTATGAGGAAGGAGTGAGGAGTTTGGTTGGTCACTTGTGGGTAAGTGACACTAGTGACGCAGATGGCTAAGTGGGCTGTGTGTGGCTGATAGAGGATAGGTAGACAGACAGAAGTGGAGTATGGAGGGACTGGGGAGATGGCTCTGTCAGTAAATCTCCTGCTGTGCGAACATGAGGACTTGGGTTTGGATCCCCAGAACCCACATAAGTCTGGTGTGGCAGCTTGCTTCTGTAACACTGGAAGTTTGGAGGATCCCTGACGTTCCTTGGGCAGCCAGTCTAGCTAAGTCAGAGAGCTCCATGTTCAGTGAGGATCCCTGTTAAAAACATAAGGTGGAAAATGAAGAGGACATCTGATACCAACCTCTGGCTTTCGTGTGCATACACACACACACATGCACATACCCACACCACACACCACACACACACACACACACACACACATAAATAAAAGAAGTGGGATGCAGATGTAGTGGTATTGAGTGGGTTGCCAGTGAGTGGGTACATGAAGTGATAGGCTGGGTGGGGTCCCTGGCCAGATAAGTGCTGGACTTCCTGCTGGGGCCCTTCCATTCTACCCTAGGTTGAAGCTCTGGTCTCAAGCTTCAACCCTCAATTCAGCATTCAGATTAGAAGTCAAATCTGCTCAGTCACCAGGTGTGGAAGTGTGGGAACGGAAGCACTGAGAAAGTCTATTATTCACCCTCTAGGCGCTGAGGACCAGGAAGGGGATGGAGAAGGATCCAGGACAGGTGAGTCTGGCCCTCTGAACTGGGCAGGCATCAGGGGCTGGAGATAGGACTTCATTCTCTGCAGTTAGAATGAAGTACCCTCTGATGGAGCCCTCAACCCAAGGAGGATCTGGAGGCTGAACACCGTAGAAATCTCCTGCCTACCCTAACCTATCCATCAGGACTGTATCAACTGAGAGTGTCCTGGGTGCGGGAGGAAGGCTTTGAGAGAGAGGCAGTCTCTTATCAACATAGGAGCCTTTGTCAAATAACTCTCTTTGGCCTATTTTCCATAATAAAAAATGGGTATGAGAACAGGTTTTTCTGGGTTGAGTTAATGAAATAGTCTATATAGAAGACATAGTCTATATATGCCTGGTGTCTGGGTGAGAGCTTACAGTGGTGGCCCTTTTGTGATAAAGCAAACAACTGTGGACAGTCCTGTTCTTTGAGGCTGTGAACACTGCTGAAGTGCTTTGCTCTCTGGACTCCCACATCTCACCTGTAAACACCATTTGGCCCTGTTCTGATGGCACCTGAGAGTTGTCCTGAGCATTCTCAGAGCCTAGAAAAGTAGGTGCTTTGCAGAGGGTCTTGGGCTGAGATCTGGTCTTTGGGTGAATGCTGAGTCCTGGTACCCCACAGTTGTTGAGAAGTGACCAAGCTGAGAAAGACGGGTTTCCCATGAGCCATCTTGGACTTTTCCAGTTGACACCAGCTCTCTCCCCTCCCCTGTAGAAGGAAGGGCAGGAGTGATACCTGGGACTGCTGTAAATCATGCCAATTAATTCTCCACCTGCTGTGCTTCTGTGGCAGGCATGGAGATGGGCCTTTGGATCAGGCCCCATTTCTTGCTCAGAGGCAGATATTGGCAGAGGAATTGGGGAGAGAAGATGGGCTAGTTAGTCAGCCTCTAGGCCACGTGACCCTGGGCCTCTGGAGGCACCTACAACCATGCCAGCCTCCCTTGATCCTCATTTCACCTCATTTATAATCTGGGCTTTGTGTGCTGCCACATCCCCAGCTTGTCTGGGGACAGGTACTTGTCCCCATTCTGTAGTAATAGGAAACTGAGATTCAGCCACATGGGACTTATTCAGAGATGGCGGAGGCGGGACTTATAAGCTGAGGCTTGGGGATAGCTCTCTGGGACTCCCCTGGCACTGTGATGGTGCCCCCCCCCCTCAGCATGTCCACCCCTATCAATTCCTTCTGCATCCTCACCCTTGCTTCTTCCTCTGCCTTCCTCCCTAGGGTTCTTCTCTTATCACATGTTCCTTTTTTATTTATTTATTTTTCAGCTCTGAGGCCTCTGAAACACTCTGAAAACAAAGAAGGTAAAGATACATTGCCTGAAATGGAGTGTGTGTGTGTGCGTGTGTGTGTGTGTGTGTGTGTGTGTGTGTGCGCGCGCGCGCGTGTGCGTGTGTGCGCGTGTGCGTAGGAATACTGGGGCGTGGGGCAGCTATCATCACACTTCCACTACTGATCTGTACTTCCCCCCCAGAAGAATAGCATCTGCTCACCTCCTGGTGGAGGGTAGAGGAACCTAGATCCCGGCTGCTCCAAAAGGACCCAGGTGTCCAACATAGGCTTACCTGCACCAAGCATTCTTGCCTCTCCTGTCAGATAGTCTGAAAGCTGTAGATAGCCCGGGACCTGGATTCTGTCCCCTGCAACATGAAGCTTCCATCCCTGGGTCCAAGGGGTTGCTGTGACTGCCATGCCCCCTCCAGAGGCAAGGGATGAGAAGGAGGGCAAGGAACATCTTTCTAGGGCTTGGCCAAAAATAGCTCCTGTCACTTTAGATACATCCCATTGGGCAGAAACCTAGTCATGTGACCCGTTTCTCAGGTGAGGCTAGAAATGTAGCTTTCATCTGGGCGGCCACGTTTCTGGTGCATAGGAGGTGGAAGGCAGTACAGCAGTCGGTATTACTCACATTCACAGGTTTATTAGGAGGCACAGGAAATGACAGATCTTCCTGTTGCTGGAAAGCAGTGAGCACAGAAGAGTGAAGCCCTGCTGAGGAGAATGTCAGCTAGGGTCTGAAAAGAGTTGCTGCCCAGAGTAGCCACCATACATAGGTGAAGCAATGGGCCACCCTGTTCCCCTGGGAGGTACCCTAGCTCTAGTCTGTGTCCAAGATGGATGGCTGCCAAGCCACGATATGGCAGCTTCTCTCAAAGGAAGGGAGAAGAGCAGGCCCACAGGTGCCCAGGGACTTCTAAACTGCTGGTGCAAGCTGGGATGTGGAGCGGGGCCAGGGGTGTCAGATTTGGATGCTCTTCAGTAGGGAGGCAAAGTCAGAGGAAGAAGGTCTCCTGCAAAATTACTCTCCAGGTCATTGGGATGGGAAGAAGCATTCCTGTTAGAGGAGGGAATTGGGTCAGGCCTTGGAGGGTGAGTCAGATGGACCAAGCGGGCCGTCAGGAAGGAGAGGGTGAGGGGACTGTATATACTGGCTTCCAGTGTAGCAGTGTAAAAGACACACTCCGTATTCTACCTGTCCTGTGCACACCCCAAACCTGGATATGTGACTTCAGGCGGATCCCCAGGAGCAGAACTTCCAGTTTCTAATGCATTTCCTCCTTCTCCTTTCATCCTAACATGAAATGCAGATGATGGACAAGAAATAGCCTGACCAGGAGCTGCTGTCTTTCCCAGGTGGGGGGACCATCCTCTGACTGTGTTGAGCCTCAATGTGAGCCCCGTCCCCCAATGAATGGGATCTGTTCAAAGGGTCTACCCATTCTTCAAAGGATGTGGTGCTTAGGCCACCCACAGCCTTGTTTCTCTGATGACCTTAATTCCCATCGTCCTGCAGCCTTATTTTACCAATGACACAATACAGGAACCATCCTGCGGCCTTATTTCTTATGGACGTGACACACAGACCGCTCCACCTCAATGTTATTCCAGAGTCTTCCGGTGGCCTTGTTTCTCCAGTGACACCACGTCTGAACTTCCTTCGGCCTTATTTCTTATGGACACATGCAAGCCATCCTCACCTTCTTGCTCCTCTAAAGCCATGCAGACCATGTAACTGCTGTTATTCTCCAAGGCATATAACTATTCAGATGAAATTATTTATCTGAAGCCAGCTGCATGGCCACCTCTTGGTTCTTCCTGTGGCCCGGATATATCTTACCACTCCTCAACCTTCCTTTCTGACTAGTGTGGATCTCATTTTTTTTTTTTTTTTTAGCATCTCCCAAGTCTTCCTACAGACTCACCTGCCCTGGGCTTGGCTTTGGTTGTCTCTCTCCTTGGCTAAGTGTGATGGGGCATACTCCCCATGTCCATGCACAGGTACATTGATACTTGTAGCTGCACGTGCTGGAACACGTACAGACTTGCCTTGCATAATCTCCTCATGCTGCTCCGGGCTGTGCCCATTCTCCCCACAGAAGCTGGTACTGGTTGCCCTGGTTCTCAGGGCCCCTCAGGGGATCAGCCTTCATCCCATGTCTGGAATCTTTACAACGACCCACAGAGGTCAGCACTGTGCTGGGTGCCAATGTCCTGCAGAAAAATCATAGTTCCTTCCCTCTAGACCTTCCAGCAGAGAAATGGCCTTGCTCCCTACTGTACCCATCTGTGCCCACAGTTTCTGGTACCTCACCCTCAGCCCGCACTGTTCCTGACTCAGGGCCTGGGGTAGAGGCAGAAACTTGGGGAAAGCACAGAAAGAACTGGGTGTCTTCTAGAATTTTTTTAGATGTAGACTGGAAGGCATCTGGCCTCAGCCACGCAGACCTGGATGGGGACAGCAGCCTATGACCTGGATGGGGGCAGTAGCCTATGACCTGGATGGGGGCAGCAGCCTATGTCATATTGAGACTTCAACAGCTGGAGCCCGGAAAAAGCCAAGGCCAGGCCAATAGGGCCTGAAGACAAGAAAGGACTGCTCCTTATCCTGGTGCTATTCTGGAGCTGAGGTTTGTGCCTGGCTTACCTCTGACAGCCCCGGCTTCTGGCAGAGCAGAGGTTCTGATGTTCCCTCAAAGGCATCTCTCCCACCCCAGCACTGGAGAATGTGAGGATAATTTAAATATGGACTCTGGCCAGGTGTGGTGGTGCACACCTTTAGTCCCAGCACTTGAGAGGCAAAGGCAGATGGATCGCTGAGTTCGAGGCTAGCCTGGTCTACACAGTGAGTTCCAGGACAACTGGGGCAACACAGAGAAACCATCTCAAAAGACAAAAAACAAAACAAACATGGGACTCTGTAAACTGGGTATATTTTGGGAGAAATAAATGCCTCTGTCTTTCAATAGCTTCTTGCCTGTGGTATCTGTGTAACAGTGGGGTGGCTTGGTGCTAGATGGAAGGAATCTGTGCTGGGCATTTCAGGCTGGGGTAGGGCTACCTGCTTCACCATGAAGGCGTTTTCTCCAGTATGGCTCCCTTCTCTGAAGCTTCTGTTAAGTTGAGGAGAAAAAAACAAAACACTAACCAAACAGGCAGAGAGGCAGGTCGCAGGCAGATACTAGAGGACTGAGTGTGCTGACCTCAGTGGAATGGGGAACAGCCCTGGACTTGGCTGTGCTTGGTGACACTAAGCAGGACATTGACTTTTGGGGCTCATTTCTGGAGACATTCCACTTAGGAAGTCAGGGGATAGTGAACTTTGAGGACAAGCACATTTTCAGAGAACCAGGTTCAGGGATAGAGGAGCCTGCAGCTTGAGAAATAGCTTCAGCATCATCACAAGCCATGGACAGGAAGCTGGTCTGCAGTGGGGGCTCAGACTACAGAACTGGCATCTAACGTGACCATATCCCTCATACCTCAGAACACTGATGATTTCTTTATTGAATGTGGTAAAGGGTTCTGTACAAAAGCACGTGGCATTCTTTACAAACTGGATGATTTGGGGCTGGGGTTGTAGCCCAGTTGGCAGAGTGCTTGTCAAACATGTACAAGACCCCGCTTGTGATCCTCAGCACTCTGTAAATGGGAGATGGTGGTGCACGTTTATATTCTCAGGAGTTGGAGGCAGGATGATTAGAGTCCAGAGTCTTCTGACCTACATTTTGAGTTTGAGACCAGCCCTACATGTGATCCTGTCTCCAAACAGAAACAACCAAAACTTGAAAACCCCTGGGGGGGAAAAAACATATTTGCCTTATTTGATGTCTTACATTTGGTGCCTCGGTGCCTTTGGGCACCCAGTTCCCCTCCCTGGACCTTGGTCCCCATCCAGGGTCGGACAACAGCTTTGGAGGTTTGTGTGAGGTTCAGCTAAGATTGATAGAGAAAACATGCTGGGCACCTGTGAGTGCTGAGGCTTTCCTGTCCTGCAGTCTGTGCCACAGCATTGCTGACTTTGCAGGATGTGCAGCGACCCTAGGCCAGCAGTCTGCACCTGTTTTCCCGTCTGTATAAGAGAGATAACTGATGCCTTTTCTTCCTGTCAGGCTGAGGTGCAGATCAGACATGACAATACCCAGGGCTTGAGAAGAAACCTGGTAGGTGTGGGACTGTCCTGGAAGCTGAAGAGTGAGAGGAAAAGTGGCCACTGAGTCTCCTGATGCCAAGTGCCTTGGAGAGCAGTATTTTTAGCTGCCCTTCCTGGGCAAAGCTCCAATTCCTGCATTTTAATGGAGAAATAATTCTCACAGTGCGACAAGCTGTAGCCTGCAGGTGTCACATTCATATTAGAGAGAGGACAGAGCAAGGGTTCATTTGCCTGGTTGGAGGTGTGACCGGAATTCGCCCCTAGCACCATTTGTAACCTGGCCTGTGAAGACCAATTAGTGGATCTGGCCACTCAGTCACTCATGGGAAGGGAAGAGGAAGAGTCAGAAGGGTGTGGCTAGGGCCCATCTCTAGTTCCTGTCTCTCCTAATGGCTTTTTACAGATGGTTCTGCCTGCATGTGGAGTAGAATGATGGCTGGGGTGAGGGTGGGCTGTTCCCAGAGCAGCAGCACCTGGTCTTGTTCAGTTCCAGGATGTAGATCTGAATGGGAACCTATGAGGCCATGAGCAGAGACCCTGGACAGTTCCAAGCCGAGCAATTTCTAGAGCGCTCTCTCTCTCTCACTCCCTCTCTCCCAGCCTGTGTGTATGCATGTTCACATCTGTGTGCACTCACACATGGAGGACCGAGGTAGTTCTCCGTTGTCCCTTCCTTCATCACTGTTCACCTTATAAACAGAGGCAGAGTCACGCAGGAAAAGAGACTCACCATTTCAGCTAGCCTTTCTAGGACGTTTGCCCCAGGGAGATCACAGGGAATCCACCTTTTACAAGGGTTCTAGGATCTGGATTCTGGTCTTTACTATCTATCAAATGTCGCTCTGCCCACTGAGCCATCTCCCCAGCCAGTGAAGCCAAGTCTTAAGCTGCACCATGAAACTAGTGTTGTCCCAAGAAGCTAAAACACCTAAGGGACTCACTCTATAGAGAGGCAGGACCAGGCTGGGGTACCTCATAGGCATGCTGACATGCACAAATGCAAAAGCAGAGGTGGAGAAGTGATCTCATCTCCCACTGTCCTGCTCCAGGACAAATGGCTTGCTTTACTTCCAGACTTTTCTCTAGGTGACAGTTATAAGAATGATGGCATATGTCTGAGAACGTTACTCTGCAACATCTCCTGATTTTGTTTACCGTTTCCCCAGCCTCCTCTTCCCCTTTAATCTTTCCGCTGATATTGAACATACCTGGCATTACATTCTGTACTCCTCAGTATGTGGGTTCATGAATTTTTACACAAATGTCACCGTGACTCTGATCAAGATCTAGAACAATGTTGGAACCCCACAAAGTTCCCTTATGTCCTTCTGCAGGCAACAGCCCCACTCAGGAGTACCATTTGGCTGCTTTCTGGATGGATTTGCCCTGCTTCTTGAACTTAGTAGCTGAATGCTACAGTAACGCTCGTTTGCATCTAGCTTTCATTTCCTTGTGAGTGGAGAGAAAGTCATAGTGCCTTTTCTAGATGTGTCTTGTAGGTTCCTTTATTTTGGACACAACTGATACAGGCTTCTATACTATGAGGTTTTGCAAGTGAGATTCTAGGCACCTTACATTTAATTTGGGTTGCAGGTGCAGAACATTTTGTCTCCCAGACCTCAAATTCACTATACAGCCAGGACTTGTGGCCACCTCTTTTTCTTGTCCCTCGGGGCTCTTTATCATCTCCCTGGGAGCTATGTGCATTTCTGGGCTTTTGAACCTGGGCAAATATGTCTACCCACTCACTGGATATATGGATGCAGACCTGTGGTCTGAGTATGTCAGGCTGAGCTCTGACTGCAGAATTCTTGATCATAACCGATGGCTCATCAGCATCTTGGATTCAGAAGGATGGGGAAGTACAATCTTTTGTTTGTACCAAATCTCAAGACCATTTGTAACTTGACGTTTTGCTCTATCAGCTTCAGGTTATTATGATGTTATTTCATTATTAATGAGGCAGGGCCTTTTAGGTCTCATGAGGTAGACAGACCCCAACCCTTAGACTGAAAGTCTGACCTTTGCCTCCTACCTTCCCAAACATCTGGGCTGCAAAAATCCCCAGCCCCCAACTTTTCTTTGCCCTTCCCTGAACATGTTTCATTATTGTCTTTTCCAGATTGAGCCCCTGTCTAAGGTCATACTGTGTCCACTCATAGTAGATCAACCTTCTTGATTCTCTACACTATGCTCCCAGTGACAAAGCTCCAGGCCCCATTTAGTCCAGTAGACTCTGGCTGCACATTAGAATCACTTAGGGAGTTTTTAAATAATACTTATATTTGGGCTCCTTACCCAGAAGTTCTGATGCAATTGGTTGAGGTCATTGCTGAATATTTGATACATGTTCTCCAGGGGCTCTAACCAGACTTCGCAAGTTAATGCAAAAATGAAATTTAGAGAGAGACCCTGGAGCAGAGAGCTTTAAAAGGAGGCACTAAGGCAAGCCAGCTGGTCTATCATCACTGCAGCCGACCAAGGGATCTTTGTTTTCCAGAAGTTCAGAAAGCATTGTGGGACCCAGGAGGTTAGCACAAACTCATGTCCCTGTCACCAATCAGATCGTGCATCCAGGCCCTGGAGAGAAGAGGAATACGGTGCCATGTTGATGGCCAAGTCTCTTCAGCAAATGGGGTCTCCTTGCCACTTCCACTTTCTCCCTCTGTCTCTCTTTTGTCACTCCCCTGGGCCTCCAGATGTGCACAGTCACATGGCTGAGTCTGGCTCCCTCCACCTTTCAGCTCTTTCTCCTGTAAGCAACTGTCAGTCTGTGAGCCTGTGCCCACACTGACTCCTGACTCTCATCTCAGAGCTGTTACAGTATCCTGGGTCCCCACTACACTAGAGACCCATACTAGCCATAGTGACTTAGCTTTGTGTCTCTCTCTTCTTCCTTGGCCCTCTACCCTTTCAACTTCCTGCAGGTTTCTGGTCTCTAGTTCCTCCACCAAGGCCCATGGTTCAAGGTCAGCTTGCTCCCAGATTCACTTATTTATATCCTGGCCCTGTGTTGCTATAATTCTCCATGAAAGTCCCTATACTGTGTTGCTCCTATTGCTAGAGGTATGACATAATGCACTCGTGTGTGTATGTGTGTGTGTGTGTGTGTGTGTGTACTTGTGTGCATGTAAGTATGTTTTTAGCCATGCATGCACAAATGGCAGAGGGTGGTTTCAGAATATTTTCTTTAGTTGTTTCTCCACGTTATCTTTTGAGGCAGAATCTTTCACTGAGCCTGGAGCTTGCTAGACTTTTGGGCTAGACTTTAGACTCTAAGCTCCTGGTCTCTACTTGTCTCTGCCCCTCCCAGTGCTGGAGTTACAGGCATGTTTTGCCACGTGTGCAGCTTTTTATGTGGGTTCTGGGGACCTGAACTTAGCTCCTCCTACTTTCACAGCAATTACTTAACCTATTGAATCATCTCTCCAGCCCAGGGGATGCGCTTTTCATGTTCCTCTTGCATGTATGCCTCTGTACCACTTCTGTGCCTGATGCCTCATGGTCCAGAAGAGAGATGGTGCTGGCAATTGAACTCAATCCTCTAAAAGAGCAGCACGTGCTCTTAATGGCTGAACCGACTCTCCAGTCCCATGTTCCTATGCTTTTTGCAAGTACATCAAGGTCTTCTGAGTGTCCTGTGGGCTGTGTCTGGGAAGATCTGGGTCAGCTCAGCAAGAGAGTGTGCTTGTGGCTTAGGTTGAGCAGTTCAGACACTGGAGGAGTATACAAAGAGATCCGCATTCTATTCCACCTGGGGGGTAATACTGAGGGAATGGAGGGCAGATCCTGAAGGAGAGGACAGAGTGGCTGAAGCAGCCTGACTCATATTCATAAGTCTCTGATTCATAGAACTGTGTCTCAGCGTTCACCCAGGCTCTCCCCTCCTCCAACACCTGCCCTCCAGTCTCTGCTTGCTCTTATCCTAAACTCTCCTTCCATCCTTCCCTCCCATCTCTGCACTTGGGGTTTCCCAGCCATACAAAGGGCTGGCTTTTGTTTTCCCAGGGACACTCTGCTCCCGCCCCAGCAGCTGGTCTAGACTGCGTGCCACCCACCAGCTCCACTATCCTCCAGATGGACCCAAACCACGTTAGTGCAGTTCTCTGAACCTATTGACTGTGGCTGGAGTTTACTTCTGCAATCTCCATGAAAGAAAAAAAAAAAAAGGATTTCCCAGCAAAGGAATAATGCAAATGATCCTAAGGAAGGGCCCTTAACCTACTTAAAGGAATAAGCTCCTTGAGAAATCTTTTAGAAGCCCTGTATTTACCCAGAAACAATTGATATGGTAATTTCAAGTAATTCTTTTTATTATTATTATTGTTTACCAGAGAAATCTCCCACTTCCTGTGATGGGATCGGCTACCTGTGCTATTCCTGTGGAAGCTGAGTACTTACTGTTCTGTGTCCTTAGAAGCTGCAGTTGGAAAATGGGGTCAGCAGCACCCCTCTTCCTAAATGACTGAAATAGGTAGAGCCTTCATAGGGCTGTATGACCTGCATGTTACATAGTATCAGGCAAAGCCAGGACAAAAATTTATGTTGCTTAGAACTTGATAGAGGTAACATGCATAGTCACAGAGCGGGAGCTGAAGACTGGTGGGGTGGGGTAGAAAACCCACTGCTCAGCCAAGGTGACAGTCAGAGGGCTGAGCACCTGAGGGAAGCAGCCACGGCCCCAGAATCAGCGCCACGAATCAATGTCATTTCTTGACCTACAGATCGATTCTACACACTCAGAGTTTAATTGCCTTGTTGGCTCTGCCTTGGAAAAGAGAAAGCTTTTTTGAGGAGAGAAGCATCTTCAGAGATGGCCTTTGGACCTCCGTTTCTGTCATTCCTCCAAGGAGAACGATGGCTTGCAGGATACTGACCTCTCCAGGTCCCACGCAGGATCTTCCTGGCCCTAGGGATGGTGCTCTGGCCTGCATGGCTTCTCTGCTGCTCCTGGGTGATGTGGGGGTCTTGGGTAGGTTTGTGCACTTGGCAGGAGTGTGTGAGAGAGGGCCAAAGACTGCATAAAAAATTCTGGAAACATCAGCCTGCTGCGGAAGGACCACCCCAGTCTCTTCTCTACAGTGTACTTCAGCTCAAAGGAAAGGTAGAATTGTCCTGTCACTGGAGACGAGAGCCGCAGGAGGTACCTGCCCCGGTTCAATACTGTGCCCTTGGGACTACTTCCTGTGCCTCCAAAGAACAAGAGCAGAAATGTCTGAGCTGTCAACACCCCCTGCAAATAGGATTTTCCCTCTTGGCAGCCCCCAGGGCCAGCTCTTCTAAAAGAGTAAACATGTCATTTTGGTGGTGGTGGCAGCAACAGTTGAAATCCCATCAGCCATCTCTCCTCCCAGCCTCACCAACCTCTCTGTTCCTGTGGTTTTCTTAATAAACACCTCTGAAATATTTATGAAGGCAACTTCAATGAAGTAACACAACATCGCTTTAAAATGATTTTCTTCTAATAGGTAGTTTGAGCACAGACTCCCTTCCATTACTCAACTCTAGAAGGTGGCCCCATTTTGTGAAGCCGTGTGTGGTAGGCACTCAGGTCTCTCCATTACCAAGCTTAGCAGTGGGGACAGGAGTCCAGGACTGGAGTGTAACAGTGTCACTGTGGAGCAAGTAGTTGAAAGAGTGAGGAGACAAGCCAGGCTTCTGGAAGAATTGGAGATTGGATTTTAGGACCATGGACAGCATGTCCTGGCTATAGTCCTTGGGGCTGAGAGGTTGGAACTCACAGCTTTGGTGGGTAGTACTGGAGAAAGACTATTCTAGAAGGAAGTGGTGAGCGCTGTGGTGGGAAGGGGTCCAGAGTGGTCTCAATCCCTGAAGAGTTGGTGGCTAGACTCATCTATCTCCAGTAGCCCTAGCCGGAAGGGTCAAAATAACAGCTCCTGAGTATTGGGTTGAGGTGTTGGCAGGGGATCTGCACATGGTCACAGATGTGTCTCACTGACCTTTGGAAGCTCTAAGCAGTTCCTAGGTACCCTTCTTGCATAGCTCCTGGAGCCTCACTTTCACATCCATCTAGGATGCCATCTCATCCAACCTCCAGGGACAGGTGGAAACATCAAAGTCCATGGTCTCTCCCCAGCCAGAAAGAAAATCTCATCCCTATGTTAACAGAATCTGGAAGGAGGGTTCCACCCTCACTTTCCTGGTCCTCAGGAAAGTCCCTTTCTAATGAGAGCTGTTTTCATCCCTGTCGCCTAAAGCCTGGAGCTGTTCTAATTACGTATCAGGCTGGAATCTGACAGGGAGCATTTTAATTATTAATTTGGAGTGTACTGAGCATTGGGAAGGAGGGGGGTCGGTTCTCCAAGCTCATGCTCAGGCCTGTCTACTGGGACCTCATTACACCTCACACCTCCTATCTCCTCTCCCTAACCCAGAGCCCCTTTCCCATCCCAGCCCCGGGTTCTGTCACCCACTCCCTTGACCTTCCTCATCTCTGTATACCATTCTTCCCCATTTTACAATGCTCACGGGGACAGATCCTCCTTTCCTGATAGGTGAATGTATTTTATGTATGAGTGCTCTATCTGCATATATGCCTGCATGCCAGAAGAGGGCATCAGACTCCACCTAGATGGTTGTGAGCTGTCATGTGGTTGCTGGGAATTGAACTCAGGACCTCAGGAAGAGCAGCCAATGCTCTAACCATTGAGCCATCTCTCCAGTCATATTTTTGTTTGTTTTTAAATTTTTTTTTTTTTATGTACTTTGGTGTTTTGCCATGGAACTGGAGTGAGTTTGTGGCTGCCATGTGGGTGTTGGGACTTAATTTCCACTGGATGGATGGAGGACTGAGCCCTAAGCAGGGCAGAGGTCTGCCTGATGTCACAGTGTACATGAGCAAGACCTTCAGGTTTTCCTTCAGTGCTTGCCTGTCAGAGGAGGTAGCCTTTCAGAGGGGCATGGCTCTACCTATTGGGTGCTAGCTATTCATCCATATTATCTAAAGAGATTAAGTTTCTTTAGTTTGTGGCATACAGCGGATACTTCTGTGAGTGTACACTTATATGTGGGTGTCTGTGTGTGTGTGTACCCATTATGTGTCGCTGTGTGTGTGTGTCCCTGTGTGTGTGTGTATGTATGTGTCTGTGTCCCCATGTACGTGTGTATATGTGTGTACATGTCTGTGTCTGTGCATGTGTGTGTGTCTGTGTCCCCACATGTGTGTGTAGTGTCCCCATGTGTGTGTGTGTATGTGTCTTTGTCCGTGTGTGTGTGTGTGTGTGTGTGTGTGTGTGTGTGTGTGTGTGTGCTCTTGTGTGCATGTGTGTGTCAGGCTGTGATTCCTCAAGTGCTGCTACCCACCTTTTCTGACAGTGTTTCTCAATGGCTTGGGGCTCACCTAGAGGAATAGGCTGGCTGCCCAGTAAGGCCCAGGAATCCTCCTGCCTCAGCTTCCTCAGCTCCGAGAGTCCATGGGTTCAGGGGAATCTTAACTCAAGTCCTTATGCATACAAGACAAGCATTTCACCTACTGTGCAATTTCCCTAGCTCCATCTCGTGGGGTATCTAGTCCCTAGGGGCCTCCACAGGCCTGAGGACCAGCCAGTCTAAATCGGTCTAGGCCTGTATGAGAAACATATGCAAAATACACTTCCTGAGAGCCAAACTGGGTTTGTGTAAAAGCCTCAGTAACAGACTCAGAGTCCTGATGAGAGATGACCCAAACCAATGAGAGATGACCATCCCATATTAGCAGATGCCAGCAACACAAACACCCCCCCCTACACACACAGGGATGAAGGTATATAAGACTTGCCCCTTCCTTAATAAATTGAGCTTGTTGCTCAACCTGCTTCCTAGGGTCTTCGTTATTAATTCCAAGATCCTGCAACATTCCCTCCTCCCAACACCGTCTGATACACCAAGGGAACTGTTTCTTTGTTCTGTTTATACCAGGCTTGGTCCTGTCCTTATTGGATTCTGGGTCACATACTTAGCTTGTTTTAGTTGATGTACATTCAGAGCATGCTCTGATATAAGGGACTAACTACATCTTATCAGTTTCTTCTCCTGCCCTCAATTAAAAAGATATTCATCCTGGGACTGGGGAGACAGCTCATTTAGTAATGTCCTTGCCTTCGATGTATGAGGACCTGCATGAGGCATGTTGTTTTATAGTTGTAATCCCAGTGCTGAGGAAGCAGAGACAGGTGGATCCCTGGGGTTCTCTGATTAGCTAGCCTACTTTATTTGGTCATTCCAGGCCACTAAGTGACCCTGTTTCAATGGTGGTAGACAGTATTTCTGAAGATGACACCTGAGGTTGTCATCTGGCCTTCACAACACATGCTCATACACATGCATGTACACACACACACATATAAGCACATACACATGGGAAAGCATTAAGAAGAAAGATGACCTTAAGCTGAATGGCTGTTTACTAGATTTTACATCTGATAATAATCTGTGTATTGGGTATGTCACATGCTGTTTCTATATTTTGAGTACAAGCCTAGAAGCTGTGATTCGGCATGTGTCCAGCCTTGGGGAGGTAGCTGGTGGGGCTGAGATGACTTTCCTATCCCAGGCTGTTCCCTTGCTTCTGCTGCACCAAGAACTTCATACTCACCGAAAGATAAGTTGCTCCAAGATATTGCTCCTCCTGCCTAATTTCTCCATGCATCTTTCCTTTATATCAGGTTCTATGATATTGTAGAGGATAAGCCATGACTCAGTAGATGAACTACATAGTTCTACTAATTTGATCAATGATGAGCCCTGGAGGTAGGAACAAAGAACTTCAGAAGAATTAAGAAAGCTTTTCTGGGCATGGCAATGTTTGACTTGAGTGTGGAAGGACAGTTGGAATGTCAGTCATAGTTGGGTTAACTGAATAGAAGCCACTGAATTTCAAATAAAAGGGACTTGTTATATAGTGTTTCAGATGTTTTTAAAGCCTTAGAGGAGATTATTAGCTTGGTTGGTAGAGTGCTTGTCTGGGTTCATTTCCAGCTCCAGGCTCCAGCACTTGGCAGGTGAAGGCAGGAGCTTATGGTCACTATTGTCAACATACCAGATTTGAAACTATCCGGGCTATACAAGTCTTTGTTCCCCTAAAAGAAAATGAAGGAAGGGGAGGGGAGCAGCTAGGAAGGAAAAAAAGATCATTAGATCTTCTGGAGCTTCGAGCTGGGTCTCCAGAAACGCCTTCTAGAGCACAGAATACCACAGAATGGACCAGTTAGAAGATTGATACCTTGGTGATGCAGTAGGTTGAATAACAGCCCCCAAAGCTGTCCATGTTGAAAGTCTTAGAACCTGTGGAGCCACTTAATAGGGAAATGAGATTCAAGCTTTTCAATCTGCAACACAAGCCTACCTGTGCCCCAAGACAGCTGTGAATGTGGCCAACCCAAGAATCACAGACTTACTTGTTACAAGATATCTTTCAAATATTTTTTTTGTCAGTCGGTTGTATGGTTCTCAAATGGAAACTTTATAGATGACAATGTTGTCAATGTTGTGATGTTGGAAGGTTGGACCGTGCCTGCCTGGGTAGATGAAAAGTCTTAAGACATTGCCTAGGGAGGAAGGAAAGCGGGTACTAAAAGCTGAGCTGTGTTGAAGATGGAGGACAAGGCCATTAGCCAAGGAATGTAGGCGGCATCTAGAGCCTGGAAAAGGTGTGAACATAGATTTCTCTTTTTTTGATTCTCTTGAGAATTAAAGGAATTTAAAAAGATTCCAGGAGGAGCATCCCTCTGCTCAAACCTTGACATTAGCCTAGCAGAAGTGTTCCGAACTTCTGGTCTGCAGAGCTTTAAGAGTTCATGGTGACTAGTTACAGCAGCCAAAAGAATATGCACACGTGGGATAAGTCACTGGAACCATTTAATTTAAGAACCTACTTTCAGGATGGGGATGTAGCTCAGTTGGTAGAGTACCTACTATGTATGAAGCTCTGGGGTCAGTCCCCCAACACCACATCAAACCAGGCATGGTAGTACATGCTCTTCCCAGCACTTTGAAGGCAGAGGCAAGATGATCAGAATATGCTTTAAACTAGGTATAGTAGCAGCCATCTCAGTTGCCAGCGCTGGAGAGGCCGAAGACAGAGAGAGTTTTAGCCTGACCAGAGATCTGTTGCTCCTGCTTTCCCACACCCAGGTATTTGGAGACTCAACAGAGAAACATTGCTTCATTTCCATGATCAGGTTTGCTGGCTGAAAGTAGCTCGAAGCAACCATAGACAGCCTCCAGCTCCTTCTTCTGGTTTCAACATTATGCATCTAGTTACCAGAACCCAATTCACACAGAACCTCAGCTGCAAGGGAGCTTTCTAGCCACACTAACTATCTAGGGCAGTGATTCTCAACTTGTGGCCGATACTCCTTTGGGGATTGAATGACACTTTCACAGATATTCTGCATATTAGATATTTACTTTATGATTCACAAGAGTAGAAAAGGTACAGTTATGAAGTAACAATGAAAATAATTTTATGGTTGAGGTTCATCACAACATGAAGAGCTGTATTAAAGGGTCTCAGCATTGGGAAGGTTGAGAACTTCTGCTCTAGGGACTCGATGAGAAGACTTGTAGCAACCCAGCCCCAGCTGAGCAAGTCCCTTATGTAAAGAGAGGTTAAACTTTATCCAAAGTCCCTTAGCAAGAGAGTTGCGGGGACAGAGTTAGGGTCCAGTTTTGGTTATCTTTCTAGTTTCAGCTTCTAACTGCCACACATCACACAGAAAGGCAAGGGGCAGTCCCGTGAGAACAGCTGTTCACTTTGGGAACAGTCAGCACCTCAGAGGCTGTGCACAAAAGGCTATATGACAGTGGTAGCAAGAGCAGAGACCAGCAGAGACCAGGTTATGGAAGGTGATGGTGATCTGCATGGTGCTACAGTGAAGGCCACAAGGGACTTTCTTTCATTCTTTTCTTCCATAGCATCTTTTGAAGGGAGAGGAGAAACGAGCTGTTTTGCATTTTGTATGTGAAGAATGGTTTAAAATAGAAATTGGAGAGCTGAGTCTGATAGAAGATTGAGCTCTGGCCCTTGTCACATGTTAAATCTCTGTAGTCACACACTGAGCCCTGATCCAGGTCACACACTGACCCTTCATCCTGTTCACACACTCACCCCCAACTCTCCACTCACTCTGGCACTGACGTGGTCACACACTGAGTTCTGACCCTCGTTATACACTAAGCTGTAACCCCACTGAACACTAAACTTGAACTTCCCATATCCTGTGCTCTGACTCTCCCACACTGAGCCTTTAAACCCCCGATTTCCACCCTTGGCCTCCCCCCTGAGCACTCTGGCTGTACACAGGCCTTTTCTGGAACTGAACTCTTGCAACCATCCTAGAAGGCCCCTGATGACCTCCTGATGATGGAGGCTGTCAGGCAGAAGAATGATTCATGTAGTTCTGCCTCTCCTATTGCTGTGTCTGCAGCCCAGAGCTCACGTCTTTAAACAGTTTAAACAGTGTCAGCTTCTAGGAGGTGAAGGATGGCTGGACGATGCTTACTTAGCATTTGATAAATGGGGGTGGAACAGAGGCAGGAAGAGCATGGGTGAGGAAGGAGAAGGAAATGAAGATGAGTTCCTAGAATATTCAGTTTCTCTTTCCCCTGGGATGGGATGTTGGATTATTGGGGACGATGTGCTTGCAGCCTGGGTGATATGCTCTCTGGCCTTTTACCTGCTGGGCCTCCAGGAGAGCTCATGCCCCAGGACCTCAGCCCCAGGCCAATGGGGTCTCAAGGAGGGCAGGGATGAGGCCTGCTCAGTAGGGTAAACCAAGCCGGTGCTGGCATCTACTGGCCAGGCCCTAGGAAGCATGGTAGAGGTACTAGGATCCTTCCTGCCAGAGGAAGCTGCAGGTAGAGTTAGACTAGAAAATAACCCGTCCAATGGCAGATGGGTGAGATGTTCACAAACCCAGGGCAACTAGAGTTTTTGTGGTTATAGGTGCTTGAGATGTCCCTGGATTTCTGGGTCCCATCCTTCCTGTTTTGCCTTCCACCTTGGCTCACCTGGGCCATGGTTGCCCACCTCTGTGCATATTCCTGTCTATCAGAAGTCTAGCAGGTTTCTACCCCGCTCCTAGAGCCTCCAGTGATAAGAAAAGGTTCCACCCAATACTGGGTGTGATCACCTATAAGAGGATGAACCTGTGGGGATTTAATAAAGTTTCAGAAGTTTTGGAGATATCAGAGGGAATCTACCCACAGTCTATGTGGGGGGTTAGTAAAAGCTCCAGAAGTCCCAGAGCTCTAACCACAGTCAGTCTAGGAAAATCAGAGAGTGGTGATTCAAACCTTTAATCCCAGCACAGGGAGTATCCTGGGAGTGATGACCTACACCCTTAATCCCAACTGAGTCAAAGTCACTTCAGATTATAGAAGGAATTCCAGGCTCCCAAACAGGTTGGGGCCATGCCTTAATTACCGAAAGAATACTTAAGACAGGATAGAAACACAGAGGGAGCCATTCCAAGGGAAGTGAGGCTGAGGAAGCTGGAAGACAGCTGGGTAAGATCTGACTGTGGTGTTTATTCCCTCTAGTATCTCCAACTTCTTCAGAGATCTATCCCTGAGTCTCATTCATTTGTGCTACAATTGGCGCCCAACACGGGGTTCGAACCCACAGCCCTGAGATTAA
The DNA here is from genome assembly GCA_033318265.1 of Phyllotis vaccarum. NCBI lineage: Eukaryota > Metazoa > Chordata > Mammalia > Rodentia > Cricetidae > Phyllotis > Phyllotis vaccarum. The sequence goes on from JARWLC010000012.1 coordinate 73,296,654, forward strand.
GAGTCTCATGCTCTAAACCTTGAGGCTAGGCCCAAAAGTCAGGGCCAGAAACCTCCTACTACATGAACCCTTTCTAATTGACAGCTAGCCCCCTGGAATCCATCAGCAGCAAAGCTCAGCTGTCCTGGGAGACTCTGTTCCAGCCTTACCTTCCTTCAATCCACTGTCCCCTGCTGGGCTTAGCTCACCGACCCTGACAGCAGCCACAGGAATGTTCTGCTGAACTCTGAGCTCAGGACATAACCTAGGGCCAATGTGGCAGGGAGGCAGTGAGCCCTTGAGCTGAAAGTCCCTCCAAGGGTCTTTCATATAACTTGTCATTGACTTTCCATAGTAGGGCTGTTGATAGATCTTGTGACACTAAAAAATCAAAGCTCCAGGAGGTTAAGTAACCAGTGCCAGGCTCAGAGTTAGCAGGAGTCAGACCCTCAGTTCAGATTCCGGTCTCTCTGGATCCAATGTCTGGGACTCTAGCAGTGGCTCATATGTAAACTGTAGTTTTCTCACCTCCTGGTCCAGGCTACAGGCAGCTTCTGACTTTGGCTGTGGGGAACCAGTGACTGTGAGCTTCACCATCTGGGATAGAGATATGCTGCACCTGGATTGTCATGATACCTGCTCTCTGCATCTGAAAAACTGGTATGAGTTCTATCCAAAATCTAGGGGTGGTAGAGTGAGGAGGTAGTTATGGTCTACCAGTCTGAGGTGAAAGTACGGACCTTTTCAGTAGACCCCTCTGTGATGGTTGCTTAGGCTTCCAATTTGCCACAACATAGACAGTGAGGAATTATCCAGATCAGGTTGGCCTCTATGTCTGTGGGGGGATTGTCTTGACTGTTTACCGAGGTGACAAGATCCACCCTGAATGTGGGTGGCACTATCTCGTAGGCTGGGCCCTGGGTTGTCTGAGTAGAGAAAGCTAGCTGAGTGCGCAGTGAGGAAGCAAACAAGCAAGGATACATTTCGCCCCCCTTTGCCTCCTCCTGTGGATTCGATGCTTTGAGTTCCTGCCCTATCTTCCCTATAATAATGAGCTGTAACCTGGAACTGTAAGCTGAAACACACCCTTTCTCTCCTTAGATGTTTTTGCCAGAATATTTTATCACCGCAACAGACTTAGCAAGATAAACAACACTCTTCTCTTTCTATTTCCTGCTAGGATGTCTCCCCAATCACCATTCATAGGGCAAGGATGCTCAAGACACCTGGACTGCAGAGGGATTCAGTATGAGGACACCCTGATCTCACAGCCAGGGTGTTCTGGTAGTATTAGCTTATAGTCCATACTATGAATCTTTGCAAATGTTGGAATCCCTAAGCCTTCCAACTCCTGGAGACATCATTATGTGACATGCAATAGGGCACTGTGCTCAGGGCCATTCACATAGGACCCTTAACCCTCCTGGTGAAGGAAGTTCTGATAGGGTTTGAGGCAAAGGCATCCAGGGACTGGGTAAAGATTTGTTAGTGTGGCGTTTCACAGGATGTTGGGAACAGTCTTCCAGGCCACCAGCATTGTGGGAGTGGAAGGATGCTATGTGGCCATATCTAACTAGCAGAAGGATACTATGTGGATGTATTTAACTAGCCTTTGTTTGTCTGGAGCTTCAGAACAGACATGGGGTAAAAGCACTGGATTCAGCTCATATTCACTTCACTGCATCTCATGCAACCCCTGATGACTGGTGATTGCTTGGGGAATGAGTCATCTACATGGCTGGTCGTGGATGGCAGAATTACAAGGGTTTGAAGTGAAGTTTTTTTGTTATTATTGAAATTTATTATGATGATGCTAATGCTGATGATGCTGTGTAAAACCATTTCTTAGCCCTGAGATAAAAAGTTTAAAAAGCCAAATAATGAAAACGTGGGAAAAAAAAAAAACCCAACCAATCAAAACTACAAATTGGATGTGGGCTTCTGAAATTCCCACCTCAAAGGGCAGGAGATTCAGGCAGCATGGCTTCATGTGTTCCCCTCCTCTCAGTCCTCAGCATCACATTCTCTTCAGGAAGTCTCTCAGAATCAGAAAACCCTTACGACCCTGCATGGAGAGCTGTGGTCAAGGCAAAGGGGGCGCTTATTTAATATGGGCTCACTGGGAACCTGGCACGGTCACAGAAGTCCATTGATTTTTTTTTTCCTGCCTTCAGAGGGCTGTGACTTGATACAGAAGTCAGCTGTGGTATAGGAGACACATTGGGTGCAGTGAGGAGCGTGGGTGTCGGGGATGCTCAGACACGGCAGGGGCAGAAAGGACGTGTGTTAGTGAAGGTAACATTCACAGGGCCATGGTGCCAGTGACAATGAATGGGTTACCAGGTAGGGTAGGGACACTGGTGAGTGTCTGACTCACCCAGAGGGGACCTGCTGCCCTACTCCTGCTGACTGGTTTTCTGTAAGAACGGCACACCAGTGTTACCACTTATACTGACCCCCATCCCAGGAAATCTAAATTTTTGTATAAAACTGTCTTTAAAAACAAACAAACAAAAACATTAGGAAGTAAAACAGGTATGCAGGCTTCCAGTGTGTGAACTCTGACAGGGCAGGGATGTGCTCAGGGAGCAGGAAACTTGCAACTCTTAGTTTGACCAGGCGTGTCTGAGTTCCAGGGACTCTCAGGTCCTCTTATTATGGGATAGGGGAAGACCACCACCCTGATGCTGTTCTAGGCTCCAGGGAGCACCAGGTACTCCTAAGTGTGTCAGGAGGCCCTTCCCTAGGGCACTATGATGAAGCAGATGCACATGCTGATGGGCACTGAGGACTCCAGTCTAGGGATCTATTCTTGCTTATAGTGGGCATAGAGAAAAGTCTCTGTGACAGACTGTTGTCCTACTCATAGGCTCTGGAAACAATTCAGTAGGCCCTCTTGCTATAGTGTCTCAGGCTAAGCACCCCTAGGAACAATCTCAGTGGAGCCACCACACGGGAGTTCCCAAGTTGAGCTCCTGTCTTGCTCCTGACCAAGTTCCCCTAGGTGCCTCTAGGATTTCAGGCCAATGGCAACCATCATCTCCTTCAGGCCACTTTATCACTCTGCAGACTCACCTGTCCTCACAGGTGACTTCCCCTTTACAACTCTGAGGCTTGGGGCCTCTTCCTAGCGATGATGCCTAGTATTGTTAGTTCCTAGATTCACCAGGGTTCTGTCACTCTTTCCAAGCTCCTGGGGCACCTATTAGCTTATTACAGTTTGGATACAATGTGTACCCTCCAAAGGCTCACATGTTGTGCTTGCCTGTGTAGCATATGCACTAAAGAGGCTCATGTGTAGCAGACTTGACCCACAGCTTATGGATCCAGTCATTGAGAGGTAACTGAAGCACGAGGCTTCGGACCTACCAACGGATCAAGCCATTGACAGATTCATTATCTGCTGACATTGTTGGAGGCTGCTGGAAAATGGCTGGAGGAAGTAGGCTGCATGTGTGTGTGTGTGTGTGTGTGTGTGTGTGTGTGTGTGTCTGTGTGTCTGTGTGTCTGTGTGTGTTACTTTTGAATGTTATATCTTGTATGTGGTCCCTTCCTGTTTGTCTCTCTGCTCCTCAGCTGTCATGAGGTGAGCAACCATGCTCCATGACATTCTTCCTGTCTTTGCCTCAGGTGGGAACTATGAACCATAAGTCCTCTGAAACCATAAGCCAAAGTAACCCCTCCCTCCCTCCCTCCCTCCCTCCCTCCCTCCCTCCCTCCCTCCCTCCTTCCATCCCTTCCTCCCCCCTTTTGCACAGTGGGCTCAGTCTTTGCTACACCATTTGTTTAGGAAATTTCTCCAATCTCACATTCCCCCTTTCCTTAGGATCTAAAAGCAGCTAATGGTTGGTGAGAAAGAAACATTTTCTTTTTCCGGTGATATAGCCATTGGTAAATTTCTCATGCTCTTGTAAATAGACCTAATTAAACTGAGTCACACACACACACACACACACACACACACACACACACACACACACACACACACACACACACACACGGAAGAGGAAAAAAAAGAAAAAAGCGTGAGAGTAGAAGGAGGATTAGTTGAGATGAGTAAGGGGATCAGCAGGAGGAGGGGCTGAGAGAAGGTAATGAGGGATTAATACATTATATATATGAATCAAAATACACTATATATGTATAAAAATGTCATAATAAAACCCACTATTATATATAATTAACATACGTTAATAAAAACTTTTTTAAAAAATGAAATGTAAAAGAAACCAAAAGGCATCGGGGCCCCAGACCTCTTTCTGAACCCCTTTCTTGGGTTATAACTTGTAGTGAGCCCCACTTTGCCCTCTCTTCCAGGGGGCAGAAGATAGGTGGAGCAGCCCTTGAGATTGGATTTTCTGTAGCCCTGATGGCAGCAGGGAGACCTGATGGCCAGTCCCTGTCACGTGGTGAGCCTGTTTCACAGAGCTTCTGACCCTTGCCTGTCCCAGCAGAAACAGGAGTGACAGCAGAGCCTCAAGCAGATGCAGGAGTTTAAGTTTTCTGGGCAGGAAGTCAGATCCAATCAGCATGGGGCCCAGGCCTTAAGCAATGCTGTCCTGAGGTCAACCACCACCCCTCCATCGCCTCAGTTTGTTTGTTGGGGGACCAGCAAAGGAGGAGAGGTAAATGATAATGGTGGTAGGGTAGGTAGGGGTGCAGGGCAGACAGATGTGCAGAGTCAGGCCACATGAAAACTGCAGCTGGCTTTTGTGTATCATCCTGCCTAGCCGGCCTGGACTTTACATTACCCACGTTACCAAGGTGCTAACTACCATTTTCAGCTATGCATTGATTGAATCCCTATCATGATTCTGGGCAGCACATTATTGACTTGTCTTAAAGCCATGTTCTCATCAAAGACTAGGCAGATGCTCTCCCTCCGTGCCTCAACACTTGCTAAGAGGATGGAGTGGACTGGTGAGAGTGAGGGGGTCTGAAGTTCCTAATGGAGACTGCTCCACAGCCTTTCCATTTTGCTCCAACATCTAGTCTCAACTTAATAAGACCTAATGCTGTTATCTAGCATATGGTCACTCCAGCCATCTTTGTTTTAAAGCCATCCCAAATGACCCTCATTCCCCCTTCTAGGGACACCCCATTCCAAAGGAAGGGCCATGAACACCTGTCTTCCAAGGCTTCACAAACTATATCAAGTTCCTGCTTTGTAACTCTGAAACCGTCTTTGTTCATTCATTTCCCTGCCTGACCTGTAAAATGACAGTTGTGGTTAATCCATTTACTCAGTAAATAAGTATTGAACAACCTGTTCTGTCCAGGGCCCAGCGGAATGTGTTATTTAGTATTGGTTAAGAGACATGGCCTGGTGCCTGGCATGCACCAGGTTGTCAAGGAATTCCAGTTTTTCTTACACAAGTCTCAGTTTTGGAAGGAGAAATGGGTAATAGGTGGTGGGAGAGGTGGGGACAGAGAAAGGGGACTCAAGAGGAGGTGTGGAGGGCTGGGCCTGCTGCTTCCTAGATTCCCATCCCTAACTCCCCTGTTAACATGGCCTGGCTTTGTCTGTTCTTGACTTTGAATGGTGTGCCTAGCTCTCTGCCCCTGGTTTCATCAAACTACCTCTTGACAATTCAATAGTTGGCCCCTCAGTCCCACATCTAGAAAGCTTCCTTCTCAGGCACTCGAGGACACTGCGGTGGGCCTATCCTACCAAAGTGGTGTCAGCCTGAGGAGCCTCCAGCCCTGAGGACATGTTTCTGAGTGGCTTCCTCACCAAACTGCCCCACCCCTCTCCTGCTTCTGATGTTTTTCTGCCTAGGCTTCCTGGCAAGGGTAGACCCAGTAAACACCTCTGACTAGCCAAGGCTGAAACTTCATATTCTTCATTCCTGTTCAGCTTCCAGACATCCCACGGGGAGACTCTCACGGGGTGGGGGTGGGGGTTTATGTGCATGTGGGAGTGATGCATGTGTCTGTGCATGCATTTACATGCAAGCATCATGAGATCCAGCATTACTGAAGGTCTCCAGCGTTGGATAAGTGAATGAGTGCATGGTAGATGTCCCTGCTGCAAAGGGGTTCATTAATACATTTGACAAATATTTACCAAATCTATGATCCATTCAGTTTCAGGCTGAGGCAGGGCCTCTGACATACAGGTTGACAGTAGCCATGTTCTCCCTAAATAGAAGGTTTACCAGGTTTTTCCTTCCAACACATTTCTCATTCTTCAAGGCTCACCTGGTTCTTGGGTCAATGTGTCTATATTTGAGCACATATTTGAGTGCCAAGAAGCTGTGCTTGGGATTGAACACAGGTTCCCTAACTCATATTGTATATCCTTTAGGAAGTGACCTGACTTCTCAGAACCTGTTTCCCTTTATGGAAAATAGGCACAAGATAACATACCTTGTAATTTCTGTGAGCGATGAATGATATAAGGCACATGCTTACACAATTCCAGTGCATAGTATGTGCTCATTAAATGGAGCTATTTATTACATTTAGCCTCCTCTCTGTTACAGGGCTGGCTTGGATCCCTCCTTCCTCCTCCAGAGCACCTACAGCACAAAAAGTGCACACAGCAGGAGGCAGATCTGCTCCCCAGGAGAAGGGCCAGATACCAGCAGAGCCCTGGAGGCAGAGAGGAGCAGGAGGTGCCTATGCTGACCTGGTGGAGGAGAGGCCCGGGACTGCTTTGTGTGCTCTAAGGGTGGGAGCATCTGCTCTGATGGTCAGATTCCCTTTTCTCCCGGGATGGACATGGTCTGTGTTTCAAGTCTTAAGAAGTCCTGGCAATCCTATCCCATTGTCAGTGAGGTCCAGATTTGGTGAGTAGGTCGTATTTTCTTCAAAACTAGGGCACACTCACTCTACACCCCACCTGGGCACAAGTGATTGAGGTTATCTGTGACCGAATATAGTCATATGAACCTGGGTCAGAGGAGGGATTTAAGAAAGGGGAGAAAATCCCTCACTCTGGGTTCTCAGAGAACAGGTCCTAAGTCTCAGTTTCTACTCCTGTGAAATGAGAACAGCTCTGTGGGTTTCATCTCCATAATGGTTGAAAAGTAAGAAAAAGTTTCGCCACTAATAAGGGAAAAAACAATCTGAGAGGGAGGATGGAATAGATGGGAACTGTTCAGTTAGGAGAGGGCAGGACCTTGCTGGCCCACTGGTTTGAGGGAGCCCCAGATGGCCATCACTGGACTTCTCCTCTGGTGGCTGCACCACACTGATTTTGTAGGGCTCTGACCTCACCACAATTGGGACAGATCTCATCCTGTGATACTGGAGGCCTGCCAGTCCCTACTCTGGGATTATACAGCACCTCTCTAAGCAGGATCAGCAGGTGCTAACAGATTCTAAGGCCCCTCCTAGTGGGTTGTGGCTATGCATTAATAGAAATGTGCCCCAGGAAGGCCTCAGGACTGATGCTCTCACCAGCTCACAGATCTTACCCATCTGCTTCAGGCAGGGTAATGAGTCATGGTGGTCATCTTCTGGCAAAGCCATGTCTTTTGACTCAGGATGGCTTCTGACCCTGTGGAAATGGCTTCTACTCAGCTCCTCCACCCTAGAAGGCACTGGAGATGTGAGCTGGCCCACACTGATCACAGTAGGCTTTTAGTGTCTCCAGTTTATCTCAGGTACGTACACTCACTACTTGCTGAATCCCTGCGGTTGCTACTGAGATGGCAAGGACTATCAGACCCATTTTACAGCTGGAATAGAAAGGTTCAAAGAGGTTCTACAGCTGCTATATAATAGGTCCAGGCACAGCCTGTAAACTACTTGTTCTTGAGGCCACTACTTGATCTTGGGCCACTTACTTCACCTCTCTGAACCCCAGTCTTCTCATCTGAAAAATGGGGCAATAAGATAATGTTTTATGGTTCAGTTAGTCCTATGAACATGACTAACATTATCACCCTCAGGACATTTGAATGCTGTTGCTGAGAGATCATACTGCAGATAAAGCTCTGTTGCTGCTATTCAGAACTTACTAGGTGAGCTAAGGGGTTAGTTGTGAAGAAGTAGGAGCCAGGTAGAGACACTGGATCCCTCCCACACCTGCCTACCGTGGATGTACATCAGTGTCATATCCCAGCATTGTGATGGCTGTTATTACTATCCACACACCTTGGATCTGCTCAGGGCCAAGATCTGAGAATTCTGAACTTCATAGCTAAGAATGGTAGCTGAAAGTCACAGAGTAGATTGGTTCTCAAATCTGCTGTATGGCTGCCAGCTTCCTACCAGTACAGCTTGCCCCAGGGTAGGAAGTCCTTCTCAGGGTTTGGGGCAACCTTAAGATGCAGGGTGGGTGGAGGGATTGGTGGGTGAAGTGGGGCCGTCTCTCCATATAGTTGTGTGCTGGAGGACAGAGGTGCTTCTGGGTCTAGCCAGTGATGCCAACCCTGGGTTTGAAGTTCTTAGTCTCTCAGGTGAGTCCTGCCCTGAGATACACTTTCCTTAGCTTGCCTCCAACTGCTGAATTCCCTCTAGGACATGGCCCAGGTCAGTAGTCACAGACCTCTATGGTGCTAGAGACTTGTAGTGGGCATGGTAGGGTTCTGTTCCCTTCAGGAACCCTGCCATATGGAGGGAGGGCAAACCCTGGGTATCTGATTATTTTAGGATGAGCTTTCTTGAAGGCTTTGGGGCCTGTGGTCCCGGATCCTTAGTATTTATGAATTTTATTATGACTGTGTTCGTTTAAATATATATATATATATATATTTATAGCTCTATGCATTCCCCCCCTCCCCGGCCCCTAGTTCTTGCCCTTGGCTTTCTGTTTGGTGGCCGTATAGGGCAGCACTGTCTGCGTGCTCTTATCTGATACTGTCTGGGTGCTGCTGTTCCTTGTGACCCTCCGGGTCTGTTCTGGAGCCAACGTGGGACCCAAGCGTCGGCTGGTCAATGGAGAGCGCCTGGTCTTGTAAGGGGCTGGGGAGGGCTTGAGTGGGCCTGTGTGTGACTCCACATGGGGCAGCTCTGGGGTCAGGCCTGTCTCTTCCTCTACCTCTTCCTCACCATCCCCCTCTTCATCATCACAGCACAGAGCGTGGTAGAGCACTTTGTCACTGAACCGTACCCTTTCCCTCGTCCCTGGGGTCCGCTGGGGTACCTGACCCTTTGCAGGGCCAGCACTGAAGGCCTCTTCACTGGAGGAATCCGGCGTCTCTACTCGTGGACCATTGGGAATGGGCATACCACCATTCATGAGCTGGTAGTCAGGGCCTGCGCCTGGCCGAGGTGCCTCAGGGCCATCCACAGAGTCTGATGGGGTAGAGACGTCCAGAAAGGAACAGAACTCCCAGCTGTCTGAGAGGATATCAGCTGTCATGAAGTCCAGGTGGCCCAGGTCAAAGGGACCACCCACACACGCCTTGTCACTGCTGGAGGTGCTGCTCACAGTGGCTGTGGTCCAGTCGTCTGGCTCCAATTCAAAGTCAAAGTCAGAGGTCAGTTTGTCGATCTGACTCACCACCTGGCCAGGAAGGGAGAGGAGGTGAGAGGGGCTAGGTGTGTGTGCCTCTGCCCAGCCCTGGAGACCTCCCGGCAGGTGACTCTGAAAGATGATGACTGAACTTAGGTCACAGATTTGTTTGCACTGTAAAGAGCCCAAATTGATGCTGAGAAGATAGCTCAGTTGGTAAAGAGCTTGCCTTACAAGCATGAGGCCTTGGGTTTGTTTCTTAGAACTCATCTTTGAATAAAAAAGAGAGTAAAGAAAAAGCTGGGCATGGTGGTGTATGCTTATAATCCTAGCCCCAGGGAAGGGGAAATAGAGGATCCCTGGGGCTTGCTGGCTGGTCAGCCAAGCCTACTTGGCAAGTTCCAGGCCAGTGAGACTCAGTCTCAAACATACAAGGCCAAGCTGGACAAGGACAGACGGCTTGTGTTGTCCACTAGAGGGAGGGGCACTGCTTTCCACCAGGCACCCTGTCCATTCACACATCCTTCTCTTTCAAATACAGCTGGCGTGAGGATAGTGTTAGTGAACAGGGCTTACTTGTATTGATGAGGAGGGGGTCAGAGGGATGGAGGGACTCCAGCAAGCCCTGGAGACCTCCTGACTGCTGACTCTATAACTCAGTAGCTGGACTTGAAGTCAGGGGAAAGAAATGACGGAGTAGTCATAAAGACCCTGCTCAGCCTTACTAAAACATTCTGGACCCATCCGTTACTGACTCACTCAGGGATCTCTTTCCAATCCTGGGGAATGGAACAACAGGTGTGTGGCATTGGCTGAGTCACCCTCCACCCTTATGCTCTGGAACTTCCTCCTCTTTGCCTTCCATACCCGCTGATGAATGGAGACCAATCTCAGCTCATTGGGAAAAGGAACGAAGCCAGTATTCTTTGGGAAACAACAAAGCCACTCATGGGGCAGCTCATCTGTGGAGGTCACCGTACCCTGCTTTGCCTGCCGATCCCCCAGCAACCTGAAGGGAAGCCCTTGGCCTCTGAGCGGGCAGCCCTACCTGGAGGCATACACTTGCCTGTGCTGTTGACAGCACATATATCAGGGTGGAATGCAGAGAGGGAGGGAGGTAGATTAGGCAAAGGTCTAGGGAGAAGTCGAAGAAGAAGAGAGCAGAGTCAGGCCAAGACTCAAACATAAAACAATAATAAACCAGTAGAGGGGACAAGTGTCTGAGCCACAGAGACTCAGGGAACAGAGTCAGGAACTGTATCCAGCTCTCAGCATCTGAATGGCATTTTCCGCCTGGGCTCAGCGTGGTCAGTTAATAAGTTAACTAAGCAAGCCCTAACCCAATACTCATTACTGGAAACTGCTACCGTGAGATGCCGTTCCATGCTTGGTGAGGAGTGGGTGGCAAGTGCCCCGAGGTAAAGCAGAAAGACACTGCCTGCAGAATCTACGTCAACGGGAGATGGACTCTAGCTGCAAGTGACCTGACTGACCCTGTTCCCCTTAAGGTCTGTTTCTCAATCTTTAAGTGGGTGAACTAGTTTACCTCTAAGGGAGATTCTAGAAATCTGTGTCTGTAAGAGTCAGTATGAGAAAGTGGCTAGGTGGTAGATACTCTAAGCCACAGATAGAAGAACTTTTTTGTTGAGGCCTGCAGCAAACTGGAAGAGTCAGGACCCGTAGGGGACAGACTTTGGGCAAGACACAAAAACTTTACCACCAAGTGGCCAGCCAAAGTCAGCTGAGCTTTGCAGGGAGCAGTGAAGAAGGTGGGAGGATTCAGAGGAGCCCAGGATCAGTGACATTTCATACCTTGGGTTACCTAGCAAGTGCCAGGCTTTCCACTCTATACTCAAGAGATATTCCCAGTTGCTGCTTCTTGTTTTGAAAGGCACTGGCCTAGTGGGCTGGGTGCTGGGGCAGCCTCAGGAGTGACTCTGCCATTCAGGCAGCCGCATGCTCAGATGGGACTCATTGATCGGTGCCACCAGCTGCTGCAGCCTGAAGCTGGGGGTGCCAGGAGAAGCTGGAGTTGAAAGGCTTGGCTGAGATCCCACAGACTCCACTGAGGCCAGGCTGAGCAGAGAAGTCCAGCTTCTTGAAGCTCGGCAGGAATGAGCACCATCAGCCCCCAGGCCTGAGGGATAGATGGCAGGGATATCCCGGGTATGCCCAACAGCCTAGAAGCCTTGGAACAGACATGCTCCTTTCACTGAGGAAGCCCTGGCTAGCTATCTGTTCTAGAGGCCTTCTCACTGGATCCCTTTCCTTCTCCATTAGCATTCTCTTTTGGTTTTGCATGGGGTAGGGAGGAAGGGGGAGAGAGAGTTGGTCTTTAGGTCTAATGGCCCATCTTGGGCAGGTGATAATTGAGTTGTGGTCTCTAACTCTGACACCCCTCTCCTTGCTCAGGGAGATGAAGATATTTTAAACTACAGTGTTAGGACAGCCAGATTTGTCAGTACCTGGGCTCTGAAGCCAACGCTGGACTCCAACCCCGACTTTATCAAGTTACTTTGCTTTTAGCCTCTGTTTCTTCATCAGAGAATTCTAGCAGAATTCTCTCTGCTTGAGCCGCTGTGAAGACTTAACCTAATGCCCCTGGGAAAGCATGCAGAACAATGCAGAACAGCAACCTCTACCAGTGAGCATGAGCACATACTTAGGCCCAAGAGCAGATGGGAGTCAGACTGTCACCTAAAAAATGCCACATTGATGGGCAGGTTTCAATGCCTGTTCAAAATGTCAGGATATATACGGTAGGTATGCTGTCCATGGCCCCATGTGCCAGAACTAAGCAATCTGCCTGTAGTGTGGCTATGTCCATTCAGAACAGAACTAGAAGAGGTCCACAAGGCCCATGACTGCAAGGTTCACAGGCAGATCTGGTTTCCCATCGACTTGATAAATGACAGAAGTGAGGGAGAGAAAGGAAAGCCATGTGCCTGCAGTACCCGGCTTCTGTGTAGAGCCATAATCAGCTCATAAACCTGCTAATTCCTCCCTGATGTCTTGCTTCACAGGTCAACGCGGAGAGCAAGGCTAGAGCGGGCCCATGCTACCTGCCTCTCCGCTCTGGCTGTCTTCAAATCTGTGATTTCTCTCTGAGATTTAATAATCATTTTGCCTACATGTAATTTGGGATTGTCTTGGAGTGCAGAGAAATAATTATATACACAGAAGAAAAGAGGGGGAGAAAGGAGAAAGAACCAGAAAGATCTCTAAGCTGGGGGGCTGGAGAGATACTGCTGAATCTACCTGTGCTACCGTGTTTGCTGACAGGGAAACTGAGGCCTAGCACCTACAAAGAGCTGAGTTAAAGCCAGAAGTGGAGTCCTGACTCCTGGGTCTGTTGTCTTACAAATAACACTAATCTATCCCAGAGGGGCCGAGAATGAGCACTTGGGAGGAAGAGCAGGGCCGAGAGAAGCTGGCCTCTGCGTCCAGGGTGTCCCCAGCCTCTGTCTTGATCTTAGCTTTGCCCACCAATGGTAACTTCCTGCCAATACCTGCTCCATCTCCATGCTCTGCATTAGATTTCCTAATCAGCATCAGGACCACATCACCCCTCTGCCTCCAGCCCTTCCTTCCCTGTTCCCCAAATTTCTGAGCCTTTCAAACACCACCCCCTTTCCCCTCTAGCAAGTGGCCTCCCCCTCATCTCTCTGCACATTTTACAGAGCTGGAGCTCCAGCTGCCACTGGGCTCACCTGGCGTGCCCTCCCTCCCACCATCCATCCTCACTTCCTAGAAGAAGCCTGTTGGTACCTAGCTGAGGGTGATGTTGGTCACAGCTATACTTTTATGCGCATATGTCGTGATGTAGTTGATGTCAGCCTTCCTACTAGACAGTAAGCCTAAGAGAGAGCAAGGCTGGGTCTATTTCACCCACCATTGTGCCCCTGGCTTGCTACAGATACTGGCCCACTCTACAAACACAGCTTTAAACCATCTGATAGAAGGCTGGGAGGCCTTTTTGTTACAGACCTGTACAACTGTACATCTGGCTGAACTCCCTCTCAGATGAATGCATGCAAGCATGCCTGTGTGTGTGTGTGTGTGTGTGTGTGTGTGTGTGTGTGTGTGTGTGTGTGTGTACATGCATGCATGCATGCATGGGTGCACATCCCCTGAGGCCCAATAGCCTGTGCTGTGGGACCCAAAGTCCCAGACCCAATGTCTCCACTCCTTCCCTCTTTCCCAGCTTTCCGGACAGCTTGTTACATAACTGGGGATCCTGCATTATTTATGACCACTGATTATTTTTTAATTCTGTGATTGCATTGTTTATTATCTTCCTGGGGGGCTGTGGCATTGGGGAGATGGGGAGCTAGCTGACCATGATTCATGGCTCTCATCCTGCAATTTGGCCTAATTGGCTAGGGAGCCTCTGTGACTGTCCGGAGGAGGAGAAGGCAAAATAAAAAGGGAAGAAAGGAAGACATGAAAAAAATAATAAGAAAAAATCCACCCAAGTTGTACTGAGCTGCGGGTACTGAGCTGACCCACTTTGGTCCCTGGTTTTTGCCTGCTCCAGCTGCTTTCTGGTAGACTACATTTAATCATCTCTTACTAGCAAAGTCTGTGGCTTCCCCTGCCACTTTTACACATGGCACCTGGCCGATGGACAGCTGGGAAACAGGATGCCACAGAGCCTACCTCCTATGCAAAACAGGTGGTAGGACCCTCCACTGCCACCTCAGGTCAAGGAGAGGCTGTGCCTATCCTATTCACCTGAGGTTCTCGGCACACAGAGGTGACAGCACCCTTAAGTGAGCTCCTACTCAAGACTCACTGATGATGTGGGGGTATAGGTGGTCAATAAAGAATCATTTCTGAAAGAATCATTTCATGGACCAGGAAGAAAGAAGTATACGTTCAAGGTGAGCTCAAAATCTGATCATGCCTGTGGGAGCTGAGTCTGTGGGCATCAGGGCAAGCAGTGAGAAAGCAGAGTCTCGCTCAGAAACACAGCCAAGATCTATTAAAAATGTGTGGGCTTCTCACTGACAGCAAACTTGAGTTCCACACTTGGATGCACAGGCTCCATGGGATACCCTCCACTGCCCCACCCCCAGACCCTTGCCTCTCTCTGCTCCACTTTCCACTGGCTTCCTGATGATCCAGCACACTTTCTCCTCAAGACCCCGGTGTCACTGTTCCCATCACCTGCAATGCTCTTCCCCTAGATGTCTGCTGATCTCGTCCATCATTTCTGTGCATCCCTGCTCAAAAACCACTTTATAGGAGCCCCTTAGTACCTCCATTTTCTCTGCAGGTGACCTATTAGATGTCCCTACCAGGCAGCCAGGACTTAGCCCAGACCTCTCTACTTTTGGCTAAAAAGCTCACGTGACTCTAAAAAAACAAGGGTGTGCAGGTTAAGTGCTAGATTCATTCAGTCACAATACCTCATGGGTGGCAGAGCCCTAGCTCTATGGGACAACATGTGCCTCATGTGGACTGGGACCTAGGTTTTGATACCTAACACTGCAAAGCAAAACAAACAAAAAATATGGGGCTGGCTTTGTGTATATAAGAGAGCAGAGAGTGAGTTGGTATCTTCCTCTTATAGATGGGCCAAGAGAAGCACAGAGAAGCAAAGCAACTTTCCTAAATTCACACAGCTCAGGAAGCAGCTGTACTAAGAACTAAACCAGAAATCTCTGGCTGCCTGGAATATGTTCCTTGTCCCTTGGGATGGTCTATGTCTCTAGCTGAGATTCATGAAATCTGGGGAGCTTAGGGAGCCTGCTGGAATCGGCCTGGCATCCTGCAGTATTGGAGAACCTGAGAGAATTAATGACTTACTGACATGTCACATCCCTGGGCAGCTCAATTTCAGCTTCCAAAGTGCTTTTGCATTCTTTACCTTAGGCCCCACCCAGACCCAGGGAGCTGTGGCAGGAGTGGGGTTGGGAGGATGGGGAGAGGGAACTCCAAAACCTTTGGAAGTGTGAGCAGGTATTGGTCCTCCTCCTTCTTCATGCTAAGCCTGCAGCATCACTGGGATACATGTCATCAGTAGTCCCATTCAGAGTGGAGCAAAAAATAGAGGTTCAGGGAGCAGGCTTTGGTGGCTTTCACCTTTTGGTTAGTTTCAGGCTTTGTACCCAGGGGAGAGTGTGTATGTGTTTGGGGTGTCTTCAGGGGTCAGAGGTATCAGACATGGAAAAGGAAGTAGACAGAAAGATGGGGAGAGGGGAAGAATAGAGCTTGTTCTTTGCTGCTCTGCAGTGCTCCTGCCAATCCTGTAACTCCATACTCAAGTATTTGGTCTGAGCTGGTGGTGATGAGCAGGTACTGCCCAGGGAGTCAGGTACAATGAGGGAATAGGGGCTTGTTCACTTTACCATGGGACCATCCATAGCCCTGATAAACACCACAAAGGACCTGAATGGAGCCAAACAAATCAGCTTTATGTCCTCCTGAAGGACCTAGAGCCTCATCAAAAGTTTGAAACCAGGACCTGAGATCCACAGATACTCCTGTTCCCAACAAACCTCAGCCAACAGAAAGTTGGTTATGACAGCTCTTCTGCTTGGATTTCCCTTCCTCTCTGCTCATTATCCTAGATACACATCCCCTTTCTGGGGGACTAGGTAGCTCTGAGGCTCAACCCCCACCAAGCTGGGTACCATTGGCAGCGGGCAGGCAGTGGCATACGGGGTAGACTCTGGTTTCCATAGCAACCTGCTGAAGTCTTGGGTGGAGACACATGCCCTACAGATGTGGGGGAGGGGACCCATCACTCCATCGTGGTTCAGACCTCTGGTGTGTACAGACCATCACCTGGAGCTCTGGGGTGAGGGGCATGGGAATCAGTGAATATGGAAGGGAAGATGATGATGTTTAAAAGCTTCATCAATTAACCCTGGCACTTGGACATCACATCACAAGCATCAAGCATCTCCTTGGAAGCTCCTGACAAAATGCTGAGGTTACACAATATTTCGCCTGCTGGATCTTCAAATAGGCATTGGGAATCTTGAGTTTTAGGCTCAGTGTTGTCTTGGGTGGGTTGTATAGCTTTTGGCAAGCCCCTATTCCTCTCCAGACCCCAGTTTCTTCAATAATAACTGGATAGGGTTTGCCTAGACTACTTGGGAGATCCCTTCAAATTCTGGATGATTATCTTGAGAGAGAAGAGGCAGGGGTCTGCCCCACTGGGAGCTGTACCAAGGCTGACTCCCAGGATTATTAGATTTACCAATTCTGGTTGGAGTCCCATGTCCCTGCCTGAGGCTGAGACTTTGGACAGTTTTCACGGCCCTGATAAAAGCATCCAGAGTAAGACAGAAAGGACATCCTAATTCTTTGGACTCATGAAGCCAGAGGAAGGGTTGTTCAGGAAACTGTGGCCTTTGGCTTCCAAACTGTATTATGACATCCAGACTATAATAGCCCCCATATGAGCAGGAGCACCACAACCTCTACCTGCTGGAAGCACCTGTCATTCGTACCTCTGGGGACAGGATCTCCTGGCAGGTTTCATGAAGCAGACCTTGTACCCCCAGCTGTACTTACTGTAACAGGCCTGAGATCTCTGTTAGCCTCCAACTCACAGTTCCCTTCAGACAAGCCCTCTCCCTGCCTTGAATTCAACCCGGTATGGAAAGCCACATTGCTCACTGCCTGTCCCATCTCCTCACTCTCCTACAACCCCTTCCCCGGATTCACAGCTGGTGGGGGAGCTTGGGTTCATATCTCAGAATGATCCATTGCTCTCTCTCTCTCTGCAGGGGCCCTGGTTACAAGCAGTTGAAAGTTGCCTAAAGCCCACCTGGCTGGTAAAATGAGACCCAACGGGCAAATTCAGGCCAGCGGCTCAGAACGCTGGTCATGCATTTTGGACTTGAACACAGCCCAGGGGGCAGGGTGGAAGACATGTGTACCTCATTACTCCAGCAATGTGGGAAGCAGTAATTAAACTGGGCTCCGATTAGAAAGCCAGAGAGGGTTTCTCGGTGATATTTTGGTCTTTGCAAAAACCATCCAGAAGCATGCCCTGTGAAAGGGGGGACACATAGCCATAAAAAGACCCATCTCTTCTTCAATGTACAGAAGGACCTCTGATCCCCACCAGCAGCTCCCAGGCACATTCATACTCTAGGACAGGGAGGCCACAACTGGTTTTTAAACCCTCTCCCCTTTTGGAAATTAAGGGTTTGGAGTAACTATGCGATCCCTGAAGTAATACTTTTTGAGCTGGGCCTCAAGAAGTGGAAATTGATTAAGTAGAACCATCCACTTACTCCTGGGGTCCTTGCTCAGAACCTGGGAGGTAAATGGGGGGAGGGGAAAGGGGAAGGAGAGTCAAGGGACAGCTTGGGTTTCAGAAGAATGTCTCCCATTAAGAATGGAATGTGGGCAGATTTAATCCTCACCGGGCACTGTGAGTATTAACTATAGAGCTGGACCCATTGGCACCTGCTCAAGCAGTTACCACCAAACCAAGGCTCATCAGCTCTGGGGATGGTGATTTTTAGCAAAACAGACTTGAGGAAAGAATTAGAAGGGTGGTCCTCTGTAGAGTGGGTCATGGGCACATAGCACTCCATACCCAAACACATATGTTTTGATGAGCCTCTCCAGAAAGGGCTTGGGTCTGTGTGGCCCCTGCTCGCCTTTTACTCACCTCCCTCAGCTCCTTAGCCACTTCTTTGAGCTCCCTCAGGATGCCTTCAAGTTGCCCGATGACCATCTTCATGCGTTGTCGAATCCGCTCTCTCTCTCCACCACTGTTGGGGTCGTCACTGGGCTGCCCGAGGTCCGGGGCACCCCGAATGTTCATCCTTCACCACGTGGCCGCAAGCCTGCCCATACTCGCCCCAGCGGGGCACACACTTTGCCTGCCTCCACGGAGCCCCCCTCGGCCGGGCAGAGCTCCACATTTTAACGGCCCCCCAGCCTACCCTGGCCTTGGGCGGCCCTCACCCAGCCCTGCAGCTTGCCACTTGACCTACTCTGCCTCTGGGTGGGGGATGGAGCACCCAGAGGGAGAGGAAGACAGATATGACGGGGGGGGGGGGGGGCGCAAGGTGAGGACACAGGAGGGCAAGGGGAGGGGCCTTAGGGCCCAAGAACAGCTTCTAGGACTTGAAGTGCCTGTGATGTACAGAGCTGATCTTTGCCTGAATCTGGGTGTGGAGGCAGGGGGATGATTCTGCAAGGACTAGGGTAAGAGATGCCCTTGGGATGGGGAAAGGCAGTAATTCCCTCGCAACTCCTAGACAGTTACAAAGGCAGAGGTCTCTAGATGCAGCCGAACCGGCAGAGGGACGGTAGTCAGAGTCTTCCAGATATGGAGGGGGCTCCAGATGTGAACAGCGCTGGAGAGGGACCTGGATTGGAGGAGGGCAGCCCCCTGCAGAAAGAGCGAGCCTGGCGTCAGCCCTCCCAGGCTGCTGCACCAGCCTGCTGCTGCTGCTCCCTTTTCTCTCTGCCTGCACCCTCCTTCCTCACTGGAGATTTATTTATTTATTTTTGTTTGTGGGGAGGATGGTGGAGGCAGATGGTTTTTCAGCACACCCCTCTTCTATAGGGAGAGTGGAGGAGCCCCTGGTTTAGAGGCATAAGTCCTCAGCCTCCTATGGGGCACTCGTGCCCCCAATCCCCAAACCACCAACGAAGCTTGGCCAGACGGGTTCAGCACAGGGCCTCTCCAGTCCTCCATCCTGCTTCCAATGCCCACAGGGTGCCCTCCTTCCCAGCGGAGCCTTCCTCCCCCAGCTCCGCCTTCCCTCAGAAGCTGGACTCCCCTACTTACAGAGGGTGGGAGCACCGGCCTTTCCTCCAAGCAGCGTCGGGGGGCCGAGCCCCAAGACGAGGTTGGGGGGCCCCCAAGGCTCCCCTAGGGCGGGCTTCTCTCTCTGGACCCTTCGGCTCCCGGCCTCAGGAAGGTCCTCCGAGCGGTGACCGGAGACATCTGGGCGGTGGGAGGGGGCGGGGCCTCCGCGCTCTGGGGAAGGGGGCAGGAAAAATCTTCCACCACGCCCGCCAGGCTCCGGGTCGTGAGGGTCTGGCGGGGTCGGGGGCCCTGAGGCCACAGGTGACCCGGGCCGAGGCGCTGCTTGTCCGGTCCGGGCGACTGAGCCGAAGTCGGAGGTCTGGGGAGGGTGCCGGGATCCCCTCAGCCCACGCCCGGCATTCCCCGGGCTCCACAGGCTTCGCGATTCTCTCGGTCCAGTCCAGTTCGGCGGGTCTGGGGCCCTCCGAGGTCTGTCCTGCCCCTGGCTTGTCTTGCCCTTCCCGAGCTGGCAGTGCCAGGCGTCCGGGATGCACTCAGTCGGGACCCAGAATGTCCGCGCTCCGGCCCGGGCGGCGTCCGGAGCGGCCGCAGAATCCGCTCAGCCTAGTGGATTCACGGTGGGGAAAGTCCGGATTCCTTCGAGTCCCGGGGGAGGGGAGGTGGCGGTGGCCCGGGGGGTCCCGGTGTCCAGCACAACGAAGATGAGCACAGGAGATTTGGGGGCCTTGGAGCGGAGGGACCGAGCAGAAGAAGCAAAGGAAGAGCAGAGGGGGCGAGCGAGGTGCCAGGGAGGCGATGGAGAAGGCGCGGCGGGCCCGGCCGGGCACACCGGGCGCGCAGCCTCCGCTAGGCTCCACCGCCTCCTGCGCGCTCGCTCACGGCTCCGCGCGTCGCGGCCCCGGGCGCCGGGTGGCTGACGACGGAGCAAAGGAGGCGGCGGGGCGGCTCAGGCCTCTCTCCCCGGCTGCTTCGCCTTCGCCGTCGCCCTGCCCTGCGCTGCCCTCCCGGCTCCGCGGGCCTGGCCGGCTTCCCCCCACCCGAGCGCCGCCGCGCCCCGCCGGACTGGCCGCCCGGGCGGGCGCTGGCTCCCTCTAAGGCCGCCGGGCTCGCGCGGCTCTGCTCGCCTCGGCGCTGCCAGGGAAGGGGCCGGCCTCGCGCGCCGGGAGGGAGCTTTTAAAGCGACACACACGCCTCCCAGAGCCCGGAGCCGAGCGCGCGAGCCGGGGGGTCTCGCCGCCCCAGGCAGCCGGAAGGATAGGCGCTGGCGGGGCTGGAGAAAGTCTAGCTCGGACGCAGCCGGCTGCCTGAGGCTCACAGAGGCCCCGACTTGACTCCCAGTTCCCTCGCCTCCCTTTCACACAGTCCCTTGGCTCTCCTTTTCCCACTGCGGTGCGCCCCGGGCATCTCTTTCTGGCTCTTTTTTCTTCTCTGTCATCATACCTCAAAGTGCCCCAAATCTTGTGTCTGTTCAGTAAATAGAATCCAACTTTACTGAACACCTATTGTGTGCCGTGCTCTGGCTGAGAGGGAGAGGTTGATGCATCCTGGGGTGTTTCGGGTTGTTCGGTTCCCTTTGCTCTTCACTCAGGTTCTCAGGTTTTTTCTTTATTTTTGTTTAGTTGATTTTGCTTTTTGTTTTTCTGTTTTCTTTCAGGGCCTTCAGTGGGTCTTGTCCCCTGCTAGCTCTGTTGGGGAAGAAAAGTAACCCACAAGGACATTCTTGAACTAACTGAAGGGTGGTGCATGCAGAACACAGGCAAGTTCCAGAAGCTTTGGTAATGTGGCAGGTATGAGGTGCTAAGGAGAAAGCACAGGCCAGCTGCCTGTCCCTCATCCCTGAAGGTTCTTCCCAGGAAATCAATCCCTGAGCCTTATCAGTCGAGTAGGAGTCTGGGTGACTGTGGCCTGGGAGAGGGAAGGCTCAGCAGCCCAAGAGGGAAGGAGGGTGGGAAGAAGGGCCCAGGAGCAGAAGTAGGGGAGGGAAAGTTTCAGTCAAAGTGACCCTGTTGGTATTTGTATGAAGTGGGACAGAGGACTGAGTCAGGAGACAGGAAGCCATGGTTATTTATCCTGTGGCAGAAGGGGCTTGTGCTGAGGGGAGGGGAGCCAGGTCCCATTTGCTCTCTTAAGGAGATCCTCCCCACACTCTGTCAATGGTGAGTTTGAAGAGGCCACAGCCAGCTGCCCAAATGGGAGGTTCTTGCTGCACTTGAACTGTGGGAGACCTGCCAGAGTAGCGGCAGAGATGTCAAGGAAGGGGCACTGCTTAGTGAAATCATTTGGTGATTGGAGAGGTAGGGAAGGAGTCCGTGTTTCTAGTTTACAGGAGAGGCCGAGTAAATGGTTGTGTGTATCTGAGTGGTCTGGTGGAGGGAGAGCAGAGGTTTAGGACATACAGACAACTAAACGGGCCTCTGTTCACAGAAGTGCTGGAGCTTGACAGTGGTGGGCTCATGGTGGTTGTTTTTGGCCTCTCCTCAGAGAAGATGAGATATTTATCAGGTTAGCTGTGCAGAAGCAACACCAGGACCAGGTTTGCAGCTTGGAAGAGTCCAGGAGTGAGATAGGGAAATAGCAGTCAGAGGTAGGAACAGAGCCCAGGGAGTGGAGTTGTAGGCACTGCATAGAGTGGCTGGACACAGAGGTGTCAAAGGCTGCTCATGAGAGAGCCTTCACACTTAGGAGGCGATTGGTAACTGGCAGGGACAGTTTGCTCTGTGTGTAGGTGGGCAAATAGGGAACAACAAGAGCCAAATTGTTGGGATTTAAGACTGGCTGGTGAGGAAGATATTTCAAAAGCTGGGTAGACAGGAAGTCCAACTCCTGAACTCCAGAGGCAGTGAGGACTGGGGACTTGGAGCTGGATGAAAATTTAAGGTGACCTTAGTGGTCTGGGATTCAGGACAGTGATGGTGGTATAGGTTTCAATGATTTAACTTAGCCTCTGAGTCTCTCAGAGGTTTTGTTCCCAGGGTCTTCTAGAACCATCAGGATGTTCCTTCTCTGCTGCCTTGTGATGCTACCTAGTTGTCTGGGCTGGGGACAGATTCATCTGAGGAGATGGCTCCAGAGATTCCCACCACTAACTTGGCTTGAATTTGTGATAAAATGGACATGGTAACGCGTACCATTTCATTTAGAGTCCATAGTACTGTGGCATTAGGTACATTGTGTGGAAGTCACACAGTACCAGGCCTGCTCCTGCAGAAGCTATGATGCAGGAGGGCAGCCAGCACCAAGCATGGACTAAGCTTGAAACAGTGAAGTGAGTATCTCGCTTTAGGCTTAGAGCTATCTGCTATGGGCCACAGTGGGGGTGATGTATTTGAATTTGGAGTATTAGGAGCCTGCAGGGTTTCAGACTGATACTTACTAACTGATCCTGAGGTTTCAGATTGATACTTACTAACTGATCTTGGGGCTCATTAGGAAAGGGGAGGTACCTTTTTTTTTTTTTTCCTTATGTAAGGCTCAAACTATGCCTAGAACTCATCCATAGCTGTACTATATATGGAGAGCAGTCAAGATAGAAGATGTAGGGACCAGTGTACAAATCCTGTCTGGGGTCGCCTAGAGAAGAGCAGACTCAGAGAAGATATTTCTGATTGGAAATCTTGAAAGGTATGCCATACAACAAAGGGAACAGACAGATGTGGGAGTGTTGAGACTTACTTCCTTGAGTTTTGGAGGGATTAGTGCTCTCAATTCCTTGTACCAATGTTCCATCTTCCAGGCTCTGTGCTGCTCTGCCTACTACCCCCTCCATTCCCAGGTAGTCTTTCCTAATTCTTTAGTCTACAAGAAGCATTGTTTTGCCCTTAACCAAATACTTCCCAGGATGCTTATTTGTGTGCTAGCAGTGTGACCTTGAGCAAGTCATTTAACCTCTGTGGCTGGGGATAAGGGACCCATAAGCATTTTTATATATTTTTTAAACCTGCTGTGATTGGACAGAGGGGTGGGAAAGATTGTTTTCTACTTATTTTTTTCTCAACTTTCTCTTAGACTCGAAAGAAAAAAAAAGGATGACAGCAGTACCCACTTTCCAGATCAGTGCCTGGCCCCTGTAGGTGCTCATAGATGGTGGGTGCTATCAGCTCTGATTAATGTCGTCATGTCGGCAAATGTATTTCTCTTGGAGGCTGCGAACTCCACGTGGGGATGTCTGTATGTGTCCTCTCTTTCTCTCGCGTGAATCTGTGGTGACAGAAAGTGACTCTCACCTCTCTTCCCTGATTTCCGTCATCTCACGTCTGATGTCCTGTTCCTTTGGGAAATGTCTCTCTGTTGTCACATATTCATGGTGGGTTGTCAGTTAAAGTACCAATTCCTTTCATTCATCCCTGCTCTACTGCCAGTCAGGTAGACATGTGACTCAGATGGCACCAACCATAGACCCCCATCCTCCAGACACAGTGATTGGTCCAAGGTGGGGGCAGAGTACCAATCAGACTCCTTCTCTGGGATGTCTATGTTAATTATGGGAGGAAGAATGTTTCTTCCTGTTTAGATGCATGCTAGATGCTGTGGGCATCTTTCCTACCCAGTATAGGAAACCAAGCAGAGTAAGAAAAACGGATTTAGAGAGGGTGTAGGTAAAAGCAAGTCTCAGCTATGGTCCTCCTGACCTTGGCTCCCAAACCTATTCTTTTATTCTTTCAAGCTGCAACATCTTACTCTCCTACAAATTATCTCCTATTATTTGTTCTTCATAGAACAAATATGGCCCTATGGCCATAGCAGGAAGCATGAGGGTCTAGGAAGTTATTCTATCAGGCCACCTTAGGTTTGGATCCAGGTATTCCATTTGCTAGGTGTGTGATCTGGGTTGTTTGAGGGTTGTTTGTTTGTTTGTTTGTTTGTTTGTTTTGTCTAGAAGATGGGCCAAGTGGGGATGGGGAAATGGCTTGGTGTACTGAAATGCTTGTCATGCAAGCATGAGGACTTGAAAAGCCAGGCATGGTTTGTAATCCCAATGCTGGGGTAAGGGGCAGCCAAGTGTCATTGGTGATTTCCAGGCCAGTGAGACACCCTGTCTGTAAGCAGGTGGAGGACATTCCAAATGTCCACGTTTCCATTAACCATATGATCAAATCACAGTTCCCAAGCCCAGTTTCCATCTTTGTCAATAGTTTCCTGATGATTGACTTGAGGACCAAGAAAAGAAATCAGTGTATAGTATTCAGCACAGCACTTAGCAGGCATTCAATAAATATTACTTCTATTGGTATCCAGAACTGGGGAATTTTTCTGAAAATGGTAGTTGGAATGAAAGGATCATACCAAAGTTACTGGGAAATATTTAGAGAGAGGCACATCTGAGGCTTCAGAAAAAGCCACTTCAGACTGACAGGGTCCCATTTAGCCCTCTTTGGCTAGACAACAATGAGGCTCATCTTGGGAAATGCACACCTGGGGCATTCCCACCATTTTCTGCCATTCATGACCTCCCCAACAAGTTTTCTTGAGAGTTCCCACCCCAAGGCCCCATGGCCTTGGCTCTGCCCTCTATACTTGCTCAGGACACTTCTGACCCATCTGCAGTACTGCAGAATTGGAATCAACCTCACCTAGAAGAGTCTTGTTCTTGGCCAAGACCAGCAGATGCTTGTCTTCCTTTGTCCAAGGTGATGGTATTGTGGTTCCTGAGGCCTGTCTTCTACGGAAGAGGCATGGGTCTGCCTTCCTGATTCCCATCCTGTGTCTCTACTGCTGACTTCATCTTATTTCTCCAGAGCCCAAAGGTCGGTGGTCTCTGGATTCTCACGGAGTCTTCTCACACCACTTATCTTTCTTAGGGCTGGAATTTTTGTGCCTCCTAAGCCCTTCAATACTTTTTTTTTTTTTTTTTTGAGACATGGTTTCTCTGTGGAGCCCTGGCTGTTCTGGAACTCTCTTATAGACCAGGCTGTCCTGGAACTCACAGGGATCCTCTTGCCTCTGCCTCCCAAGTGCTGGGATAAAGGCATGTGCCACAAAGCTGGGATTTTGACTGCCTTTTCAGTCTCTTCAGGGGGCTTTCTCTGCCCCCTGGACGTTTCTATGGTGATGACTTGCAGCTACTTGCAACCTAGTGTGCCCATGTATAAAACTACTGTCTTTCTTCTAGATGTGTCCATTTCTGTCTTACCATCTCTGAGAATGTCTGCTCCTCAACGAACACCACAAACTTAAGAAGTTTCTAGTCTTCAATTGTTCATATCTATAGAGTCACTAAATCCTGTTACTTCTACCCTAGTACATTGTAATAACTACTTGGCATTGGAGACTGCTCTCATCTTCTCTCTATGGATGGCAGACCACTCTTGTGTTCATTAGCCTCTGTGTAAACCCACGACCTCCTATTGGATTTTATTTTCAGACTTACCTCAGGAGCCTCCCTAGTTCTCATGAAGACCCCCAACCCTCACATTGAAGTGAGCTAACTTTCTCCCATAATAATTACTTCCCTCCCCTCCCCTAAGAGTCTCATATATTCTAGGCTATCCTTGAACTCCCCATGTAGTCAATGATGACTTTAAATGTGTGATCCTTCTGCTTTTGCCTCCTTTTAAGTCAGGGGATCATAGGGTATGTCACCATCCCTAGTTTTTCAATATGGAGGGGGGTTGGACCCAGGGCCCATTCATGTAGGGCAAGCAATGAACTTAGCTGAGTTGCATTCTCCTGATGTCAGCTTTCTGCCTGCCCATTTATAATTACCTCGGGGCTTTCCTGTTATACACAGTAAGTTCATCTCCTTAGTTCGGCATCAATTTCTTTTCAGGAGTTTGATGCTTTTCTAAAGACAAGATCTCATGTGGTACTCCTGACCTGGAACTCACTATGTAGACCAGGCTGACAGCAAACCCACAGAGATCTGCCTGCTTCTGCCTCCTGAGTGTTGGGATTAATGTGTGTGCTACTGTGCCCTGCAGGAGCTTCCTCTTGGCTGGCACTCAGGCCTTGTTGCCATCTATCTCACCCTTTACTCCATGCTCCTGAGGAATGAGCTACTTGCTGGCTCTCCTTGTTGACTCTATGCTTGAAGTGCTTCCCTCTTCTCCAGGTCAGATGCCAGCCCCTCCTGGAACTACAAGTTCCATGTTTGACAGATCCTGGCACAGCAAATCCACTTTGTTCACAAGATTACAAGATGCTGAAAGCAGGTACTGGGCTGTGCTCATCTGTTCCCCCAAAGGCCAGCAGAGCTGGCAGATATATTGAACAATTTGCCCTATGAGCCAAGGCCTTCAGTTCAGCCTTCAATTGACCATTCTGTTGCTGTGGGTCAAACCGTTTTGTTAGAAAAAGTTCAGAATTTTCATGGAAATGTGGCTTTATCCTCTGGCTCTAAAAAGTCATGGAGAAAGTGGCTGCTGCTATGCCTAGAAGTTTAGCTTCTAGGTACATAGTGGTAACCTGATACTCTTCTTTCTTTTCTTTTCTTTCTTTCTTCTTTCTTTCTTTCTTTCTTTCTTTCTTTCTTTCTTTCTTTTCTTTCTTCTTCTTTCTTTCTTTCTTTCTTTCTTTTCTTCTCTTTCTTTCTTTCTTTCTTTCTTTCTTTCTTTCTTTCTTTCTTTCTTTCTTTCTTTCTTTCTTTTCTTTCTTTCTTTCTTTCTTTCTTTCTTTCTTCTTTTTTTTTTCTGAGACCAGGTAGTATGTCGTCCTACTTGGTCTGGAACTTGGTAGATAGATCAGGTTGGCTCCAGTTTCACAGAAGATCTACCTGCCTCTGCCTTCTGAGTATTGAATTAAAGGTGTGTACCACATGCTGTTTCTTGGTCAACTATACTAGCATTACTCTGGAGGTCCAGGCTCTTGCCAACATGTGAGTCTTATTTTAGTCACTGTGCCCCAGAAAGGTAAGGTTTGAGTATTATAGGTGCTATCCATCAGCCAGTTAGTGAGCATTTGGACCTTGCTGGTAAGTGTCCTCCCCAACTTTTGCATTCTGCCTGAGTAGTTCTGCCACTTTGTCTAAAACACCCAGAGTAGCCCTAGTGATCCCAAATTCTTTTCCAAGTCACCGCATGGTGTTTGTACCCAAGCCTCCAGTGCTCCTGGAGGACATTTTCTCAGAGTTCACAGTCATGTGTTGGATTCATGTTTGGCTGAATTGCATGCACGGCATGAGAAACTGGAAGGTCCATGCTTCTGTTCTCTTCACAGAGTATTTCACAACAACTTCCTGTTAACTGTGACAACGTTTTGATTTTTGATTTTAATATGTTTACGCACAAATATCCAGAGACAACTTCTTATATCCAATATACCTGAGAGACAAATTACTCAGTTGATCTGAGCTGGCTATTGTAAGTTTCAAGGTATGTTTGGTGAATATTGAATGAACCGCTAACCCATTTGTTTGTTCTAAATCCTTATTAAACAATATATTTTTGAGATGAACCAAGATGGGAAAAGCCAGAAAACAGGAGCATGGGCCATAGCTCAGGGGAATACCTCTTTCCTGTCCTGTAATCCGATCCTATTCCAGAGGAGTCCTGTATGGAGCCCTTCCACATTGCTGTGCCTCAGTCTCATCTGAGAATGGGATGTTCAGATATTTCAGGCAGACAGTATTCTGTGGATCACAAACACACATTGCCCCATCAGTCTGCCAGCAGCCCCGGGAGCTGGGCAGCTGTCATTCTTGCTCCCTCTGGGCCATCTTCCCCTGCTTTATTTCCTATCTCCACTCTTGTGTGACTTAAATCTCCCTCTCTGCCTGTCTGTCTCTCTGCCCTGGCTCTTTCCTACCTGCGTTTGAATCTGTTCTCCAGACTCTTTCATCTTAGAGCTGAGGCCTCACCGCCTCTCCCAGGGCTCTTGGCTTCCTGGTAGTCAGTCTTGCCCGGGAGTCATTGCATCTCTGCCTCTTCTGTCCCTGCTACACTCATTCTTCTTCTTTCTGCAATCTTCACTCACCTCCACCACTTGCCTGAAAAACCTTCAAAGCTAAGGTCACCTTGGCCTCCAAGATGCTCCATCCACAGAACACATCTGAGACCACATTTGACTTTTCTTCCTGCTGCATTTGGACAATCAGCCACAGAGCCCTTGTCATCCATCACCTTTCCCACTGCTGTAGGACACCTGGACCTACTGGGTTTCTGCTGGCTCCGGGCTTACAGCTAATTAGCTTTCCACCTGCTCATCTTTGAACTCTAGGTTGCATAGGGCTCAGCTCTGCATCCTCTTCACCTCTCTCTTTCCCCCCCACACTGTCTTCACTGGTGATGCAGATCCTACCAATGTGGCTCCTTCCAAATCCAACTCTCCATTCTTGACTCTTCTTGACTACATGTGGCTTGTGGCTTGTTTGTTGCAATGAAGGACACTGCCTTCCCTGCTGAACTGACAGATACTGACTGATAAAGTTCAGGATGGTTAAGCAACTTGCTTGAGGTCACATAGCTCATCTGTAGCAGGTTTCATTTCAATTGCCTTTAGTTTTGATACTTCTCTTAACATACATATGCGTGTCTTTATTAACAGTAGCTACACCTATTATAGCTGTGTGTTCAATGATGCATCTTCCCTGCTAAGCCATACTCTGTTAAGACAAGGACTTTACTGTCTTATTCAATCTTTTGGTCCCACTTTGGAGTTAAGCACTGGTTGGGGATGGTAGACTATGGGTGTATGTTGATTGACATTTGGTTAACAAGGCTACAAAATTCTTTTCCAAATCTAATTTCCTACCACACACCAATAGAATTCCTTAGCTCAGCTATGGATTATGTCTCCTTTTAATTTTCATTCCTCTTTAAGTCTTAAGAAGAATCATACTAATAATGAATAACCTGGGCAATAGTGGCACACACCTTCAATACCAGCACTTGGGAGGCAGAAGCATGTGCCTCTCTTGAGTTCAAGGCCAACCTGGGCTACAGATCAAGTTCTAAGAGAGCCAGGACTACACAGAGAAATCCAGTCTAGAAAAGCCAAAACAAAAATATATATAAGAGGTCAGAAATGACTGAGGCAAAGATGGTTGGTTCTGCAACCTGGCTGCTGCTCCTAACAGTTGAGCCTTTTGTCTGTCAGCCACTCTCTCTGGCCACCTTCTCACTGTGAGATCCTGACTAGGGTTACCCCCACTCCACCCTTTAGAAAGCCTCTTTTGGAGAGGTGGAGATGTTCCTCCTTGGTAGCGTGCTTTCCCGCTGTGGGAATCCCCAGCACTGCATAAACCAAGTGGGAAGCTTTACACCAGTAATCCTAATAATTTTACACCAGTAATCCCAGGCTATACACCAGTGATCCAGTTCTGAAAAGGTAGAGGCTAAAGGATTAGAAACTCAAGATCACCCTTTGATGCATAATGAGTTTTAGGCCAAGTTGGGCTTCACGAGACTGTCTCAACAGCAACAAGATTTTCCACTCAAAATATAGCTGCATATCTAGGAAGTGGCCCAAGGGGGTGGAGGTTGTGGTGGGTAAAGGGGCAAGTCAGAGTTCAAAGTGTTAACTGGGGTCAGCGCTATTCCAGTGCCAGCAGAGCCTGGCTGTCCTTTGTACTTCCCCAGAGAGCTTGGCCACCTGGTTGGTAAGGGGAAGAACAGGGACTCTAGGCTAGCTTGCTGGTGGAAGAATTGGAGCAGGGATGGGAGTGGGGCGTGAGACTGAAGATGAACTCTGGGAGGAAGGGCAGGCGCTGCTCGATGGAACAGCAGGTTCTTGTCAAACACACAATTTAATTCTGAGGCTGTAGTCCTTGTGCCTGGGAGATTTTCTAGCTTGAAATAGTGTCATTTACAGATGGATTTGCAGCGGTGAATTACGAGTTTGTAAGCAACAGCTTCTCTGACGCCTCGAAGAAAAAAAGCTTATCCCTCTGCAAATTATAAATTCATAACTAACAGTGTTATCCAACTGAATGCAAAACAAATTCATTACTGACTACATTATTCCATTGAACATCAAGTGAATGAACTAGGTAGGGCTGTGGGGTGGGAGGCGTGACAGGAGATGGGAACCAAACAGTCCTCTCCTGCTTTCCTATTCTTTGTATCCTTTTGGAAACATCTCAAGGTGACCCAGAGTGGAGGTCCTAGAGTGATGGTTTGTCCCATCAATGACCATCACTATGACATTCACACCTCTTTTCTATGATGATAATTCAGTAACTTCAGGGCTAGCTTATGAGTCTCTGGTGGGAACTCACATGTGGAAGTCCTGAGTCACAAGACCTCAAAGAGGCATCTCTCCTGGAGTCCCCCATACTCCAGGAGAGATGGGGCATGGGGCTGCCGTGCCAAGAAGAGAGCTCAGAAGCTGGGTCTATGGTTAAGTATCAGGGTGACATTCCCTGTGTCTTTCCAAAACATTCCTCTCTGGGATCAGGCTTCAGGCTACTGAGACACCTATCTGGGTGCTTCTGGATGTAAGAACAAAGCATGTACCTATAATATGTAGACTTCAGCATCTGTGGGGGAGGAAAAGAGTTGCTTTGTAACCCAGACTCTGTATTCTGATGTTGTTATCAAGGTCCAATTAGTAGGCCCTGGATTTTACTTCTTGTGTTATGATTATTTTAGGAAATAAGAAAATACAAGTAAAACTAACATATATAAATATCATAAATATATAAAACTAATATATATGATATACTTAAACCACCCATAATATTTTCCATTGGAAAGAGCCAATGTTAGGGTGGATTAAACCTGAAACTCTACTCATACCTCAGTTCCCACAGAAGACTCATTCATTCAGGAACTTGGGGCTGGGGATTTAGCTTAGTTGGTAGAGTTTGCTTGCTTAGCATGCATGGGGTCCAGAACCTGAGGATACTTGTTTATGACCCTAGGACTCAGAGGATGAAGGCAGGAGCATCAGAAATTCAAGATCATTCCAGGCCATCATTCCTGTCTCAAAAGGGAAACAAACAAACAAATAAAAAACCCTCATCAGTTGATAGTCCTGAAATTTGGTGTGGAGGATGAGCACTGGAGAGTCAGCCTATCTCTATGTCAATAGATAGACGTATGTTTTCTGTTTAATGGCTGTATATTAATCCATATGGTTTCTTTAAACTTTGGTTGCTATGCATTTAGGTTTTTCCAATTATTGTTATTACAACACCCACATATCATCTTTGCACATTTATCTAATTATTTCCTCAGGGTAGGTTCTTAGAAGTACAGTTTCTAAGAAGACACTTTCTGGAGGCTTTGCCACATTGTTATTTTTTCATAAAGTCCATAGTGACTTTATCAGCAGCTTTTATCATATGCACTCTAGCTTTGTTTTAGCTGTGGCTCTGTGGTTTTAAGAAAGAGTGTTTATGCCATTGTGGTAGAACAATGGAATTCTCTAAGAATGTAAGATCTCAGGAAGCAAGAATGGCCATAAGCCCCAGCTGCTCTTCTCAGACTAGGTTCTTACATGTTGTCCATGAGAGGATTGGGACTGGACTGACCAGCTTTATGAAGGAAGAACATTTTCCTTCACATGTTGGGGGCAGAGATGAGTAAGGGGTAGTGATGGTGGTGACATGTGATCTTGATGTTGTGACATTTATGATGGTGAGAGGGGTGGTTACTGTGGCAGACAGGAACAGGTACCATGGTGGAGATCACAAGTACAATGCCGGTTGATAGTAATGGTGGTGGTGATGTCAACCATGATCATGGTCATGGAGGTTGAGTGGTAGCATGGTAATGGTGAATTACTAAAGGAGAGGAGGTGGTGGGCCTGATAGGGTAGCAGTTATGGTGTAGCCATGTTGGTGAGGGGAAATTATGTGGAGATGTTGACGTTTTTAGTGGTAATAATGATGGTGACATAGTGGCAGCAGAGATGGAGGTGTTGAGACAATAGTGGCCATTGGTGTGGTGCGAGATATAGTGAGAAGCAAAAGGTAGAAAAGATAGGAAGCGTGGTGCCTTCCTGATCACCATGGCAGTGAGAAAGAGGTGGGGAGGTGGGCATCACACAGTGGTGTTCAGGAGACCTCCTGTGGGTACTGTTGGCATGCTGTGGAAGTATAAAAGTATCTATGAACCAGGGCTTACATACGGTCGGGACTGTGGTCTCCTCTTTCTTCCCCTGCTCTTGCCTCTGAGTGGTTCCCAGAGTCTCTTCATTTAATAGGGTTGCCTGGGAAGAGCCTTTCTCTGAATCCCCAGGTACAGCATGGAGCCTGCTGTGCTTGTGCACAAAACTGTAGGACTCTCTTCTCAGGCAAGGACATCTGGAAAACTTCAGGCTGCAGAAGGCATGTGTCTGGGTGGCTAATATCCTAGGCAGCAAAGGGCTATTGTGTGCCTGGAGATGAAGCTCAGCCTCTCCTCTCACATCGACCCCTCCATGCAGAAGCCACTGGTAGCAAGTGGGGGTTCATCTTGGGGCTGGGGAGAGACTTTCCTCCCTCTCATTTTAATGGTATTAGTGACCTTAGAAGGTTTCCATGGTGACAAGATCAAGCATCCCAGGGGGGAGGGTTAGAGGGGACTTGGTGAAATCCGTCAAATAGCTGCCCTCAGAGTGTTATCCTACACACTGGGATTGGGGAAGACTCTACAATCATGGAGCTTGAAGGAAAAGGCTAGAGCTGAGAGCATGCTTATCTGGGGCTCAATGGAAGGCCTGCAGGAAGAGTCCTCTGCCCACCTTTGTTACTGTGCCCATATGATGCTCTCAGAAGGCTCCCAATAGTGGTGCCATGGAACTGAGTGTGGCCCCT
Organism: Phyllotis vaccarum; assembly: GCA_033318265.1. Taxonomy (NCBI): domain Eukaryota; kingdom Metazoa; phylum Chordata; class Mammalia; order Rodentia; family Cricetidae; genus Phyllotis; species Phyllotis vaccarum. The sequence goes on from JARWLC010000012.1 coordinate 73,329,462, forward strand.
CCTAGGGAGAGCTGACTGTCACAGGATGCCTACAGAGGGCAATCCCAGGAGGAAGAAACATGAGTGTCTGGTTCTTAACAAGAAACATCAGGGAAGGAGCGTGAAAGACAAGGAGATTGGCCTCTGGTAGGGTTGGGACTGGCTGTCACAGGCTGGGCTTTCTAAAGCAGCTTGGGGACATGAGCAGTGAAATCCCTGTGACCAGGTTTAATCCAGATGTGCACACTGCCTGCATCCTGAGATTGTGGGTTACCTGGGACATGGTGAGCAATCTCCTGGCAGCTGTCTACGTGGTATATGCCTTCTTTCATTCCCATTCTCCACCCTACTTAGAGGCCATGGCCTCCTGAAGGCTTCTGAAACCCTCTACTGCTCTTCAGTGATTTCTAGCTTTCAGGCTGAAATGTCTTAGGCTATGGACTCTCTCCACGGGTAAGGTATAGGAACTAGGATTAGCTCACTTGTGAGAGGAGCCAGGTGCACTCTGTGGGTGAGTTAAAGTCTGCAAATTTCACTGTCTAAGTTCACAGCCCTAATGACAGAAGCATGCTGCACAGTCAGGGTCCTCTGCCAAGACTTGGAGGCAGAGGGCCGGGAGTGAGTGTCTGCCATCAGAGAAGCCTGGATGTTGGCTGAATGGGTCTCTTTCAAGAGGAAAAGTCTTCTTGGTAAAATCTGTCTCAATGAATCCAGGGAGCAAGTCCCGGATTCATGGCTTACCCATAAATGTTCCAAGAAGCTCTTTTAGCTGGAACCTCAGTTACTGGGGGTCTGAGCCATGTAGGGGATGATAAATCCCCATCACAGCCTATTGCCTAGAGCCCTCAGTGGGCACAAACTGTCCCTTAGTGATTCAGGCTCAGTGGACTATCTGGAACTGCTGCCCATATGTCTCAAGACCTGAACTACTGTTTGTCAGGACCCAGGCCCGGGGTCTCCCCTCAGGGTATCTCCAGGCCAGGCCAGGGAAGGTGGTCCAAGACACCTTTTTCCATTTTTTTCCCCAGACCTTCCTTCTCTCCTTTCTTTTCTTTCTTTCTGGATTTTAGACAAAGTCATATATAGTCCAGGCTGGACTCTTGACTATGTAACTAAAGATGACCCTGAATTTCTGGTCCTTCTGCCTGTATCATCTGAGCAGTGGGATTACAAGTCTGTGTCACCATGCCCATTGTGTGTCTACATGTTGATGTGTGCACCTACATGTAGAGGTCAGAACAGTCTTTGCCATCTACCTTTTCTTTTTAGATACAAGGTCTCTTCGCTAAGTGGAGCTCACTAACCAGGCTATGTTAGCTGACTAGTGAGACCCAGGGACCTGCCTATTCTTTACTGCTGGGATTACAAGCATGTTGGCCACCATAGCGTGCTCTCTCTCTCTCCACCCCCTTCCCATTGGGTCTAGGGATCAAATTCATTAACCTAATACTTAAAGGCAAGCACTTCACTGACTAAACTAACTCCTCAGCCAACAGGCCAGTTTTATGGGGTGTTGGGGTTCAAACCCAGGGCTTCGTGATGCTAGGCAAGTACTTTACCAACTGAGCCATGACCTTATTCTTCCTGCCTTTCTTTTGGATCTGGGATGAACACACAACCTTGCTTGTGCTAAGGGTAGGCTCTGCCACTGAGCCATACCCCAGCCTCTACCACTGAGCCATCCATAACCCAGCTTCCACCACTGAGCTGAATCCCAGCCCCCGGAGGCTTAATCTTGAGCCTCAAATGCCCGTTAGTCATGTCTCCATTCATTCTGGAACCTCTTTTCTCTTTGTCTTAACGTTTTCCAACTGGGTTTTGCTAGTGTATCATTTTGACACTGGCCATCTTCTTGACCTCTTTCCTACTCTGTTATTAGTTTTCCAGTTGATTCTCTTGAGTTTTCTGAATAAACAATCCTATCATGTACAAATAATGATAGCAATTTCTCTTCTTTTTCAAATGTTACGCTTCTTTTTCTCTTTTAATGTAATAATGTATTGGCTTAAACTTCCAGAACAATATAACATAATTATGGTAATAGCAGGCTTACTTGTCCCACTGTGACTTAAATATGAAAGCCCCCCAATAGTGTTTTATTACTGAGAATGATGCTGATGTTGGCTGCAGATGTATTTTTTTTCATTGTGTCAAGAAAATTTTTATTTGTATTTTACTGAGTTTTAGCAGAGTGGATGGCCAGTTCTATTAAATTCATTTCTGGCATCTGTTAAGATGATCCCATAATCTTTCCCTTTCTGATAATTGATGTGATTAATTACATGGACCTGTTTTCTGATATGCTTTCTCATCACTTCTGAAACAATGTCTGTGTAATGGAGAGGAGACGTGTTGGTCTGGGACCAGGGCAGGGAATTCAGGTGGGGTCTGTACTATGCCCAAGTCCCTGAGGCTTCACTGTTTCTTAGTTCCAGGGTAGAATTACCGGAAAGCATACTGGGATGCCCAAGGCATTCAACTGGGGCTCAGGAGGACTGGATGGGCGAATCAGTCCCAGAGAGATCTTTCGAAAGTTCCACCTGGCTGGGCAGCTTCCTTCAGCGGCTTTTTACCCTGGTCATTGTCTAGGTCCTTTACCCATCTTATCACCTGCATCTATACCCTCTAAGTGTCTAGAAGTGGCAGGTGGCAAACCCGAGCCTCTTCTCAAGGCTCTGACCCCCTTACAGAGAAGCTTCCCTGATGAAATACCCTCCCTTCCACCTTCCTCCCCAGGAAGGACAGACCCACTTTCACTGCAAGGAGGGGGCACCCCAGCCTTGAGGCTCTGAGTCCCTGTGCCAAAGACCTCTCTGGTGCTTCCCTGGGTAGGGTGAGCCCTGTATTTCAGGAACCCTAGTCCTATCTCTGAGCTCAGAGCCGTCTCCAGGACAAATGCTTAACCAGCCCCAAGTGGAATACATTGTTTCCAGTAGTGTTCACATCCTGCTTTTATCTCCTACACAGGGCAGTGACTGGCCATGCTCTCTGTCTCTGCTCCAGCAGCAGAGGATCCTGGGAGGCCTGAAGTCCTGGCACGCAGCTGCAGCTCCCTGGAGCCTCTTTAGAAAACGCAGCCGGCCTTGTTTCCTCCTCATAAACAGCAACTGAGCACAGCATCAGGCCCCAGGGGAGACTGTTCCCCCAAAGCTGCTGGCATTCGAGATGCAGGGAGGGGGGGCAAGTGGGCCCAGGAGGAACCAGATGATTCTGGATCTTGTCGGGAGGAACAGGAGTGGGTATAATGGCTGTCTGAATCTTTAGGTTTGCAGTACAATCTAGAGGCTGCCGTCTGGTTCAGTTTCCTTTCTTCATCTCCATCGAGTCTCAGGCTAGGGTTCTGCTACCTCCTTCCAGGGTCTTCTCACCTCCACAATCACTTTTCTGTCTTTGCCATCACTCAGCAGCTTTCTGGAGCACAGTTCAGTTCTAAGGACGAGCTGATACCCAGCAGAGGGCTGAGTCAGGTCAACACCCTCTTTGTTGAGCCCACCCTCAAGTTTGATGGTTTCAAGGACATCAACTTTGGCTGTGGGCTTAGACAGACTTTAGTTCAAGTTCTAGTTCCACCCCCTTTGTCAGCCCTGTGATGCTGGATGTGGTTTTTGGTTTTCTGTCCACCTCTTTGAACTTGTCTCCTCATCTATAGAACAGAACGTCCACTGCCAGAGTTGTGGAGGTATTGTGAAGTGGTCCAGTGATAGTAAAGCACTTAGCACATAGTAGGAGCTCTGTTAACTTTAGTTATTGTTCTATAACAAAGTCAAGGGAGGCTGGTTTTCTCACACACCCTCCTTTGTTTGCCACTGAAGGAACTTGAGGCCTAGAGAGAGGCAGGAGATGAAATTGGTATGTTCTTTCCTCCGTCAGCTAGTCCCTGAGTTAGGGAGAAAATCTGCTAGGTATCAGAGTGCTGGACCCAAAGCCTCTGCTGCACAGGACCTTGGGTTTCTGACTTCATCTGCACATCGGAGCCATGGCTAATTTGTCTAACAAACCTTTACCTTGTGCCCAGCAAGTGCCAGTCACAGTCATATGCCCTTCATATATAAGAATTTTATATGATCATTCAGTACATTTTAATTTAATCTTTTCTGACAAGCTCACAGGGGAGTTGCAGTCATTACTCCATCTTACAAGTGCAGCTCCATAGCTTTTCTAAGGTCACATAGTGAGTGAGTGTGAGGGGGTAGGGACCTCACTGATGAGGTTCCCACCCTTGGATATACCCACATCAGGCTCTGTGTTGGATCATATAGCAAGTGATATGCACCCAAGCCTTCTGATGGTATCGGGGGTCACAAGAGACATTCTTGGGTGTGCCTGGCAGTCTATGACTGGATAGGGCAGAATATCAGCTTCATCTTTTTTAAAAGGGTCTTATGTGGCTCAGGCTGAAACCCAAACTTGCTGTGTAGATGAAGATGGCCTTGAACTTGGGATCCTCCTGCCTCCACATTCGGAGTGCTGGGATGACAGTCCTGACTCACTGTCTTGGTTTGTGTGGTGCTGTGGATTGAACTCAGGGCTTCTGTGTATTAAGAAAGCACTCTACTGAGCTACATTTTCATCCCTGTTTCATCCTACAAATGCCAATCACAGAGGCCACATCTCAGGCCATCACAAGTGTTTCCCTGGAGAGAGGACTGTGGAAACCCAGAACAGAAGAGCTCTTTATTATTCAGAATAACCGCACTATTTAATTTACTATTAATAACAGCTCTCAAGTCAACCTTCATGAGAGAACTGGAGAGATGGCTCTCTCTTCCTGTGCCTCCTCCCTTCTTCTCACTGAGTACTGTGGACTCAGTCACGAGAGCATGAGCTGTTTGGGGTTTGGTGTGGGCGAGATGGAGGCCCAGCTGATACAGCCAGCCCAGCTACCACCCTCCCTTGGGATTTTGCTCTCTTGCTTTTCCCTGGTTTCTCGGGAGGCCACCACCTTTGTGTTGTCAGATCTGTAGTTGAGGGAGTAAGTCAGTCTTGTAGGCTGAGCAGGAAGGTCAGGGGCTGATCTGGAAGGGATGCTGATGCTGAAGCTGAGAGAATGCTGTTGTCATCTCTTGCCTTCCTGAACCTGAAAGCTGTTCTGTGCACACAGAGGATTAGAGAAGCCCGGGGTTCTTTTGGGAACTCACACTAGTGTAAGAAGGAACATGTCCAGAGTAGGACAGGAACTTTGAGGAGACCTGACCCCAAGCCAGGTAGATATTTGGCCCAGCAATCAGAAGACCCAGAGGGACCAAGAATAATGCCACCAAAGAGTGGGAAGTCTGTCCATTTCATCTATAGCTCCACTCAGGGCCTTATTGTCCAGGTGCTGGGAACATGTGAGCTCCGAGTGGCAAAATACAGTTGCTGACACCATAGGATAGTGTTGGGACAGAGCGGCTGGGTCTGGATAGACATGAAGGTAAAGCAGAGATTCTTTCCCAGGGCTGAACTTGGCCCATACTATTCATTTAAGGTGGCACTTGACTCACAGCTTTCCATAATCCAGCTCTGGTGTGATCTTGACTATACCAGTTGGCCTACCAGAAGATAAAGGCCCTTTACTCTCTCTTCTGACTTACCTGCTGTGCAGAGCTGGAGGACAATAGCTGTCCCAAGGGATAGGGTTGCTGTTAACATCCTCTCATCCCCGGGATGCAGCCAGGCAGTCTTCATTCTCATCTCCTCTGTTTTGGACCCTTCCATGCCCCGGCCATCTGTCAAGTGGGTGAATCCTAGACACTCTTGCAGGGGTGGGGTGGGATGTGTGTGGAGGTTGAAGAGTGTGTTGTCATACCATGCCGTGGGCTGGTTTCAGTCTGCTTGATGTAACACTGGCTTTTATGCCAAGCCAGAGTCAGGTTTCACATACCTGCATGCACACACACACACACACACACACACACACACACACACACACACACACACACACACACACTCACACTCCTAACCTTAAGATGCTACCAAGCAGGAAGGAAGCCTGGCTCATTCTGAGGCCTTACTCTTTATTCAAGGAGCAGTCTTGGGTGTCTGAATGGATGCTTGAAGACTCTGTCTTTGCAATTAACACAGTGCTGCAGTATTATTAGCCTCTGATAGGCAGGTCTGCCTTCGCCAGAAACTATAAATATGTGGGGCCAATGACTCAGCAAATCTGTTGCTATTTTTCTTGCAGGTCCATGTGGATCTGTGTCTGTGTACACCATGGCCCCATCTCCCTGCAGCTCCCATGACTAGTAACCATGGAAACACAGTCCTCCCCAGTACCATACTCTGCTGACAAACACTGGGAGTCCCCCAGCCCCCTCCCCACCTCAGAGAAGGAGCATAGACCTCACCGGTTCCCAATGAACAAGGGATGGTACTGATGAAAAAGTGTGGCTTTTATAGTCCAGGTCAGGCTTCCAAGTCTTTTCTCTGCTGGTTTGTGGTCAAGGCCTGGTCACTTGCCTAAAGAGAGTGTTCTGTACCCTAGTGGAATTGAGGGTAGCAGGGCAGTCATGAATGCTGTGGGCAGTGTGGCAGGGAAGCTGGGGATCGGGTATGGTGGTGGGGCTAAGGTTAATCAGTATGGGGTAAATACTTGGGACCTTGTTTCTCTCTTGAGAGAAGCTATGGAAGAGAGTGTGGCTTCTAATACTTCCTCTTTCCGTTCTCTCTCTCCCTCCCTTCCCTCCCCCTCCATCTATTCCTCCACAAATGTTCTCCTTCACACTTAACTGTGTTTGTGCCTGGCCCTGTGCTGGGTGTGAGTTCCCAGTGATGAATCAGATGAATCATTTTGATCCTTCCTCCTTGGGACTTACTGGCTCAAAGGCAGACAGTTCCTTGAATGATTCTTGGGAGTCCTGGAGATTAGAGCACAATAGAGCAGTGGGCATTACAGAATGACTTCCTAGGGGCCTGAAGCCCATGGTGTGTGCCTGGAGTACGGGGTCCATCGGGTGTTGAGTGGGGGGGGGATGAATGAGAGACACCTCAAGTTTAATTCTGCCTCTAGCAGGATAGTCCTTGAGGAAGCTGCCTAAGTTTGCTGACTTGTGAATGGGGACAATGGCACCTACCTGGTGGGTCTCGGCTCCCAAGGACACGAACATTATCCTACTAAAGAGAAGTCAAGGCTGTTTTTATGTCCCCTTCAGGCCAAATGAGGGAGCTGGACTAGATGGTATGTAGAGGCTTATTCCTGTCCTCACTTTCCCCATGTTCAAGCAGGAAGAAGCAGCTTCTACCAGGCAGGAGAAGTACAGTTAGACTCACACTGTGAAAAGCAACAGCTTCCTTCTTTCCGCTTTAGGGGAAGCAGGGTCCGAACCACAGCTGCCATCCCTAAGGATGTGTTCTTTCCTCCTGTGGCTGAAAAGCCCCAGCAACCACACCATGCTGTCCTTCTTTCTCCTACTCTTCTGCTCAAGACGGGAAAGGCTTCAGCGGAGAGACGTGAGGGCCATCTGGCCAGCTCCTAGTCTCCAGGTCAACCCAGTCCCAGTTCGCAGAGTATCTGATACCACTGAGTATCTCTTTGTCAGCTCATAGAAATCTCACACCAAGCTAGTGGTTCTCACGGATCCTTTCTCAGGGGCTGCCAGAGACCGTCGTAAAAATACAGATATTTACATTACAATTCATAACAGAGTCAAAATTTCAGTCATGAGATAACAGCAGAAATAATTTTATGTCTTAAAGGGTCACAGCATTAGGAAGGTTGAAAACAGCTGCACCATTGATGTGGATTGGTATTTCCAGATGGGGAATCTGAGACTCAGAGGTTAGAATCTGGTCCCAGGTCACTCAGAAGCAGGACCAGGGCCAGGACTTTAGTCCAGGTCATCAGTGACCCTTTATGCCACTCTGCAGCACCCTGGCACCATGATGAACTCCTTCTACCCTTGGGAAATTGGGGAGGATAGAAAAAGTATGGATATAAGTCTGGAATGATGGCTCAGTCCGTAAAGTTATTGTGCACAAGCATGGGGACCTGAGTTTAGAATCCCAGAACACACATAAAAAGCAGGCATGGCAGCCTACTGTAATCCCAGTACTGGGGAGGCAAAGACAGGAGATCCCCAAGAGGTTTTCCCAGCAAGCCTAGCCTAATCAGTAGACTTCTGATTCAGTGAGAGACCCTGTCTTAAATAGGGTCAAAAAGATGAGGGGGCTGGAGAGATAGCTCAGAGGGTAAGAGCACTGGTTGCTCTTCCATAGGTACTGAGTTCAATTCCCAGCAACCACATGATACCTCACAACCATCTATAATGAGATGTGGTGCCCTCTTCTGAATACTCTATGCATAATAAGTACATCTTGGCCTCTGGCTGTCTACATATATGAGCACACCTACATGAATTACACAATGTCACCCACAGAGAGTGGTATGTATGTGATTGTGCACTGAAAGCAGCTTGTGAGACCATGTCTGCAGGAGGACAGGTGTTCCAAACAACTCCAGGATAGTGCCTGTGTGGTGTGAGGCAGAGTGAAGATTTACCCCACCATTTGAACAGCCTGTTTCTCTAGGTCAGAGGAAAGAGAGGTGGGGAACTTGTCAGTTACAATAGGCTGTGTCTGTGTTTCACGTAAACAGTGAAAGCAACATACATGGGAGATAAATTCCAGGCTCCATGAGTGCCAGGTAGGGCTATGGTAGTCAGTGATCTTCAGAGGGGGAGATTCTTCAGACAGATATTATGGGCGGGTCACTTCAAGTACTCTCTCTGTCCCCCAATGATCCACAGAGCAGCGTCCCTACCTGTTCTAAAGATGGTAACTCTTACATCTGAAGACAGCCTGGCCCCAGCTAAGACTCCTGACTACCTGGTTGTCAGTGGAGAGCCTTCATCCAGTGACTGATGGAGGCAGGTTCAGAGACATGACTAAATATCAGGGCACGCTTGGAGAGTTCTGCTGAGGAGAGGGAGGGGGGATTGTAGGACCCAGGTAATTCAGGGACATTGGAGGAAACCCTTCAGAAACAGCTAGACTGGATCATGAGAACTCACAGTGTCTGAACCAATAACCAGGGAGCCTGCACAAGACCATCTGAGGCCCCCTGAATATATGAGACTATTGTGTAGCTTGGTCTATTTGTGGGACTCACAGCAATGGTGCAGGGCTGTCCCTGGTGCTTTGGCTGGCTCTGAGAACCCATTCCTCATGCTGTATTGTCTTGCTCAGCCTGAATACAAGGGCAGGGTGCTTGGTCTTAGGCATCTTGATAGGCCATGCTTTGCTGATGTCCATGGGAGGCCTTACCCTTTCTGAGCTAATACAAAAGGGGGGTGGATTGTGGGGGGGAGTAGGAGGCAAGGAGAGAGGGAGGCTGTGATCAGCAAAGTAAATATATAAATTATTTTTTTTTAAGAAAGAAACTTAAGACAGCCCAGTCTGAGGTCAAGCATTCCGTGGCTGTGTCTTGCTTGCTTCTTGCTCCTGCCTGATGAGCAAATGCAAAGAAGCCTCGAACTTTGTCTTCTGATGGTCCAAGTTGTGACCTAACATAGTCAGCCCCCGGTTCTCAGAGCTTTGGTTTCCCTGTCTGAGAAGACAGCATGGATGCAGCTGAGATCCAGTTTGCCCGCTGGCATGCAGCTGCCAGAAGGGCCTTTGTGAGGGTCTGGTGAGATCCAGTTTGCCCGCTGGCCACTGGATTTGGGGCCTCTATTCAAGCACCACAGTTCACTTTTCCTCCCTCTTCCTTGATCTAGGCACGTCCCTCTCGGTGCCTGGTTCAGTGACATGGAGGATTCAGCCTGGATCCTGGCATGGCCATGGAGACACAACTATTGCATATGGAACACATACCCTACACACAAGGCCTGGTACCACCCTGCCGGCCTGTAGTTCTCCCACAGTGAGGATGTGAAAAGTGATTTACTGGCCTCACAAAATGACCTAAATTCTTCCCCTTTCTTCTTTCCTTTCCTGGCATAAACTTTCTTTTTTTTTTTCTTCCTCTTTCTTTCCTTTATTTATTTAAATAAAAACTGCCCAGATTAAAGCCTCTAGGTCTGGAGTATTTTCTAAGAACAGACTTTTTATTAATCCAATTTAAAAAGCTGGGTGTGGTGGCACACACCTTTAATTCCAGTGCTCTGGAGGCAGAAGCAGGGTTCTCTGATTTCGGGGCTAGCCTGGTCTACAGAGTGAATTCCAAGACAGCAGAGGCTACACACACACACACACACACACACACACACACACACACACACACACACACACACACACACACACACACAAACCCAATAATAATAATAAATAAAAGGAAAAAAACCAAATTCCATCTGTTTACAAATTTTGGGGTAATTCCTGTTTTATATTTCTTCCTCTTTCTATTTGGTGAGTTCTCTTCTCTCAAGGAGAAAACAGTTTCTACCTGTTGGGTCCCTGGGTGGAGACACTGGGTTTATGAACTTGCTTTTACAAGGTCTCCTCACACTGCTTTTGGGTACCGAAAGCCTAGGAGGGCCAGGATGCAAGCCAGTACCTCATTTGTTGTAGGCTAGGAGTTTGTCTCCTGGGACTGGAGAGATAGCTTAGTGGCGAAGACTGTTCTTCCAGAGGACCCAAGAACTGTCTGTCATCAGGTGGTTCACAACTGCCTATAGTTCCAGATCCAGGAAAGCCTTTGCTCTCTTCTGGCCTCTGGAGGAACACACACTCACATGCATAAACCCATAGGCAGACATACACATATGATTGAAAATAAAAAAGAAAATTATTGCTAAGCCCTAATGTGATGATATCTGGGTCTTGGGAGCTAGGTCTACATATGGGGCTTATTGAATGTCATCAGCATTGACTTGAAACCCCAGAGCTGGCAAGATAGCTCAGTGGGTAAAGGTACTTGTCACGGGTCTCACATGGTGGAAAGTGAGAACTAACTCCTGCCATTTGTCTTCCGATCTCATGTGCTGTATCATGTATGTGTTCAAATGCCTGAATACACACATACACACACAGACACGCACAAGCACACACATACGCACACACACACATACACACTCATGCACAAGCACACCAGGAATAGACCTCTACCCCTACTTGCTCTTTTTATCAGCTCCAGGACCAGAACATGGAGGAGGTAAGTAATCACATGACATCAAAAAATATGAATAAATGTAGAGTCTACACTCAAGCAAGGTCTGGCATGGCACTGTGGCCATCAGGGGAAAGTTTCCTGTTTGCTTCAGAGTGTGCCGTGCTGCGTGCCCGTGCGTGTGATTTGTCAAAAGGAACCTCTTCTTTGTGTACCTACGGCAAGAGCTCCATTGGGGAGGAGCATCCTCTGCTGCTGGCTTTGGGGTGAATGCCCAGCCTGCTAAGTTGGCAGCACCCTGTGCCCTCCGCCTTGTGATCCTGCCATGTGGGATATGCCCCTTCCAGAGATCTGCTGGCTCCTTTGGATCTAAAGAACCCTCTCATCCAGAAAGTAGTTTTTGACTCACAGGGACGCCTAGAAGAGACACACAGATTAAGAAGGGCCTTCCAGGCCTCCAGCCAAATGCTAATGGTAGCGTTTCAGACCAGGCCTCTGAGATTCAGGATATCTCCTCCACACAGTGGGTCTGATCACCACCACCACCCCAGGGGGCAGTGGAGCAGGAAAGGAACATCACACTGGGCTGTCCATGCCGCTGTCTAGCCATCTGGAGACGGATGGCCACTGGGAGAGCTGGGCAGGGTAATCTGTGACCAGGGCTTGGAGAATTGGTTTGGGACCTGCAATGGCTGGCTGGGCTCCACCTCATCAAGAAGATTAAGGGTAATTGAGAAGCGGCTCTCACAGACTACTTGAAAGTTGGAGGTTGGCCCAAAGCCTGCCCACTAAAATGCACTCGTGCCAGAGATGTGAGAGCTCCCATCGAAAAGCAGGAGAGCATCCCGTGGCTGGAGGAGAACTGTGGTGACCAAAACAGCTTGATGCTCACCAGCCTGTGAGGGATACCTCACCATCACTATCCTCACCATCTCGCGGGGGAAGAAAGTGACGCTCTCAGAGGTGTTCCTGGATCCCTGTGTCAGGGCAGCTTACCGAGGTCAAGTGTCATATCTGGGCAGAGCCCCACTTGCTTGACTCCAGGAACCACCTTCCTTACTGAGTCAGACTGATCCAGAAATGAGGACCTTGAAGTTGAGGGATCAGGCCAGGCCACATACTAGCCTTTTTTTCTCCATCCTAATCTACCATTCTTGCAGGTACCTGCAGAAGAGGGCACTCCATCTGGACCTTCAGTTTCAGGAGGTTGTGAGCTGCCCAGTGTAGACGTTGGTAACACTGGTGCTCTGTAGCGACAGCAAGCATTGTTAACCACTGAGTCATCTCTCCAGCTCTACAACATGGGCCCCAGTTACTTTTGGGCTCTCCAGCTTTCAGTAGCCTGTACTACCTCCAGGACCCACTGCAAGTCTCCCTGCTGCCTTCCTTCCACGTCACCAGCCTCACCTTCCCTGCTTTTCACCATATACTTGTCTCCTCATCTGTGACTCCCTGCCAGCCTCTGGTCCTTTGCAGATCCCTTTCCACAAAGCCTTCCTGCACTCACTTTGTAACTAGGACATGTCACAGAAAGCTATGTCAGCTTCTAACCTTCATCTTCACAGCCTTGGGTAAAATAAAGGGAGGAAGGGAACCCGCGTTCCTCTTCTGACTTCCCAAAGCAAACCTGGTCCTAGTCCTGTGTTCCGTTAATTATAAGAGGAGTTCAAGGCACATACTCTTCCTTTGAGCTTCCCTGTTGTGGGTCCTGAACCCCTGAGCCCCAGGACCAGGACACCAGGGCTCTATTTTGTACTATCTGCATCCCTGAGAGCAGAACCTTAGCTCCCAGATTTGTATGATGGGTGATGGTGGAGCCAACTAGTCTCCACCCCCTCTCCAGGTCTGGTGAGTGGGCTCATTATCTCCCTGCCATGCTAGCCAGGCCTTGGGGTAAAGCCAGCCCCAGCTTTTGATGGGAGACAGATTTAATTACCTTCTCAGGCAGAGGGCGAGGATAATGAGGAACCAATGGAAAGCTTGGCGAGGCAGTTCGTCCTGTGGCCCTAAGCACTTGGCCTGCCCACCCCTGCATCCAGCCTCTGGGGATTTGGGATGAGCCAGACTCTGGACTCCCAGGCAGCTGTGGCCATTGTGTGATTCCACCAAGGCTGACATTGATTTACACAGAGTATTCCCACCCGTGTTGAGGAATGGTTCAGTCTTCTACAGTAGCGTGGAGCCCTGGGACAGACAGGAAGAGAAGAGACGGAGGCAGACCGTGAACTGGATTGTACGAGATCTGAAAATACTGATGGGGTGGAGAGTCAAGAATAGAGATTGTGGAGGAGATCCTGCAGGGGGCCGGCCAAAGCTTGTCACTCGGGGTTAGGGCATCTTAACCTCCTCCAGCAGCTGCCGAGTCACAGCTTGTTTGCCCTGGTGTTTTCTTTTAAGCTCTTACAAAATTTTCCCTGGAGCTTCCTTCGAGTCTGCTCCTAAGTTCTTTTATTAATGAGACTGGGAATCTTGAGTGAGGACTCCAATTTCCCTGGTAACCCAGCTAGGGCTCCCCCAAAGTTTCCCGTAACTCTATGGCTGGACTTGGGAGCTTCACAGACTGGTTAAGCACTGGGGTCTTCTGGATTCTTATTGGCAATGAGGAGGAGGAAGGGAGGGGGACAGACGGAAGTGTCCCCTTGACAGTGACGAAGCTGGGGAGAAGGTGGGCAGACAAGTGAAGAACATTCCTGTGGGGCTCATCCTGGACTCTGGGTTCTTCCTTGAGGGTGACACAGAGTACCTTTAGGTTCCCTGACTTTTCTGCTTTAGAAAAGCCGTCACACCAGGCTCCCAGGAGGATGAATAAACCTGAAGAAAGGATGGATGAGAAGGGCTTGATGGTGGTTCTCCTACCTGGTCCTCATCACTGTCCCCCCAAACTATCCATTCATTCCAATCAGGTCGTGGGACACAACACTGCAGCCCATACTACCCGCGAGGAATTTTTTCTTTTTCCTATTCCTAGGCAAATTAACTCTTCCAAGCCTTAGTATCTTGATCTGTAAAGTGAGGTTTGAAACAGTATCTCAGGATTGTGGCATGAATTTAAGAAGGCAAGACAGAGAGAACGATAATGTTTATAAAATGCTTAACATAATGTCTGCCAAGGGGCAGCAGTCCCAACTGCTAGCTGTAATAATGGTTATTATTATTAATCCCGCTGGGTAGTGTTTCTCCACCTTTGAAGATTCCAGGTTCCTTTGCGAGAAGCACGCAAGCCTCAAACTCCTGTCTTCTACCGCACAGGATTGAAAATGTCAAAGAAATACAGGGTTGAGAGGGGGAAAATCCAAGAACGTACTCGACAACGCCTCCCATCCATTACCATGGGCTGGGTTGGGAAGGTATTCTAGGCTGCATTTCCGAGTGTGGCCCCCTCGGCACGGGGCGGCCACTTGGGTCGGGCTCCCCTCTTCCCGGCTGCCCGCAGTGTCTGTTGGATTCCTGCCCAGCCTCCCAGCTCTGGAAGCAGTGACTTTGAGCCAAGAACGAAGGAAGCTCTCCCGAATACAAATACCTTTGGACCCTCAGATCCCAGCCGGCGCGCTATTCTCATGCTAATGAACAGAGCGGAGTTCGGGAGGTTTTGAAGGGGAAATTGCCAACATAGGAACCCAGCCCAGCTGCCCCGCTTCTCCCTTTGCCAGGGCTAAGACCTCCGGGGTCATTTTCAACACGGGCCTTCTCATACCCAGCACCAGCGCTCCTGTAGCTCTGCAAGTCCCCTGGCTGGGTGGCCTCCATTGTTCGGTGTCTATGAACTGAACAGTCCCTTTTGAATTGAAGTAATAATCCACTTGACAGTGATAGCTGTTATTCACATACCCCTCCTCAGTTCTGGTGTTTGGGAGTTTGCACAAGCACCATTTGCTATTTCCTGCAACCCTCATCATTCAGTCTGCAGAAACAAGAACCAGAAAGGACAGCAAATTGCCCCAGGCCTTGCCACTGTGATGCCACACTCCAAATTCAGATGTGTGTACTCAGGGCTACAGCTGTACCACGTAGGCCTTGAAACTCTAGGGTATCAGGTTTCATCACCCTGTGACCATGAATTTGGGATTTCTGGGTTTGTAAAAATTCCCCACTGAAGATCCATTTTATTTCTGGTCTGTTATTAAAGCCTGATTTTTTCACTCAGACCAGAACAATCCCTGTTTTGGTTCAATGAACTCCTACCCACCCTTCAAGGCTTACATTGCTTGTATCAGCTCTGCTACATAAAGCTGCCCCAAGTTCCCCAAACTCCACTCTGTTCTTACTGTCCAAATCTCTGTGATATCCCTCAGGTGTGGCTCTGCCTCCTTTCCTAGGCTGGAAAGTGCTTGAGAAATGGTCCCTGCCGGTTCACAATGCTTAGCATAGGGCCTGGCACTCAGCAGGCTTCAAGAAATGTTTGAAGGTTGAGCAGATGGTCCCAATGGAGAAGGCTGTAATTTCCACTCCAACAAAGGGGAAGCACTGATGTTGAAGTGCCATGAGCTCTCAGTATCACCAAGTTCTATACCTTGAATTCACACACACACACAAACACCCACACCCACACCATCGTTAGCAGTGTCTCCTCAAACACCCTTTAAGACAGGTCAATTCAGGACTCAGGGCCTTGTCTAAGGCTAGGGAAGCATTGACTCAAAAGTAATTGAGGCCTGGCTATGCAAGGCTCCAGCACTGCTCTTGACACCCCTCGGAACCCTTGAAGGGGAGGAATGGAGAATGTGACTGTGGACCAGCACAACAGCTTTCTGTTACTGGAGGGGGAAGAGAAATGGAGAGAGCTTGTGTACTTCCTGTTAGAGAGCTCCAGCCCTGAAGGCAATCAGGCTCAAAGCAGAGGCACATCCAGCATCTCTGTGGCAGCCGATTGTCACTTCACATGAGTCACACATTACCCAAGCATCACGGTCCCTCCCCAGAGTGACTCCTCATGTAGCCTTAGCCACCAACACCCTAACCCCCAACCTCTGCCACATAGCACACACATATTAACTAAGCCTTCTTCCTTGAGACCTCCCATCCCCTCAGAAATCTTTAAAAGGAGACACACTGCTTGGCTGATGAAACTGAAATTCTTCTTCAGACCCAGCCACTAACTGCCACCTGTAGCATTAAAAAAAAAAAAAAAAAAAAAAACCCTTTAAGCTGCGACAGTTGGGGTCGGCATGCCCTCTTTCCTCCTTTTCTTCTCTTCCTGCCTAAAAATCTAATACTCCTTCTAGGGCTTCCCAATGGATTTCCCACTCTACCTTGGCCAATTGCTAGTACACTCTCAAAGCTTTCTTGAATTTTCCTGGTCTAGACTAAGAAAAGCCTTGTTGAGACAATGAGCTGGTAAACAAGCTCCTGTCTGGGGAATTCTTTTCTTGCTGGGCTCTGACATGACTCCTGCCCCATAAAACTCTATCCTGGCTTCAGAGGAGTCTCTGGGTTATGTGAGAGGTTCTAGGGGAGGAGACTTATTGGGGGAGTCATGTCCCAAAATTTATCTCCATAGTCCAAGAAGGAGGGAACACTGCCTGGATGGTGGTGATGGGGTAGGATGAGGAGAAGAAAGTCACTGGGGGTTTGATGGGAAACTCATTTTGCCTTAATTGTATTGTGCTCATTAAACCGGATACTATAAAAGCGAAGGCAGAACAGAAAAATGTTGAAAGGGGTTTGCAGAGAGGGGCTGGGATGAGGAGATGTCCCAGACTCCTTTGAGATGAGAGAATGGGTTTTAAGGATCTCTGGGTCAAACAAGGGTGGCTCCGCCCAACTCTTTTATACTTAAAATTTTATTTTTGCATGTGTACGTATATGTGGTGTACATGTATATGTGTATGCATGTTTGGGGTGTGTGCGTGTTCAGGGTCAGGTGTGGTGAAGCTAGAAGTCAATGTTAGGTATCTTGATTATTCACTACATTATATATTGAGGCAAGGTCTTTAATTTGTACCCAAAGCTTACGGATTTGGTTAGTCTAGCTTTCCATCTTGCTTTGGGAAGCCTCTGTCTGCTTCCCAACACCCCATAGAGGACTGGGCTTAAATATGTTGTCTAACATTCCTGCTTAGTATTTATATGAATGCAGGGATATATACATACATATATATGTATATATATATATATGTATATATATGTGTATATATATGTATATATATGTATATATATATATATATATATATATATATATATGTTTGTATTTTACCCACTGTGTCAGCCCCACCAGCCAAAATCTTACCAGTTGGGCCCAGAGAAGGTGGTAAGTAAAATGGGAAAACCAGGTCTCCCCAGAGTTGGCTATTAAGAATCAAGCATCGTAGCGGACCCTCGGATGGACCTCCTCACTTACTTGATATTCTTCATTGGAACCCTTGAAGCAACTTGTTGAGGTGGACACTGTAACTACCCCCAGTTTTCCATGAGAGGCCTGTACAGAAATAGACATGCCTTTCCCAAGGACACGCAGTGATTTAACAACGCCACATCGTCCAGTGAGTTGTGCCTGACTTCTGCACTGAATATGGAAAGGACAGTTGAGGCCAGGCCACTGGGGACCATGGAGAAGCCATTTGGATAGACCTGATATACTAATGTAAGTGCCATCCATGCAGGAGTAAATGCTCTGGCTGGATCCTTTGTGTCCCCACTTCCCCACATCTATGTGCCTGACTGAGTAGACAGAATGCAGCCTGGTTCATGGAGAAGTCCAGAGTCCTATTTGCCAGAGGAAGAAGATAGGGCTTGTAGAGTATCAAAGGAAGAAACAATGTTTCCTGAAGAAGAATCTTGGTACTCTTGGCTGGGCCTCTTGCCCTCTCTAGAACCAAGATGTCACCTTTGCACCCCAAGAGCTGCCCCCACCTTGAGATAACAAAGGAGGTCACGGCTGAAGAAAACAGCAACTCCTTAAGGTAACTGAGAGTCTCCTGGGAAAGGAGCTTAGCCCTGGATTCAGTAGAATAACCCCCTATACTCCACATCCATGCCCTGTACTCCCAGGAAAGAACCTTTGGGGTCAGCTTTGCTTTTCTGCTAATCCAATGGAGTGTCCAGTTGGTAGGCTGCAGAATGGCAGATACCAGCTTTCTCTGCCTACTCCTGTGTTGTGTGCCAAAAACCTCACTAGAAGCCTCAACCTATGCCATCTTGGTTCCCAGGGCCTGTATTCTCAGCACCAGCTTGGCTGCTAAAAGAGGCACCTATGGATTCTGGGCCTCCATCCAAACTCTGAATGGCCCCTGATCAGCATCTTACAATAATCTAAGCTTTCCAAGTCTTTACTGGAGAAGTCATAGTCTAAGCCTGTCTTGGCCTAGTGATAACTATTTGGTCAACAAATGGTGGTATTGAAATGCCTTGCTTTTGAATGTAGACTTCATCAGGGCTCAGACTATAGATGGAGTTGGGACTCATTCTGTGACCAGTGCCAGGGCTTGGGGTGTGGTCAAGATCAGGGCTCAGTGTGTGGCCAGAGTCAGGACTCAGTGTGTAACCAGGGTCAGGGATCAGTGTGTGAACAGGATCAGGTTCAGGGTATGACCATGCTAGCTTGATGTGTGACTAGGCTCAATGGGTGGATGACTAGGGCTTAGTATATGACTAGGATCAGGACTCAGTATGTGACTTGCATCAGGGCTTAGTGTGTGATCAGGTTCAGGGCTTTCTATGAGACCATTGTCAGGGCTCAGTGTATGCTCAGAGTAAGGAATCGGCCTGTTGTCAT
This sequence comes from Phyllotis vaccarum, assembly GCA_033318265.1. NCBI lineage: Eukaryota > Metazoa > Chordata > Mammalia > Rodentia > Cricetidae > Phyllotis > Phyllotis vaccarum. Next base: position 73,348,178 of record JARWLC010000012.1, read on the forward strand.
AATCACAGTTCAGCCCGCATCTGTCACCAACAGCTGACATTTTTGGGGAACTTACTCTCCTTAAAGCCAGATTACATAGTTTTGAGCACTGGTTGCTGGAACAGGGTAAAGATAATCTTCAAGAACAGTGGTTCTCAGCCTATAATTCGTGACCCCTTTGGGGTCACATATCAGATACCTGCCTATTACATATTTACATTACAATTCACAACAGTAGCAAAACTACAATCATGAAGTAGCAATGAAATAATTTTATGGTTGGGGGGGTCACCACGTCATGAGGAACTTTATTAAAGAATTACAGGGTTGGGAAGGTTGAGAACCTCAAAAGTATAGGTTGTGGAGCAACCCAGAGTGGGTACTGACTGTGCTCACACTGACCTGTTTCCGTCTGAGGCAATGTCCTGAGCCTTAGTCCGCACCTTGAGTTGCTCACCTCTAAGTGAAGATGATGTTTTGTATTTTCTTGACCTACTGTGTGCTGCTTTAAGATTTTGAACAAATTAGAGACTGTGATATCCAAAAGTGAGTGTCTGATAAGGCTCTTTCAGCTACACTGATACCCCATTTCAGTAACTGAGAGGCTGGGAGGGAGGGGTGGAGGGAACGAAAAGACCCGTTTTGTTCTTTTATTATTATTTTATGTGTATGGGTGTTTTAATTGCATACATGTCTGTGCACATACATTCCAGATACCCCAAGAGGCTAAAAGAAGGGGTTGGATCCCCTGTTATTAGAGTTCTAGATTAATTATTAGTTACAGTGGGTGCCGGGAATAGAACCCAGGTCCTCTATAAGAGCATCCACTATTCTTAACCACTTGGCCATCACTCTGGCCCCCATTTTGTCCTTAAATGGAACCTACCAAAAGCTGGAAAGATGGTCCATCAGTTAAAGCAAGCACTGGCCGTGTAAATGAAGACCTGAGGCCCCCTGAAACACACATAGATGCCATGTGGGTATGGGGGCTTGCCTGCCTGTAATTACAGCATTGGAAGGCAGAGACAGAAACCCCAGAACAAGATGAGTAGTAAAACTAGCCATATTGATAAGCTCTAAGTTGAGAGACCCTGCTTCAGTGAATAAAAAGGGACAGCTCTGGAAGATTGATGGTCAATATGAACCTTTGGGCCTACACATGTACATCACACACACAGAGAAAAAAATGGGTAAAGAAAAAAGAGAGAAATAAAGAGAACCTATCTCCTTGGAAGCCCTGCAGCAGAGACAGGTTAATTCCTACTTGAATGCATGGCTTTCCATCTTCCCACCATTTCCCATTAGGCCTCATTCCCAGCATTGCTGCTTGGGAATTAAATTCCCGACATGGGTTTTGGAGATACATGTGTAAACCATAGCAGCATTTGAAGGTTGGGAAGGGATATGAAGCTGAAAAAGCAGGGGTTGAACCCCAACCCCTGGGCATACCTAGCTGGTGTCTGGGAGATGCCAGATCATCTCTTACTGAAGGCCCTGAGTCTGACCACTTGCCACCCAGCCCCAAGGCTGCCCTTGCTCATTGCAGTAATGGCTAGAGGGTCCCTTCCTCTGCATGCTGGCAGATACTGGGAGACTTTAGCTAGGAGTAGAGAGAGGAGCATGCCCAGATAAGTGTCTTTTGCAGCTCTGAGGCCCTGACTCTACAGAGGCTTTCCCCAGAGGTCCTTCAACCCCTAAGCTTCAACCCCTAAGATTCTGTAATTAATTTTGGCACCCTCCAGCCAGTCGATCTTCCTAATTTGCATGCTTTTCAAGAGCGTGGAATTCTAAGCATCAGCCTGTCCCTCCTGTCCCATCCAACAAGATGAATGAGCAAGCACCTGTTCTTCACTTCCCTCAGAGGAGAAAGCAAAACAAATACCTGAAATTACGGTGGTCAGAGACGATGGGGAGGGTCCCATTGTCCAGGGAGGGCTGTGGGTGTCAAGGTTAGGCTGGGGTGGGGGGCAGGGGTGCTAATCTTGGGGGCCACAGAGGTCATTCTGCCAGAAACAAAGGGTGAGATCAGTGATTGCAGCAGACCCAATAATAGCAGAGAAGCATCATGGGATTCAAGCCAGGTCATGGAAGGTTCATCTCAGCTGAGTGGCCTCAGGCAAGTTCCTTAACCTGTCTGTGCCTCAGTTTGTTTCTCTAAAAAATGGGCTGGTGTGTGTGTGTGTGTGTGTGTGTGTGTGTGTGTGTGTGTGTGAGAGAGAGAGAGAGAGAGAGAGAGAGAGAGAGAGAGAGAGAGAGAGAGAGACAGAGACAGAGACAGAGAGAGAGAGAGCTACATGAGCACATATTTGTTAACTATTCTTATCTCCAGGAGTGTGCACCAAAGATTTCCGACTTCTCATTTCCAATAGTAAAATAATGATTTAATACAGTCTCAAATGTAAGCACATCAGTATGTTGATATGAATTTGTAAACTATATATGGGAAACCATGACTATAAAATAATCATAATTGTAAAAAGATAAGAAAAAGAATAAAATACAAACAGAAATTCTAGTATTTTCCCCACCTCAAGGGGTTCCTCCTTCTTCATAGACTAGTAAGTAGCTTAGATAGAAATTCCACCAGAGTGCATGGGGGAGAAGAAGCTGGGGGCAGTGGTGGGGTGGGGTGGGAGCACGGAAGTGCTAATGAGGGTGATTAAATCATTTGCAATAATCCATTTGGAACAGCACAGGGCGTGATGACAGCTCCACAAATAGAAAGGTGGCCAGGGAAGCAGCTGGAAGCATGCATTCCAAGGGCATGGGGCAGGCACCTGAGTTACTTCTGCCTGCCCAGGTAACCCACCAGGTCCTGCAGCATCCACATGGTGATCAGAGTTGTTCCTTCCAGGGGCTTGTCTGTGAGTCAGTCTCTCTTCTTCCAGAAAGCTCCTGGTGACGGTTCTTTTCTCCCTCCATCTCCCCCAGAACAAGTTCTTGCAAATCTTTTTTAAAAATCTTCTCTCTTTACCTTTATTTATTAGTGTCGGGGGAGGAGGGATACATGTGTGAGGTGAGTGTGTCAAACCTAGAGGACAGTTTTCAGAAGTCAGTTGTCTCCCTGTGCCATGTGGTTCCTGGGGACTGAACTCATGCTAGCAGGATGAGCAGCAAGGGCCCTTTACTTGCTGAGTCAACTCGCTGGCCCCAAATCCTTGCAGGTTTGAGCCCAACACCTCTTTCCCCCTTTGCTCCTCTGAGCTGTCAATGGCTGCACTAGCCTGCCTGCCTTCTAAAGCATGTCTGTCATGCTGTGCTTTACTTTCTGGGATCAGTCTCTTTGTCTCTCTGTCTCTTTGTCTCTGTCTCTCTGTGTCTCTCTCCCTCTCTCCTTCTCCCTCTCCCCCTCTCCCTCTCCCTCTCCCCCTCCCCCTCTCCCTCTCCCCCTCCCCCTCCCCCTCTCCCCCTCTCCCTCTCTCTCTCCCTCTTCCTCTCCTTCTCCCCCCCCCCTCCTCTCATCTGTCTCTCCTGAGTCAGGAGTGTGTGTTGAGGGCTGTTGTGGACCCAGGCACGTGGAACACAGAGAGGAAAGCACAGGGATCCTGTCAACACCAGTTGAATACTCAGCTGCACTGAGACTCAGCACTGTTTGTGAAACATATTCAGTTCCCCTCCCCAGTTCTTATATGTTTAGTGGTTTCCTTTTCTCAAGGCTCCTCCATCATGGCTCCATCACACCAGTAAGCACACTTGCCTACGGGTCCAAGGATGGCACCTCCTCTGCCCACATCACTCCACTCCTGGAGTTTAGCCCTAGGCTCTAACCTTCTCAATCTTCCAAACGCCGAGACCCTTTATTACATACAGTTGGTGATCCCCAACTACACAATTTTTTTGATACTTCATAACTGCAGTTTTGCAACTGTTAGGAATCTTAATGTAAACATCTAAGATGAACGATATCTGATATGGAGCCCTTATGAAAGGGTCTTTTGACCCCAAAGGGGTCATGACCCATGGGCTGAGAATCACTGTTTTAACTGTTCTTCCTTTACCATCTGCTGACTAGTTAGCTAGGACACCCCTAGAGCGCAGGCCATTGCTGTGCCTACTGTAACACTCAGAGCTTAGGACCCAGCCCGACCTGCTCGTGGTCAGTAACTGTTGGTTCAGTGAATGGGCTTCTATTCTGTTCCATGACGCTGAGCCCCATTGTCTCCTGGTCTGGGCCATAGGCGGTTAGGGCTCCTATTTTTCCTCCACCCTTCTCTCCTCTTCATCTTCCTCTCCTTTCTCTTCATCCTCTCCTTCCCACTCTCCTCTTCTACCTCTTTTCACCCCTTTCTTTCTACCCCCTTTCTTCCTCGTTCCCTTCCTCTTCCTGGTCTCTGCCACCTGGCCTTATAATGACTTCTTGGAAGGGAGCCTGCCTTCCCATCCTCAACCTTGCCTGACCTCAAAGCAAGCCTGCAGAACAAAGAATCCAAATGTGGCTGGCCAAGAGGGAGCAGGAGGGCCTGGTAGCTGATCAGGCAGCACCTTCCTTGATACCCAAGACCACGTGGAAGGAGCAGACAGTTAATTTGCTCCCTAATTACCAGCTTCACCATGGACATCCTCCGAAGATGCATCTCTCCTAATTGAAACAGCAGGGTGGATTGCAGGCTCTAGGCAAGCATCCTTTGCTTCCTGGCAGGAGCAAGAGGTAGGCAAAGGTGTTTCATTAGAAGAGAGTTGGGGGAGGAGGTGGTCACAGTGCCTGCTGCCTCCTATAAGTGTTATTTGGAGACCTGCAATTTAGATGCACAATGAAACAGCTGATGGGAGATGACCTCATCCAGGAAGGAGAGGGCTCCACACAGGGCTACTCTTCTTGTCCACAGATAGCAAGAGACCCTCCTCTCTGTCCTGGAAGAGAGTATCTTGGTTCATGCACCCAAATTCAAGGTTTTAGGGTTTACTGGACATGCTGGCAGAATCCACACACCCTACACCTCCTGTATCCATATCCCCATTTCCTCCTTAGGTTTCCAGATTGCAAAATAGCCAGTTAAAAGACCACATTTCCCGGGATCCCTTCCAGCTAGAGGTCACCAATGTTATTGTGGGGCAGATTTTTAAACAGATGTTGTAGGAAGGATTACGGGGTTGGGAGGACTTCTCCTAAGTGAAATATATGCAAATGACATATTACTGTTTTTCATGACTTTTTTCCTGCTTCTCCTGGCTAGCACCAGGATGGTTGTAACTTAAATAATTTGGAGCTGAGAGGTTGAAAGTTGCCTACTAGAAATGGGGGTATCATTCTAGATAACACTCTAGAAAGAACCTGAATTCCTGATAAGTGGAGTTGTTATATCACTGTGGACTGCTTATCCATAGATCTGTTTGTTTGCTTTTGTTTTTGAAACAGGGTTTCTCTGTTTAGTTCTGGCTGTCTTGGTACTCACTCTATAGACCAGGCTGGCCTAGAACTCAAAGATGTTACTGCCTCTGCTTCCCAAGTGTTGGGATTAAAGCATGAGCAACCATGTCTGGCAACAGATTTTTTTTTAAAATAACCTTTTTATACTATTAAGTCACTGAAGCTGGGTTCTGTCACTAGCCAATAGACTAAAATTCTAGAAAGTGTCCTGACCTTTTGAGATGTGAAAGATGAATTTGGAACCCCTGTGTATACACTGCACATGCACACTATCTTGAATATGATTTAGTGTGGAGAAGGCTGGACATCTCTGAGTAAGGAGATTACATCATTGCCTTAATCTGCAACCCATGGCCTGGGTCACTTTTGCTTACTGCTATGGGGCCTCTGGGAGCAAACCAATGACCTGACAGGTGGTGTCTGTTTTATTGACAGCCCCTTTGCTTTTATTACTGCTAAATTAAAATTCTGCATTGCATAACAGAAAAGATAGTAGACTGTGTCCTTGCCAAGTCCTGGGGGACACTGGATTCCCACAGACTGGCTTGTCATCAATATGCATGACACTTCTCTGGGCTTCAGGAAGGGCTGGGCAGAGGCCAGATGAGAAGAGAGAAGAAGATGGGCACAGAGATGGACCATAGGATAGAGAGGACTCTCTGGAGGTTGGAGGAGTCATAGTCCAGAGGTGCCCACTTAGCGAAACTAGCCTTGAGAGGAGGCATGGACTGGAAGGGCACCTAGAAGCTGGAGGCTGGGTTGATGATAAGACTAAGGGGATTTTGCCTCTGTTTCTCAGAAGAGGCTGAACAGGAGTAGAGCCTCATCTGAAGACATGGGGATCATAAAATACCAAACCCTAATAGGAGATAGGGTATGAATTCAAAATCTTTTCCCCTTGAGAACAGCAGGAGAGCCTTGTTTGTGGGGACTACCCAGAGACCTCAGGGCCACTCCTGGGGCCAGGATACCAGTGGTCTGCACACATGTTTCTTGATGGGTATGTATGAGGCTACAGAAGTTGTCATACTGCCCTGCCTCTTTGAGGAGCGGGTGGCCTTGAACTCAGCCTTCAGACCTCACTCTGCCCAGAGTTTCCCTGGCTGTGTGCCTCCTACCACCCTCCCTAACCCCCTACCCAGATTCCCAGGCTCTGTGGTTGTTAGAGATGTCAGGGATTGAGGCATCAGAAGCCTCATGATTGGTGCTTTTCTTCCTGCCCCAAGGAGAAATTGCTCTGATGCCGCCAAGGGCCCCTCCCCCCATAGCCAAACACCACCCCCACCCCCACAATCCCTGCTTTTCCTCCAGTCACCTGTCCTCCTCCCCCCATCCCCCACAGTGACAGAGGTCAGGGAGACATAAACAACCCACAGTTTCCAATTAATTTTTAATTGCCACTTGAAGTTCTTAATTGTAGCTGAAACACTATCTCTGATGGAGGCCTGGGGTAGGGGTAGGGTAGGGGTGACCCAGTTAGAGGTGCTGAGCCAGTAGGCAAGGGCTAGAAGGCAGCCTGGCCAGCGACCCTAGGTGTCTCTAGAGTTGTGCCTCTGCCTCTCTGGGGCCAGAGGTTTAGGCTCCAGCCTGTTCCCCGGGCAAAAAGGCTATAGCAGCACCATCGGTCAGTGTCTTGTTACAGTAGTAGAGGGTCCTGAAAAGACTGTGGCAACTTCTCTTTGGCAAGTTTGAACCTTTTTCTGGACCTGGGGCCAGAGTGACCCCAGGCGGTTCCTGGGAACTCTTATAGGAGATTAGAGCAGTTACCACAGAGTCTCTGTCCTATCCAGGAGGTCTAGACTCCTGGAGAAGCCTCGAGGTAGTGGCATGGTTGGAAGAAGGATGCACAACTGTGCAGATTTCCAGGGACTGAAGAACTTCCTGGGACATGGGGCTTCTGATGCTAAGTCCAGGAGAGTTCCAATAAGGCAAGCTGGTACCCTAAGCTGGATCATCTGCCATCCTGACATTCCATCTGTTTTGGGGGAGTGGTGAACTGCACTGCCCTGAGGCTCTGCAACCTGACCAGCCATCCGACCACAGGAGAAGCCACTTTGTCACACTGCTCCAGTCCTGGTCTCCACCAGACTTGGTGTATTCTGCCTTGCTCTCCATATATCACTTACCCGCTGCAGGCACTAGACATGGATTCTACTCCCAGCTGCATAGATGACTCCTTATCCCACATGGTATAAGGCTTGATCTGGGTCTCAGTTTCCCCTTCCTCTAGCCCAGTGCTAGCCTGGGTCACATAGTCATGTGGCCAGGACTAGGAGCTATTTCAATCAGAAGGGCCTCTGGATAGTTAGTCTGCTCAAAGGTATAAGAACTAGCTCAGGCTCTGGCTGGGGTGAGCAATCCACACAAATGGCTGGGAGCGAGGCCTACCTCCTCCAGACATGCATTTGCAAACTTTTGGTTAAGACAGCTGCTTCACCATAGGCTCTAGTACCTGAGACCTGACAGGTAGCAACATTAGAAGACTGTGCAGAACAACTTGAAAGTCTGCTGGGGTTGCAGGACAGGTGAAGTGGGAGCTGGGGTCAGGGTGAGGTAGGGGCTGTGACTGCTCAGGAGATGGGCCTGGCCAGGGCCAGGGACTGGAGAAGCAGGAAGACTTGGGGAGGGCGAGCTTTCCTGTGAAGCTAGGGAGCACTCCATGGCTAAACCTCCATTGAATGAATGAGTGAGTGAAGGAATTTATGAGTGAACAGAAGCCATAGTTGGGGTACTAAACAGAATTTAGTAGGCTATCAGACACAGTCACCATTCTGGGCATAGAGGTTTCTTAGGAACAGACAACAGATGACCAACCGTCCCTTCCCTAGATGCTGCTGTCACTCCAGAGATAAAGTGACTGATGCCTTCCTTGCCCGGCGCCTCTCTGGAAGACTCCCTAATATCACCAGCTTGCTCTATTGTATCCCCAGGGGTCTGGATTCCAATTCAGTCCAGGAGAACAGCCTTGAGTGGGTTGGAGAGACACTGTTAGGAGACAAAGGGGTTTATTTCAGCTCCTGCCTGGACTGCTGGAACCCAAGTCTCTCTAGATTAACGGAGCCCTATCACTGAGCCCAAAGCCTGGGTCTGGCTCCCGGACATAGGCTACCCAATATCCTTACTCTGGCTATGATACTTCTGTCTGAGCAAAGTGGCTGCATCCCCCGCTTGACGGTTCCCCCTCCTTCCTCTGCAAGACATCTCCCTCTTCCCCACTTCCTTGAATTTAAGGATCTCGTGAGTCACTCCACTTTGAGCTGCCAGATGCCAGATGCAGTTGGGCTCAGAGAGGAAGCCAAATTTTTCCCGTTATTTAAACAGAGCCCTGGGCTAATGGAAGGCCCAAATGTTGTCATCCCTGCATTTTTCAGGAAGGTGGGAATAGCTTCATAATGCTCTCCATCTCCCAGGTTTTGGCCTGACTCCCCCCCCCCCCCCAACCATCTAAGCTTGGGAAGCTTGTCTTGCTGCCAAGACACATGGTATTAGGTCAGCTCACTGCAGCCCATGATATGCTCAGAGAAAAACCCCCATCACCAGGATCAAAGCTTCTTTGATCCAAGCCCAGGCCAATCCCCAGGGCATCTTCCAAGGAGTTGCTAGGGAGAACTTCCTCTGTCCCCAGCTCCATGCTGGTGCTGTGGGAGAGACGGGAAAAAAATAAAGAAGGTCCTCTCCTTCAAGGAATTGTCAGCCTGTTTAAAGAGAGGGGAAAAATCATACAAAATAGTGATTCCTATTTCTCTTCTTAGATCTCCTTGTAGACACGACCTTGTTTAATTCTTACAGCTCCTCCATGTCAGTGAAGAAAATAGGCTCTGAGAGATTGACTCATCCAGGGTCGTGTCTGTGGTAGTGGGCTGAGCCCTACCCCAAGGCCATTAGGACACAAAGCCTGGCTGGTTTTCTTCAATCAATCTAGGGAAGAGACAGAGGCAGTTCCCAGGAAAGGGAGCCTAATAACCTCTCTCCCTGTCTTCCTCAAGTGAGATCCGGCCTGTAGGCTGTCCTGGAACTCCTGCTTCAGCTTCCCTGTGCTGAGATTAAAGGTGCACACCACCACGACAGACATTACATGTGATTCTACTTCCCAATCCTGGCCATGCTGAAGACATAGAAGGTCCTGTTTAGTAACCTGGTAGGCAAGCGTTACTGACCTATCCTGAAAGTGTCCCCTGCAGCCCAGCTGAGAGAGAAGACACAGTGGAGGAAAGAGAGGACATCTCTACTTTCTCATCATTTGGCTCGTGAACGGCATCACATGCTCAGACATCTTCCTTCTCTGCTGGCTGACTGGCACCTCAAGGCTGCCAATCAGGTGCCATCCATCTGTATTCTCAGCTCCAACACAGAAGTTGGCACGTAGATGCCTAAAGAAACTTGACTGAAACACTTAGCATGTGATGACCACCCGGCCCAGATCTTGGCAATCCAAGGTTGAATGTGGGGCTCTAGGCCGGCTCGGACAACCTTAGGTCTCGAAGGTAGACAGAAAATGAGGAGTGACATCCTGGTCTCCTTGCAGAGCAAGTTCTCGATGAACCCTGGGGTCTCTCACCCCCCCCTTCCACTTGATCACTTATCTCTAGAATGAAGTGGTTAGCAGACTGTCTCGTGTTTGAGGGAAATATCCTGCTCTGGGAAGACATATTCCTTCCATAAACTTGCATTGTGGTTTTGATGGTCTCTCGTAAAGGAAGAAATGCGTCTTACAGTTTATGTTTACAACTGTGTAACTGGAAAAAAAAATCGATTCTCTCATTCTACATTTCCTTCAGCCAAACTCTTCCCCTGACCCCCAGAGTGTTTCATCTGGGCTGAAAGGCTGATACCCAGAACTTGGGGCCAGATGCTCCTTAGGTAGGTGGGAATGGCCCCAGCTTCAGGTTGGCTATGGATCTGCCATCGACTGACATAGGAAGGGCCTTCTGATTGCTCTGTGGTTTCCAAGCTGTCAGCCAGAAGGCAGAGATTGGCTAAGAGAGCATGGCATGTTCCCTTCAGGCTGTGGAGAGGAAGCAGGAGGCAGGGTCAATCTCATTGCCCTTAGCAGCCCCCAGGATTGCTGCCTTCTACATAAAGCCTTCCTAACTACCATGGTAAAGGTGGCTCCTCCCTCTGTTGGCCTCCCTATGGGACCCCTGCCTGGACTGATGTCTGTCTTTGAATTATAACATGGAGCAGTGGTCACCTGGTGGATATGACAGTCACTCTCAGCCCATGAAAATAACTTGCCTCAAATTTTAACTCCTTCCTTCCTCATTGTGTGGCCCTGGATAAGTTGCTTAAACCTTTTGAATCTCCCTTTTTGAATGTCCCCTACAAAACTAGACCACTTGATTTTAATACCAGCACCCCTCCCCCACGCGTTCTTCTCCATAGCCTTTCCCAAAAGGAACTGTGCTGTGCTGCATCTGGCTTGGTGCACTGCAGGAGGACCTGGATCCCCATCTCCTCTGTTGCAGTCTGCTGGCACAGATAGGAGGCTCCCCAGAGTCAGCTGGACTGCTAGCACAGAATGGGCATGGTCCGCCAGGCTGATGCATGATCAGGGCCAGCTCTGTTCTCTCTCATCTGGGATTCCAGGCTAAAGAAACACTATAAACCAAACCTAATCCTGAAGGTTGCCAGTACCAGGCTGGAACATTCTGGAGTCAGAGATCATGTCTTGCCATTCATCGCCAGGGTTCCCAGTGTCCAGCAAGGGGCATTCATCATGGACCCTGAATCCTTTGTTTAAAAGGCCAGAAAGCTGATAAGAGCCATGTTAACCTAAACTGTGCTGGCAGGTGCTGGACTGGGAGCCTCTGTCACAGAGATCAGCTGGCCAAACCAGGCCCAGGTCAGCAGTTCACTGGTTCACTTGCTCAGCCCATGGTCCAATGGATCTCAGTCTATTTGGTTCAATTCACTGAGTGGTTCTCCAAGTAAAAGATGATACAGGGTAGCTGTGTTTCTTAGTTTGTATGTGGGATTAATGGTTGGGGTGACCTTGGGCTCAGGCTAGCTGTCTTGAGACTCAGTTTATTTTTATTTTATGCATATAAGTGTTTTCTGGAATGTATATGTGTACCGTGTATGTGTGTGTGTGTGTGTGTGTGTGTGTGTGTGTGTATGTGTGAGTGCGTGTGTGTGTTATAAGTGTCTTCTGGAATGTATATGTGTACCGTGTGTGTGTGTGTGTGTGTGTGTGTGTGTGTGTGTATGTGTGAGTGTGTGTGTTATAAGTGTCTTCTGGAATGTATATGTGTACCTTGTGTGTTGTGTGTGTGTGTGTTGCTCTTGTAGGTCAGAAGAGAGATCAGACCCTCTGGAACTGGAGTAACAGATAGTTGTGAGCTGCAATGTGGTTGTTGGGAATAAGACTTGAATCTTCTGCAAGAGCAGCAATTGTTCCTAACTACTGAGCCATCTCTTTGGGTCCCGAGCCTCACTTTTGACACCTGCAGAATTGGTTTGTGTTGAGATTCGGACATGAAGGGTAGGGAGTATCTGTTAGGACACACTTTCTAGCCAGCTTTGCCTTGTTATAAGCCTCAGAAATCACCCTTAACATATCTCTCCCTTTCCCACTTTAAACTTTTTAAAAGATTCATGAGGAAACCACCCAGGAGTCATTGTGCTTTGTCTTTATTTGTGCTTTGGAAACAGGGTCTCTCTGTGCTGTTCGAGCTAGCCTGGTGCTCACTATGTAGACCAGGCTGGCCCTGATCATGAAACATTCCTCTTACCAATGCTTCTTCCAATGCTGGGGTGACAGGCATCAGCCACTGCACCCTGCTATTATGCTTATTTTAAAGATAAGAAACTGAGGCAAAAGCACCTGGGAATAGACAGTGCTCTTTCACCTGTCGGTTGACTGGCCCTAGCTTAGATGGCCTAAAGGGTGGCAGTGGGGCCCCGGGGGATGTGCACGCTGCTAACCCACCTCCCTCCTGCTCACCAGGGGCCTGCCTATCTCTCTCCTCCCTCTGCCTTTTAATTGCTTGGAAACCAAGCTGATGGCAGTGGAATCGGCTCAGCCACCACGGGTCTCATGACTGGAGGCTTTTGTTTGTTCGCAGAATCATATTTTTACACTCCGGCTTCCGCTAATTTATGCGGCAGACCGATCTCTCCCTTGCTGAAGATGGCGCGCTGAAGAGAGGAGAGTCAATTCCTGGCTTTATTTAGCCATCCTGGAGCCTATCAGAAGCCAAGCAGGGGATAAATGAACAACAACAAAAAGTAATAATAGCTGGGCTGGGTGTTCATTTTCTAGCGGTTTGCCTCCTCCAACGGGCCTGCCGTGTTCCCTCAGCGCATCCGCCCGTGGAAGCTGTGCTGGGAAAATTGAGTCCTCATTTAAGACGGAGCAATCAGCCCGGCTAGTTGCTGTTCAGCACCTATAGAGGCTCTGTTTGGCTCAGCTCCAAGATGAGAGGGAAGGGAAGTGGGGAGGCCTCGGAGCAGCCCCCAACACACACACACACACACACACACACACACACCACTTTCCACATCTCTGTATGAAATGATGAACCATGCAGAGCCATAACATCCCATAAATAAGTGATCTCTGCTGGTGGCAAGGGGGGGGGTGCTTCAGGAGCAGTCATCCTGACTTGTACTAGGGAGGGGTGAAGGTTAGCAGTAGGCTGGGACTCCATTCTGGAAGCTTAAACCAGAGGGAAATCTCTCCCGTGCAGAGCTCTGGCCTTGGAAGTGGGAGTCGGGGCAGAACACTCAGCACCGATCATAAAGACCGGAGGCTTCCTGGAAGGCCAGGGCATAGAGGATTATCTTTTAATTAATAGCTGAGTCAGGAAGGGACTGAGCAGGGAGAAAAGGGGAAACTGAGTCAGAGCTGGCGCTATGCCTTAAAGCTGGCACGCATTGGGCACTTAGGGCACGCTAGCTCAAGAACTCTTTCTTTAGCCTTCAGGAAATATACAGCTACCTTGCACCTGCTGTGCCCACCAAGGGGTCTCTTCCCAAGGGGCACAGACATATTGATTATACTCACTCATCCCTGCCACATACCACTCTCCCATTGATGGATCTACATTTGTCTATCTATCCACCCCAGCTATCTCCAGCCACACCCAAGCACCAAGTCACCCCCCCACACACACACACATAATGGCAAGTTGGGCAGTGGAAGTAGGTGAGAGATTCACCAGCAGGCAGTCTGGAGGCCTTTAAAGATGGCATCAGCCTAGGGAAAGAAAGTACAGAGGGCCTGACTGCTAGACTTGGAGATTTGGGAAGCTGTTGTGTGAGCTGAGTGCTAAGCAGATTCATCTTCCTGTGGCAGACACATGTACCAAGCTCACGGGGACTGATATTTATATACGCACCCGATGCCAATTTATTAATTTATAATAAGATGCTACTCAAGTGCAGCGGATGTTTGTCTTGGCAGAACAGCATCTCTCCCAGTAGGCAGGCTACATGGGAAGTGAATTACCATCAAAATGCTGGGTTAGTGATTTTCGAGAACTCGAATTTCTGAGGGCCCTGGATGCTGATATATTCCTAGCTCTGGCTTCTCTCTCTAGAGAAGAAGCTCCTTGTGGGACTTGGATCCGAGGGCTAGGGGGTTCACTATCTATCTGATAGATTGTGTATCATGTGGAACCCAGTTCTGCCTCAGACCCCCATTGGCTCAGGGCTCAGCAAGCAGAGGCCCCTATGGTCCATTTTTACACAGCCCATGAATGAAGAGTGGATTTTACATTTTTAAATGATTGAAGGAAAAGTCAAAAGAAGAATAATATTTCATGACATAAGATAATTTTATGGCATTCAAATTTCAGTGCCCTCAAATAAAGTTTTATGGTACACAGGCACATCCACCCATCACATATCATCTCAGACAGATTGATGAAGCAAATGCAGAACTGAGTCATTGCAACAGACTCTTTAGCTTGGGACACCTAAAATCCTTACTTCCCTGCTTTTACAGGATTTTGTTGAGCCTGATACCCGGGCAGTGCCTCGTATCTTTGGCCTTTATGCCTTTGAGGAATGGCTGCCATCCTCCAGCCTTGAGGCTGCCCACTGATCACCCAGACCATAGGGTGCTGCCCAAGTTTAATTAGAGATAGATTTTAGTTGACCTCTAACTTTATATATGCACCTCTTGTGCAACGTAACCACTGCTTAAGAAATGTTATCAGCTCAGCCTGCAGCTGGCACACACACGGTACCTCTATACACTGATGATGTAGACATTTGCTTCTATACACTGACTGTATAGACATCTGTTTCCACCTCTCCTTTCCACTCAATCTCCAATTTACCAGCCTTCATTGGCTGAGCTGCCTTCCTTGTCTTCTAAAGGGCCTCTTGCCTTCCCACTTCTTGAACACATCCTCAACCCATCTGCTCTAATCAGGCGGGGGGGGGGGTTGGTGATGTGGGCATTCGTGTATGTATGCCTGGATGTATGTGTAGGCATTTAAACCTTAGTGGAAACCATTATAGGGCATCCTTGTAGATGGAGGGTCCACTTTTAGTGAGAGTTTTTACTAATGGGAAAAGAACAGCAAAACTGCAGCTCTATGGCTTTCTGGAGCTTTGGGACTACAGAGCATCGAGGCACCGTCGTCTGGCATTCCTAAGAGACAGCTGCGTGAGAGAAAGAGAAAATGAGAGAGAAGAGCAAGGGAGGGAGCTAGAAGGACTAGCAGAGAGGAAAGAGGAGGAAGATGGCGTTCAAGCCATAGGCTCAGGGGCACCGACTCATCCCTACAGGGCTCTTTTGTCCTGAGTCGGGATGGTGCAGGCAAGCTTATCCGGGAGTGTTCAGAGGTGGTGTGGGCACAGCTGGGCCCAGGCAGCCAGCATCCAGGACTTACTTTAGGGTCCTCCTGCCCAGCTTGGGGACTCTTGGCTTAAGTTTCCCTGAGAAGCAAATGGAAATCTGATGGATTCTGTCCAAGTGTCAGTGGCTCTCAGGGTGACAAACCTTCAACTATGGAAAATCCTTTCTGTATCAGGCCTGGAACACAGTAATGGCTCCTATCCACCTCAATTGGTTCTCCTTGGCTAGGGACATAAGGCCCCCAGAGTGGGTATGGCAAAACACACAGAGGTGCCTATATAGGAGGGCCCTGAATCCTAGTATCTGAGATCCCAGCTTCAGGAGTAGCCCCCTGCTCCAAACTGCCAGAAACAAATAGGCATGCACTGGTGATTTCATACCTGCCAGGGTCCCTAAAACCCAGGGGAAAAGGCAGAAAGGAAATAAAGTAAAGCTAACTTCCACAGTGGGAGGTCTGCGACTTTTAATTTCAGTTCCACCTACCCTTTGGTTTTATGGACAAAGAACAGAGGTGCTAGAAAGAGCTGAATTCAATGTGGGACTCAGGCCTCCTGAGTGTCAGATTCTAGACTCTAGAACTTCCGTCTATACAGAGAGGCAGCATAACCCAATTTCACCTTGGGCTCTGATGTCAGAGAAGAGTCCACTGTCTACCTCTCTTCCTGGGCAGTGCGAATTACAAGCTATGAATTCAGAAAATTGCTCTGGAATGCATCTCACTCTGTAGAATGCCTCCCTAGCAGGCACAAGACCCCGAGTTAGGTGCGCAGCACATGAACTGGGAGTGGTGGCTTTTCTTATCATCCTGTCCCTCAAAAAATGGAAGGCAGAGGATGGGAAGCTCAAGGTCAACTTTGGCTAAATAAGTTTGAGGACAGCTTGGGATTACAGGAGGTACTGTCTCCAAAACCAAAACTTTAATCAGGAGCTGATCCTGTAAGCTAATTTAATGAGTGAAAAGCACTTACTCCTCATAAGTGACCGGGCACACAGTAGGTGGCGAAAATACATTAATAAACAAGCAATAACAAGAAACCCTTGGGGGGCAAAGATCTTGGGCCTGGAGGACTGAGAAAACCTCTGTGTGGGAGGTTTGGAAGGAGGGGACCACAGCAGCAGTGGCAGGTGTGGTTCGTCACCACAAGGGAGGGAGAACATTCTAGGACATTCCAGGCAGAGGTAGCCTAGGCCAAAGAAGAGAGGTATAGGATCTTCCCAGATGGGCAGTCACAACAGAGCTCTCCTTACCATGCAAGGCCCATAGTTCCCCAGCCCCCTCCCTCCAGTGGGAATCCTGGGGAAGCTGACTGGCTCAGTATTTGCTAACACCAGATACCATTTTGCCTCATCAAATTTCCTGATGGAAAAAATAATTTGGTAATGAGGCCGCAAGTTAATAGACTTGGTGTTTGGAATTATCTGCCCTCATTCTTTGCCAGGATAGAAAGGAATTCTCAAGATAGAAGGATGAGGAGGGTTAGCTCAGGAATGTGCATGCAAGGAAGCTCTTTCACTGTATTCCCTTCAGGAATCTTCTACACTGTGCGCGCGCACACACACACACACACACACACACACACACACACACACACACACACACACACACTCACCACAATAGTTCTAATGTTTTTCCATACCATTGCTCTGCTTCTACCAACCTTTCAGTTTCTGGAAAAAGGTAGATTGGGGGCCTAGGACTATGAATGACCCCAGTCTACTCTTTGCCACTTTCTACTCCTCCATCCTAAGTTATGAGAGAAATGTGACAACCCCTTTATCTGAGCTCATTTGCCCAAAGAACTGTCAATGTCACCTCTGACCCTGGCTCACAATTCGTCAGGACTTAAGGGGAGCCAGTCCCTCAATAGCTATGGGGGACTACTCTCTTGATTCCCTCTGTGGACAGAAACCAGGAGACATTAGCACCTGGATGCTTCAGTCAGAGGGCCTGTGGACTGATTAATGCCTCAATGGGCTCCATGGAGATGTAATTGGGTCTGACAGACCTTGACTAATCTGTGTTTGTCTTATTCCTATAACTCTCCCTCTGCCTGCCCAGCCACCTGCATGTGGCCTTGGGCACTACCTCAGCTAAGACAGATTCAAGAAGGGATGATGGAAGGCAGGGGCAGGCTGAGAGACTCAGTCCCAGGGTCAGGGGAAGATGATATATTACACGCACAGACAGGTCTAGATTTAAATCTGAGAAATCTGGACTCTGCCTATGCCTGTCATCCTGCCTTTTCTGTCCCTCCCAGTCTCAAACCTCTACAGATAGATGAACATGTCCCCTGCCCAGGGTCAGAAGGTGGGTGTCACTCAGTCAGTAGATGCTGATCGGCACCCATCCCTTGACATCTCATGGGGCAGATGCACTTGGCTGCTGCAAGGTGAAGATTATTTCTGGGGGTAAATGGGTGATGTCACAGGTTCTGTGACAAGAGTATGAGAAGGACTATCCTTGATTAGCTCCAATGACCCCCACTAGTGCCACTCTTCAATGTCAGAGACAGTGTCCCCTTTCCCTTGGCCTGCCTATCTTGCTAAAGGAGTTAGGCATGTCCCAGTATGCCTAGACCCGAGCCATAGTATGGAGACAGGGCTTGCCAGTAGAAAGTCAGTCCTTGGGCTCTGGACCAGATGGGTTTTTCTCCTACAGGGTGTTGGGCAATTGGATGGCTGTTTTTAGGGACTAGGGAATGGTCTGTGTAGTGATGAGGTATATCGGTGGGGAAAGGCTGAAGGAGGAGGAGTATTTGGTAAGAAGATGGCATCATGCCCGTGAGATGCTGCCACTCAAAACTTTATAGGCCAGGATAACTACTCACAATTCATCAGGACTTAAGGAGAGCCAGGCTCTGACCTAGGGCATGTACATGGCTGAATTTATTTAAAACAACCAAGGCTCAGAGAAGTCAAACAACCCAAAGTCCAGGGTCACCCAGCCCATAGAATAAATGGTGAGGTTAGGATCTGAACCCAAGATGAGCTAGCTTTGGAGACCACACTTGTAAGTGCTCTGCATGAAGTTACCTGTCTGCAGCCAGGGATTGGTGCAGGAGGCTGCAGTGGTAGCTGTAGGGGGATTATGTTGTTCCATTGTAAATAATTGTCCCCACCTATGAGTTTAATAAAAAGCGCTGATTGGCCAAAGGCAGAAGGAAGTGTGGGCGGGGCTACCAGACTAAGAAGACTCTAGAAACAGGCAGAACAGAGCAGAGTGCCAGAGAGACGCCAGAAGAAACAGAGGACAACTATGCTGCTCTGAGAAAAGGTACCGAGCCACATGGCTGAACAGGATAAGAGTCCTGGGTTAGAGTAAGGATAAAGAGTTAGCAAGTTATATGCCTGGGCCTTAGGCCGATCAGCCTAAAACTATTGTAAGCATCTGTGTATCTCTGCGGGTCTGTGGGTCTGGGGGCCTAAACCTTGAGATTAGGCTGGAAAGTCTGGGCCAGAAACCTCATACTATAGGTAGCAGTATGGGGTCTGGGAGAGGCTCAAATGCCAGAGAAACTTTGAGAGTGAATCTGATACAACAGGAGTAGTGACAGCCTTGGGATATCTTTTGGACCCTTTCTTCATCGATACAGCTACAACCTCCAGCTCTCGTGAGCCCAGAGGTGCAGAGGGGATGCTGACAATTAATGAGAAGCTTGCTCAGCCCTTCTGCCATTTTGGCAACTGGAGTTTCCTTTGGGGGGCTAGCAGTGTTCCAAGCCTGCACAGGAGCTAGCATCCTTTCTGAGATGAAAGCATTTAGAACCTTTTCGTGCAGGCAACCTTGTATGGAAGTTGCCCAGTGGGATTCAGGGCTCCATGCTGGCCTATAAGAAAACTATAAGGAATAAAGGAGCTTATAGCTTCAAGGATTTAGCAAGAAAGTTCAGGGAGGTGTGGGGCTTAGCGGTCTTACTTCTGATCTCACTTACTGCCCCTAACCTTCTCCACCATTTGGCTTTGTGACCTACTGACATCCCTTTGGGGGGCTAATTTGTTCAAACTGGGCTTCCATTTCTTTCCAGCACAAAAACTCTAAAAGGCAATGCCTCTCAGATTCTGGAGGAAATAGGACCCGTGGGAACAGCTAGCAAAGCGAGTGTGGAGCAGAGAGGCCCCTTATAAACATTCATTCAGCTGCCCCAAGATAAGGGGCTCCTGGAACTCTATGTCTGAACTGGAATGCTTGGACCAGGGATGGATGGGTCAATTGAGGCCCTGGCAAGGGAGGCACACCCACAAACAGTGAACATCACGACATGTGTCCCCACTCCTTAGAGTGTGTGTTCCCACCTTGGGAAAGAGTCTGCTTGACCTTAGTGGCCATGCCAGCCTGACTCAGGCAAAGCAAATACCATTTCTTGGGTTTCCTGTATTAGTCTAGGGTCTAGATTGAAAAACCACCATTAGCACAGCAAACCCTCAGCCCTGAAGGGTCATAACTACCTACCTTTCCTGGGAGCTGGTTCCACACCCCCCCCCACACACACATACACACCAAGTTGTCAGCTGAGGTTTCCTCTGGTGAGTGTAGCCTAGATATCAATGCTGATGTTGGCAGCTGCCAGGGGACCAGTGGTTGGTCTGTGTCTTCCTTTTCCTTTCTGCGTCTCACACTGTAATGTACACTGTGTGGATAAGCTATTGTGTGTTGATGGGTTCACTGAGAAGGTGGCTCTGGACGTGGGATGATTCCCCCATCTTAGAGCCAAGTATGCTTGCTTTAGTGTTCTTTAGGATGAGCTGACCCCACTAACTCTGAGACAGGAAGGGAAGAGAATGGACAAATAGCCCAAGAGTAAAAACGCTCTGTCCTTAAAAATGGCTAGAAGATAAACAGTTTCTATCAGGGCTTACTATTATTTTACCCGTGGTATAAAACCGTCTGAAATAGGAATGGAGGCTAGAAGCCCATCCGTGTAAAGAAGGCTCAACTGGGAATTGACTGCCTCAACTTCTCCACTTGGTCTCTGTGAATGTTTTAAGTGCCTAATTTGATGGTGTGTTGCTACTTGCTGCTTCTATTTGCCACTCGCTATTCATTCTTTCTCTTTTGCTGGCTATGTACTTAATAAATTGACACATTCAAAACCCCAAACACGGCTACCGTAGAGTGTTCTCTGGAATGCAAAGAATGTAACCCTGCTCTGCTTTGATGTCTGATTCTCATGGTGTATTATGTGTCCCCCAACCCCAGACAATAGTCTTTCTGGGTTAGATGCTAGAGTCCAAGTGGTCAGTGGCTACATCTGACCTGCACAGACAAGCTTCCTTTTCGCCTGTGCTGCCTGGACTGGAGGACCCTTTCTCTTGCCTTCCTGAGAATGAAGGCCTAGTAACACCAACCACTAGCAGGAGCTACTCTTTTCAAACAAAAAGGAAATATCTTTCCCTCCAAAACAAAGTCCTTAAGGCTGACCCCACACATACACACACACATAGGGGCTGCTCATGAGCTGATAGGAAAGTGAGCTAGGAGAAGACGGTCCTGGCAAGGCACATAACCAAAAGAGAAGGACCCTCCTTCCCCCCCCCAAACCCTCCTGGCACACCCCAGCCTCCCTGGTTGGGGAAAGGATGGCATATAATGCCAAGAGACTCCTGTATAATGCTCAGATCAGGGTCTGGCTCAAACCACCCTCTGAATTATCCTCTAGAAATAAGCTCTGGGAATCAGTCAGATGCCTCAGGGCTCCAGGCTCCCCTAGCACCTAGCAGGAATAGACCTCCTTCTAGTACCAGCTTTGCCCCAAGTAACAGCTCTTTTCAGCCCTGTAGCTGCTCAAGAACAGACTCGTATGGTCTCTGCTGCATTTCTGTGCTTCTCTGTCTCCTCTTTCTCCATTTGCCTCCTACTCTGCTTATCTGCTTTCATCCTTTTTTCTCTTCCTCCTGGACCGATGAAATCTGTACCATTCTGCTATCAACTCAACTTCTCCCTTTTCCCAGGTTCTATTTGGTCCCCTCCCCCTCAACTCCTACAGCCTGTAGCCAATGAGCTCCATCATCTGATATATCTGTCTGAGAAAACTTTCTTCCGTTCACTGTCAAGGCCGTCATCAGGTTCAGAATTCTAGTGGCCTTGGTCTTAAGCAGCGACAGAACTTCCCAAGTGGCTCTTCTCTCTTGCTTGACAACACTGTCAAAAACATGTTCTCAAACGCTGATTCTTTATTTCTTTCCTAGATCAAAACCAAGCATGGTTCCCTGGGGATGTCACTACAAACCACCCCACCCTTTCTCTGTCAAGTGGCCCCAGAAAGGATCAGTGACAAAAAGAGGTGATCCATGACCTACATGAGATAGGGGGACTCCAGACAGGGGGTTTTAAGGTGTGGCCCTAGATCCCCCAGTATGAGAACATGCCACAAACCTAACTAGAGCATATATTGGGCTGGTGGAAACTGGAGACTAAGCCAGCCTAGTGGACAGTAGGACTTCTGATGTTAGCAGTCAGTGCCACGTAGATGACGCAGGAGACAATTGCTTGGACTACCCTGGTTCTAACCTAGAGTTTCCTGTGGATCCTGGCTATCAGATATAAAGCCCTCAAGCTGGCATCACACCAAAAATGATATATGCTTACTGACCTACCCCTGTGCTTTAGACTTTTCATGGAATACTGAACTCCAACAGGCAACAAAGTATTCATGGGCCTTGTGTTCAGTTGAACCATATGAAATTGACCATTTCCTAGATCAAACATTGTCATGTATTGGAAAGTTTTTGTGATTTACCTCAATACTTGAGAATCCCAAAAGTGTGTGTGTGTGTCTGAGAGTGGGCAGGAGATTAGTAAAAAGGCTGGATTCTGTGACAAGCTCAATGGGCCTCCATATTTGGCTTTAAAACAAACAAACAATACAAAAAATCACGTTCTACAGATTGAACTCAGTTCACGGACTTGCACAGAGAGCGCTTTACCAACTGAGCTATCTCTTCAGCCCATAGATGTCACCCTGAAGGTAATGGAGAGCCATTAAACATTTTAACAATAAAGGGAATGAAAGAAAGCTTCCAGAGTGAGCATAACAGATGGAGGAAGAAGACTCTCCAGGATGAGGGGGTGGTTAGAAGGCTCTCAGGTTCAGAGATGGCGCTGAATTGGATGTGGACTATGTGGTGGCAAGAATGAGTGAGTACGGGGTGCTAGAAGTCTTGGGGCCAGAGGGCTAGAGCACTCAGCCTTCAGGTCATGCCTCACATGCACCCACAGCTTTCCCTTAGGGATTCTGCAACTTCCCCATGTTTTCTGGTCTGTTAGAGGATGTGCTGGGGGTGTAGCAAAAAGCTTACCTCTTTAGGCTGGGAAAATAATTCAGTGGGTAAAATGCTTGTCATAAAAGCATGAAAGACCTGAATTTGGATCCCCAATACCCATGAGGCAGGCAGATGCAGCAGCACACATTTGTCTGTAATCTTAGCTTGAAGAGGCAAAGGCAGGCTGAGTCCTAGAGCTATCCAGTTATCCAGCCTAGCAGAATCAATAAGCTCCAGGTCCAGTGAGAGACTTTACTTCAAAACATAATGTGATCAGAAATTGAGAAAATCACCCAGTGCCAATCTCTGGCCTCCATACACCCTTACATGTGTATACATGTGAACAGCATACATGCAAAATACTTTTTAAAAAGAAGAAAGTCTCTCTCTCAATGTGTGTGTGTACACACACGTGCACGCACTGTTACAAAATAGGCTTGGGCTCCCCCAGGACTCAGCCTCCAGGCTCATTTTCTCATTACCTCACTTTTTCCTTGAAATCCCTAGTCTAGCTTCAACCTTTGATCTCTGCCTCTTGTGAACTTACACTGAGATGCTGAAGATGGGGTTCATGGTCTTGGCTCTTTTGCAAGACATGTCTTATGCTTCTGCTTTCTCAGTCAGGGCTTCTGATTGTGTGCTCCAGTTTTCTTCCTCTGCATGGCCTCTCACATCTTACTTAGCCATGTCTATGCTTTTGAGTGCCCACTGGACCCAGACAGCTCTCTATCTCAGACCCAAGCTGTAGTATCAAATCTAAAGGGCCAGGCTCCAGCTCTGTGTTTCCAAGTATGAGTTCTAACTCCTGCTACCCTAGACATGTTCCCTCAGAGTCACAGTTTCTTCCTCCATTCTTGGTCCAAGTGAGAGTAAATATTTCCTTTAAAAATCCAGAGATCTGTGGGAGAAGCCTGTATGTGCAGCAGAAGCCTGTGCAAGCGGGTAGGCAGGACCACATTTCCCGGCCAGTCCTCTCCCACTCAGATCTCAGATCTCTGCCTTTCAGCATTAGTAGAAGGCGGGCTCAGGGCTGTGGAGCAATGGAGGATGAAGGATGCTGTGGTGGAGGATGAGGATGTAGGGCTTCCCAGCCTCCTCACCTGGGATAATGGGGTTGGAGGCCAATGAGCCAAAGGAGTTGTGTGGCTTACCTAACAAGGACTGGCTCAGGTGCTGTGAATCAGGCCTAGCTCTGATTTTCATCGGCTTTACATTATTTCCTGAGATGCATCAGTTTCTGTGTATACCTTGTCAGTGTTTTTAACCAATGTATGATCATTATTTGTGCTTCCCAGATGTCTCTCTCTTGAATCTCAAACACAAAAATAGTTCAAATGGCCTTTCTTGGGCTGATGAGATGGCTCAGCAAGTAAAGGCACCTGCCTGACCACACAAGGTCAGTCCCTAGGACCTACTCAGTGGGAGAGAACTGACTCCTGCAAGGTATCTGTTGACTTTCATATGTGTGTTGCTGTATATGTGCACAGGTATCCCCACAGGAATCTAAAATAAATAAATATCATACAAGTGTAAAACAAACCAATGCCTCCTCCTAAAATAATTGGCAAGGGAAAAGATAGCTGTGGCCACCCAAGCGAAAAAAAACTTTGTCTTCCTGGAAGATGATTGTACATGCACATAGTCTGGACCTCAGGCTTGTCCAACCTTTCAGCATGGCAGCACCATGTTTTCATCTGCAAACACACACACACACACACACACACACACACACACACACACACACACACACACACACGCTGCATACTGTTTCCGAATAAATTTAGGATTTTGTGTGGGGCTGTATTCAGAGCTGTCTTTAGCCATGTGTGGTCTGTGGCCCGTGGGTGAGACACAGGATGCTAGGTTCTGTGAATAAGTGGACTGGGAAGCAATCAGCAATAGCCACAGTGTGGAGCCTCAGACTCCTCTTGACATTCTTTCCTCATTGCTTGGCTAGAAGAAGGTGATTATTTTTTAACAATAAGGAAACAAGGGATGAGCATCGTGGCAGGTGACACTAACTGGACATGTGGGTGGCCTCAGTTCTTTCGCCGGAGTTTTCTGCTGCTCACAGCACTTCTCTGTCCATTGTCTTATCCAATCATCATAATGACCCTGTGACAAGGCAGGGAGCTGATTAGTGCTTCCACTTGACAGTCGAGGAAGAGGAGGTACAAAGAGCAAAAATGACGTTTGGAGAGCCTGTCCAGGCACCTCTCAGTCACACCACCTGACATACCAATGTGTGATGCCATTTATTTTTAGGTCCCTTAAGAAAGAAGTTCAAAAGTTACATGGTCCCAGGGGGTTATCTATGGCGTCCAGTGTCCAGGGACTCAGAAAACATCTAAGATATCCAGGACACCATATCACCACCACCTTATGGATCTAGATACAAAGGCCAGCTTCCAAACCAGTAACACAGGTCTTTCCCTCAGGGAATTTCTTAAATAACCTTGCTTCTTCCAGGTGTGGGAGCAGAGCTTGGTTCCAGCTGGTCCTCCCATACCTACTCCCTTTGTTCTTCATTTTTATTGGCTTAAGGCTAGATAATTTCTTTTATATTTTTTCTCCCTCTCTCTCTCTCTCCTTCCCTCCCTTCCCCTCTCTTTCCCTCTCTCTGCAAGTTCAGGTGTATTTGTACCATGCTGTCTATGTGTTGATTGGAGAATAGCCTTGGGAGTCAGTTCATGTCTTCACCATGGGTTTGGGTCCTGGGTCCATCTTGCCTCTTTAAATTCAAACTGCTCCCCTCAGACACAAACTCTCAGAGTGCTCTGGTCTTTCCCCACAGACGCTTTCCTAACTCACCCATTGGTGCCTACCATTGATATTTTCCCTTAGAAGACTCCAGTACATCTAGACATTTTCTCAGTGTTCTAGAATTTTTTTTTTCATTTGCAAATAGTAGAAACATGAAACGTCATCTACATTAACTTTAAAAAAGAATTTCACAGAAAATTCCAGGTCTTGATCACACTGTTCCGAGAAGACAGGCACACGTACATAACTTGGTCATATGTCAGCTCCTGGTTCTTCAGTCCTCTGTACTGGCTTTGTCAGTCAGATCTTTATCATACCTGAGAGCATCCTCAGCAGAAATAGACATGCCCCTTTATTCTCACAAAGTAGACCAGAGGGGCTCGAGAGATAGCTGTCAGTGAACTGTTTGCCGTGAAAACATGAGAACTTGAGTTCAGTCTCCAGCATCCACGTAAAAGCCAGAGCAGTGTTGTGCGTCCAACTCTGGGACACTGAGGGTAACCAGGGCTAGCCTGTCTAGCTGAATCAGAGAACTCCAGGTTCAAGGAGTGTCCTTGTTTCAAATATAATAGGGAAAGATTGAGGAAAGCACACTCATATATTTGCATACAGATTGGAACATGCACACACACACACACGCACACGCACGTACAGACACACATTACACACATACACACGCGCATACACACACATACACACGCGCATACACACACATACACCTACACACGAACACACACACGTACAGACACACATTACACACATACACACGCGCATACACACGCACGCACACACACGTACAGACACACATTACACACATACACACACGCATACACACACACGTACAGACACACATTACACACATACACACGCACACACACACGCACAGACACACATTACACACATACACACGCGCATACACACACACATGCACACACACACACACCACACACCACATCTGAGTCCCAGTGTCTCAAATGAGATCACATGATTGTCCTAGTCAACCATAATGGTCAGGGGAGTGGAACCGGCCAGCCATAGCCACACAGTGGGATGTTTATCTAGGAAAGTAGGCCTGCTTGGCAGAGGGTGTTGCACCAAGAGGAAAATGTTTGCGCTGAGTGGAGGGAGATGTGTGCTGGTCTGGGAAGGAGACAGATCCACATCTAATGTATACTGGGTTTGCATTATGTCACCATTGTGGCTGCTCTTCTCTGATATATTTCCCAGGGCCTGTGCCAATGTTCAAGTCCCTGCCACCTCATACAACAAAACCTGTGCTCCTTCATGTGCTAGAACACACCCTTCCTCTGGTCCACTCTCCAGCCTCACCAACCCACCTCTCCTTTGTCTCTAGAGCTTGGGCAACAAGCTCAGCTCACACTGCAAACTCTCCACGGCCCTACTCTTTACAAGTGTTTGAACTGGCCTTTCTCACTTGCCTCTCTGTACACTGCCTACATAAACCAGAAGTACTAGTGCATTTCTGCAATCCCAGTACTTGGAAGGTGGAGGCAGAGAATCAGGAGTTCAAGGCCAATTTTAGTCACAAGTTTAAGACTAGCTTAAGCTAATGAGGCTTTTTTTTTTTTTTTTTGACCCCTATGCTCTGGAAAGTCCTCTCCCAATGTCTGTAAGATGAAGATGTATATATCCCTTCATCTGGGCCCCCAGAGCCTCTCCACAAATGCCCCATCATCCTTGCCCTTACCCACAGCTCTCTCTCCTTCTCTCCTCTCCCATTTTCTTTTAGATTTTGAGCTCCTCAAGGGCAGAGATGTTTAGACCATGGCCACTGAATAAAAACCACTTCTCCAGGAGTTTGGCTTTTGTGCAGTGTCCCTGACTCCAGCCTTACAGCAATACCAACCCCTCTAGAATCCTGCAGGTTTAGGGGGAGACCATAGGCTCAAACAAGCATGAAGGCTGATTAGACGCATTCCCAATTAATTCAGTAGATGCTTAATGAATATTTTATGTGCCAAACACCAAGATAAGCAATGGAATCACAGAAGTGATTCAGGCATGTCCTCAAAGTCACCATGTGATGGAGAAACAAAGCCATCTAAGGGGCTGCCATTCCCTCGGTCTCTCTCCAGTTTCTCTCCTCCTACCTGACACATAGTCAATGCCTAATAGACAGTTGCTAAAAAAATAAATAAATGAATAAATGAGTGAGTGAAGAAGCTAATGCCATGTAGGGAAGAGATAAGGTACTGCCGGGGCATGGAGGGGAGGGGAAGACAGCCAGAGAAAGATCATTTCATTATTTCTGATTTACTGAGCCACTGTTCCAGCTCCTGGAATTCTGTGAAGGGGCATTCGTCTCCTGTTCTCAGAGATTCCCACAGCCTGGGGGATGAGACCAGATGAGAAAAATCAATGTTCATAAAGATAGGGTAGGAATTACCAAGCATAGATATACTGAGAGCTGTGATCGAAGATGGGCAGGGGAGTAAGGAGAAACGGTTATGAATTTATTGGCTGGTCAATTGATGTGCTTTAGAATGTGAGCTGTATGTTCTGAGGCCTTTCCTCAGTTTTCAATGGGAACCCTAAGGAAATATGAATCCAGTTGCTCAAGATTTGATCAATATAGGAGAAAGCAACCCATGGACACTATAGGATCTAAATATTTGGTGACATATAAATTCGTGCCAAAATAAATTCAATAATAATAATAACAATAACAATGATGATGATGATGACAATAATAATAATAATAATAATAATAATAATAATAATAATAAACCCTGATCATGGGCCCGGGTGGTCAGGGAGGGCTCCTGGAGTAAGGACTCCTTTGAGACTAGACATCTGTTAAGTTCTCTAGTGGGAGGCTAAGGACCTTCTCTGACAGGGTTTATTCAGAGTCTGGGGGGAGTACTGAAACAGGGGGATATGGTAAGATAGGCAGTTAGATCAGCTGCTCTGATCTAATGTGAAGTGTGGGACGGATGTAGTGTTGCAGGGCAGAGTACAGGGTACCAGTGAAAGGTCTCAGTCACACACTTTCAACTGAGGTAACCCAGCTCCCAGAACTGGGAGACCATTGAACAAGTTTCTTCAGGAGCTAGAGAGATAGCTAAGTGGGTAAGGTGCTTGCTGCTGTAAGCAGGAGCACCTGAGTTCAAATTCCCATGAATTTTCATCCACATGAAAGCTGGGCATGATGGTGCACAGCTGTAATCCCACCACAAGCATCCAAGGAGGCAAACCAGACCCCGAGGACTTGCTCACCAGCCAGTCTAGTCCAACTGGTATGTTCCAGGATCAGTGAGAGAGAACTTGTCTCAATAAATAAGGAGACAGATAGTGGAGTACACCTAAAGTTGATCTCTGGTTTCTACACATGCGTATATCACCCAAACTCCCCCCCCCCACACACAAATGCATGCATACAAGCATACATATACTGCAAACAAACTGCTAAGAACCCTTCAGTTCATGGTCAAGTGAAGGTTTTGGAATGGTTCCAGTTTACTCACCCATTCAATATCTGTTGAGATAGAGTTATGAACAAAACACTTCCCGCTCCCAACTTTCTTGAACATCTCCCATCATGGTCATTTCAGAAGCTGTAGATTGCTCCCAGGGGAGAGCAAAGTGTCAGGATAACACATCTGTAAGTTTCTCTTGGCGGGCAGTCAGCATCCCCACTTCTCCCACAGCCCCTTGGCTAATAAGCCATAAGCCTCTTCCATTTGACCCCCAGCAGAGCCTAATGAAGTGGATGGTGGTACCCATTATGTAATGACAATGTGTGGGCAAGGACTCCCTGGAGTGTTACTGGCAGCCACTCTCCTTTAGAGGGACTGAGGTAGCTGGAAGAGGCTGCTGGATGAAGCAGACAAAGCATAGGGAGACCCCCATCCTAGGCAGGGGGTGGATTCTTGGATGCCTGACAGTAGACCTGGTACTTCCGGGTGGGCCATGTCACTCATCAAAACAGTGAGGATCCCACAGAATGCTAATTGGATGCAGGACTCAGGATCTAAGACAATCATCACAATGCAAAAAAAAAAAAAAAAAAAAATACACAAAATAACCAGGCAGCCTTTGTAATTAACTTCCGCTCCCTTCCAGCAGTCATTTGGAGTTAATGGTTTCTTAATTCAGAGCTCATTTGGTGACTTTAATTTCCAATTAATTTTGCCGATTTTCCTCCAAGGCGTTCATGATGTGATAGAAAATTCCTGCATGGTGAAGTCCCCACCCCCAAGGGACCTGGAGGGGGTGGCAAAGGGAGAGGCTCAGGTCAGGGAAGCCTGGACTCTTGTTCAGGTGTCTGGAGTCTGAGGCTCCTGGGTTTTGGAGGTCTTTGGGGAGCTCAGGGCCCTCAGAGAGCCGTCTTCCAAGAAGAGCCAGAGAAGAGCTGATAAAAAGCTGGTAATACCAGTGCACTTGGATTTCTCTTGCAGGGAGATCTGATTTATAAGAGTGGAGCAGAAGAGTAGCCCAGCCCTGAAAAGAGGGTACTTTCCCTTCTGTCGGGCTGAAGGGAGGGCGGGGTGTGGGGTTATCTTGGTCTGGTCCAATACTATTGGTGCCCCAGCAGCTTAGGAATGTGAATCCAAATGCAATTGTCTCATATTCTTCCTTAAGCTCTCTGCTGTCCGGAGATACACTACTGGCCTCCAACAGTTACCCTGCTGTCACAGACCATGTCAATGTCTAATGTTCTATAAGCATCTGAGGGTGCCGGAACCCTGAAGACCAGAGATATGGCAAGCGCTGGTGTTGTGGCTCCCCTGTGCCTCTAACTCCCTCTATCCCACCTGGGATGGTACTGAAGACTGGTACTGGCAAGGACCTGAGAGATGGCCAGACCTCAAGAGCTCTTGGCTCGGTCCTTAAAATGCACTGATGCCCGTAACTCTAGCTCTAGTGGTTCTTCATGCCTTCTGACCTCTGTGGAATGTGTGTGTGTGTGTGTGTGTGTGTGTGTGTGTGTGTGTGTGTGTGTGTGGTCATGTGCAAGCAAAACAGAAACATCTTTTTTCTTTAAAGCATGTTGCAGAGGGACACGTTTTAAGGCCCAGACATCAACAGGTTCTAGGACTGATCATGCCCCTAACTTCCTCATCTTCCACCAGGGGCTTCTGCTCCTCCAGAGAGCTCTGCTATGTGCAAAATGGTTAGTGACATAGTCTGTGTTGTTTTAGCTGTTGTTGTTAAGTTTGGAGCGGGGCCTCAAGTATCAGGTTCCATGTACAGGCAAGGCCGACCTTGAACTTTCTTGTTCCTCCATCTCCCCAGTCCTAGGATTACAGGCACAAGCCACGATGCCTAGCTTGCTTTTTGGGACAGTCTCATCCTGTGGTTCAAGTTGGCCCAATCCAGTCTACCCTTGAATTCATGGTAATCCTCCAAGCCCTGAGATTCCTGGGGTAAGCTGTTATACCTGGCTGTGACAAGGTCTTGACAAGTTCTCACACTGTGGCTTTCATAAAACAGGAGATCTCCCACCATAGAGTAAGACTGTGGAATAGGAGAGCCAGTTCCTACAATCTCCGTGTGCAGGGGCCAAACGGCCCACTCACTCCTGGAATCTTCATTCTTCCTCAAGCACTGATGACCCTAGGCTGACTTCTCCTGGGGTCTCTTACATGCAGTTCACGCCTGCTGGCCTATTTAGCATTAACTGTCAAGTCGACACAGAGAATCATCTGGAGAAAGAATCTCAATTGAGTAATCATCTTTATCGGGCTGGTCTGTGTGCATTCTGAAAGGAATTGTCTTAAGGATTGGGCTGTTTAAGAAAGGTAGTTGAATAGCATCCAGAATGAGGGAGAGCATTGTTTCCCCAGGGCTTCTGATCCACGTTCTTGCCTGAGTTCCTGCCTTGGCTTCCCTTGATGATGGACAGTGACCCTTTCCTGTCTGCAATTGCTTTTGGTCAGAGTGTTTCGTCATAGTCACAGAATGAAACCTCATCTGCAAATTCTCAGAGGCATAGTCATAATAATCCCCACCAGTTCACTGGCTCTTGCCTTACCCCATACTGAAGGAATGGTCCCCTATGGACACTCCACCTCCAAACATGCGTGACTTGGGCCCTTTGTAGAGATTCTGCAGTGTCCCTAGGGACAAGCACTGCTGCTGTCACATGAGGATGTGCCCTTCTCCCCAAGGCCCTCTCAGTGAGGCAAGGGAGATACAAGAGGAGGGTATGCCATACCCCTTACATTCCCAAAGCTGTTGGTGTGAAGAGGATGATGCACATTCTGACCTTCACTGGGGAGAGAGCACCCCAATGCCTGAAGCAGAGATGGGGCAGAGCAATATGGTAATGGAGGGTAGACAGGTGTGATGTAAATGTTTCTTCTTTTTTCCACCTGCCTCTTCTTTTCCCTACATTACTTAGTATGACCACTCTTCCTCCCCACAGGCTGGAAAGACAAGCAGAAGTCAGGGCAGAGAGAGTCTCTTGTTCTCCACTGTGTACCTCAGACTATCTGGCCTACAAGCTTCCAAGAACATCCTTATCACTGTCTCCCATCTTGCTGTAAGAATGCTGGGACTCCAGGTATGTGCTAGTAGTGCATTCAGCTTTCTGTATTTCCCGGGGACCTGAACTCTGGTCCTCATACTTTCATGGTAAGCATTTTACCCATGGAGCCATCTTCTAGCCTGCTCCAGACCTTGGCACTCTTGCTCAGTTTCTCTGGTGAAAATTTATTTTCAATGTGACATTGACAATGAGAATGAGATCCTGGCACCAAGAGCCACCAACCTTTCCCCTTGTGCCTATGCTTCCTTCCAAGTTCCTTTCTTTGCTTCCCCAGATTCTGGTGAACATGGTAGAATTGTAGTCATCGCAAGTTCCATGTCTTTTTGCATCCAACTAGATGAGTGATTCCCAAACCTTGAGACAGTCAGATCAGCAGATAACTGAACATCCTTAGAGCCTTAGCTGCCGGTTTGATCATCTGGAGTCCAAGAATTTGTATTTGTAACCAGTTCCCAGGAGGTGTCACCACTGCTAGCCCAAGGATCGCATTCTGGAAAGTTCTGCCCTTGATGCTGGGGGAGATGTAACTTCTCCCCACCTCTGCCTCCCAGAAGTCCCTAGCACCAGGTCTCACCAGGTTTTTCCCTCCTTGGCTTCTGAGGGCGAGGTGGGGCTCCCAGGAAGTTGTCACTCTGAGCCCTGGGGAAGGGTTTGGGTTTCATTCTTGTAATAAAATCACTGACAAGAACATACAATTCTCTGCAGGGAAAATAACCACAGCGATCTACACAGTGGTATACTGTAACAATATCAACAGCGGTGGAATAACAGTAATAACGTGACTATTATAGAATGTCGTCGGCGCTAATGTGCTAAGCCCAGATGTATCTGAGCAATAGAAAAGAATTGCTGACATTCACAAATACTGCAAATGCCTTGCTTGGCTGTGTTTGGGGGCCACTGGAGTGATGGCAACATCTCTCCTAACAGGCACACTTGCTCACGGAGGCCAGGTTTTAAAAGAACTCGCTGGTTTTATTTTAGCAGAAATGGCAGGGAGCAAGTGAAGTGGGCAAGCCACTTCCATTTATCGCCAAGGCTCCCATTTGCTCCTCCAATCAGCCCTCATTTGATAAATGTGTTTAAAAGGCCTCTTATGAAGTCAGGAACGTGGGCAGGGGTTGGGGTATGATTGTAGAAAAAACACAAATTAAGCCTAACTCTACACAAATCACAATATAAATTAAATTTGATTTCAGAGCAATAACTGATTTTTTTTTCAGTGTAACTACATAACCTATGTTGTACAAGCCATAGTTAGACCCCCCCACACTTTATTCATTATTCATCTGTAATTTGGATTTAATTTAATAGGAGGCTCTGTGTTTTCATTGGCTTCACCAAGAAACCTATTGGAAAAGGCAGGAGACATGACAGGAATTCGAGAGATAGCCTGTACTCCCAGAACAAGCTCACAATTCTGATGGGAAATCGAAAGTGTTCAGACAAAGGGTTTCAGTCCCACTAGCAACCTTCATCAGAACCTTTGTGAGCAGAGGAGTCATTTGTGACCCTCACTGGATCTTTCTCTTCATCAAATCATTATCAGGGATAGAAGCATAAAGATTGTGCGAAGTTCCAGGAAAAAGCGACCCTGGATACAATGTGGCAAGACAGGAGACTAGAAGAGGTAACTCCCATGGAAAATTCCACAAGCAGTAGGCTGGGGTCACACACTTTTGCTGCCTGAGATAATGGGGCCTTGGCCTTCTTGTCTTTTGAAGAGCAGCAGGTGCAGCCCATTGACTAGAGCCTCGTGATGAAGGAGCCTGAGCTTTGCAGTATGCTGAAAGCATGATGTGTATGTGGAGAGAGGCCATGCTGAATGCCACCTGATAATAGTCACCCTCACTCCCTTTGATGAGGTCAGTTCATTCCATGTGACCCCAGAAATGCAAACCTTTGTGCAGGTGAGTAATAAACTTGTGCCTTGTTGAAGTCACTGTTCGAACTGCCGAGCCACTGTCCTGATGCACCTCTGAGAAGTGTAAGATGAGGTCTGAGAGGTGTCACTTCCAGCATGTGTAATATTGATGTCACCAGAGGACCAATTTAGCTCAGCCATCCATAGTAGAGAAATAGCCCACAGACAGACAAAGCAGTATTTAAAACTGTGGGAGGCCTGTGCTGTATGAGTGCTATTGGATCTGCTTAGGGCAGCTGGATGGAGCTCAGGAGGGGTTGAGGTGTTGGGGGAGATTTCCTGGAAGAGGCATCACATTGCAGGAGATGGAGAGGAGGAAGAAGCTTTTCAGGGAAGGTCTCTTTTTCCATCTGCTTCACTTCAACTTGCCAGGCTGCTTTGCTCCCAACCTTTAGCCTCTGCTGGTTAGCACTTCTGGCCATTCCTGGCCAAGGGAAGGGAGGTATAGGGTTTGCAGGAAACCAGAACCATGGACGTTCTGATGGGGCAGCTTGGCCACTGGCAAGGTAGCCTGGGAGATGGGAAGAAATGGGGTTAGGATGGTTTTATAAGGCAGTGCTGAGGACAAAGTAAACATATTCAAGAAAAGGTTTGATCACCCCTGTCTCCTCTGCCCTGTGGCTCCTCACCTCCAGTGATGCCTTTCACTCACCTGTAGCCTAGGGACTAAAGACTATCCTGTGGACCTACATGCAGACACAAGGGTAGGCCCACACTCATCCAGTTGGTCTCTCTCAATCTGTCGTTGTTCAGAGAAACTGTAAGGATGTGCATTCAGAGACCAAGATCAAGGCTTGATCTGTGACCAAGGTAGGACACTTTAGGCTAAGAAAATCATCCTGGGCAGGACAGAAACCAGGTCAGGACAGAGACCAGCTTGTGACAAGGTTGGCCTTAGCCTTGGGACATAGCTTAGTCTGGTACAAGGACCAGAGCTCTTCCTAAGCACTGGTGCAGAGTTCAGCCTGAGGTCAGAGTCTGTGGTTTGGCAGGAAAGGGGCAGGAAGCAAACACTAGGTATTCTTGTTCATCTTCAGGCGTTGCTATGTTGCTATATAGTTATGCTGGCATATATAAAGTTTCTTCCTTTGAATCAGCTTTATCCTTCATCTGATTTCTGGGGCCTTCTCCTCAATTTTCCCTTAAGCCTGTAGTCTAGACCTTCAAGCCCTGGGTAGAAGAGAAAGTACAGACTCCAAGTGAGCATTATGCTATTAGTATTCTCACAGTTCAGTTAGTATTCACGCTGCAGCCAGGCGTGGGGCCAGATGAGCAGGTGCCCAACACAGGGCAGAATGGTGGACTCCCAGATTCCTGCAGTGTATTGGACACAAGTGCCAGGTCACCCTGAAACCCAGGGGCAGTCAGCAGGAGGGTGGATAGTGGGCTGGATAGCAGCCAGCACTGTTAAGCTGGGGTAGAGGGTGGAGGTGGAGACTTATTCAGCTTGTTATTCAGCATGCCCCAGGGCAGGTGATGGCAATTTACCAGTTCTCAGTGATGGAGTAGACCAGAAAGGGCAAGGGAACCCCCATGCACGGGCCCTCGTGGGCATTCTTAGCTGTTAAAGGAAATATGAATTGACAGTAAGTGGCAAGACTGGAAATGTAATTAAGATGGAACTAACTGGCAAGGATGAAACCCATTCCTTAGGCTTTGATATTTATTTATTTATTTTATCTATTTATAATATATTTTCTTCATTTTATTATTTTTTTTAATAAAAAAGTGTCTTTTATCCATGTATTCCCCTGCTCCCCCTCCCTTCCCTCCTCCCAATCCCTCCCAGTCAGCCTTCAGCCTCTCCCCTCCTCATCCCCCATCCTCTCCCCCCAAAAGGGCAAGAAGTTCCAAGGTGGTTCAACTCAGAGTGGCAAGATATTTAAAGTGAGATTGCAGGATAGTCCTATCCTGGCCACACAACCAGCAAAGAAGAGGTTAAAAAATCAACTTTCAGGCAGTGGCCAAGATCTGTGGGGTCAGAGAGCAAATGGCTTCAGCAGCACTAAAAGAGATTTAGGTCAGATAAAAGGACAGACTTCCTGGGGATGAAGGGGTTAAATGTTGGTGCAGGTAAAATGCCATTTCATTTTCCACAGACACATGCACCTTCTGCACAGGTTTTGACACAGTTCTGGAAAACTTGACATTCCCAAAATAAGAAGTGACTCCATCTTTCAATGAGAATGCTATCTGGGTGGAAGTGGGTGGCATTAGGCAGTGGTCAGAAGGGAGAGGAGCTGTGTGTCACACATCCCCAAAGCCTTCCCACTCGACAGAGCCAGGCAAGCAGGAGTGTCACACTTCATAAATGTGGTTGTACATCCTTAACTATGGGGATCTCTCCAGAGGATACCTTCTTCCCCCTTGGATCTATTGCCCCTCAGCTGTCCAGGAACAGAGCAGATGTGAGCCCA
Organism: Phyllotis vaccarum; assembly: GCA_033318265.1. Lineage (NCBI taxonomy): Eukaryota > Metazoa > Chordata > Mammalia > Rodentia > Cricetidae > Phyllotis > Phyllotis vaccarum. Next base: position 73,384,208 of record JARWLC010000012.1, read on the forward strand.
CAGAGGAAGCAGGTAGGCTGCCCAGCCTTGGATCTTGTGTTAGAGAGAAATCCAGGGGCTATGGCTGCAGTCTGTCTGGTGTATCACCCAAGACTCAGGAGTTCAGTACCAACATCTGGGAAGCCTTGCTTTGCCAACCACTGCTGAGAGCCAGCTTAGTGTTTCTGGGATGAATGGCACTGGCCAGCTTCACTGGCCTCTGTTCTCCGTAGATCCTATGCCAGTTCTCTGTGCTGGGCAACGGGGCAGGCTGAGTAAGTGGCTTCTTTGTGTTTGGTGAGCTTTCAGATTGGCAGGAAACAAGAGGCTCCTATTTAAGTCCAGGGCAGTGGTCCAGGCCCCACTTACAAAGGAGTGTCTTCTCTGTACAAGGAATGAGCAGCACACAGGCTCACTGTGGAGCCCAAGAAAATACTTTGTCATTTTCTTAATGGTAGAAACCTGCTAAGCAACTAGACATGAGCAAAATGCTTAGCTGGCAACTCAAGGCACCATGTGGCCTTGTGCAGCAGAGCAGGGAAGGGTAAACTTGGCACAGGTGGGAGTAGCTGGGGGAAGCTACTTAGATCTAGGACCTGACTGGACAGGGTGAGAAAGAATGGCTCAGAAGTAAGAAGACTAGGGGGCGGGGATGGTTCGGTTGATAAAATCCCTTGTGCTAAGCACAAGGACCTGTGTTTAGAACCTCAACATTCAATGTCAAAATCCACATGTGGCAATTCATGCCTATAACCCCAGCTCTACAGAATAGAGACAAGCGGAACCTGGATTCATTGACCAGTCAGTCTTGCCAAACTAGTGAATTCCAGGTTGGGTGAGGGATCATGTCTCAAAACATAAGGTGGATCTGTGTGGTGGTGGTGGTGGTGGTGGTGGTGGTGGTGGTGGTGGTGGTGCAGGCCTTTAATCCTAGCACTCAGGAGACAGAGGCAGGAGGATCTCTGTGAGTTCAAGGCCTGGTGTACAGAATGAGTTCCAGGACAGCCAGAGCTACACAGAGAAACCCTGCCTTGAAAAGCCAAAAATAAATAAAGTGGAGAATGACACAGGAAGACATCCTGATGGCAACCTCTGGACTGCACATGTGACCACCTGGACAAGCACATCCTCCAACAACGTACCCCACCCCCACACTTATGCCACACACACACACACACACACAAATGAAAAGATGGAATGCGTTCTGGGTGTGCTTAACTGATGAAGAAGCAAACGTTCAGAAGTAGGGACAGTGTTGAGAAAGAGTTTTTCTGAACATTAGGGCTGAACAGAGGTCGGGGATGGAGGGTAGCTCCTTGATGGCTTCAAGAGATGTAAGGTGGCGGTGGGTCAAATGTTCTCTCTCTGTGAGAAGACTTTGTGTTTACACTAGTCTTTTCCCCAAGTAGATGGATCTGTCTCTAGGAGGTTAGGCCACATCTTTACAAACTGGACTTGGTTCTCTGTAGCCCTCACTTTTGGATGTGTGGACCAGAAGTTAAAAAGCCAGACTGGGATAAACTGATAACAATCTTCTGTGGGGATGCTAAGAGATCAGTCACTCTGTATCTTTCCATGGCTAAGAGGTGACAAGGTGTGCATGGTGGGTAAGGAGGCCTGTGAACTGGTCCCTCTATGCACTGGGCACTTGGCACAGAGTTCTAAGACCAACCTTTCAGACCCTGGTCACCAGGGAGCTCGTAATTTAGACAAGTTGATACTGACACATTTGTTGGGCTATCTTTCTTCACAGGGCAATCCTTGTTATGGATACTGAGAATCAAACAGATCAGCATCAGTTGGAGACTAGAGAATCTTTTTCATCTCAAGCACCCCATCCATCCAGTCATTCATCACAGGCCAGAATTCTGTTCTATCACAGAGAGATTTGTTGGGGGCATGAAGTCATAATTTATGTCCCTCTTCCTCTCCTTCAGGGACAGTCTTGCTGAAGCATCTCTATCCCTGAGTTACTCATGTCCCTAGACGTATGTGTGTGCCCACTGGCAGCATCTTTAAGGAGACCCTCTCCACTGTTTGTACAAATGTCAGAGTTTCACTGGAGAGAAGCCCTTCCCTGTGACCTTGAGAAAGAACCCCAGAGTGTGAACTACATTAGGAGGAGGAGCTAGGCCCAGTCAGATATTTATCACTGGAACAAAATACCTCACAGATAACAGCTAAAGTAGAAGAGATTGCTTTAGCTCATGGCCTCGGAGGCTTCACATCCATGGTTCTTGGCACCATGAATGGGCCTGAAATAAGACAGAGAATCATGGCAAGAGAAAATGGTAGAGAATACTCACCTCACAAAGTGAGGGAAACAGAAAGGGAGAGAGGGAGGGGCCCTGGACAAGATACACCTAAGAACCTCCTAAAATATCCAGAATCTCCTCCAAGAGTTGGGGTCACACTGTCAATTATGAGCCTCTTTATATCCAAACCCTAATAGGCCTGGTCCTGATTTGCTGTTAGATCCTGGAGTCTGAGCATCGCAGACAGACAGGATGGCTGTAAGGGGCTGATGGCAAGTTCAGGTGCCAAGTGTGTGGCCTGAAGTCACTTTCTTCATTTAGAGTTCACCCCCCATTTTCTCTGTATAATAGAGGGGTTCATTAATGAGTTCTGCCACTTTTTCCTATTCTAAATCTGTAGAGCCAGGTAGCAATACATCAACCGTTTCAGGGCTTAGCTTAGTAAAGTGTGGACCTTCTGGGATTGCAGAGGGAAGTCAGAACCAGGTACCAAGTGAGCCGTGAGAAAGCATCCCTAATTGCTTATCATACTGCAGGGATCTCAAAAAGCTGTTCTTTCAGGAGAAGGTACTGGTCCCCCACTGTTCCTTCTACCCCCTTCCTGGATTTTTTTCATTATATATATGGATGGTACTGTGCCTTATATGGACATTTTCAAGCATGTCTGAGTATATTCAATATGTTGAGCATATCCATTCATACCTTCTGTCCTTCCTTTTATCCTCTGTGTTTTGTCCCTTTTACATAGGTCCCCTTAGACAATGTCATTGATACTTCCATGTCAGATACAGAAACATGATTTTGTTTATCTGTGTAAACAGGGACCACATATGAGAGAAAACACAATGTGGAACAGAGCCTGGTTTAATTCATTTAATCCCCGGTCGCATTTACTTCCTGCAAGTGACAATATGTTTTTTAAAGCTGAGGAAAGTCCACTGACCCATCATAATCCCACCAGGCTGACACCTGACATTTAATGGCCTCAGAGTCCATCTCAGGGAAGGTGGAAGCAATGGAGGACCTGGGCACTCAACTCTAGGGTTTTCAGGTCAGGGGAAATGTTTGCATTTGAATTCCTTGGTACCTGTTGGACTTTTCCGTAGCTGTCACTGGCTGTAACACCATGAACTGTGAGCCCCTTTCAGAACATGTTGCTTTAGAATAAAGTGGTGTGAGGCAAGGACTGACATGGAGGAAGCTGATTGGCTCTAAACACCTAACTAAATAGAAAGCTTAATGTGCTTGTAAATGAAGTAAAGGAGAAAGCTCTTTTCCCTACACTGATGATGGAAGCCATGCACTCAGTAAGCAAGACCCTACCACTGAGCCGATCCCCAGCCTTATGTTTTGATTTTGAACCTAAGATATATTCACATGGTTCAAAAATAAAAACACATGAAGCCTGTTTTTAGTCCAATATAAAATCCACCCAAATCTCACTAGCATTCACATGAATGGCTGTTAGTTCGTTACAAAGTCTATATAAGCAAACAAAATATAATCCATAGTTTGCCTCTTAGAATCCTACATGCACTTTTCTGTTTTTATTTTTCTTCTTTCTTTCTATTGTGAGAGAGCCTCACATTTCCCAGCTCTTTTCTATTTTTTAATATGCTCTTGCGCTCATCTTCACAGCTGCAGAATATTCCACTGCAGAGTTTACTTAGAGTTTAGAATCTTAGGCCCCAACATTCATGTAGATATGCATGACGTAAGATAATGATTCACAGAAGGCCCACCACACAGAGGAAATCATTTAAATACTCTGACTTTCTGTAAACAGTCACCACGATTTGTTGAATAATTTTTCAAAGTAACACTTCCTAATTCTTTTATGATTTATAGGGTGGAAACACATTCTAGTTTCTTCTAACATTCCAGGGTCAGGACGAATTCACCTTATTTCTGCCTGTGCTAACGCAGGCTCTAAGACTATTCATGTTTACGTTGTTGTTATGTTCAATTGCTTTAGGTTTTTTTTTTTTTTTTTTTTTTTTTTTTTTTTTTTTTTTTTTTTTTTTTACCATAGGTGCTCATGTACCTTAAATTTAGGATTGCTTTTAAAGTTTAATCTCATTGATCTTACACAGCTACTGTGTACAAAAGCCAGATACTATCATCTCTATTCTTCACAATTCACAATTAAATACACTATCACACACATAAAAAAAATCTTTCCGTGTTCAAATAGGTTTGAAGTGGTTTTTACAGGAAGGCGAAGCTTCAGCAGAGAACTGTTTGAGATAAGAAGCCATGTGACTCAGCAGCTGCTCTCAGGCTCTGCAGAGGAATGAGTGCAGATATAAAGATTCTGGGCAGCATCCTGGGGTTCTTACCCGTTAGGTCTGAGATGGTACAAGTAAACCGGGAGCCAGTAAGTTGGTTCTCTCAGAAGCCTTGACCCTCCTCTCTCCAACAAGGCCTGGTGAGTAGGAAAGAGAGAGCTGTAGCCTCCACCGAAAATATTGAGCTCGTGACAGTTAATCACTCACTTTAGCTCTGAAGGCAGCTCAGACCAAAGCTGAAGCAAAAGGATATAGTGTTCTCCCTGCCAGAACAAAAGGCCAGTTTTCAGGGGACATAAACAGGCTCCCAGCATTAAATTCTAAGCGGAATTTATCACGGGAGCCGTTACTTAAGGTACACAGAGCTACGAGCTGGAGAGCAATCTTCCCGAGTTCCATAGAAAACAGACGTGGCTCTCCATAACACCTTGTAGAAGCTGCAGTCTATTCCAGAGCACAGCTGAGGACGGTGTTAGTGAATGCCAGCTCGCCAGCATGGGCTGGAGGGGTCAGGAGACCCGTGTCACTGAAGAAAACATGTGGCAAGGGAAAAATGAGTGTGACTGAGAGAGGAGAGGCTCCCAGCCCCACGATTCCCAGACTCAAGGACAGCCAGTATTTCTGTCTTTGATGATGCTTAGTCTGAAGGAGGCCTTTCATCTTAAACTTCAGAAGCTTCTAGAACAATGTGGTGGGAGGGAGAAAAAGAATAGTCGGCTGCCCCTACCCAAATTTTCTTACTTACAGATGTGGGCACTTTCAGAATCTCCAGCAGTTGGGGTCACTTTCCTCGTTAGTGAACAGCTCAGGGATGGAACATAGAACAGCGACAAATGTTTGATGATGCTCCTGGAGGGGAGGGGCAGTCACCAGTGTACCTTCTTTCCTGTTGTCCTTGGATATCTGCAAATCTCTAGTGCTTTGTGCATCCTAAAGGGTACATCAAAGTAAAATGCTTGGTCTCTTAAGCCTGGCTCAACCCAGCCCCTTCTACTTAAATGAGGGCAGGACAAGGCATCATGAAGCCCATCCCCCATTCTCCTTTGGCCACTTCAGGTCGAATCAGAGAACTGACCTTTCTGCCCTAAGCACCACCAGGACATTAAGAAACCATGTTACTCAGGGTGAAAGGTGAGTTTGTTTTTGTTTTGAGGCAGTACTTCCCAAGCCTGATATTGCAGATATGTGCCACCAGGTCCAACTTGGAGCTGGGCTGGCACAGGTGAGAACAGGAATCTCTGTGCATCCAGCTGACGGAGTCTGTGACTCTGGACAGACATGCAAAATCCTTATTCCTCTTCCTTGTTGGAAGAGACCCTAGCGATTGTGGAGACTACTAATTAGAGACCAAAACCCAACTTCATTCTCCTCCACAATGAGAGTCACAGATAGTCATGTGGCTGCTCAGCTATGGACTGCAATTCCCGTCATACCTTGTAACAAAGTGCCATCCCAGAACCAAAATTTACCCAGAGTGACTGAATTAACCAGATGGCTTCACACTGATTACCACAGTAATAATCTAGTCTGCTCTTTCAATTATAGACAATGCTTGGGCCCTGGAGGGAAGAGATCTACTCCAGGAACATACAAATTTAAGCATCTGGACCTCCAACTCTGGGTGGGAGCACAAACCTCCCTTTGCAGATGCTGGGCCCATTGCAATCATGTCTATGTGGTGTATGAGGCAGAGCAGCACCCATCCCAAATGCCCACACTCTAATTATGGAACCTCTGAACACATTACACTGATGCGATAGAAGGGAGCTGAGATTGCAGGTGGAAGGGAAGTCATTAATCAGTTGATCTGGAAACTTGGAGAAGATCCTGGATTATCAGGCTTAACTCTATGAGAGTACAAATTTCCGAAAAAGGTAAGAAATAGAAACCAATGCCAAACCCTTTTCTGCGGTCTCAGTAGCCTCTAGTCAACCAAGATCTGAAATAAACAATTCATAAGCTTGAAGTAGCTTTTATTTTATAATATTATAATTATCCTATTTTATTATCCATCATTGTTAATCTCTTGATGTGTCTCATTTATAAATTTTAGCATAGATATGTTTGTATAAAATAGTGTAGCTTGGTACAGTGATATCAGGCATCCCCTGGAGGTCTTGGGATGCATCCCACACAGACTAAGGAGGACCAGTGCATTTCTCCTCACTGTCTGAAGAAAGTAAGGACTCAGTCCCCTGGAGACTGCACTGATGACTGGCAGGGATCTTTGCATTTCTGAAAAGCACTGACTCGGAGTGACGGGCAGAAACGCACTGTAAAGGCCTAATGAACCTTCTCCTACCCGTTTTTCTCTGGGGTAGGAGAAGGTAGAAACACCCTGCTGCAGGCCCAGCCTGGAGCTAAGTCTCCAGCCCTTTGGAAAGGGACCCAGATTAATGATTTGTCCTGCCTCTCCCTGGCCCTGGCCAGCCCCAAGATGAAGGTACTTGTCCTAGTTAGGTTTTCTGTCACTGTATTGAACACCATGACCAAAAGGAACTTGGGAAAGAAGGGCTGTATTTCAGCTTATACTTCTAGGTAATGAGTCATCATCTAGGGAAGTCTTGCCAGGAACTCAAGTCAGGAACCTAGACGTAGGATCTGAGGCAGAGACCATGGCTTAGTGGCTTGTTCCTGCTTTCTTATACAACCCAAGACCACCTGACCAGGGTGGTACCACCCACAGTGGCTGAGCTCTCCCATATCAGTCATTAAAGGTCAATCTAATGGAGTCATTTTCTCACTTGAGGTTCCCTCTTCCCAGATGCTCTATGCTTGTGTTAATTTCACACATATATTATATATAGATAGATAGACAGACAGACAGACAGACAGACAGACAGACAGACAGACAGACAGACAGATAGATAGATAGATAGATAGATAGATAGATAGATAGATAGATAAAAAGATAGAACAGAGACCTACCCAGGGCCTATCTTCTCCATCCTATGCATAAACTCCCTAAACCGCACGTGGCACATTGTCCTTCCTTTACAGCCAGAAGGCATAGGAAGCTTTTCCACTGCTTGGCACTGTTTGGATGAGGCCTCATGCCAGAAAGGACTGGGATGGGATGAAGAAGACAAGCAGGGCAGGAAACTGAGAAGGAATGTTGGCAAATTTCCTGCTTGGAACTCAGGCTCTGCGAACACCAGTTCATTCTTTCAGTTATGAATTTATTCACAGACTCCTTCAGTAAGCACATAGGGAGGGGTCAGCACTGTCAGTCCTGGTCTTGTTTCTGAGCAACCTGCCAGATAACAAATGCTCTGAAGGTTCCATCTCCCGTCCACACCTATCTTACAGGAGAGGAAACCAATGATTGATAAGCAAGGTCAGGCAGCTAGACTCATGCTTCTTCTCCCTGAATGTGGGGAGACTGGAAAACAGAACTCAGTTTTAAATTTTGTTAGCATGACTTCCTCATTCAATGTATCTTTCTCCATCTGTAAAATACAGCCCAGTTACAGGGTGGTCATGCAGTTAGTCCTCATTGTGATGTACATTTTCAGTATCTAGTTCATGATGCCTGTTGACCCCTGTTGACCGCAAGCCATGCACTTCTTTACAGCCTCACATAAAGCCAAGCCACCTTGGAGATGGACTTAGAACCTGGGGAAGAGCAGGGTGATCGAGAACGTGGGAATGCTTGAGTGCTGTGGGAGTCAGACATTTATCCAACTGCCATCAAGCAATAGCTGAGCACCAGTTGTGTGTCTTAAAGAGTTGAGGACGACCCAGGATGTATGACCTCCACCCTTGAGGAACTCTGTGCATGGCCAAGGGGTGGAGCCTAAGAGACATTTAAAGCAACATAGAGAAGGGCCTAACCCTGAAAGCCACAGCATGGTGTGGAAGTACGCTGGAGAAGGAATGTCTTGAGCTAAATCTCTAGGTGACTGCACTCTCAAGGAAGCCTAGCCACTGGGAAAGAACCCTGTGCTTAAATAAGCAAATAAGCACATAGACAAAGGCATGAAACTGGGAGGGGACACTAGTGGGCGTTAGAATAAGCAGTGATGGGATGGATGGATATGATTGATACACCTTGTATAGGTGTATGGAGTATTCAAAGAATAAAAACATAGAAAGTGTTGTCTTGGAGTAACTATAGACTTTAAGAAGATGTGGGGGCTGAAGAGGTGGCTCTATTAGCTCTTCCCTTGCAATCACCAGGACCTGAATCTGATTCCCAGTGCCCATGCAAAAACAGAAGTCGGGGATGGTAGTGTATGCTTGTAATTCTAGCACTGGGGAGGTGGAGACAGCTAGATACCCAGGACTCACTGGCCAGCCAGCCTGGCATTTGGTTTGCTCCAGTCTAATGAGAGACTCTGTCTCAGAAACAAGGAGGCAAGAGAACAAACATACAAGGCAGATAGTGCCTGAGGCCTTCTAATGACACAGTGCTGTTCTTTGGCCTACACACACACACACACACACACACACACACACACACACACACACACACACACACACACACACACACAAGAACGAGAGACAGAAAGACACACAGAGAGAGGCTATACAAAGCACTCTAGATATCTATCCCTGGCTTCCCCCTGTGGTGTGGGAGGATACCAGCTGCACAGGTATCAAACTCCAAAGGGGACCTTGGCACAGTTTAACTAATCTACAGACCTTACTTGGCTTTTGCCACATTTTTTTGTGAGTGTTCTTTGCATGTGGATATGCATGTATTATGTAAAGAATGACTCCATCACTGTAAAGGATCTCACTTCAGGGCGCATCTTCAGATTGCCCACCTTGTGCCTTGTGCAGACGCCAAGGCAGTTCTGCCTATCCTGTCTGGCTCTGCCCAGTAAGAAAGAGGGAAGACTGAATGTCTAGAGAGAGGCCTCCCAGAACTAATGTCTGTAAAGAGGGCCATCTTTCTGCGTTTTTAAAGAAGAACAGACTCTGAAGACTTGATCCTTTCAAGAGGAAGCTTGGGGACGCCGCTTTGGGAATTCAGCACCATGGACAGGCTGAGTGAGAAGGACACAAAGGACTTACACGTGGCTGTGTGAGTCTGGGTACACTCCTAATCTGCAGATGGACTGAACTTGGGTGACCCCCACCCCACCCCACAGGGTTTCAGGACAGGGAAATGAGAACATTTGAAGGGGGAAGATCTCTGTTTTCCGTTATTCAGTATTCATCCCTAGTCCTTCTGTTCTGAGGTTTTCTCCTTGACTTTCCCACCTTGCTTGCTTCCTTGGAATTAATTTTCCCTACAATCTGGCAGAACCATCCAAGACAGATCAGAAGCACACTGTGTGCTTTCCCCTGCCTTCTCCCACATACAAGACTTCACCCCCATAGAATGTGACTGCCTCATAGCGGGACCAGCTTGCCCTTCACTCATTGGCTCTCTTGCCTCCGTTCCTCCTACCCAGCGCAGGATTAAGCAGTCAGAGTTTTTCTGGAGGACATATTGTCCATAAGATGTCAGTTTTGACTCTCCTTATACTGTGTACCTTTTCTGTCTCACATCTTTGGGACAAGGAGAAGAGGGGGCATGATCTAATGTCAAGGTATCTTCCAGAAGCCCAGCATTCCTCTACCTTGAAATGCCAGAATTTGTTCTTCCAAGCCCTTGTCCTTACCCCTGGAATTTTCTGTGTATTGTGGAACTGACCTTATCAAGCTAGGGAAGAGTTTCCCCCAGATAATTCTTCATTGGCATCACCGAGCAACCTTGCCAAGTGTCCTGGTGGCCCCTCTGGGGCTGAAGGACTTATTCTTCCAGCTCCTGGAAGATGATTGTTTGAGAACTTGCATCTGTCAGCCTCACTGAGGTTGCCTCTGCTGGAAAAAAAAAAGAATCACTGACCCAGGTAACAGACATTCCAAAAGCAAGGACTGGTCAGTGACAGGGTCTAAAGCCCCCTTCCCCTCTCTCCAGCACTGCACAACTCTGCAGAGTCATCTTGTCTTTGGAGATACTATGAAATTACCTGAAACTTCCCTTGAGACTGCCCTGGTGCCCATCTGCTACCTCTGTCACATCCTGCTTCCTCCCTTCTCACATAAACATTGATCTGAGGCCACATTTGGTCCACATGCTTATCGTCTTAACATCAGCTTCCGCTTGACCACCTTATGGCGTGTCTACAGTCCTGGCCCTCTGGGATTAAGCTTCTTGCTAACACTCCTGCCTGCTAGCTGGCTATACAAACCTAGGCTTCCCGGGAGAGGAAATCCACCCTCCACATCTATTTTCTCAAGTCTTTTGGAAGACTGGCTCATTCCACTTTCTATAACAATGATTAGCCTTATGTCTAGAAAGTTACTTGGGCCATCTGGGTAGAAAAATGGTCTTTAAAGGTAAGCATGCTGAGACTTGGAACCTTGATTCCCTCACTAACCAACTCGGTGATCATGGAACGTTATCTAATCTCTCTATTTGGAATTCCTTCATTTGGAGCCCATAATAATATTAAAAGCATTGTAGACCTACTGTGAAGACTAAATGATACAGGAGAAGTATGAATGCTTATATACTATCATGCCTGGTGTGTAAATGTGTGCTCAATACGTATTTTTGCCACCTTTTCTTTTGTGTCTGGGGTAATCTTCTAACTAATTGCAGATCTATATTTTTAATAAATTTGTAAAAATATGAGTTAATTGAGTGAATAAATTAATTTTAGACAGGACCAAGATCTATAGTTCAGGCCTCCCTGAAATTCACTGTGTAGACCAAGCTGACCCAAACCCATGACCAGGCTTTACTGAAACACATGGAAGTCCCCTTGGCTCAGTCTCTTAACCGGTTGAATTACAGGCATGGGCTCTCGTGCCTAGTCCCCACCTCAGCGAAGAGCATTGCTGACTCATAGATGAGGTGTCTCAAGACCATCGGCAATCTTCTGGATTTTTTAACTGATGGATTACAAAACCGGATATCCCCAAAAGTAGCTGGATCATCTAAGAGGTAACCTTTTACTTGCTCAAAACGTCACCTCACATAAGCATTGAGATCTCTGGCACCATGACGAATCATTATTTTTGTACTTCTAAGTTTAGGGCATTTAGTTCAGAAGTTTTTTTTGACTCATTTTTGAGGCCACAACAGATATAGTACAAGTTTACAGAAAAAGTTTAGAATTTTTCTTAGGATGAATGAGGAAGGTAGGGCAGAGTTCATCAAATTTCATTTTTTCCATATATTTAAAATACAGATTTGTTTTATTGTATGTGTATGTGTGTAGGCCTGAGTGCATGTGTGTCTGCCATGAACTTGAAGAGGTCAAGAGAGGGAACTGAAATTACAGACAGTTGTGAGCTGCCACATGAGTCCTCAGAACTGAGCCTGGGTCTTCTTCAGGCCCTTCCTCTTTCTCTTCTAGAAAATCTTGACATCTAATGAAGATTCCCCATGACATGAAGAACAGTGAATGTTTTCACTTTACCCCAAGGGCACATGGAAGCTAGCCAAGCTAACGTTTATATCTGGCTGGAGCAGAGATTTTGTTTCCTTAAAGACACAGGACCAGCCTTCCTCTTAAGCAATAGGCAAAGGCTGGAGAGAAGGAAGTACATTAAGTTAAAGCTACTTGGAACTAACTGTCCCTGGAGGAGCTGTGAGCAGATACACAACCTCTTAGCATTTTGTGGGTGCTAGGGAGATTGCTCAGTGGTTAAGGCACTTGCCTTGCCAGCTCAAGGATTAGAGTTCAGTTCCCCAGAACCCACTTAAATCCAGAATGGGAATGCTGACCTACCTGTAATTCTAACTTTTGAGCAAGCTGACCAGTCATCTTGGCTACGTGTGGAGGTACTAGGCTTTAAGCCCAGCACTCAAAAGACAGGCATGTGAATCTATGAATTCTAGGTCAACTTGGTCAATATAGAAAGTTCCAGGCCAGCTAGATATATATATAAAGTGTGTGTGTGTGTGTGTGTGTGTGTGTGTGTGTGTGTGTGTGTGTGTGCGTGCTCTGGGTTTCATTGAGAGATCTTCTCTTAATGAACAAAGTAACAAAGTGGAGGCAGAAAAGCCAGTGACGGAGACTTCTGATATCAACCCCAGATCTTCACATGCATGTGTATGTATACACATGCATGATCACCCACACACTTGCTCCCACACATATGCAAAGACGGGAGGGGGTTAATTTTGTGTGAAGGTGTCACTTGTCCCTAAAGTGCTCCCTCTACCATGTCCTACTCTCCCAGCCCTTACTGTCCTCTAATCCTTGCCCCATCCCCCAGGCAGGCAAGAGAGTTTTCACCTTTCCAGGCTGGTGCCACCTTTTCAGTACTCATTCAGGCCTTGGCATCCAGGGTGGCAGCTGCACACATGGTACACACTCTTCTCAGACCAGCACCCACTGTCCTCAATGACACTAACATTTCAGGCTGGAGAATGCTGCGTTCAGCCTCCATTAAAAGGGCCATCTCAGGGCAGGCTGCCGGCCCCAGCAGTCACTGTTCCGGGCTTGGTGAGACTATCTCTTTCCATTCTCTCTGCACTATATTTGCTTCTCTACTGCACTGTCCCTCCTCGAGTGTGTATATTCCTTCTCTTCATTTGTCTGTCTCTGTCTGTCCTTGTTTCAATTACTGAATCTCTGAATCCTTCACTGAATCAATTTGACTAACGCTTGTGCCTGCCTCCACTGAGATGGCCAGGCTCTGCGATCGCAGGCTACTGCTGCGCCTCTTTCTCTTGCACACCTCTGTACCTTCACTGATTCTGCGCATTCAGCCCAGAGGTCCAGTTACCACTTCTCAAGGCAGAGAAAATCTCATTGCAGACACCTCATGCCCTAGAAGTGGCTGTAATGTGCATTTCGTGTGACTCCAAATGTTCAGGTTCTCAGTTCCACCTTTAGGATCTATGAACTTCTCTCCCACCAGGCTTGCAAGACCAGTTGGCATTTCTAGAGGAGTCTGTGGCAGCAAAGACCAAGGCCATGTTACTTATTTTCCTGGCCCTGAGGATATCTGGCAAATTGCAGACAGCACTGTGTCCTTCTTTGGTGTTGTGATTTATTTTTATATTGTAATTTAATCTTTTTTTTTTTTTTTTAAAGATAGGGTCTCAGACTTGTTATGACTTTGAACTTCTGATCCTTATGCCTCTACCTCCTGAGTGCTGGGATTATAGGCCTGAGCCACCATGCCTATTATGTGCTGTGTTGGGGATAGAATCCGAGGCTTTTGTGTATGCTGGGTCAGCATTCTACCAGTTAGTCTTGAGATTTGTCTCTTGAGAGCCATGAGCCAAAATAACCGCTTCATAAGAGAGTTCCAGTAAGGGATGTTAGGCTTGGGGATGGAATGTCAGGTGGGACAGTGGGGATACCACTGAACATGCATGCGTGCCTCAGGAGCTGTGTCTCTGTTAAATCACAAATGTATCCTTTGGCTTTTCTTTGGCTAGATACAGACTGGCTAAAGAAAACACAAAAGGCAGAACTTATTTCTATGACTTTAGACCATTAGGTTTTACCATGGGCAACAGATGTGGGATGTGTTGGGTTTTGTGTCAAGGATGAGGAATCAATCAGGATGTATTGCAAACAACTACAGAAGGAGAAAATTTTTGGTAGGCCTAATAATGGCTACAACTGCATTCAGTTAATAATGCAGGGTCAGAACAGCAGGCCGTGCTCTTTGTCCATCGAGACATTTATGATTTATGGATCAGAGCGTCTTTTCCATCATCACCCTATTCTCTTCAGACATGGGGTCCCTGAAGGACTCATGATGCAGCACACTGGGCTTGTCCCCATCTTCTCTGCCTTTCCAATACTAATGTCAAGTTAGACCTCCTCCTGCTTTCCTGCCCACCCTACCATCCTCTGCTCCATTCCATTGCTCACACTTCTCTGTCTCATACTCTTGCTCTGGACTCTTCTATGTGACTCCTGCAGGCCGTTTTATCTGTGTTCTTTGACACTCAGTGTGGAGTAGCATTGATGAACAGATACCTGAGTCATTTCCAAGGCACTTCCTCCCCAGAACCCTCTTTACCCCTATCCTAGGAATAAAAGGTTTGTGTGAATTGTTGGATGAGTCTTTGAAAATGAGTACCTATTCTGTGCCTAGCATTACGAAACAATTTCAGGTAGGCCCATTATCTTGTTGAATTGGAGACCAGCCCATTCTAGAGGAACAGAAATCTGAACCCAATGAGATTTCTCAGTGCTACATCATCAGGGCTAGGCTAGAACCCTAGTTCCACAACTAGAGCTTGTCCTGAAATATCTCTTTCTTGTAAATAAACAAGGGAAGGAAAATCCTTCCATAGTTCTTGCTCAGGTAATTAATTAATTAGCTTACTATTTATGCTACCGGGGATCAAACCTGGGGCTTTGCTTATGCATCATCACTTTACTACTGAGCTACAAGCCCAGCTCAGGACCCTTAGCAGCTGCTTGGGAGCTCCATCAAGTCTTCAGGGCTTGCAGCATACTGAACCAGACTTGGGAGTGGCAGGAGCCTTGGCTCTTAGAGCAGAATAGCCCGTGCTTGGGGCCAGATGGGTACAGTGGGTGACAGATTCTGAGCCAGGGGAAGCCTGGAGGTGAAAGGAAGTCTTGTAGCAAGGAGGAGGGTGCCCCTTAAGCTAGTGTAAGGCAGAGACTCAGAGGTAAAGATACCAAGGGCTTCCAGGTTGCAGGCGGGATCCAGCCTCCAGCTCCCGATGGGAAGCAAAAGTCTGGCTCTACAAGACCACGTTTAAAGCTCTCCAGGAGAGGGATATGTAACTGAAAGCCTTCTTGGTGAATAGTGTGACCCTCAGGCCACTAGCCTGAGGGAACATTGGAAGCTAGTTTGAAGCTGGGGAAACGAACTGGAAAGTCACTTTGATGCCACCTGTCTTTGGTGCCTTTATCAAGCTCTCTCTGCTCTTTGTCCTTGAGCTGTGATATCAGGTTGTATCAGATGGGAAAGCAGCAGGTAGAAGTGAAGGGTTTGACAAGTGGCTGGAAAGAGAAGAATGCTGTGGGACTATACTTTTGTATACTGTAAATATTTGTCTCTCCTATTAGCTTAATAAAATGCTGATTGGTCAAGTAGCTAGACAGGAAGTAGATGTGGGGCAACTAGACTAAGAGAATTCTGGGAAGTGGAAGAGCAGAGCAACAGATGACCGCAAGACACAGAGAAAGTGAGATAAAAATGTTGGACTAACCTGAAAGGTACCAAGCCACATGGCTAAACATAAATAGAAGTATAGGTTAACTTAAAGTATAAGAGTTAGCAAATAATAAGCCAGAGCCATAGATCAAACAGCTTAATATAAGGCTTAGTGTGTTTATTTGAGACTGAGAGACTGTAAGACCAGCCAAGTGAGACACAAAACTTCTAACTACAGGAGAACACTCCTGCTTCAGTGCCATTGGGCATCTGAGGCTGCTGACAGTCAGGGACCCTAAGCATTTCCAGATTCCAGACCTCTGGGAGGCCTCTGGCTCTGAGTGGAACTTGCCTGGCTACTGGGTTAGGCATGAGCTTCCCTTAGACATTATCTGTGTCCTGTCTGTCTGATCCTGATATTTGCCCTGATGGCTTGTCACTGCTGGTAGGAGTGTTTCCTGAAGAGAACAAGACCACATGTGAAGCACATCTATGAACCCATGGAACAGAACGTTGAGGATGACAAAGAAACAGGTGAACCTCCACCAGTTCCCAGTTTCCACCAGTAGCTTAAAACAGCAACAAACATGTGCATACACACACACACACATGCGCATACACAGATACACACATGCACACACACAGACACACACATGCACATACACAGATACATACAAACACAGAGACATACACACACATATGCACACACACATGCACACGCACATACACACAAATGCACACACACAGACACACACACATATGCACATACACAGATACATGCATACACACACACATGCACATACACAGATACACACAATACACACACATATGCACACACACATGCACACGCACATACACACAAATGCACACACACAGACACACACACACACATATGCACATGCACACACACACACACCATGACCAAGAAAGAAGGGATTCCCCAGAGAAGTCAAAGTTTCTGCTGAGTTCTAGAGGCTGACTATGCACCCACGCAAGATGCCTGTGTCATAGCTATGTAGCTAATGACCAAGAACTGAATGAATGCCTCCAATGATCCATGTTCCATGCTGCTAGGTCCAGGCCCTTGCTGTGCAGCATTGCCTAGGCCTCCTAACATAAATGGAGTGACTTGCTCATTCCTTAACCCTGGGCTCAGCCATGTCACTTGCTTTGGTCAATAAATACCAGCACACAGCTGTAAGTGAAAGCTTGAAATGGGTTTGTATTCAGAATTCTGGCTTCCTATATTTCTACTGTCACTAAGAACGTGCCTGAGATGACCTGAGATAGGCCAGGCACCCTAGCCCCCCAACCTAGCCAAGGCTAGACTACCTCCAGATGTGAGAGAGCCCAGCTGAAACCTGAAGAACCAGCCAACGGGGCTGGTCTGAATGGCTGGTTATAAGATACTAACCATAATTGTGGGGAGCAGAAAAGCCCCGAATGAGTGCTTAAGGAGCAAATGAAGTCCTGAGTGAATATGTATTTGACAAGGACCCCCTCGGCACCATAGGAATGGCAAAGCCTTCCCTGAGGCATGCTTGGAATCAGCAAAGCCTTCCTCTGGTCAGTGTCTGGATGCTGAGAGAGTATACAGGAAACATTGACTATACATGTTTGCAGCCTGAGACTGCTCTCCTACAGAGACCTCCTCCGGGACTAGCTGACTTCTCCTGTGCAACATCCAAGTGTTGAGGTTGTGGGTGTGCTCCATCAAAATGAGTGCTGACTATCCAATTCCAGGTTTCTGTACCTTTGTCTGTGTATCTGTCTTCCATTCTTTTGTGGCTCCAGTCAGGTTTTCAGGACAAAGCCTCTTAAGGTGTGACAGGCAATACTGTTTTAAACCACTGCGTTTGAGACAGTCTATGGCACAGCATGAATCTGGCAGTCTAATGACTAAAGCTTTGCTAACCAGTTTCTAGAAGGACAGGTTTGCCCACAATGGCACTCATGGTAGCCTGGCAGCTGGAAGCAGGTGAGGTCATCTTCAGATGCTTCTGTGGCCCATTCATTTGAGACTCCATGCACACCCTGAATCTTTGCACAAGCTGCTCTCTTCCAGATGCCTGTCCCTGCCTCATCCTCTTTGAATTCTGTTCACCCTGAGGACCAGGTCCTACTCTGAAGCCTGCATAAGTTCACAGTGTCACAGCCACTATGAGTCCTTCGGGCAAAGTGGGTGTAAGGTCCCCTTCTTAGTCCTGTGGCTGCCCTGGGTCTCACTGTGCTCTGACAATACCTTTATTTGTAGCACTTTTAAGAGCATGGGGCTGTCCTAACTCGGGGACAGCAAATAGTCCCTGGCTATAGAGAGAGCAGTTCCATGCAACCCCAGGCCTCTCCAAGGCTCTGCACAGGGCATGCTGCCCACAGTATCCCTAATGGGGCATGGAATCAAGATGAACGATTTCCAGCTATTGATTTTGGCATAATCCATACTGAAAAGCCCCAGTGGAAACCCTTCAAGGTTTATTTTCCATTCCTGACTGTTCTAAAACACTTGGCAGAGGCCTGCCCTTCTCTGAGACTCAGTTTCCCCATGTGTATAATGAGCCACTTGCCCCACTCCTTGCCAGTGCTGAACATCTATGAGGCATGCTCTTGTCTCCAGCCCTCTGCAAGCTCTGGCCCGGTTTCTTCCATCACTCCTGCCTGGCCAAATTATGTGTCAGAGTCTCCCACCTGCTGACTATCCCCTGCACAGTTAGTGGTAGCTAATGAGTTGGCCTGGCTTCCTTTGACAGTCAGCACCTTCCACTTCCTGAACCTGCCAGTGGGATAATGAGGCCTAAGTATTGGGAAGCATCTCTTCTGCTGGGATTCCAGGGACAAGGCTGAGTCCCTGTCTGTCCTGGGGAAAGGGGGATGGCAGTGGGGTGTAGAGGGGGACTAGCCTATCACACATACACAGGGGCAGGTAGGAGGAGAGGGAAAAGGAGAGAGGCCCATGCTTGATTGCACACGTGCGTGTACACACACACACACACACACACACACACACACACACACACACACACACACTGAAGGTTCTTTTCCGTGAAGTTTCTGCTGGGCTAGTAAGAAAGAATGCTGACTGGCTGCCTTTTTTCTCTTTAGAACCCTCTAGAGGCAGATGGGGAGAGGAAAATGGGCCAGTGAAGAGAAGACCTCTCCACTGCAGCTTACAGAGCAAGGATGCAAGACCCAGGGGCTAGAGGCCAGCCTGGTCCACGTTTAGAGGGTGGGAGCGTCCGTGCTAGAACAAAACCTCCAGTATTTTCGTGGCAGCATCACCATTTACAGCTCACTCCAGCCTCAGCTCCAGGACCTTGTGGGCTTAGGGAAGCTCCAAAGATGCTCACAGCATGCCTCTCTCTGGGACACTGGGAAGGAGCCAGGACAGGAGTTCCCAGGGTCTCTAAGGTTGAGGTAGGGCTGTAGGATGTAGAAGTGATGGCTAACCAGGACTCCAAATACAGGGAAGGGCTCAAACATTGTTGCTTCTCCACTTTGCCTCCTCCCTCTGTACCCTTTCCCCTCAGCAGGGAAGACATGGGGGAAGCATGGAAGGTTTGGGGTGGATGTGAAGGGGCTGCAAAGTCACTGCTTGCCTCTGGTCCCACCTCCTCCCACTGCCTCCTCTCTCCACCTCCATCACCAC
Organism: Phyllotis vaccarum; assembly: GCA_033318265.1. Lineage (NCBI taxonomy): Eukaryota > Metazoa > Chordata > Mammalia > Rodentia > Cricetidae > Phyllotis > Phyllotis vaccarum. The sequence goes on from JARWLC010000012.1 coordinate 73,403,473, forward strand.
CTCCATCACCATCACCCCCATCACCACCTCCATCACCATCACCTCCATCACCATCAATCACCTCCATCACCACCTCCTCCTCCTACCACCTCCTGTCACCACCACCCTTGCAACAGCTAGAGACAGATATCAAGAGGCTGGAAGCAGACTGTGTAGTTATCTGCTCTTTACATTTTTGAGGTCTTGCGAGGTCCAGTTGTTCTTTGGATGGTGGCTGTTCCTACTGTGGGTCAGAGGTGAGGAAGTCCACTCTGAAATGGCCAGAGGTCTGGGAATGGCCTCCTGAAACCCTAAGGCCCCAATTACCCAGGAGGTGTTTTCAATCCTGAGTCTCTTGCTCTCTAAAGCCTTATGATATGTCTGAGGGCTCATTGTGTGGCCTGTCTATTGTTTGTGGGCTCTCTCATATGTGTTAGGGGGGAAGGCTTTGAGGAACACACCTATAGGGCCTGGTCTCTTCATCCCCCATCCTATGTTTTTCAGTTACACTTGGGCCCAATTTAGAGCAGAGATGTCAGGAAATTAGAGAGAGTGGAGTTCCTGAGCCTCCTACTTGGGTAACAACCCACCCAGAGAACAGTGAGAGCCCCAAGAGTGATAGATCATGAGCAGGAGTTGATGAGAAGTATGGATGTTCAGAGGCAGGAGACAGAGGGCTAAGCTAGAGTAAGGGAAGAACTCCATCCAGGCCCTATAAGATCCAGTTGCCAAGGCGGTGAGTGTGAACCCAGTGGATTAAGGTCCCAGGGTCCCAGCTCCAGGAAACACCAGTTCTTAGGACCAGAGCCCCATGCTCAGAAGCCCAACAACAGGGAAGCAACTGGCAAAGACTTCAAGAGGATGTGGGGGTGGTACAGAGAGCCCTAGAACTTTCTACTTTCCATTACAATAGCTCTGAAAGAAGGAGCCTGTGGTTAATGAATGGGTGACTCAGATAAGAGCCTGCAAACAGCTCTGTGCCAGGCTGGAAGCCATCCCAAGACCTTCAAAGCACAAGGCACCCAAATTCTTGTCAGGGTAAAGAAAGGCAAAGAACTGCCTAGCTGTCTATGCAAACTGATCTTCAGGACTAAGGTCTCTGCAACCATAAGGGACCTGTAGGCAGAATGAAGATTGTTATATCTAATATAGGCATGAAGAGACTGTGTCCCAGGTAAGAGGAAGGGCTTTGTGTAAGTATCAAGGCTCAGGATTAGAACCTCAGCCACCTGCTCCTTGGTTGGTTTGATATAGACAAGCTAAGATAACCAGTGGGGAAGTTCACTGGATTACCTGGGCCACTGGTTCCACTGTAGACGAAGCTGTAGTGTAGAGAGGTGACATAGCCATAGGCTATCTTGCACAGCACTTCAGTCAATGTTCAAATCCACCTCACTGGTTACATGTCCTAAACTCCCCAAGCATGGAGATTCTGAGAAGTTTTACCAAACCTCCCAGGAGGAAATGGTAGAGCTCCAGACTAACATGGGTCTCTCTGAGATAAATGTTCTCCATCTCAACCACCACCTGAGAACACAAGACCTGCATAGCTGTGAACAGGTGGACAGAAGGGTGAGTTCTCCTTCACAGGCTTTCCCTCCAGCCTGGCTTTTTACTGCTTCTCAGTTCCCTTCTGGAACTACTGGACTGGGGTAGAAGTGACTTCTCTCAGCTTCTAGTGCTGTGGCTTTCTATGTTTAACCCTTTGCACATACGTGCATTTAACAGGCAGCATCTCATGTAATTTTCAATATAGCCCAATTGGAAGAGTACTCCCCTAGCGTGCAAAGTCCTGGGTTTGATCTCAACACTGCCTGAAATTGGGTGAGTGTCAATGGGTGTTCCTAGCCTGTAATCCCAGTGCTTCTACACCGGAAGTAGAGGGATCAGAAGTTCAAGTTCATTTTCTGCTACATTGTGAGTCCAGAGCCAACCTGGATGGCACACAACTCTGTTCTCAAAAGCAAATAAAATGAAACCTCTTCAAATAGGTCTCTTTAAATTTTCATTTTATAAATATGGGAACTAAGGTTCAAAGGAGTGACCGTAATTCCTGTGGTCTCCAGAAGCCTCTGTAGCCTACATGACCTGTATATTCCAGATGGAAAGACAGCCTTTCCAACTGTGGGAGCTGCCTGAGAGCAGATGTGATAAGCCCCTGCCATGAGATTTTTCCGGAATGAGGGGGAGGGGTGTATATATAAAAATACTATTTATAGTTACCTTTTCAGAATTAATATTCAATTTATGAATACACATACTAAAACATAGCTTTTTTAAGGGATTAAGTTCCACGTACCGATCTCACAGTTCTATTTATAAATGTAATAAAATAAGAACAAGAACCTTTACTTTTCTTCAATTAAAGTTTGATTAACTTGAGTTGGAAAAAAACTATACTCTTTTAAACAATCAGTGCCATGTACAACTTAATTAAATTTGTTTAAACCATTTCAACTGCATTTAAACATTTAATCTATTTGATTTTTTTTTTCCTAAGTAACTTCAGTGTCTAATTGAACAACCAAACCCTTTTCATCGTGTGCTTGGAAAAGTGCTGTAAAATCTAATAAATTAAATGTATAAATAGAGAGACTTTCACATCCCTGTAAATACTGCAATGCTGCTTGCAAAATTAGTCAAATTCTCCCAACCCTTTCAACTTGAAATCACCTCTCTATAGCCTCGTGATTACATGGGATGGAGTAAGCACACTTCACTTTCTTGCTCCCATTTCCTATAAAAACCCTGGAGTAAGACCCTGGAGTCAAAAAAGTGCTGTGGAAGACTTTGGGAAGTAAACAATAGCTGGGGGGTAAGAGACAACACCCAAGAAAAACCACTGTACCCTGGAGGTTTCTGGGAGTGTGGTTGCTGTTGTCCATGCCCTCTATCTACCACTTTGGATTCTAAGGAGCCAAGGCCAGACCTGCATAGACAAAAACTGCTCCAAAGAAATCCTCTCTGTAACCAAGGAACCAAGGACAGGGACCCTGTAGGACTAAGAGTAAGTGAGAGAATTGTACACCACCTGCTTCCTTCTCCTCCCCTCCCTCTCCTTCTTCTCCGCCTTCTCTTCCTGCTCTTTCTCCTCCTCCTTCTAAAAATCAAAACAAAAATAAACAAACAAACAAAAAAAAAGCCTCTCCTGAGCCTTCCCCAAGGAAAACACTAATCAGGACCTGCATTCCAGTCATCCTTGAATTTTCTTTGGGAGGAAAACTCTGCTCTCTGTCTGAGGAAATGGGAAAGGGGTCTGTGGTGGTTTGAAGGAGGATGGTCCCCATAGGTTCATATATTTGAATGCTAGGTCCCCATTACTGGAACTGTTTGGGAAGGGTTAGGAGGCGTGGCCTTATTGAAAGAGGTGTGTTATTGGGGGAGGGAAGTCTCAAAAGCCCACCCCATTCTAGTTATCTCTGTCTGCCTTGTGGTTGGGTCTCAAGAAAAGAGATCCCAGCTACTGTTCCAGAGCCACGACTGCTTCCTGATGCCATACTTCCCACCATGGTGGTCATGGACTCACCTCTGAAACTGTAAACCCCAAATAAACTCCTTCTTCTGGAAGTCCCCTTGGTCATGCTGTCCCATCACACAGTAGAAGAATGACTAAAAAGGGACCCCTTTAGAGCCTGCAGAAATTCTTTGAAGTTTCTGCTTTCTTTGATCTTGTTGCTACACCCTAGAATCAAGATCAATATTGGGGGAATATATTGGGGGAATATGTAGCAATATGAGGCACAATATCTAAAAGCCTGAGATTATGAGGGGATTCACAGAGAGCTGTAGAATAGATTCACTGAAGTCTGAGTGTGACCTCTTAAAGTGTGGGAGTAAGAACTGACCCAAATCAGAAGACAGGTCTGGTCTTGCTGATTGATTACATCAGAGTCAAAATGTCCCACCTTAGCCCATTCCCAACTGCTCTCAAGAATGAACGGCGACCCGAAGGTCCAGATGATGGAAATGTTAATAAAAGCTTTAACACAGTTATTAACAGCATCATACATACATACATACGAATGAACATATATATATATATATATATATATATATATATATATATATATACACACACACACATATAAAACAGTGGAAATTTTATCACTGAAAAAAAATATAATAAAAGGGCTAGGAGAGATAACTCAGTAGTTAAGTGTGCTTCTAGAAGACCTGAGCTCAATTCCCAGAACCTACATCGAGTAGCTCACAAACTCCTATAACGTCAGCTCCAGGGGATCTGATGGCATCTTTTGGTTTCTGTGGTACCTGTATACATGTGACATATACTCACAGAAACATAAAGCACATAAAATATCACTCAATATGACAGAGCAAAGAGTCGATAAACTTGACCTAAGGAAAGAGTCCAGTCTGAACAACAGAGAAAAATAATTGGAAAGATTGAACAGAGCTTCAGGGGTTTGCAGTCAAAAGGCTTGATAGTCAAGTCACTAGTGTCTCACATAGGAGGAAGCTTGGTGCAAGAAAAAACTATTTGATGACATAATGGTGAAAGCTTTTCAGACTTAGTGAAAAGACATGAATTTATAGAGTCAAGAAGTTCAACCTCAACAAGAATAAATTCAGAGAAAATCTGAGCCAAGTGTGTCTTAGAGTACTGAAATTGGAAAAAAAAAAACTGGATTAGAAGCAGCCAGAGGAAAACAATATATTACATACAAGGGAAAAATACTTCAATAACCGGAGATTTCTCATCAGAACCATAGAAGCCGAAGTCAGTGATAACATCACCCTTGCTCAGAAAAAAAGAAGTGTTAACTGGAATTTTGTATCAGTGAAAACATCTTTTCTAAGGCCATGTGAAAGCATTTTCAGATGAATAAAAACGAAGAGAATTCTTTGCCGGCACTAAAGGAAATGCTAACAGAAAGTCTTTGGGAGAGGGAAAAATTATCACTGAAGGAATGTGGAACTTTACAGGAAGAAAAAATAAAGAAGGAAAATGTTCATAGCCGGTGCTAACAGTCTCAGTCTTGACTCCTAAGACCTCCTGTGTTGTGGTGTGTTATCCAGGGTGGCACTGTTTGGATAGGGTAGAAACTTTAAGAGATAGGAAATGGTGCTTAGATCATTAGAGGAGTCTGTGGAGAGGATTATGGGACTCCCATCCCTTCCCATCTGGCACATGGTGGAAACGATTTTGCTTTGTCATGTTTTTCCATTCACAGATCCCCAAACAATGGTGTCACCCAGTCATAGACCAAAGCCTTCTAAATCTTTGAGCCAAAATGACCTTTTAAAAAAAAATTATCTCAACTATTTTGTCATAGTGATGAAAAGTTAACTCAAGCAATAGGTAGTTACAATAGACTGTCATATAAGTACTTTAGATATACAGGGTGGCTGGAAGAAATCAGTGTAACTACAGGGTGAAATTTTAGTTAATAAAAACATAGTTGTACATGTAACAGCTACAACCTAAAGAGAAGCAGAAAAAGTCTTACGTGGCTGTAAGTTTTCTATATTTCACTTGCATAGTAAAATTAACTTTAAGTAGACCATAAAGTGTTAGGTATACATATTTTAGCCTTAAAAAAATTAAAAAAAAAAAAAGATGACCCAGTGGGTTAAGAAAACATAAACCCAAAGTTTTAAGCTCAATCCCTGAAATAAAGGTGAGACCTGAATCTGTCCTCTGATCTCAACATCACGTGCTGTGACACGTATATTCCCCACCCCTCCACACACATATGTAAAAACAACTTGAATTTTTTTCTAATTGAAACTGTACAAAAAGATAAAGTGAAAAGCCAGCATAGACCTGGAATATGGTGGTACATATCTATTTATCACCTATCCCCCAGATACATAGAGAGTTGAGGCCAATCTGAGCAACATAAAATAGTCTCAAACAAGCAACAACAGGCTAGCAGAGAAATTAAAAAGTGATATTATAGTCCAATAAAAACCCAAAATAAGAAAAGAGGAAACAAGAGTTAAAAAACAAAAACAAAAAAACAAAAACGGGGCTGGAGAGATGGCTCAGAGGTTAAGAGCACTGGCTGCTCTTCCAGAGGACCAGGGTTCAATTTCCAGCATCCACATGACAGCTAACAACTGTCTGTAACCCCAAGACCTAACACCCTTACACAGATATACATGCAGGCAAAACACCAATGCACATACTATATATATGTGTGTGTATATATATATATATATATATACACACACACACATTATACATATACATATATATGTATATATTTAAAGAAACATAAGGAACAAATAGCAAAATGGTAGAGCTGACCACAACCATGTGAATGCATTAAATATAAATGGCTTAAATATGTCAAGTTAAAAACAAAAGATTTTCCAGATTAGATTTTTTTTTTTTAAAGACCCAACTAACTGTATGCTAGTCATAAGAAATGTACTCTAAAGCTAGGAATGGTGGCCTTTAATCCCAGCACTAGACAGGTGGAGGCAGGCAGATCTCTGTGAGTTCAAGGCCAGTCTGTTCTACGTAATGAATTCCAGGATAGCCAGGCCTGTTTCAAAAAACAAACAAACAAGCAAAAAAAAAATAATTGTACCCTAAATATAATGATGCAGGTAGGGTAAAAGAAAAAGGAGAAGCTGGGCGTGCTAGCACATGTCTGTACTCTCAGCATTTGGGAGGCGGGGAGGAGAATCAGGAGTTCAAGGTACAGGCTATCCAGTAACTTTGAGGTCAGCTTGTCAACATGAAGCCACACCTCACCATAACCCACCCTCAAAACCAAAAACTTAAAAGAACAAAAATATATATCACGGACTGTTACAAACTTCTTAAATGCTGGAATGGCTATTTTACTATCACACAATAGATATCATAGTAAGATTTATGTTGAGGGATTTTGCATGAGGAGAAAGGAATCAATCTGTCTAGAAGACACAATGGTCCTAAGTGAGGATTGTCTAATAATAGATCTGAAAGCAGAATTAGAATATTGGGTGGCATTGGGAAGGAAATCTACAAGGACACAGAAGTTGTAAACACACAACCAACAAGCACAATGGAAGTGACTTTTGTTTCTGACAGAGTACACATACACATACCTTAACTTAAAATCAAGTAATAATGAACATAACTATGCTCTCTGTTAGAAAGGAAATGAACTAAAAATTAAACAGAGAGTCATGCTAGCCTTCTCCCATCTATGGGAGACACACTCCTAGTGGGCGCTGGAACTATGTGTGGGTAGTGCCAATTTTTCTATGCAATGATTTTTTTAAAAATACATTATGTGGAATAAGATGGGGCTGGAAGTTAAACCACTGCCGTATAATCCAAAGGACTGTGATCTTCAGGAGTTTGAGGAACTAGGAGGTTTGGCCCAGAAGCCCTTGCTTGGCCACTAGGTGACATAGTCTCTCAAGATTTCCAGAGCCTTGACCATCAGCCAAAGGACTTTGGGATTTGCACTGCTTTGAAGAATGATCAGTTAAGGAGTTTTTTTGTTTTGCTTTGTTTTGTTTTGTTTTCTTACAAGGCAAAACACTACTTGCAAAGAGATGAGTCTGGTGTAGTTTGGGGGGATGTCGGGAAAGATAGGACAAGAGAGGCAATGCAAAATAAGAATTTGGGGACAGGACAGATGTCTCAGAGGTTAAGAGCATGTAGCACTATTTCAGAGTCATGTTCCCAGCACCCATGTTGAATGGCTTCCAGGAGGATCTGAGTCTCTGGCCTCTGTGGGCACCTGCACCTATGTGCACATATTGCCACACACAGACGCATGCTCATATGCATAACCAAAAATAAATCTTAAGCTTGGTTTGGTGGTGACATATGCCTTTAATCACAATACTCTTGTGCAGAGGCAAGAGGATCCCTGTATGGTCTATAAAGAGCGTTCCAGGCACTGCCACAGAGTAAGACTCTGTCTCAGTAAATAAGTACATAAACAATTACAATCTACAAAACCTTTTTTTACCCTTTTGCAATGAGAATTTCTATTTAAATTCTTTTTGAAAAAGGTCCAATCTTTTTTTTCACAAGTTAATTCTGTAGTTTGGGGGAGTATGTATGTATACGTGCCTGTTGATCCCACAGGCCTTGAGAGAGGAGAATGTCTCTATCATCAGACGGGCTTTCTGGGGACAAACCCAGTAAAAACGAGGTCATTCCAGGACTGGAGAGGCTCCGTTGGTCAAGTACTTGCCTTGTAAAAGCATGAGGATTGGAGTTCTAGCTCCAGAATGCACTCGGAATAATCTGAGTGTAGCTTGCTGTAATCCCAGCCCTCGGGAGCCTGGGGGCTTATTGGCTAATCAGTCTCGCCTATTTGGCAAGATGGAGACCTGTAAGAGACCTTGTTTCAAAAATCACAAGGTAGATGGGTCCTCAGAAACAACACTCAAGATGGTCTTCTGGCTTTCACTTATAAGCACACACACACACTCATACATGCACATGACAACACATGCACTGAAGAATGGGGCTTTCCCTAGGGATAACTAACATGTGACCATGGACTTGATCTCTCTCCACCTCGTTTAAATCCTCTGAACAACGAGATGTTTTCAGCATCCACTGACCAGGAAAACATGACCCAGAAGACAAACTGGTGGGAACCGGAACCGGCTCCTGGGCTCCCGCGTCCCTGATTGAAAGATGGTGGTTGTCTGGTTTGCAGTAAGGTTGGAGGAAGGTCTGGGCATAATAGGAACAGGCTCTTGCGTAGGGCCTCTGGCAGAGGCTGGGTAGGCACACAGACATCCTCTGCAGAACTTTGATCCAGAGCAAGGACAGGGCTGGCTTCAGTTGTCTTTGAAGCAGTGGGAAGATCAATCCTCCTTCTTATCTCAGCCTCTGCATAGTGCAGCGTGTCGTGTGCTGCTGCAGGCCAAGAAACCCAGAGCAGAGCGGACAGTACCCAAGCAGCCCTGCTCTGTCTCTCTGCCACCCCTGGGGCCAGGGGCATGTGTGGTACCTGACACTTTCTGACCTCCGCTTGGATCAGTGCCAGACACAAGGAGGAGAAGGTAATGAATGCTAAGTGCCAAGAAACTAGGTCCTCGGAGACTCTTCTGTCAGCCCCCTCCCGCCCCCGCCTTGCCAAGGCACTCCTTCTCTTCAAAGTCTGCTTTCAAACCTCACCTTTTGCTGAGATCTAAAGATGGTAGGCCAGGAGGCAGGAGACTGGATTCTAGTTACAGGTCTGCCTTTGATAGGCTGTTCGACCTTGAGCAAGTTACTGCCCTTCTCTGGGGTTCCTTTTCTCCATTAAGGACAGTTCCTGTGAATGCTTTCAGGGCTCAGTTTAAAATGCCATGGTCCAGACCAGCCTGTAGACAGGGCTGGGGCTCAGGGTAGGTTTGGGCTGTAGAAATGTCTTTCTCTGATGTTGCTGCAGAATAATCGCTCCTGTAATCTTGACCTCACTGTCTCCTTTTTGTCTCCACTGAACATTTTCCTGAATAATCTCACTAGTTCAGAGGACTGTTCTGCAGGCTAGGCTGCACCCCAAGTCTGTTAGACTCTGTCCTTTGGGGAATGGCAGGAACATTTTCCATTGGCACTCCCTCAAGCTGGTTCAGAGATTGTGGACCAGAGATTTACAGAGTCACTGTGTCCCTGAAAGGCTAGGGGGAGAAAGTGAACACAGAACAGGCAGGTGGGGAGGAGCTGGGTGTCACCAGGGACAAGACAATGTCTTTCCATGGACACGGGTGAATATGGTAGGGGTTTTCACTCTCCAAGCTACAGATTGAAAGCATTTCAAACTCAGATCAAGTCAGGTACTCTACTTATCTCCTGCCTCTCAGAGAGACCCTATGAATGGCTAAGAATGCCAGCCACATGATTGCTGTGTATGGGCAATGGGGCAGTCTCAGTATCTACTGACCAGGCCTTGCTTGAGATGAGCTACATGAAGACAGGATTGGTGTGAATTAGAATCCCAGATTTCAGTAGCTGCTGACTTCCTGGAGGGAAGGTAGAGAGACTTTATAGCTTGTGGTGAAGCTTGATGGGTCTCCTTAGGTCAGATAAGTACTCTCCCAAAGTTCCTAAGGGTGTGAAGAGTCAAATATTTCCAGAAAAGAGACCAAAGCAGGAAAGAAATATCTTACATGTCTAAGCATCTATAATATTCCTGTAGTGAGCCAGGACATCTCTGGAAACTTCCCTTTGCCTTCAGTTCCCCAAGATGTCACTGTTAACCTTCAGTATCCTCCTTCACCTGTCCCCACCACAGCATGGTAGTCCTGGGGTCCCTTTTGAACTATTACTCATGAGTCTTTCTCCTGCACACACCCTCCTTGGCCACTTAGAATATTTCCAAGGAAGATGACTTCCCTTGAAAATTGCTGTGACCATCAAGACCCAGAGGTTCTGTCCTTGTAAAGAGCACATTGTGGGGTATCTCTGAGTTATTGCGTGTTAGGCATGTGCACATTGTGTATGTGCATGCAGTGGGCATGAATACTGGACACACTGTGGAGTTTAAGTTTCACACAGAGGGAGGTGTCTGTCTGTGGAATGTGGAAGTGCAGACACATTGCCATGTGAGATGTGCAGGTTGTCTGGGGTTCTGAATGTGCTGAGAAGTAAAGTAGCAGCAGCCCAGTGTCCTGACTTTTAGGGGTGCTCAGATACTCCTAAATTTGAGGAATGTCACAAAATGATAGAATGCCTGATGCGAGCATGTTTGGATTCATATGAGCTCCTGGACATGTTAGCTACCCTTTGCTTGTGAGGCTTCCCACTGGCTCCTACCCTTGGCCTCCTGTGTATTGGAATGAGAGCTGAGACCTTGATTATAAAGCCTATCTGAGGCCAAGGCCAACCTCAGCAAACCCCTAGCTGGTTCAGTGTTCCTGGCCACCCCCAGTCCAGGTGGCCACTGACAGGGTGAACATCTCACAAGTTTCTTGATGGAGTTCTAGATTTGCTTTAGTATGTTCTATAACACACACTATCCCCAAAGAGCTGCCACTTACTTCATGCTTGGGGTGTGGTAGGGCACAGTGCTGTGGGCTGAATGCTGCGGACTGAAGGCTTTGTGGATATGACTTACACCACAGAGCAAATCTAGCGAGTGTCCCATTCTACAGACACGATGACTTGCTCTGGACCATGTGACGAGTAAGTTCAAAGTCTAGGATGGGAGTGCAATCGTAAGCCTCTGAGCCTGGGCCGTGTCTCTCCATGTTCTGATCTACAGATTGTCTTAGAGAAGGGAATAGATCCCATTTTCTCCAAGCCCCGCCTACTAAACAACAACAACGCAAAGCTCGTTAGGTAATAGCTTTCATCTTGAAAGAGTTCACCTCCATTTAGGATCCAACACGCCTTGGCAGAATGGAAGAGGAAAATGAAAGTGCCCCTTCCTGGAGGAGGCCGCTGCAGTAGATGAAAAGACACACTGAGCTTTCATGGCACGAGAGAGTCACGCCTAGCTTGCACGTGAGTCTCCCTTGGCCCATTCCCATGGCTTCCATGAAACCCCGACTTGCACGCCTGCTGGGCTGAAGACTGCCGGGAAATGACCAGCAAGGAGGTCACTGTTGCTCCTGGATACACGCGGTTGCTCTTGCCCGCACTGAAGAGCTCAGCTCATTCCCTTTTCTACCAGATTTAAGTTGCAGGGAAATGCATTATTTTTTCATTAAAAATTTATTTTGGAATGGATAGCCCTCAGAGATGTAATTAGACACGTTATTTCCCTCCATTAGCTGTCCCTGGTGTTCTCAGGAATGCCTTGTCTCTTTCCTCTGCATTTCACTCTTTCCATCCTCCGTACAATTTTGCAGCTTCACCACCCTGCCCCCCCGGCCCCCATCACTACCACGTGCAGCTTCCAGAGGAATGTGCCAACTTTCCTCCCCATGGGACTACAGGAGTGAAACCGTCAGGGACAGTAGGGGATTCAGAGACTTGTCACCCCAGCTTGCTTTTTTATCTGGAATGGTTCCTGCGGGTCGTCTTTAGTGTTGTAGGCAGTGGGCTGGCAGGAGGGCTCTCCAAGACCTGGAAGGTAACCAAAAGTCCATCAAGTAACTCCTAGACACCCTAAGTAGTACAGCAGAATGACAGTGTGAATGGGTTGTTCTGGTTCTGGGGAGACTCCAATAATCTCAGTGCTCAGAGAATGCTGCTGCCACCCGTTCCGCCCTCGCCCTGCTCCCGTCTCACAGGTGACACATGCCACACAGCCATCTCCAGCGTTGTCAGAAATACCCCGCTCTGTGGGAGTGAGGGCAGAAAACCTGACACCCCAAATCTAAACTTATCCTGGCTCCCCACCAAGGGGGCAAAGAGAAAAAGCACAGCACACATCTTTAGTGTGCATGATTTTTGTAGAGATCTCATTGACCCAGACTCTCGGGGTCCTGGGACACAGACTTTGAAGGGGCTGGCACTATTAGCAGAATCAGCTGGGTGGCATATCGGAGTTGTGTCGTTATAGCATTGGCACGACTGAATGCAAGTCAACTTGGTTCCTTACATTGGCCTTACTGCCTTTTCAGTAATTCCAGACTCTTTTTCAGTAATTCCAGACTCTTAGGTTCCTGGGGACATGTAGAGGAATAGAAACTGACAGGTCTGTGGGATCTCTGAATGTGGGCACAGATGTTACTACAAGCCACGTGGAATAAGCTCTTGACTGAGTCTTGAGCAGGGTGCTTTTTATAAACAGCCCTGGGCATAGGGAATAGCAACGGTAAATTTGGTGGGGGGGGGGATTATGGTGAGAAGGGGTGTTACAGTGCTTGATAGCCACACTGGGCTCTTTCTATCCTTCAGGCCCAACAGGCATTACCATCCCCCACCCCTCAGGCACAGGGAGAAAAAACGGAAGATTTACACTGGGTAAGAGGAGATGGTGTCAAAGGAATGGCTTCTGTTCCACCTCCTGGGAGGAGTCTCATTGTGCGGAAGATGGCAAATGGCAGGATGTCAACCCACTCCACCGCTGGCAGGTGTCGCTAAGAAACAAGTCACCCAGCACCAGATGGAATTATGTTTTAGTTACACAGAAGAGACAGAGCAACAGTGACTTCAATAGTGGGTGTCTGTCCCGCTGTGGCCAGGGGTTTCAGTCTCTCCCACCAATCCAGAATGATGACATTCACATGCCAATGCAGGTAAAGGCCTCACTCCTTCTCCACCTAGAAGAGACGGGGGAGCCACATGACACACAAGCTTAAGCAGAACAAAGGAGCATACTTTGAGCCTGGAAAGATGGTTGCAGGAAAGTGATGTGCTTAAGGTACCTTATCTCTTAGGAGGAAAGGGTTGTAGGCCCAGGCCACTCTTCCTGAAGCTGAGTGTCAGTCAAAAGCAACTTGTACCGAGTCTCTGTTCCCCACAGCTGGGGCCAAGGTCAAGTTGTTGATGCCTCTGAATTTGGACACAAATCTCCCTGGCACCACAAGCCAAGAGCTTTCTTACCTAAGCTCAGTTATTCCTCCCCCAACCCAGGTAACACTCCCTGTGCTGGGGAGGCAGAGACAGGCAAACCACTGGGCTTACTGGCCAGTAAACTCATGCTGCTTAGAGTATTCCAGGTCAATGGCATACTATTTCAAAATAAAACAGAAACAAACAACAAACAAAAAAAACCAAGGTGGCAAATGTCTGAAGGTGAGAGCCCCTAATCCCTGGAAGGACCCTCCCTCCTCATCAATGAAGTCCATCAGCTAACAGATTCTTAAGGGAAAAGATGACTTAGGTGAGCTTCTGTGATGCTGACCCCAAAAATGGCAATTCAGAACCTATGGTTCTCACACCTTGAAGCATCTCCATGCACAGAGAAAGCAAAAAGCTAGATTCCAGAAAGACAGAGATGCACAAAGGAAAAGAATAACCTGCATTCCAAATCTCTGGCATTATATATAAAAATGGACACAAGGACTGTTTAGTCCCAGGAGACGTGAAGTGCTGGTAAGACTGCAAAGGAGACTGAAGAGATGGCACAGTGTTGTTTGCTGTACAATCACGAGGACAGGAACTTAGATCCCAGCACCCACTTAACAAGCTGGGCTTCTGGTGCTCACCTGTAACCCCAGCTCTGAAGTGAAGAGGAATAGCTGGGGCTTGCTGCTTTTAGGCTACGGGAGAAAGTGAGACTCTCATGTTTAAGGAGAAAACCTCCCTTAATAGAATGAATGGGGGGTGATAGAGGACATCCCATGCCTTATTCTATCTCCGTGTACACACACACACACACACACACACACACTCACATAGACAAGCAAATACATCATTTTGAAAGTAACTGAAAAGAAGGTGTGGGTCAGATTCAGGCCCTTTGTGCAGGTCCTTGGATTCTGTTTGTATACTAAGCCCCAGCATTGTTTATCTAAGGCTTCAGTAATCTGAGTAGACTGTGCTGGCTAATTTGAAGAGTTATGACCCAGCATTTGTACCCAGGGAGCAAAACGTTAACAGAAGTTCAGCAGATGACCTATGTCCACCACACTCATTTTAGAAACCAAGTTGCATTTAGCATTCGGATTGTTCCAGCCCTTCTCTGCCCAGTTCTCTTCTCAGGGAAGCTTGCAGTTAATTCTACGCAATGTGCATTGCTAATGTGGAGGAACAGAGGCATCCGTCATCCATGTGCTCCGAACACCCACGCTGTGTCTCCTGCTCCCCGCATTTGACTTGGAAACCTCACAGACCTCCAAATGAAGCTGCTCTGATGTGCAAGGAGTTGATCCCTATTCCGCTAGGTCCCTACTGGTGCTGTCCACCTCTCCAGCTCTTTGAAGACTGGGGCAGCAGGCTAAGGTGAAGGGGCCCTCAGTATCTTCTTATACGATTGAGAAGCAGAAAGTAGAAAAGACAGGTGCTGGGCTTTCAGTGATTTCCTGTGGTGCCTCCAGCCAATAGAACAGTAACAGGCAAGGAGACAATGAATCGTGTCCACCCAAGACTTTCATCTGGACAATCCAGTTAATACAGATATGAAAGGCAGAGGTTGATTGTGTTTTGTTTTGGTAGCTGGGGAATTCAGGGGATCAGTAGCATCTAAATTTGAGGTCAGACTCCAAGCTCCACTTTGGGTCTCCTGACTGCAATTTGGTTTGTGTAATGACTAAAAATGCTTTCCTGTCAGAATGGACTAAATAGAAAGTCAAGCAATGTTAGAGAACATGACTCTGGAGCCAAGAGGTGCCAGATCTATTATTTAACAACAGCAGCATTTACCAGGCACCAGGAAGCTTGCAGGGTAGGAGGGACTCCGAGGAGTGAACACAAAATAATCAGATGCTGAGCCTGGTCTAAGGGAATTGGGGTAAGAGGGAGAGGAACTCCTACAGGGCACAGAAAGGGGTGTGCCGTCCAAGAGGGTGTCATTTATTTATTTATTTATTTATTTATTTATTTATTTATTTATTTTTTAAGACAGGGTCTCACTAAGTACTGGCTGTCCTAGAACTCACAGAGATCTGCCTGCCTCTGCCTCCCAAGTGCTGGGATTAAGGATGTGCACCACATCAGTTGTTCTTGTTTGATTAAATCGTTCATTCAGTTGGTGTTCAAACCAACTGTCTTAGTTCAGTTATGCTCTGGTAATAAAACAGAGTATTGGAAGGTGACTCAATGGACAAAGTGCTTGCTGTGCACCCAGGACTCCCTGCATTTGGATCTTCAGCACTCAAGTAAAAAGCCAGGCACAGCTGAGCTCATCTGTCACTCCAGTGCTGGGGACAGAAGAGGTGGATCCCTGGAGCTTATGGACTAGCCAGTCTAGCCAGATTGAGAAACCTGTTTCACAAATAAGGTGGAGAGACCGAAGAAGACACCCCATGCCAGCCTCTGGTGTCCAGATATATACATACCACACACACACATACACACACTACACACACACACATAAACATACAACACACACGTAAACATACAACATACCACACACCATATATACACACCATATAATATACCACACACATACCACACATGCCACACATACACACACCACATACACACATACCAGAAACCACTATTTAAATACTAAACCTTAGTCCCCTAAATAGACTTTAAAATATCCGCTCCTGGCCTCCAGAACAACCCTCCATAAACGTGAAGCTCTGATTTAGTCATCGCTTAGCTCCGGTACCAGTCTGGTAAAACAACAGGTGAAGAGCCAGAAATATGGAGAAGGGACTTGTGGCCCTCCTCTTCCAGGAAGACCTCCCTGGCTAGCCCAACCCACCAGATCCTGGCATTCTCTTAATTCAACCTCCAGAGCATAGGCGGTGTGCTCTGTAACTCTGTGGGGTGGGGGTGACTGGTAAGTTTACTCTCTTGGCTTCTGTGTGTATTCCAAGGTCATTGTGACAGGGTTCCAGGGCCTTGTGACATACCTAGCTGGATCTGCTCTTTTGGGGAATGCAATTCACCTCCTAAAAGGAAGATCCCCTTCCCTGGCTCGCTAAGCATCCCTAGGGCTCCTCGGGAGATCCGACAAGTCTAAGACAACTGAGGGGAACATGACCACCCTTTCTCCAGAAAACAGCCTGTCCGCAAGGCAGTCAGCCACCTTCATCCTGGTACGCCCTTTGATTTGTTTTGAGATAGGGTCTCACTGTGCTGCACAGCCTGACCTTGGCTTGCTATCCTCTTGCCTCAGCTTTCTGAGTGCTGGGATCACCGATATATGCCACCATACCTGCCTGACACACATCTTCATCCCACCTTCTTCCCCAACCTCTGGTTGGCATGGGGATTCTTTGTCCCCGCTGAGTGGGAAGGCTGGGCACGAAAGGCGGAGCAAGGCCGGCTGTACTCTGATCAACACCAGTCACGGAACAGACACCTACATCTCTTTTTATCTTATTGGGAGATCTTAGAACCCAGCATAGCTTCCTCCCCAGAGGTGTAAATGTGTTGTTTCTTAGACACTGGTGAGTTTTCCTGGCGCTTTTGCCAACAATTTTGGTATGTCGCCACCAGATGGCAGTTGTGCTTCCCTTACAGGCCTCAAGCATAGTTAATAATTTCTCCGTCCACTTGAGTCATGAAAATTTTCCATGCACTATTTTTCAAAATCATAACTAATTATAATGACCTTAACCGATCTCAAGATTCATTTATCGTGCAATTAATAGAATGATACATAAAAATTCAAAATGAGCACCTGAAGTTTAAATGTTAGGATTTTATTGCCTGTGATCACTAAGCCTTGAAAATTCTACATTTCTTCTCTTCTTCAAATTTAGAGAAGGATAATAATAATGATGATGATGAAGAGTAAGCTGCAGTGTATCAGCTGGTGTGTACATATGACATTGGAAATGCTTTGTTTATAATCTTGCCTTCCTCCCGGCCCTCTGACATGGGATGTGATGGGGCTATTATCATTTGATAAGTGGTGAAGAAATGGATCCTAGAGACTTAGCATCCTGACAATCAGCTTTTCAATCGGGCAGAGCTTCTCTCCAGACCCAGGCTGTGAGCTGACAAGTCCTTCTCATCAACTCATGAACTCCCAAGTGTGGAGCTGATTGCCAGCATCAGGGAGACCGAGCTGGGCTGATCAGTGTCAAAGTCCCCAGCATCTTCTAGCACCCAAGTTCTAGTGTTTGTCCAGTAGATGAAGCATGTTGAGCTATTAAAGGAAGGATTTCAGGCTGGGAAGGGGGGTAATTTGCTAAGTGCTAACATGCTTTTATTGCAAACACAAAGATGGAGTTTGGATCCCAGAACTAATGTGAAATGTTGAGTGAATGTGATGGTTCCCTTGCAATTCCAGCCTCAGGAAGCAGAGACAGGATCCCTAGAACTAGCTGACTAGAGAAACTAGCCATATCTGTGAGCTTTAGATTTAATTGAGAGACCCTGACTCATTGAATAGGGTGGGAAAACAATGAATGTTGATCCCCAGCATCAACCTGAGGCTTCCACATGCACTCAGACATATGTGCTTACATATGTGTAAACATGCACACATAGGCACATACACACACATACCACACACAGAGAAACACACATACACAACACACACAGACACACACACAACATACATACAGACACACACATACACAGATACACACACATACACACCACATACACACACGCACACACATACTCACAGACACACACATACATACACACATTCTCTCTCTCTCTCTCTCTCTCTCTCACACACACACACACACACACACACACACATACGCACACACAGCAACAACAGTAACAAAGTGAGTGCTCTCAAGCCCACCTGACATGCAGAAATAAAATTGCTCCATCTGCAGTCAGTGAGGTGGCTGTTACTTTTGGTGTCAAATTCTTTTTTTTTTTTCTACTTCCTGAAGCCTGACTCCTCATTCACTCTGTGAATCACAGCATCAGTCACCCAGGAAACTGTTAAAAATCCATATCTGTAGGCTCTTCCTCAAACTTTCAGAAGACTCTCAAGTGATTTGTATACAAATTTAATTTAGAGTCCTGTGTTCACACATTCAGGTATTGAGAGAGAGATGGGGACACCTTTGGTTCTGAGCATCATCAGCATGTCTCTCCAAGGTGCACTTCAGAATCCCCTTCTCTTCAGCAGAGGAGGATGTTCGTCTCACTAGCCCACTCTTAGCTGTCATTTTATAACTGCTTTGCAGGCATTGGACTTACTACTCATACACAGTACATGGCTCACAGTGTGTACACCACACACAGGTACATACACACCTTATTCAAATATTCCCGTGATGGACTGCTTTACATTTTCACAGAAGGTAAACTAGAGCACATGAATTGTTTACTGTGCTTATATCTTTCCATTACCTAGGCAGTATAGGAAACATAAAATACATGAAAGAGGAAATAATATTTATATTCCTGAGCTTACTCAAAGATAATCACTGTAGCTTTTTATTTTTGAGATAGGGCCCTACGCATCCCAGGTTAGCCTCAAATTCACTGTATAGCTGAGAATAACCTTGAACTTCAGGGCCTCCTGACTCCACAGGTGTGCGTCATCATGCCCAGTTTGTGGCGCTGGGGATCAAACCCAGAGCTTTCTGTTGCTAGGCGAGAGCTGTCTACCAACTGACCCTTATCCTCAATCACTAATTCTGTTTTTTACATCTTATGTCTACGGGTGTTTGCCTACATGTATGTTTGTGCACCATACATGTGCCTTGTGCCCAAGGAGGCCAGAAAAGGGCATCGGGTACCCTGGAACAGGAGTTAATAGCCAGTTGCGAACTGCTATGTGGGTGCTGGGAATTGAACCCAGGCCCTCTGGAAGAGCAGCCGGTGGTCTTAAGTGCTGAGCCAGCTCCTTAGTGTCACTTTGGGTTTTGTTTTGTTTTGTTGTTTTTCAGTTAGGGTTTCTATAAACAGGGTTTCTCTATGTAGCCTGGCTGTCATGGAAGGCACCCGATAGACCAGACTTGGCTCAAACTCACCGAGATCTGCCTGCCTCTGCCTCCTGAGTGCTGGGACCAGAGTAGGGCACCACCACTGCCCAGTCCCATTATTGTTTTTAGGAAGATGTTTTCTTGGTGTTTCCATTAGCATTTTTCCTATTATTTATTTATTGTTGTTGTTGAGAAAGGGTCTCACTGTATAGCTTCTATGTAGACCAGGCTGTTCTTAAACTGGGAGATTAGCTGCCTCTGCCTCCCAAGTGCTGGATGGAATTACAGGCATGTGCCCCTTGCATATTCAAGTTTCTGTGGTGCGGTTTTTGTGATATATAACAGACGCAGTATACAAATTGAGAACTTGTTTGGGGCGACTAGAGAGCCCGGCATGTAGAGGGGTGCTACCGTAAGACCACGGAGTGTGTGGAGAGGCGATACTGGAGCATAGGGAGAATGTCAAGTATCAAACTGTGTATTCTGCTTTCCCCTGTAACATTTATATCTTTTCAGATCATTATTCATGCCTTGTAAACATCTATTTATATGCCTCCCCGTATTCCACGGTGTATATAAAACGTAGTTTTCTTAACTGTTCCCTTATTGCAGTGCATTCAAAGTGCTTACATTTTTAATTCGAATAAGTTATGCGCACTGCACAATATTGTCCATTCTGGATTTTCATTTTCCACTTATTTTCAGCCATTTCCTCAGGATAGAGTGAGCCAGAGGCTGTGGGTTTTGATCCCTCACAGAGTCCAGAGCCTAGCATTTAAAATGACCTGAAATTAGTAGAAAAACCCAAAGCCTCCGGTGGAGCACTAATCTGGTTGTCCTTGCCAGGAGAAGAGAAACCCTCCGATTGACAAGACAGAATGGGACAGTTTCTTCGATGAGAATGGACACTTGGCCAAGTCTCGGGACTTCATTTGTGTTAACATCCTGGAAAGGGTATGATTCACAGACTACTCTCAGCCTTGCCCTGGCACTAGGGGGTGGCACAGATCAGGCTTGACATTGAGCATCCTGAGAACTTATGACCTCCCGTGCCCAGGGTCTACACCCCTTTGTGAGGACGGAAGCCTGGAAGTTCCTCACAGGCTACTACTCATGGCAGAGTTCCAGGGATGAGCGGCTCATGGTGGACGTCAATAGGAGGTAGAACCTTCCAGAACCTCTTTTAGTGGAGAGTTATTGGGACTTTGGAGGGGGGGGGCACCCTTCTGATCTAATGATTCAGGTTTATTCTTCATATGGGCTCCTTGTTCTGAGAAAACTCTTGATGCTTCCCACACAGGACCCACATACAGTAGGTGTAGCCAGGTTTAAGCTGGCACCTCCTCTCCAGTTCCATTGACCAAATAAGTAGATGCAGGCAGGGGCGTGTTCTGAAACTCCCCTTATTGCTTCACTCATCCTTACCTGCACAGCCTACCTGTGAAGGACCCTAGAAATTTTCTTTCCCAGGCCCAGTGCCCTTTCCTGCCAACTGCTGCCCCAAAACCCATTGCCAAACTGCCTCCTGAGTCTAGATCCCACCTCTCTGTCCTACCCACACCTCCTTCTGGAGCCCAGTATAGGTTGCTCACGTCCTCAGGTTAAACAGTCCCAGAGGTGTAACTGCTGATATTTCAAATACCCTCTTCTCTCTTCATCCCAGTACCCTCCACTGACCATTCCTGAGGGACTATCTTAGAGTGAGTGTTTCCATTGCTGGAATGAAAAGCTATCCCCAAAAACACTTTGAGGAGAAGGTTTGTTTCCTAGCTTACATTCCGCATTACAGTCCATCACTGTGGGAAGTCAGGGCAGGAACCCAGAGTCAGGAGCTGACACAGAGGCCACGGAGAAATGTGTTCCTCCAGGATTCTCTTGCTCAATCTGATTTCTTTGCAGCATCCAGGACCAGCCTAGAGGTGGCACTTCCCACAGTGAGCTGGCCCTCTCACATCAATCATTAATCAAGAAAACAAATGACAGGCTTACCAACAGGCTAATCTGGTGGGAGCATTTTCTTAATCGAGGTTCCTTTTTCTGAAATGACTCCAGTGTGGGTAGGTCAAGTCGATGTAAAACTGAGCAGCACAGAGACTCTCCATGGCTCAGCCACTCCACCCCAGCAGAGATGGGTGTTCTCTTGTGCTCTCTCTGCTCTTGGTTCACTCTCCTTCCCACACTGGTGTCCCGATTAGCTGTCCCCCAAAACCCGACCTTTGGGCCAGTGGGATTGCTCGGGGGATAAAGACACTTGCCACCAGGCCTGACAGTCTAAGTTCAGTTTCCTGGTGGATGCAAAGAAGGGACTCATTCTCACAAAATTGTCCTCTGACCTCCACAAGTGTGTGACACACACACACACACACACACACACACACACACATATTAAATAAATAAATGCAAAAACTCCATTCTTGCTTCAAGGACCAAACAGGGCACCTTCCTCCAGTTCAAACAGAGCATTTCCTCATGATTGAAGGATCTTTGAAGGTAAGTTTACACAGGCTTTGAACTTGAAACAGTCTTAGGTTTGGGAGTGAATTCAATTCAAATTCTAGTGTTAACATCACACACTAAGTGAACTTGCCCAAGAACTCCCCTGCTAAAAAAAAACCCAGTCTCCTCTGTCAAATGCAGGTCCAAATATTGTTCACAAAGTGGTCACAAAGATTTAACTATAGAAACAGGCATGTCACCATACACAGAAGAACAGCTGGGGTTCATGTTGGTAAGAATGCTCCCCAAAGTCAGAGTCTGTGGACTTTCCCTTCTGTGACTCTGAGACTTGGACTTGCTGAGCCTGGAGCATGCCTCTTCTCTCAGGTGGAGCACACTCTGGGGCAGAGTCTGTGTCCTTCCCAAGTCACCTCTCTCTGGCTCAGTGCAGGCCTCACCTGGGAGTGCTCAAGGTGGACTGGGTCTGAATGACCACATGGAGGTGTTTATTGTGGGCCACCTGACCAAGTCTCAGTGCCTGGAGCAGCTGAGCTCAGCCCCATAGCAGCTCCCAGCCTAGAAAAGACAACTCACACAGCAGAGAATAGTCTGGGACAGTAGGCCGTGAGTGTCGGACTAGATACCAAGCTAGGGAACAGGTCTTGTGTGTGCTACACCTGATTGCCAAGGAAAAACGCCACAAGGGAGCCAAGTGCTATGAATAGAGTAGTTGACAATACCAGACATTTCTTTCCTCTGGCATTCCAGAGGCAGAAGACAAGGTTTCATGCTGGCCTGCTGGGAAGACTCTGAGAGACAGAAGGTCCTTCTCCACACCTCCCACAGAAGCTTCCTTGGCTTGAGGCTACATCTATTCCTGTTCTGTCTCAATGGACACAGGCCCTCCTACCTCTGTGTGTGTCTCTTATATAGACAGTTGTCATTTGATTTAGGGTCCCCTGGAAAATTCAGAATGGTTGCATCCTGAGATCTTTAATCACACTGGAGAAGATCCCTTCTACAAATGAGTCCACATTACAGGCTCTAGGGGTTACATATATGACACCATGACTTTAGAGGCCACCAGTCAATTAATACACCAACTAATGAAGTTACAATGGTCAGTATAAAACTCCCCACTCTGCAGACGGGGGAAATGAGGTTTGGAGAAGGGGTGACGTCTCCTCTGCAGACACTCATTTGTTAAGTGGTGGACCCAGGGTTTGGATGCTACAGTTGGACCACAGAGCCCACCCCACATTAAGTTGTCTCCACATTGTTTGCTAGCTGCTTGTTGGGGAACACTTCAGGCTACTCAGGCTGAGGTAGGAGAAAGTACCACAGGTGGGGACTGGTTGGGCAAGGCTACCCTATTCCCCTTGGGCTCAGCAGCTGTTGAGCTGTCTCTTCTTGGGAGGAGGAGGCCACCTTACTAGGCCCTGGTGTGTTTTCTTAGGAGGAACTACAACGCCTTGTGCCAGATGTATGAGAAAATCCAGCCCCTGCTGGAAAACTTACACGGGAACTTCACAGAGACTAGGAACAACATCGGTGAGCAGAGGAGAGGGTAGACACCTTCTGGTCTTTTTCTAGTCATGTCTAGACACAGGTGATTCCCGGGGCTTGACATCTGACTTCGGCCTGGAGTTTTCCTAGCTAAACCTGGGTCAATCTACCCACCCGTGGGTTTCCCTGCCATGTGCCAGCCCAGTTGCTTTGACTTCCTCCTTACTTCCCATGACTTGGAACTAGATTGGATCTGAATTGGATGGGGAGGGGCATTCCTTGCAAAGGATAAGGCCTGATCAAAGATTTGGAGGCAAGGAGGAGCCCAGACCAGTAGGGTATAGTGACGAGTTGAGCTTGGGGGCTGACATACCTTTGGTAGTCTCCCCAACCCCCGCTAGCATTTTCTTTTAGGTGTTGTCCTCTAAGGATGGGAGGTGTATTCATCCACGTGTTCTGTGCCAGAGATGATTGTCACCTCCTGTCCCTTGCTCTAATCCAGCGTACGACATCCAGAAACTTTATGACAGAGATCCCCTGGGCAATGTGCTTGTGGACAAGAAGAAACTAGAGAAGACTCTGCTGCTGAGTTACGTCTGCAACACAAAGGCTGGTGAGCTGAGGGTGGAGTCCCAGCCCCACACTTTGCCAGCTTCTTCCTGGACCCTGGCCCAGTGCCCATTGGCTTTTCCTCCTGAGCACCCTCTCTTGCAGAGTACCAGCGAGGCTTCCATGAGATGGTGATGCTTTTCCAGCTGATGGTGGAGCATGACCATGAGACCTTCTGGCTCTTCCAGTTCTTCCTGCAGAAAACAGTGAGGACTAAACCTACCTCCGGCCTCCCCTCAAGCCAAGGCACCAGCAGCCTCAGCTGCTTCCTTCAGCCCCCAAAGAACCTCATAGGGCAAGGGAAGGGGGTAGAGGCATTAGAGTTCAGAGGGGGCTACTCAGTGTCCCAGTCTCACCAAGGCCGGTGGTAGCGCCCTCTGCTGGCCTTTCACTCCTTATGAGATGATCTCCTGTGGCTTCCCTAGGCCTCCAGAATAAAATCTGGCAGCCTTTATCAGGCCTCTAAGGCTGCCTCTTTGTTCCTGCCTCCCAGTTTTTTTCCACATGACCTATTGTCCAGACACCCTAGAGAACTGCAGGTGTACACTACTCTGCACCCAGAATGAGAGGTTTACCATCTAGGAAGATTTTCTTTGTCTCCTTCTAGAAGCTTCCCATGTCCCCTACCTCTCTTTGCACCTCTGCAAAAATACGCTTGCTGAACTTTCCTTCTTGACTACGATCTAATAACTGGGTAATGGTCGCATGTGGGACATCTTTGCAACTCTACCTCAACCCCCCATATGTTAAGATGCATGTGAATACATGAACACATATGCAAGGAGGCACAGCTGTACACACCAGAGACCAGAGACAACACCACTCACACACAAGTACATAATGAACCAGACACATCGCCTCTCAGAATTGGTACCGAGAGGTGGGCTTGGTTCCGTGATGCCCTCAAGTTGTACTGAGGATTACTGTGCTCTGGTCCCATCTTGTACAGGAGCACAGCTGTGTCATCAACATTGGGGTAGGCAAGAACCTGGACATGCTCAACAGCCTGATCACTTTACTGGACCCGGAATTTGATGAACATCTCAGTGAGTGGTCCACAGTTACTACTACTTCCCACACCAGCAGGTAGGCTTTGGGAGGACCAAGGCCCATAGCGGACACACTCAGGCCCCGGGAGGGGAAGATCTATGTGATGGAGCCTCGGTCTATGCTGTTGAACATCTGCTCCAAACAGACTCCATGGCTTGTTGGAAAAATAGCAGCCAGAATTTTCATGTTTCCTATTTCCTGAATGCTCTGTCATGTGGCCTTGCCTGTGTGGCTGCTTAAGTGCATGCTTCTCTCCTCACAGAAGGGAAGGGCTCAGGAGCTGTGCAGTCCCTCTTCCCCTGGTTTTGCCTCTGCTTCCAGCGTGCCTTCAAGTCCTTCGATGATGTCTGGAGGCTTTGGGAGGTGAGACGCATGAACCTGGAGGCACTTGATGGAGACCTGTATCCTCCTGCATCGGGAGGAGAAGCTACAAGTTTTCCCGCCTCTCTTTCTTCCTGGCTTTGGATGGTGCTCCGTGGTTTGGGGTTTAATTAGGTCGGCAACCCTACCCCTGCCTTGCTGGAGAATGCTAGAGCATCTGTGCATCAATTCTGATGCCAGGCACCACTGATCATCTACAGGGCAGTTAGCACAGAGGCACCCCGTCCCTGCTCTCTGCTCTCTCTTACTGCTCTTCCTAGGCCTTCTCTTCCCCTACAAGGCTGGCTTCTCTTAGAACCTGAATTCCCCCAAGGCAGGCCCTGAGGACACCTCTAGTCTTCCGACCACAGTCCCCAGGACCACCAGCAGATGATCCTCCTTAGAAGGAACCTACCACTTGTTACTGTCCTGCTTCACAGCTGCTCCTAAATGGAGGACAATGCAGCTTCTACCTGCTTCACCCTTTCATCTTGGCCTGCTGTTCTCTGTGCTCAAATCTAAGATAGCACCCCTACCTGACTTTGGGGAAAATTCTGGATTGCTGAGCTCCTGCTCAAATTCTGTTTTCTCTATACCCTGTTCTGAGTGTGGTTTGTGATAGCTCGCTACCCTCAGGGTGTCCCGGGCTCGGGCTACAGGTTGAGGCCTGCTGACTACCCACAGGTCCTGCTGACAGGGAAGCCCTGCAGGAATTTCCAGGTGCTGGTGGCCTACAGCATGCTACAGATGGTTCGTGAGCAGGCACTGCTGGAGAACATGAGTGGTGATGCTATCCTCCTGGTGAGTGCCTGTGGCCAGACCCCTCTGCATCCTCTAGAGCTGGATCCCTGTAGCCATTCTGTCAAAGGATGCGGGTCCATTGTGTGCTAGCTTATGGCCACTTTTGTCTCCATGGAGGAACAAGTAGTGAGAGCTGATGTGTGGGATTCCATGATGATGGTTCTTAATGACTAGCTCTAAAGGCTCTGTGACAGCGACAGAGGCTGCATTGGTTTATCACCCAAGTAAGCACGTAAGAAAACTGAAGCCTTAAATGGTATAATCATTAGTCTCTACTGCTTTGATGTTAACCCTTGGCCATGGGGCATAAGGGCCTAAGGTTTTCAGATATGCTTAAAAGCCAGCTGAAGTACTGGGGGAAAAACCCCCAGTGGTACCCCAATTATAAACTAGGTCTTCCTTAGGAGCTTGAGAAATGCAGCAGAATGCCAGGGCTTCCAAGAGCCTGTGTGAAGGTTATGCGTATCCTACCCCCAAAGCATACAATCTGCAGGCTCTGTGGTGGGCTGTGGAGACATCAGGTGCTCCCCAATAACTGCTGTGAGTAGCAGCTTTCTTACTTTTGTGCTGCCTGTGGCCATGCACGCACACACACACCACCACCACCATCACCACCACCATCATCACCACAATCATCACCATCACCACCACAATCATCACCATCACCATCATCACCACCACCACCATCACCACCACCATCACCACAATCATCACCATCACCACCACAATCATCACCATCACCACTACCACCATCACCACCACCACCACCATCATCACCACCACCACCATCATCACCACCACCACCACCATCATCACCACCACCACCACCATCACCACCACAATCATCACCACCACCACCATCACCACCACCATCACCACAATCATCACCATCACCACCACAATCATCACCATCACCACCACAATCATCACCATCACCACCACAATCATCACCATCACCACTACCACCATCACCACCACCACCACCACCATCATCACCACCACCACCATCACCACCACCATCACCACCACCATCATCACCACCACCACCATCACCACCACCACCACCATCATCACCACCACCACCATCATCACCACCACCATCACCACCACCACCACCACCATCATCACCACCACCACCATCATCACCACCACCATCATCACCACCACCACCATCATCACCACCACCACCATCATCACCACCACCACCATCATCACCATCACCACCATCATCACCACCATGCACATGTGTCCCCCTCCCAGGCCTGCAACAACCTCATTGACCTTGATGCTGATGAGCTGATCTCTGCTGCCTGCATGGTTTATGCTGAGCTCATGCAAAAGGAGGTAAGTTTCCCAGTGCTTTGCCCTCCCCTATTGTCATCTTCCTCCTCTGTTCCTCCTCCTTCATCCTTCTCTGGTTCCCATGCCACAGTTGACATCAGGGATGGTCTGTACCATGCTCCCTCCCTCCAGCCTCCAGAGGTGGTTCTGCATGGTCTTCTCATTGTTGAAATAATCATGGGCTCACAGCCTTCATCTCACATTCCCTGTGTTCTTCCCAGAGGGTCCAAGTGCAAACCTGGACCCCCAGACACTCAGGAGAATGTCACTGGCCGGACAGGCTGAGTAGTAAGAGCCAAATCAGATAGTGTCTCTCCACATACACCTTCATAACTCTCTTCATCCTCAGATTCCTCAGCCATTAAAGGATTTCTTTTTCTGAGAACACCGACATTCACAATGGACCCATGCCCTCAATGAACCGGATGAAGGCAATTCTTCAGCCACGAGGTCAAGATCAAGGTCAATGAGTATTGGGGTGAGGTCATAGGCAATACAGCACCATGGAAACAGCCTTTGGAGTATTGGTGTGTGGTGGTCACATGTCTTCTTTGACCTTGGAGTACATGATGGTGGAGACCATATAGTAAGCAAGCTGACCACCGTGAGGCTATGGAGAAGGAGCACTGGGATAGGAAGGTGTGGGACAGCCACTCTTCCCAATTGATAGGTCTTTTGAGGTCCATACCTGAAAGCAAATGGGCAGGGGAGGGCGAGCTTTGAAGCCTCCCAGACACTTGTCATCTGGACTCAAGTTCTAAGGGGAGAAGAAGTCTGTCTCTGCTACCTCCATACTCTCAACATAGCCCTCACATTCTCCCCCACACCCCAGGCTTCCCACTAACCCCAGAACCCACATCTCTGGCCATCAGGCTGCTCCCTTCCTGGGCTCAAAGGCCCCCACATAACTGAACCTTTGTTTTTCCACCTCCAAATGTCTCCTTTATCAAAGTTAGGCTTTCCAGCCTTCCTCATTCTCTCCTAAGACTTTATTCTGTCCTTGCCCGGGAAACTACTCTCACTTAGGG
Source organism: Phyllotis vaccarum (assembly GCA_033318265.1). Taxonomy (NCBI): domain Eukaryota; kingdom Metazoa; phylum Chordata; class Mammalia; order Rodentia; family Cricetidae; genus Phyllotis; species Phyllotis vaccarum. The sequence continues at coordinate 73,431,903 of JARWLC010000012.1, forward strand.
CAATTGGCATCGGTCTCCTAGGCCATGCCACAGCCCCCAAGCTCCATGTCCAACCTACCAAGGACCCGGTGAGGCATTATGCAAGCAGGCATAGAGAAGGGGATGGATCTACAGAGGAATTGGGGTTGGCTGAGTGCCCCAGAATTGCACATCAGCGCACACACACGCGCACACACACACACACACACACACACACACACACACACGCACACACACACACACACTTGCACCCACACACACACACACACACCCCACACACACACACACTTTTAGGTACTGCACTTTTCAGGAAGTCTGGCTGGTCCATTAGCTTTTCTGCAGACCCCGACCCATCAGGATAAGGCACATCTATCTTTCCCACACTCTGGCCAACAACCCCTTTTTCCTGCTTTCACAGTGTTCGTCGCAGTGACCATCTCTCAGAAGTTATTATGCCTCTCTATATTTTCTGGTCTTCTCTCAAGTAACAGTCTCCCATCCATGGTTGACTCTGAGTCGTTTAGCTGTTGTTTTGTTTGGAGATGGAGGTCCTCCTAAACAATGGAGCCCTGCCCCACCGACAGGGTTTTCTCTGCATAGTTAAGAAGAGAGCTTGCGCTAAAGCACGTGGGTAAATTCATGTGCTATGCTCTCCCCAGCTCTGTTCTCAAGACAGGACAATGTAAACTAGCATTCTTGCATCTAAAACAGTTCTCCAAGAAACAGCTTTTTATCTTTCCAAAGACCATATGGATTAAAACATTTTCCTGACTTAACCTTAGTATCAGAACAGCAGATATATGTACTCTTTCATGGTCCTTTAGCTTGGTGGCATAGGTTAGCCCATTGCACACACAATATTATCCAGCTCAATAAAAAAGAAAAAAAAAAACCCTCAGCATTTCTAAGACATGACTCCCAACCATGTATATTTACTTTTATTCATGTATGTGAGTATCTATGTTTGGGTATATATGTTTGTGAGTACAAGTGCCTGAGGACATCAGATGCAGTAGAGCTGGGATTACGGCAGTTGTGAGTCACCCAACAGGGTGTTGGGAACCAAACAGATCCTCTGGAAGAACATAATGTGCTCTTAACCACTAAGCCACCTCTCTAACCCTCAGACCTGGGGAAGCTGGCAAGATGGTTCAGAGGGTAAAGCACTTACCTTCAGGCCTGGCAACTTGAATTTGAACCTGGACTTACATGGTGGGAGAACGAATCTTGTCCTTGCCATATATATGCTGTGGTGTGGATATCACTACATATGTACACATACACACATGGATATGTGGATGTGTGGACGCACATGCACTCACAAATTTTTTTAAATATATAAATATTATTTTTTAATCACTGGAGCCCCATTGTTAGTCTTTCTTTGGCTGAAGTAGGGGTGGTGATTTCAGAGCCTGCCTTGCTATGATCCCTTGAATTTCACATTCTTTCTGACAGTCCCTTCAAGGATCCTCTGGCCTACTGGAGAACATGTTTGAAATCTCTGTAAGGTCTTAAAGATGAGGTGGCTGGAGCCTGGACACTGAACAATCCGGGTGCAGATCAAGCCTGAGATTGAGGGCAGGACACAGAGATCTTTGGAGCCCCCACTCTGCCACACCCTCAGCAGGCTGTGGCTGAGACCACCCTCCTTTGCTTGTTCTGTATAACCTGAGTCGGGTTTCTGCTCACTGGGTTGATTATATCATTCAGTGGACTTCTCCCATAAGGCCTAGTCCAGGCACAGAAGTGTGAAAGGCCCTGGAGTCATTTCACCTCAGGTCAGTGTCATTAAAGGGCCTGCATTTGGTATGAAAGGTTATTTCAGTACTGAGTACTATCTTGATGTGTTCATACTTCAGTAGCAAAATACCTCAGTCTAAAACTGGGTTGTTCCTGATGAACCAGCCTGCTTCCATCTTAGGCTTGAAAGCCATCTTATAGTAGATACAAACTAAGCTCGTTCCTGTTTATGATTCAATCTGTTTCTCAAGGACTGGGCTGTACTCCACCTGGAAACTTAGCTACAAATGACTCTGTTCCAGGAAATGGTCACCATGTCTTTCTTTCAAAATGTTGATATGACCACCTTGCTGTATTGTTTCTATAACCCTGCCTGTTTGCCTGCCAAACCTCCCAGTTGGAAGCACTCTACCTCTGAGCTATAAAAGCCTTTATCTTCCCCATGTCAGGCTCTCTGGGCATTCATTCTTCAAGATGGGAAGGAAAGAGTTGGGTGGATGTTGGGAGTATGTCTAGGCTGGGGCTCTGGGGTTCCTAAGAAGTCAGTCTGTAGGAGTGAGCAGAAGTCATGAGGAGGCTGGAAGTGAACCCATGGAATCTGAAGCAGCAAAGCCTGGGGCCCAGGAATAGGTGGGTATGCGTGGCTAGGTGGAGAGGTGGGGAAGCAGGGTCCAGAACCTGTCAGAAGAGACAGCAGAAACTTCAGTGTGGCACACTGGCAGGCCCTGGAGCCTCCCTACCCCTCCACATTTATAGCACTCCCCAGGATCATTCTAGAAATAAAAATTCCAAGGTTTTTGTTTTTTGGGTTTTTTTTTTTTTTCTGAACTACCACATAAAAGAATCTCTTGGAGGTGGGGAACTAATAAGTACCCAAATCTTAAAGACCTGACCCTCATCTGCAGTGATATGCAAATGGTACCCGAACACCCACAGTGCAGTATTCAGAGGCTGGAAGCAAATAGATGCAAATGTATGCAACAATTATGCAAACAAGGGCAGCCCCAGATTAATGGCCCCCATCCTTCAACCAGGAAACAGCTGTCTCTTCAGGAATAAGTGTGGCTGACCTGGCTGAATGGACTCCTGTTAGAAGCATCCTAAGGAAGGGTCAGCTCTCAGGCCAAGAGGGGAGAGTATTTAGACACCTGGCTTGCTGATTCTCTGTTCTGAAAAATCTGTGTTTGTCTATCATCCTGGCAGGATGTTTTCTGATGGGTCCCGGTCTTAGTCTCAATTTAAATGCTAGACACTGTTGTGTGACACTACTCCCAGAGAGACATGAACAAACCTACTCACCCATGGTAGGAAACTGATGACTGAAAAAGTCTAATTGGTGTTCCTAGGGAGCTGTGAACAAATGTCTACTCACCCCAGATAAAGAATTGATGACAAACCAAAGTAAGGACACACCAACATTCATTTGGTGGACCAATGAGTTGATTGGGGGACAATTGAGTTTTTTACTTACACAGTTATGGTTGAGGGATTACTTACAGGAGAAGAAATGACTCAAAGAAAGCTATATCACCAAAGTCTACCCCAGCCTGGGTGAAGAACTCATGAAAACTGCAAATCTCTGTGTGGTGTGTTCTCTCTCACTAATGATTTAGCATCCACACTTGGCAAAAAGGATGAGAGAAGCTCCCTTGAAACTCTGTTTAGCTGTTTATTTTTGTTGTTTAAGACAGTGACTCATGTAGCATACTGCAAAATTTGCAGGCAGTTCAACAGATTACAGAGTGTTTCCTCCAGGTAGATTAGAGGTCTGAGCCTCTCCTAGGTAGCCCAGTGGTCTCTGCTTCCTCCAGGCAGCTCAGATTATTGCAGTGTCCTTTAGCAGTTATAACTGTTTATGTACACTCAGTAAGCTCCAGAGGTGTCTAGTACTTTTGGTCAATTTCAGGGACTTCCTGAAACTTTTGAGTTGTTTACTTCAAGCTTCCCTGCTGAGTAGACTATTTCATGGGTATCATTATAATGAGTTTCCCTCCTAGAAGAGATGTTTTATCTGGGAGGAAACTGCTATACAATAGGGACTGAACTTTGGAGGAGCGGTGGTGATGAAAGGGATGGTGAAGGTAATGGAGAGACAACGGTAGAAATAACACTTGGAAATGCAGATGATTGTTAACCATAGTCATACCATTTAGTAAAACTCTTCCATTTTGGTTAAACAATGACAATTCCTGGAACCAGAGTAATTTGGTTCCTAGAATGAAAGAAACTTGTTAATTCTTTCTGTCTCCATCCTACTGACCACCCACACCTTAACAGCCATCCACAAAATATGGCCTGACACTTTTTTTTAACTCCACATTCTTTTTTTAAAAAGATTTATTTAGTTATTACTGTATAGTGTTCTGCCTGCGTGTATGCATACATGTCATAAGAGAAGGTACCAAAACTCAATACAGATTATTCTGACAGTTGCAAGAGTTGAACTCAGGACCTTTGGAAGAACAGCCAGTGCTCTTAACATCTGAGCCATCTCTCTGACTCTAATCCCACATTCTTTAGCCTACCTTATTTCCTTGGGTAGTCCTAACAGCCAATGTGGATGTCAAAGGGATCCCATGAGCTGTTCACAGCTCCAGAGCAGGTGTGGTAAGGACCATGTCTGCTCCCATACCTTCTTTATTGACATGAGTCCCTCCTCTAACAGTCTTCTTCCCTCATCATCCTCTCTCTCCTTCCTCTACTGTGATTCGCTGTGACAGTAATCTAAAGGCCCAGATGGTGGCCCATTTTACTGGGGGTGGTTTGAAGAGAGCAAGATCCTAGGGAAGAACTGTTCTCTGGGGAGAAGGAGCCACTGACAACAGTCTTTCCTCTAATCACAGGGCCAGCTACAGGGAGCTGCTAGCCACTGACCACAGTCAAGGATCGGTGTGGGTCTGGAGATATCCAATACATAACCTGTTTCTCACTGAGAAACCATTCAAAGGCCTCTCTAATGTTTTCAAACCTAAGGCCAGCAATGTTCCACAGAAACAAATATGAATACATGTATTTCTAAATTTTTTAGCTGCCAAATTTAAAAAGTGAAATGAGCCAGGCATTGTGGAGAAGGCCTGCCACCTAAGCTCTTGGAGGGCTGAGACAGACAGAATAGGCCAGCTTGAATCACATTGAAAGATCCTGTCAAAACAAAAGGGGAAAAATAAACATGTAGACTATCTAATCCAGCATATACATAATAGTATTTCAACAGGCAATCAATATAAAGTCATCTATGAAATTTTGACAGTTTTTGGGTCTTCACAGCCCACAATTGTCATCTTTTGCCTTCTGGTGCTCACCCTGACCATACTGCCTGGCCTATAGGCTGGTGGCTCTCCCATGAGTCCACAGCAATTGTGGTCAAAGGGTCTCAGGAGCTTGAGCTTGTGACTTGGGAGTTAAGCCTTAAGTTCATGCAGTAAAGTTGTTCTAAGGTTTCCTGAGGAACCACTGTGCCAGTCCTAGTCTCCCAGCTCCCAGCGGAACATAGTCCTGCAGAGGCTGCATCCTACCTTCTGTTTAAACACAGTCCTAAGTGCCATCTAAGATGCTAGCCTGTACCTCAGAGCTCCTTGTCATGGACAATACCCCTCCTGATGGCAGGAAAGGCCCTAGGCCATATAAGAGGCTTCCCTTTTTCGGAACATTAGGCAGTAGCAAGAAGAAGGTAAGGAGGAGATCTGAGAGTGGTACCATATGGCAAAGGTATAGATGTGAGATGTAGGGGACAGGAAATGACAGGGCCAGAGGGAAATGAGAAGTCTGGGGAGAGAAAAAAAAATTATTAGCTGTGAGAGTGCGCGCACACACACACACACACACACACACACACACACACACACACACATACACACACACGAGAGGGGAAGGAGGGAGGGAAGGAAGAGAAAAGAGGGGGAGGAGGTATGTTTATCTGGGCACATACAGAAAGGACAGAGAAGGGAGAACTGGGAAGTAGATGAGGTGGGAAGTGCCTACTGTGGGTGTGGTTAGAGCTGTGGGCAGCAACCTTCTGAAGTTGACCTGAGGGAGCTCAGCCTAAGAGGACAGTCAAGGACATTGAGGCAGACAGGCTAGAATCCGTAGGGCTCCCTCTGTGTGCCTCAGGGAGGGCCAAGGCAGCTTTCCTAAGAGTTTGCTCAATCAGTGGCTTCTGGATGTGAGTGAGTCAGATGTCGACATATTGTGCCCATATACACTTTCCTGTCCTTCCGTGCTTGGTATACCAGGGTCTGAGGGCTGAGCTGTAAGCCTTGGACTCCTGTGAGCCAGTTTAAAATTCAGTGACAACCAATACAAGGCTTGTGTGAGAACAAAGGCTGCCTGTACTAGGCACATGCAGCCCTTGACAGACAGGGCCCTGTGCCATGTAAAAAGTGGCTAGTGTGGCCCAGATGTCCATCCTCACCTGCTCTCAGTGGCAGCCGAGCACACAGCACGGTGCTTCATTCAGTTCCCCAGGGTTGAGGGAGCCTGTACACTACAAGTCAAACTCGAAAGCCACAAGCCATCAGCATCCGTGTCTCTTCTCCTGGACCAAAGGCCCATAGCTGTGGAACTCAATGAGACGCAGGTGGGATAGCACACACGCAGGGCCAAGGGGTCAGAGCATGCAGGGCCAAGACCCAGTTACAAACCCACCATGACTATTAGCTTTTTAAATGGGTGTTGGGGTCTGAACTCGGGTCCTCAAGCTTGCACAGCAGCATCTCCCCAGTGCCTGTCCTTGCCTTTCCTAGCTTCTAGATGCAGCCTCTGTCTGTGGCCCAGAGTCATGTCCTATCATTCCAGACTCAGATCACCTCCTTTCTCTCCTCACCTTCTTGCCATCTTTTAGTAGAAATTCTTGTCATAACATTCAGGGCTCATTTAAATTACCTGAGACAACCCACCACCTCATTCTACGATCCTTAACAATCACACCTGAGAAGTCTGTTTTGTCATGTAAGAGAATAAATTCTGGGGACAAGGAAACAGTTGGCCTCCTGCTCTACCCACCATCCTGTTGATACTGCCCCAGCCATGTGATCTCATCCCATCCAAAGTTAGATGGAGGGGTTTGGTCATGAAGGCTTGTCTCTGTACCCAAAATCTCCTTTGTCCTGATGGGGTATGGTACCCCACTAGTAGCAAGGTTTAAGAGCCTGCCACCTCTTTTCTCCATCTCCAAATATAGTGGTCTTTCTGAGACCTTTCTGCTCCATGAAGCCTTCACCAGTGCAGACAGAACAGTGCCCCCCCCCCCCCCCCCGGGATTGCTCACTGGTACCTCTGCTGGGCACACCCCGCAGCCTGCTGTATCCCCGTATCTTTCAACCCTCCCATGCCACCGTTTTCCTCTCAGCTTATTAGATCTTTCTCATCCTCCCTTCTCTCTACCTCTGCAGCTGTGATTCCTAGCACAGGGTCTGCTCCCCTGGAGAGCAGGGGCCTTGTCTGTGTCCAATCAATCAAATAAATGTTTACAGAACTGGGTCATGCTGAGCCATTCCAGGATTCCCAAGGAAGAGAACAAAAGTGCAAGGTGGCAGCTGAGCGCTCTGGCTGCTCGGTCTCAGTGTAGCTGGGGTACTCCGAGAGCTACCAAGCCAGGCTGGCGGCGGGTGGTGTAGTGAGGCTGCTCCTGTAGGACCTGTAGAACCGCTTACCTCTCCCTGCCTATATTTTCCAGTACCAGGCTGTTCCCTGTTCTCTTCGGAATGGCACAGTCCCTGTATGGCCTCTCCTCTCTCATTGTCACACCGCTTTCTGCTTTTGTCCCGTTCCTTTACTCCAGTGCCACAGAACAACAGTCCCATGCTGCTCAGTCCAAGCAACACCACCACTCTACTGGGCCTTCACTGTAACAGGCTCTCTGCTGTTCCTTCCTGGTACTTTTGCCCTTCAGCCTCTCAGGTCTCTCCCCATGAGTGCATTCTCTGGTCTCGGCCTGAACCTGGCCCACATGTAAGTTTGGAAATTCAGGGGTAGATCAACACCCAGGAGCAGCCCTGGATCGGAGAGATGGGAGCTGGTGGACAAATATCCCCAGTTGCTCATTCCAGGGTGAGATAGTTCTGGGACCTGTTCTGCGGTTAGAAACCCTATGGGACCAGTTCCCAGCTGCCCTCAGTGGTGGCCTGGACCTTAACACACTCTTGTCTACCACATCTTCCCTGTCTTGCTTCTTTGTTCCCTCATGATTCCTGAGACCATCTCCCAAGCCTATATGGTCACCCAGATCCTCTGAGTTCAGGAATTACGGGCATGAGCTATAATACCCATCTCCTTTAATAGAACTCAGAGATTTATGGGTTCTGCTTGGTAGTTCTGCCAGACTTCAGCAAATACTCGAGGTTGGGGTCCTGCAATTCAAGCCCTTCCACACTGTGCAGGGTGTGTAGATATCAGTTTGTCTTAGTTTGAAAGAAAGAAAAAAAAATCAAATGTGCACACCTTTTCCTAAGTACACATTCAGTTGTCTCATGGTGAAAGCCTGAAGTTCACTGTGGTGGGACTTCCACACCTTAGGAATTAGCAATGGCTACAGCTCCTCTCCCTAGCTTGTCGCTGAAGCCTTTACTTATCGGAAGCATACGCTACCGATTTTTAGTCTCTGAGCCTCCAGTGGCTTTCTAACGTTTATCCCAGGTCCAACCTGTGAGGATGCTTCAAGGGACAGAGTAGAATCATGTGCCTGGGGGACGGGGAGGCAGGGGAGATGGATGTTCTGTTGGATTTTCTGGAAAGCAGCACACCTGCATAATGCCAGAAAGGAGCCAGGCATCCTGGAGGGAAGTGACTTGTTCCTAGCCTCTGACACTGTGGATTGGTGGCCCAAGCAGCTTCCTAGCCTCTGACACTGTGGATTGGTGGTCTAGGCAGACTTCTGGCCTCTGACACTGTGGATTGGTGGTCTAGGCAGACTTCTGGCCTCTGACACTGTGGATTGGTGGTCTAGGCAGACTTCTGGCCTTTGGCACTGTGGATTGGTGGTCTAGGTAGACTTCTGGCCTCTGGCACTGTGGATTGGTGGTCTAGGCAGACTTCTGGCCTTTGGCACTGTGGATTGGTGGTCTAGGTAGACTTCTGGCCTCTGGCACTGTGGATTGGTGGTCTAGGCAGACTTCTGGCCTCTGGCACTGTGGATTGGAGGTCTGTGCAGCCTCCTAGGATCTGGCAAGGTGGATGAGTAACCAAGCTTTTCTCTCAGGCTCCAGCTGAGCTCCTGAGAGTCTAAGCCACTCAGATGCAGACAGCCAGGGAGCTTGTGTTGCAGCTTCTTTAGATAGGACATTTTTATTGTAAATTTATAATTCTTCACCACTTTCTCTGGGAAGCTGAGTCCCAGCAGCCCTCAGCTCTGTCACTTTGAAGGATGACAAAGCAAAGAGAGGGTGCGGCTGGAGAATAGGGAATTAGGTGGAGGAGATTTCACAGATTAACACTTGACAGGGGTAACATCTCCTAGCACCTGGGCTTCATTCAATCAAGGGAGCAAATTCAGAAACTCCGGGTACTTTATATAAGCTTGGGAGAGGCAAGTCCCATGTAAATGACACATAAAAGGTTGCACTGCACCACCCACTCCCTCTTCTTTCTCCCTCTCTTGGAGCAGGGCCACGGGCTGGGTCTGGCACACTTCCAAGTCTGTCGCTATTTCCCTTTTAATAAATATCTCTTTTCCCGTACATATCCGAGTGTCTCTGGACAATCGGTTGTAAAGAGGCATGAGAATCCGGTATCTGGGAAGGTGACGGAAAAAGAAAGGAACTGGGAGAACACAGGGATACAGCATGAATACCCACAGCACAGGAAAAATGTCTAGGGTGTGGTGATCCCACGGGACTCAGTGACCCTGGAGAAGCTAAGCTGTGTGAGACATACTCAAATCCACACCTGTGATATCTTAGAAAGCCGGCCATGACAGAATGGCAGGATGTACCCGGATTTTCTCTCAATAAGCCATTGGCCTATTTCCCCTTTCACTGAAGACTTGGAAGTGAGAGACAGACTTCTGAAGGTGAGTTAACCATGGCCCATGGAAATCAGATTCGATTTCTCTCTTTCCTCTCCCCATAGATGGGACCCAAAGGAGTCCCTAGACCCTCTGAGAAATGTATGACAATTGCTGAGCCCAGACTTAAGAGTTGGAGGCAGCTGCCAGGTGACTGACCATTTCTAATCTATGAGATGCTTGGATTCCACAGGCACTCCTGCCTTCATGGTAGATGGTTCATGTTCCCATGGAGCTGACTTTACCACCCATAAAGACCCATAAAACAAAAATGTCTCCAACCAGTAAGCCCCTTACCCAAGAACAGAAACTTCCTGAAATGCTGGTGGCTCTTGTTTATGTGAGATAATAAGCAACATGTTTCCCCTAAACAAGTTTGTTTGACTCAGCTGCACAGGATATGCTCAATCACACGAAGGTAGGAGGTACGTGGGCAGGAAGTATGGCAGGATATGTGCTTGCCCCTGGTTGGATCTGATGGGAAATGCAGTGGCCTTTTGGGTGTGCCTTTTTAGGTCTCTTCAAAAATGTAACTGGCTTTCTGGGAACTTGGGAATGAACCTGGCCAGAGTCCACCATCCTGGCCAGTATTTATTTAATTAAAGATTGCTTCAGATTTGGCTCAAAATTGGGGTCTTATTCTCTCCCAGTGGGATTAACATCACTAGGATGGCAATGATCAGGTAAGCTGGAATTGCAAGCATCTCATGACTACACAAAATGGCTCACACAACTGCTTACATTCCCCAGTGACATCAAGTTGACATCACATTACTGTTGTTAACAGTAACAGAAATAGATTATAAATACCAGTAACCCATGCTAGAGTTTATTTAACAAGAAAGATTGTGTTCGGGACAAGGAGAGAGAGAGAACAAGGTGGGGACTTGGCTATAAGGGTGTGCGTAGCAGTGTGTAGCCTGCTCATGCATATAGATGAAAGAGGTATGTGTTGTAGATTGCCCCCGCCCCCGCCAACACACACATAGTGTGTCTGGGCACCATGTTGGAATACTGCATTTACCTTACAGCAGAAATCCTAACAATGACCACATCCTAGAATCCCTATTCTAATGGCATTCGTTTGTCCATCCTTGTCTTCTCCTACTTTCTTTCTTTTTCTTTTACCTTCCCGGATACCTGCCAGGATCACAGAAACAGGTGACCCAGAAAGGACCCCAGCACAGGCACTACACCAGCTCCTTCTTGCTTCCTCCTCATAGCTGAGACAACCTTCCCAGAGACCTGCCCCTGCCTGAAAGTTCCAGGGTTGAGATAGAACATTTGTAAAGTCAACATCCACTCCATTTCCCATTTCCTGCAGGATCTCACTGCCCACAGCTTTGAATGCTAACACCTCTTGGTGTCCCCAGATCTCATTTCTCTTCTCCATGGGGATAATCCCTAATGGGACAAGGATTTGAATTGAGGTCCCATCCCAATAGGCATAAATGTTAAAGAGTTGACATGACATAGCAGAACAGCTGAATATCCATATTGCTGTCCTGTTCCTGTACCTGAAGGCTACACTCCCCTCCCTGAGGACGAAAGGACTCAAGTTCAGCTAAAACAATAGGTTCTGCGCTTTCTCAAGACCCCTATCACAGTCCATGCTTATTTACTTCTGCTCTGTTATATTCTAACTGCTCTCAATTCCTAGCCATTCATAGTTTTATCCCCATGGGGACAGACATAATTCTCCAGGGAATAAACATTAGCATCAAAGGAGGAAAGCCACACCCAATTGCATGTGGTTTTTAAAAACTGAATTGAATTTTATGTGTATGTGAATTCTGTCCTCATATATGTCTATGTGTGTGGCTGGTGCCCTTGGTGGTCAGAAGAGGGCATCAGGTTCCCTGGAAGTGAGGTTACAGATGGTTGTGAGCTGCCACCTGGGTGCTGGGAATCAAACCGAAATATTTAGGAAGAATACCCAGTGTTGTTCTGAGTAAGCCCCATACTTACGCTATTCAACTGAGTGCCAATTTTAAACAAAAGGGCCAAAGCAATTCATACAAGCAAGTTGTCACCTGTTCAAAACTAACAGCCTCATAGCTCAGACATAATGTTTTGTTTTATGCTGTTACTCTTATGGGTAAGGGTTGTTGTTTCCCCCCACAAAGGATTCTTATATAGAGATGACATTCTACTGAGATGGAGGAAATACCTCAGAAATGCCGATAGCAGGGACTTTTACCTAATGTTTCAGGACCCAGGATTGGGAGGAGCTGGACCCTGGGTTGGGGAGAATAAGAGCAAAGTATATGGAACACAAAGCAGTATGTAGAATCCATGTGTGTCTATGCTCAGTTCCCCCCCCCCCACCATGTTTATCTGTAGAATCTGAAGACAGAAAGAGTTCTCTAGCTGTGTGGTCTTAGGGCATCTGGTTTCACTCCAGAAGTTCCTGTCTTCATCTGTTTCTCCTTGGGATCATGATGGGAAATTACCCTTCAGTTTCCTTGGATTCTCCACCATGTTGTGTCTTCAAGAGCTGGGTCAAGTTAAATTCTGAAAACCTAAAGAAGAAGAGGCCAGCATTTTACTGTGATGCTGCCTGGCCTCAATTTAACTGGGACAACGGGGGAAGTGTGGCCAAGGATGGGAGCCTTTTAAATCATAATAGCATCTTACAGCTGACTCTGTTTTGTATGAATCGAGGGAAATAGCCCAAAGTGTCTTATGTTTAGACTTTCATGGCTCTCTACCATGAAAGGAGCTATGTAAAGAAAAACCTAAGAGGAAAACCAAACTTGTATTATCACAGATGATCCCTGTCTATGTCCAAACTCTACTTATCAAAAAAGAAACAGGCAACTGGACCAGGCTGTAGTGTATCCTCCACTCTCCAGAGTCTAATCCACATTCCCCCATCTACCCAAGTCACCAGATAAAAGGGAGTCCAGCCCTGTAAGGCATACTGGGAGTATGCCTCCTACCAACCATCCTCTCTTGTACCTATGGCACTACCTGAAGGGAGGTGTCTGTTCCCATGGAGCCAGTATGAGGCCACACTCCCCTTTCAGTCACAGACCTGCAAAATGTAACAAAGACCCAAGCATCTTTGAAAACTCATCCAGACTTACCAGTAACTTACAGACCTTAACTTTAGCTTATGAACTCTAATAGAAATTCCTGTACCCAGGCTTAACTTCTTGCTGTACTCTTGAGGGGAGACGGAATACCTGAAAGAAAGTTAAAAAGCATGCAAATGAGTTACTTAAGTCCTAACTAACGTCTACCGGCCCAGTATATAGGTCGTTCTAGATCAAGAACCCACTGATCAGAATTATAACATTCCAGAAGGAACTCATAAATATAAAATGAGGATAAATAGCCTTACTGCAAGAATGGAATGTTGCATTAAATCCGTTAATTATGACAAGATCAGAGAAGTCCAGAAAGGGAACAAAATCCTGCTTTATTTTTCAACAGGCTATCCGAGGCTCTCAGGAAATTCACCAACCTAGATTCCTCATCTTCTGAAGGACAAGCCCTTTTAAAAATGATTTTATTAGCCAGGCAGTCTCTGATATCCATTTCAGAGCTCAGCTGTTGGACTTTGCCTTCTCAATTTCAACAACCAAGGGCTGGTGAGAGAGTACTGGGAAAGGGACCAAGAGAAGGGACCTGAATGGTTGTGTGTGCCCTTGGAGGAGCTATTGGCCAATCTATCTGCCAAGAGATCCCTATATTGAGGCCAGAAGGCCAAACTCGGGCTTAATCAAGTACAAAAGCCCGTATCCCTGAGCATATGACTGCCTGTCCCTCCTATAACCATGACCAATGTGTAAGAGCTGAAGGGCTTGACTCTGGAAGGCAGATCATCCTCATTCTAAAAGTAATAGGGTCCGATCACAAATGTCATGGCCACCTTACAGAACTGAGGGTTCAGGGAGCAGGCTGGCTCCAGTTCTAGGATTTTGACCTTTGTTGAAGAACTTCAAGTTACCCCAGGCATGACCGGTAAGAAAATTAATCTGCTTATAGATACTGGGTAGGACCACTTACTGAGTCCTTGCCTTCCCCCCCCCCCAAACTCTTTGCTCCTAGTTTACAGGTATGGTACAGAGTAGAGGGAATCCCCCAAAGACATATCTTAGAGACCTAGTTTTTCCAGAAACAGCCATTCTGAATATGTGGACAGTGTTTTGATATGTATTGATAAGTAGCCCTACCAAGGCGGAGTCAGACCAAAGTACTATCAGAATCCCAGACTTCCTATCTACTTAAGACAACCAAGTCTTCCAGAAAAAGGCTAAGATAACTCATCTGAAACTGCAATATTTGGGATATAGTTGGACTCTGAGGGCACGACAGTTATCCCCTTCTTGTGTCATAGTTGAACTAGGTCCAAAAAATATAAACTGAGTAGCTCAGATTTTTCATTCCTTAACTGAAACAACGCTCTAACAGATAGGTGGTTCTCATGGAAGCCTGAGCACTGGACTTGCCCCATCTCCTAAAGGCTTTTTTGTTATTTGTATTTGCAGAAAATTAGACCTTGTCTTGGTGTGTTGGCTCAACAATTAGGAACAGAACTGAGGTCTATAGCATCTTTTTCCAAGAAATAGAATGTTGTAGCATCAGATGAGCCCCTCTCTAAGGGCGGCCACAGCACTAGTAGCTAAAACTTCTGAGCTATCTTTAGAGGCAACCATTAGAAATCTTCATACTCCATTAAGTAAAAGCCATACTGGAATTAAAGGAACAAGTATGGTTAATGGAGGTAGATTAGCCAATTGTCAGGCCATTCTTTAGACAACATTCTTCTAGACAAAAGGTAAACTAACAAAATTTGTGACACTCTAAAGCCTGCCTCACTAGGGCCCATGGAAACTTCCGATCTGGCACACTTTTTGTACTGCGACCATCTTCACCCATGCCCAGCCCTGACATAAGTGACTAGCCCCTGGATAATCCAGAGGGGATCTAACTTATTGATGTGAGCAGCTCTGTTCTAAAAGGACAAGTTAAGTCAGGATATTCAGTGGTCAGGAAGAGAACAGGTGAGGCTTCACCAACCCCCTTCAATCCTAGCACAAAAGACCAAACTAACGTCTAACAAGGAGGCTCAAAATTCCCACTGATTTGAAATGTGCCTCCAGGTCTTGATTGTCTGACACACCATCTATAAAGAATGGGTGTTGCACGAATAAAGGAAACTCAGGGCCAGATCTCTGGGAAAGTTGGAGATATTAGAAAAGAAACACCACAGTCAGATCTCACCCAGCTGTCTTCCAGCTTCCTCAGCCTGCTCCTCCTGGCTTCTTCTGACCTTCCGTCTTTCTACTCCTGCCTTAAATACTCTCTAAATACACTCTTTGCTCAGTTAAGGTGTGGCACCACCATTGCCTGCCTGGCAGCCTGGAACTCCTTCTGTAAACTAAGATGACCTCAAACTCAGTTTGGATTAAGGGCGTAGGTCACCACTCCCGGGATATTCCCTGTGCTGGGATTAAAGGTTTGAGTTACCACTGTCTGATCCTCCTAGACTGACTGTGGGTAGATCCCTCTGATATCTCCCAATGTTTTTTTATTATATTACAAAATATCTCCACAGAACAGGGAATAATTTTTATATTACATTTATTTACCTAATTTGTGTATGTGTACCCAGCATGGCCCATGTGCAGAGACATGAGGACAGTTGATGGAAGCCAGTTCTCTCCTTCTTCTATGCTGGTTCCTGAAACTGAGCTCAGGTTGTCAGGCTTGGCAGCAAACGCCTTTACCTGCTGAGCCATCTTTCCAGCTCTGAGAGTGAAGACTGTTAACAGCCAAAAGCTCACCCATAAAATCTGAAATAGAGATTCTAGGGCCATTAGAAGCTATTCAGCTTTCCAAACCGGTGGCAGTATCCACTGCAAGGGTTTCCAGTGGAACATGGTCCAAGGAAATAGGCTGGCAGACAAAGAGACAAAAAGACAGCCTTCCAGATCCCCCGACAGTTAGCACTGCTCCTCCAAAGAAGGATTATATAAATCCAAACTATACTCCTGGGAGAGACAATGGGCTCTAAAACAAGGAGCAACCAAGGGGCATCACGGATCTGTGTAGAAAATTAAACACTATTCCCTGTCCCAGATCCCCAGTGGCAAATAATAATACATGACTTTGTTCACTTGGGGAGAAGTGCCGTTCTAGAAATGGTTCCTAGAGCAGGGACTGCCCTCCATAGTAAAGAGTGTGTCATGCTTGCACTCTGCATATGGTCCAACTCTGGCCATCCTTGTCCCCCTCCACATCTTAAAGGAACCGGAGGAGGCACCTAACGAGGTGAGGCCTGGTTCACAGGCTTTACTTACACATCTCCTCTTGCCAACTTCAAGTATCTGTTAGTTTTGTAGGTTTGTAGGTTTTCTCCACTAGGATGGAAAAGTCCACTGAAGTGGCAAAGGCCCCATGCCCAATCCCAGGGGAAATAACCCCAAGGTTTTGTCTCTTTGTCTCTTCAAAGAAATAATGGATCATCCTTACATTACAGGTGACTTGGTCTATACCTATGACTCTGGGCAAGGGGATATTTATTGACACTTCACTTAAAGGCCACAATTATGAGGCAAAGTTAAAAGGAGTAACTGAACTGTTACAGATCCCATGCAAACTCCCAGAAAACCTCTGAAAAAAAATGCCTAAAACCATTAGGCACCACTCTCATGAGCATTAAGACATCTTCAAAACCAGACACAAGCTCAGTTCCTGTGAGTTATTAAATGGAAAACCTTCCCTCACACTGATCTTAGATTCTGAGGTCAACTAGATGACTCAGTACATAACAAATCTAGTTAGGCAAATCTAACAAGCTTTTCAGGAACGTAGGAACATGGCTATGCTCAGTCCAATGGATGGGCCCATAATGTGGGAATGCGTTTATGTATGCTGTGAATCTCAATCTTTAAATAAAGGAGCTGTTTTGGGCCATGGCAGGCACCATAGAAGAAGTAGGAGGAGAAATCAGAGCATAGGTAGGAGAAGCAGGGCGGAGTCAGGCAGACCGAGCTGAAGCCACCCAAGGAGCAACATGTAAGAGCATGGGTGAGCCACGGGCCATGTGGCAGACAGATTAATAGAAATGGGTTGATTTAAGATGTACGAGCTAGCTAGCAATGTGCCTGAGCCCTAGGCCAAACAGCATAAAGTGTCTGAGTCATTTCTGGGGGCCTTAGCAACAGCAGTGGTGGCGGTGGGTGGCTAAGCAGTCTGGCACAGCAGGTCTGTGGGTCTCGGACCTCTGGCTGCCCGGGACCAAAGAAAACCCACACTACTACAGGCCCACAGAAATGTAAATCTAGAGACTTGGTCCTCATTAAAACTGGGACAGAAAGACCTATAGAACAGTAGGTCCTCAGTAGAAGGACCCTTACAAGGTAGTCCTGGGCACATGATAGCCGTGGGGCTGTGGGGAGTTGACAGCTGGCTTCATATCTCCAAAAGAAAACCAGTAACTTCAAAATACAAGATCCTACTGAGTCAATGGGAGACCTCAAAGGGTCTGTTCAAAATTTAAAGTTAAACAATTCATTGATGGTCATTGACTTGGATGTTTTGAAACACCCCTTCTCAGAATCTTCCTGCTTCTCTCTAGAAATCCTACCCCTGAACCATCACAGGAGAGCTTGCCTGCCCTGAACAAGATAAACTCATTGGTCCTGCTTTTAATTTTTCTTCCCCATTCTACAAAAGCAAGACATCCACTGCTTCCTATTTTAAACAGGATGGTTGAGTGTATTGATTTCTCTGATTACTGACTGTGCCCTAAGATGTAACTGTACTAAGAGTAGCTACCTCTCAGAAACCTCCCAATCCGTATGGAGGAAATGTCCCACCAGGCCTTATACTCAGGTTTTAAATACATCCTATAGAATGAAACCATCAACCATGGAGTAGGAGACAGCTCAAGTTCCAAGTATCACAGGGGAAGGCTGCTTCTCAAAAAAGGAAAAATTATATTTTTCTCATTTTGATGGAACAGGACTGTTCATAGGGATGCTAAATGTCCCCCTGTTAAACTTCAGGGTGTGAAGGCAAAGGAGGACCACACAGGAAACTAGAAAACGATGGAGACTTGAATTGTGATGTAATAGTCTCTGTGTCCTGAGGCAACAGGATGTTTAACTTTTCTCTTAATAACTATGATGAATCTGCCACAGGAGTGGTGGTACTGGAAACTTTTTGCATGCCTCTGTCAGAACAATGGTTTTTGTTACCATACAGTCATGGCAAGGGCCACCCAAGCTATTCTCTACAATTCAATCTTCTGACCTTTTTCTCTTGGTTATAGGTGAAATCCCCCATGGTTGAACCTTTTCTCCAGTGTGACAAGAGGTAATTTCTTTGAAAACCATCCCTCCTTGGTCTTGGGAAGCATAAGACTACTCTAATCTCATTTTTAACCTTTTACATATCCACAGGATATAATTTTTTAAGTCTATAGGTAAACTACTAAGGTAAGTTTACAGGACACTGAACATGTCTTATGTGGAATAAGAATATTTTCTGTTGTGCCTCAAAGATGGCAAGGTTGATGTGGCATGGTATCCTCCTTCTCAGAACTAATAAAGTATTCTAAAGAGGATTCCAACTTCCATATGCACTAACGTGGAGTCTTTTCTCAAGACTTGCCAGTCATTCCCTCTTTGTAGGAAAAGGGAGAGCTCCAGCTCCACAGGTACCAAACATTCTTGAGCTTAGTCACTAATTCCAATAGTGGGAAGATCAGGACTGGCTGGAGTATACCTAGGAGCTTATTCTCACCTATGGGAACTTTATATTTCAAGAGGTCAGTCCAAAGCATGTCCTTGGGACATAAAAGACATAGGGAGCCACTGTAGTAGCTATTGAGATACAAGAAAGCCTTGAATCTCTCACAAATGGTCTTGGGCAGATGTTCTGGCAGAAGGAGTTTGTGAAAAACTTAACAAAGCGTGTGGTTTTAGATTAATAAACAGAGGAAGAAAACATGAAATGAAAGGAGATGATTCAGATATACTCAAACCTAAGCTCTAGTATCTATCAAGAGTCACTCTAGACTCTCTCATTGGAACCATGAGGAGCCAACTATGGGTATGAGTCCTAGCGGCTTTGTTTTTTTGAGACAGGGTTTCTCTATGTAGCCCTAGCTGTCCTGGAACACACAGAGATCCACCCGCCTCTGCTTCTGAGTGCTGGCATCCAAGGTGTTCAGCACCACTGTCTGGTTCATACTTTCTTTTTTAGCTTATGTTCTTAGGCTTTTAGGTTTTGGTCTTTGTATCTTAAACCTAAGAACTTGACTCATGTTTCCTGGAATCCCACAATGATTATGAGCAAAAGAGATGACGTTTTGAAGATGCAACCAGTTGCTAACCCAAAAAAGACCAGAACTTGAAGTTCCAACCCAGGACAGAAAAGGGAGAGTATTCCATGATCCCTTTTAGGTGGGTCTATACCCATGAAATCCATGTAAGTATCTATAGAAAATGGATCATCACTCTTCTGCACCCAAAACGTTTCTGGGAGTAGATCTCTCAGGTAAATTGAGGCAGGAGACTAGGGAATAGGGTGGAGCAGTATATCAATGCAATACTATGAAAATATCTCTTACATTCTAATACACTGGAAGTTTTGACAGACCTCACACCTTATAGCTACTTATGACAGCTGGTCTACTGTTTGCTTAACATGCCTTTAAGAAAAGAATGTAACAACCATCCTTACTGTCTTGGATTTCCCATGTAATCAACTGTTACAATCCAAGCCAATATATAGCTTTAATCATAAATTATGTATTCTTCCGTGGCCTGACCTGAGAGTAACGCATGTATGTTTGCATGTGTGTTATGATAATTGTTTGATGAAAACAGCAAGTAAGCTGAAAAATGAATCTCCACCATTATGGTGGTTTGAAAGAAAATAGTACTTTTAGGAGGTGTGGCCTGGTTGGAGAAAGTGTGTCACCGTGGGGGCGGGCTTTGAGGTCTCTTTTGTTCCAGCTTCACTCAGTGTGACTATCAGTTGACTTCCTGTTTCCTTCTGATCAAGATGTAGCCAGGCCCATATCTGCCTACATGCCACCCTGCTCCCAGCCATGATGATAATGGGCAGAACCTCTTAAACTGTGAATCACCTCAATTAAATGTTTTCTTTATAAGAGTTGTCATGATCATGATGTCTCTTGACAGCAATAGAAACCCAACTAAAATAACATCAGTGTTAGAAGCTGCATTTTGATATTGCTTGATAGTGTTTGTTCCTTATCTAGGTCATTTGGAGTCAATGACTATTAAATAAAATCTATTAGGGATTTTTGTAAACTGTCCCTCATTCATTCCCTCATGTGATGTTTTATATGCTGTTCAATTAAAAAAAAAATGAGCAAAGCCATTGGTGAAGGACAGACACACAGGGAAAGGGACAGATTCACAAGATGGCCTTGGGACAGGCACAGATTCAGACTCTGAGAAAGACGAGAGAAAACGGAGCATGAAGCAGGGGGTTCAAATACAAGCTTATTCTTGGTTAAATGACACCAAGGGAAAGTGTTTTGGTTTCTTTCCTGAGTTTGACCCATTTTAGTCGCTGTCCTGTTGCTGTGAAGAGACACATGACCAAGGCAACTCTTAGAAAGGAAAACATTGAACTGGAGACTTGCTTACAGTTTTAGAGGGTTAGTCCATGACTACAGTGATGGGGAGTGTGGCAACAGGCAGGAATGGTGCTGAAGAAGTAGCTGAGAGTTTTACATCACTATCCAGAGAGGGGAGAGAGAGAGAGAGAGAGAGAGAGAGAGAGAGAGAGGAGAGAGAGAGAGAGAGAGAGAGAGAGAGAGAGAGAGAGAGATCTGTTAAGCCCATGTACTGTGATGCACTTCCAACAAGGTCACATCTACTCCAACAAGACCACACACCTAATCCTTCCTGAGCAGTAACACTAACTGGGGGACCAAGGTTCAAATATATGAGCCTTTGGGGCCATTCTATTCACACACACACTGATGCATTATTGGTGATTTTGAGTTTATTATTAATGCTTTCAAACCAATGCCAAGGAGGAGATTCTAGAGATAATGCATGGGAGGAGAAGCAGAAAACAATGAAGCTCTTAGGTTACCTGGACTTCATTCAGCCAAGGGAGCATGCTCAAAAAGCCCCCATGAACTCACTGGGTGGGTACTACGTAAATGACTTCAAAGAGTTATGCAGCCCTTCCCCTGGCCCTCTCTCCAAGAGCCAGGGCACAGACTAGGGCTCACATACCTCCACACTCCTCTGCATTTCCCCTTTAGACACTCCTTTCTTTCCTGTAACTATCCATGAGGCTCTGCATACTCCAACAGCTGCTGTCCGGACTGGAATCCCCTGTCACAAGGAAAGGAGCGAATATAAAGGGAAATACTTCCGAAAAAAAAAATATTTGAAAAGGATTTCAGACCATCTAGAACCACTGCCCAGGCTGTTGACCTTCTCCTTCAGGTCTTCAAGTGGATGGAATACGGAAGGAAGAGATGTCACAGCTTGGAGAAAAAAAGGTGAATTACAGAGCAGAGGAAGTCTTGTGAGAGGCCTACAAAGCTCAGTGGAAGAGAAGGTTCCCCAGCTCTGTTCCCCACGTAAGTGACTGGTTGGGCCAACATGCCCCAGTTCACATAGAACAAGTGTCTTACTCTCCACTATTCAAGTAGGAGAAGAGTATCCTGACCCACAGGAGAGGAAACTGATATAAGGTAATTAGAAGGCCAAGTCCAACCCTGAGTCCCCTGGAGGAAATACTTGTAATGCTAAGAAATTGTTCCTTGGGTCCCAGCTGTCCTAAGTGTTGGTCTAGGAGGCCATAGGGTTCCCTGCACTCAGAAAGAATCATAGACCAATGTCAGACATGTGACTAGGAGACCCTCAGTCTCACTAGCCTAGCGACATGACCAGATATGTCCCCTATCAAATGGTCCCTGTCCATTATTGCTCCTTGAGACAGACAGAACCCTGAGAGCTAGGACCCTCGCCCCTCAGCCAGGTAGAAGACAACTGCATCTCATCCCCCCCCCATCTATCTATGCATCTATCTGTGTATCTATCCTCTCTCTCTGCCCCTCTCTCCCTCCCTCTTCTCTCTCTCTCTCTCCCCCCTACCAGCTAACTAGCCCACAGCAAACAGCTAAATATAGTCCCTTATTCTTTCACTCCCAGGAACTGTCCATCAACATTAATTTCTCAGCTCAGTCATTCTCGCCATGAGCAGCTGCTGCTCCTGGAATGCTCTGAGCTGAACTCTGTCCCATCTTTGCTGGGGTGGAGAAAGCACAGCTTGAAGGGGCAGCCCTTCAAGGGTGTGAAGCAAGCAACTAGAGACTAGAGTTTAAGTTTTGGCTTTGCCATTTCCTAGCTGTTCATCCTTAAGCAAGCTGCCAGATCTCTCTGAGCCCTGTTATCGTCATCTATATGGTGGGGCTAACACTGTTTCCCTCACAGTACTGCTAGGATGCTCCATCATGATAATAAATATAGAGCTTCTAGACAAGGCCTGTCAGAGGGGCAGGGATGGACGGCTGTTCTCTTATCTTTATGGACCTGCCCACAATAGAGCAGAATCTAGAATTAGGCTGTCTAATAGTGGCTTCATTGAGATCTGAGATCAGTTATGCACATAGTTTCTGTCCCGAATTTTCTGCTTTACACTATGTAGATGCCATATTTGCTTCTAGGAGGACCAGATACCCCAGCCCCATGGCCACCATCCATACACACATGAAGCCAAGCAAGCTCAAAGATAGATAGTTGATGCATGCAACATGCAAATTCCTATCATGCCTATTCATACACAAGCATCCCCAGATAGTTACCAACCCAGGGCCCAGGTACATCCAGCTATTCACAGCCTTACACACAGACTTACAATGAACTACATCAGAATGGATACAAATGAGCCACTGATACACAAGCTGTATGGACTCACAGACACAAGTTCACAAACACACTGGCACCAGGTACATGTAAGAATACATGCATATTGGCTGTCTCTGTGCAGGCACACTGGCCTGTTGGATGACAGAAGCCTGCAACATGGAAGCTTAGGGCCAGGGAACAGAGCCTTAGCTTGGGTCCTGCTCTCTCCCATCACGGGCCAGGCTTGGGCTCTGATGTGTGAAGAGGCTTTGGCGCCCTCTGCTGACTACAGTGTTGCCTGCAGCCGACATCAGCCTTGGGGAGAAAGAAATCCAGGATTGTCAGGCTAAGATGCCCAGGATAGGAAGAGAGAAAACAGAAAGGGTGTTTGTGGGGATATTTTCAAATATAATAAAAACAGTGGAGATATCTGAGGAATCTACCAACAGTCAGTCTAGGAGGATCAGACAGTGGTAACTCACACCTTTAATCCCAGCACAGGGAATATCCTGGGAGTGGTGACCTATGCCCTAATCCAAACTGAGTTTGAGGTCATCTTAGTTTACAGAAGGAGTTCCAGACTCCCAGGCAGGCAGTGGTGGTGCCATGCCTTAACTGAGCGAAGAAAGTATTTAAGGTAGGCATAGAAAGACAGAAGAGGCAGAAGAAGCCATGGCTCACACAGTTAGTTACAGCACTTGGAAAGCAGAGGCAAGAGAATCTCTGTGAGTTCAAAGCCAGCCTGGTCTTCAAAACAAGTTCCAGGACAGCCAGGACTGTTACACAGAAAACTCTGGAAAAAAACGAAACAAACAAACAAAGACTGGAAGAGGTGTGTCTGTCCTTGATATCTCCGACTGTTTTTATTATATTTGAAAATATCCCCACAGAAGAACAAAAAGAAATGAGAAGAGAATCTGGGGACACTTTGCACCCCAAGTCACCAGGACTAAGATCTACTTGCATCTGTCAACTCATCGAGAGTTCATGGTGACCTTCTGGAGACTTCTGTGTGTGGTACAGTGGGCAGTGTGACAGACAAAGGCCTCAGGCTGTAAACTCACAACACAGAACTCTACCCTGGGCCGGACACCTTTTCACTTCTTCCAGAAAGGCCATACCCTGGCCAGACTGTCAGTCCTGATGAAACACACGGACAGGGGGCCAGGCAGACACAGGGTCCTCACTGCCTATCCCTAGCTGTGTAAGTGGGTCCCTAACCTGTGTCCTCATCTGGAAAGACCAGGAATGATTTAGTTGCCATGAGATTGAAATAAGAGTCACATTCTAGCATAAGTGGGGCTTATTATGGCAACTATAATACATAATAATTGTAATACATAACATGGTCATGTTGCCTTGGCCATGGGTTTCACACAAGGTGTAGGATGAAGTTTCGTCCCAGGCTCTGTAGGTGGTATGACACCCTGGGAGGTGGGTAATGGTTGGTGTGGACAAAGTCATGTCTGCAGAAGGCCACGGTGTCACACTGCCATAATTCTGCTGGGAGTACCAGTCAAGGCTGGCTAACAAGACTCCTCTGTTGTCTCCTCCCACACCCCAGCGTTGCTGCCTGGGCTGCTCTGCCTATCTGGGGCTGAGCATCTTGCCCAGACTCCATCAGAAAGTGGTCACAAAGAGACAGTTCTTCTCTTTGACAGGACCTACAAGTTACTTGGAAACAGCTAGAGGTCTGTCCTGTAGACTAGCCCAGTCGGGGGGAGTGGGGGACAGCAGGAAGATGTAAAATCAAGAAGCCAACAGGATATGCTCAGTTCCCTTAGTCTTTCATGCTGGGTGATGGGAACCCAGACGACCTCTGACATTGAGGCTGCACCGCACAACAGCTGCATCCCACAACTCTGTTGTCACCTTCAGCTATCGCAGCAACAGTCCTCTCTCAATCCCCGAATCCCCTGTTCATCTTCTCCCACCATTGTGACCTGGACAGTCTTGGTCACTATTCTGTAGCTGCGGAGAGACACCATGACCAAGGCAGCTCCTGTAAAGGAAAGCACTTAATTGAGGGCTTGCTCGGGGCTTCAGTGGTTTAGTCCAGTATCATCGTAGTGGGGAGCATGGTAGTGCACAGGATGCCGGAGCAGTAGCTGACATCTACATCTTGCTCTTAAGACAGAAAGCGGGGGGGGGGGGGGGAGACACTGGCCTTTTAAAACCTCAAAGCCAACCTCCAGTGACACATTTCCTCCAATAAGGCGACACCTCCTGATCCTTCTAATCCTCCTCAAATAGTGCCCCTCCCTGATGACTAAGTAATCAAATATATGAGCCTGAGGGGCCACTCTTACTCAAACATCACTTGTACCTTTGTTCACACTGGAGCTTGTTAACCCCCACCCCAGCTGCACAGCACAAAGCCATGGCATCGTGATCTGGACCATCTTTCCTCCCCTTCTAGGCCTCTCTGAGACTGAGAGGAAACAGAAGCCACACGACCATCTTGTTTGGAGTAGAGTGTCCCTGTTGCTCTGGCTGTTTCCCTTCATGCTCTCTGCTCTGTGACTTGTGACTTTCATGTGGGGCCCATGAGAGGGTCTCTACGGTGAGGACACCAGCCAGCCAACCACTTCACAAAGCCTTTCCACTGCTCATCTGCCTGCTATTCTCTTAGCCCTGCTCAGAGGTGTAGCGGCAAGTCCCTAATTTAGCAGCCCTATCCAGGGAACAAGACACATCTCTCCTTAAAGGAAATGTCCTGTGACTACAGGGAATCAGTCCTACTCACACAGCAAGGGGAGCAAGTGGCCACTGCCCATGCCCCGTTTAGCATCCTCCGTGTGCAAATACTAAATACTGTTAAGTACTGTAAATATGATTAGGCTACTTCCCATGTCTGTTCCCTTCCCTGTCCTTTCAGAAGTGTAACTAAGGACT
The DNA here is from genome assembly GCA_033318265.1 of Phyllotis vaccarum. Classification (NCBI taxonomy): domain Eukaryota; kingdom Metazoa; phylum Chordata; class Mammalia; order Rodentia; family Cricetidae; genus Phyllotis; species Phyllotis vaccarum. The sequence goes on from JARWLC010000012.1 coordinate 73,457,382, forward strand.
CTCTAGTAGCCTACAGGCAACTCTGAATGCCCAGGACATGGCATCTTGGTGTTTTGCTGCTTTGGTACTCAGCTTTGGGTTCCAGCCACAGTTCTAGAACAGGAGAAAAAGTACAGCACAGCACAGAGACACTCATAATGCCACAGTCTAATTCCACAAAGCCCTCTCCTGATCTGCAGAGACTCCCTTCCTCCAGATCCCAGGGCCGCCCGTGAGAAGCCTGCACCAGCAGGGGGAGCCAGTGGGCTGGGAAGCCAGGCGTGAGCATTCCCAGGCCAGAACTGCAAAGATTCTCCAAGATGTGCAAGGTCTGGACTGGAGTGTGTTTTCCATTGTCCTCTAGGATGGAGTCATGGTGCCAGTTTCTGAGGCAGAAAAACTGTGTCATGAGTCATAGTTGAGAGCCTGGTAGAATTTACTGTCCCTGCGGTAGGATTCCAGGTGGGAGAGCACTGGGTTTGCTGAAGACGCATCATCTGGCAATATCTCTTGGGACTGAATTTTTGGAATCCATTGTTTTGAAGGAGCTGACTGGGAAGCCTGAGAGTGGGGAACCCACATGGCTGATAAATCACTGGAACCATAGTTGAAGACATGCTCCAGCCAAGACCATTCCAGACCACTCCAGAGATAGGTTCATTCCAGATACCATGCTCCCTTCCCTGAGAGGAAGAGCACAATTCTAGAGGGACTGTACCTAGAGGAACATCCTGGCAACTTGGAACACTGGGCACATGGAACTGGCAAGGTGCCTTGCTAAGCTGGACCCTGCCACTTGTCACCCTTAATTCTAACCGTAAGCCCTTAAAAGCTGGTGATGGCTCTTGGAAATCCTTACACAAAGTGAAGAAAAACAAGTATGTGTACACACACACACACACACACACACACACACACACACACACACACACACACACACACGTACACGCACACACCTCCAAACAGTTGGATACACAGATCAGTGCTGATGAGAAGCTGAGGACATATGTCTTGCATGTCACCGCCATCTGGGACTATGCAGTGCTGTCCCCAGTCCTTTAGTGTAAAAAACAGCATGACAATGGGAAAAGGCACCTAGATGTCGAGATTCTGCGGAGCCCTCTCCACCTAACCCTAAACAGCCTCCTCTTTCTGGCTTTGCCCAGCCTCTGTGCTTTGTGGGGAGATCACAACATTTTTTTTAAAGATTTATTTATTTTCATTGTATGTATTTGTGAGTTTGGGCTCCATGTAAGTGCATTGCATGCCTGGCACTCCGGATCCTCTCAAACTGAAGGTGTAGTTACATCCATGCCACGTGGGTGCTGAGAACTGAACCTGAGTCCTTTGCAAGAGCAGCAAGTGCTCTTAACTGCTGATCTATTTCTCCATTCCTGGAAAAAAAAATCATAAGATGTTATAAATGATTATCTTTAAAGAAGGATTGCATGGAAGAGCAAACATACACCCACACATAAACACACCTACAAATGCTGGGAGCCTTGAAAAGATTCTGCATCATGAAAGAAGATAGGTGTTATTGTAGAATTATTTACTGACAATTTGATTATATAAAGGATTAATATTTGTTAAGGAGTTATAGAAACACTCACTGATACAAACTGAACCTTAAGGCAATTCTTGGAGAGTGGAACTGTCTCACGCAGTGATAATTTCCCCGAGAACGCAGGAAGGAAGGGCAGGCAGCGTACAACGGGGTTCTCACTGGAGGCTGGCCACTCCCCATTCAGGGTCCTGAGACCCCAAAGCTACACTTCGAGGTCTCCCTCAATGACGCCTAAATCTCACAAGGTATGTCTTTCAAAGTAAGACAGACCAAAGGGAACCACCTCTCTTCCCTGGCCAGGGAGTTAGTTGAATACTGTTAAGTGCTGTGAATTACTATTCGAATTGCTAGTTCTGTTCAGGGTTTCCACTAAGTCTTTATTGTAACACATTTTCAATGCTTTCTATGAATGGATAAAACTGTCAAAAGCAGATGTTTGAGAGGACCTTCCATTATGCCTGGTAGCCTTGAGTGGGAGCTGTCAATCAAGTAGCTTTACTGGCAACCAAGCAGACTAGCATAAAGGCAGCCTGGCTTGAAGCATTTATAATCACTCTGACATTTCTCTAACTGCAAGGACCACTCCAGACAGTCTCTATAGTCTTTAAAAGGCAACGTGCTAAGATGACTGTCTGTGAAGGAACTCTAGATGACTCTGCAGCTATATACACCTAAGCTAGAGGGGGGTACACCTTCCCTGGTAGCCCAGCAAGAAGGCTTGTGATTGGTGCACATTACAGTCATGTGTTTCTGTGAACAGCTGGGCCATGGTTGGTCCAAAAATTATTGCCACACTCTCTTTCTTGCTACATCATTCAGTTCACTTTAAATGTTTAAAATCTATTCTTATTTGTGTGTGAATGTCCATATGTGCAGATGCTAGCTGAGACCAAAAGAGGTTGTCAGGTCCCTTGCAGCTAAAATTCAGGCAGATGTGAACCTCCCGATGTGAGTGCTGGGAACCAAATTCAGGTCTTCTGTAAGAGTAGCAAGTCTTACTAATCAAGAACCATTTCTTTCTCCAGTCCTTCAGCTTACCTTTCAAGTCGGCAGGAGACATCTCCCCATGCTGCCCCAAAGACACAACATTATGCCCGTTAAAAGGCTTCTCTTCGATGTTTTTTCCCCTTGCTTATTTCCAGAACACATAGCAGTGGCAGCTGCAGGAGAGGGGAGGGACAGCAGCAGGGAAGGTGGCAGTAGCTGCCGTGGCAACAGCGGTAGTGTTGAAAAGGTACCTCCAGAGAGTCACTGTGACCGAAATGATGGGGCCAGAAAGGCAGAAGAGACAGAAGCACAGAGAAGGAATAGAGGGCTGGCAACAGGCCTCAGTGGGTAAAGGTGCTTGCTGCCAAGCCCACCAAACTGAGTTCAATCCTTGGGTCCACATGGTAAGAGAGCACTGACCGACCGTAACAATCTGCCCTCTGACCTCCACAGTGTGTGTGTCCCTGCTCATGTCCATATACAACAAATATTTTTTTAATTATGAGATAAAACAGGAGAGGCAAAGAATGAAGGTTTGAGAGAGAGAGAGAAAGCTATGAAGGGTCAGAGATAAGATAATGTATACTCCAGTCACTGAGTTTTCAGGAGCTGTGCAAGCCTTGAGATCCAAGAATCCCAATGCTGTAGACCTGAAAACTACTGGATCTACAGCAAGGGTCCCAATATCCAAGGCCCACCAGGAGCTGTAACACTAGCAGGGTCTACCTAGCTACTGCAGCCAACATTGCAATAGTTAGTAATGTTTAAATCAAGCAATTAGACTCCAACCTGAGTAGGGCTCTGACTTCCAAAGCCTGGAGCTGCTGGTCTGAAACTCTTAGGGTTTAGAGGTATAAGTTCCTCAGTTGCTGCCCAGCTCCCAGACACTGTATCTGCAGGCCAGAGATGGACAGAGGGGAGGAAGTTCTCCTTCTGGGTGGAGCAGAAGGCCCCTGCTAACTAACTGGGGACCGGCAGGCAAAGGAAAACAAATTCAAATGACCTATCACGAAAATATAAAACCTTTCAGATGACATCTCGCAATTCCTTCTTTGACTGAGGACTGGGTGTTGAGTTTGAGAGGGCTGCTGGCTGAGAGGCAGGTGAAAGCCAAGACGAGGCACGGGGAGGGGGAGACAGGAAGCCTGTCTTGAAGCTGGAAAGGCCGAAGAGGGATTTAAAATTCTGTCACGATGGCAAAGAGCAGAACTGAAAGAACAGAAAATTGAATCTGAGGATGTGGAGCACAGATATGAGAAACTCGCTGAGAAAACAAAAGGAAAGCCCAAAGGGATAAAAGGCAGAGAGAAATCTGATAAACAAAGCGAGGACCGGGAAGAATAGACAAAAAATAACATTCCTGGGCTGATGGAAAAAGCTACAGCTTGTGCATTGGAAAGTTCCTCGTCTTCCAAACCAAACTGGTCAAAGGACCATGAACAATAAGCAAGGCACAGTGGCTCTTGCTTATAATCCCAGCACTTAGGATGTAGAGGCAGGAGGATGGCTGCAAGTTGGGGGCCAGCCTGGTCTACACAATGAGTTTGGGGCCAGTCAGGACTTCATAATAGGACCCTACTAAAAGGAGGAAGAAGAACTTACCAGAAGAATCTCTTTTAATTTTCATGGCAGTGAAATCATTTTGTCAGCACCCATGTAGCAGGTAACGCGGGAGAAACGTCTACATCTCTTTTCTTTTTATGTTCTGGGATGGCGAGAATGGGGGCTCTCTCTTCCCCTGTAACCCTGGTTGGCCCAAAATTCAGTAAGTAAACCAGGTTGGCCTCAAGCTCACAGAAATATACTTACCTCTCTGTCTCCCAAGCTGGGATTAAATGCGTGCCCCACGCCTACCCCCATCGTGTCTGGTTTTACAACATTTCTAAGTGTATAGTTGAGAGAGAGTCCACAGAATGAATTTGGGAAATGCTAAATTAAGCAAAACAAGATCAAATTCTACACCAAGGCTTTCTGGGGGTTTTTAATCCCCAGTTCACATGTTACTAAGTTGCCAGTGTAAAGAACAGTCGTCCAGACTAAATTGAAACTATGAAATCTGGTTTTACACTTCAGGCAAAACCAGTGCTCAGGGCAAGGCACTCTGATAACCAGTCTGCCACAGAACTGTGAGGGTTTACTGTTGAGATGTAAAATGTTAACAGCTTTCCAGGTGTATTTATGAATGAAAACAAACAGGATTTTCCTACATGCCAGGGTGGAAGGTATATGTCATGAATAGCTCTGTCTTTAATGGTGGAGAAAATATAGCTTTGCTCTTAGTAAACAAGCAAGAACCCAAATAACTAAAACCATAGTGGGAAATAAAACATAAAATCCAGTGGGAAATTAGTGTATAAAATATATGGAAATAAATGTTACAAGCCTGTTAAACACATGAGTTTGACAGAGGATCAAATCCACACCCGAGTCACATCTGCTCTCTGCCCTCTGCACAGGAGACTGACACACGTGAGTTCTATCTGTCCACTGGGGCCCTGGTTCCTTAGTTTTGCCTCTTCACAGCATCAGCTCTTCCTTGAACCCCAAGATTACAGTTCTTCCTGGACTCTAGTACATTGGCTCCTCCTCTGGTCCCCGAAAGCTTAGGCACCGTAACTGTCCCCTTGTGCTGGTCTCCAAGTGTCTTTCTATCTCTTCTTTGCTCCCTTAGCCTGAAGTACACTAGTACAACCTGCCTCTTTGTTAAGGTCTTGTCAGTTAAACCATTGTTGGTGGGTGTTCTTAACAGAACCCTGCCTCAAAGATTTCTTGGTTCTTTCTATAGTGTCTGAATAAGCCTCATGCTAAAACCTAATACATGGCACAAAGCAAAGAATGAATGAGTGAGTCACACAGCAATCACATACACTAGTCCCATTCACTGGGATGCCAAGCTCTAGTAAGAAAAAGATCAGGTTACATTCAACCTACATCTAACAATAAGGGGGGAAAAATTACTCTCAGTAAGCATTGCTATGAAATATAAGGTTTCCATAGGGACGGTGACAAACTGATTTATCTCTGCCAAGGTCAAAAGAGAAAAGATGATCTCCTGTGCTGAATAGAAATTTGGTAAGCTTAACTAATTCTACTCCTTAGGTCAAAGTATACTTATCTCACAAAATATGAACTACAATAAATCTCTGGTGAGAAGATGTCTCAGTCGGTAAAGACCTTACGGGGCAAGTGTGAGGATCTGAGTTTAATCTGCTAAAATTCATACCAAAAAAGCCAACCATGGCAGTAATCCCAAGATGGAGGACACAGGGAGAAGAAGGATTGCTGGCTGGCCAACCTAGCTCAAATTTGTGAGCTCCAAGTTCAATGAGAAATCTTCAAAAGTATGATGGAAAGTTGGGAGTAGTGGTACATGCCTTTAAATCAGTGGATCTCTGTGAGTTCAAGGCCAGGTTGGTCTTAGTGAGAGCATGTAGTGAAACCCTGACTCAAAAAAAAAAAAAAAAAAAAAAAAAAAAAAAAAAAAAAAAAAAAAAAAAAAAAAAAAAAAAGAAATGGTAGTTAGGAGCACTGGCTATTCTTGAAGAAGATCGGGATTCAATTCCCAGTACCTATCTGGTGGCTTACAACTGTCTGTAACTCCCGTTCTGGGGAATCTGACACCGTCTTCTGGTCCCCACAGGTACTGCATGTACACAGTGAACAGACATACACGTAAGCAAAGCACTCATGCATATAAAATAAATAAATACATATAGATATTAGCAAAGAAGGTGGAGAGTGACGTGGACCTCTGACTCCACATACACATTTACACATGTGCATACACACGCCTATACACACAGGAATACAATGAATCTCAAACTGATAGCTAACACCAACATTATGAGAAGCAGAAAGGGTTCCCACTAAATATGAGATGCTGTCAGCCATCTTGTTATGTAACACTGTTTCGAGGTCCTACTTGATGCAATTAGGACATAGATGAAAAGACTGGGAAGGAATTATTTGCAAATATGACTGCTGTGGTATAGTGAAATATCCACTTGCTCTCCCTCAGTGTTTACTGCCTCAAAACCCCAAGACCCTCAGGATCTCCCATGTGATATACGTCCGGTGTGATAATGAATTTACGGATGGTTGGGCTCTTAGGTAGCTTCAGGATAAGAACTGATCACTGTCTGCCAATCAGTATCCAGGAGAGGAACTGAAGGCTGGGTTGATCACCAGTGTTCACGTCTACATCATTAAATTCCATAAGCAACTTCCCCAACACACACAAATACTGGTTTTTGGAGGGCTTCCAGATAGCTGAACATGTAGAAGTTCTGAGTGAGAGGGTGCTTTGAGAATGGGTAGTGGGAAACCCATTGTAGAGTCTGGTTAGGGAGAAGTTCCAGAATTCTGGCCTTTCAGCCGGTGTTTGAAGCGAGAACACGATCCTGCAGCTGAGATCTCCGCTTGCGGGTAGAGAACGTCAGGACGGACGGGGCCTCACTTCAGAATGGCTGTCTTTCTCGGCACTCACGTTTCTGTATCGTGAGACTACACTCAGAGAAGCTGGTTTTGATTTTCTTCTATAGCCTCAAATTTGCCTTTATAGAAAAACAAAAATCAATGCGAAGTAATAAACGGAGCAGAGTCGGGGTAAAGTAGTCGGTATGACACAGCTGTAGAAAATACCTGTTTCACTTTCTACATTTGTGAGAAAACTTACTGAATGAAAGAGGCTGCTAGTTATTCATTGCTGTAAAGCAAGTTACCTCAAAACTGAGTAGTTTAAAACCCCAGTACCAATGATCTCACAGACACTGAGTTAGGGGACCACAGCTAAGCCTTTGACTCAGTATCAGTCACAAAACTATATCCAATGTGTCAGTCCAGACCCAGCTGCATCTAAAAACCTAACCGGAAAAGGACCTAGCCCCCATATGCACAGCCACGGATTTATTGCCCAGTGCCTCCCTAGCCATTGGCTGGAGGCCACCCCAGTTCCTAGCCACGTGGGTTTTCTGTAAGACAACCCATACATCATGGTGACGAGTTTCATCAGATCAGTCAAGTGAATGGGCTGAGGGGAGGGCCTGACAGCCTTTAGAATCTAACCTCAAACCAAAACCTCAACACTTCTGCCATATTCTGTGAAACTAGCCACCAGGTGTAGCCCCCACTGAAGGGGATGACAGAAAGTGGTGGCGCCCCTAAGGCAGGGTTCCCTTGCACCCATAAAGAAACTACAATATTTCAGGAGGGAAAGCCCAAGCACAAACGTTCTTTTACGAAACACCAACCAAATCACCACAAAAAAGGAAAACCACAATACTGGGAGACACACTGTGCTCTTGGGTGGAATACTGTTTCCAAGAAGCCAATCAGCACTAAATTAATCTACAAATCAACCCAATTGCAATTTCTGGAGATACTTGTGTCTACTCACGTGTATAAAGAAAAAAAAAAATCTAAGCCAGGTATTGTGGTGTATGCCTATAGTTCCAGTACCTCAGAGGCTAAGGGAGGAAGGTTGTATGTTAGAACACTCCATTCCAAAAACAAAAATTAAAAACTAACCAAAGGGGCTGAAGAGCTGGCTCAGTGGTTAAGAGCACTGGCTGCTCTTCCAGAGGACCCAGATTCAATTCCCAGCGCCCACATGACAGCTCACAACTGTCTATAACTCCAGTTCCAGGGGATCTGATACCCTTATATAGACATATATGCAGACAAAACACCAATACACATAAAACAAAAATAAAATAAATTATCCAAAAAAACCCAAAATACCTCCTCCAGTGACTGGAGATGAATCAACAGTTAAGAGAACCCGCTGCTGTTCCTAAAAACCCAGGTTTGATTCCCAGCACTCAGGAGATCCAATGACCTCTTCTGACCTCCTCAGCCACCATGCTTGCACGCACTTACATACTTGCATACCCATACATTTAAAGTAATAAAATAATATTATCTTTAAAAGCAAAAACTCGTCTGAGAAAAGCAGTCTGAGCTGTATCCAGGTGCCAAGACCAACTTGGACCATCTCCCTAGAAGTTGCCAGCGAAGGGCCAGGGAAATAACCCAAGTGTGAGGACCTAAACTCGGAAGCAGTAAAGTGCTTACTGTGAAGTTTGGGGACCCAAGTTTGAGCCCCCCAAAAGTCACATAAAAAAGCCAAGCATGACAGTGTGGGCCTGTATCAGCATTGAGGATGCAGAGAAGGGAGTATCCACGGTTTGCTGACCAGCCAGTTTAGGCAAACAGCTAGCCCTGAATCCAGTGAGGAATTCTGTCATATACACATATAGAGAACATGACTGTGACACGGGGAAAGAGTCTAAAGGGAAGAGAGTGGAGAAAACATGGTGATTAATAGAAAGGCAAAGAAAGACAAGGTTTCCTTTCAGAGGAGAGCCACAGACAGCAGCTCTCGGAGATACTTGGCATCAGGATCTGGTTCTGATGACTGACCTAAGGCTGACCTGAGCCTGTTCCCTGACCCCCAACAGAGGGCATCTGGGTGAACAAAAGGTTCCGTCTCCCCTTTTCCAAGGCAGCTCTGAGCCCCAGTGATGTCCTGACAAGACATGGAGGCATGTTCCTTGGCTGGTACTGCACAGGCTGTGGATTAATTGTGGCCTTAATGGCTGCTTGAGTGAGTGGGAGGAAGGGCCTAGAAAGTGGCTTCCTGTCACAAACAGAGGAGGCTTGGGGGGGGGGGGGTTGTTTTGTTGTGTTCTTTTAACTAGGAATTGTAGATTTCCTATAATTAGTGGGTCTCTTTTGTGATCAAAAATAAAATTTTAATTAAAAGAAAATGAAGGGAGAGGGGCTGGAGAGGTGGCTAGTAGAGGTGCTTGCTGAACAGGTCTGAAGAGCACCCATGGGCATGCTGGTCAGCTGGTCTAGCCAATTGATGGGATCCAAGGTCAGTGAGAGACTCTGCCTTAAAAGAGTCAAGTGGGGCCAGTAAGATGACTCAAACCTGACCCGAGGCTTCAATTCCTGAGACTCAAGTGATGGAGGGAGAGAACTGAGTCCAGCAAGCTGTCCTCCAACCTCCGCAAACATCCTGTGGCACACATGCATTAAATAAATAGAAGTAAGTAAAGCAGTAAGATGGGGAGTAACTGATGAAGACACCATCCATGAGTGGGTCTCTCTCTCTCTCTCTCTCTCTCTCTCTCACACACACACACACACACAGAGACAGAGAGGCAGAGAGACAAAGAGAGACAGAGAGACACAGAGAGAGATCCATACACATTCACACATACATTCGAAGGTCACAGAGCCAGCACGATGCCCATCTTTGCCTCTCCCAGGACTTTTTTACTGTGTCATTCTCTAGACTGGGGCTCTTTGGGGAACCTGTGCTCCCACCCTGTCTTTTTAGCTCTATGGCCAGCACAAAGGCCTGGCACTGGGCAGCCACCTGTGAACGTACTGTACAATGAACTCGGGAAGGGAGACATGGAAGAAACCTGGGCTCACAGAGTCAGTCAGAGTGAGATGAAGGTACAAGTGGAGATGGATGGAGATGGATGGAGATGGATGGAGATTGCAGGGCAGAGACCCGAAGGGACCACCAGAGACTAGAGATGAGAGAGCTTAAAGATGGAGATACCCAGAGAGAGCCAAGGAACAGGTAAAGATACAGAAGCAAAAATCAAAGAGGAGAGAGAAAGGGAGGGAGGAGAGAGAGAGAGAGAGAGAGAGAGAGAGAGAGAGAGAGAGAGAGAGAGAGAGAGAGAGAGAGAGAGACACTATCCTTAGTTTCTCTGCTTTCCCAAGAGTTCTGCCTAAGGGCCTGGCACCTTGTTTGACTTCCTCCAGCTCTCTAGCTTCTCCCTTCCACCCTTACTGGCTCGCATCCTCCCTGAGAATTTTGACAGATGGGGATCTCCCACCCAGGCTCTAGCAATCACACCGAGTCCCTCCACCAATACAGGCTTCCTGGAAGTGACCCTCATTCTCTCCTCACCAACCCCCTTTTTGTAATTCTGGGTGGGGTGAAAAGTGAGGAATGTTACCATTCTGCCCTTGTTCACAGGGAGAATATCTCAAGGGAGAAGTATGAAGACAGCTAGAGGGCTTCCTGCCTTGTTGGTCACACTATCCTGTTCCAAGAACCCTTGGGAGGGGACTTAAGGAGACCGGGGATGGAAAACTGAGGTGGGAGAGTCAGAATCACAGAATTCTCTTGGTTCTTAAAGGAGGATGGGTTCCCTCAACAGTTGAAAAGGCTCTGCCCTCACCTCCCCCACTTCGGCTCCGAAGTTCCAGCCCTAAAGAGACATTTCCAAACCAAAGGGCCTCAGCCCCTCCTTGGGCCCCCTCCGTGACTGCCTTGGCTCTGGGGACCAACCAAAGTTCCCCCACCTCCCCCACCACTGTGCCAGATGTGGCTGCGGGGGATGGGTGGGCGCAGGGCCCAGCTGGCAGTGGTCACTTGGTGGTCCTCTACCCGCAGAGTCAGCGGTTTCTGTGCCAGCTCTATGCCTCCTCACTCAGCACTTCCTTCAGCCCACTTTCCAAAGGCAGCAGATGGGGCAACACAGTCCCCAGCCACCAACTTTGAGTCCCATTTCAGAACAAATTCCAACAGTGGTCTTTTCTGAGTGGCCTAACCTGGGCAGTTAGTGACAGGGAGGACAGGAGACCTAGCACGCCAGAATGAACGATGGGACAGTGGGCTCTCAGGGCTTGCCTTCAGCTCTTCAACCACAGAAAATCTTGATGCACAGTTGGCTCCCTGGTCCCCTCTTCTACGAAGCAGTGGGATATCTCATAGCTTCTCTGTTTCCTAAACTTTCTGCTGAGCAAGCCTGCTGCTACTTTCTTTTTTCCTCATGGATTTTTCCAGAACTTAGAGTTTCTTGTGTGTGTGTGTGTATGTGTGTGTGTGTGTGTGTGTGTGCATGCATTTGATGATCAGAGATATTGTCCACTATTTTTTAGGAACAGGGTCTCTTCTTGGCCTGGAACTTGCCAGGTAGGTTAGACTGGCAACCCATGAAGCCCCAGGAATCCTCTCATGGCCTCCTCCTTGTCATTAGGACTACAAACATGCACCATTGTGCCCAGCTGTTTTCACATGAGTTCTGGGAATTGAACCAGGTCCTCGTGACTGTAAGGCAGACACTTTACTAAGCCATTCCTCAGCCCAAAATCCTGGTGTTTCATCTCTGGGTCACAGGACAATGGTGCTCCATGGGAACATTGGCATGGAGCTGACTGAGCACACAGTAGATAAACCTCTTAGAGCCTTTCACCAGCCCTCCAAAAGTCCCTTGAGACTAGTTCCTAGTGCCAGAAACTGGCAGTATGCCCCAGTCACTCGATCAGATCACATACCTATGTCTTAAAATATTAGATGGAGACCACAGAATGGTCTGGGCTGGGCGAGGAGATGCCTCTCCTTAAGACAGCTATGTCCCAGACTAGCTTGGTGGGTTCAAACTGACATCTGACCTGTGCTCTGCATCCTCCTAACCCTGGCCTAGGACTCCTTCAGATCCCCAGGCTTCAGGTTTCAACCTAGAAATGCAGAGACACTGTCAGCTTCCGAGCAAGGCCCCACCTCTGTATGTGAAGAAGTAGAGAAAAGCTGTCCTCTGAGGCTCCAGGAAAGGGAAGACAGACAGCAGACCCTGCTCTGCACAAAATGAGATGAGCATATTCCTGAGGCTCCATGGTTAGGCTGTCCAGCCGAACTGGCATGCTCCATGCCAGGAAGGGAGCCTGTCCTTAAGGAAGATGGACAACAACCTTTTCTGGGCAAGGAAAGATGAAGATGGATAAAAACAAAAAAGGACAAAGAAAATGAAGAGCATTCCATCCTCCAGAGGTAAACTCTTCCCTTCTCACAAGTCAAAAGGAAGAAAATAGTGGCCATATGTTTGGCTTTGTGCTGGAAACTATTCATAATCCCCTCATTCCTTCCTAAATGCCACAAGAAAGGTTTCATTTGCTCTCCTCCCCAGGTCAGAGGCAAGACTGGGAGGTTGAAAGAGAGCTCACAGCTTCCCTGAGGAATGGCCAGCTAGGCCAGGACCCTGGATGAAGCCATCCTGTGGGGCTCTGGCCTTAGTCGAGATGGCTGGCAGGCCTAAGTCCTGGCCCCGGGATTCTGTGCAGAGGCCCAAACTCTGTTCAGAGCAGAGTTTATTCAAACACAGCCTAACAGGAAACTTGGCTCTTCTGACTCACTCTGATTCGACCTTATTAAGAAAAAAAAAAAAAAGAACAAAGAACCGGACCCAGTTTCAGCTAGGGTTTCAGCCAAGTGCTGGCTCCCGGCAGAGTGCTGAGTACCATGGCCTGTGCCCTGATCTTCCCACCCCAAAACCCGCTGCCCCCAGCCTGCCCTGCCAGCAAAAAAAAGGGTCCTGTTAATCCCCACCCCATTTCAAAACTATATCCTTCCTCAAACCTTCCTCCCCTCCAAGCCAAAGGTACCCTAAGGCCTCTTTCCACTTCTCTGCTGCCCATCTGGCTGGCTGCAAGGCCCTACAGGACCCTGGGGATTCTAAGCAGCTGAGGCCAACACTGCAGGGGGCAAGCAGGGGGGGGGGGAACGTTTAACCCTCCAGGTCCCAGGCTTCAGCAGAGCCAAGACTGGCTTGTCTTGAGCTTAATCAGTACTGTTGTAGGAATCCAGACACTGTCCTGGGAGCTCCAGTGACAGGCACAGTGGTATTGCAAACCTCCACTTCTTTGGCTAGGTTATAACTATCTAATGTCCCTAAATACATAAATGGAGCATCAATCCTGAAAAACAGTTCAGTGGGTCAATAATGTTTCATGGTAAGGATGGAGGGCAGAGTGGTCCTTGTTCCCAAAGAGTGCCATTCTGGCTGTTTCCTCCTTCAGTGGGTTCCAGGAGTTTCTGAAACAGAATCTTCAGGGGTGGAAGACAGGTCCTTCCTCCCTTGTTTATAAGTCTCAGGGGTAAATTTTGCCCACCAGCTCCCAAGGCTACACCTGCAGAAGCTAGCTCGGGGAGGCCTGTAGATCAGCATTTAGAGTGTAATTTCTTGGGTACCAAGTAAAGAAATTGAAACTTGTGGAATCTTTCTTATTATCCTTGCCATCCCCAGAAAGAGCAGAGAATCCGCCAGAAGAAATGGAGCTATGTGGAATCATCTTCCATGAACAATTGTGGCCACTAGATTACAGTTGGTAAGAAGATTCCTAAGCCATGGTTCTCCCAAGTCTTCCTTCACTGCTACTGTATGTTCAAGGTTTCTCAGCCTCACAACGACCCTATTCTATATCCAAGGCAACCAGCTGCTGGGCTCATAATATTCAATAATACTCAGATTATTTCTGGCTTCGATAGAGTCATGAAATACAGGAAAAACTACTGGAGATGTGTGAAGGCAGTATCTCCCATGGGCTCCCAAGTCCCATTCAGCCTACACACACACACACACACACACACACACACACTGTAGTCTCCATGCCTGTAGCCTGAGACTTGGTGTAGGAGCTGAAGGGCCAGTGTCTTTGTACTAAGGACCAAGTGCCAAGTGTCCTCAGGGTGGCCCCAGCTAGAAGCAGGCATCTCCCCAGGAGGGAGACTCACTCATTCCCCTTAGCAATTGCTTGGTAGAAGAGAGAAAGCACCCCAGAAGCCTGCAAAGAAGTGAAGCCAATGAGCAAAGTGGAGCTCAGAAAAATTGTGTCCAAAGCAGAGTGGAACCAGCAGGCTAGTGCCCACATCCTAACCCCACTGTGCTTGCCAGAAACCCCACTTAACAGGGCTGAGTCCCCAGGGGCCCCCTTCATTCCCTTCCTCAGAGGCAGGACTGTGGCTTGGCTGGAAGCTTCAAGGACCAGGGGAGCATTGCTCTGTGGGACAGGCCACATAGCTAAAACCCGGCGGGCCATAGGGCCCCGCGGAGGAGGCCCCAGCAGGCGGACCAGGTTCCTGAAATCTCCAGACACTTCCAGCCTGTTGCTTATTCATTTAGAGTAGGAGAGCGCCTGCCTAGCCAGAAGCCAGCCAGTGTGGGGCTGGCCATGTAAGGGCCCCAGGAGGTCCTGCCCGTCCGTGCCCTGCGGGAAGCCTCGTGCAGCCCTGGGCACCGCCCCTGCCCTGCCCTGACCCCTTGGCCTCGAAATGCAGTCATCGGAGGAGCCGTCCCGCTCGGGACCAGGCCAGAATGGACAAAGCTAGAGCTTGGGCAGGCAAGGAGCCGTCCTGTCCTCGAAGCCGTGGAAAGAGAAGCACGCACCGAGGCCCACTCCTGAGAGCCTCTCTGCCCATCCGGCCTCTGCTGAAGGGCCACTATGGCTCTGGCCAGAGCCGGCAGCCAGCTGGGGACCCTGGTGTGGGGCGCCTGCCTGTGCGTCCTGGTGCACGGGCAGCAGGCACAGCCGGGACAGGGCTCGGACCCGGGACGCTGGAGGCAACTGATTCAGTGGGAGAACAACGGGCAGGTGTACAGCCTGCTCAACTCCGGCTCTGAGTACGTGCCTGCGGGGCCCCAGCGAGGAGAGAGTAGCTCTAGAGTGCTGCTGGCAGGCGCGCCCCAAACGTCTCAGCGGCGCAGCCATGGGGGACCCCGACGTCGGCAGGCGCCGTCCCTGCCCCTGCCCGGGCGCGTTGGTTCGGACACTGTGCGCGGTCAAACGCGGCACCCATTTGGCTTCGGCCAGGTGCCTGACAACTGGCGAGAGGTGGCCGTCGGGGACAGCACAGGCATGGCTCGGGCTCGCACCTCTGTCTCCCAGCAACGGCACGGGGGCTCCGCCTCCTCGGTCTCAGCCTCGGCCTCGGCCTTCGCCACCACCTACCGCCAGCCATCCTCCTACCCGCAACAGTTCCCCTACCCGCAGGCGCCCTTCGTGAGCCAATATGAGAACTATGACCCCGCGTCGCGGACCTACGAGCAGGGCTACGTGTACTACCGCGGTGCGGGCGGCGGCATGGGCGCGGGGGCGGCGGCTGTAGCCTCGGCTGGGGTCATCTATCCTTTCCAACCCCGGGCACGTTATGAGGAGTACGGCGGTGGCGGCGAGGAGCAACCAGAGTACCCAGCCCAGGGTTTCTACCCAGCCCCAGAGAGGCCCTATGCACTGCAGCCCCAGCCCCAGCCCCAGCCCCAGCCCCAGCCCCAGCCTCAGCCTCAGCCTCAACCCCAGCCCCAACCCTCCGACGGCCTTGATCGTCGCTACTCTCACAGCCTATACAATGAAGGCACCCCGGGCTTCGAGCAAGCCTACCCTGATCCCAGCACCGACGCGGCGCAGGCTCCCGCTGGGGCTGGTGGCACCTATGCCAGTGATCCTCGCCTAGGCTGGTACCCTTCCTATGCAGCCAATGTGCCTCCTGAGGCCTACGTACCCCCGCGTGCGGTGGAGCCACAACCCCCATTCCGCGTGCTGGAGCCGCCTTACCTTCCTGTGCGCAATTCTGATACTCCCTCGCCAGGTGCTGAGCGGAACGGCGCCCAGCAGGGCCGTCTCAGCGTGGGTAGTGTGTACCGACCCAACCAGAATGGTCGAGGTGAGTACCGCCCTCTGTTCATAGGTGATGCGGCTTCAGGGGTACAGATCCTCTGTCTCTAACCAGAGGACTACCGGTAGTGGCAGAGCCAGAACCATGTAGCCAACAGCGATGTTGCCTCTCCAACCTGCCCTGAATCCATCCACCAGGGTCAAAGGCCTGACTGGCAGGCCTGCATTCGAACTCTGGTTTTGGGGTAATCGAGGAAAGACTAGCCAGGCTTTAAGAAGGACTTTACAGATCTGGCTGGGATCATCTGGGATCAAGTGGGGCAAGCCTTTCTCCTTGCTTCCCCCACCCCCTTCCAGTCATAAAATCTCGTAAAACTCTTAGAAATTACTGTATGCCTATGCAAAGTGTGAGGTAAGGATCATGGGAACCGTGGACCTTCAGGGTCAAGAGGCCTTGAGGATGCTTCTGGAGGTACAACAATGTCCCCATGCCTAGACCTCTGTGAGCTGGCTGGCCCTTGATGCATTAAATAGGAGGTCAAAGAGCAACGCTGGCGAACAGCGTTTTGCTAAGCCCTGAGGGGAGCCCATATAAGGTTGGGATGTCAGAGGCCACTGGCAAGGGCATAAAATTCAACAGATCACTTAAAAAAAACAAAACAAAACTGAGTAATGAAGATAGGTAATATTTCATTCAGTGCATTAAAAAATCTGTTATGAACAAATATGTCCAAATTTGAAATAGACTCAGTAATGGTTCTGTAACCTGAGGCAAACTCAAAAAAAAAAAAAAATCACTAAGGGTCCCGTCTTTATTTGAAATGGGATATTTGTTCATTGAAATTTTTTATATTGATTTTGGTTTTTAGAAATATTATATTAAGTATTACTTATCTTGAGTACAGTGCTTTTTGATGCTCCCCAAAACATAACCCAGGCCAATGCTCTACCACTTCAGTTGGCTCTAAGGGGGAGTCCTCAGAAATGTCTGAAGACAGGCCACCCTCTGCCTTCCCCAGGGATGAAGACGTGACCTATTCTTGGGAAGGCCAGGTCATCTACACACAAGGGTCAAGACGTGACCTATTCTTGGGAAGGCCAGGTCATCTACACACAAGGGCCGGGGTGGAGCAGTCTTCCTCTGCCAAATGGGCAGCTTCCACATGTGCTGTTACTGTGACAGGGGCCAAGTGTTGTGTCTGGCCAGTGCTGGATGGCCACCAGCCCATCCTCTGCTGTCCTAGAATCCCCTTGCTGATGCTCTTCATACAGGGCTGTCTGCTCTCTGGTCAAGGTTTCCACTGAGTTCTCAGTGCCCATGCAGCGCACCTGAAGGCAGTGCCTTCTGCCCACAGTTCTCTACTTTATACCCGAGTTGTTATACCAGGGCTTTCAGATGAAGATGAGCCATTGTGACCCAAGTGTGTTGGTGCTCAGCCTCTGTCAGCATCGGATAAATGCTGAATCTAGCCAAGATGGCCTTAACTGAAGAGCTGCTGCTGGGGGGTGGGGGTGGGGGGCTACTAGGGCTGAAGGCCAGAGGAAGAAGAGTCTGGAGGGCAGGGTGGCACCTACTGTGGCATAGTTGCCCTGAGCCTTGTTCTGAATCCCACTTTGAAAGCCACAGGAGCTGGGGTTGACTGATAACAGGAATTGGGGGGCTTCTATGATGCAGTGCCAAACATCGGTGGTAACAATGCATGGAGCCCTTTATCACCAGCTTGACACTACCTGCAGCAGGCCAATAGAGCTTCGTGCTGACTTGCCCTGGGACCCCATTGGAGGAAAGGGTGGTTTACCTATAAAGTGCTTGACTTTTGTGGCTGCTTTTCTTAGAATGCAAGACCTCAGCTCATCGAAGCTCAGCCAGGAGGGCCCCACCTCTGGACTAAGGAGAAAACCGAGGCCTCAAATGCCACAAGGCTGGCAGAGGCAGGCCAGGGACTGCAAATCTGGGCCATGAGCCAGTGGGTTTTCCAGGGCCCCTCTGTGGCCTGTGAAATTTCAAGGAAGTCATTTGTTTGAGAGAAGGGATAAAAGAGAGCCAGGCCCAGGTCTGGAGTGGGGTGCTTGGTGCTCAGCGGGCTCCAGCCACTGCCCCAGAGTTCCATAGTTCATTTTGGATCAAATATGCTTCTCCCTTGAAGGCAGTAATGTTGGTACACAGGCTGGCATGCATCAAATTCACACTCTAAGAAAGCTTAGCAGAAAGGACATGTTGGTGTGCAGACAGGTCCATATTGGGAGCAGATGCTGTAGAAGGTACAGAGGAGGGTCTTCCTCAGCCTGGGGGAGCACCCATTCTAACATTCCTATAATTTAGCTCTGCAGGGGGTTCTGAATTCCACTTCCAAAATCAAAGGAGCTGGGCCAGGTGATAAGGGTGCCGACCTTTAATCCCAGCACCTAGGAGGCCGAGGCAGGCAGATATCTGTGATTTCAAGGCCAGCCTCGTCTACAGATCAAGCTCCAGGGCTACACAGAGAAACTATCTTGAAAAACAGAACCAAAAACAAACAAGCAAAATCACAGAAGCTGGGGTTGAATCAGACTGAGAGGAATAACCTCTGTAATAAATGCTGAGGGCCTCTATCCAGAGACCCAGAGAGGGCTTCTCAGAGGAGGTGGTCAAACATTGTACAGGAAATCAACATTTTCTAAGTTCCCCCTCCCCCATCATGAGAAAATAGGATGGGAAGATGGAGTTAGGGTACAAGCTAGTGTGGAACTCCCAAAAGAGAGACATTAGGCTTCCCTGATATTGGTTCCTCCCTCCCACCCTGCTAGGCTAGGACCATGGAAAATCCCAGCCCAGTGAAGTCCAAGCCTTGTACTTGAGATCAGCCCCCCAGGCCTGGTGTGGGAGCCCAAGGCGGATTCTCCGAAGCTGACTTCATCCCTCCTGGCCACACACCCAGGGGTCTGAGGCCCAGCATTGGCAGCCTGTGCTTGTGTGGGGGTGTGGATCTGTCCTTACAACACCAAACACATGTGAGCACCGCCCACGTCCCCCCTTGTATATGTGGCTTCCAAGTGTCTGTCCTGAACTCAGTTTCTGCCTGAGAAGGCCTCCTTTTTTTTTCTAGTGCTGGGTACTAGGTTGCTAGAGGCTTCTGCGGTACCATTGTCTCTGATCTGGAACAGGCCACAAAGGTGAAGGAGGGTTTACAGAGGCCCAGAGAGGCTCACATCTCTCATTCATCTCTCACCGCACATCTACTCAGAGAGTAGCTGGCTGCCTCCCAGGGCTTCTAGGTCCCCCGCCCTGTGCCAACCCCCATGTCACCTCTTCCTAAAGCTACCAGGCCCTCCTCCCCCAGAAAGGGCTCCACAGCCTCATATTCTTTGAGCTAGAGATCTCAATGCTGAGATGCCCCGACCGCAGATGACCGTAGCTTTCCACTCAGGATCTCCCCCTTCTAACTTGGCCTGCCTCATTGGTCCAGGGCTTCTGCGGTACCATTGTTTGTGAATGGCATAGTCACGGAATTTGGAACAGATCCCAAAGGTGGCTGTCCAGTGGGGTATCCCTGGTGTCTGTGTCAGCCTTTCATGTGTCCTCCATCCTTGGCTTGACAAGGCCAATTGGATCTTGACACTTCCACCCAGCACCTCAGAATCTAAGATTCTTCCTTCCCTCCTCTTTTTCAGTCATCCACAATCCACCATTGTGCTCCTCCTGGGACCACATGTTCCCTTAACATCTAAGGGTGTTTCCAGGGTTGTACCTCTAACCAGCCTCCCACACTGCAGAAGCCCCGAGTCTCTGGGAGAAGCCCTGGTTCCTCCCTGCCTTCACTGCTCCTCACTCGCCTGATTCTGATCTCCTGTTTCCTCAACCTGTCTTCCCCTCCAGGTCTTCTGCTTTCCCCCACAGTGCCTTGAACAGATGCACAGAAAGGTAGAGGCCTCTACCCAGCAACCTTCCAGAGCTAGAGCCTTCAGGCAGGGATGGAGTAGTGGCTTGCTAAACAATATGCACCTTCTGAGCCTATGACCTATATATGGGATTTTATGATTGCATTTGTTCCCACAAGCTCTTTGTAACACAGATCACAGGCCCTAGGAAGATGAGAAAAGATGGTAATGTGACACCATACAAGATAAGCAATGGGAGGCAAGACAAGAGTCTCATCCCTTGCCAGCTGGGCCTCTCAGGGCCACAGCTTCCCTTGAATTCATGGGTGAGAGTTAGGCTCCAAGTGACTTCCCGCTTTATATCCTGTAATCCTCAGGTCTCAGTCAGGGGCTGTTAACTGGCCCATTCCATAGATACAATGAAGGGCTCACTCGCTGACTTTTGATAGTGACTCAGGACTTGGGTCCATGTCAGCACATCCCGTTCATGGCTTCGCATTGTTTTTAATTTTTTTCTATGCATTACTGCACATCATGCGCACTTCATTTATTCATTCACTCATTTTTTTTTCAATGCGTTAAATCATTCGATGGCTATTTATAACTGAAAAAGTTGTAGAGGGTCATACAGATTAAGTTGCAGCAAGAGAGGGGTGTGGGTGTCTGAGGGAACAAACAGGGATCTGGGCAGCCTCCCCCCCAGGCAGACTTCCTGTCTCCTGGCTCACTACCCTCTCATATGGCCTCCACTTCCCTGCCCTCAGCCTGGACGTCTCTGTGGAGCTGGCTCTTGTTTAAACAGACGTCTGATGGTAGCTGCCACCGCTTATAAATGAGTTATGCTCTGCCAAGCACTCTCCCTGTGTTCTCATCTAAGCCACCCAATAGCCTTAGGTATAGTTACAGTATAGGACAGTGTTATCACCTACTTTGTATAGGTGACAACTGAGGTTCAGAGAGGCCTAGGCCACAGTTATGAACAGCCAAGCTGGACCTAGAAAGGGTGTCATCTTACTGCCCCACCGTCACACTGCTATATCCTTCAGGGCCACCTAAGTCAGTGTTCAGTGACTCTTTGGTCTGTACTTTTGGGCAGGCAGGGGAGAGGACCCCCAATATTTTGTTGTTTGGTTTTGTTTTTACCTTGAGGCTACAGATACTACCCCCCACTCCACACACACACACACACAGTTGTTGGGGTTGGTAGCAGACCTAGAAGTGAGGGTAGGGAGAGTCCTTAATGCTTTTGCTAGTACCAGGCTCCCTCTTTCCTTTCTCCTGATACTCTGCGGGGGCCGGGCAGGGGGGTGTGGGGGGGTATCTTCAGAAACTCAGGAGCACCCTGCTGGAGCCCTCCCCACTTCCTTTCCAAGCCAGGCACACATGGAAAACTCCCCAGGCGGTGGCTAGAACAAGCTGGAGAGGAAGGGAACAGGAGGCCGCCTGAAGTCCAGCCAGGCAGTCCACACCTGCTTCCAATTCCTGTGCCCAGCATTCCTGTGGAGTGGCGGGGGCAGGGGCCTGGAAGGAGAAGCTGAGCCTGGTTCCCACCCATGGCCTGACCTCACCACCTCCTCCTCACTGCAGCTGGACTCAGGGGTGTTTTGTGTGGGTTCAGGATTATAGAGTGAGGGCTGGGCCTGGGTCCCTTGCCCCTCCCCCTGGTGATAAACCCCTGGACACCAGGAATCTTACTGTTTTCTAGGAAGTGGGAAAGGAGTCAGAATGCTAGACTGAATGGAGAGAGCCTCAAGGCCAGTGCTGAAAGTGTCAAACCTTAGGAAGCAGCCTACCCTTTTCCCTACTAATAGGCCAGCTGGAATTGTGGGTTTCCCAAGCTCCAAATAAAAGGGTTTGGGGGAAATGCCAGCATTGCTTGGCAATGTAGAGAGGTTTAAATAAGTGGGTGGTCCTATAGTCTTTGTGGGTACAGACATTCATATACTTGCTCACTGAGAGTGTTCAGGGGCTGGCTCCTGAGCACCTGGGCAGGTAGGCTAGCAGTGCCCATTCCTGCCCGCTCTAACTCCCAGCCAAGCAGTAAGAAACCAGACACCTGCCTTATAAGTGGTCAGCTCCCAGCCTCCTACAGTACATATGGGATACCCAGGCTGGCAGCTCGGTGCAGGCACAAGATGGCAATGCCCATAAGCTCAGTACTTCTCAGGAGCTTCTGCCCAGTTGAGGATTGTGGATGACATCTCTTGAGGATGTGTAGTCATCTGGCTGTTATATGTTAGCACATTACTGTGTGCTGAGCACTTATAGCTGGGTATTTGTGAAATGAAACATGAAATGCTTACCCTTTGGACCTTGTGTTGTCATTTACAGGCATAATTCATAGGTAAAGTGGTAGTCGTCGTGGATAAAATAGAGGTAACTAAGGAGATCAGAAGGGGAAGGGAGTAGTTTACAGAGGTGGCCACCACAGGCCTCAAGGTGACATCTGAGCCAAGACTTGAAGGAGGCATATGAGTGAGCCATTCAGCCATCTGCAGGAAGGGCATTACAGACGTGTGTGTGTGTGTGTGTGTGTGTGTGTGTGTGTGTGTGTGTGTGCGCGCGCGTGCGTGGTCAGTGCCCAAAGATGGGGATTCCCAAGTGTGCTCCAGTATGCTTAGGCTGAGTGAAGTGGAATGGGAGACTGGGGAGAAAGATTACCCGGGCTCAGGTGACAGAAGACACCAGAGATCACTGTGAAGTCTTGGGTCTTTACACTCTGTGTGCTAGGGTGCCAGTGTAGGAACCTAAAGGCTGTGCTGGCAGTGTGTAGTTGGGAAGATAGATAGGGATGTGAATGTTGCAAGAGGAAGCAGGATGCTGGAAGAGGAAGTCAAGCTTGACAGGTGGGCTCTGCATCTAATGATGGCGTCACCCCAGCGTGAGCAGAAATCAGTAAAATGAGAGAGAGAGAAAGGCATTCATGCACAGAAGTGCACGGTGAGCTCAGGATTTAGAGGTAGAGGGGTCAAGCTGCTTACAGCTCACAGTTACAGAGTGACAGGTTAAGGACAGACCACAGAAGGCCTTTGCTGCCATCCTGATATGTCTGGGCTCCACTCTTAAGGCAGTTGGGAGCCACTGAAGGTTCTAGACCTGGCTCTAGCCATCACAGCCCTCTTTCCCAGTCTGGAATTGCCCCTTCACCATGGGGCAGAGTGGCTTCTGTAGCTACTTTTGCCTACAAGCTAATAAGAACAGGTGGAGCACCTCTGGGCTGGTGCTGACAACTTAATGTTCCAATTATTAGCTAATCATTTCCTAGGTTTGGGAGCTGCCAGCTCTGTCCCACTCTGGCTCATCTTTATTCAAGGCTGAGCTGGGCAGAGCCTTCTGCTTTCCCCACCTAGGGGCTCCTCTGGAGCTTGGCTGTGTTCACTTGCCAAAATATCCCACTCAGCACATATTTCACAACCGACTGATGGATTTCTGCTGGACTGTGTTTATCCTCCAGTTCTGAGCTCAAGAGATTAGGGCTCTGTTGGATTCCACCCTCTGAGTGCCCCAGCAGCAGGGGCTTAGGGAGCACAGATGCCAGGGGAGGCTTATGGAACCCACAAAACCTGCAAAGCTAGAGGAAAACGTGTAAGGCATAGACATGCGCAAGAGCTCACACATACTGGGCAGAGAGAAGCAAGAAGGGTTTGGGTCAGCCAGTAGGATAATTTCCTGACTGTCAAAGCATGGGCTGCTGAGGTCGAGAGAGGTCTCAGGCTCTTGCCCAAGGCTGGAGAATGGATTGAAAAGCTCCGAAGAAAAGTATTTTTATCTCCAAGTGTTTACAGATCCATCCAACCTGTGCTCAGGATCCAGCTAGTTCAGTCCTTCAGATAGAGAAACTGAGCCTCAGATAGAGGAATGGGCCAGTACATTGTTGGGAAGATGAGCACAGTGTCGAACTAACCTCTGAGATCTTATGCACCAGAAGACTCCACTTGGATCCTGCCCAGGAAGAGGCTCATGGCCATTGCCATCATGACAGTGGTCTAGAAGTATCAAACATAGCCTCGGACAGGAGGACAGGTAGGCTTGTCCTGAGATCATTGTCTACAAGAACAGTGCAGCTGGTCCTTCCATGGTACCTTGGCTGCCTCAGAGACTCTCTGAGGACAGGGCTGAAATGCAATGTTTGACTCTTCCTTGGGCTGGATCTTCATTATCTTGGCCTGTCTCTGCTGGCATAATGGCTTGGGACCTGGTTCACTCACACCTAAGTCCTCCCCAGCTGAGCCCTGGGCTTTGGTCATCCCAAGGGTCTTTACTGTCCTCTGACTCAGTGTTCCCAGTATCCTGGCCCAGGCTGTGAACAGCACATCCCTTCCTAGGGAAGAATGAATACAGGGGCTTGGCACAGGGCTCTAGGCCTAGGGGGTAAGGGGATCAGCACAGACATAGAGAGGCCTGGAGAGGGTCACATACAAATCTACAACAGGAAGGGCACAGCCAGTTGTGATAGGACCCAGCCACCCTGAGAGGGAGCAGCAGAGTAAGGCTATCCCATAGCCTTTGGGCTCTAATTCACTCCCAGCCTGCGACACTGAGCAGAGCTGCAGCCCTCTGTGGGTTCAAAGCGGGCTGGTCATGTGTGCTCAGCAGGCTCATAAGAGCAGTCAAACCATCCACTGTGTCATGTGTGTGGAACAGGGCTCAAGGCCACTCCCTCCCAGACTAGTCAGATGGGATTCTGGCAAGTGCCAGGCCATGCAAAAGGTCCTGAAGGTTTACAGTGACGGAAAAAAATCAAGACACAGTACAGGTCCTGTAAGACTATCTATCATGTATGTTTTATATGTATGAATATTTTGTCAGCATGAATTATGTGCACCACATTCGTGCCTGATTCCTAGAGATATCAGAAGAGGTTATCACATTCCATGGCACTGGAGTTACAAATGCTGTTGAGCTGCCATGTGGATACTGGAAACTGAACCTGAGTTCTTTTTTTTTTTTTTTCTTTTTTTTCCTCCTCTCTCTCTCCCATTTTTTTAGAGACAGGGTCTCTTGGCGTAGCCCCTGCTGTCATGGAACTCAATATGTAGACCAGGCTGGCCTCAAACTCAGAAATTCATTTGCCTCTGCCTCCCAAGTGCTGGCATTAACGGCATGGGCCGTCCCTCTGGCTTGCAATCCATAAAGATCTGTAAGTAACGAGACCGGGAGTGAAGCCTAAGGAAGATGAGGAATGCTGTCTGCACACCACGGACGAGTTTTCTTCTGAGCCAAACAGACATGAAAATTTTCCCATTCTCTATAGTTAGAAAAACATGAAGTCTCACAGAAAACTATGAGAAACTGCTTTTTGGCTAAATCAGACCTGAGGATTGGTTGGGTGACAGACTCCAAGTTTGTTCAGAAATACATCCCACCTCCCTCCGCCCGCCTCAGCATTATACTACTGTATAACTGATGGGAGCCCTGAATTTGACCCATCGTGGAAGAATTTGACCCATCGTGGAATGGGGTGACCGCACTGATTATATCTGGACTTCATTCCACACTGACCACCTTGCCTGTGCCCTACAAGCCAGTAACAGTAGACCAGACTCCCTTAGCCTGTACCTGCCAATGTCTATTCAAGGCTTCCTTTATCTCCTGCCAATCATCATACAGCCTTCCTCCATATCCAAGCCCCACAAAGGAAATGAGAGAATGTCCCCTGAGATCACAGCCTGGAGAAGGAGGCTTTGTTCCATTCTGGAAAAAAAAAAATACTAGCTAAGAGGAGAAGAGTTTGTACTCCCTAGGACCTCAGCGGGGGGTCCTGAGTATGAGTGAGGTAGGAGTCAGGCCTGAACTTCCAGGATAGCAAGGGCATGATGGGGTGGGGCCACAGCTAGGGTGGGAGGAGCTAGTGGAGCCACAGGGACTTTGTTAGTGGTCACAATCAAAGACAATGCTAAAATCCTGACAGGAATGATTTCATCTAACTACTAAAGAAGACAAAACCTATCTACAGTGATCTCAAAACTCTATCAGTGTGTGCCAGGGTAGGGGACATTTTCAGAGCTCTGATGCAGCGGTAGTTAATGGTAGCATACATTTGCCAGAACCTTGTCAAACTGCATCAAAAATCTGTGCCTTTGTGTGTAGAGCATATTTCAAAAAGAAGTCTATTTTTAAAAATTATTTATTTTATTTGTAGGTGTGTTTTGCCTACATGTATGTGTACCGTGTGTGCGAAGTGCCCACAGGGGCCATAAGATGGTGTCAGACCCCCTGGCACTGGAGTTACAGATGGTTGTGAGCTGCCATCTGGGTGCTGGGAATCAAACTCAGGTCCTCTACAAAAGTGGCAAGTTCTCTGATCTGCTATTCGGTCTCTGCAGCCCCAAAGTTTACTTTTATACAAAGAAGGACAGAAAGGAGCTGAGACATAGGATCCCCCCCCCCCCCCCCCCCGAGTCTGCCCTAACTCTGGGGAATATAAACACTCCCATTGCCCTCTCTAGGTGGGCTGCCTCACACTTCCAAGGGTATAGTATGCCCTGGGGCCTTAAAGAGATAGGCACACACTTATGAATGGGGATGATCATGTATTAAGCCCTAGCCATTAAAGAAGCTGAGAATGCGTCCCCTAACCATGAATAGGATGCAGGCCTTAATTTAGAGAGCCCCATCTAAACTCACAGAGGAATCTGAGGAAATCCCAGTGAGGTAGTTAGGAGTGTGTGCATCCCAGGACATCACCACTAATCAGGGAAGGCTTCTTGAGGCAAGAGCCAGGGATCAATGTTGAGACTGACCAGCAGCCCATCCTTAGTTTCTCCGGTGTACTCTACAGATAACTTCTCCCAGCAGCTCCTGGGTTTACACCAAAGCTCCACTAGAATCGGAAGATATCAAAACAATTTCTTTTGCAGGGTCTTTTTTCTTCGTACACTGCTTTAGTTTACGATCTAGGGAAAGAAGCTAAGGACAACAATACTGAGATTTAGAGATGTTGATAAGCCTGGGTTCAGTGTGTCCAAGATCGGAGCTCAGTGTACGATAAGAGTCTAAGTTCAGTGTGTAACCTGAATCAGGATTCGATGTGTGACCAGGATCTGGGCTCAATGTGTGACCAGGATCTATACTCACTTGGGTCAGGGCTTGTTGTGTGGTCACTGGGCTCCTTCTGTGGCCAGGGTCAAGCTCAGAGACCAAGAGCAATACAGATGGCCCAAGTGCCCCTATCCTTGGACACTGGCTCTTCTGACTGTCCAGGATTGCACAGCCAGCTCATGAAACAGCCTAGAGAGGAAGGGTCGGGCCAGGAAAGCTCTGTGGAGCCATCTGTGTAGTATTTATTGAAACTGGGCCTAGGATGGGAGCGGCAGACTGTCTGGTGCTGAATGCTGGGCCCATGAGGCTTAAGCCCAGCTGCCACACCCACTTACTGCTGAGTTGCTAGAGGGTGGGGAAGTGGGACCCCTCCTCTCTCCCTTAACCCCCTTCCAGAAGCTTTTGGGAACCAGTGAGTGAGAACCATCTCCCAGCTGGTTTGAGGTCTCGAGGGTCCCTTGGGAAATGACTGCAAACATTCCAGGGGGCTCGTGTCAGAGAGCCTAGGCTGGCCAAGAAGTCCCCCATTTGCCAGGAGCCACCTCATCCTCACCCACCCTGTATGTACTCTAAGCTTCTCCATTCCAAGTAGGTGAGATCACCCTGGCTGCCCAGATCAGGCTGCCCCTGAGGTTCAGGGTAGAGGCCCAAGGGATGTGTGAGTGAGTGAGTGAGTGAGTGAGTGAGTGAGTGAGTGAGTGAGTGAGTGAGTGTGTGTGTGTGTGTGTGTGTGTGTGTGTGTGTGTGTGTGTGTGTGTGTGTGTGTGTGTGTGTGTGCAGGCCCACATCTCTGTCAAAGGCCATGAAACTAGACTTCCCTTTGTTTGCCTCATTGTCAGGATCTTTAAGTTGTGAGAGTGATTGGCAAACAGGGGCTCAGAAGACCCTTCCCATGCATGACTCAAGCCCTTCTCCTGGCCTGCCTTCACCCTTCCCCATCCTCAAGGGCAGAAGGCTAAGATGCTAGAAGGAGCTTATTGACAGTCTCTTTGCACCATTCACAGGACAGAATCCCCACAGCCCAAGAGAACAGAGAATTTAGGAGCCTCAGGCACCTCTGTAAGCTAGATGTAGAGTGAGCACCAGGCCCCACCGCCAGTCTCCCCTCCATCTGTGTCCCCACTCTCAACATCAATATCATCTTGTCCTTATGCCATTATGAGATTTCTGTTTATTTCTGGTAACTTACTTGAATTTTCACTGGGAAGTAAAAAGAAAAGCCCCAATCCTGGTGTAGCCTAGAAAACAAATGTCATAAAGAAAAGTTGGAACAGTCTTTAGAATTCTCTGGGGCCCTGCAGAGGTGGGAGCCAGGCCCTCCCTTAGGTTGGGCACCAGAGATTGCCCACAGGGGATGGTTGCGGGCTGATTTAGAGTCTGCTGGCCAGAAGTGGCAGGAGCTGCTGGAGGTGCCAAGCAGCTCAGTTACCACCAGGCTGAGAATTCTGCTGCCTCAGGGAAAGTGTTTTCTTCCTGCCCATCCCCTCCTACCAATTATCACCCATCTAGGTCTGCCCATGAACCTGCTGGGGCCCACCCTGGGCCATAAGCCCAGGCTGTCCTGGTGGTCTTTGAAGAAGGCTGGCTATGGAGGAGAGCGGAGTGTCTTGGCTAGTATGCAAAGATCTGGGGCGCAAGGGCAGGAAGAGCAACTCTGCCAGGAAACTCCTTGGTCTCCTTGGTCTTGTCTCTAAGCCTTTACTCATGACATACAATTCCACCTTCCAGACACCTTTCCCTTTCACTGCCTGAGTCCTGTTCACATTCCAAATCTTCTAGGATGTCTCCATACTCCCACACCACCAAGCTGTAGAGGCTGCTGCTGACCTCCTTGAACCCAGGACCCACTGACCAGGGAAAATGGCCAACGGTTTTGTGGAGGAGGTCCTTGGAGCCAGCAGTAAACAGCCTGACCCTCTCGGTACTGTGTTCTTCCTCTCCCACTCTCTCCAGGCCTCCCTGACTTGGTCCCGGACCCCAACTACGTGCAGGCATCCACATACGTGCAGAGAGCCCATCTGTACTCCTTGCGCTGTGCGGCAGAGGAGAAGTGCCTGGCCAGGTAAGGAAAGGTGGGCGTGAATGAAGCATAGGACCTCACAGTAGTCCATGGGAGTCACCCAAAGCCTGGCGAAGTATCAGACTCTCAGAGCCCTGGCCTTCATCTTTCCTAGCTCAAGCGCTGATGGAAAGGGAAGGAGTGGGTTCTCCTCATCCTGACAGAATGAGCTGCCCCATTGGGAGACTGAGGCACAGTTAAAGGAACTGAAATGGATCCTGTCTGTACTTCCAGTGGTCAGTGTGGGTGTCAAAGAAGTCCTGGATGGGGGCCAGAGGACAGGTGTGGCTTTGTCGGACCGGGTTGCTTGTCTGATCACAGCAGGGTATGGATAGGCGTGGGAGACAATGAGGCCCCAATTATGTACTGTCCTGGAGAGAGGAGGAGCCCACCTACCCTCCCTGCTCCTACAGAGCTCAGCAGTTCATATGCTGCTTAGCTTCTGTGCCTTGGGGTCCTCTCCCTGTGTAAAAACCTAGTTAAATGGAACATTAATCTTCGGCTTTTCTGGACATGGATGCCAAAAGCATATTTTCCCCTTAATTGCCCATTTAAAAAATATTTGTTTATTTATTTTTACATGTGAACTCCATTACCTTTTGCTCTCTTGGAAACCCTTTGGAATGTCAACATGCATTCATATTAGACCTTCAGTCCCATCAGATTAGCTGACCACAAACTCTCTCTCATCTGTCTGTGGCAGGATAAAGAACTTTCATCAGCATATAACTCAATTTACTGCTTCTTTGATAAAGCCATCTGTCTTTAAAATGACACTAATTAGAGAGATGGGTAGAGCAATTGATTGACACCCTGGTGAAAGTCCCTTATATTATCACAGATGGGCAAAGTGACCCTATTCTTGGGGTCATCCATGGACAGCCACTCAGTTGACCTGGCCATCAGGTCTTTTCTGTGTCCCTTGTTGACATTCTTCCAGTGATAAGGGCTCAGTCTCCATGGTGGCCTTCACATCTCTGAATTGTTTTAGTTAAAGCCAAATTCTCAGTACATCTTCTTGGAGCATCTCAAGAGCCCAGCCCTGAGTTGGGTGAGGAGAATATAGCCTGTCTCCTGTCCTGGGAGACTTCTCCATCTAACTGGAGTGAGTGACCCCTCCCTCCAGGCTCTGATGACAGAACTAAGCAGGAAGCAGAAGTAGAGTGCCAGGATGCACAGCTCTAGGGCTGGGGTTAGAGCTGGGGCTGAGTAAGGTCAAAGAGGGAGAGGCCTGCAGGGATGTGGCCTCCAGGAAGGCTGAGTAGAGGATTACAGAGTTGGGGCCCTGCAGTGGGAGGATTCTCCAGTCAGTTCAAGTGTGGACTGGAGCCCTGGGCCAGGTCCCACACTGTAGGCTGAACTCGGAGAAGAGGGGAGATTTGCTTCAAGTCTCACCACGAGCCTGTGGCCAAGCTGGGCCTAGAAGCTAGATCCTGCTGGTTTCCCACGATGTTCTGAGCTGAACAGCAGGGCAGGATTTCACCAAATAGGCAAGGAGGATGTTTTGTTTCAACCCAGACACAGACAGATTCCAAGCCTCCTCCAGATGGGGCCAAGGGCCTTACGTCCTGGCAGACAGGAGTCTGAGCTGCCTGCATGCAGTCCAGACATTCTCAGAGAGAGCTAATCCTCAAGACAGGCCACCTCTAGCCTCTGGCCTTACAACCAGGCTCCAAATGAGGCCAGCCAGGACAGCTGTCAGCTGTCAGTCCTGCATTCAGGCTTCCTGCTCTCTCTCTCTCTCTCTCTCTCTCTCTCTCTCTCTCTCTCTCTCTCTCTCTCTCTCTCTCTCTCTCTCTCTCTGCTCTCAAAAAAGAAATCCCTCTTTTCTCTTTATTCCCTGCTTATGATGGGAATTTAAAGTCACACACAAATAAAAAGCAGGCTTCCAGAACGCAAAGAGCACATTGCTGCTGGTCCTGAAGCCGGGCCATCAGGGAGAGATGGTCTGATTGCACCTGCATCAGCCCAGGATGCCTGTGACATGAGGGTGAGCTGTAGGTCGTATTGCTAGAGCTCACAGGCAAGCCAGAATGTCTCTAAGTACAACAATGCTGGCAGACTTCTTGGAAGAAGGGACTTGAATTAGGACCAGGAAGCGAAATGAGTTTTAGAGCTATGGTCATGCAAACAGCACGGAGAAAGGGGAAATAGAGTATTGTGGGAGAACAGCCCTTGGAGTTGGCGCAAGGGTACATGGGACCAGGAACATGAAGATTTAG
Source organism: Phyllotis vaccarum (assembly GCA_033318265.1). NCBI lineage: Eukaryota > Metazoa > Chordata > Mammalia > Rodentia > Cricetidae > Phyllotis > Phyllotis vaccarum. Next base: position 73,488,511 of record JARWLC010000012.1, read on the forward strand.
CCCAAGATGCCCAGACTTGGCTTTCAGTCACATAAGAAAGTATGTGGATGGAGTACTTTGGTCACTAGTTAAGACTCTGCCCAGAAGAAGGAAGAGTTTAGACGCTCCTTGGCATGGCTGTTAGGCTCTGTTTTTATTTATCTTAATATGTGTGCGTGTGTGCAGGTGATGTATATTTGTGTATAAGTGAAGGCCAAAGGACAACCTTGCATGCCATCTTCCAAGATTTTTGCACCACCTCCTTTGAGACAGGGTCTTTCATTGGTAAGGGGGCCACCAATTAAGCTAGGCTGGCTGTCCAGAAAACTCCAGAGATTCACCTTGTCTCCACCTCCCTAGTGCCAGCCTTAGAAGCACAGAACTCCATGGTTGGATTTTTATTGGGGTTCCAAGGACTGTACTCAGTTCTCAGTGCTTTCAAAGTGAACACTCTACAAGCTGGACTGTCTTCATATACCCAGAACTGTTTATTATTAAATTATCCTAGAAAGATGTTTATGTGACCCCCCCGCCCCCAAACACACACACACACACACACACCTCCCCCAGTGTACTGTCCCTAGCTGAGTTTCCTGGAAGCTTGTGTTCTGAGTCTGTTAACAGCTGCCAGTCGCACACAAAAGGCCAGAGAGGAAAGGAAGCCATGTCTGAGTGGTATCACTAGAGAAGAGGCCAGTCCTCTCTGTCATGTGGGGGTCAATGTCAGTACTTCGGGACAAGTGGGGGCTGAGAAGGCAGGAGCTAAGGACTGCACACAGGACCCGTTGTAGTTAGAACGAGCTGACTTTTAATTTCCTAGACCATTCCAGTCTCCCTGCCTGTCCCCACAGCACAGCCTATGCCCCTGAGGCCACCGACTACGACCTTCGAGTGTTACTGCGTTTCCCCCAGCGTGTGAAAAACCAGGGCACAGCAGACTTTCTCCCCAACCGGCCACGCCACACCTGGGAGTGGCACAGCTGCCACCAGTAAGTGACACTGACTGGCCATTGCTACTTCCTCTCCTGGGCCAGGACCTTTGGTGCCTGAGTCCTCCCCATTAGCACTCTGGGAGATGTGGGTACTTGTTCGTTCCTGCCCTAGAAAAGTATTTCTGGCCAAGGACCCTCAGCAAAACTGAACTGAGGTAATCAGCCTCAGTAAGGGATGGAAATGTCTAGAATGCAGGATTTTGCCCATGAGAGACCAGAACAGGAAGGAGTTCAGAAAATAAGTAAGGAGCCTGAGGAGGTGGAGTTATGAGGTAGCCTAGCACCAGAGAGGCCACCCTGTGGAACATGGAACAGAAGGGCTCAGTGGTTAGGAAGCCACCATAGCGGGTTATCTGGCTCAACTCATGAGGGGGATATGAAAGAAAGCCCCAGGGAAACTAGGCCTTCTTCTCTTTCCTCCCCCAGACATTACCACAGCATGGACGAGTTCAGCCACTATGACCTGCTTGATGCAGCCACAGGCAAGAAAGTGGCCGAGGGACACAAGGCCAGCTTCTGCCTGGAGGACAGCACCTGTGACTTTGGCAACCTCAAGCGCTATGCGTGTACTTCTCATACACAGGTTGGGCTGGTGTGGCAGGGTGGATACATGGATGGGGACTGGGCCAGCCAAGCAAAGGTGGGCAAGTGCCAAGGCTATGCCCACTTAGTTCTGGGTGAAGATATTCTTGCGAGTCCTGAGACCATCATAGGACCCTGCACAAGGCTCTTTCTTTCTCAGCCCAAGGGGTGTCTGTCTTGGAGATAAAAGAGCATTGCTACACAGTCTAGATGACACTATGTCTCATTTGCCTAAAGAGGGACAAAGGTCTATCCCAAACCATCTTTCCATAGGTTCATCCACAAAATAGCCAGATTCTCATTGTTTCCTTGAGCATCTTTGTCAAGCATCTGACCCTTCCCTTCATGTCCCCTCTGCCTAGGGCATCTCCATCTTCTGCTTGGCTCATCCATCCAGTGGTTCAGCAAGAGCTCTAACCACTTTGGGCCCAGGCTAGGGATGAAGCACAGAGGCAGAGGCCCCCAGACAGCCTTGCATGGGCACAGGGTGGCTCTGAGATGCAACTTCTCCCTTTATCCCTTTCCCCAGGGCCTGAGTCCAGGCTGCTATGACACCTACAACGCAGACATTGACTGCCAATGGATTGACATAACTGATGTGCAGCCCGGGAACTACATCCTCAAGGTGGGCCTCACAGTCTGGACTATTCTTGCCAGTTTATGCCTATGCTCATCATCTCCCGCTTAATGATGCTCCCTTCTCTGGCTGTGTCTCTGCTTCCCCAGTTGCTCAGATAGGCTTCCATCTGGAACGTTATCTGAGGTTATGTTCCTCTCCAATATGTGCGTCTCAAGCAGACATGCTTCTCTTCCCATCAAGACCCCAAGGAATCTTCAGCCCTGTTGTAGCTGCAGGTGGTGATGACAACATCATCTCTAAGTGACAAAGACCCAGAGAGCCGGTTCGTCCATCCTCCCATGTGAGGAGTGGCAGGCTCTCGGCTCCTTGCAGGACATGTGCCAAGCCCCAGGGTATCGGGCAGGAACTCCCTCTTGCCACACGGATGGTGTGAGCTTACCCCATCAATCATTCTCTTTGGTACTGGGACAAGTAGAAAAGTGTGCTGATGGCACACAGCCCAGCTCGGCACACTCATACACCAGTGCAGGGCCATATCCCCATGGCCTGACCTCTGGAAGTTTTAGTTGCTCCATGCAAGCACATGGAGGCTGGGGATAACTCTGTCAGCTGTCTTAGACCTGCTCCATATCAAAGTTCAGTGTTGGAAGAGCCCTGGGTGGTGGTTCTTCCTGAAGGAAGAGGCTGGTAGAGAGGTGGCTCTCAAAACAAAAACAGAAACCTGAGTTCTGCCCCATGTGAATGAGTCCTACCTGATTAGCTACTCTGAAGGCTAATGAAGGTCTTGCTACAGTCTCCGGGGCAGAAAGTAGCAACAGTGCCCTCTGCTGGGCCCTCCTGGCATAGACTTTAGCTCTGGGGAGGTTTCTGATCTCTTGCTGAGAAGACAGATGTTTTCATTTTTCAAAGATTTATTTATTATGTATACAGTGTTCTTCCTGCACGTATGCCTGCAGGCCAGAAGAGGGCGCCAGATCTTATTACAGATCATTGTGAGCCACCATGTAGTTTTGGGAATTGAACTCAGGACTCTTAACCACTGAGACATCTCTCCACCACCACCACCCCCCCCCCCCCCCGCATGCTTTCTTAAACCACAATTGTCCCTTCTTTCCCACCCTTGTCTCTCTGTCCCCCACATCTGTCTCTTTGTCTCCTCTCTGTCACCTCTATGTCTGTCTGCGTCTCCACTATCTTCTTTGGCGACCAGATGGGGTGCAGCTTCCTGACAGGCTGCTTTTCTCCATTTTTCTTCTCCAGGTACATGTGAACCCCAAGTACATTGTTTTGGAGTCTGACTTCACCAACAATGTGGTGAGATGCAACATCCACTACACAGGTCGCTATGTTTCTACAACAAACTGCAAAATTGTCCAGTACGTGTTTGCCCACCTTCTGACCCCATTCCAACCTCAGGCAGGGCCCCTGGAAATACCTGAGACCCCTTGCTTTGGGCCATTGATGGCCAAACACAGCTGTGTATGTGTCTATAGGGAAGACCCAGCCCCGAGCAGAGTGCTTATGATAAGGCTCAGGCTATGGGGTATTGACATGGGGTCCAACCCAGTGGCCGCCTAAGATTTTCAGTTAGAAACTGGCAGAAGGCAGGTGGCTTAGTTAAGTGTATGGGCTATGCAATCTTAGTCTGAACAGCAGGCAAGCTCATTGGTGTCACTATCAAGTAAATAACCCCAGATTGGGAGTCGTCCTGGTTAGAATGAGCCAATCTCTGTCCCTGGATCTCCATCATACAAAAAGGTAATAGAATCTACACCTAGGCTTTTAGTATATGATTGCTAAGCAGGGCCCTTAGCACCTGCTATCCCAGGCCAGTGGAACTTAGTCTCCTGAATCCTTCCTTCCAGGAAGCACTTTGCACAGAAACCCTCTGCCTATAAACTTACAGCTCCCCTCTACCCACTATGACTTTAAAATGTTTGCTTATATCAAAGGGATATTCTTCTCCTAAAAATGTCCCAGTGCTTTATGCTGAATCCATAAGGTGAGTTCAGACCATAGAAACTCCAAATCCCGGAGAGGCATTTTAACCCTAGAGAGTGAGCTTGTGTCAAAGGATGGCAAGAATGAGAGGTTAAGCCTGTGGGGTCAGGATGAGTGTATAAACAGGAACAGGACTCAGTATGTAGCCAGGATTAGGGCTCAGTATGTAGCCAGGATTAGGGCTCAGTGTGAGACCAGGGTCAGGGCTCAGTGTGTGACCAGAATCATCACTCAGTGTATGACCAGAGCTGGAGCAAATCTAAAGACAGATCTTTTATCCATGAAGCTAACTACCACCCCCCCCCCCCCATCCATATGCTCATGTCTGAAAGAATGGGTCCTGCCATTTCTACTTCATTGCAAATGCTCACTGAGGATTAAAATCAGGCATCACCCAGAACACCATAAGTGGGTCCTGCACTGCATAGGCAGTCAGTCTGGCTTTCGTAGGCCTGCCTTTCCAACACCTTCTTGCTCTTCAAGGTCTGTGAGGATGTGTCTCAGGCCACAGGGACCCCACAAGTACCATCAGGGCCCTCAGAGGGTAAACAGAAGCATCTGGGCCACTCCTGTGTATCCCTAAGGCCTGTGGCTGTGGAGGCCAAGGCCCTGGCTTCCTAGACCTCTTTACATAAGTACTTGGAAAGCCTCAGGTCTTATTAGAGTTTCCCCGTGACCCTGACCACAGACAGGCTGCTGGGCCAGCAAGCACAGGAAGCTGCACAGAGTGTTCCCAGACAAGCCACGGGACTGACACACGTGGGTCTCCATCATGTTTCTGAAGAGGGGAAAGGAGAAATTTTTTTCTTCTTTTTAAGGAAAAACAGGAGGGGGGTGCAGAATTAGAAAATAACAACCAGAGAAGCATTTCCTGACCATAGCAGCTAGAACCTGGGACAGCCTGTAGGAGACATGCTGAGACTGTGCCCTAAGAGGTGGGAGGCCCTGAAGGACCTCTTTTGGAAGCCTGAGTGCCCAGTCCTTTGGCCTTTTCCCACACTCCTGGGAAGGATGGGGATTTCTGCCTGCCCCATTATGGGGAACCTTCTCTATAGAAGTCAGTCTGTCAAGGATGTGGGTTACCTTGAAGATGTCATGCCATTGACCAGCTCTCTTTCTTTCCTTAGGTCCTGATCTCTGAGTGGACAGACTCCCCTGTCTTTCCTTGAAAAGCAGGCCCGGTTTCCAGGGAGCCTTCCCCAAGAAGCCTAGTCCCCTAGCCCAAGGGTAAGGGCAGCTGGCAGCTGGGACATCCCTCCCTGCCGGCCTCAGGGAGTGAATATGGAACAAACGCACAGGGATTCTGGATACCAGGTCCCACTTTGTACCTAACTCTGCTCTACAACATCATTTTGTCTGTTTTTGATTTGTAATTTTTATATTTTGGCCATCCCACACAGAAAGATTGCCCAGGTGCTGAATAAAACAAGGGTTTTCTAGTCTGGAGTTCTGTAATGGCCTAGTGGGTAGGTGGACCACAGCTGGTCAATCCTGAGAGATGTTCTAGGCTTTCAGCCTTTGTGTAGAAACATGTGGAAAGAGTGGCTGCCAGCCTGCCAGGACTACAGCAGTCCTCCAAGATGCCAGGCTTATTCATCATAGAAATGCTGTGGGTTTAGTCCGAAGCCAAGCTGTCTTCCTGGGTAGAGGACTCCATCTCACTGAGTGAGGGCATAAGTGGTTCCAGCTTCCAGAGCTCCCCAAGTCATCCCCCCTTTCCTGGCTACAATCTGTAGCCTCACCACTACCATCCTGCTCTGGGAGCTAACCTCAGCATTCACAGTGCTGGGCACCCTCAGGACACCCCCAACCCCTGCCCTGACCCATAAAACAGGGTCTACTTTGTACCCAGGGAGGGTCAGAGGAGCCTTAATGTGGGAAAGGCTCACCTCCCCAAGAGGAGAGGACACATGTATTATTGACAGAAGGGATAGTGTGCAGCACAGGGAGTGAGGTGGGCCTGGAGGCTGTCGGGAGAGCTAGAAGAGGGAGACCACCTGTCCTTCCCTGGACACCAGGCTGGACCAAGAAGAAATGGAAAGCAAATGTCAGTTCCTTTCCACCTCCCCCACTATCCCTCAAGATTCCCTGCCCCAGAGACACAGTGAGGAAGGGAAGGATCAGGCATGCTGTACTGCACCTCGAATGCCATCATCGATAAAATGGGACTGCTCTCCTGCCTGGCAAAGCTACTGCCATGGAGAACCAACAGTCATTGGCACAGGGAGGTACCAGGGGAGCTGCAGCATCAGGACTGGCCCCTTCGGCCCATCTGGACTCAGTTCCTTTAACACACTCCCCCCCTTGGGCTCTGTTGCTATCCTTGCAGTGGGGTCCCTGGCAGCCAGAAAGTCTTCTGGCAGGTTGGTAGAAGACCTCCCAGAAGGTTCCTGGAGCCAGCCCATGGAGTGCCTGGGCCAGGCATCAGCCCAGGCAGCAGGACCCAACTCTTCTAGCATGGAGTAGGTGTCTTGGCCAGCTATTCTACATGCAGGCTGGACCGGGAGTGTAGACGCAGCCCAGACTGTGGATCGCTTTCCACCACTCTCCTCTTCTCATGTATGTTACACAAATTCTAATTGGTATTTTAATAAAAACCCAGAGGCAGATATTAGGGAAAAGCTGAAAGATCAGAGAGACAGAGACAAACCACAGCTACTTCTCACCCAGCCAACTCTTCGGGCCAAGAGGGGAAGGTCCTGTCTCCACAAATTCTCAGACTGGATAGGGGAAAGGAAACAAGTACAGGCTGAAATGGAAGTGGGGAATCTTGTCTCCTCCTGCCTTATATTCCTTTCTCTGTCCAGCCATATTACTTCCTGGTTCAACTTTCCTAGGATCAAAGGCATGTGTGCTTCCCAAGTACTGGGAGCAGAGGCAGGGGCTCCCAAGTGCTGGGATTAAAGGTGTGTGCCACCACCGCCTGGCTCTGTTTGGCCTTGAACTCAGAGAGCCAGACGGATCTCTGCCTCTGCCTCCTGAGTGCTAAGATTGAAGGCATGTGCCACCACTGCCTGACCGTTATGGCTAACTCTGTGGCTGGCTCTGTCCTCTGCTATTTGAGCAAGCTTTATTTAATACACAATATATCACCACACACACGTGCCTTAAAGATGCTACCCTAGGCCTGCCCCTGCCGGTTTTTTTTCTAGGTGTTCTGGAGTAAGTCAGAGGACTCTAGAAGGTAGAGTCACAGGTCTTCAATTTCTAGATCAGGATGGGAGCCTATGTGAGACCATGGATAAGCAGGACTGGAACCCAGATACCTGGGCCCCAGCCAGGCTAAATGGCATGTGTGTGCAGTTTTCTAGGGAAGATCGCTGCCCGCAGTGATGCTAAAGGAGACAGAGGTCAGGATGCTGGACTGGGTGAACAGAGAGAGATGAGGTGACTTTTCCCACAGCAGGCACATCTCAAACCATGGGGAAGGTTTGCAGACCCCAGACACAGAGTTCTTATGTGCAAATGAACCCCAAAATTGGAGCTCAGGCCCCAGAGCTTGGTGGATGACTTCAGGCCTGCCCTTAAGGTGGAGCAGACATATGAGTCAGACCCCAAATGCTGGCAGGACCTTTTAAGATGAAGAATCTGGGATAGAGGCTAAAAGAGAAGGAAACCACCACCTAACAAGACAGCTAAGACACACAGGACCCTGGCAGCCACTGTTCTTTCTGAGGAGCTGCCTTGGTCTGAGGACTCTGTCAGGACTGTTGCTCCACTCACCTCAGAGAAGTGTCATAGGACATGTATATGTGTACAGAATGTCAGGGTCTGTGATCAAGTGAGAACAGTCGGAAGTGGCTGGGCAAGTGTGCTGTAGTCAGGAGGTGCAGGGCTGGAGTGGGGCAGGAGAAGGGGATCCCGGGGGCTTTATCTGATTGTGTCACTTCAGGAAAGAGCAGCTACCGCTGATCTTGTCTTGATGACTCTGGCCCTTCCCCAGAGCTCACCCAGTGAAAGGTGGGTGACCTGGACCCTCACTAAGCTTTACTCAGACAGGTTATGTTGGACCTGTAGGACAGGCTATGAGGCTTGAGGACTTGGCCACCTACCAATCTGCCACATCCCTTCAAGGGCCAGCCTAAATCCCATTCTTTAGAGCCCAGGATTTCCTTTCTTCCCTCTGAGTCTAGGGAGCACTGGATAGCCCTACCCAGGGTCTTCCATGTCTTTGCTGAATGGACAGACATAGGATGGGGCCTCTCTTAGACACAACCACCAAAGGCATACAGGTATGGTCCTCAGCTCAGGCCCATCTTTGCCTCATTGACTGGGTGGGTCCCGGGCACTGGTTAAAGAGGAACTCAAAGTCCCCTACCCAGCCACCTGCACTGTCCACCCCTGATTCAGCACTAGTTCTGAGAGCTTACCACCTCTCCCAAGGCCTATTGGAACAATTTGGCCTGCACTGGGCTCTGCAACCTCCCTTTGGGCTGGCCCGAAGAATCCATTATTTGGTACACTGGGCATAGACATGGAAGGGATTCAGGAAAAACAGAGAAGCAGCCTTCATTACTCTGCGGTGAGCCTCCATCTCTCCACCTGTGTCTGCGAGCTTGGCTTCTTGGGTCCCAGCGTTATTCTTCATCTGGCAGAGAAGCGGAAACAGAGAAGAAAAGAGAGGAAGAGATGGAGGGAATGAGAAATGGAAGCTGAGAGCAAAGTCCGAGCCACCCAACGGAGAAGGGCAGACCACTTGCTGGACTCGGGTCAGGACAGTGACCAGAGGAGACTGCTCAGCCTGTAGCCTGCATTGCCTGGCTTAGAAAATATACCATAATAGAGCCGGGCAGTGGTGGCACGCTTCTTTAATCCCAGTACCCTGGAGGCGAAGGAGGGTAGACCTCTGAGTTCGAGGCTAGCCCAGTCCTCAGAATGAGTTCCAGAGAAACCCTGATTCCAAAAACAAAACAAAACGTAATAGAAGCCTGCAACAGGAGCATTAGATCCCAAACCTGGATATGGGCCCAGAACCTTCAGAAACTCTCTCCACCAAGGTGTCCAAGTGCCTTCAGCAAGGTGGGTAGGTACAAAAGCCACCATGCTGTCAGTAGAGCAAGATGCCTCTGTGGCCAACTGTCCTACTACACTCTGACCTTATGCCTGCTCCAGGCCTCAGAATGCCGATAGTTCCAGGCTGTGAGCCATAACCAAGAGAGCAGCACCCTTTCCACAAGACACCTGGCTAATGCACTAAAGCACTTTCTTTTCTGGCTTCACCCACTCAACAGAAAGCTCCATGAGGGACCCAGGGAGACCCTTAGTAGAGGATGGCTGTGAGTGTGACTGGGAGATGCTGGCCCATTTTTTGTCTGCCATGGAAACAAAGCTTCTGAAGTTAAACCCTAAAGAAAGAGGTGCCTAGGGCCCCCACTCCTCGGCCTTTCCTTAGGGGCCTCTGCTTCCAGAGCATTCTCCAAGAGCTCACAAACGTGGCTCACTCTTGATACCTGCTCCAAAGGTGGTGTTGGTGTGTCTCAGTGCCTCCTGATAACAGCCACCCATCCAGAGTAAGGGCCCCCTTTGCATGCATCTCTCTCCATCATGGACAAGGGAGTGCAATGCCCCATACACACATAGCTGAGCCTCTCCTGGCCCCTTAAGGGATAGGCTCTTCTTCCCAAAAGCCCCCTCCATGGCCACATCCTGGTGCACCCCACAGCCACAGCACATGTTGGGAAGCACCCACACTTTCTGGCAACCCCCAGATGGAGTTATGAAGATGTGCCGACAGGCAGGCTGGTGAGGCTTGGGTAAAGCTGGCCAGAGAGGATGGGGAGTGTTGTACAAGCTAGAAAGCTAATGAGTTCTCACACACAAATACAAGTAAATATAATTTAAAAAAGAAAACTAAGATTCACTCATGCTTATAAGTTCAAGTGTTTCAACGCTCAAAACTTCCCCAGGAATATACTTTTTAAATTGCCAACCTCAATACCAAGGAGAGCAAAGCTCTAAAGTGACCAATTACCCACTGAAGGATTTCAGAAGTTGTCGTCTCTAAAAAGAATGCCAGACTTAAAGAGAATTCTAGAAAGAGTTCTTTTGAACTGGAGGAATGTGAGGGTAATGTTATTTAAATTCTTCCAGAGCACTATGCAAACATAGAGTTGATTTTATGCTCCTTAGCCAATTTAATGTAGTTAACATAATCCTGACAAATCTGACAGAGATGGCCCTCCTGTCCACCCACACTCACTTGATAGCCAGGGGCCAGGTTTCCTTCTGGCGGTGAACAGCAGAGTCCTGGATAAGATGCCAGTAGACGGAGGTCAGAACTATAGTGTGGTGTGACATGATCAGTATTTGGCTTGCTCCCTTGTACCTCAGATCTATGTGGTGAGCCAAGGTCTGGATGAAAGCAATTTGGATGCAACATCTACCTTGTGTGGTCCTAAATGCCCCTTCAGGAAGCAGAGAAAGCCAGCAAAGCCACTGTGCACAGCACAGAAAGATGATCTAAAAAGGGTTGTCACTGGATGCCTGCTGTGTGCTGGCAACTGTGACTAGCTGGAAGAGCCCACTAGCTTCATAGTTTGCAATTTCTCTTCCTTTTGGGGAAATTTTGCTTTTTGAGTCAGGAGCTCTCTGTGTAGCCAAGGTTGGCCTTGAACTCATCATGTAGCTCAGGCTGGCCTCCATCTTCCTGCTTCAGGTTCCTAAATACTGGGGTTATGGGATCGTGGCTGCCATGCTAGACTGAAGAAGTTCTGGGGTGTTTTTTGTGTCTTGGCTATCCTCTACACTGAGCTATATTCTCGAGCCATTTTGCTTTTTTTCAAAATACTGAGAACAAAGTCCTATTAAATTTCTCAATCTAACCTTAAGCTCACTCACAGCCTAGACAGGTCTAGGATTTGTCATCTCCCTGCCTCGACCTCCCAGTGGCTGTGATGACAGGCACATGCCACTAGGCCTGCCTTGCTCTGTGGTTTTAGATAGTTGGCCCTTTGTGACTTCTTCGTACAGTTTGATTAGAGCTGATTTTAAGACTCAGAATCCTGACAGGCTTGTCTTCACTGGGCCAGTATGCAGAGCCCCTGTCCTGGTTAATTTGACACTTAATTAGAGTCCTTTTAGAAGGAACCTCAACCTGGAAAATTTCCCCACAAGATTGGCCTATGAGAAAGCCCGAGGAGGTATTTTCTTGATTGATAATTGGTATTGGAGAGCCTAGCTCACTGGCAACCCTGGGCATGTGGTCCTGGCTTGTATAACAAAGCAGGCTGGGAATGCCATGAGAAGTGAGCAAGCCAGTGAGCAGCACGGTCTATGCTTAAGTTCCTGCCTCCAGGTTCCTGCCTGAATTCTGGCCCTGACCTCCCTCGGTCATTACTGTGACCCGAGAGCTGTGAGCTGAAATTAATCCTTCCCTCCCTGAATTGCATTAGGTCATGATGTTTTATTACAGGCGTAGAAAAGTAATTCAGACAGGCCAAAAACGTTAGCGCTGTGCCTGAGGTGCACTGCACCGAAGACCACTTCCTGGCCTCAATCTCTGGCCGCACCCCAGAACCAGGCAAGGCAAGTTCTCAGACTGGGCCTGAGGTCCTAGAAGTTTGTCAGAGAACAGGCTGTCATGGCTCATGGCGGCCACCAGGGGGAGCAGTACTCTGTCTTTTTGTTTTTTTTGTTTTTTTTTTCAGGGCTGTTCAGAGATACGGTTTTTCTGGATCTATGACATCATTTCTGAATTGCGGCAATGGTCTCTTACTTTTTCAGTATAACCAAGGAATATTAAGGAATAATCTACACAGTTACATTCTCCCTCCTCCTGTGTTCTATAAGTTCTGAAAAAAATGTAAATATATAAATAGTCCCACAATAAAAATGTGTAAAAAGTTAGTTGCCCTCAAAATCCTGTCTTGGGACTGGAGAGACGGCTCAGCGATGAAAAGCACTCGCTGCTCTTCCAGAGGACCCAGGTTCAATTCCCAGTACCTGTATGGTGGATCACGCTATTTGTAACTCCAGTTCCATGGCATCCAAGACCCCTTTTTTTGGCCCTCCTAGACACCATGTGAACATGGCACATGTATATTCAGGCAAGACAGTTACGCGCATAAAATACAAGCAACCCTACATCCCTTTTGCTTCTGTTGGAACAAGCACCCTGACACCAGTGAGTCTGGAAGAGAGGTGATGTCACTGCAGGTCCAAAGCCAGGGCAGCTCTGTAAGGCCTCGGTATTCCCAAGGTGGGAGAGCAAGCAGACGAGATTTTATAGATACTTACAGGCCATCAGCACGAAGCCTGTGTGGCAGTCAGCAGATTGGCAAAGACCGATTGTTTCAATCGCGTCTCCAGGTCATTCTGTTCACAGGGAAACCATGCCTGGCAATCAGTGATACAGGTGGCATTTTATGGAATCACTAAATATATCAACAAAGCAGTGCCTAATCATTGTTTTTTCCTACCTTATTCTATGTCACGTTCACGGCCACAGACCCAAGGAATTACTAAGTTGGTTTCTGTCCCTGTAATTTTGCCTTTTCACAGGGTCAATAGTCAATAGCCATGCAACATGTAGCCTTTCCTTTCTTAGCTTCTTTTACAAAATGTGTTTTGTAGTTTAGTTTTTTTTTAAATTTCTACATTGTAAGTTGAAATAAATTTATAGGAGGACAAAGTGAGGTTATGATTTATGAACATAACAACAATTATACCAAGCTTATTAGTATAACCACCATCTCAAATACTTAATCTGAATGTGATAAGAACATCCAAAGTGCACTTTCTTGTCCACTCTATTCACTATATTTACTGTGCTATGTAATTATCACAAAGTAAATGATCACTGAGTGAACTGGATTCTTCCTTGACATGATGCTTCCGAGACTCATTCACATGGCTGTGTGGATCGGTACTTTGTTCCCTTCTGGGGATGGGACTCACGGCTTTTCCCCACGCCAGCTGAGCTATACTCCCAGCCTAGCCCTTTTGCTCATAATCCATTTCATGGATGTACCACAAATTTCATGGACATAGTGCAGTATGTTCTTCCACTTACTAGAAGATTCATAATTGATTTGGGGTTTTTTTTTTCTTTCTTTCTAGATTTGGGCCATTATGGGAAAACTGCTCTCAATATTCTCACACAATCTTCTGTGGTGAACATATTTTTTTTTCACTTTCTCTTGGTAAATAGTTAGCAGTGATGCCACTGAGTCACCTGAGGAGGGTAGATTTCACTATCTTCGAACTACTGAGCTTTCCTCAGAAACATTATTCAATATAGCTCTCCAGCACACCACTTCGTGACTTTGTACCTACAAAGTCATTTTTGTAGGTGCAGAGCAGTACCTCACTGAGGTTTACATTTCTGCTTCCCTACTAATATTTTTAGGGATCTGCTCGTGCTCTTATCTTTTCTTCATTGAAGTCTCTGTTCAAAGTTATTTCCACTTTAATTGGCTCATTCATACATTATTACCCACTACGCGTTATGCATATTTCTCTGTGTCTTTTCGTTTTCCGACTGTAATTCTTAAAGAGCAGGGCTTTTAATTTTTGTGCCAGGTGATGTATTAGGATTTTTTTTTCTGGTATGGACCATGATTTTGTCCCATCAAAGAAATATTTATTTAAACAAAATCATAGATGTTTTCTTTTCTTTATAGATTTATTTTTATATGTATGGATGTCATGCCTAAAGGTAACATCTCTGTGCCATGTGTGTGCAGTGTCTGAGGGAGGCAGAGGAGGGCATCAGATCCTGTGGAACTAGAGTTAGAGATGAGCTGCCATTGAGTGCTGGGAACCAAACCCAGGTCCTCTAGAAGAGGAGCAAGTGGTCTTAAATGCTGAGCCATCTCTCCAGCCCCTTCCTTGATGTTTTAAAAATAGGTTTCTTAAGAACCTGCTTTAGATTGTGTTCTGCACATTTTGACAAATTATATCTTCATTTTCACTTAATTAAAATGTTTCTAATTATTTTCCTAATTTATTCTTAGAAACATCAGTTATTTAAGAAGCCTGTTGTTTGATTTCCAAGTATTTGGAGATTTTCCAGATATTTTTCTGTTACTGATTTATAGTTTAAATTACCACGATAGGACATATTTTGAATGATTTCAATTATTTTTAATTTACCAAGATTTGATTTATGGCTCAGAACATGGTCTTGGTGAAGTTACACACTCACTTGGAAAGAATGTGGATTTTGCTGGCTTTGGGTAGAACATATCACAAATAAATGTTATCAGAGTCAGTTGTTTCGTGTTCTTCAAATTACCCATAAGCATTCCAGTTCTGTGTGCTTGCTCTGTGCTCAGAGGAGGGGACTCTGTCCATTCCTGCCTTCAGCTCCTAACATCTTAATTCTTTATATCCTGAGACCCTGTTACAGGGCACAGCCCTGGGGAACTGCTATCTCCTCTTGGTTAGCCTGCTTCTTCATGCTCTGCCCTTCTTCACTCTAAAGTTTGCCTCCTCTGACATTGAACTATTTTTTTTTTCTGACTATTGTTTACATAACTTTATCTTTCAAGGCGGGATCTTCCCACAACCCAAATTGATCTCAAACCTCCAATCCTCCTGCAGGAAGTTTGAGGTCACTTTGGGTTAAAGGAGTCATTTATATTCCTCCCTCCCTCCCTCCCTGCCTCTCTTGTCTTCTCTCTCCTGCTAGTGGTAAGTACTGTTACCCTTCTTCTCTGCAGGGGTTGTAGAAGCAGAGTGTGGCTGGTTTGGAGCCAGTAGAGAGCTGCTGGGTTCTTCTGGCCCAGCCTCCTCGGAGCTTATGTCTTTGCTCTTAGAAGGTGGGGTCTCCACAGTGTTTCTGCCCCATCCATTTCCAGTGTGCCTGGGACAGCATCCCGCCTCACCTACAGGACAAAGGTGTCTTGCCTGCAGAGCAGTGAGTCTTGGTTCTTGCTCCCCCCTGCAGCAGCCTCGGGGCCAGGAGACACATTGTTTTGGCCCCTACGCTAGGGAACCAGTGGGGTGTGGCGAGGGACCAGTGTTGCCCCAGGCAGCAGCTGTCCGGTGTGTGCTACCACCACGTGGTGTTTCCTGCTTTACAGCCTTTCTCCTGCAGACCTGGGAAAGGCCAGCTCACAGAGAGGGCACAGTCCTGCTCCACCCCACATTTACTGCCCAGCAGAACAGCTGTTTCTGTCTTTCTCCGGAAGAGCTTGTCACTGGAATTCTGTTCCTTACTTGCCTCTGACCTCAACTCTGACAACATTAGTAAATTATGCTTTTATGGGTTATCTGGCTCTTCCTGTGAGAATGTAGCTGATAATTCTCCAGTGGTTTTCTACGGGCTAAGCACCATTTTTCACATATGCAAATAATCAGAAGGGATTTCACACACCACATGTCCTTTGTGTGAATCCTAAGACCCTTTGAGGCCGTGTCTCTAGCTGACAGTGTCTTGTGGCTTTTTCATTTCTTGGCAGCCTGTATCACAGTTGTTTTCTGTGCTGTGGTTGGCTGTCACCCCTTCCATGTACTGCTCCAGTACCATCCAGGTGTGTCCCTTATCCTTAGTAACCACTCCCCCCAATTCTCTTTCCTATCACACCTTCATCCCACTTACCATGTTTGACTCAACCTTCAAACATAACCAGTTCTCTTGAAAACTAAAAATGGACCTACCAGAAGGCCCAGAAATACCAGTGTCTCCCAATCATTCCAGAGAAAATGACATTTATTTTCTTAGTGAGAATTGTACACAAATGTTCATAGCAGTTTTATTTGTAATAGCCCTCAATAAAGCTGTCATCTCAAGTGTAAATAATTAAGCACACCGGTTCACCCACATCCCGGGGCTGCTACTGGGCAATGAAAGGAACCCTATCTATACCCAGCCACTTGACTTCAGGGGGTAGACCTCCTGAGTGATGTTGACATCTCAAAAGGATACAGTCAGCAGGAATCTATTTACACACCAATAGGGCAAAAGGGAACAGGAGAGACTGTGGTTACCCCAAAGGGGCCCAAGGGAGCCGACAAGTATGTGCTCCTGGCTACACACGTGACATGATTGCAAGGGTCCAACGGACACCATCATTTCCAGCAAATGCTCATCTGACTGATTCTCGAACACCTTGTCCCACAGCTCAGTTCCATTCCAAGCCTAACTCCCTGGAGTGAGCTTCCAGCCACAAGGTCTTAAAGGGCTCAGTCCTACCAGGCAATCTGTTTCAAATGCCAGCCACAAGTACCGGCTCCTCCATTTCTGCCTAGCCAAACCCAGTCCTGTTTGCAGACTTGGTGGTTGGCTAGAATGCTTTACAGAAAACAGAACTTATTCTTTACTGTTTACTGGTTTGTGTAAAGGATATGACTTAGAACTGCCAGATGGGGGACTTAGCAGGAAAAAGCCTCACTGCTTGTCACAGTGATATTATTGCTGTGATAAACACTGTGACTGACTGAAAGCAACTTGGGAAGGAAAGGATTCTTATTTCATTCACATTCCCAAGTCCCTGTCAGTCAGAGGAGGTCAGGACAGGAACTCAAACAGGGCAGGGATTTGCAGGCCAGAGCTGATGCAGAGGCCATGGAGGATGCTGCTTACTGGCTTGCTTCCCCTGGCTCGCTCAGCCTGCTTTCTTATAGCACCCCGGACCACCAGCCCAAGGATTGCCCCATCTGCAGTGAGATGGGCCCTCCCCTATGAATCACTAGTTTAAAAAATGCCCCACAGGCTTGCCTACAGTCTGATCTTACTCACGGAGGCAATTTCTGAAAGTTGTTTTGTTTTTTTTTTTTTCCCTCAGATGACTCTAGGTTGAGTCAAGTTGACATAAGACTGGCCAGCGCACCTGTTCAAGGCGTAACCCCTCCCAACACTGTCATGTGTCTACTGTCCAGGAAGCTCTCTGGACCTCAGCATTTAGAGGGGGTTTTGTTATGTTCTTTTGAGAGAGAGAGAGAGAGAGAGAGAGAGAGAGAGAGAGAGAGAGAGAGAGAGAGAGAGAGAGAGAGATATGCTGTTTATATGATCACATAAAACATTTGTCATTGGCAAGTGAATCTGTCATTTGTCCCTCACCCTTCTCCAGAGGTCACAGTGCAAGTTCTAACTCTAATCAATGTAGCTTGTGAATTTATTGGTTATTCAATAAATTCTGACATTGTGGAAAGACAAACAAATCTGTTTCTGATATAACATACGTGCAGGAACATTTTTGTCTTTCTCTGGTTGGTCCTAACTTGGAGGCAAGGGCACACTTGGGAGACCCTGTCAGTCACTAGTGCAGTCCCTAGCCTTGGGCTAATGGATGTCTCTTGGATGGTTGCTTGGGCTTATGATCTGGTTTCCTAAAAGTCTGGCTGACAGCAAGCTAGCTTCTTGGCTGTTGACTTCTGATAAAGGGAGTGGTTTCCTGAGCAAATGGCTCAGGCTGTGGGTCAGAGTTCTGCTTCTCATACTGTTCCTGATAAGTAATTTTGGATGTCTGGTAATGGGTTTCTTCACCAATGCAATAAGCCAAATCAAGCTGAATTGATAAAACCAGGTTTAATCTGAGCAAAACACTCTCGAATGATCTCAAGGGTGGGGGGAGCGTTGTGGGGAGGAAGGCTTGTGTCTAGTTTTCCCAACTGGAGTGAAAATTCAGCAGGATTTACACCTTAGTTGAGCTACTTAACTGTTTTAGCAGTGCCACCTAGAACACTGCCTTACCCAGCACAAAGTCAGCATCTAGTCAAACGTTTAATTAAAAATAAAAGTATACCAAATTATACACAATAGATTTCACAATGACACTTTCATACATATAAATATCTACATCACTTGTTCCCCCCTCCACTCCTGCTAATCTCCCTCGTCTTCTTAACTAATCCCCTTTTTACTTTTCCTGTGTGTGTGTTGTATGTGTGTGTTTGTTTTGTGTGTCTGGGTTATAGATGAGTTATTTACAGAAATATGAGTAAAAAGTAGAACCTCACAAGTCCCTTCACCTTCCATGACAGGGAGCGGACAGGTCCAATTTTGCCCAGGTTTTGGGCAGGTAATCACAGCTGCTGTGTGTTCAAGCATGCACCAGCCATGTCATACCTAGAAGAGATCATTCGACGCCTCGCTTTACCCTTCTCTAGCACGTATATTATTCCCACATCTTCTTCCATCGTGCTCCCAGAGCTTGCGGGGCGGGGAGGATACTAATGTTCTACGTATGACTGAGCTTCAGTGGCCATATTCTCTGTACCCTGACCAGTCGTGAGTCTCCACAGTCACTCCTAACCACTACAGAAAGAATATTTTCTGTGCAGGTCGACAGCAGCACTATTCTGTGGATATGGGCAGAGTTGTTTAGAGGGCATTTGACAGGCTCATCATATCCATTTAACAAAACAGAAGTAGTTTTCTCAGCCACCAGCATTTCCAATACATTTTATGAATGTATAAATGTGTATGCACTGGATACGATTAATAACACCAGCTGCTTTCTAGGGGTGCTTAAGAGTGTACCGGGCACTGCTCTGTCCTTCTATCTGTAATAAAATGTTTTATTCATTTTTGTTGTTACCTTCTAAAGATTTATCTGTTTATATTTATGCTTATGTGTATGAGACTGTGTGAGAATATGGGCACTGTGTACACGCAGGAGCCCACGGAGGCCAGAGGAAGCCATCAGAGCCTCTGGAATAGAAGATAAAAGGCAGTTGTGGATGCTGGGAACCAAACCCAGGTCCTCACAAGAGCAGTGAGCACTGATGACTTCTACTCCAGTCCTCTCTTTTATTTAGAGAGGGCTCGGTACATAGCTATGGTTGGACTGAAACGTGCTCCCAGAGCTCCTCCTGGCTCTGCCTCCTGAGTGCCGGAATTGCAGGCACGGGCCACTGTAACCCACCTCGTTTTTATTTCTTATGTCTTTCCTCTGAGGAGGTACCATCAGAACAACATATTTATCCATCAGGTAAGGAGGTCCCCTCCATGGGTATGCAAAAAGCTCTGGAGGGCCTCGGGGACTCAAAAACAAATGGTTAAAACCTAAGACAAAGGCTTGATTATGGAGTGGAAAGGCTAAAGAATAACATAAATTCATCAATATTTAACTGAGCATTTATAAGATGCCATCCATTATTAATGTATGTCATTAATTTTATGTCAGTTTCTTTCTTCTTTTATTAAATGTAGCAGTTGCGTTATATTTGAAAATGAAGATAAACTCTGTGAAGGCATCAGGAGGGGAAGGCACACTTGAGGAGGCCCCAGAGCTGCTCTCATTCCCACAGGAAATCTTACAAAACTCACACTTATTATCTTAAAATGCGTTGCACTTGATATAGAAACCCTCAGTTTTAATGTACATAACACGCTGGGAAAGGGTCCTTGATATAATTAGCTCATTTCACAGATTTAATCCAAAGACCTGCCGATTTCTCCTGGCTAACCTGCTCCTCACTTCCCTTCATGCCTTCAGCCCCACCAAACCCACCCAGGCCCATGTACTACAGGGATGTTTGTTAGGAAGCTGGGGAGTGACCAGGCCGTGTGAGTTGTCTGGGTCCCCACGGTTTCTCTCGCTATCCTTAGACCCTTTCTGCCCTGAAGGTTTCCATTGGAAGAAAATGCTCTTGTCCTCGAAGCACCACCAGATGGCGCCACACACCCGAGGTCAGGCAGACGCAGGGAGACCTCTGGGGTCCCTCCCTAGGTTAGCAGGCTTTATTTTCATCTTGGTGGCTTGGGCTATACTTCTGGGATGCTATTCAGGATACACTGAATGGTTGCTGTAGGTCTTACCTATACCCACACAAAAATCCACAGAAGTTTCTGTTTCTATTTCCCTGAACAGATATGTTCATCAGAAGTTCACCAAAAAAAAAAAAAGTTTCAGTTCTTAAGCCATGATGTCATCTTTCCTGGGGCACTGGGCCAGCTGCCCTGGTTCTGGGTATGAGGCAGTACGGAAAGCGGCCTGGGTTCCTTGTGTGAAGCAGCCCTTTGGAGCACTGACAGATGAATGCTTACAGGTACATAGTGGCATGGTAGCATAGAAAAGGGTTCCCCTGTTCGCAGCTGCTCTACTCATAATAGCCAGAAATTGGAAACAATTTCAATGTCCCTCAGCAGAATGAATAAAGAAAATGTGATACATTTATACAATGGAGTATTACTCAGCTCTTAAAAAAAAAATGACATCCTGACATTTTTAGGAAAATAGATGGAACTAGAAAAAAAAATATTCCTGAGTAAAGCAACCCAGACCCATGAAGATAAATATGGTATGTATTGTGGTGGTGGCCCACATCTTTAACCCCAGCACTCAAGAGGCAGAGGCAGGCAGAGCTCTGTGAGTTCGAGACCAACCTGGTCTACAGGGTAAGTTTTAGGACAGACTCCAAAGCTACAGAGAAACCTCATCTCGACACCCCCCCCACCAAATAATAACAATAATAATAAAATTTAAAAGCATGGTATGTATTCACTTATATCTAGTCATTATATAAATGATAACCAAGCTACAGTCCAGAGAGGTAAGGCATTCAAGGACAGGGTTGGGGGGAAGAGGCGTAGGGATCTCCCTGGGAGAGGGGACTGAGCAGGAGGTTGGAGGGGAGGATCATGGGAAGGAGAAGGATGGGATTGAGAGAGGAAATAAGAGGACAGACAGCTAGAACTGAGGGCATTTGAGGGGTGCTATAGAAACCTAGTGCAGTGGAAAC
Organism: Phyllotis vaccarum; assembly: GCA_033318265.1. Taxonomy (NCBI): domain Eukaryota; kingdom Metazoa; phylum Chordata; class Mammalia; order Rodentia; family Cricetidae; genus Phyllotis; species Phyllotis vaccarum. The sequence continues at coordinate 73,509,274 of JARWLC010000012.1, forward strand.
TTTCTATATCAAGGAAATCCTAATGAAGTCTCTAAATAATGAGGGAGATGGAGTCCCTGCTGGCCATCTCTTGTCACCAAATGAAGCTTCCAGTGCCAGGACTAGGTTTCTGAGTTGTTGACCAAAAGGGTCCCATGGAAATTCCCAAATAACCCAGGCTGTTGCCAAGACAAGGTTGCTCTCCACAAAACCTCCATGATTCGTTGAACATGGAGAGGCTGAGCTGGTGCCTACATAAAACCTTTACTCCCCAAGCTCTAACATCTATGAAATGGAACAGCATCAACCCAATTACAAAACCTTTGACCTACAAATGATCTGCCTGCAATATATGCTAGGGCAATCAACGGGAGTAACCAACTGATGTCTGATGTGACTTAGGGCCCCCCTGCATGAGATAGAAGCCATACCTGACACTGCTTGGGTGTCCAAGAACCAGAGTCTACAGTTCGGAGGCCTGGGGTAAAGCCGTGTCTCCTGATGATACTGTACTCTACTCACAGATCGTTGCCTTGACCAGTCATCATTAGAGGCTTCCTACTGTAGCAGATGGGAACAAATAGAGACCCACAGCCAGACATTATGCAGAGAGTGAGACCTTGGAATACACGGTTCTAAGTGAGATGATTCCACCAAATTGCTCCCGTGAGAACTCAGGAAATCCCGCAGAAGAGGCAGAAGGAGGGAGGGAAACAGAGGACACCAGGAGAGTAAGGCCTTCTAAGCCAGCTGAGCAAAGTTCACAGGAACTCAGACTGAAGCAGCAGACACACCAGGTCCTCTGCAAATATACGGTAGCTTTAGCTTCGTGTCCCAACGTGTGGACAAGTGAGTCTCTGATTCTTGTGCCTTCTCTTGGGGTCCTTTTATTTTCCTGTTGTTCAACTTCAATACAATACTTTTTTACTTTAATGTATTTTATTTTGTTAAAAAAAATAAATTCTAGTCGCTTAAAAAAAATAAAGTGACAATAGCTGCATGGGGGGTGGAGAAAAGAAAGAAACGAGTGTTTCTCAATAGCTGAGGGGCTCAGGCAGGAGGAGAGACTCAGGGGGCACTGGGGAGTCTGTGAAGCCTAGAGAGGCAGTTTTGGAACACACTCTGAGTGAGAAAGCCTCAGGGGGATCCCCACTGTAATGAGGTCAATGCTGGCTCTGAACAAACTTCCCAGGAGGTGGAGGACCTATAACAAACCAAGACAGTATCTGGAACCAGAGAAGACAGAGGGACACGCTGTAGGCCCCGGTACCAGTACAGGGGCCCAGGGGAAAGGACTGGAACCAGCAGAGGACAAGCTGAGGGCTGTGACTTTGGTATTTAGTTTGGTTTTTCTCTACATGCCTCTCTAGGGTGTCACATTCACTTCTTAGCCTTGAGTTGGGGCTCAGCCAGTGCAGCGAGACAGCTGAGCCCAGAGCCGGGCCTTGAGCTGGAACTCTCTCTGGATCAGACAGGGAAGTAACACCAGGGCTGCTCACAGTGGCTCCGACTCCTCTCCAGGACATGTTACAAGCCCCTCATCTTGCTCTCCAGTAAGTTAATATTTGTAGTCACTCTCTACTTCCTGGGAAATGCACCCTCACTTTAAAAAGAGAGAGCAACCCTGCAGCGACCTCACCCTGACTTTCAGGGCTGTGAAGCACCTAGAAGGAAGAGCTTCAAATGCCACAAGAGCCTGCACTGGCCTCTAGCCTTGGCCTTTAGCTGGGCATAGGGCCTTATGGACCCTTCCCGTCCCACCACTCTACACAGCCGGCTGTGTTTCTCCATTCCACACTGTAAATGCCACATTTATTTGTTGAAGGCTCTCGGGCCTCTAATAAGCACAGAACAGCAGGGCTCTCCCACATGCTGCCCTGAGCCCAACCCCTCAAGCATGCAGGATTGAGCTGGTGGATGATGGCAGGTGTCCCCAGGTGCAGACCTACCGGAAAAACAAAGTCTGCTCTGTCCATGTCCTCCCGTCCTGGCCTGTTCTTGCCTGCCAATAGGAAAGTGGGGCCACCTGGTCCCACTGCAGCAGCCCCTTCTTGGGGTTGGCCACCCACCCCCTTCTCTCCTCTCTGATCTCCCTGGATGTCAGAACCATGATCCATGCGCTTTGGTCCTTCACATGGGTGCCATACAGGCTTGCTTCTGTGCCTCTTGTCTCTCCAGTCAGTTTATCAGCTGGGTATGGCAAGTTGGACTCTGTCTGTCTTCACTCTGTGTACCAGCTCAGGACCAGGCACTTAGTTGGGGACCAAATGAGCAAAGGCCTATCCAGAGAACCACCAAAGGTGAAAAGTGCAGGGCACCTGACTCAGCACGGACCAGCAGCGGATGTCTCCCAGCCTCCTGGGCTCCTGGTTGGGCCTGAAATATCTTCAGGCCTCAATTTTCCACAGCTCGACCAATGCCTCCTCTCCCAAGAGGTTTCTCTGGCTTGTCAGCAGGTTTGGGGTTAAGTCACATGGTCAAACAACATGGCTACTTCAAGGCCCGAAGGACAGCCTCCAGTTTCATGACCACAGCAAGGTCACCCTTCACCTTCAGCCTCCCACTCATGTAGGCCGCCAGGGGCCGCAGTTCCCTGCACAACAAGGCCTGTAGATCTGCCTCAGCCATCTCCACCACCACATCAGGGATGCCATCAGGTGCTCCGTGTCCCACTCTGCCGTGCCCTGTTGGGAGGTAGCACTGGCATCAGTAAGAGGGTACTATGTGGGGAGGAGAGGGTGGCACATTCCACTGGGAACAGTCATAAACACTGGTTAGTTCAAGTTCTAGAGCTGGGGGCATGACTTAGACTTAATCCCACTCACCCCACACTCCCACAGTGTGTGGGGAGGGAGGCTCTAATACAGTGGCTTCAAGCCTTACTCACTGAGCTTGCTGCTGCTGTTTGCAAATTTATAAGTGAAGAAAATGATAACCTTGCTTTATAGAGTCACAGTAACAAGCAGAGTGCTCAGTGAAGAGCATGTGGTAGATCTGCTGTGTCTACACAGGCGTCAGGAACAGGGACAGTCTCTAAAGGACCATGAAGAAGGTCACAAGGAACCTGAGTGTAAAGGGAAGGGCAGAGGGGATGGCCAGGGGATGGCCACACCTGCAGTGAGGTCCAGGAAGTAGGTGCTCTGGGTGCCACTGAGCGAGATGACGTTGAACTGATAGCAGGCCCCGACCTGGCTGACCAGTGCCTCGGACAGGAAGGGTTTCAGGGCAGTGAGCAGCCCCTCAGCCACGGGCTGCTTCAAGCTAGGCTCATCCCCAGCCTCAGCAGGAGAGGTGGGTGGCTCCACTTCGCTTATCATTTCCAAGGTGTCTACTGGTGGCCAACAGGGTTGGGAAGGGAGACAGAGAACAGGTCAGTGTATTGTGAAGGTCAGCATCACTCCATCCCTTCTGTGAAGTTTCTCTTCTGGCCCTTCATGCTCTATACAATTGCAGCCTCTCCTAAGCTACCTCTAGGTTCCCAGTCAACATCCCAAACCCATGTCTAAGCTACTATGGTCTGCAGCCCAGGCCTCCTTCCAGCTACTCTTGCAGACCTACAGCATCTTCCTACAGAGATACTGGGGCTTCCACAGACTTGCACACTTGGGCTCTTCTCCATGACCTCACTTGGGTCAGCTCTAGAAATGGGGTAGAATGAACCATCTAGGAGGACCAGAAGAAAAAATCTGCTATATAATGAGCCAGTGAGCACTCCACACTCCTTACCTGGCCCTTGGGATGGAATACCTCCCCGTGCTGAGTTCATGGTCCCCCCCAGCAAGTGGAGGGCCAACTGTTGGAGGGTGCTGTCCAGGCTGGACACCGCTGGGCTGTCTTGGGGAGGCTGTAACACAGCCTCCACTGCCAGCTCTACACGGTCGACTTCCAGTCCCCAAGCCCTGGTCACATCATTGATCTCCAGCTGAGACAGTGAGGGAAAGATGGTAGCCATTGGATAAGGGCTCCCCCAAACATCTCCCGACAATGCGCTTATAGCCATATATAGACACAGAAGTCCCATATCCATATTGGAGAAACTCCCAGCTGGGAATCCAGCAAGAGCCAGCTGCTTGGCTAGACAAATGCTGGGTCAGGGAGGGAGGTGGGAACACTAAGTAGAAGCAGAGACCTTCTCAGGAGACCCCAGACAGACTTGAGAGACATATATGCAGCTCCTGAGATTCCCTTTCAGTTCGACTCTGGCAGAAGATATAGATGGACACAGGGCAATGGCCCCTAAGTGATTTTCACATCCTAGATAGACTTCTTCCTAACTTCCCTTCTCAAAACAACACAATTTTAAGATCTATTTTACCTTCCTAAAGGTGAATTATAAAAGAATGTGCTTGTATGAAGAAAATCTAGTAGCAGCGTTATTAACTGAGCTGTATTAGTTTGGACACTACATTGTGGGTAGGAACAGATAGATGGTCTACTCTGGCCCAGAACTGCCCCTTACCATGAATGATTCTGGGCCTTGGTACCCTCCTATATTGAAATGACAAATACTGGCTCTCTCACAGTGAAAATGGCAAGCTGAGATGCCCCAAGTACTCTGTAAGTCATGAAACAATGGGTCTAGGGCCAGTGGGCTCAGTGGTAGGATGTCTGGCTAACATGGCCACAGCCCTGGGTTCGATCCTCAACACCACCACTGTGCCATGAGGACTGCTGTCATGGCTGAAAGCATATTTTGGCAGGGATTTCATTCTGCTCCAGTGGGGGTGCTTGGTGAAATTGAACAAACACTAGGCCTCACAGGAGAGGAGGTACACGTTGGATATGGGAGGAGGGACAGGAAAGAAGGTAAATTCCAGTGTATGTAATTTTTCATACATGTAGAACGAGCACAGGAAAAAGACTCAAGTGCCCTCATGTCTCTCTCGTCTTCTAAACAAGAAAATATGCCCACAAAAATGCACGTGCAAGAATTCCAACCACGTGGCTACACCCAGAGGGCCCCGATCCTCTCACCCAGCAGATCAGAAACTGCAGAGGGCCCAAGGCCCAGGGCCCTGATCACAGCAGCAGTGAAGACCTCAGCAGTCAGAGGCAGGGGCCCAAGAATTCCCACTAGGGCACTTCATTTCACTGCAGGATACATGTGCTCAAGGCGTGCGACCCGGTCACCTCTGCTCCTCAGTTTGGGACCTCACCCAGATTCTTTTCACTATGTTGGGACACATAGTGAACCAAGACCCAGAGTAAATTGGTCCTAACGGTTCAAAGTGACCTGGCAGAGAAAGCCAGGCCCTAAGCCACACCTCGTCAGAATCCACCTACCAGGAGTTGATCACCAATCTTGAGCTTTTCCATCTGGATCTCCTGCAGTGGCCTCCTGAGCAGGACCTTGGTCATGGCATTGTGGGCTGTCATTCGAGCAGCCATGTTTAGGTCCTTCACAGCCATCACGGATAGCACTGGGTCCCAGATTCGGAACTGGACATCAGCTCCCACAGATAACACAGCCCCATCCTTAGAGGCCAACTGTTTCAGAAGACCACGGAGAGAGATAACATTAAAGCCAGGAGTTATGGGGAGGTCCAAAGCACTGTGACTATCCAGCTTGACACAGCTAGCTCCTCAAAGACAAAATGATATCTTAAAGCCCAGGAATACTCATAATTCACCATGCACAGCCCCATTCCTCCTATGCAGGGCAGCTGAGAAGCCCCTCACCTTGCAAGGAGGAACGTTAAAGGCTCGGGTCCTCAGATCCACCCTCTGGAAGGAGTCAATGAAGGGCAGGAGAAGAACCATGCCAGGCCCCTGGGGGGTACGGATCCGGCCCAGTCGAAATACAATCATCCTCTCATAGGTGGGCACGATCTGTTCATGACAGGAAAAGAAAGGATTGGGAAGTGGATTGTCTATGCTGGCCAACGCCATCTGCCAGTTCCCTCTTTCCCTCCTCACTTCACCCTGCCAGTCAAATACCCTTTGGTGTGTGTGAGGGCCAGAGGCAACGTAGGACACATCTATTTTTCATTTTTCTCTGCCATGAGGTAAAGAACTTCCTGTGATATGCCGCTCAAACACACTGGGTCAAGCAACCAAAGGCTGACACTTCTGAAGCTGAGGGCCAAACTAAGCCTGCCCTCTCAGCTGTTTCTGATGGCTCTGTGTCGCCGTGACAAAATACCATCACACTTGGCTGGGCTAAGGTGAGAAAACCGAGACTTGGAGACACTGAACTCAGAGACATGCTCAGCGGTCACACAGCACCTCAAGTGAAAAGGCCATGATCTGAAGGCTGTTCTCCGTCACGGGCCATGTCTTAATCACCACAAGTACCGACTTGATCCAAAGAAACTTCAGTTCTGTGGCCTGAAGCGAATCATGATTCATTCCAGGGAACTGTTAGCTCTTGTATTAGTTGGGGGAGAGGCCTGGCTGCTCTAATGAGCGCCCTGAGCAAACAGCTTTGCCACCTTCAGATCCCCGGAGGTCCTTCGAGAAGGAATTAAATCTATATTGAGAGTTAAGGCAAGAGAGGCCAAGCGCCATGAGTCCATGGGCACAGGACACGTCGGTAGTACTGTAGACATAGGGTCTGGGTTCATTTTAGTGCTCCCCTCTAGGCCACACAAATGCAGAAGCTTTCTAGAGACTTCACTGCCTAGGGCCATGCAAAGGGAAAGGCTTGCCTGGGCTCTGCCTGGAGCTGTCAGGGGTGGTGCGTAATTACGGCTGTATCTCTCACCCTTCCTATAAGCACCACCGCTTCTGTGAGATGAGGCCTGAGTGAGTTCCTCTAGGAAAGCGGGGTGCTTTTCTTTCAACTGGACCTCAGCAAAAGGGAGGATGACTTGGCAAAGGTATGTGCCTAGATTCTGGTTAAGTCTGGGCCTCAGTTTACTCATCTGAAGGATGGGAACTGTCTTATTTTCTCCTGTAACTATCAGACACACTGTGGTCAAAAGAAACTTGGGGGGAGAAAAGAGTTTATTTGGCATACAGGCTACAGACCATCACCAAGGGAAGCTAAAGCAAGAACTGAAACAGGGAAGGGAGGGATGACTGTTAGAGACCCCCTGCTTGCTCGGCTTGCTCAGGCCCAACTGTCTAGGAATGGTACCCTAGGGGGGCTGGGCCCTCCAACAATACTCAGTAATCAAAATGCCCCCAAGACATGGCCACGGACCATTTGATGGAAGAACCCCTCAGTCAAGGCTCCCTCTTCAGTGGTACATCAAGTTGAGCCAACAAAAACTGAACAAACCTAGCCTTGCCTGTTTTGTAGAGGTGTAATATTTAGAATCGAGGGACCAAATACGGGGAGTCCACTCATCAATGGCAAAGCTATCACTATGTCTACCAAAAGCATCCGGACAGCCTTACCTTCAGAGCAAACCAGCCAGAAATGGGGAAGGTGAGAAGCAGCAGCAAGAACCCCAGGAAACTGATGAGGCCATGGCAGAGACAGGAAGGCCAGCTCTCAGGCGCATCTGGATACGAAAGAGCAGAAGCAACCACAGAATACCGGCTGGGCCGGGCAGCACAGTTTCAAGTACAGTGCATCATGTGTACATTTTTCCTATCTTCTGCTTTAGAGACTCCCCATAGTTAGGGGCCACACCTCATAACTAACTGGTCCCAAGCGCAACACCCCCTACAAGGCTTTTCTCTCCTAGGTAAGAGCCACTGAATCTGAGAACCTCCATGTGATATTTTCTTTGCTGGATCATAGTAGGAATCAACTCTGCGTCTATGGTGTACTGCCCACCCAAACCTGAAGAAAACACGTATGCTGGGTAGAACCAACACTGCTGGTGTTGACACATTTCTCCTCTGCCAGGGTCCTTATGGAGAAAAGGCCTCAGCTAAAAAGGTTAAAACAGTAATTGTCCATCAATGAGAGTTACAGTGAGACTAAAGCGTCCCTTTCTAGGTTAGGCCTCACCCCACTTAAGACTTAATCTATTTGTTTATTTATTTTTTATTTATTCATTTTACTGTAGATTTCAATTCTAGCCGTTTGGAGGAAAGAGCCGGGAAGATGAACCTAAAGTCAAAGACTCTGAACCCTGGAGAACCAAGAACTGGGAATAGGTGTTGAGCAGACAGCCCCAAATCTAGGGTGAGCTTGCAGAATGCTGTCCTCTCAGTCCTAGATAGGAAGGTCAAAAGAGACTGTTCTATCCTTCCCCCTGCCTGCAGGGCTTTTAAAGTCCCAAACTCTGACCTCTTCAGGAAAGGCATCTCTTTGGGCAATCCTAAGAGCAAGGGGCAGAATACGGGAAACTCACTCATCATTGCCAAAGCCTTCAATGTACTATCAATACAGGCTGACTTTTATTAAATATAAGATATATCACCACAACAGAGGGCCCAAATTCTTCAAGGTGAGACCAAAAAATCCACAGAAGCAAGTAAAAGCCAGAGCAAACAAGCAGGGCGGCTTGCAGACCTGCCTTTTTGTTCTGTGCATCTCACCAGTACACAGGAGACTCTTGGTCCCTGCGCTACTACCCTAGGGTGATTCTTTTTCCATTTCTCTGCAGGTGCTTTTAGGTTGCTTGTGGCCTCCTCTGCCTAGGATTCTGTTTTCATTCCGTGCATGATGGGCAATCCTGAAATCAGTAACGTTATGGAGCTGAGATTCGGGAAGATGGGGCTACTCTGGTTCCAAAGACCCTCTCCACATCCTAATCCCTTCACGCTCCCTCCTCCTAGAGGCTGGGAGCACAGCTCTGGGGGAACTGGCCAGTCCCTCTACGGTCCTGGGCAGCCACTCACCGGCCCCCGGCCCCACGCTGCCCGGCTCTGGGGACAAGCAGCCCTTCTGCGAACCCAGAAAGCCGAAACTCGACTGTTGGAAACGATCAAAATCCCCTAAGGGCAGCGCCCGGTAGCCTGACTTGCCGAACATGACTTCTAACCGGGGATGTGCCCCGCACTTCCACCGAGGACCAGCCCTGCCCAGCTCGCTGCAGCCCCGCCCCGCCTCGGCCCCGCCGCTTCCGGCTTCACTCATGCGCGGAGGACAGTGGCTGCGAAGGAGCAGAAAGCAAGCCGGGTCCGCACCCGCCGTCCCACAGCGCCCCCTGCTCTGGGAAGACCCAGCTGTGGTCGTACAGTTTGGGGGCATGCTTCTTGACAGGTCCAGCCACCTCTTTCATGATCTTTTAAAGGGTGTTTGGCTTAAAAAGAGCATTACAGAAGCTTTTCCTCCAGAATCCAGAAAATGACGTTCACCTCACAGCACTCCTCCAAACTCAACACACCCATGTGCTTTATCCATATTTAGGCTTTCTCCCTGGATCTTTTTTGTTTGGTTTTGTTTTTCTGTTGGTTTGTTTCCCCACAGCCCAGAAAGCAGATCCTGTCATTCAGAGCGCTATTCTTATTTGCTTATTAATGACAGATCTAAGTCACTGTGGACAAGGTGAAGTCAGAAGGCCTGAACTTTGGTATAAAAGAGAAATTCCACATTCAGACACCTCAGGAAATTGACAGTGTGTGGTGATGGTGGTGGGTGGTGGTGGTGGGGTGAGGGGGGGTGGGACGATGGCGGTAATGGTGGGGGTGATGGGGGTGATGTGGTGGGGGTGGTAGTGTGGTGGGTGGTGATGGGTGGTGGTAGTAGTGATGGGTGGAGGGGTAGTGGTGGTAGGTTTGGTATTGGTGGTGGTGGTGGTGGTGGTGGTGCGTGTAGCACAGAACTATAAGATGGCTGAGTTATCACAGCCTTACATCAGACCCTTTGATCCAGGTACTTGAGGTAACTTAGTCTCTCCATGGCTTTAGAAAGTCCAAATGGAGGGAGCAAATGTACTCCAATAGGATGCTGGGGAGGCAGTCAAGAGGCCATTTTATAAAGCCCCAAAAGAATGAAGCCTTTTCAATCTTGCCTCCCCAGATCCCTGCCATAGCCCATTTCTAAGTTCCTCTCTCTGTGACTGCTGTGATGGCTAGTTTAACGTCAACTTGACACAGGCTAGAATCATCAGGGAGGCGGGAACTCCAATTGAGAAAATGTCTTCATAAGACTGGGCTGTAGGCATGCTGTAGATCATTTTCTTAATTAACAATTGACATGGGAGGGCCCATCCTAGTGTGGGTTTTATAAGAAAGTAGGCTGAGCAAGCCATGGGGAACAAGCCAGTAAGCAGTACCCTCCATGGTCTCTGTATCAGAGTAGGGTCTTGCCTTGTTTGAGCTCCTGTCCTGAATTCCTTCATCGATGGACTACAATGTGGCAGCATAAGCAGTATAAACCCTTTCCTCTTCAGCTTGCTTTTTGACCATGGCATTTCATCACAGGACACAGCAATAAAAAACTGTAATTCAAGTTAGTATTAGGAGTGGGCTTTTAGTTAATTCCAGATGTGGTTAAGTTGACAACCACGAATAGCCACCAAAATTCCACCCCTGTCAGCTTGACACACAATCATGTCATCTTCTGTTGTGATTAATTTTCAAATGAAAACATCAATCAGGTCATAATAATGCCTAAACACACTATAACTATCCTGCATACAAGTGCAGACACATTATATATTTACACCTAACATAACTATCCCTCATACAACTGCAAATGCATTATAAATTTATATAATAGGTGGGAATGTCCTTTTGAAAACATTCTTTTAGTCTTAACATTAATATTCTCTTAGTTGATGTTGTAAGGATTCCTGGCATGTAGCAGGCACATGGTATACGCATGGCTGTCAGAAGGAGGGCACACCCCTAAGCGTGGCTATGTAAATCTGTGTCTACCAGGTCTCTTAAAAGGAGCCACCATGTGAAAGTCTGTCTCTCTCTCTTCTGCTCCTCTCCCTTGTACCTACTCAGCAACTCCCTGAATAAACTCTAGTGTGGCATCTGGTAGTGCGTGTCTGATCTCACTCATGAAATCAACAGATGTGACATGAGATGATGAAGAAACTGAGGAAAGACATCACAACTACTTGTACAAATACATTTTGAACAAAATATTACAGAAACAACTGCCCACTATATTTGACGGTTCTTAGTTTGATGGCCTAATTTTAAAGGCCAAGGAGTACAGGTCAATCTGGAGCTATGGGACACTTTCAAGACCACTCATAGTCTCTAGGATGTTGCTTCTCTTCAACAACCCCCTTCCCTCAACTCTAAGTTTACAAAAGCAGGGACCGCAAGGGACCTGTCTGTCATTATCCCTTCTAATCTGTTTCATAAAGGAACACAGCGAAGGATGGAAGCACATGGGTACCAGAAAAGCGAGTGAAAATAGATTGAAGTCGGAAGCCAAAGGCCCTGGCCAATGCAACTACCTGCAGGCATGCCTTTTCTCTCACCCACTGGGCTCTGAATTTCTTCTCACTGACCAGCAGCTAACTTCACTGCTTCCGGTCAGTTCCTCCTCCTGCCTCTCTGCTCTCTCCCACCTCACGTTCATCATACCCACTGTCACTCACCAATGTCCTCCCACCTGACTCAGGTCCTCCTCTACACCCCACAGCCACCTCTCATCAGAGAAACACAGTTGACATCATGTACCAAACCCTCACCAACTCTCTGATCATCCGTAGAACTGGTCAATCTCCCACCTTACAATTCATCTCCTCTTTTGGAGTATCATTTTTTTCAGGAGCTCCATATCAAATCTGAAAATGGTTCTGACTATTTCCCAAACAGGCTCTGTTTCAGACTTCCACTCTTTTCCAGGTGTTTGTCTCTCTTTAAAGTGTCTCAGCAACCCTGAATCCCTGACGACTTTATTCTACACTCTGGGGGTGAGGTGGTGTAAATGGATTTGTTACGGTAGGGGCATGCCTTTAGCTCCAGGTTAGGGCAAGGGAAACTCCTGGTCTGGCCGCCTCCCTGGACGGTTGTTTGTTTGTTTGTTTGTTTGTTCCATCTGAGGTAGGAGCTGAAAGAGAAGGCTCCAGGGGGTTAGGAGTGGCCCAATACTAGGTCAAAGTCTCCATTTGGGGGTTCTCTCAAACAAGGGTTTATTTCTTAATAAAGAAGGGGCCTCTCAACGAGAGGTTCTTAACTACGGAGGTGCAAAGCTGTGAGGTGAGCTGAATAGCTCACAGATTTAAAACTGGGAAATGCCTGTCTGCCAGTCAGCTCTGCCTCTCCCCTAGAGCGCATATTGTGTGCGCGCAGCAGGACCTTCCCTTGCAGAGCAGTCAAAACTCAGAGTCACCACGCTGGGCTTGTTAGTTTGCTTCTACCCGAGGGAGCTCCCCCGTCTTTCTTTTATAACTCCCCAGGGTGACTTTAGAACCAGCCTCTCCGGCCCTAAACCCGCCCCAGCCCTGCCTCACTTCCTCTCGGGAGGCGGGCCCTCGGTGGGCACCTCCCCGCTGAACAGCTCAGGCTCAGTTTTCTGGCTCAAATCTGACACTCATCTCCCGCCCTCACAGACCCAATCAAGAAATCGAAACTGTACGGGTTTCCATGCAGAAGGCTCCCGCGCCCTCTGGATCTCCTTGCCTCCAACAGGACCCTGCCCTGACCCTCACGCCCACCATGCCTCCCCCGGAGGACCCTTCTGAAGACCATGAACACAACCAAAGCCCCGCGGAGGTACTACTGGGTTAGGAGATGAAGGGCTGTTAGGGTTGTATTTGTTTGCTTTGGTGGGGGAGATAAGAATGAAGATTTTATAGAAAAGGTACCTAGAGAGACACCAAGGTCCTGACCCTCCTGTCTGGGCAGAGGTAGGACGGATAGCATAGCAGAAAAAGAGGAACCAGGTTGAGTTAGGGGAGCCATGAGTATAATTGGGTTGTGATGAGATGGGCCACTCCTAACCCCTTGGAGTCTTGTCTTTTAGCTCCTACCTCAGATGAAAAAAACGTCCAGGGAGAAGACCAGGCCAGGAGTCCCCTTTGCCCTAGCCTGGAGCTAAAGGCATGCCCCAACCATGACAGAACCACCCCCTTACCCTAGTTGTGGTAGCACATGCCAGTAGCACCCGGTGACTACTAGAGATAAAGATGCTGGAGGATGGTGATAAGCTTCAGGCCAGTCTGGTCTACAAAGAGTTCAAGACCGCTCAGGACGACACAGCAAGACCCTGTTTCAAAACAAAGAAATAAACAAAACTTGGCCCCAAAGTGTTGACTTGACTAAAACTAAGGAAACTAAGGTGGCTTCTCTCTCTTTTGATCTTCATAGATTTATTTTATTATGCGTGTGAAGTTTAGGGATTTTGTTTTTTAATTTGTTTCGTTTTTCGGAGTCAGGGCTTCACTATACATTCTCGGCAGGGCTGGAGCTTACTGAGACCTCCCTCTTTATCTTCTGAGTGCTGGGATCAAAGGTGTGTGCTGCCGTGCCTGCTCATGTAGCTTCTCTTAATTAAGAAAGCCAGTTCTTGGTCCTTCTGGAAGCTTCACCTCAACTTATCCCCAAAGAAACTACCTCTGTCTCTTTATTCTTTGTCTTTTTTCCCCTTTCACAAAAACTCAAATAATGCCACATTGTCGTAACTTTTTAATTATTAGCATTATATACCTAAGGATTAACAATACTAGTCAACATTTATGAGCACTTCTTGTGTGCCAGGCACTGTATTAAGCACTTTGTACCCTTTAAACAATAGCTATACTTTTTTGTTTCTATGAACTTAACTATTTGAATATTTTGTATAAATGGAATTGCATAATACTTCTCACTTTATGGCAGACATATTTTACTTACCGTAATGCCTTCAAGGTTCACCTCTGTTGCTGCATGTTATCAGAATTTCATTCCTTTTCAAAGTTGACTACTATTCCATTATATGTGCAGACACACTTTGTTTATGAGTTCATATGTTAATCGGCACCCGAGTCGCTGTGACTTCTATGGTTAGTGCTGCTGAACCCATTAGGTTGTATCTACTTTCCAAACCCAAGTCCCTCGAAGGCAAAGATGTATCCAATCTTGTATCTCAGTGCCTACTAATGAGTCCAGTGGTTAGCTAGGTACCCAGTAAATTGTGCAGTGAGCACTGCATGGCCCGAATAAATGAGGAACTAGGGTTCTGATAAGCCAGGGCATGATCCTATGACTCCGTGGAATGGAATGCGAGGTCCAAATCAGTTCTATCCTCTAGCTGAAGGGATGGGATGAGTAGCCAGTGGGGGAAGGGGGGCCCCCCCGCGCAGGATTTCTGGACTTTTTTTCTGTAGGCCCTCATTTCCTTTCCCTCTTTGGTTCACCAGCAAGTCAACAAGGAGGAATTCCAGTTTCTACGCTGCCCGGTCTGCCAGGCCCAAGCTAAGTGCCCAAAGCTGCTGCCTTGCCTACACACGCTGTGCTCCGGTTGCCTGGAGGCGCCAGTCTTTCAGTGCCCCGTCTGCCGGTTTCCGGGACCCGGCATCCACACGGAGGCCCTGGATAACGTGTTCTTCGAGAGCCTGCAGCGGCGCCTGGCGGTGTTTCAGCAGATCGCCGATGCGCAGGCTGTGTGCACCCGCTGCAGAGAGTCAGCTGACTTCTGGTGTTATGAGTGTGAGCAGCTCATGTGCCACAAGTGTCTTGATGCGCACCAGTGGTTTCTTAAGCACGAGGCCCGGCCCCTGGCCGAGCTCCGCGACAACTCAATTTGCGAATTCCTCAACGGTACTCGCAAGTCCAACATCTTCTGCTCCAATAGCAACCATCGCACCCCTGCACAGACCAAGTGAGTGGACCATCCTGGAGCTGGGCAGGGGTGGAAGCTTCAGGGAGCTAGTCACTCAAAATGGGGTCCCCTGGCTGGTAGGCGTTTCTAAACTTCTGAGCTATCTCTCCAGCTCCCCCCCCACACACACACACGTAGGCATTTCTAAAGCTCCTCTGAACTAAATAGTGCTGCAGAATCATCCTTACCCAGCACAGAGTTTTTCAGAGTGCCGTTGCAAGTGAGGTGTAAAAACAGTACATTTTAGTACATGACACAGAATTTTAGATGTCTAAAGAGTGGATTCTTTCTCAGGGGCCCCAGGGAATCTCAGTAAGGCTGGATATTATAAGAGACAGGTAAATGGTGTCTGAACAATAGAAACTATGTCACTGGAGAGTGCTGTCTGAAAATTCACTTATTTTTGTTAAACAGCATATTTTAATTTTATGTGTTTAAAAAGGATATATTTATATGGCACACGAACAAATTTTGTTCTAAATAAAAGAGAGTGCCATCTCTACCCTATTCCCATCTCCTTAGCCCTCATACTTTCCCTCTCCATGGGCCAGCTGCCATTACTCATTTTGAATGCTTCTTTTGAGCTTCTTTGTGAATATACATGCCAGTAAGGTAACATTATAAGGGTTTGTTTCTTTCTTTTTAGCCAATAAGGTAGTATATGATATGTGAACTTTTGACCACTCAGAAGTAGATTGCTTGCATACTGTTCTGCCTAATAGGGCTAGTAGTTCTTGGGAAATCAATTGCAGCATTTCTTCATTTGGCACACCCCCTTAACCGACAGACTCTGTTCTCCAGGAACTTGCTTCCTGCTAGTCCCAGAGGAGCCCTGCCCCCTTGCTGGAGTCCTCAGTTTATACTTCTGTTTAATTTGCATTTCTTCGAGCACTGTTAAGATCACAAGGCTTTTCTGTCTGTTTATTGGCCCTTGTATTTCTTCCTTTGTGAATTACCAGTTTGAGCACTGGCTCTTCCTTTGAGGAGTTTGTCCCTCTGTAAGAATCTCTCTTGGTGTTACTTCACTTAGTATGTGCTATTGTATTAAAATAACTTCAGTTTTAGGCAATCAAATACACCAGCCTCTCTCTTGATTGTGTATGGCTTTGATGAAGTCCAAGGAAGAGCTCATGCCTATGTTAAAAATAATCTCTATATGTTCCATGGTCCTTTAGTATAATGAATTAAATGAATGTCTTTTTGAGCTAGATTTTGGTTCCTAGGAGGAAAATCTCTATGTGAATCTTGATATACTATTATGTTTATTCCTAGCTAGGTTACATTTTGAAATATTTTAATAAGGCTGTTCTCTGTAACAGTAAGTATAGTCAATTTAGTATGATGTGTGTATGATTTCTGCATTAGGCTTTCCTGTTTGTTTTATACTAATTTCTTTAATTTGTTATTTTCCACGGCTTTGAGCATGATAATACAGTCCTTCATAATTAAAGGGGATGATTGATATCTACAAGACCCCCCCCCCAAGAAATGTTTATCTTCTTGCAAACTCTAAGCCACTTCAAAATTACTCATAAGCCAGCATGCCTTTAATATTAACACTGGGGTAGAAGAGGCAAGTAAATCTTTGTGAGTTTGAGGAATCTAGTCTATAAAGCAAGCTCCAGGCTAGCCAGTGCTACATAGTGAGACCCTGCCTTTAAAAGAAAATTACTTATAATTCTAAAATATATATATGCCATAAAAATAGTTTTTTTATACTTTAATATGTTTGGAAATAATGATTTTTAAAAGTCTGTACAAGTACAATAGGAATTGTGTGTGTGTATACTTGCATGCACACATGAGTGCATGTGTGGGCATTGTGTATGTGTAGGCCAGGGGACAATTTTGGATGGTGTTGTTCTGTTTTTAAAAAACTATTGGTTATTGGAAAAAAATTGTTTTTTGTTTTTACCAACTTCAGTGCCATAAATAACCCATAGTTTCCCCTAGGCCACATCTCAAAATAAACCACCCTGGCCTTTGTCATTGATCTCAGATGTAGCTCATGCCGGGGAGCAGCACAGGACCTACCCTCAGGTCACTGGCATTTGCTCACCATGCTGGGGCAGTGGATGGTTTCAGCCCGCCATCGTGTCCACCATCGTGTCCTACCTGTGGTATGCCATGTTGTCTGGGAAGTATTGGAGTATGAGTACCAACAGACCCAGCCTTGCCTTCTTGGGGATCCGTGATGGGTCTGTCTCGCTCTCACTAGCTAGGCTTTGTGCCTTTGTTTTCACAGTGACACTTCTGTTGTTTTCCCTTGACAGTATTACTTGCTCAGGACACTGATAACCTAATGTGTAAGCAGAAGGAAGGAAATCATAAAGGTCTAGATTGCAGAAAACTACCTGCCCAGCCTGGATGGACAGAAAAGCAGCTTCTAAGAGGGTGTCGTATTGACTTAGGTTAGCAGTGCCCCTATGGAAGGAAAGAGAAAGGCCAGAGGAGGAAGGAATCGTGTGCAAGGTAGAGCTCTAGAAATTGTGTGAGGCTTAACAACTGCACTACGTGGGGATAGGAAAGATGAGCTGAGATCAGACACACTTATGATTTTATTCCACACTCCCCAGAACATTTAACCTGCTCAGCTTGCTTCTTTTTTTTTTTATGAGAAAATGTATATCATGTCATTGAGCATCCTATAGATTGTTAATGAGAGACAATGGAGTACACCGTTGGAAGCTCATTGCTTGAAGTCGTGGCTAGATTCTCTCCCTGTACTCTGTTTCTTTGTTTCAAGTGGGCAATTTTGGCAGTGAAAATATATATATGCCATGAAAATAGTTTTTTATACTTTAATATATTTGGAAATAATGATTTTTAAAAGTCTGTACAAGTACAATATAAATTGTGTGTGTGTGTGTGTGTGTGTGTGTGTGTGTGTGTGTGTGTATGTGCGTGGCCAGGGGACAATTTTGGATGTGGAGGCCAATAGTTATTTATTCAGCTGTGTTCTTATCTCTATTACTCTTGTTTGTAAGAACTTTGACGGGACTTATTACCATAGGTGGGATATATTCAGAAGCACGAGCATAGAATCTGGAGGGGAAAGGAAGCCCCCTTAGGAAATTGGGGTCTATGAGAAGCGGGGGAGGGAGGGGAAAAACTGGACCTCACACTGTCAGGTCCTGCGGGACCTAGAGGCTCACCTGAGAGGCCTTTTACCTATGAGTGAGAGAAATCTAAGGCTCTCTGTGTCTGGTTGTGTGAGCCTAAAGTTTGGTGGATTGGGGTGAGGGAGTTCATCCGGGGCCATCAAAGTCTGTAGGCAGGTACTATAGTTATATGGAGAAAATGGAATACATACTAATCAAATTAAAGAAGTGTGGTGGGAATCCGGTGGTAGTGGCACATGTCTTTAATCCCAACTCTCAAGAGGCAAGAGGATCTCTGTGAGTTCGAGGTCAGTCTGGTCTACAGAGTGTGTTCCAGGACAGCCAGGCCTACACAAGGAAACCCTGTCTTGAAAAACAAGCAAGCAAACAAAAACCAACCAAACAAAAAAAAGAAGTGTGGTAGGATCAGGAGCCTGGCAGAAAGTCTCCAAGACAACTGAAATGGTTGACCACAGATGACAGAAAGGCAGCTCCAGGCAGAAACCAGTGACACCCAATAGCAAAGCTGTGACAAGGCAGGGAAGAGCTGGGCTGCCGCTGAAGGAGGACATGCTGATGATAACACTTAGCATTGGGACTGTGGCGAGGTAAGCCAGGCGCCAGGGCTACAAACCTGAAGGAGACTCTCAATTGCCTGGCCTGCATTAATGCTTCGGGAGAAGCTACTTAAGCTTTGCACTCTGAAGGCCTTGCTGCCTCTTGCCAGCCCTGCCTGTTCCCTTCCTTCCTTGCCCATCTACCCCCATGCAATCTTTAGTGCATTGCATCTTGTTGGGGCTCATGACATTACTGAGATAGATTTCTGACCAGGGACAATCACCCGCACATGGCAGAAGAAAGGCTTTCTGCCTGCAGTTGGGCAACAGAGCAGACTGGATATGATTCCTCTCTCCGTTTTTAAGTGCACTTGCCCAGGAACTTGGTTTCAGACCCAGTAATAACCATGCTCCATTTGGTAGGATATTATGTGTATAAAAGAGATTCCTACACACACCTGGCCCTTGTGATGTTTCAGAGAGAAACAAAGAATTTAAAATAATCCAAGGCAAGATCAGGATTAGGGTGTTAGTTCCTGGAACAGCTGAGCTTTCTTCTCCAGTGGTGGCATTGGGCTTAGCTGCTCAGAGATGGGGCATGGAGACTTTGAGCAGTGTAGGAGAATGGTTAACAGTAAGACTTAATGGTAACAGGCTTTTCTCATTGATTCTTAACTCATGAAATGAAGCCAACTGGAACCACATCTGTTCATTTGTCTATCTGCCACTGAGTAATCACTTAGGAGGGCAACAATTTACTTCATGCTGGGCATTAAAACAGCTGTTACCATAAAATGAGAATTGGTGTCTTTGAGGCCTGAATATACTGCCTTTGGTCCAAAGGCTGTGTTGAGTACACACAGTACAGTGCTCCCTGGGAAGGGACTATGTGAAGCTCCAGGAGATGGCTTTAGATAGTGCCAGGCAGTTTGGAAAAGGGAGACCTTGTATCTGACCATGAGGAAGATTAGAGGCTGTTTACAAATCATAGGGAGGTTCGTTGAGTTCTGTGAAAAACAATTTGTAAAAATGAGTGAGAAGTGTTTAGCTAGCTTCTGGAGTGTAAAATGGTTGATAGCTCATATAAGCCAGGAAAGGTGGTCTGGCACCTGACCCCCGGCCTGATGTGATGTGTAGATTTCATCACCAGAAAGGCCTCTGTATTTCTGTGGCCTGGCTTTCTGCCAGGGCCACTCCATTTACAAAAGGCTCTTTCCCCAGGGTTGCCAGAGGATTTTAAGAGCTAAGGGGGTTATGTACAGTTAACCTTAAGTCCTGGATGACAACAAATTCAAAGCCAAGTCTCAGTATTATCTCGGTGGCTCACGTTCTCTCCTTGAAAAGCTGCTCAGAATGCTAGGGGTCATTCAGCGTGGCCTAGGCCAAAGTGATGCTTTCTCTTAAAAGAGAGTCTGATTCCATACTAATGTTAGGAGGGGAAAATGCTGTCAATGTGACCCAGAAAAAAAAATGGTCACTGCAAAGGAATCAAAGAAAATGAAATGCCAGGTATGGGCAGAAACAAGGACAAAGGGCAGGTATCACCATGTAAAGCAGCTCCTGACTCCTTAGGAGCACTTTTCCCATAGAGCCACAGAACTGAGTGTTCTGAGGTGATCCCGCAGTCTTCCACCCTTGGTAGAGCACCTGTCCATCTTCTGAGATGTTCCTCCTGTGGAATCTTAATCCCAAACCCTCTGTTAAGACCATTTCCACTGCCCACAGGAGATGGAAATGGACGGTCAAGGCATTCATAGGAGCTAACCCAGGAGGGCTCATGCAACCCAGGGACAGAACAGGATGAAGGACTCCCAGACCACAGAGTGGTTCTTTCCTGCCCTGCCAGCCTCTCCTTCCTGCAGCCTGCAGCTAGCAGAAGGATCCTGTGGGTGGCAGATTTAAAACTCAGAGTGTTTTCCTTTAGAACTGTATTGTTAAAAGGAAGCATACTGTTAAGACAATGTAAAGTTTCATTTTCCTTGAATTTAACAGGAAAAAAAAATAGACTTGCCAATTTCAAAGTGTGATTAGGGCCTGGAGGTGTAGCTCAGTAGTAGAATATCTACTGAATTTTGTGAGGCGCTGGTTTGATTCCTAGTCCCCCCAAAAAAAGAAGAAAAAAGAAAGAAAAGAGGAGAGAAAGTATCCTTCCAAAAGGATTCCTCTAAGATCACCTTTTTTAAACCTCGGTGCCTTTAAAATATTATTGAAGGGGCTGGCAAGGTGGCCCAGTGGGTAAGAGCACTTGCTTCCAAGCCTAATGACCTAAGTTTGATCCCAGAGGCCACACGGTAGAAGTTGTCCTCTGACCTCCACACATAGGCTGCGTCTTCTGACTTGCGCACATGCGCACATGCACGCACACACACTATTGAAGTTCAATAGCACGCCATCTTAGTATTAATGAAACCTAAGCCATAGACAGTCTGAATGCTCAGTTCCCACCCTTGGAGGTTTGTTCCCATCTCAACACTGACTGTTTACATTAGCATCACGATCCCCAAATTGCTGGGTTGTTTCTTTGTTTGCTTGTTTGCCACAACTAGAGATGGAATCCAGGGTGAGTGTTTACTACCTCTGAACTACCTGCTGTCAACACCCAGATTCGGTGTTATGGTTGAGCTCCTGACTGAAGGGATGCTGTCAGTAAATATTCTCCTTCAAGGAAGACTTCTGTGTTCCAAGCTGCTTTTGTCTTTTGGTTTTGAGACTATTCATGGCTGCTCTTCTCCGAGTGGTGTCTTAACTAGGAATAATGTTCCTGGGTCACACTCCCTCCTTCTGAACATTGTACACACTGCTGCATTTTATTCACCAAAGCAGGAGGGAACAGAGGGCCAAGGGAAAATAGATTTTTCTCTTTCTATGTGTGTGTAAGCATGTGTGCAAATGTGGGGCAAGGGTAAGCATGCTCATCCATGTGCAAAAGGAGGCCAGACATTGACACTGGCTGTCTCTTTCAATAGTCACTTTGCTTTTTGTGGCCAGGTCTGTCACTGAACATGGAGCTCATCCAGTGGGTAGACTGTTTTCTACACAGGTGCTGGGGTTCCGAAGTCAGATTTGCTAGGCAAGCATGAACTATCTCTCCAGCACCCTATTTTCTGTTCTAGTGCCCAAAGATGTTTCTTATTATTTAAATTTGTTGATTAACCAATGTCCTGGCTAGTCTTATGACATTATGACACAAGCTAATAGTCACTGGAGAGGAGGGAGCCCCAATTGAGGAAATGCCTCCATAACCTTGGGTTGTAGACAAGCCAGAAGGACATTTTCTTAATTAGTAATCAGTGTAGAAGGGCCCAGCTCATTGTGGGTGGTGCCACCCCTAGGCTGGTGGTCCTGGGTTCTATAAGAAGGCAGTCTGAGCAAGCCAGGAGGAGGAAGCCAGTAAGCAGCACCCTCCATGGCGTCTGCATCAGCTCCAGCCTCCAGGCTTCTGCTCTGTTTGAGTTCCTGTCCTGATTTCCTTCCGTGATGAACAGTGTTATGGAAGTGTAAGCCAAATAAGCCCTTTCCTTCCCAAGTTGCTTTGGTCATGGGATTTTATCACCGCATTAGAAATCTAAGACATCCAAGCTGTCTTGATAGTGAGATTTTTGTATCAATTTTTTTCTGGAACTTGCCAGACTCCATCAATTTAAAACTTCTGTGACATTTTCAGTGACATTTTCCTACATCACTCTTTTCCTACCTTTCTGCCTTCTTATCTCTTTCTTGCTTTGCTATCACTAATATCACACTTTTTAGTGTATTTTTAAGTGTTTTCTTATTACTAACCTAACAATATCACTACACTTTGAAGGGAACGTACCTGACATCATTTGAATGGGTAACCAAAATTAGAACTACTATATACAGGCAAAGACACATAATAGTCATTTTTATAACTTCCTCGGCAATTCCAGAATTGCTTGTGTCACATAGGGAATCATTGTCTATTTTGTATATTACCAGATTCTTTTAATGTTTACTGATGAATTTTGTAACAAATTCCTGGTGTGTGTAGCATATCAAGAGGTCCCTGGTTCAAATCCAGGTGCCCCCTCCAGGGTCCCGGAAGTGTCTTCTGACCTTATCAGCTGACACCTTAATCCCGCCACATATCTTACACTTTGGACAATTCTGCCAAAGCTAGTAAGGTTAGTGTAGTATTTCAAGATGGGCATAAGTGTCAGGGCTGGCTGTTTATATATTATTTACATAACAGTCACATGCTCTTGTCTTAGTCTCTTACTGAATATCCCCTTTTAACTTATGGCCTTAACTGATTATTTTGGATTTTTGAAAAAGATCTATTTATTTATTATGCATACAGTGTTCTGCCTACATGTATGCCTACAGGTCAGAAGAGTACACCAGATCTCATTACAGATGGCTGTGAGTCACCATGTGGTTGCTGGGAATTGAACTCAGGACCTCTGTAAGAGCAGCCAGTGCACCAAACCTCTGATCTATCTCCCCAGCCCAATTTTGGATATTACACTTTTGCCAGATCTATCTCTCCAGCCCTGTTTTGGATATTATACTTTTGCCATTTTGTTTAGTGAAAATATATCAGACTTCAGTAAAAATAACTCAATCACTGTGCTTGTTCATAGAATAAAGCTTGTCTTATTTCTTTGTGTGCGTGACTCTATGTGAATACACATGACTGCATGTGTATGTGTACATGACTGTGTGTATGTGTATATTACTATCTGTGCATGACTCTGTGCATGACTGTATGTACATGACTATATGTGTACACAACTGTGTTTATGTGTACATAACTATGTATGTGCATAACTGTGTGTGTATATGTGCATAACTGTGTGTTTGTAGACTGGAAAATGGTATTAGTGTCTTCTTCAGTTGCTCTCCACCTTACTTTCTGAGACAGAATCACAGAGCCCGGGGTGAGGGGGCTCCCTAATTCAGCTGACTGACAGGCTGCAAACTCCAGGGTCCACCTATCTTTGCCTCCCCAGGTGGGATTACAGATGTGGGTCACCATGCCTTTTGAATGTGAATTCTGAGGACCTAAATTCAAACCCTCATGCTTTGCAGTGAGCTTTTCTCAAGAAAGCAATCTTCCCAGCCCCCAAATTCATTTCCTTTCTTGCAACATATTTTGGCAAATTCTGTTAATATTCATCAGTATGTAATTATCATGTATACAAAAGTCAAGAATTTTTCTCTCAGTGCTCTGTCCCTGTTCAAAAATATGGGAGTTCCTTATTACTATGTAACAGACATAAGGCTTTTGGTTGTGTTCATAAAGGGTACAGATTTTACACCTTGGCTTCTCCTTTGGGAATTACAGGGAAGTCTTTGCTGGAGAAGGAGGGACTAGGATAGGCCAGGCTTTGATAGTTCCCAGATCAGCAATAATTGGGCAAGAACAGAGACAGTAGCAGTGATGTGAGGAGCCGGAATTTCTCTGTCACTATCTTTTCGTCCCAGCCTCTGTGCACATAGTTGACCTCGTAAGTCAATGAAGGTAGATTCAGCCAATAAGAATTACCAGTGAGGGCTGGACAGATCGCTCAGCAGTTAAGAGCACTGGCTGGTCTTCCAGAGGTCCTGAGTTCAATTCCCAGCAACCGCATGGCATGTGGCTTGCAACCATCCTCCATGCTGTCCTCTTCTGGCATAATGCCATACATGCGGATAGAACATTCATACACACAAAATAAATAAATCTTACAAAAACAGAATTACTGGTGAACTGTTTTTGAGGTAGTAGAGTGGGGAGGCATCTTTGATGACCTCGTAGTTTATGGCTTGAGAATGGTAGTGCCCTAAGGGTGTCAGAAAGAGCTAGGTCTCTTCATATTTTTCTGGTTCCATGCCTGTTTTAATAAGTGCTACCTGGCTGAGAAAAGTCCCCATGGCCTTCCTTACACAGATTTTTCAAACATTTCTTAGCTATTTTGTCACCCATTCCTACCTGTGACATTTGTAATCATTTGGCTAAGTTTTTAAAATAATCTCATAATTAGATTTAAATGTCTTTAAAACTTTTATGCTATCTTGGGAATTGCTAACCTTACAATATTTAAGTCTTTCTAATCAGAAACTTCATCCATTTTCTGGGTTTTTAGAATCTTTTATTTTAAATTACATTTATCTATTTCTTTATATTTTTAAATTTCATACAATATATTTAGATTATATTTTTTCCCTTTCCCAATTCCTCCCTAC
Source organism: Phyllotis vaccarum (assembly GCA_033318265.1). Taxonomy (NCBI): domain Eukaryota; kingdom Metazoa; phylum Chordata; class Mammalia; order Rodentia; family Cricetidae; genus Phyllotis; species Phyllotis vaccarum. The sequence goes on from JARWLC010000012.1 coordinate 73,533,708, forward strand.
TCAACCAATTGCATGTTCTTTCTCTCTTAATAAAAAAAAAGCAAACAGGAAAAGCCAAACCATGCAGTCTGTTTTCTGGCCATCTACTCCTGAGCATGAGGCCTTCCCTGAAGTATGGTTCATATACCCATGTCACTTCACGGAGAAAAACTAATTTTCCTCTCAGAAGCTATCAGTTGCAATAACTTCTCGGGTAGGAGTTGGACTTTGTGCCTTCTCCTGTTCTCCATGCCAGGACACTTACTGATTGGTTGTGTACTTGTGCCTGTGTTCATTTGCCACAGCTCAGATGTGGCGGTCAGAGGTCAACCCGAAGAAGTTGGGGTTTTTATTTGCCACATGAGTCCTAGGGATCTAAGTGGAGTGGTCAGGGCTGATGACTCTCACCTTTATATATGACCGATCTCACTGGCCACACTTTTCTGTTCTTTAGACTCCTTTCCTTTCTTTCTCTCTTTCTTTCTTTTTAAACACTGATTTTTTTTTTAAACTTTATTTTATGTGCATTGGTGTGAAGTTACCAGATGCCCTGGAACAGGAGTTACAGACGGTTGTGAGGTGCCATGTGGGTGCTGAGAATTGAATCTGGGTTCTCTGGAGGTGCTCTTAACTGCTGAGCCAGCTCTCCAGCCCCCTAGACCTAATTCTAATGAGTTTTTGTTATTTTTTTCTTATAAATCTTACGTATTTCTGGCAGGTATATCTGCATTTCATAACAGTTTGGATTATTGTTGTGAATGGAGCCGCCACCCACTCCGATTTGTTTTATTTACTTTGATGGAATTGAATTAAGATCTCTCTCTCCCTCCCCCCCTTCTCCCTCTTCATCTCTCTCTCTCACTCACTCTTTCAATTCCAGTGTAATATAGTCACTTTGCTGAGTAATTTCTTGTCGACTCAGCAGCCTTTTAGTTAATTCTTTTGTATATTCTGGGAGGAAATGACTGCCCTTCCGTCTTTCTGGAGACACAACTCTCTTGACAAAAGTCTAGGTTCTTGGTACAGAACCCTGAGTAGATGCTCACCTCACCTCGGCCTCTTTCATAGTGTCAAGCACATAGTACAGCTCAGTGAGCATCCCTCAGACGATCTTAACCATTTGGTTAAGATCTTTTCTGGATCTAGGTGGCAGCCCCTTGACAGATTACCCCAATTCAGGGTCTACTCTTAACCTCTCAGAGAGTTAGGGGCTCTGGAAGATCAGTGACCTGTAAATGGCATGGGCCTGAGGTCTAGCCCTGCCTCTGCTCCATAGCTGTTTCCCTCAGTCTGGCTCTGGCTCTGGGTGACAGGACTCTGTTCTTTAGCTCAGACTCCACAGATAGAAGAGCTGCATGCTTGGGGCCTGTTCCCTTCTCATGCTCTGGACTCTGGGAATCCTTTTCTGTCTTGGAAAAAGCCTCCAGTGTCTGATCGAGAGCCTAGCCACCTTCACTTTGAGTGGTCTGGGGAGTGTGAGAGCTGGTGAAGCAAAGGACCAGGGTCTGGCCAATAGCTCTCTGTTGATAGTTCCAAGTCGTGTTGGTCTTGGTAACTGAGGCCAAAGTGACCCCAGGTAAGGCCTTTCTTTCCCCAAATCTCAAGCGAGCCTTTTCTTAACATTGGAGATGAGATTAAATTGCAGAATATAATCTGGAGAAGAAGCTGAAGGTGTCTTTCCTGGTAACTTTTGAGGTGACAGCGTTATAATGGCTAAGAACTTGGATCAAGGCTGCTACCCGGCTCCTGTGTTAATTTTCCATCGCTGCTATAACAGATCGCCACAAACTCAGGGCTTTATAACAATATCTTGTCCCTCTGGACTTCAGATGTTTGAAATGGGTCCGAGGTGAAGTCAGAGTTCCAGCAGAGCTTAGCTCCCTTGGCCGACTCGGGAGAATTTGTTCCTTAGCACATGGCCATCCCCAAAGCCAACAGGAGAGTCATACCAGCCTCTGCTCTCATCAGATTCTCTCCCCCACCTGCTTCCCTTCATTCTTTTATTAGTATAACACCCAGATAACTCAGAATAATCTCCCAATCTTAAACAATCTTTTTAAAATATTTACTTATTGATGTGTTTTGCCTGCATGTATGTGTGCACATGTGGGCTTAGGGCCCACTTAAGTAAGAGGGCATCAGCTCTCCTGAAACTGGAGTTACCGGTGTTGTGAGCCACCGTGTAAGTGCTGGGAATTAAACAGGGGATCTCTGCAAGAGTACCAAGTGCTCTAAATTTCTGACCCATCTCTGCAGCTCCTATAACCTCAAGATTCTTAATTTAATCACACATTTAAAGTCCCTTCACCTCGTAACATATTAAAAAATTAATAGAATGACTATGGTAAGTTCTGTGGAAAGTCTCTGATAGCCTATATTTTAAATTGACTGATAAAAACTATATAGGTAAACCATGATGCTCTTATATGCATTATAGAACTGGAAAAATCCAACTAACTAGAATACCCGTCACATTACATACTTACCATTAGTATTTTTGCGCGCATAAAATATTAAGGTAGAGATATACATTCTTTGATCTAGTAATCTATTGTTTGTACTCTAGTTCATCGAGAGAAAGACACCCCATACATTAGGCTGCCTAACATGGATATTATGCTACTAAATCACTGTTCACATCAGTCAAAAAAAAAATAAAAGGTTGAGAAGAAAAGCCTGGAAAAAAAATGCACAAGCAGGAAATCACGTGAGTGATTGTCAAAATGGAGCCTGTTGAACTAAACAATTGTCCTATTAGAGGGGCTAATAAAAAGAATACATTAGGTTTATCCCTGTGGACCTAAAGGAATGCCCTGAAGGAAAGATTAAAGAAGGAAGTTACCAGGTAATTGTAATATGATTTTTTTTTTAAGAACAAACATTAGACCTCCACATTGTTTAGCTGTAAGTCTTGGTATGTAACTGCATTGCTGTATGGGTGGAGGAATTTCTTTCTTTTTAAAAATGTATGTTTGTATATGGGTGCACATATGCTATGGCATGCATGTGGAGGTCAGAGGACAGCTTGCAGAAATAGGTTGTCTCCTTCTACCTTATAGGTTCTGGGGAATCAAACTCAGGTTATCAGGTTTGCCTGAGAGTACCTTTACTCCCTGAACTTGCTGGCTTTGTAGTAGCTTTGTACTGTCTGGTATTTCATGGATAGATCCAGTATCATAACCATAACCATAGATACCAAGGAAAGAAAAAGCATAAACTGAGAAATAGCATGCCCTAAGGGGATCTTATATGTCCACAGCATCTACTGCCGAGGCTGTGCCAAACCTCTGTGTTGCGCATGTGCCATCCTGGACCGCAGCCACAGCCATCTCCAGTGTGACATTGGGGAGGAGATAGAGAAGCGGCATGAGGAGCTGGGCACCATGACACAGGCACTACAGGAGCAGGACAGGACCCTCGACAATGCTCACACACAGATGCGGTCGGCCATAGGCCAGCTGGAGCACGAACGTGCAGACACTGAGGAGCGGATTCGCTCACGCGTTCGCCAGGTGGTAGAGCATGTTCAGGCACAGGAGCGCGAGCTGCTCGAGGCGGTGAATGCACGCTACCAACGTGACTACCAGGAAATAGCTGGTCGACTGGACCGTTTAGAAGCTGTGCTGCAGCGCATCCGCAATGGTGGGGCACTGGTCAAGAAGATGAAGCTCTATGCCTCTGACCAGGAGGTGCTGGACATGCATGGCTTTCTGAGCAAGGCACTCTGCCGCCTGCGCCAGGAGGAGTCCCAGAACCAGCAAGTCCAGCTGCGCACCAGTGGCTTTGATGAGTTCAAGATGTGCCTGCAGGACTTGATCTCCTGCATCACCCAGAAGACAGGTAAGAACTGAAGCCACACTCATGGGCAGCTAGTTTGACATTTACAAGGCCCTTGCTATCCCCGTGGGAAGGCAAGACAGAAAAGATGATCTCCCTTTGAAAGAGGAAAGACAACTATCAGGTCTTAGGTTCCAGAGGGCAGAATAAAAGGTTATGATGATCTGGTGTGGCAGGCACCCAGAGGAGACACTTTGCTAACTTAAAGGACTCTGTGGAATTAGATGTGACTCTGTCAGCCTTGGGGAACATGTGGAAATTGAGAACCTGTTTAACTGAGAACCAGATGTGGTATCGTTGCAGCCCATTCTAAGGACCTCTTAAGTCCCCCATGCCTAGGGAAAGAAAAGTCAACTGGGATGTAAGGTTAGGAGAGAAGGAGGCTCAGAAAACCTAGCAGTGAGGTACTTGGTCAGACACAGAAAGGAAGAATTCCCCTAGAATGAGGCAGCCAACCACCAGCCTCTAGGTCCTTACTGGTACTGGGCTCTTATGGGATACAGAAGCGGCAGACCAGTTCCTTCCACAAAAGTTGTCCTATCCAACTGGGAGAGAATCCTGGTCCACATGACAGGCTTGGCTCTGAATCAAATTCCAGAAGCTGTGTCCTGTATGAGCTGGTGCCATCAAGGGGCTTTCAAAACAAAGACCACGAGTGCACATGTACAACACCTTCAGGGCTTTGGTTTAAATCTTTGGCTGAAAGGTCAACTCTGAGCAGCTATTAAGGGTACCCCTACTGGCTCCTGGCAAGTTCCAAGAATAAAGGCTCAATCCAGCTGTGGGCTGGAAAAGGTAAGGTCCTAGAATGGAAATGGACCTGTATCCTCTTTATCTAGGCAGTGAATGATTCCCCAAAGATGAAGAGATGTACACTTGGGATTTAGAGCCAAAGGTGTCACCCTGCTACCTTCTCCGCTGTTCTCATTGGATTCATGCCTACAGTAGCCAACTCCAGCCCCTCTGTGGAGACATGGTCAATAGTGAATACCCAGGAAAAGCAACAAGGGCTTCCTCTCTCTCCCTGTCCCTGCCCAGAATTCTCTTTACGAGTCTGCTCTTGTATTTTCTCTGGTTTCTTCCAGATGCAGCTGTAGCCAGGAGAGCCAACCCAGAGGCAACCGGCATGCCTAAGAACTCTTTTGACCTTGAGCAGGTGAGAGGGATTTGATATGTAAGGAGAGGTGGTAGGCAAGACGTTGGGAGTCCTGATGTCCTGTGACAGCAGGGAGAGCGTTAAGGAAGGGTTGGCTGGCTGCTGCAGTGCTCCTAAATGCTTGAGTAGCTCTTGATGGGCCATGAGCTAGTTTGGGAGGGGTCAGACCCAGAGGTGGGCAGGAAGTGAAGGAATTGAATGTAAACAATGGCCCTGTTGGATATGACACAGGATATCCCTGAAGCTCCCACTAAATGTAGGATCCATTTTCTGGGGCTGGTGGAGGTGAATCTCCACCCCGACCCACATGGTTCTTGATTTAAGGTTAGGAGTCAGGGCTCAATCCCACAGATTCCAGGGTCATCATATACCTAAAGCCTACCGTTTTTTTGGGTGGGAAGACATCCTTAGGTAATCTCATGTTGGTATTCCCTCTGCTACACCCTTGACTCGGTGGTTTTCATGCACATGCCTTTGGGGACAGGAAATGTATTCATTCTCAAGGTGCTTCTCTCTCTTCTGATTGCTCTGATTTAGAGCACAGGTATCCTCTCTCTTCTCCCCCAGCAACACTTGGAGCATGGCCCCCTGCAGCAGGATAAGCCTCCCAGTTCCTGCGCTTAGCATCTTTCTCCTCCCCAGCTTGGTACTCCGTTGTGTGCGTCTGCATGTCAAGATGTGGGCCCAGGACCAAGCAGAGCTTCTGGTGGGAAACAAGGGTATTAAGCCTCTCTAGATTTGCCTTGGGATAACCCACAGGCAAGAGATTGCTGTGAGCTACAGCAACCCAGAGAGGTTTCCGGGGGGAGGCAGGATTTTGAGAATATCAGAGCTACTAGAGAGAATGGAGTCTAAGGCCTTTTGCAGAGATGCAGACCCAAAGAGACTCAGCTGTGAAGCAGTTTGAACTTGAACTTTGGCACTTCTCTCTTTTACAAAACTTCCTGCTTTATACTGTGCTCATCTCCTGGGTGCTGGAAGATAGGACTCTAGACAGATGTGGGTAGCAGTATATGGGTATAGAGGTCACAGGAGGCAGGCACAGACCTCTCTGGGTAATGTGACTGAATTAGTCTTGTCAGGAGAGGCAGCTCTGGCTCTCACAGCACTGCATCAGAAGGAAAAGTATTTATGATTTTAAAACTCTTACCCAGTGGTTCTCAACCTTCCTAATTCTTCAACCCTTTAATACAGCTCATGTTTTGGTGGCCCCCCCCAACCATAAAATTACCTTGTTACTACTTCATAACTGTAATTTTGCTACTGTAAAAAAAATCATAAGGTAAAAATGTAAATATTTGGTTTTCCAATGACCTTAGGCAACCCCTGTACAGAAAGGGTCATTCAAGCCCTGAAGGGGTCACGACCCACATGTTGAGAACTACCATTCTAAGGCAACTATGAATCAGTTGTGAATTTTCCCCCTTTACTGTCTCTGCTTCTTTAGTGTTGGTGAGTGGGGTGTTCAGGAAACAGAAGAAGAGGCACCCACCCATCCTTGCACACAAGGAATTCCTAGCCTGAGTAGAATGAGCCTTTTATATGTCAGAAATTGCAGAGCTATAAAGTCAAAGATAAGACGTTTAAACATTTTTGCTCCTGTTCTGAGGATTGAATCTGGGGCTCGGTACATGGCAGGCAGGTGCTTTATCATTGAACTGCCTGCCCAGCTCCATGTATAAGTTTGTATTTGAACATCCACCTCTAGTATTTTGGGGATAGGAATGGATTGGTAAGTCATGTGGTAATTTTTTTAAATTTTATGTGTATGAATGTTTGGCCTACACATAAGTGTACCATGTGTGTACAATACCTAAGGAGGCCAGAAGAGAGTATCAGATCCCTAAGACTGGGGTTACAGATAGATGTGAGCTGCCATGTGGGTGCTGGGAACTGAACCTGAGTCCTTTGCAAGAGCAGCCAGTGATCTTAACCTCTGAGACATCTCGTCAGCTCCTTTTTCATTTTTTGAGGAACCTCCCCTGCTTCATTTTGATATAGATATACAAAACACTGAGCACCAAGTCTGACATGGAATAATAATAGTATTTATTATATTCATTAGCTATGCTCACCACCCCCACTAATGGGACTCTGTAAATACCGCATACTCTTCTAGATATGTTGAATATGTTTGGCACATTTCATCCATATTGCCATATGAAACAAATATTATCTTATTTTTTGTAAGGAGATTGAGGCCTGGTGAGTTTTAAGTGATTCCAGTGTAGAGCAGCTGCTGGACAGAGTTAAAGCTCCTGGGAAGAGGCAAGCTCATAGGAGGCTGGGCTTGGATTTCCTCACTGCAGCAACTCTGCCACTGCTGAGGGAGGTTCTGCTCTCAACAGAAAGAAGCTTGTCTAGAGGCATGCAAGATAGGCCAGCTGTCAGGCATGTTCTAAGGAGTTGGGCCCTGTGGTCCCTGCCTCATCAGGCAATAGAAGTGGTACATGGATACTGGCAATCCAAGGTCAGAGGTGACATCAAAGAAGGTTTGGAAGGATCTACTTATCCCAGTAAGCTCTTTGATTTGGACCAGAAAGCTTACAACAGAGGCAAATTGTTAGTCCCAGGGTCCATGATTTCTGACCTTCTTGTTACTTGATTTTACAGCCCAAGGACGTGCAGAGGGCACAGGCTCAGGCCCTGAAGATGTCTACGACCCAGTCTGTGGCTGTGGTACAGTCAGTGCCAGGAGCACACCCTGTTCCAGTATATGCCTTCTCCATGAAAAGCCCCACCTATCGAGAGGTAAGTTCCCTTCTCAGCCCTGCCTCATCTGAAAGGCTCAGACTCTAGCCATCAGTGAGGCATAGCCGGATGAGAAAGTGGGCCTTCCTGGGGCCTTTATTTGCTCAGCATGTACTCCATATTCTCCATTGCTCTGGGATCCTCCCCTAGGAAGCTCCCAGTAAGCTTGAGACAGTCTCAGCTCAGCTTGAATGCTGAGACAGCCAAAGCCGGGAGGCCAACAGTGGCCATGACCAGTGTACGTGACAACCCAAGAGAACTTCCTGTTTGCAGAGACATGGTCAGCATGGTCAAAGGAACAGGAGCACAAACATGCCACAAGGCTCTGACACTCAGCTCAGGGTCCTCAACCCAGCAACACTAGAGGCACCTGAGTCACCCTGTAACTCTCCACTGTGCAGGAGGCCACTCAGACAGTCACCCCCAGGAAGAGGAAGTGCTGTAACAGCAATTGTTCCAGGAAGATCATCAAGATGGAATCCACAGAGGAGGATGACGACAGGTTGACCACCAGCTCCCCTGAGCAGCCCAGGCCCAGCACTTCCAAGGCCATCTCGCCTCCCCACTTAGATGGGTCTTCCAGCCCTGAGAGCTCCATCCTAGAAAAAGAGTCCCTCTTGCTCACCAGCAACCATGTCACCGACGACTCAGGGAAAACAGGTAGGGAGATCAGGCAGGCCGGCACCTGGGTAAGACCTTCACGCTGTCCTCCAATATCGGAAACACCTCCAAGCCCCCTCACATTCTGATCATACCTGGGCACTCAAAGCCACCAGGATTCCCTTGCACACATTGTTCTGAGCTGCCATTGAGTATGGTGGGGGTAATTTGCGCTGTACTTTACTGTGATCCCAGTGTGGGACACCTGATGGGCTAGGCCCTAGTTCTGACTCTTTCCTCCAAAACTCTGCCGGAGATATATACTCTACTGGCTGGCCATCTCTCACCCCAGCCAGAGGAAATCTCAGGAAGGATTTAATGCCACCACCCCCTCTCCATTTCAGAAGAGCGAATTGTGGTGATCAGCAGCTCAGAAGACTCAGATACAGACAATCTGGTGAGTAACTCAGGGTCCAGTCTAGGACTCCTGCCTTAAGGTCCCAAGGGCTACAGCCTCAGCGGGCGACACTCGGCTCATCTGGCACCTGGGAAATTTTCCAGCAAAGCAATAAAAGCCTAAAGTGTACCAAGGAGAGTCTGCAGGTACCCACTGCAGACTTATTGCACCCTAGCCCTCTCGATGCACCAGGGAATGCCTCTGCAATGCTTGCTAGACTGCTTCCACCAGGGCCTGACTGTCCTCTGGAATATCCATTGCCTAGATCTTCCTTGTATATTTCCTATCTGCTAAGTTCTCCATGAGTAGAACTGGACAAGAGCTCATTCTCTGGCTAATCAATGACCCAGACATAGTGGTTCATGCCTTTAATGGCAGCATTCAGGAGGCAGAGGCAGAATAGATTCCTGAGAGTTCAAGGCTGGTCTGATTTACATAGTGAGTCTCAGGACACCCAGGGCTATGTAGACAGATCCTGTCTGAAAAACAACAAAATCAGTCAGTGAAGGCTAATGATGGATACAGTGTGTCTATAGGTAACAGGGAGTCTTATTTACTTCTCTATTTCTGGGAAGAGATACCATGGCAAACACATCTTATAGTAGAAAGAGGCAGGCAGGCATGGTGCTGGAGCAGTGGCTGAGAGCTCACATATAATCCACAAACACAAATTACTCCTAACCGGGATGATAAAGGCTTTTGAAACCTAAAAGCCCACTCTCAGTGACACACGCCCCAAAAGGCCACACCTCCTAATCATTCCCAGTCCCACCAACTGGGTTCCAAGTATTCAAACATTTGAGCTTATAGGGAACATTCTCATTCAAACCACAACAGGAGCTACATGTAAGAATTTACTTCATATTAGAAAACTTCTTTAGAAGTATTGTATAGTAGTGACTCTTCTGTATCTGGATGTATGTTATTAAAGAAGTGTCCAGAGATAACAGAGCCTAAGCAGAGAGAGAGGTTAGGTCCCAAGATTCTTTGCAGCCCACAGTCTGGGCCACTGGATATCACTACACCACTCTCTTCGCCAACCCATTCCCCCTGCTGAGCACCCAAAGAGCCTCCCACCCACATCCGGACCTCCCATTTCAACAGAGCCTGCAGTCTACCTGAAGGTGCCTGCCAGCCACCAGCTTGGTCTTCCCATCATCCCACTGAGCAAGCTGATGGCCCTGATACCAAGTCTTCCAGCCAGCCTACCACTTGCCAGAAGTATCCTGCTGTCCTCTGTCAGATCTACACTTCCTCACACAAAACAAGGAGAGGCACCCTTCACCCTTGTGGCCTCTAGCCACCAGGGATCTTAGGCCCCAACACAGGCCTCCTCTTGTGTCTCAGGCCACCACCCCTGCCACCATAGGGTTTCTCAGGCACTCTGCTGATGCCTACACACAAAGGGGCATCAGCACACTCTTCTGGATACGGGGGTGGGAGGACGACTCTCCCAGGGCTCCCCCAATTTTCACCAGTGACTTTGCAACTTAATTTTTTCCCTTGCTTCTCTATGGCTTTTCGGCCTAACGCTTCTTCCATGGGTGGTGCACAGGTGGCAGGTCCCATCAGAGAGTCCAACAAAGCCCCCATGGAGAATCCCCAAGTTCAAGGCCCACCTTGTAGTCTTTGAAATGTCATTACCACCACCCTACCCATCCAAGAGGCCCCATTCCTACCAGTCCAGGTCTAGGCCGTCTATCAGACAGGCCTCTGAGAACTTGGGTTCTTCCCTCCGCCATGGCTGCTTGCCACCCCATCCCACTGTCTGCAGTCCCGTGGCCAGTTATCCCTGCCCATGAATGCAGAGACCCTATCCATCCCAAGGCCTGGCAGGTACGACCGCTCAATAAATACTTGTTAAATGATCTCTGTTGCGAACCCTTATTCCAGAGCCATCAGATCCTGTGTAGGATCTTCCCTACAGTTGTCTTCTCCCTGCCTGGAGCTTAGCTCTTCTCAGGGGGAGACCATGTTTGTCTTGCTTTCACACATAGGAGCATCCAAAGCGGGAAGCAGGACAAGGCCTGTTCAGCTCACTACCGGGAGGTCCAGCTCTTAGGGTGTAACTAACCTTATTTCCCCAATTTGTTTTGGACACCTGCCCACCTCCCTGTCCTAGAGGGAAGGTAAGACCATCTGCCCTCTAGATTTCTTAACACCCACCATCTGTCTTACATTCCTTGGTCTTTGAAGGATCTTCAGCCTGCCACTTCGGCTGCCTAGCAGTGATATGGCCACCCTGCGTTTCTTGGCAACATCTCTAAATGGACAGCCACTTGTTCCTTGAGCCCTCAAACCTACCATCACCTCCTTCTGGCAGAGGTGTTTCCATCATTATTTCATGGAGACTTGCTGGCAGAAACGACCACAGAAAGATTCAGGGCCCTTTTGACTCTCTGCTGCCCCCTAGAGACAAGCTGGAGAAAAGCCACACAGGGAAGCAAGAGCAAAGGACTTCTGGTCACACCCTCCCGGTTCTCATTCAGCTCCCCAGGAACACTTCCTTGGGCACCATCCTGGTCTTCACTCTTTCTGTTGACTGTACATTTTGCTCTTGGGAGGAAACAGAAACCCTTTTGACAGTGTGAGAATCATGGGCCTCTGCTACCTAATGAAAGATTTACCTATTGCTGTCACTTCCCTTCATCTGCCCCTTCTGCCTCTAAGACCCACACCTGTGTCCTGGCTAGCTGGCCCAGCCCCTGCCCTTTGAGAAGCCTAACTCTATCTCATGCTCATCCGCTTGTATCTTCTGATTCACCTGCTTCCTGCTTGCCAGTCTGCCCACTGCCTGCTTCTCTCTTGGCTTGTACTTCAGCTGCTTCTCATCTCACTTTCTGAAGTTCCCCACCATGCCTACAAACCCTACCCATCAGCACCAGGGAAGCTCCAGGCCTCTCAACACAGTGATCCCAGATAGTCCATAGCATTGTTGACTGGGTTGGCCTTTTCCCAGAACCTGTTTTCTCTTTGCACATCTGGGTACTCCATTCTAGGTCTCTTTGCTTTTGTAAAGGTCAGCATTGTGGCATTGGCTCTGGGTCTTCTTTTCCCTATACTCTGTGCAGCCCGCTCTGACTAGGTGTTGGCCAGAGAGCGCTGATGCCCATGCTTGCTCCTGCATGCCAGACCAGAATGTCAGCTCCCATAGGTACCTCACAATTCTCTGTTTCCTCCTGAGTATTCATTGTACCGTCTGCCTAGATACACAAGCTGAGAGGCCAGGAGACCCCTTTTAACTAACTGTTTCTCACCTCCAGCCAAAACTTGATCCTTGCCTTCCTGTGGCTTGTATTCTTCTGTTACACAGACATTTCTTTCTAGCTCATCATCATTGAGAAAGTTCTAGCTACTGCCCGAGGATGGAAGTGGAAACCCAGGAAGGAACCGTGGAGAGAAGCATCCCAACAGTTTCCCTGGACATTGTGCAGGGTTGAGTTCAGGAGATGCCACAAGCAGCGTGGCAGATGGGAAGAGGAAGAGAGGATGCTACTCCACCATCACTGGTGTTACCAGGGTCACCGAGGGAGGAGAGAGATACACATTTCAGATTAGGAAGAGATGACAGGCTAGAAAGAATTGCTCACTGCAGAGCAAGCCTGGGGAGCAGAAGAGTCCATTGCTTTGTGTATATATATAAAAACCGACATTATGGGAGTCCCAAACTTAAAAATAAACTAGATCCTCTCTCTCATGCATTTCACTCTCATCGTCCAGGACCCCTCCCCCCAAACCCCTGGGGCATTATAGCATACCTCCCCGGAAATTTCCACTCTGCAGCTTAGAGAGCCTGGAGGGAGGGACAGTGCTCCAGGCTACCCAGCCGCATGTCCTCACTGGGGGACTTTTGTTCTGCCTTGCAATGGGGATCTGCTCTGCGTACTGGCCCCATTAAAGTGCCACCTTTTCCTAGTGAGCCCATGGGGGTAGACCCCAGCTTGGCCTGCAGCTCTATCTGAGGTGAGAGACTAGCAAGGAGGAATGTATTGGAAGAGCTCAGTCACAGATTTGGAGCAGAAGGCAAGTCCTGGTCTCTTGTAGAGTCCATGGGATGAGAACTGTTGTTTAAACCCTAGAAGGGTGGTCAAGCCCTGCATCTAGCCAGGGCCACTATCTGAGGAGTCACAGCAGAAGAGATAGGTATTCTCACCCATATTTGTGACAGATGACCAGACACCTTGGCTGCAGAAGGACCAAGCAGGAAGGGGCCCAGTTCAGGGGGCAGTCTGTGATAGACCTAGCAATGATGACTGGCCGAGGCAAGGAGGCCCATGGGCAGCAGCTGACACAGAGATGCAGTCATGACCGATGAGTATGTATACCAGAGAATGTGAGTCGGGTGCTTGGCTGAGAAGGTGAGGACTGTTTGCCGAAGAGCAGAGCTGTCTGCAGAAGGGCTGGAGCAGTGGGCAGAAAACATCATAGCAGTCAATTAGCTGGCCTGATTTCCTAATATCTTTGTCATGTCCCCAAGGCCTTTAAGACTGCAAGAGCTAGGCATTTGTGTCTTTAACCCCAGAGATGCGTGTGTCTTGCTAAACTGAGCCTAGCTGTAGCTGAAATTTGAATGCAGAGAAAATTCCTCAGGATCGCAACTCTCGCTGAGCATTGATGGACAATACTGGATAGATGGCCCCTCGAAGCTGAATGCCGGCTTCCAAAGGGTTTGGCTTGTGCCTGTTCAGCTGGTGATCAAACATAGAATGAACCATATGTAGACCGGGGATTCTCAAGTCTGGCTGTGCACTGAGGTGTTTAAGTAGCTGCGGATTGCTGGGTCCCACTCGGGCATATTCTAACCTAACTGTTCCATGTGCAGCCTGGACTTCCAGAGCTTTTTATGCCACTAAGGCCTGACTAAAAATCAAGCACCACTGAATTGGGGATTCACTTGGGCATCTGGGTGAGAGGAGTGTTCATTTGTTTTAAAGAAAGTGACATTTACATAGTGAGTGTGAGACGGGAGGGTCTCGATTTGGTCAGTGAAGGGAGGGGAGCTTACAGCCCACGGTGACACTTAACCCTCCCCCCCCCCATCCCATCCCATCCCTTGGGATCTCAGCATCATTTCACAGTTTCTTAAAGTAGTTTTCCTTCCCTTCGCTGTTCTCAACCCTGGGCTGACCTCTCCTTCCTCAGCTTTATTCCCTTCTGCCTCCATTCTCTCCCCTCCCCCCAACCAGCATATCTCTCTCTGTCTCTCTCTCCCCCTTCATACCCTATTCTGTTTTTTGGAATGAGATGGGGGAATGAGGGATACGGGTGTGACCAGAGGCTCCCTTGCTGAGCCAGGAGGGAAGATACCCCTGTGCCCTCCCTGGCGGTTCTTCTCTTTGGAAATGTCTTGCTAAATGGTCAACTCCTGCTCGACTGGTTTGGGAGTTAAGAGAATAGGCAAATAGGAGTTTACAGCTGCCTAGCTTAAGTACACAGAGTTCCAGTGAGATCAGTTTCTGCCATAGTGCATGGCAGTTCTCAGAGATGCGGGGAAGAAAGGCTGTATTCAGGCTAAATGACAGACCCAGCCTTTCCTCTGGTCACAGAGCAGAGGAAGGGAAGGAGGCATCTTGTTAATGAGACACCCACAGGTTCCCTCAGAGAAGGCAGATTTAGAAATGAGGCTTCCTGCCATGTGGTGTGAAGATAAAGGTGCTAACCAGAAAAACCAGCTGTATGGCACTCCAGGTACCTGCTCTAGAAGACTGCCTTCGTGGCCTTAGGGGACATCCCCAGAAGGAGATAAAAGTCTTTGCCAGGAGTCAGGTGGAAGCACCTGGAACCACAAAGGGGCTTTTGAAGTAATGTTCGAAGCTAGAAGAAAACCAGGGACAATGAAGCCTGTGTGTCATGTCAGTGGTAGCAGAATCGACTGGGCTCTTCAATGGCTGACAAGAGTGAATATTTCCAGACCAGGGAAGGACATGGCCAGGGTGGCTTCACTCTGCCCCCCCCCCCCGTCCATGTATGAGGACAAACACTAGGACCTACAGACAGAAGCCCCGAGTAGAGGAACAGACACTGGAAGCCACAGAGAGAATATGATCGGATTCTTCTGTGGGGAAGAAGAGTGAGTCTTCTGCTGTCAGCTAACAGCTAGAAAGAACATCTCCAGAAAGGTCCCCACAGAGAAGGCAAGCAACATGGGGTCTCTGGGTGCAAGGCAAGCTAAGAAGAAGCTGGGGTACCTGGTGCAGGACTAGAAAATGTAAGTTGAATGAAAAGCAGAATCCTATAGAAAAGTCTAGTCCTGGCTAGCTTTCTAGTGAGGGATATGACGTCTCCTGATTGAAGGCTTGTAGAAAGCAAGTGTTTTGGAAGGGTGGGTGATAAATACCATGGCCAAAAGCAGCTTGGGCAGGAAAGGTTATTTCAGCTACAGCTAGTCTATTATCTAGGGAAGTCAGGGTAGGAACTCAAGGCAGGAACCAATGCAGAATCCATGGAGGAGTGCCCCTTACAGGCTTACCCCTCTTGACATGCTCAGTCTGCTTTCATATACACCCCAGGACCACCTGCCCAGGGCATGGCACCACCCACAGTGGACTTTGCCCTCCTGTATGGGTCACTAATTAAGAAAATGCCCCACAGATCGCCTAAGTGCAATCTTATGGAGGCATTTCCCCTGTGGTAATTCCCACTCCTAACAAAAACAACAGCCAGGACAGCAGTTATGCTGAGTGTCTCTCAAGCCAGAGGCATTAGCCAGAGGCCACAGTGAGTAGAGAGGCCTCAGCCCCAGATGATAACTCCAGTGACCACCAGAGCAGTTTCTAAGAAGATAGACCTGTCCCAACAGTTCTCCATCTGCCCCAGAGACACTGGTCCTGTCTAATGTCCAAAAGTGGCATTCATAGACATTCATTACTGCTAAGAAACTGTATATTATCCTCAGAGACTCTAACTTGTTTGTAGTCCCAGCTCGTTGGGAAAACTCAGCAGTAGAAAGCACCCTTCCCAACCTTGAGGCCTAGCCCCTTTGAAATGGTTTTCCAGACATGACAACCTTGATGCTGGAGAGCCAAGCATTGCAAGCCTGGGGTGGCTCCCAGAGTGTCAAGGCTCCTCTGTGTAGCTGAAGTATGGATGTGAAGAATTGAAGTCTCCAGGATCTGAGGTTCTGAGCTGCTTCCTCCTAGACTCTCTCCCAGCCAGGGAATGTGTGTCCACTTAGATGTAGATTTCAAGAAGCCAAGCAGCCTTTTCTTTCCCTATACTGCAAGACACCATGAGTCAGTCTAGTGTTGATGGCTAGGAAAATCAAGATCCCTCCCCATTCCAAATAATCACCTGGGGGTGAGGATGAGGGTCCTACCTCATCCCCATTTGTACTCTTTGCTTCTTCTGGGTCTGCTCAGAGAGATGGAATTTAGGAGCAGATATCTCAGGCTTGCACACACAGTGGCCTCTTGCCTGAGCCTCCACAAGCAGGCACTACTTGCCCACCACACCATCTCACACTTTCACATACTTATGTCTGTGCATATTCATACTCACCTGTATGGTCTTACCTTTCCACACCTTCCTTCCTAAGGTCTAAGTGACCCACTTCCCACCTGCACATGAATTTGTACGTTCCCACTAATCTACCTTCTGGTGCCGGCTTGGTAACATTTCTGTATGTTCCCATATGGTACGCACTTGCTCTAAAGTGCAGACTCATCTTGCCTGGACCTTCCTGCCTCTGAACTCCTGACCAATTGGCTTTTGTGTTGCAGCCCTCCCACGATCTGGAAGATAGCAGCAGTGAGTCCAGTTGCCTCCAGCTGGAGGGCCCCAATTTTCTCAAGGCATCGGAAGACAGCCTCGCTGATCCCCAAGCAGAAGACAGGCCCCTGGTTTTCTTTGACCTCAAGATTGACAATGAAAGTGGGTTCCTCAAGATCTACACAGCCTCTTTTTACCTTAGTCTCTGAGTCCTCAGGAAAAGTGTCGGTAGAGACACCTTAAAGGCTCCAGCCGCCCTTAGCACTGGCAGGCCATGACAGCCAGGTAGACAAAGGACTTGACCCCACCTGGAATGCTTGGTGTTGCCACATGTGCCTGAAATGGAACCTGGGTGTGGGAGGGAGACACGCAACACCACAGGTTCACTTCTGACAAGACCTCTATACAGAGAGGCTAGAAATAGTGTGTGAGCTCATTGCTAACAATCCATACTTGACCTTTGGCTATGATCACACTTTTCCAACATCAGGGCCCATCCCACAGGTAGGCCTGCAGAACCTAGGACACAGAGTTGTTATTCTTCCTCCGGGAAGCTCCTGACTTCCTCACTATTGGTCCTTGCCCTGGCCGACAGTTATGGGTCCTGCCATTGGGGCTAGCCTACCAGCTGCAAGCATCAGGTATCTGCATAGCACAAAAAAAAAAAGCCATCTGAAGGCTTCAGGAGGAGACTCTGGGCCATGCTCTTAGAGGGTACACAGGCCATTTCTTCTGTCTGCAGCCCTGATCAGCCGATCAGCTGGACTGATGGAGTTAGAAGTAGAAGCAGGAGAATAGAAGGCCCAGAAAAAACACTCTTGGGTCTCTGGTGGAGGTGGAAGCTGAGAAAATATAAAAGGGCAGAGTTTTTAGGGTTGGGCAAACTCTAGGACAGGAGGGATATGAAGAAGCCATGTTCCCAACAAGTAAGCCCCTTGACCCCTCTCCCATCAGAGCCAGGCAAGAACTACATATGGAGGATATTTGGTTTCTGCTTAGCAGGCCTTAAAGTGGGCTCTCTAGATAGTGGGTCAGAAACTTGACACCTTGTATCTGCTCCAGTACCTACTGGACCCTGGAACCTCACCCTGCCCTTCTTTCCTGCCTAGCCCAGAAAATTAGCCAACTGGCAGCCGTGAACCGTGAAAGCAAGTTCCGCGTACTCATCCAGCCCGAGGCCTTCAGTGTCTACTCCAAAGCCGTCTCCCTGGAGGTTGGACTACAACACTTCCTCAACTTCCTCACCTCCATGCACCGTCCCATCATGGCCTGCTCTAAGCTATGGGGGCCTGGACTCCCCATCTTCTTCAAGGCTCTGGATGATATTAACAAGCTGTGGGAATTCCAGGACTCCATCTACGGTTTCTTGGCTGTGTTGCCTCTCATCCAGGAACGTATACCTGGTGCCAGCAGCTTCAAACTCAGGAACCTGGCCAAGACCTACCTGGCAAGAAACATGAGTGAGCGGAGTGCCCTGGCTGCGGTGTTGGCCATGCGAGACTTGTGCTGCCTCCTAGAGGTCTGTTCAGGACCACAGCTGCTCCCGCATGTCTACCCCTTCAGTAGCTTGCAATGTTTTGCTTCCCTGCAGCCCCTAGTTAAGACAAATGTCCTGCCCCCATCTGAGGCCCGCCTCTTGGCCCTCCACAATGTGAGCTTTCTAGAATTGCTAGCTGCATACCGCAGCAACCGGCAGGAAGGCTTGAGGAGGTATAGCCGCTATCTGAGTCTGCAGACCTCCACAATGGCTTCCAGTCAACTTGCTCAATACCTTCAGGCTCTGAGCACCTACATGGAAGGACTGTTGGAAGAAAATGCCTCGGCCAGGTCAGAAGGCAACTCTACTCCTCACTCTGGTCAGAGTTTAGCCAAAAAGGCCCAGCAGAGCTGAAGGGAAGAAATAGCTAGTAGCCCCAGAGGGAAGTGTGCCCCAGGTGCCTCCCTTTACCACCCTTTACCCAGGTCTCCAATACAGAACCGTTATTTAGTTCAGAATAGGTGCCCTTAATTTGGGACCAAATTTTTTCTCTATAATTCCTACAGCAGATGCCAAAGGCACCACAGACCTAGCTCCTCCCTTAGAAACCAGAACCGGGAAGACTTGAGTAAAGAAGGCATGGCCTCTGAAGTCTCTGATTGGCTCTCATATGGCCCCAGACACCTCACCTACCACTACCACTGTGGCCTTGCAGCTATTCCCTGATGTCCCAAATGATCTACCCGGTAGCTCCCATGAATAACACCCTAAGGTGGAGCTTTTCAACCTATGAGTTGCAACTATTGGAAACACATATTTATGATGGTCTTAGGAACCCCCGACCATAAATGTGATGGTGATACTGAGCAGTGTCTCAGTACCTAAGAGTCAGAAATAACTGGTTTCCTATGGTCACAACCCACAGGTTGAGAATTACTGCTCTAAGGCAATGCTTACCAGATACCAGCAGCTCCATGGGCACCCAAAGTGCCTTTCAAACCAAACTTCCCTTCATTCTCCCAGCTCCCACTGGCCAAAGGTCAACTGTGTTCACTTTTTTTTTTTTTAGACACTTTCATTCCAAAGGGGCCTACTGCAGAGAGAATCCATTTTCCATCCATCCATATCCCCTGTTCTATAGACTAACCCTTTCAACTTTGTCCTTTGTTCATCAAGGCCACCTCTCCTTGCACTCAGCCCTTCCAAGGGACACTCAGTGGGGCACTTGAATTGAGAGCTTGGGAAGGTGAACCTGTGGGGTGTACTTAAGGTCCCCAGAATCAGGCTGTCTGGAGTAGGGCCTGCAGCATTAGAAGGTTCTCTAGACGACACTATGTGCTCAATTCTGAGCATAACTGCTGTCACAGACCACCTCTCCCTCTGAGGGAAGTAGAGAAAGCCCCTGACTGTGTGCATTGAATATGATTAGGAAAAGACCAGAAGTCCAGTGTTCTGTGAAATGGGCTGGCTGACCTGCATTATTAGAGTGCTGTGAGTCTCAGAGTCCCAGCCAACTCAATCATCCTGGGCTTTCAGGCATGGACAGCAGCAGATAAGCATCCTCACTTTGGTTCCTAGGTCACATGCCAAGCCTTTAGACCCCAACCTTATGATCATCTTGACTGCTGCTGCTGCTGCTGTCTACCGCCTCACCCTGACCCCATTCCCTGCTTCCTGCTTCCGGGTTATTCCTCAGCGTCTTGACAGTGATCTCCACTTGCATGGAGGTGGTACCTGTATGCCCACACCTCTGATGCTCTAAGGCATTCTGTAGAAGCTCATTCCTACCACAGTGAGGCTGGACTCCAACAGCAATTCATTAGAGTTCTGGTCCTGGGTGGGGCTGGGATGAAAGAGGGGAAGAGGCTGTATGGGCAGGGCAGTGCTGGGGCCATGTCTCATACCTCACCCTCAGCCTATCCCTCAACTAAATGGGACCCGATAAGCCTCAGCCCCACCAGGCTGGCTGTCTTCAATTGTAGCTGATTATAGATTTATGACAAAGGGAAGAAGGAAAGCTTTGTTCTATCTGCTGTTGCAGCCATTAGTAAACATGTGATTATTATTATTATTTGGTTTTTTTTTTTGAGACAGAGTTTCTCAATGTAGACCTGGCTGTCTTGGGCAGTCCAGTCTGTAGACTAGACTGGCCTCAAACTCACAGAGATCACCTACTTCGGTACTCCAAGTGCTGAGATTAAAAGTGTGCACTACCTCTGCCTGGCAAACATGAATCTTGAAAGCCTAATGTTGTAATCACAAACTCTACGTAGACTTCCTGTCCTAGAGAAGACATCAAACCTCCTCTTTGATGGGAACAAGAGGCTCTCCCCAGAATGGGTAAGCAGGTAATTGCCCAACTTTATTCTGGGGAAAGTCTTTCAGAGTCTGGCAGAGCTGAGCACTCCCTTGTTCAGAGCTAAAGGCATTAGGGATATGAGTTCTCTATTTCAAGTAGGGAAACCCAGATGGACTTCCCTCAGGATGATTCCCAACGGTGAGATGCTCCAACTTTGAGAATCACCTCTTAGAGTGGGAGGAGCCAGAGACTAGGACCTGCAGGTACTTTGTTTCTGGGGCCTCTCCTGTTTTCAAGTGTCTCGAGAGCTGACAGTAACATCCTTTAAGCTGGAACTGAGGAGCAGCATAGGACGTTGGCAATGTGTTCATGCAGTGTCTAAGATCCTGGATGGGAACTTAACTTAGAGCTTCCATGGCTTCACAGCACTCTAATCTCCTTGTCCGGATGAACAGCCAGGTGACAGTCTTTCTCAGCAACATCATCATTACAGCCACTTCTTGTCCTGGGTGCCCAAGTTCACTCCTTGCTTGAGCCTTAGTCTCTCAGTTTGAAACTTTGACCAAAACAATAAAATCAAAGTTGAAATATGCTGTGTGTGCTACACTTTAAAATTCTGTCAAGATGTACCCTACCACCACCACCACCACCACCAACTGAGACCTTATTGGGCTACAAGTTTGGACACTTGAATTCACACCAGCCCATGGCCCTGATGTGGCACTGTTAGCTCCCTGGTTTCCTTTGGAAATGAGGTAATATGTATTAATTTTTAAGTCATGAGATCTTTGCTAGAATCAATGAGAAAATCAGCTTTATGATCTTAGGGTCTTAATTTCACAAATAAGATGAGAGTTACCACTTTATCAGAAAACTGACAGTACATCTTAGCAAAATAATAATATTAATACACACTGTGTTGGGAGTGCCGGCCTAGCCTCTGAGCAGTAGTTGGCCCTGTTCCTAACACCCAGTGGGAGAAGGACCTGGAATAAAGAACCGGCTTCCTGGAGCCACTTGACTCATCTCTGCCCCAACCTCTCTTTTTGGGAACCAAAGACTGGTATGCTCATGCCCTCGAGAATGTTCCTTGAAAGTCTGCTTTAGCCCAGCCCCAACCATGTTTCTCCAACCTGCACAACACCCAATACTACCCAGATGCCTGCTTGTTCTGCCCCCCCTGGAACCTGCTCCATCCTTCAAAGCCTAACCTGCGCCCAGCCCCTTGGCAGACCCTAGACCTTCTTAGACTCCCTGCCCACCACACACCATGTTTGTTCAGCTTCTCTGAATTCAGGGTTTCTGTCTCACATTGTGTCTTTATTCCCCATTAAGAGAATGGTACCGCTAGTTAGTGTAGGGTCTCTGGCTGTGGTACATTAAACATTAAGTCTGTAGCACGCTGAACCAGCCCAGGCAGGAGCTGACACTGCTCCCAAATTTTGCCAGCAGAGGGCACTACAGCCCATATCTGGCCAGATGCTGCTGCGTGGAGGACCATTGTGCACAACACTCCTGGGGTTAGAACCCTAGCCTTAAACTATACCAACCCTTGATACTATGCTGTGTATTCTTCTGGGACAACAGGAGACAGCTTTAGGCAACAGACCCATGGAGAACAATCTTCAAATGCTGAGCTTTTATATTTATTTGCACACCTATGGGAAACAATATTACCAATCTTGCTGATGGCATTAATATGGAATTCTTTAAAGGTCTACTTATCATCAGAATTAAGTAACTATAAACACAGCAGAGACACAGGCACAACCAGCCTGTAAAAGTGAAGCGTGAGGTCTTAGTTTGGGAAATGTTAACTAATTGGTGAAATTAGGATGGAGACTACGGTAGAGTGAGCACTGAGCCAGACCAGGGGCATGGGCTAAGCAGGGCTTGACCTACAGCCTGCTGAGGATAGATGGTAAGATGTGGGGTTAGATCAGATGAGGGGGCACATTTGGAATGAAGGTTGGGAATCCAGTTAGATACTGAGTCGATCACTCTTTAGTCTCTAGGTCCATGTGACTTCAGCAACTGAGAAGTCCTTCAAGCATCTGCTAACATGGAACCCCAGTGTACGCTGAATCCCTTTCTGGGGTCTTGTTTTAGAAGCGAGTAGATAAGCCTCTGCTGCAGTTCACTGAACCCCAGTGGGGCCAATTCTCACCACCAATTATAGGAGGGACTGAGCCACGTGCAGATCTCACTAGGGGCAGGAGCCAAGGACATCCAGGTGAGTAGCCACCCAGCTCTCCTGCTGGAAGGGAGGCTGCATAGCAGACACGCCTTAGCCACTAGCACACAAAACTCCATGTCCTTCTTCCAGTTACACTAATTTATTACACCTTTGTCATCTTCATCCTGCCAACGAACAGCCGGAGCAGCAAGGCCAATAGCTTGTTCAAGGTCAGCTCTCTTGCTTATGGCAGAAGTACACTTGACCCCACAGGGAGCCCATGTCTAGGCTAGTACCATTTGTAACCTCCCCACCCCCACCATAGCACAGGGTACCTAGCCCAAGTTTGGGGGAGGGTTTCCTGTCTTCTTCCGGTGGCTTCCTGATTGTCCAATCTCAGGTGATGAGAAATGAAGGTTATTGAAGCTCCTGTCTCTCTCGGCCTTCTGGCCCCACCCCTCAACTTTATTAGACTTCTAACTTAAAAAAAAAAAAATTTAGGGCAGTGTCTCTAACATCTTTTTGTCTCTGCCCCTTAAGGACTCTTTTAAGATAATTTTGTCTCTATTATAGCGTTTCCCCAGCTGAAGTTTTGATACAGACTGTGCTGTGCCTTCTCTAGAACCCTTCAGATCTGTGACCTTGAAAAGAGCTTTTTTTTTTTTTTCATATACAGCTGTACTTAGGGAGTGTAGGTAGCTATTTGGACAGTCAGAAATCACAGTGATGATTTCTGTAAGATTATCAGCTGTCCACTAGAGAGCAGTTTTCCACCCCTGTTAGGGATGTGTGATTTCTGGAGAGGCCCATCTTCAGTTCCAGTACAAGTAACTGTGGTCATGGAGTCCTGAGCCTACTGTGGAGGTGGGGACATCTGGAGAGAAATGAAAGAAGGTATGGGCGAGATCTCTAGGACACATTCCCACTCAGCATAATTGGAGCCCTACACAAAGGTCATGCTGAGCCCGGGGCTTTGGAATGTACACAGGACTATCATTTGCTTTTGTGACTGAATCCATGTGATTCATGATCAGCTCCAGACACACTAGGTCTGAGTGAGGAAGATGGCTGTGGAGAGGTTTGAATTTCCACTCACTCTCCCCATCATTTATACACACACACACACACAACAGGAAGTTTGGAGGTTTCTTATCCAATTGTACAAAATGTATTTGTTGTGAAATGAGGGGGGAAATTCCTTCAGTCTTGGCTCAAGGAACTTCCTTAAACTCAGCTCAATGGAATTCTCTCTGAGACTAGCTGCTTGGAGTACAATACAGTTCATACATGTTATAAATATCCCCAACTCGATAGCCAGGCTGATTACAAAAGCCAGCTAGCTAACCACAAAAAAATTTCCAAAAACATCAGATCAGTGTGGTAAGAAGTATGGAGTATTTGGTCTAATTGTCTAAAACTACACTCATTGTAGGCAAATTAAGGGTGATAATAAGTATTGAATAACTCTTAAGGATTAAAAGAAATGCTAACCTTTAGTGAATCAGCAACACAACACAATAAGACACCCACCTCCCTCCCCAAAAGAGAAGCCTTCATCCTGACACAGGCTCTGCCCCTCCCCCTTTTGCTCCCTCATCCCCTTTTCTCTTCTTATTGGCTGCTCTTTCTTCATCCCAGTTCATTCAGAATCTACATGGTTCTATCCCCACTTTTCCAAGTCCCCTTGACAATGTCCTCTACACTGATGGCGTCACCCCTTGGCAGCAGGCTGAAGGGATTTATAGCCTCCCTAGGCCCCCACCTGGCTAGTATACAGCCATCTGCAGGAAAGTCACCTCCTCTCACTGCTGGCAGACTTGTGGGTTGGATGGAGCCCCACCCCCTTAAACACATCAGAGCAAATAAATACATCAAGTTTGCAGCTGGGGCTGGAGATAAGGACGGAGGGAAATGAGGCGCACATGCTCGCAAGATAGCTATACAGGAGCTTCCCCTTTCCAGCCCTTTGCTTATTTGGGGCATTTGAAAGTGGGCTGTGCCTGGGGGTGGGGTTTTCTCCTGGGAAGGGACTAGACTGAGGGACTCTCCCCAGCCTGGATTTTATAGGGACTGACCTAGGAAGGAGTCAGTTCAGGTCAACACCTAGGAGGAATACTTAGCATAAGAGGGGAAACTGAGGCTCAGAAGGGAGACCAATTTTCCAAAAGCCTCATGGGAGTTCAGTAGGAAATAAGTTCAACCTGTAAAGCTCTGCTGTTCCCTGATTGGGAGCTGTGCCTGTCTGTCCCCAGGGTGTGACCTCTGGCACTGACCTTGCCTGGCTACAGAACTCGGATGATCTGTAACATGCCCACCTTCTTCCAAGAAGCTTTCCTTCTTTCATAGCCCATCTCTACCCAGATAGAGGCCTGGCTGGAGGTGCTCCTCTGTGAGGTCCACCTTGACATTAGGCTTCCCAGTAGATCTCCAACAATGGTCCTGGCTCTGGTCCTGGTGCTCTTGGAGGGGAACCTTTCAGAGGCAGCCTCCCTCTCCCTTAGAGAGGCCTCATCTGTGCAGAATCTCCCAAGTAGAGGGCCTACCCTTGGCCACCATGAACATATCTTTGGCAAGGACTGACTTGGCTAGGAAGTGGCTCACAGCATTACATGCTAGGCCTTTCCCAGCCTCCTCTGCTGCTCTTTGTCCTCTTTCAAATCCTGTCTCCTCTCTACTACAGGACAAGAACCACGGAGATCTCCAGGCCTCTGGTGATGCTTGGTGACACTGGGACCTTTTCAGCCTGTCTTCACAGCTTCACAGCAGTCCTTCCCCAAAGGAGGTACAGGCTTACCCAGACTTTCCAAGCTATTAGAAACATGTACAGGCACAGAGAGGAGAATGCATAGGAATTTCTAGCCCACTCCGTCAAGACAAAACAGGACAACTTGGGACATAGATGGGCTATCTCTTGAAAAAGTCCTTTCTGCCCACGGATAGCCACTTGGAGCAGAGTCTGCTGTAACTTCATAAGAATTCGAGGCTCTTTATCACTCGTAACAAAAGATCAGGGACTGGGGACTCAGTTCACAGAGTAGTTGCCTAGCAGGCACAAAGTTCCAAGTTTGATCTCCAGCATCTGCCTAAACAAGCAAAATCTGGCCCTCCAGGAGGCAAGGAAGGGTAGGAGGATCTGAAATCCAAGGTCATCCTTAACTTAGTATAAAATTTGTGACCAGAGTCTTCTTTCTGTGATAAAACACCATAATCAAGGAAACTTATTCTGGCCTTGGGTTCCAAAGGGTTTTGTATTAGATTTCTGAGGCAGCAGAAAGAGACCCTGGCTCTGACCTGAAAGAGAATTTCTTTCAAACAGTGATGGGCAGGCACTCTCCTGTAAGAGAAGGGTTGCCTGCCTATGAAGGGGTGAGGGGACACTTGGAGTTTATATAGGAGGTTTGGTGAATGGGAAGTTAAATGCAGCTTCCAGGAGTCATATTCGAGTCTGCAATCTCTATTCCTGCATCCACACAAGGTTGATATATCTCTGGAAACTGCCTTGCTCTGGTGAATGGTAATAGGTGACTGAGATAGGTAGCGTCAGTGAGGAGAAAATGGCTGTATTTTTAACCAAGGGATGGGGGATTTCAGCATGCCTTATGGGGAACAGGAAGTTCGTTGGTCGAGGTCTGGTAGGCTTTGGTCAAGGTTTATTCTGACAGTTAGGCTCCGTGGGTGTACTGGAGGCAGTAGAGGAAGAAGCAGAAGCCAAGAACTCATACCTTGAAGCACAAGCAGGAACTGAGAAAACACTGGAAATGGTGCGAGTCTTTTGAAACCTCAAAGCACAGCCCCCAGGGATGGCCTTTCTCCAATAAGGTCACACCTCCTAATTCTCCACCAAATAACCACCAAGGGGATACCAAATGATCAAATGCCTGATGTTGGAGGCCACTGGCCCCAGCCCCTCTAGGTGGCGCTATTATCTGGCGCTGGCCAACCCGCCTGAGTCAGAGTACGCATGCGCTTGGTATTCTCGCGAGACTGGTCTGGTTTCTCCGCCTTTCCCGTGGCGTCATGGGATTCTGAACTGCGACCAATAGGGAGATGTTTCGTCTAAAGCAAGAGCCGTTGGTCGTCTTAAAACCGGGTGCTTCCTGCCTCGTGGCCCCTTTTTTCTTCCTTCTCTCTCTCTCCTCCTCTCTCTCTCTCTCCGCCCCGCCGTGCGCACGGACGCCGGCCCAGCTTCTGGGACGCGGGCTCAAGGCCACGTGGCAAATGGCTCGGCCCAGACCACGCTGGGGCCTAGCCTAGCTCTCTGGCTTCCCTTTTCCCCGCTGGGGGCCCGCCGCTGCTGGCTCTTGCGCAGCGGCTCCTGCCCCTCTGCCGGTCTCTCTGCCAGCTCTTTCACTCTCTCCTCCCTCTCCATTTTCCGTAAGCTAAATGCTCTCCCCTAAGATACATTAAAGTTATACTGCAGAAGGATCCTGTTGTACTGCGTCTTGTTTGCGGGCAAAGAAGGCGCGGGGCAAGTGGTGCCGAAACCCGGGAATTTACATCGTCTGCACCGTCAGGATTCAGAACTGCGGACAGGTTACTCGGAGAGGTATGTCTGAACTGAACTTTGGTTTGGGACTTTTGAAAGGATTTTTTGAGGCCTTAGTGCTTGCTTTGGCAGTGTTTCTGGTTTTCTTCGTGGTTGTTTTCTGCTTCCGCTGGTCAGTGGGATCCCCCCAGTCTATCATAACAGCACCAGACTCCCTGCTTAGGCAGCGTGGTATTGAGATGGCACAGGGTACTCTAAAGAACTCTGTAGAAGAGAAGGCCTGTAGAGATCTGATAGCTAGAGGGCGAGATATCATAAAGAAAGTTCGGGGCAACATGTCAGAAACCGGGAGCCGTGTGAGGTTAGGCGCGCGCCGAAAAAGTGAAAAAAGACCCCCGGAAAAATAAAAGATATGGGGGAGTTAGGAATACTCGATAAGTAAAAAGGACCCCCCAGAAAAATAAAAGATTTGGGGGAGATAGGGAACCAGAAACTAAAGGTACAGAAACTTAAAAATAGGAATACTCGATAAGTTAAAAAGGACCCCCCAGAAAAATAAAAGATTTGGGGGAGATAGGGAACCAGAAACTAAAGGTACGGAAACTTGAAAATTTAAATTTAAAGTTTGGCTCCTCGAGGTATGAGGAAAGACAGGGCCTGGGGCGGTTGAGACAAAGACAAACCACGCCCAAGATTCATAGGCAAAAACAGGGCCTAGGTTTTTCTTAGGCGCCACTGAGGCAGCACGACCTATACCTTAAAAGACAGAGGTGCCGGTATGAGTTCCTCAGTGGCCACTGACCTCTGACAAGCTTAAGGCAGTGATTGAGCCTGTTGTGGAACAGCTTGCTAGAAAACATATTTTTAAGCCCTCCACTTCTCCATAGAATATATTAATTGGCTTAGACCTTTTTTGAAAATTCCCACTGCAGATTTAAAGCCTTTGTTTGATGTTTCCTGGAAAAATTGATAATCATCCTAAATATCCTTTGTTACAGTTTGGCTTATCACCCTGTGGTATATCCACGTGTTACTTCCTCAGTGCCTTTAAAAGATGGCTTAACTGTATATACAGATGGCTCAAGAAATGGAAGGGGTGCTTATATTATAAATTCACAGACATTTTTCAAAGATTTTGGTCAAAAATCACCCCAGATAGTTAAATGTCTAATTGTGTTAGAAGTTTTACAAAAGTTTGATTGTCTGCTTAATATTGTGTCTGGTCAAAAATCACCCCAGATTGTTAAATGTCTAATTGTGTTAGAAGTTTTACAAAAGTTTGATTGTCTGCTTAATATTGTGTCTGATTCCCATTATGTGGTAAATGCCTTTCAGTTACTTAAACCCAAGAGGCATTTCACCATTACAAATATGGCAGATAGATGTGACACATGTTCCATCCTTTGAAAAGCTTCAATTTGTACATGTTTCTATTGATACATGCTCAGGTATTATTCATGCCACACCGCTTACAAAAAAAAAAGACCATACATGTTATTCAACATTGCTTAGAGGCATAAAGCGCCTGGGGCAAACCAGCTTGCCTCAAGACTGATAATGGGCCAGCTTACAGCTCCCAAAAATTCGCCCAATTTTGTGCACAAATGCAAGTGACACACCTTACCAGGTTACCATACAACCCTCAAGGACAAGGCATTATTAAACGTGCACATCAGACCTTAAAATCCTATTTTTAAAACAGAAAGGGGGAATATAAATGAAAAGGCCCGGATCCTATTTTAATAAGATCCCGGGGAGCTGTCTGTGTTTTTCCACAGGATGAAAAAAATCCAGTTTGGATCCCAGAGCGCCTCACCAGAAAAATATTACAAGAAAAAGAGCCTTCGCCTTCTCCAGTTGATGTGTTTGGTGACAGCAGTAGAAGATAATGCCCACCTTTTCTCTCTGCCAATGCCGGTGATGTATAAAGATTTAGACATAGCTTTAAAGAAAATAGAAGTTTGGGGTTAAAGAGAAGTTTATGTTTTAGTTAAAAATAGTTCAGACATATTACCAAAAAATTTCTCGACAGCCTGACAAAGGAAACAGAGTTTAATAAAACCAAAATTGGCTTCCTTTTGCTCAGGCAGGCCAGATAAAAATTCAATTTTACCATATAACAGTTGCCAATCCAAAAATATAGGTTGGGCCACGCCTAAAATATTTTCATTTTCTCCCAATTTAACCACCAGTTATTTAGATTGTTAGCAATGCTTCAAAAATTATAGATAAATTGAGATACAAATTTGATAATTGCCTTTATGCCTTATGCTGAGATGCTCAGCTTTATTTCTTTGCAGCAACGGCCCACATGCCACGATTTGTGCCCACGCCACCGTGGTTCCCCAGTAACTCACAGCCATTTAGACAAAAAAGAGATTTTAGAATCTCTGCTGGTATTATAAAATTCATTGTCACAGCTGCCATAGGGGCCTCAGTGACTGCCTCAACTGGTGCACTTTCAAAAATAGTGCAGACTGCACAGGCGGTTAACAAACTGTCCACCTCAGTAATTGGCACAATTGAGGTGTGAGCAATAACTTGCTGGCTTATACATAACCTCTATTCAATATAAAAACTTTACAAAGACAACTAATCTTTCGAAAAGCCTCTCTCAATTTTCTTACAGAATTGGTCGTCTAAGTTTGAACAGACCCTTCGTGACCTGCAAGTGGCGATCGTCCAGGCCAATTCCACTCGGCTAGACCTGTCGCTGACCAGAGAGCTCACTCCATAAATCCCCTCTTCCCCTACTCCAAAAGATGGGTGGGGGTGGATATATCTGACCTAGCTTTTTGCGGAGGACTAGTCATTCTTCTCTAGACGGTTTGTAGGTTCAGAATCCAAAGTCCGAGAAACAAGACAGTTTCGGCTCAAGCCTTAATGGCTCTAGACTCAGAAACCTCGATAGAGGTATGACTAATTATGATAAAGCAATAGAGATATTGTGGCTTAGACAGCTCCTACACACCTAGACTGCCTTGTCTATTGCACTAGATGGAGCGTTCAGCCCGTGTCCTAAGAGGTATGCTGAGCCAAGGGCATCGCACGGGACATACCTATGTCCCGAGAGACACATCATCCTGCATAAGGGTATCTGTCTTAATTCCCTTCCCAGCAAAAGGCAGAGGACAGGCTGGGGGCATCTCGATCTGTCGAGGGATTAGGGGTGACCCCCACGCAAGTCCACGATGTATTCTGGGGGATGATCACTGTCTCCACCCTCTTATAGGACTTCCTCGTTGCTTAATATTTGAGAAGGGTGAGATGTTGGAGGCCACTGGCCCCAGCCCCTCTAGGTGGCGCTATTATCTGGCGCTGGCCAACCCGCCTGAGTCAGAGTACGCATGCGCTTGGTATTCTCGCGAGACTGGTCTGGTTTCTCCGCCTTTCCCGTGGCGTCATGGGATTCTGAACTGCGACCAATAGGGAGATGTTTCGTCTAAAGCAAGAGCCGTTGGTCGTCTTAAAACCGGGTGCTTCCTGCCTCGTGGCCCCTTTTTTCTTCCTTCTCTCTCTCTCCTCCTCTCTCTCTCTCTCCGCCCCGCCGTGCGCACGGACGCCGGCCCAGCTTCTGGGACGCGGGCTCAAGGCCACGTGGCAAATGGCTCGGCCCAGACCACGCTGGGGCCTAGCCTAGCTCTCTGGCTTCCCTTTTCCCCGCTGGGGGCCCGCCGCTGCTGGCTCTTGCGCAGCGGCTCCTGCCCCTCTGCCGGTCTCTCTGCCAGCTCTTTCACTCTCTCCTCCCTCTCCATTTTCCGTAAGCTAAATGCTCTCCCCTAAGATACATTAAAGTTATACTGCAGAAGGATCCTGTTGTACTGCGTCTTGTTTGCGGGCAAAGAAGGCGCGGGGCAGCCTGAGACTTAGGGGAACATCTCATTCAAACCACTACAGCCAGCCTGACTGCATAAGACCTTCTCAAAAACCAAACAAACAAAAAACAAAACAACAAAAAAAAAAATCCCCAAGAACCAGACAGACAAATAATAGTGGGTTAGTAGCAGCAACTTGTGGGCTCCAAACCCAGGGACATCTTCACAATTTTCCTGCTTCCTTCAAGTTCTTCTTGTGAATTCTCCCTCCTGTGTTGTCACCCAGTGTTCTAAGGCCTCTTTTCTCTGCCATGGACGGGTGACAAAGCTCAGGATGTAAAGTCATGCAGGAACATCTTTGAGCTCATAAACATATCCTGCTCATAAATATACAACGTCTGCTGCTACCAAAATAGCTTTGGATCCCAGCACAAGCATTTCCAAGAACAGCCTCCCATCTCTTCAGGAATTCTGTGAAAGCAGAGGATTCTTTTATTTGTATGCCCAGCAAAGAGAGTTCCCCAAACCTGTTTACATACATTGCCTTGACCCTGGTCAGGACCTCTACCTGAGCCCTACTTACTGCTGGTCACAGTTCATAGACAGACCAAACTCTTCTCCACGTAAATACTGACTTTAGCTCATTATAGCTATAGTCAGGCTTGCAATTCATTCTGCCATAATCTCAGGTGACTTTTAACTCACAAATCTCCAGCTCTTCTAATGAAAGGGTATCCTGCTTGGGGGAAACTTGGAATTAACTCAGGACCAGATTATGCTAAGGCAAGCACTCCATCCCCTTGGCCAGAGATGGGACCATGCCAAACTACTGTATGCCAATAGGATCCAAAGAAAGGCATAGCTTTGGGATAGAAAATCGGTCCTCTCTCCACTAGCCCAGAGCTTCTGAAAGTTTCTACTCGTGACCCCTTTTCACTCCTCAATTTTTTTATGTGTCTCCAGGTATATATGATAGATATATGTACAAATCAAACATCATTCTGATAACAAACCGAAAGAAAATTTTAATATCATATATAAATTATTAAAGACAGAAGCTAATTAACTTCCATGCAGATGAGATGAGTGTGCTTCTTTATTTTTTACATAGAAAGTTAAATCTTGGCCAAATAGTTGACATCACAGATCATCTTCAGTGTTTTTCAGAGTTGATTGGCATTTGATTTATAATCACTGATATATAATAATGCTGAGAAATGTCATTTTGCATAAACACACAATGCTAATGGCAGAAGTATATTCAGGTCCATTTTCCAAATTGTTAAAGGTGCTATCATAATCCCAAACCAACATTCACGTAACATTTTTTTAAATTCCACTCAAGTTAGGAATTTAAACAGCAATCTTAGAAATCAAATATTTTAATCTAATACAATTCAAAGATACACTAATTTGATACTTAAACACTAAGAAATGACTATAGAAAAATACTGTCTTTTTCTTTCATAATTAAAACATTATGTTTCTATAAGAGCAGACAACTGTGCAAACAGTAAAAACCCTGCAATTTGGAACATACAACAGTCCTCAATGTGAGCAAGGTGTTTCTGGTGGCTTTTGTTCGTGTTGCATGTCATGACAGCTTGCACAGATCTAAGTGTTTGTGTTGTGTGTTTAGAACTGAGCCTTCAGTGAAGTTGCAAGCTACAGCATGGACAAGTGCCACTAGAAATACTTCATCCAGTAGAGGTTTATTTGAAGTCATTTAGACTGTTGAACATTCAGAAGCCTTTTACTGCTGCCGAAGTTCTCATTGCCCACACATTCCGTTATCCGACCCCATGTGAGGTCACAACCTACAGCTTAAGAAGCTGAGCAACAGCCTATTAATGATAAGTATGTTATCGGAAATCCTCTAACAACATCAGAGAGCATGGCCAGTTGTCCTTCGAAGGATAAGGGAAGAGAGAAGAACCAGGGTGGAGGGTTGGGAGTTTGTGGGAGAGGACCATTGATGTGGCGGAGGCACAGTCAACCAACCCTGACTCCAGCTTTGCTTCCTTCTTTGGAAGATGACACTGTTACTGGTCTTGACCCTTTGAGGTGATGTTTACCTTTGGCAAGTGGAGCTTGCACGATACTCCTCCCCCAGAATCATCCTGCCCCTGGTTTCTTTTCAAAATTTATCTTAATTACATGTATGCATGTGTATCTGAGTGTAGGGTTGTACATGTGAGTCTTGGTACCCCTGAAGAGGCCAAAGACATCAGATCTCCCTAGAGCTGGAGTTACAGGTGGATGTGAGCTGCCAATGTGGATGCTGGGAATTGAACTCAGGTCCTGTTCTTAACTTTGGAGACATCTCTCCAGCCCTTAAATTCTTCAATTTTAAAAATTTTATTTGTGTGTATGTATGTATACAAATACATGTATTTGTGTATGTAGAAATAAGAGGACAACTTACAGGAACACATCGTGTGGGTCCTGAGGCTCAGGTCATCTCCGTGGCAAGAACCTTTCACTGCTGGACCATCCTTCTCCATCATCCCTCCTTCCCTTCCCTATACTTGATCACCTTGAATCCTTCCATGGAGAAACTGGCCAGTTCAGGCCCTTTCACAGGGGAGCCAGTGCTGCATTGGTAGAATGGGACAGCTAAACATGCTACACTTTGCATGGTGAGTGCTGCCTCTTCCAGGAAGAAATCCCCAGGATCAGCAGTACAAATGCACACCCAGACAAATTACAGGAGCTGTTGCCAGAAGAGACATCGTTAATTTTTATGGCAATAAATGGTCTTGCCAGCATGTTGAGCTAATTTAATGAAGGCACAGGGAGGGAGGTCGGGGCTAGATCTGCGTTTGTTAATAATGTCAGGCTTCATTTGAATCACTCCAGAAATCCCTCCCCATTGCCTCCAGCTATCTGCCACAGGTTGCTTTTTTTCCTCAGAAATCAACAGTCTTCCCATACACAAATATGGACTCTCTTTTGTCTCTAGAAAGTAATTAAAGTCCTGGAGCTCAATAAATGCTTAAAGAGAATGTGGTTTTAATTAAAAACCTTCTGCCGATTCTGGAGTGGCAAGTCTCTCTTCCCAGGCAGGCTCACTGGTAACAGCCACATGCATCACAATCTGCTAAGGGTGTGAAACCAAAAACCTATACAAATAATAAGGGATAATTCTGACTCTGTACACAGGGGACAGGTGGCGAAGAAAGATGTCTAGGGGCAGAGCCAAGCTCTCCTCCCTGTGGGATAAGCAAGACATAAGCACCAGGAGTGCTTGTAGCACTGTGTTCAGCATCTCTAGACCTGGGTCTTTAAGACAACAATAGCATCTGCTTCTATCCAGCTATTGGTGAGGGGAAAAAAAATCTGCTTCACCAAGCACCAAGTGCCACAGACTGAGTACTTTGCAGTGCCTTGTCTCATTTACTCCTCACAGGGAACCCTGTCGTCTTCTCATTCATGTTCTTCCTAAAGGTTTATTTACTTTTATTTCATGACTAAGGGTGAATGCCTGCGTGTATATGCTTGTACACCACCTGGTGCTGGGGGAGGCCAGAAAGGGTGTTGAATCCCCTGGAACTAGCATTATAGATAGTTGTGAGATGACACGTGGGTGCTGGGAGCTCAACCATGATCCTTTCTAAGAGCAGCCAGTGAGCCATCTCTTCAGCACCTATCTGTCCTTAGAGGCACAAAGAGGCTAAGTCAGGATCCCATAGCTGCTGGTTCAGGAAAGAAAAGTGATAGTGTAGAAACAGGGCCTGGCTTCCCCAGGAATGAGCTTTCTGATGGAAATTAGGAAGGGAAAGCAGAAATGCTGCTGGAATCCTGTGGGGTGTGTGCACATGCATGCGTGTGAACTTGTTAACTTGCAGACAGTGTGTTCCAGAGCTTCAGGCTGGAAGGTAGCTGTGGAGAAGGTCTCTGGAGCAGGCTGTACACAAGGATGTTTGAATGTTTGATGCCCTGGCTTTCTCTTGTTCTTGGAAGTTCTTCCCACACACCCTGGCAAATCCATTAAATCACCCACTAGCCACATTAAAACACAGGGGGCATAGCCGAGCAGTAGTTGCGGAATCGTGTACACATTACCTGTCCTAAACGTTTAATCAAACATTTATTACTTCCGTCTTCTTTCCCGTTCCTGCCTCACTTAAGGCCAACACGTTTCCTTTGTCAGCTCAGAGACATGTTGGAGGCCTCTCACAGGGACAGGACTGCGAGAGGGGTGTGCTGGAAGCTTTCTTCCCTATGCAACTACACTCACCAGCTGACTCATATCAGGAGAAAGAAGCAATGCTCCTTTCTGGGCACTGGGAACCCAGTGAGCCACGAACTGGCAAAATCTGTGTAAGTAAGAAAGGCCGGCTGTGTTTCTATGGGGTGCAGGCTGGGGGCAATGAGAGAAAACTTCAGGATTTTTGTTAAGTGCGCCCTACATTGCCCAACAGCACCGCAAAGCCCCAGCCAGGGCTGCGTGCGCAGGCCCACATCAATCCTTCACCTTTCAAAGGCCACTGCCCTGCCTCTGCTCCCTGCAGGCACTATCCAGCAGGGGGAGCGCGGGGACCAGAGTTGGACCCCAGATCATTGCGGTCATAAGCGCTGGGAGCAAGTCCGTGGAGCCTTAGGTTTTCAGTGCCCCCAACCATCCGGACCCTCTGGGCACTCAGTGTTGAAGTTAAAGGTCAATCCGCAAAGCAGTCCAGGGCCTCGGCCTTTGCGGCTGTCTAGGGTCGGGACTGAAGCTTGGTGAAAATCTTGTGCCTAAACTGGGTAGTCCTCTACTTTCAAGTCTGGCAACTTTGTGTCGCCCCTTTCTTTCACTCCTACCGCACTCACCTGATTAAATACTTGTTTCTTTAAAGATCGAAGACATAGGCAGGGGTGGGAGGTGGGGGTTGTTTCTAGGCCAGGGCTTTCTTCCCTAGGTCACTGTATCATTATTAACATTAAAAGCATCAGACGGCAATTGGGCGGCGCCAGGCCTCTGCGCGCTGTCTTCCAGCCGAGCTCAGTGGTTGAACCAGGAATTGCAGCTCCTACCCCAGACACAGCGGACGCTGCTAGAGGTGACTCCCGCTCCAGCCTTGTCCCGACCGGCACTGGGTTCTTCAGGGTTAAAGACGGGGTAAGGGCTGTCTTCTCCCCGGTGCAAAATCGGGAAACAGAAGCTTGCTTGCGGGAGAGCGGGTGGGAAGACCGGATCAGCACGAGAGCCAGCGTGGTTGCCACGCCCTTAAGCTGTCCTGAGGGTGCTGGAACCGCCCTCTCCGCAGCGAGTCCCCTGGCTTCCGTCTCTTCGGCAAAGAAAGCCAGTGTTCCCAGAGCTTACACGGACTTTGGCTGGATGCGTCCTTGCCGTCCAAGGAAGTCCTGGAGGGAGAGCTCATGACCCATTCTCTCTCCCAGCTTTCCGCCCCCTTGCTCCTTCCAAGGTACCCTTCGGCCGGCTTGCGTCCCCTCCAAACTCAAAAAGAGCTGAATAGAAGTGAAAATCGATGAGCGGATGTACGGATGTACACTAGCGGAGGGGCGCCCATGCCTTGCGTCTTCCTTTCCCCAGACCACGAAAGTCCCCAGGACTCGCCATCCTAGAGCAGAGTCTTAGTCCCTCCGCTGCTATACGGCGGTGTGAGGTACAAGGTAAACC
The DNA here is from genome assembly GCA_033318265.1 of Phyllotis vaccarum. Lineage (NCBI taxonomy): Eukaryota > Metazoa > Chordata > Mammalia > Rodentia > Cricetidae > Phyllotis > Phyllotis vaccarum. The sequence goes on from JARWLC010000012.1 coordinate 73,570,074, forward strand.
CTCAAGGTTGCTAGAACGTGAACAATACAACAGGACGTTCCCCTTGCTTTGTAGACAAAGAAGTCGCTGCCAGGCCGGCTGTTCCAAACCTCTGGGGCCTTGGCTCAGGTGAGAGCCTTGGTCCAGAGGGTCTCACGTGCAGAGTCCCTGCAGGAAGGAGTCGGAGTTCTCATTTCTCTGTCTTTCTCAAAGACATCTTCCCTGGATTGTCTAATAGCTTCCGGGATCGTCTGTGGGGTTTCAAGGCCTGAGCAGGTGTGACGAAGTTCTGGGTTCTGAACTTGGCTGAGATTGTGCTGGTCCCAGCAGCCGGTAGTCAGGGGTAGGAAAAGAGGGAGGGACCAAAGTGTGCACACACCAGTATGTTCATATTTAATTTACAAAGGAGCCTCAGCCCAGTCGGGTGGTCCCTTTAGACGTCGCTCGTTCCGCATCTCCTCCCCGCCACCCCTCCTCAGCTCATTAAAATGCTTAACACTCATATCGGGGTATTGATCTCTGCAGAGGCCCCAAACACACTGACATCGACCCAAGACAGAAGGCTGACTCTTGTGAGGGCTGGGGAACCATGAGCACCCCAGGATTAGTGTTTACAGAAATAGCGGGAGGTGGGGATTCTATAATATGTCTCTCAAAAACCTATGTCCCCTTACCAGTTCTGGCTAGCAGCTCTGTCTCCTGGGATGCCATAGGCAGGGGAGTGAGATGGTGAATTTTAGCAAATGCCTAGACACTTCAAATCCTCCTGCTTGTCGCTAAAAGAAACGCCCAGGGTTTGCCAAAGAGAACGGGGAGTCCAGGAGTCTGCTGAGGCCAGCTGTTACATGAGGCTGTGAGATGGCAGGGTGCTGGTTGCTGTCTAGGCTTTAATAGAAGTGTGTGTGTGTGTGTGTGTGTGTGTGTGTGTGTGTGTGTGTGTGTGTGCAGGGGTTGGTGGTATTCATGCAGGAGATGCTGAAAGGGTTCTAGGGTAGTGGGGTGCAGGAAATGCTCTGTGGTCGTAAGTCCCTAGTTCACAATACTCAAGAGGACCAGACGTTTCGTAACCATCCCAGTCCCTGTCTCCACTGTCAGTGGCAACCTCAGTGCCCTATTAGCCTGTAGCTAGCAAAGGTAGAGTGAGACACTTGGGTGAGTTCAACCTAGTGTTCTAGGACACCTGCCCCCTACGGTGAGCACTCGCTAGCCCACTGGCTGTGGAGTGCAGGAGTGCCACAAAAGACCTGGCAGTGGAGTTCCAGTTAAAGAGGCTGGGCAAGGTCGGCGATGGGCTTGGGAGGTGGGCGTCTCTTCCCTGCGCGCTTAGCAGGGGATTGGGGGTGGAGGGGAACCGGGGTTTGTATTTGCCCAGATCCAGGAAAAAATGACAGGGAGGGTGAGGCGCTCTGCTAACACTATCAATTATGCATCGTGTTGAATGTGGCTTCGGGGAGGGGGAGGCTGGCAGCCGGCAAGAGGAAAAGGGTCCGGGCGAGCCAGGCAGCGCAGTTCAGCCAGCCCTGCTGGAAGTCTTTCAGCGCCACTGCTTGCTTTAGAGAGAGAGAGAGAGAGAAAAAAAAAAAAAGTGTTTAAAGGCAAAGACACACCCCTCTTGTCCTAAGCCTTTCTTTCTCCCCAATTCCTCAAAGATCGCTTGTCTCACGTGTTGCGGGGCGTAGAACAGCTCGCATTCAATTAGCAGAGAAGCTCGCGGGCGCTGGCGGGACGGGCGCGTGAGAGTGAGTGAACGCGGTTATTTGTGTGCGCGCAAAAGAGAACGGTGAGTGTTAGTGTTTGGGTGACGGTGTACTTGTGAAAATGTGTGTGAAGGTAGCGAGAGCGCGTTGACGGGATTATTGCATGTTGATGGGTAATTCTAACCTGTGAAGGTCGTGTGGAAAGGCTGTGTGGATAGGGGTTTGGAGGCATAACAGAAACAGTGACAATGTCATCGAGTGTGTAAATGTTGGAGAAAACAGGTTATGGTGTTGCGGTGGGCTGGGAAGGGTTGAGCCTGGGGCTGTACGCGTAGCCCCTTGAGATCTACGGGACTCAGCCTGGGGTGGGTGGGGATCTCTATGGCTTTAACAAATGTGAACGCGGCACGAGATGGGAGACTGTGCGCGTTCCTGCCGAGCCGGGGGCGCGCAACGACTCTCCAATCTGCAAGCATTAAGAAGTGGGGCGAACAGATAAAGGAAAAATTGAAGTAGTACTTCGGGGCCAGAGGGAGTTCTTACACGTACCTGCCCTTCTCCCCACTGCCACAGCAACAGATGCCAGAAGCTGCATTGGACTGTCATTTGAGTCAGGAGAGGGGCTGGGGGCCTGAAGGCGGCACTGTGCAAATCTAAGAGCAGCAGGTAAGCAGTGGAGCGACTCCACAATGTCAACCAACAGGGTAGGTTCCGCCTAGAGCTCTCGCCACGGTCGGATGGCTGTCTGGAAGGAACACAGAAAGGAGGACCTGCTCATCTCAATAGGAGAGGTTCTGCCAAGACTGACGGGAGTCTCAAGTTGGAGCAGGGGGTCTAGTTAGAGTATTTATGTGGCTAGAAATAGGATGTGCACTCAGGCATCTTGGGGTTGTGGAGAAAGATACAGAACCTCGAGTTTCTCCAAATTTGTTAGCTAGGGGTTTGCCCCCCTAAAAACCGTGGGCAGAGGGGTCCATTCGAGCTCTGTGGAATACAAAGAGGAATCTTTAGTAACATACTCTGTCTAGGCATGAGAAAGGATTTTTTTTTTCCCAGATGGAAGAATAATTAGGCAGTTGTCACTCTCCCCTGAGGGTAGCTGCAGCCCAGGGAGGCTAGAAGATGTAAGTGGGTGGAGGCTGCCCCAGATCCCACACCACACCCCACAAGTTCTCCATATTGCTCATCTGCTCGCGTTTTGGTCTCAGAAGAAGTCAGTGTAGCAGCAGTGTCCTTGTGTGGGCTGGTTCATATGAGGACTTGGGTCCTTGTATCTGTCAGTTTTCACTGTGAACAGAAAAGTGCTCTGCTTCCTGATGGAGAACACCGTGGCAATGTTGTGCTGAGTTAGAACAATGGGGTCTCCAGGATATAGTGTGTAGATGCCTGGGTGCCTATGTTTTGTGTCTATGTAATTCATTGTGAACCTCTTGATAAGAGTCTCAGGTCCTTGTAGTTGGTGGCTGCAGGGAGATGTCTAAGCTTCTGTTTGCACTGTCTTTGCTTGTAAGGAACTGTGTGCGAGTGCTGTGCGTGGGACAAAGGATTCCAGAGAAGTCAGTCAGTCAGGGACTAAAATCTTTCAGCGTCTCCATGTCACCGGGTTAAATGAAGATATTAAAAGAAGGGTCAATTTGGGGCTCACTGCAGGCCACAAGCAATGGACACTTTAGAGGGGACAGCTCCAGGTGATGGAATAGATTGGGAGGAGCATGCTCCATGCCCTATGGAGAAGCGGGACAGAGTCCCGAAAGCAAGCATTTATTAAATCTGTAGGCTTTTCCTGAGTTCCATTCGTACCCAAGGTTCCTGGAGCTATACAGGTTTAGGAGGTAGACTTTGTTAGAGAAGGGAAGAAAGCCGTGGTGTGACTCTCCTCTTTACCTCGACTTCTCTTTGCAGGAGACGTGATGGGGCCCTTCAGAGCTCTGTGTTTGGCCTGGGCTTTGCTAGGAGTGGCCAAAGCGTGTCCTGAACCTTGTGCCTGTATAGACAAGTACGCCCACCAATTTGCAGACTGTGCTTACAAGGAGCTGCGCGAGGTCCCAGAAGGACTGCCAGCCAACGTGACCACGCTTAGTCTGTCCGCCAACAAGATTACGGTGCTAAGGCGGGGGGCCTTCGTCAACGTCACACAGGTCACTTCGCTGTGGCTGGCTCACAGTGAGGTGCGCACTGTGGAGTCAGGGGCATTGGCAGTGCTGAGTCAGCTCAAGAACCTCGACCTAAGCCACAACCTCATATCCGACTTCCCTTGGAGCGACCTTCGTAATTTGAGCGCGCTGCAGCTGCTGAAAATGAACCACAACCGCCTGGGATCTCTGCCCCGGGATGCACTCGGTGCGCTGCCCGACCTGCGCTCTCTGCGCATCAACAACAACCGCCTCCGTACCCTGGAGCCTGGCACCTTCGACGCACTGAGCGCGCTGTCTCACTTGCAACTCTATCACAACCCCTTCCACTGCAGTTGTGGTCTCCTGTGGCTGCAGGCCTGGGCGGCGAGCACCCGGGTCTCCTTACCCGAGCCCGATTCTATTGCGTGCGCCTCCCCTCCAGAGCTACAAGGCGTGCCGGTGCACCGCCTGCCTGCCCTGCCCTGCGCACCGCCCAGCGTGCGTCTGAGCGCAGAGCCGCCGCCTGAGGCGCCTGACACCCCTCTGCGAGCTGGCTTGGCTTTCATGTTACATTGCGTCGCTGAAGGCCACCCCACACCCCGCCTGCAGTGGCAACTTCAGATCCCGGGTGGCACTGTAGTCTTAGAGCCACCGGTTCTTAGCAAAGAAGATGGAGGCGATAAAACAGAGAAGGAGGATGGTGACGGAGATGAGGACCTGCCTACACAGACTGAGGCACCAACCCCGACGCCAGCACCTGCTTGGCCAGCGCCTCCAGCTACCCCGCGTTTCTTGGCCCTCGTAAACGGCTCTCTATTTGTGCCACTCCTGAGTGCCAAGGAGGCAGGCATCTACACATGCCTTGCACGCAATGAACTGGGTACCAACTCAACATCAGTACGAGTGACGGTGGCTGCGGCAGGGCCGCCAAAACACGCTCCTGGAACAGGGGGAGAACCTGATACTCAGGCTCCGACCTCTGAGCGCAAAACCACCATTAAGGGCCGTAGCAACAGTGTTCTGCCCTATAAGCCTGATGGCAAAATCAAAGGCCAAGGTCTGGCCCGGGTCAGCGTCCTCGGAGAAACTGAGGCAGAGTTGGAGGAGACAGATGAAGGAGAGCAGGTGGGAGGTCAGATCCCTACAGATCCGGTGGGGGAGAAGCACTGTGGCCATGGAGACCCCTCTCGGTATGTGTCTAACCATGCATTCAATCAGAGCTCAGAACTCAAGTCGCACGTTTTTGAGCTGGGTGTCATCGCACTGGATGTAGCAGAGCGTGAAGCTCGGGTGCAGCTGACGCCTCTTGCTGCGCGCTGGGGTCCTGGGCCAGATGGTGCTACCGGAGCGCGGCGGCCTGGAAGGCGGCCCCTGCGCCTACTCTATCTGTGCCCTGCGGGTGGTGGTGCAGCAGTTCAGTGGTCACGCGTGGAGGAAGGGGTCAATGCCTACTGGTTTCGCGGCCTGCAGCCTGGCACCAACTACTCCGTGTGCCTGGCACTGGCTGGCGAGGTGTGCCACGTGCAAGTGGTGTTTTCAACCAAAAAAGAACTGCCATCCCTGCTGGTTATTGTGACAGTGAGCGTGTTTCTCTTGGTGCTGGCCACCGTGCCCCTGATAGGCGCCGCCTGCTGCCATCTACTGGCCAAACACCCGGGCAAACCCTATCGTTTAATCCTGCGACCTCAGGCTCCCGATCCTATGGAGAAACGCATCGCCGCCGACTTTGACCCACGTGCCTCCTACCTTGAGTCTGAGAAAAGCTATCCTGCCCGTGGCGAGGCAGGAGGTGAGGAGCCGGAGGAGGCCCCGGAGGAGGGCCTTGATGAAGATGTGGAGCAGGGGGACCAAAGCGGGGACCTGCAGAGAGAGGAAAGCCTGGCTGGGTGCTCATTGGTGGAGTCTCAGTCCAAGGCCAACCAAGAGGAGTTTGAGGCTGGGTCGGAGTACAGCGATCGACTGCCCCTGGGAGCAGAGGCGGTCAACATCGCTCAGGAGATAAACGGCAATTACAGGCAGACTGCTGGCTGAGCCCCGAGCAAGCCCGGCCTGCCCACCTCTACCGGGTACCTCGTAGCCTAGGGATGGCAGGACTTTCTAACCCTCAAGGGACCCCACCCCACCCCCAAGCCTTCCGTTACTCATCATCCTTTGCCCTAGGAGTGGGCCGAATTCAGTGGTCCCTCGCCAGTCGCCGTCATTCTCTTGGCGGACTTGAATCCTCACCCATCCCCACCCAAAGCACAGAGAGAGACTCCTACCTCCTCTAAAATAACACCCACGGACAGCGAGAAACCGTCTATGCCTTCCATTCCACCGCGATGATCAGTGAAACCCACCGCACACCCCACCCGGTGGGA